>OY728142.1:1746377279-1747814220 GCA_963277665.1 Viscum album | reverse complement strand
TTTCACAATATTTCCATTTTTGAGAATCAATAACTTATTTAAAAAATTCTCTTTACACATTCTGCATATTTCATGAAAAGCCTTCACTTTGTAATATCTTGAACAATGTTTTATCAAGTCTATGGTGTCTTCTTGGTATGTGATAAATGAAAAAATTACAAAACACATCTCACCTCAAATCTAGGCACACATAACTGAATTAATTAGTATATCTTTACATTATTTTAATAGTTCACTACATCAACTATAAACTCCTTCCTTTATCATTTACATAAATGTATTTTCTATTAATGTTCAATCCTATTGAATTGTTTATGCCAAAATGACTTATATAAATTCTTCTTACAGAATGGACAGAAGTATCATGTATGAAACCGATCGGATCTCAAGCGATTTTCAAAAAAATTGGAGAGATTTGTAGATTTTGTATTTCACAATGCTTTAGATAGTGGTCGCATACACTGCCCATGTTCCAATTGTGTTGGTAGACCTTGGTTGAGCCGTGAAGAAGTTAGCTACCACATAACCAAAAATGGTTTTCAAACAAACTACATTGTGTGGTATCACAATGGGGAGAAAATGAAATCTCAAATTGGTGATGATCGAAATGAAAGGACTGGAATGGAGAATTTGTTAGATGATCGGTTTCTGTTTATTAATCATCATGAAAAAGAAAGGATTTCGACTCAAGAAGACTTTGATATGAGGACAGCTGATGCATCTAGTGAAAATTATGATATTGATAGGGTGAAAAAATTGAATGATGCTGCCACGACTACAGTATATAGACAATGTGATAAAATGAAAAAGATGAAATTTTTAATCCGATTATTTCATGGAAAACTATGTATGGGATTTCTAATACAGCAATCGATTACATTCTTATCCTCTTGAAGGATTTACTTCCAGATGATGCAGATATTCAATCAAACCACTATATGTTATGAAAGATAGTTGAGGAACATGGATTTTCAAGACACAAAATTCATGCTTGCCCGAAATATTGTAGTTTATTCAGGGAGGAAACTGCTAAACGAAGTGATTGTATAAAATGTGGCACATCCCGCTGGAAGATAAAATCTGATGGAACACCATCCTGCATTCCACAAAAAGTAATGTGTCACTTTGCATTGTTCCCCAGACTCCAAAATCTTTTTATTTCTGATGACATATCAATAAAAATGTGATGGCATGATACCGAGAGAAAGAAGACTAAAGATGATTTGGTTAATCCTGCAGATAGATTTGCATTACATAGATTTGATGCTCAAGATCCCGATTTTGCAGCTGACGTGCGTAATGTGAGGCTGGGTCTTTCATGCGACGATTTTAATCCGTTTGGGCAGATTCTTACTTCGTACAACACATGGCCAGTTTTTATACACATTTATAAACTTCCCCCATGTTTGTGTATGAAAATACCTTTCACTTTCATGAGTATACTCATATATGGTCCTTCTGATCCTGACATTTATATTTATGTATACATGAAACCTTTAATAAAAGATTTGAAACTTCTTTAGGATGTGGGTGTTCGCACATACGATGCTTGTTTGAAAGACATATTTCAGATGCATGCTACGCTTATGTGGACGATCAATGATTTTCCGGCTTATGCAATGATGTCTGGATGGAGTAAGAAGGGATAACTGTCATGTCTAGTTTGTATGAATAATACACGATCCAGAAGACTAAAACATCGCTATAGTTTCAGTTTTATGGAATATTGATGATTCTTTCCAAAGGATCATCTATATAGAATGAATCGTCGAAGATTTTATAACACCATAGAGACCAATGATCCACCTCAACGTATGTCTGGAACTGATGTGCTTAATGAATTGAAAGATTTCAGTTTTTCGTTCGAGAAGGGTCAAATGAAATCTGGAAAGAGAAAGAATGTTTCCACTGAAACCTGTTACAATTGGAGGAAGAGGAGTATCTTTTTTTATTTTCCTTATTGGTCAACCAATTTGTTACGTCATTTCTTAGAGGTAATTCATATTGAAAATAATATATGCTAAATGTTTATTTAGATTCTTTTAAATGTCAAGGGGAAGACAAAAGATGATTTACGATCTCGGCGTGACTTGGTGGATTGGGGCATTAGACCAGAATTTCATCCTGTGCGTATCAGTGAAAAGAAATGGCAACTTCCATGTGATTCTTATGTGATGACACCTACGGAAAAAACAATTTCTGGAAGTATTAGAGACTATTAGAGTTCTTGATGGTTATTCAAGAATCATATCTCAATGGGTAAACAGAAGAGAGTTGAAGATAAAATCTTTGAAGACTCATGATTATCACGTTCTACTACATGAGTTGCTTCCAATAGCAATCCGTCATCTTTTGTCAAATAATGTAAGGGTGGCTGTTATTCAGTTGTGCCATTTGTTTAGAGATATTTGTGCTAAGAAGTTGTCCAAGTATTTCTTGTAAAAAATGTTGACAGATGCCCCATTAATTTTGTGTGAGTTGGAAAAAATATTTCCTCCATCATTTTTCACATTCATGCTGCATCTGACTATCTATATTCCCACCGAAATACTTCTCAGAGGACCTGTTTCTTTTCGTTGGATGTATCCAACTAAAAGAAATATGTTCACATTAATGTCTTATGTCTGAAATAGAAATCATCCAAAGGTTCTATCGTGAACGGTTACCTGGCTCAAGAATGTATGGATTTCTGCTCGATGTATTTGTCTGATCTTACTACAAGATTGAACAGACCAATGAGAAATGAAGAAGAATAGTATGAGCAAATTGAACCCTGTTTTCCATCACTTCCTCAAACAAGAGGAATTCTTGGATCATATACATTGAAGACATTAAGCCATGAAGAGCGGGAGATGGCACATCGCATAGTTTTGTTCAACTGTGATTTGTTCGATGAATATATCAGGTAACTAAATAAATTATGTATATCATACATATATATCTGTTAAACTATTCATATTTTTTTATCTATAGGGAACATAAAACAAAGATAAATAGGAATCATCGTTCTTCATCTTTGAGAAGGAGAGAGACTTTGCATAGAAAAGAGTTTTCTGCTTGGTTAAAATTGAAGGTAAAAATATTACTGTTTAAATAATTATTTCAATATTTAATTATGTTTAACAGTCGTTTATATTGCTGGTATTGAGTTTGTCTGCTGACTTTGTCTTTGAGGAAATAAGAGTTTTGGATTTTGGTCCTAATACCGTGGTTCGTGACTGTAAATCAATTTTTATCAATGGATAATAATTTATTGTCACTGAACGAGTAAAGAACATGAGAACACAACATGATGGTGTTATAGTTACTGCCACAACAGCTTGTTATGCCAGTGCATCAGATAGTGGACCGTGATTTGAAAATCTGGGTTATTATAGAGTCATTGAGAATATAATAATATTGGATTATTACTCTCATGGACGAGTCACAATGATGAAATGCCATTGGTTTGATTCGATGTCGAGACATGGCACATTTATTGATGATTGTGGATTTAGAGTAATTAATATGACTTTCACTCTTACTACTGAAGAACGATATGTGTTGGCATCAATGGCTAAAAAAGTTTTTTATGTCAAAGCCCAACCTCGACCTGAATTTGGTGTCATAGTTGAAGTAATTCCAAGACATATTTTTGATGATGGTGATGATGGAATTGACATTGTCCCTATTTCCATTGGAACCAATCCATTTATTTCTTTTGATGACTCCAATAGCTCAATTGTCAGAGTTGATTGTGAACCTGAAGTTGTGGTTGGAAATATATATAATCATTCATCCATGTTCTCAATTCTTTTGGTTTACCTCGAGTTGGGTTGTTAAGGTTGGTAATATCCAAATTGATTTAGTATTGATCACAAATATGTTTTAACTGACTTGACCCTTATGTGAATTTTCAATGTTTATTGGTTGCTGTTTTATTTGAATTGCATTTTCTAATTTGGAATTGAGCTGTATTCAAACCTAGTCAAACAATATTTCTAACTTGGTGAACATTACAACTTGTATGATTTATTAAATTCATTCAAGATCTTCTAAAACAATTGATAGTTAAATTACCAATGAATCCCCCTATTTCCTCATATATTTAGTTTTTGGTTTTCACATTAGTTTCCTTTTTCTAATTAATTACATATTTGTTTTAAAAAGTAGGAAATGCATCCAATTGAAGAGAGACGAAGGAAAAAAATGATGGAGAATAATCATCGGATGACAGAGATGGTTGTTCCACCATTAGTTCCTATTTTGAGTAATTTATTTCAAATATATATATATTTAAAGAATATATAATGTCATGTGATTAATTTTTTTGTAAACATTTTAGTAGGATCCACCTATACGTCGACAGTTATTCGACGAGGAGCCTAGTACTGGTCCTAGTACTCAGGTCGGTGGTATGAGGAGGGTTTGTACCAGAGGTGGACGATCAGCTGGGTGTGCCCGACTAGAACCTGCCCCTCCCACTGACATGTCATACTTCCCACATTTTGATCCTAGTGTGTCATTTAGGACACATGGGATATTTTGGCCTCCATGTTTTTGCTACCTTTTGCATCTTCTGCTCCATCATTTTCACATCCCATGATGATTCCCACTCCCAATTCAGAATCCGGTCATACTGCTATCCCATCTTCTTTTCCTTCTACTTCTGTCTCTCCTAGCTTCTATATTCCATCGTTTTCGCCTCCTGTTCCACCATAGGGTGTTCCATCAGTTTCTGGGGATCCGTTGGGGCACTCAACGATCAGATTGGCACAAGTATATAAATAAAAACCTTACAAATTTTTATAGCAATATTTATTATCATTATAACATGTTTGACAAAATATTTTGTTTTCTTTCATGATAGATACTTCTACTGATAGGAGGCGAGGGTGGGGGCATACATTCATGCGTTCGTTGTGGAACCGCAGCACACATGTTATGGTGAATTACAATGAAGAAAACCAAATGGTTGAGAAATCAGGGCAGCAATGTCGGAGTTTTTTGGCGACGCGTTCCAATACTCCAACATCATTCTCGTCAGCCTATTGTCATGGAGACATTTTCCTCATGAGTTCAATGATAGAGCTTGGGCATATATATGGGTAAAAAATCTGTTTTATTTAATGCCATAAATTATTTTTGTATTTATATGAATTAATATTTTGATTCCAGCTTCGATTTTATTTTCCCGATGGTGAGGTTGCTCGAGTGGATCGTCTAAAGGATTTAGGTGAGATTTGGAGAGACTATAAGCATGAGTTGTATATTGGATGGCGTGCTAGAGTTGGCACTGAGTTGGAAGCAGTACCAGTCGTGGATGATTTTCCTATAGAGCAGTATCGTCAGATGATTACTCATTGGACAAGTACCCAGTTCAAGGTATGAATTACATTTGAGGTATTTAAATAATAGAATTCTTGTTTTTCATTAATCTTATCATTTGAATTATTGAATTTTATTTAGGAATCATCTGGAAGAATAAAAAACATTGATGCAAAAAAATACCTCTACATACTAGGACGTACGACGATGCTGGATCATGAGAGGAAGCAGGTATGGAAATTTTTTATAAGTTTTCTTTACGACTTACATTTTATTTTGTTTTTTTTCAATTATTTAATTGTTTTCTAATGTTTTCATATAACTTTATTTTTCAATGTCATTGTAGAGGAAAATACCGAATATTGAAGGACGTGTGCCTCGAGCAAAACAGTTTTGCTCGAGTAGACGAAATAAGGATGGAAGTGCTGTCAATGAAGCGACTCAGCAGCAGATTGTAAGTTTTAATCTATTTATTTTATATTATAATATCTATTTTGTAACTTAATAATATATTTATATTTGTAAGAGGTTGCTTTAGAGGCCCTCTATTCCCAAGAACCATACAATTTTGGGCCAACAGATCATTTACATCAGGTGTTGGGAGAGGAGCATCCTGGCAGAGTATGCTGCCGACCTAGGATAGCCCCGACAAGGTATTGGCCCTCCTCTGGTACGAGATGTAGTGCCACCATGATGCATAAAGATAGGGAATAAGAAGAATAGGCTGAGAAAAGGTCCATAGAGATGGAAGAACAGTCTTCTAGGGAAAATAGTGAGTTCATGAAATTTATTGAAGTTCTACATCCTACACTTCCAGTAGAGGCCAGCCCAGCTTTTGATGAGTATATGTCGTCGATACATTCTATATATGTTGCACCAGGTGGCAGTTCTAGTGGTAGTCAAGATGATTTCTAGATTGACGATGATGATTGCGAGGAGTCTGATGTGGAAGAGGAGGGAGAAGAGGAGGGCGAGGCGGGTGGCGAGGGTGAGGAGGATGGTGAGGGCGAGGTGGAGGGTGCTGAGGAGGGCGAGGGGGAGGAAGACGGTGAGGACGAGGGTGATGGTGATGGTGATGATGGTGATGGTGATGTGGGACAAATTGATCCATTACATTTTGACTGATATTACTGAGATTTGATATTTAATCTATTATAGTTTTTGGTTTTATCTAGCCTCGTAGTATTGAATTGGAGTTGAGTTATTTTTATATATTATCTGTTTTTATGGATGTTGTTGTCTTTTTGTGGTTATGTGTTTGGGAACCCACCTCCCTCCTGGACCCTATAAAACCCCCCACCATCCTCCTTGGACCCTAGACACCCCCCCCAGATATCCCCCAGACAGCACCCCGAACAGCCCCCCAGATAGCCCCCCCCACCCTCCTCCCTGGACTCCAGACAACCCACCAGAAAGCCCCCCAGACAGCCCCCCTAGACAGCCCCCACCCTCCTCCTTGGACCCCGGAAAAACCCCCGAACACCCCCCAGACAGCCCCCAGATGGCCCCCCACCCTCCTGCTTGGTCCCCGGACATCCCCCTGGACACCCACCGGACAGCCCCCCCGGGCAGCCCCGCCGTACAACCCCCCACCCTCCATGATTTCATTTACTACTAGAAAACCGACCAAACGCATTCAGTTTCCGTTGAAACTTTAGGAGAACGATCCATGGGTCATATGTGATGTGTACGAATCAACCCCACCTAAATCTGAGATGTGGTGTGGCCGACACCACTCAAAGTGTCTGTATTTTGTTTCAAAAGGATGTCATTTTAAATGAAAAACATCAACTGGCATATGGAAAACTGACCAAACACTTTCGGATTATAAGTGAAAAGAACATCTGACATACAGAAAACTAACCAAACGTTTTTTGATTCTATTGATAATTTATCACAACGATCCATGGGTCATATGTGACATGTGCGAGCCAACCCGAGCTCAATCCGAGTCACGGTATGGCCGAGATCACTCTAAGTGTCTCTCTTTTGTTTAAAATGGAAAAATTTTAAGTACATATGGAAAACTGAACAAACGCATTCGGTTTCTGTTGAAATATTAGGAGAACAATCCATGTGTCATATGTGATGTGTACAATTAAACAGCGCCTCAATCCGAGGCGCGGTGTGGCCGGCATCACTCAATGTGTCTCTCTTTTGTTTAAAATGGACATCATTTTAATTGAAAACAACAACTAGCATACAAAAAACTAACCAAATGGATTCTGATTGGGTGGATACTTTAGCACAACAAAACATGGGTCATATGTGACGTGTACGAGTCAACCCCGCCTCAATCCGAGGCATGGTGTGGCCAAAACCATTCATAGTGTCTCTCTTTTGTTTAAAATTGACATCATTTTAAGAGAAAACAAAAACTGACATATGAAAAACTAACCAAACACATTTTAAATGTGTTGATGCTTTAGGATAATGATTAATGGGTCATATGTGATGTGTACGAATCAACCCCGCCTCAATATGAGATGCGGTGTGGCTGACACTACTCAAACATTTTGTCTTCTGTTTCAAAAGGATGTAATTTTAATTGAAAAACATAAACTGGCATACGGAAAACTGACCAAACGCATTCGGATTGTGTCGATACATTAACACAACTATCCATGGGTCATATGTGACATGTAAAAGTCAACCCCGCCTCAATCCGAGGTGCGCTGTGGCCGAAACCACACAAAGTGTCTACCTTTAGTTTCAAAAGGATGTCATTTTAATTGAAAAACATCAATTGGCATAAGGAAAACCGACCAAACGCATTCTTATTGTTTCGATACTTTATCACAATGATACATGGGTCATATGTAACATGTACGAGTCAACCCCGCCTCAATCTGAGGCACTGTGTGGCCGCCACCGCTCAAAGTGTCTGTCTTTTGTTTCAAAAGGACGTCATTTTGAGTGAAAAACATTAACTAGCATACGGAAAACCAACCAAATGCATTCAGATTGTGTCTATACTTTTGCACAACGATCCATGGGTCATATGTGATGTGTATGAGTCAACCCCGCCTTAATCGGAGGCACGGTGTGGCCTGAATCACTCTAAGTGGATCTATTTTGTTTATAATGGACAACATTTTATGTACATACGGAAAACTGAGCAAACGCTTTCAGTTTCCATTGAAAGTTTAGAAGAACGATTCCAGGGTCATATGTGACGTGTAAAAATCAACCCTGCCTCAATTTGAGACGCGGTGTGGCCGGCACCACTCAAAGTATCTTCCTTTTGTTTCAAAAGGACGCCATTTTAATTGAAAAACATCAATTGGCATACGGAAAACCAACCAAACGCATTCATATTGTGTCAATAATTTATCACAACGATCCATGGGTCATATGTGACGTGTTCGAGTCAACCCCGCCTCTATCCGAGGCGCGGTGTGGCCACCACCACTCAAAGTGTCTGTCTTTTGTTTCAAAAGAACGTCATTTTAAGTGAAAAACATCAACTGGACTAAGGAAAACCGACCAAACACATTCAGATTGTGTCGATACATTGGAACAACAATCCATGGGTCATATGTGATGTGTACGAGTCAACCCCACCTTAATCGGAGGCACGATGTGGCCAGAATCACTCTAAGTGGCTCTCTTTGGATTAAAATGGACAACATTTTAAGTACATACGGAAAACTAACCAAATGCATTTGGTTTCTGTTAAAACATTAGAAGAACGATTCGTGGGTCATATGTGATGTGTAAAAATCAACCATGCCTCAATATGAGACACAGTGTGGCTGGAACCACTCAAAGTGTCTTCCTTTTATTTCAAAAGGACGTCATTTTAATTGAAAAACATCAACTGGCGTACGGAAAACAGACCAAACGCATTCGGATTGTGTCGATACTTTAGTACAATGATCCATCAGTCATATGTGACGTGTACGAGTCAACCCTGCCTCAATCCGAGACACGGTGTGGCTGCCACCACTCAATGTGTCTGTCTTTTGTTTCAAAAGGATTTCATTTAAAGTGAAAAACAACATCTGGAATAAAGAAAAACCAACCAAACGCATTCAGATTGTGTCGATACTTTTTTCACAATGATCCATGGGTCATATGTGACGTGTACAAGTCAACCCCGCCTTAATCAGAGGCATGGTGTGGCTAGAGTCACTCTAAGTGGCTCTCTTTTGTTTAAAATGGACAACATTTTAAGTACATACGGAAAACTAACAAAATGCATTTTGTTTCTATTGAAACATTAGAATAACGATTCATTGGTCATATGTGACATGTAAGAATCAACCCCCCCTCAATCTGAGACGCAGTGTGGACAGTACCACTCAAAGTGTCTACCTTTTTTTCAAAAGGACGTCATTTTAATTGAAAAACATCAACTGGCATACGGAAAACCGACCAAACGCATTCGGATTGTGTCGATACTTTACTACAATAATCCATGGGTCATATGTGATGTGTAAAAGTTAACCCCGCCTCAATATGAGGTGTGGTGTGGTTGTCACCACTCAAAGTGTCTGTCTTTTGTTTTAAAAGGACGTCATTTTAAGTGAAAAAACCTCAACTAGAATAAGGAAAACTGGCCTAACGCATTAGGATTGTGTCGATACTTTAGCACAATGATTCATGGGTCATGTGTGACATGTACGAGTCAACCCCACCTCAATCCGTGGTGTGGTGTGGCCTCCACCACTCAGAGTTTCTGTCTTTTGCTTCAAAAAGACATCATTTTAAGTGAAAAATATCAACTGGCATACGGAAATGTGACCAAACACATTCGGATTGTGTCGATACTTTATCACAATGATCCATGGGTCATATGTAATGTGTAAGAGTCAACCCCTCCTTAATATGAGGCACATTGTCGCCGGAATCACTCTAAGTGGCTCTCTTTTGTTTAAAATGGACAACATTTTAAGTACATACAGAAAACCAAAAAAATGCATTCGGTTTCCGTTGAAACATCAGGAGAATGATTCATGTGTCATATGTGATGTGTACGAATCAACCCTGCCTCAATTTGAGACGCGGTGTGGCCGGCACTAGACAAACTGTCTGCCTTTTGTTTCTAAAGGACGTCATTTTAATTGAAAAACATCAACTGACATATGGAAAACTGACCAAAAGCATTCAGATTGTGTCTATACTTTAGCACAATGATCCATGAGTCATATGTGATGTGTACGAGTCAACCCCGCCTCAATCAGAGGCGCAGTGTGGCCACCACCACTCAAAGTTTCTATCTTTTGTTTCAAAAGGACGTAATTTTAAGTGAAAAACATCAACCGGCATAAGGAAAACCAACCAAATGCATTCGGATTGTGTAGATACTTTAGCACAACGATCCATGTGTCATATGTGACGTTTATGAGTCAACCTATCCTCAATATGAGGCGCGGTGTGGCCGTCAACAATCAAAGTGTCTATCTTTTGTTTCAAAAGGACGTCATTTTAAGTGAAAAATATCAACTGGAATATAAAAAACGACCAAACGCATTCGGATTGTGTAAATACTTTAGAAAAATGATCCATGGCTCATATGTGATGTGTACGAGTCAACCCCGCCATAATCTGAGGTACGGTGTGGCCAGAATCACTCTAAGTGACTCTCTTTTGTTTAAAATGGACTACATTTTAAGTACATATGGAAAACCAAACAAACGCATTCGGTTTCCACTGAAACATTAAGAGAACGATTCATGGGTAATATGTGACGTGTACGAATCAACCTCGCCTCAATCTGAGATGCAGTGTGGCCGGCACCAGTCAAAGTGTCTGCCTTTTGTTTCAAAAGGACGTCATTTTAATTGAAAAACATCAACTGACATATGGAAAACCGACCAAACACATTCGGATTGTGTCGATACTTTAGAACAACAATCCATGGGTCATATGTGACGTGTACGAGTCAACCCCTCCTCAGTCCGAGGCGCGGTGTGGCCGTCACCACTCAAAGTGTCTATCTTTTGTTTCAAAAGGACGCCATTTTAAGTGAAAACCATCAACTGGCATAAGGAAAACCGATCAAACACATTCGGATTGTGTCTCTACTTTAGAACAACGATCCATGGGTCATATGTGACGTGTACGAGTCAACCCCACCTCAATATAAGGCACAGTGTGGCCGCCACCACTCAAAGTGTCTGTCTTTTATTTCAGAAGGATGTCATTTTAAGTGAAAAATATCTACTAGCATACAAAAAGTGACCAAACGCATTCGGATTGTGTCGATACTTTAGAACAATTATCCATGGGTCATATGTGAGATGTACGAGTCAACCCTGCCTTAATATGAGGCACGGTGTGGCCGGAATCACTCTAAGTGGATCTCTTTTGTTTAAAATCGACAACATTTTAAGTACATATAGAAACCCATCCAAACACATTCGGTTTCCGTTGAAATGTTAGAAGAAAGATTCAAGGGTCATATGTGACATGTACGAATCAACCCCACCTCAATCTGAGATGCAGTGTGGCCGACACCAGTCAAAGTGTCTGCATTTTGTTTCAAAAGGACATCATTTTCATTGAAAAACATCAACTGCCATACAGAAAACCGACCAAACGCATTCGGATTGTGTCGATACTTTAGCACAATGATTCATGGGTCATATGTGACATGTAAGATTCAAACCCGCCTCAATAAGAGATGTGGTGTGGACACCAACACTCAAAGTGTCAGTCTTTTGTTTCAAAAGGACGTCATTTTAAGTGAAAAACATCAACTGGCATACGGAAAACTGACCAAACGCATTCGGATTGTGTCAATACTTTAGAACAAAAATCCATGGGTAATATGGGACATGTAAAAGTTAACACCGCCTTAATCGGAGGCACAATGTGTCAAGAATCACTCTAAGTGGCTCACTTTTGTTTAAAATGGACAACATTTTAAGTACATACGGAAAACCGACCAAAAGCATTCGGTTTCCATTGAAACATTAGTATAACTATTCATGGGTCATATGTGACATGTAAGAATCAACTCTGCCTCAATCTGAGATGATGTGTGGCCGGAACCACTCAATGTGTCTGCCATTTGTTTCAAAAGGATGTCATTTTAATTGAAAAACATCAACTGTCATACGGAAAACTGACCAAATGCATTCGTATTGTGTCAATACTTTAGAAAAAAGATCCATGGGTCATAGGTGATGTATAAAAGTCAACCCCCCCTCAATAAGAGGTGCGGTGTGGCCACCACGACTCAAAGTGTCTGCCTTTTGTTTCAAAAGGACGTCATTTTAAGTGAAAAACATCAACTGACATACGAAAAAAAGACCAAACGCATTCGGATTGTGTCGATACTTTAGCAAAACTATCCATGGGTCATATGTGATGTGTACAAGTCAAAACCGCCTTAATCGGAGGCACGGTGTGACCATAATCACTCTAAGTGGCTCTCTTTTGTTTAAAATGGACAACATTTTATGTACATACGGAAAACTGACCAAACGCATTCGGTTTCCGTTGAAACATTATGAGAACTATCCATGGGTCATATGTGACGTGTACGAATGAGCCCCACCTCAATCTGAGACACAGTGTGGCCATAACGACTCAAAGTGTCTGCCTTTTGTTTCAAAAAGATGTCATTTTAATTAAAAAACATCAACTGGCATACGGAAAACCGACGAAATGCATTCGGAATGTGTTGATACTTTAGCACAACGATCCATGGGTCATATGTGATGTGTACGAGTCAACCCTGCCTCAATACGTGGTGAGGTGTGGATGGTATCACTCCAGGTGTATGTATTTTGTTTAAAATGGACATCATTTCAAGTAAAAATATATGGTATACAAAAAACCGATCAAATTATGAATTGAATTCTGGATTCTACATATAATTGTCATCTAAATTTTAAATTTAATTCTAAATGAATTATGTATGTTTATAATGACATTATGAATTCTAATTTAATTATGGATGTGTATAGTTCTAGCATTATATGTTAAATGTGTATGAATTTGTTCTCTATATTTAAGTGTTAGTTGCTTATTGCAGGTACAATATTTGTATATGTATGTGTTATTTTTTTGCAGGTACAATAATTGGATTGAAAATGAGAGGGAATCCACAAAATGAGACATGGTGGGCAAATTGCAGAGCTGGTGGGAAAATTGCAGAGCTTTTGTGCCCCAGCATAGGCTATGCCAACGGTTTGAAACCGTTGGCATAGCAGTCTGGGTTATGTTTTATGAAAGGTTCATAGAACCGTTGGTAAAACACTTTTCCGAATGGTTTTGAAACCATTGAGAAAGAGGATACCTTAGGTTTTTCTCAACGGTTTGGCCAAACCGTTGGGAAAAACATGGTAATTTTCTCCACTCTATCCCAATGGTTGTAACCCGTTGGGAAAAAGTTTTCCCAACAGTTTTACAGAACCGTTGGGATAGGGTAATTTTTCTCCACCCTATCCCAATGGTTCACTATAAACCATTGGGAAAATATTTCCCAACATCTTACTTCCCTACGGTTTGTAGAACCATTGGTATAACATATACCAACAGTTCTTCAGCCTTTCCCAACAGTTCTAAACCGTTGGGAAATCCTGTATTTCCAGTAGTGTACCTAGTGTATTAACCATATTCTTGTGAATTTATATATTCCATCACTATGAGATAAGTTATTATAGGTATCCATGTGATAAATTATTTCCATTCTTATTTAATACCTAGATTCTGTTATTCTTGTGTTTTTATTGATACAGAATCATATAATTTTTTATTATATTTATACATGCATGACACTTTTATTCTATATAACATCCAATACACGATACCACTTAATATTTTCTCATTTCCCAAGGAAACTATAGATAATTATACTTATTATTTAAAGATAAACATAGAGAAATAGAAAAAAATTCAAGTATTTTTATGATGGATTTTAATCTTTTAATGATATTTAACAATCTACCATTTATCAAGTGTCCTAAGACTATTACACGGTTGGATCCATTATATAGTAATCTATGTATTTTTAATATTATAACAAATAACTATAGAATCAAAATTAATATAGTTTGGTTGATTATATATGGAATTAGAGAGCGTTTAGAATAATCCTTAAGAACTATATTTTGAAGAACATATATAGAAAAAAAAATAGGATACAGCCTTAAGAATTTATTGATTTTTTATAAAAGAAAAAATATTTTAAATAAAACAATAATTAATTCATAATAATTAAATACTATGATTAATAATTCATATTTTTATTAATTATCTAAAAAGGTAATTAAAATATAAAGAAATGAAACCAATTAGATGTAATAAAAACCATGTTAACAATCATAATAATTTTAGGGATTTATTTATATAGAAAACTAGCAAAGTTGGTGTTGTAGAATAGAAAATTATCATTTCATTTTAGCACATTATTGAGGATATGATAAGTTAACTCTATTATATGAAACAACCCATTAGATCCCATAATAGTTTAACAATAAATGAATATTTCATGAGGTATAAATCTACATATTTTAGTAGAACCATTAATATATTACTGTTAGAACCATGGGTTAATCATATCGATAATATATTCATTATATTTCCTAATAGAGAAAGAGATTAGGTTATCATGGTTTCATATTACTAAAATATACATGCTGGCCAATATTGATCATTTTTTCAAAACACTAGAAATAATGAAGAGATAGTAAGAATGGAATAAAATGATTTTATGCTGTTATTCCTTGAAAACTATTTTGATCAAGAGTAATGAGATAATATAGAGAGGTATTTTTTAATTCATGACAAAAGTAAGAGGAAAATATTGAAGATTATAAGGATAAATTTTCAAGATTAGTGGGACATGCTATCGACATGTACATAATTTTGAAAGAAATATTGATAACATATTTTATGGACATGAGAACATCCTTTAAAGGGTATTATCATCTCAGTCATTTTCATAAAATAATGATATACTGGAATGTGACAGTAATGTTAGAAAGGAGTTCTCAAATTCTAATATATTTATATAAGGTCATGATTTGGAAGGGATTACTGAGTTCTACAATGAAAGAAATCTAGCAAATAATATAAAAGGCTAGAATTCTAAACATGAAATAATTTTGGAAATACACACCATGGGGAATTCTAGAATGGATTTAGATTAGTGTTGAGATAAAGGAAATTATGATTATAAGTGAAAATAAAAGAGATATTCTACCAATTTATAATACATAAATTACAAGGATATGGGACACTCTAATAATAAATTTTCCATGAATAAAATGAATATACATTGGAAGAGGGTAATGGAGAGAGGATAGGATTACACCATTACTATAGTGGAGGTTAAAGTCATAAATAATGATATAATATGTTATTTGATCAAAATATCAATGTCAAATAATAATTCATATAATTATGGATATACAGTCTGATTTATATCTTACATGTATGATAAAAAAATTTAATCATACCCAAATATATTGAGTAATTAATTTATAAATAATATATTGAAAAATATTTTTGAAAAAATATTTGAATATTTATTTTAGAATGAATGGAAGTTGTCTAGTTGATATTTTATCTATCATAACAATTTTTAAATTTTTAAATAATTCATAATATTTATTTTATGTCAATGTATAATAAAATAGGTTTTAAGAAAAAATGGATTATAATCTATGAGTAATTAATATAATCACTTTCTTAAAAGAGAATCTTCATTATTAGAATATTTTATGAAATAACTAATTGTGACTCATCTTGATGAAATTATAAGAGAAGAAAAACATCAAACATAATCATTGAAATGGAATTGTATCCTATTAATTGAATGTGTATAGATCGTGAAAGACTACATTGATGTATTTACAAATAAATTACATAGATATCCGCTAGATCAAGAATTCGAATCTTTCACTAACTAAATTTTGGTGAAAAACCTATACCTATTTGAACTTATATAATTTCTCCAATAGAATTAGTAAAATTTTAAAAGAAACTACAATGTTGTCTGATAATTTATTAATATTCCCCAATATATCACCTTGTTAAGTGATTTTTCAATATATAAATAACAACTATGGGTCTAGGAGGCTGTTCATAGATTATATGGTAATAAATTCCATTACTAGTAAGAAAACTATCCTTTAATGTGAATTGATTATTTCTATGAACGAATTAAAGGGGTTAAATACTTTTCCAAGATTTATATTCACTAGAGTTTTTAATGGTTATTATTTCAGGAATATGATATAGTAATGATGGATTTTCATATGAGTTATGAGTATTATGAGTTCAAAGTAAATCCTTTTTGATTAATAATTGAACTATTTTTCTTATGGATATGATGAACTTCTTATTCAATGACTATATTGATAATTTTTTATGGTATTTATTAAGGATATTTCATATAAAATAAGAGTTATAAAGAGAATTCAAACCAATAATGGATTATTCTTGTATTCTAAATAGATAGAGAGGGAGATAGTAATATGCTAAATTTTTTGAGAGGGAGTTTTTTCTTTAATAAGTTTATTTTTTTAAACATGTTATCACTAATAATTTAATATCTATTGAATCTTTAAATGAAAATTTAGTCAAAGGATGGACAAAACCAATGAATATAAGTAAAATAAATAATTTTTAAACATGTTAATATTAGTGATTTTATAAAAAATTTACTAGATTACCTAACCCATTAACCAAGTTTAAATGAAATGGGATTAAGTTCATATTGTTAAAATAATTTAATTTTTAAAAAATCTAAATAATATATTAATTAATCCACTAATATTAACATTATACACTAATAAGGAATGATTTGTTATATTTGACTCTTTACATTGAAATAAATATTATAATGATAGAAATAATATTTAGTCGTTTTAAAATGAATTTATGTATATTTTATAATAATACAATATTAATAGTAATAAGAGTCAATATTAATCATAGTTTAAATCATAAATAATAAGTTGATTAATATTTTATTCTAAGAGACCCAATTTATTTACATATAAATACATCTCTTATATACTAATTTATCCTTAAATAAAATATTAGTGTTCTGTATATATATATATAAATACCTCATTAACTCATACTAGCCATGTTTTTAAGGCCCCTGATTAACCAAAAGTCTATCCTTTGAAGGATTATGTCTCATTCTGAAGGAGTATCACAAATAGAAAGGTAAGGGTTTCCTAATTATCTTTTTTTTTTCATATTTTATATTCCTTTTTCATGAACTATATTAAAATTTATTTTTCTCATGATTTCATTATTATATATATTCATGGTATTATTATTCTTTTGACATATTCTGTATGATATATTTTATATTCCCTCACATCAAACCCTTTTAATAAATCTGTAATGAGGAAACCCATGTATAACATATATATATATATTTATATTACATAATTTTTCAAAAATATTAAATACATCGCATAGTATTACATTCCCCAAATTGTAATGGTTTAGTGTATTTGGATACCAGATTCAAAAGTTATTTGGTGCCCAATATTAAACCTCTCCAATATAGTTATTCTAAGGTAAAACCCTTCTTTGACCTAACATCCTTAATTGCATTATTTTTGACTTAGGGAAAAGGAAAAATAATAAGGGGTGAGTTCAAATTATTTTTAAGGGTAAAAATAGGATATAAAAATAAATGATCATAATTGAGAATAAGATAAGAATAAGGGTATATGAATATCATCATAGATTAGGAAATTAATAAATAATCATTAAAATATCAATAATCACGAGTCATGGAATAATTATTTTATATAAAAAATTCATAAGTCATAATTGCTAAGAAACATTAATAATCAATTATAACATCCCGAGCCTGAACATTGGCTTGGAAAGAGATAAAGTACCATGAACCATATGATACATACCCAAAAAACTAAAGGATAGAAATAAATCCCTAGGGAATACTAAATCATTGTGGGATGATATTCCATTTACGAAACAAAACCTATCATGAAAATAAATTAAACAAAAAAACTATATAATTCATGGAATGTAAAAAGTACAACTAAAAAATAACAACAATAAACATTATCAGAGTAGAAAAGAAAACAAAAACTAGAATTAAAAAAATTCCTTAAAGAACAACGTTGATGCTTCATCACTAAAACCACTATAGAACCAATCTCTTTCTACCATACCATGGATGTAGCATCATGATACTCAATTAGAAAAATACGAGAATTTTCCTTTACCTATTTTAATAAAAAAACCTTATACCTATGCACTAAAGTGAAAATGTAGGGTGTTGGTAATCCTAACAAGAATTAAATCCCTAATAGACATGCTAAATCATGAAACTATTATAAGAGAAAGTTATCTCATAGTTCATAATACAACTAAAAAATTAAGGGAAAATACAAATTATTTTAAAAATTAAAAAACAAAAAAATTAAACAGAAGAACAATTAATTCCATCCATTTTTCAAACCCAATTCCATATAAATCACGTAAACACATTTATGAATCCATCCAAGAATATTTATAACTCATAAGAATAATCATATCCTACTAGCCATGTATTCACATTCCCATTAATATAACGGTCTTTATAAATCACTGAATCCTTGTCTAAGCACAACAAGAAATCTTCCAATTAAAAATAAACTCTTGAAATTTTTTCATATTACAAGGTCTCACATCCATTAATTTCTTAAAACGAAACTAATCTATTTAATAATTTAATCAAACATATTTTTCTTGAATTAATCCAAAAACACATCATAAAACCAAAAATTAAGAAGGATTATTCCATAAACCATTAAAAATACTACATTTCCAATTAATAAACCAAAAATGGTTTTCAAGAAAAAAATATTCAAAAATTTCCTATATAAATGAAAGAAAAATAATTTTAGAGAAGATAATATATAAATATAAAAAATCAAGTAGAGAAAATAGTGAATCCACCTACCTCACAATAGATCTCTCTCAACATGAAGAATCAATTTATGATTTCAATGATCCAAGCCCTATTAACCTTTCTTTCAAAAAACAATAATGGAGATTTTTCAAAACATTAATGATCTAAAATATTATTTCCCAAAAACCCAGATATATGGTTTTGTTCCAAGTGAGATGAGAAAATATATTAAAGTAAGAGGAATAGAGCACTTGTCTTAGATTTCCTTGGTCGAATACTTAATGAATCATTATAATATGTCTTAGATAACAAAAATCACAAAAAAATAATCTATAAGAGGAATTAGAGAGTTAAACATTGTCCATGGTAAGAAGCCTGATGTTTTGGGGAAATGATTATGATAAAAATACCATTTTTTGATTTAATTAATTTCATCACATGGTTAGGCTGCACAGTTTGGAAATCCAAGTACCAACTATGTGAGAGATACTATAAAAAATATAGTGCCACATAGTTTAGAAAACTATGTCCCAATGATAAAAAACACATTTATCCAAATGATTCCTAAATTTCTAGTTTTATCACACTATTTGGCTAAAACATCTACTTGAGAAGTAAGACTCATAAACTCTTGTACCATTTCATAGAGATACTACAATGTTTACTATAACCATTAACCATTAAAAAAGATTCATAAATAATAATAAAACAACCCATAAACTCTATAAACTCATCCCCAATATTTTACATCTTTATAAATCAAATATATTTACAAATCCCTCAAATTGAGGTTGTTACATTCTCCATATAATTAGGATTTACATTATTGGGATATTAAAGAGTTCTTGTATTTCGTAATATCTCTATATATTTCTCCAGCATCTTTTATCACATTCCTATGTCTCCTCTTGAATTTCTCCATGTTTCCTTAATAGTTGAACAATGGGATTTTTTTTCTAAACAATATTTTATCTTGTATGTCCAAGATATGAATTGATGCATGAAAAAAATATTATCTATTTCCTAATGAACATGAACCCAATGAATCATATATAGTTGATCGGGCAAGTACTAATATAAATGAATGAATTTATAAACCAATATGATCTGTGGTACTAAATCCAAGTGATAATAAACATAACCAATTCATTAGATTATCTCAAAAAGTCCAACATACCAAGGGGAAACAATTTTTTCTTACCCAATTGATGATTCCCAAACCTTGGAGGTATTTTCAAGAATACGTGATTAACCACAATAAATTATATTGGGAGACCATGATTATCCATAAGTTATTTCTGTTACATTTTTCTAAAACCATCATTTTCTTTGATCTTTTGAATCTAATCAGTTATTTTATGATCAATACTTGGTCCAAAAAATAAAGTTTCTCTTGTATCTGTAAAAAAAATAGAGATAAACATGTAAATTTATACATTTCATTAGACATAGCCATTTTTATTAGGTAATTACAACTCATGATATATTAGAACTTCACTAGGGAAATATGATCCTCCAATGAGACACTAAAATCCATAACATAATATATGAGAATTTCATACAAAGTATGAATCATTTGTTTCAACATCCCATCCATTTGAGGATGATATGCTCTGCTAATGGTCAATAGGTTACCCAATGATATCTCTCAAATCTAAGAGGTAAATCAAGGATCTCACTCTAAGATGATAAAAATATGTATTCTAAGAAATTTTACCACTTAACCAATGTAAATATTTTTAAATTCACCTACAATATTGGGTTTGAGAATTAAAATAATGTTGTTTGATTATGTGTGTCAATCAATAATCATCCATAATTTTTCTTTCCTCTAAATAGTTATTAGTAAGAATCTGTCAAAGCCTATTATGATTTACTCCAATTTTCATATCGATATTTGTAAAGATCAAAAAAAAATCTATATGGGTTTTTATACTCAAACTTTTCCTTTTGAAAATAATGGCATTTCAAAACATAGTCCATCATTATTCATTTTACACGTGACCACCAAAAATGGGTCCTTAGATCCTTGTACATATTATGGATTCCTAGGCGAGTCATCCACTTATAATAGTTAGAATAATAAATAAGTTGTTATTAGGAAGATTACAAAATAACAATTTGATAATAAAAATTAAACACTAAATTCATATCCTGTTTCAATCCACCAATGGTCTCCCCACCATTATGGTTTTACACTATGGTAATAGATTAGGATATTATTTCTGAGTATCATTGAATTTATCAACCAAATTAGTAATAAGAGTCACTAGAAAGAATATGATGAATTCATTCAGTTATGTGTATTCTAAATTCATCTTTCTAAATTAACTCACCAATTTCCCCTGATCTGGAGCTTCTCTAGCCTATTGGTTATATGAATTTTGGAATAAATCAAATTACCGCAAATTACCTTTTCTAGGTGTATAACACTGTAGGATCAAAATATAATATTCATATACTCAATTAAAATAAGTGGGGGGGGGGGGTGAATTGTACATTTTAAAACATTTTTTTAACCTTATGTAAACATTTTTTTTCTAAATTAACAAACAACATTCAAAAAAACCTATACAATTTTAACAAAGAGATTGGAAGGGGAAAAGGCTTGAATATAAATATAATATAAGGAAATAATTACAAGGGTATAGTTAAGTATGATTCTAAATTAAAGCATATATAATTTTAAATGAAATTAATTACAATAGAGGAAGTATAATAATGTTACACATTATATCATTAATAGAAAATCAAGCATAATTTAACGAAGTTGTACTAAAACAAGTAACAGAAGTGTAATGAAATATTTTAACCTAAAGTGAAGGGAAACCAAAACCCATTGATAAAGGTCCAATGATTTATAATTTCAAGAAATTCTATCTTACCCACACCTAGGTAACCCCTTGATATGAATATATTAATCGGTCTTATTATCCCCACAAGAACTCAATCCCAAAGGTGATCGACTTCTTTGTCTTCATTAAACATGGAAGCCATTGATGAAGTAGGTAATCAGATTCTATTTCTTAATTAAGATTAGGATCCGTTGATTGTATAAAATGACAATCTGAATCTCAAAATTTAAACAAATGTTGTTGAATATTAAATTTTTTGAACAATATGGTCACAACGTAAACTCTTCAAGCCTTTCACATGAAGAAAATCGGTCAGAGATCTCACAGAGTATCAATTATCCTAAAAGTTCATAGATTTTAGAAATAGTCAAATGTATGGATATTTATAGGTGAGATCTCCAATGGTCATATTATCCTCTAATGGACATAGTTTCACTGAAATTTTGGAGGGACCTGTACAGGTGGAATTCATACAAAGGTTATTTTGAAATAGATTTTATGACACTATTTTATATAACAAACTATGAGAAAAATTGATGATATCATTTTGTATTACAAAATTTGAGAAAAATTACCATATTTTTTATAAATGAAGGGAATGTTATATTAACTAAATGGGGGTCTGATTTCATAAGAAATTAGTGTCAAATTTCAGAGGAAATCAGAGTCTTCTTTTAGAAGAAATTGGAGTCTGAATTCTTAGGAAATAGGAGTAAGATATTAGAAGAAATTTGATTCTTATTTTTGAGGAAATTAGAGTCCTATTTCTGAGTAAGTAAAAGTATTATTTATAAATAAATAAAAGTTTAATTTCAATTGAAATGGGAGTCCAATTTTTTAGGAAATTAGAGTCAGAATTTAGAAGAAATCGAAGTTTGATTTCTAAGAAAATTATAGTCTGATTTCTATGCAAATGCAAGCTGAATTTCAGAAGAAATAAGAGTACGATTTTAGAAGAAATCATATTGACAATTTTATTGAAATTTAATTAACAATTAAGGATCATATTAATCTTAAAGAAATTTTTTCTTATGGAAAAAATTGTTCTACTTGATTAAGAAATCATTAGATAATACTTTGAATATTAGGGGTAAGGTATAACATGTTCTAGAATATAATAGATCATAGAGAAAGAAAAAATCTTTAAGAAGATTTGTTTGTGATTTTCAAAACATAATAGAATAGAAAAGTCATAAGAAAACTTATTAACTTAACCATATCCCCGTTTTGGAAATCACAGACAACCTTTCATAAAGAATATAAAGGCCAAATATTTTTACCTTTGAACATAAAAGAAATACTTATCTCCCCTTTTGTTTATAACTCATAGTGAATACAACTAACCCCCCTTAGGTTTTGAAATCCAATAAGAATCTTATTTTTGTATTTGAGATTGTCTTTTCTTTTATAAAGAAAATATTCCCCTTTATTTAAGGATTAATTCTTTAAGAAATTCCCCTTTTCCTAAGCATCCTCCCCCTACTTTAATATTTCATTTTGAATATTCTTTTCTCCCCCTTTGTGATTTTCATAAAGTAATGAAGGGGAAACAAATTGTATTTGAATGGTTAGTAAACTCATTAGATGAAACAATGAATGGAAAAAAATTTCATTTGATATCTTAAGAAACAAAACAAAATTACAATATGATATTATATTTGGAAAAATAAATTATCCTTGTTCATCTTTTTAAGAATTAATTTTTTTAGAGTTTCTTACATCATATTCAACTCCCTGTAATATTCTTATAATTTCTTGACTAACTCATCATGATCCAAAATTTTCTTTTCAAGGATTTTTTATCCTTTTTTCTGAAGACTTAATGAAATCTTCATTTTTTCCATTTCTGGACCAACTCTTACCTTATTTCTTTATCCATTTTTAGATTTAGAGAAATGGAGTTTAATATTACATTAATATCCTTATCTTCTTATTGATGGACAACATTATGTTCCCTTATTTTCTATGAATAACTTGTTGAGAGATTCTTGAGTTTTACATTGTACTTATCAAAGGAATACTTGATTGATTTAATGAATTCATCAAGGATCTTGAGATCATCGATGCAAAATTTAGACCATTTGGTTATCTGTTTGGATGAATTTCTATGAGAATCATAGGTTTTCTGGAGAGTATTGAACATAAATTTATGTTTTATGAATTTATAAATAAGAAGTTTTATTGATTTAGACTTCTGATCAACTAATTCTTTAATCCTTTAAAACCTTGAGTCTATTCTTGGAATGTACATAATAATGTTTACAAGAATATTTTGGTATTGAACCACAAATTCGTAACCTATTAAAAAGGAATATTCCGAAATAGAAACATTTCTTGGTGAGGTAACAACAATTTGATAATCACATTTCATCCTGGATATACCTTCAACATTCTTCTTTGTTTTAGAAATACCAAATCTCTAAGGGTTTTCAACAACAACTTTATTTACTTTCTCTGCATTAGAGATTACCGTCTCAAATTTTTGAGTATCTTTCTATCCATTGGAAACCTATTCCATTCTACCATCATCATCATCAAATTATCTATCATCATCTTTTCAACAACACCAGGAGATTTTCCTCTAACATGTTGTATAATGTTATCATCATCACATTCATCATCGGAGGGGATTTTATTTACATGATCCTCAATAATAATATATTTATGAATAGATTTGAAGGTTCATTTATTTAATTAAATAATCTTAGTTACATTTCTGTTTGTTAGTATTTAAAAACCTAATTTAAGAAAATATATATGAGATTCATCTTTCCTTAAATCCTATTTTTTTCTTAAATCCTCAAAATATCAGAATTTATAAAACCTTTTTGACATTAATATCAACTATCAGATCAGATCAGTAAAATTTCAACTGCTGAATTGACCCTAGAATATGAAGCATGACCATGAAGCCTATATAAAGGGACCCCTTCATGTCTCACATCATATTTCACTATTTTGTACTTGATATCTGATACGAATTTTTTGATTCAAATATAAGATGTAGATACTCAATGAAGATAGGAGTGAATTTTATGTTTAATAAATTTTGTTTTTAACCATAAAGACACTTTATTTAACTATGTTAAACAAAAAAGATTAAAAAACCCCTCTACTATTTTTAACAAAGAGATGAGAATGGACCAACGTCCAAATATAAATATAATATAAGGTAAAAAGTACACAAGTATTCTTCAAAAAGATTCTATATTAAAGAGTATAGAATCTTAAATCAATGTTATTAAAATAGGGAAAGTGTAAGGAAGTTACTCTTTCTATCTTTGACAAAAAATGCAGCAGACTCTATAGAACTTGTAATAAAAACATAATACAAGTGTAATGAAATATATTAAGATAAAGAGAAGGGTATAAAACAACATTGGATAAAGGTCCCTTGATTTATACTTTTATGAAAGTCTTCCTTACCCACATCAGGGCAAAACATCGATACAAAGATTTGAATCTCTCTAGTTATCCCTAGAAGCCCTCGATCTATAAGGTGATCCACTCCTCATTCTTCCTTAAATAAGAAAGCCATTGATTATGTGGGTAATCATCACCTCTGTCTTTCTTAAGTATGGAATACCTTAATTTTATATAGAAAAAACTGAAATATCATAAAGAAAACAATACCTGTTAAAGATTTATTTTTTTTTTGAACAAGATTTCCACGGCTTGAAATATTCATGGAATTCCCACAAAGCAAATCAAGAAGAGATCTCACAAAGTTTCAATTCCCCAAAAAGATCAAATATTTCAAAAACATTCAAATATCTAGTTATTTATTGGCCAGAACTCCAATGGACATATTATCCTCCAATGGTAATATTTTTCCTGGAAATATGGATGGACTTTTACCGGTGGAAATCCTACTATATTTATTTGGTAATATATTGGAAGACACTATTTTATATGAAAAACTATGAGAAGCATTGATAACATCATTTTGTATAACAGATTATGAGAAATATTATAATATTATTGATTTGACAAAATGGAATATTACATTTAATAAATTCTGTAACTATAAATAATAATCATATTTTGAAAAAAATTAAAAGTGGGATTCTGATTTATAAAGAAATAAAAATAATTTTTTTGAAGAAATATGAGTTGAATTTTGTAAGAAATTTGAGTCTAATTTATAAGGAAATCAGATTTATATTTTAGGAGAAACGTGAGTCATATTTTAGAAGAAATCGGATTGTTATTTCTAAGGAAATCAGAGTCATATTTCTGTGGGAATCAGGGTTAAATTACAGAGGAAATGCGAGTCTCATTTTAAATGAAATCAGAGTTAGATTTATGAGGAAATCAGGGTCTGATTTCTAAGGAAATAAGAGTTAGATTTTCAAATAAATGGGATTCGGATTTTTGAGGAAGTCAAAGTCTGATTTCTGAGGAAGTCATAGTCAGATTTTTGAGGAAAACAGAGTCTGATTTTTTAGGAAACCAGAGTCAGATTTCTGAGGAAATCATAGTCTGATTTATGAGTAAATCGGAGACTGAATTAGGAGTAAATCAATGTCAGATTTTAGAGGAAATCAGAGTCATATTTCAGAGGAAATCGGATTTGTTTTTATGATGAAATCAGATTTCTATTTCTGATGAAATCAGATTCACAATTTTAAGGAAATCAGATTAAAAATTAAGGATCAGATTTATCATAATGAAATTTTGACATAAGTGGAAAAATGTTAGACTACATTAAGAAAACATTAAATAATACATTGAATATTAGAGGTAATGAATAACATGTTCTAGAATATAATCATCCTTAGATAAAGAAAAAATATCATTATGAAGATGTTTTTAGGATTTTAAAAACATAAAGAAATGTAAATTTCATAAGTAAACTTATTTTCTAAACCAAAACATGTTAAATTAAATCATTTAGAGATATTCCTTATACTATATTTTTCTGAGGTTGAAGTCTCTTTGTGAAAAAATGTGTCTTAATATTTTATGACATGTGAAAAAAGGGAACATTTAAATTATGATATAATGGAATAATTTTTAAAAACCATGAACCACCACATCCAATTCCATGTCATGGGTTAGATAAATATAATCATGAATTATTATATATCCTGATCTACAAGATATGAATTGGTATCCTCATATGAGAAAAAAGACAAGTCCAGATCCATACACTTCACAATAGTACACATAACCTTTATGAGGTTCAGGAAATACAATAATTAGTGTTTAAGTGAGTATGTACGTAAACTAAAGATAGTATTTCTGATAGTAATTAATCTATTGGAGAGAAGTTCCATTTCCTTCTATCATTATTATAGGTGACCCAAGACATGAGAATTATTTAAAAATGTAGAGATAATAAACAAATAAGTCTAGAAAGATGCATATCTCAAAGATATTATTTAATAGTTTCCAAGAGCTGACAACTTATATCTTATTAGCGTTTACTAATACAAATTTCTTATAAATAGAATTCCCATATAAGTTAAATTCTTATATCAAGAAATATCCTCTATATAATTTTCACAAAAACTCAATGCTCTTGTAAATTGATCAACACAATATCAAAATGTTATTATTATTTTATTCAAGTTCTAGAATACATTATAATTTAATCCAAAAATACAATAATGAATGATTCTCGGTACTTTCAAAGTACATGATTCATCAATTCCATTAAAACAATTGGTTAATTTTTTAAGAACAAATGGCATAACCAGATTATACTAATGACTATAGAGGATCCTGAAATTTATATTTGGAATTTTGTATTTTTTACTATAGTTGGTGATATCCAAACCATAGATAAATCTTATAGAACAATTATCCTCATTTACATTATCAAATAGATAATAAATTTTTATAAGAGGATATCCATTCTTTTTCATAACCTAAATCATTTTATGACAATAAAAATAATGTCATAAAAACAATTTAACTTATTTACAAAAATAAAGAGAGTATCCCAAGGTTATGTACTCTTTCTAATGAAAAATTTACTCTATAATTCCAATAATGAGAAATTTAATTTCATTAATTCCAATTAATTAATTTTATATGATTAATGTAAAATTAGTTTTTTCTTTAGAATGAGATTAACAAAAAATAACCCTTCCATTTTTGGTGATGAACCAGTGAAATGTTTAGGAAATATATTTGGATACCGATCCAAAATGGTAGGAATATTTATGGTCTCAATTTTATGATTATTCTGGGAATGTATTTATATTAATTGATAAACATAATTTCCATATATTGGAACTAAAGGTCCATCTCTTCCAACACTAACATACAAATCTATTTTAAAGAGAGAAATTCTCCCATCATGTGTCATAAAATTTATTCATCATGTATAATAATTATGTGATCCTTGAAAGAAACAAATTAATACATTTATAGGATTAAGTATAGGTTTTTCATTTTCAAAACAAAAAACTCTGAAGAAAACTTGACTCCATTGATAGTTGCTAAAAAATATGAACACTTATATCCTATACACTCTCACTACCTGAGAGGTGTCTAGATACATATAATACATGTTGTCATCATCATTTCAAAATACATTTTATTAATGAAGAAATATATATTAAAATAGTAGGATATACCAGTATTAAATAGAACTCGAATAAGGGATGATTTTAGTAGAGTAGTATCGCATATAATTGAAGGACCTAATTGATCCTTCATTATTATTTTCTAAAAAATCAATAACTACTTATTTGTTCCTCCATATTCCTTGATTCCATATTGGTGGTCCATTTTCAAAGGATTTGGGGTGGTCTAAAAATTACCTTGGATCAGTTGTTCCTATGTTTGAGAACTACTATAACCTGATTTCTTAATCAAATCATAATATGTATAAGATAAATAAGTAGTATTTTGGAGAACTTAATTTTAATTATTATGGAAATATAATTAAATATTCCCCATCTGATTACAATTGTGACATGTTTTGGGTGGTTTCATAATTCTCGTTTCTTATTCATTAATAAACCATGTTAAAAACATTCATGATTTCTATTGGGGAATGGTGGAAATTTAATCAATCTAGTGGGATGATTAAGTGATTCTTTGCCTCCATGGAAATAGGAATCCATATTCATCTTATTTTGATAATCAGAATTTCAACATATACCCATGTATACATATGTTCTTCCTTGAGTAGGATTCTCAGTAACACCCCTTTATCCCAATATTTCTCTATTATCCATTTTCAAATAATTTGTAATACAGATGAAAAACATCTTAAAAATAATTTATAGTCACTGTTCATAGTCAAATATGTATTCCTTCATTGAAATTATTGCAACTAATTCTAGAGAAAAATGAAAATAATTTATAAATAAATCATTATACTTGGTCGTTGATATAATTTATTACTTGAGACCAAATAAGATCATCATTTTTTCTATCACGAAGGTGAACAGAAATAAATTTTTATTGAAAAATTCTTCCAGTCCCTCCTATAAAAAGAATTTTTTTTATTTATCTTGGATGGGTAAATCTAACCATTTGATTGTGAGGTCTTTCAACATGTATACTATTAAATTTACTTTCAAATCAGCCAAGATTCCAAAAAAAATCAATGACTTTTCTCATTCTATTAAGCTATGATTATTTATTTTTCTTATTCCACACCCTAAAATATTAGTAAATTATATTTCTAAAAATATATAGAATGATATGAATGTTGTGTTTTTTTATTGATTTACCTTCACAATAACATGAAATACTTGTACAATGTATTGAACTAACTATTAATTGACCCATGTTTTAGCTGAAACCACATTTTCAATGGACCTTTTTATGGGTTTTTGGCCACCTAAATGGATTTATATTACTATAGTTAGAAAAAATACTTAGTTATTAGCACCCCAAAATTATAAAATAATGACACTATATTGGATAGCATGTATGATATTCAATAATAAGCGTAGTATGGAATATAACATAATGATACCTTATGATATATTTATTTTTATTTGAATAAATATATTAAATATATTTCATTATGCATAATTATATGTTAATATTGAGTTACATGAAACAATGATTTTACCTTGAGTTACACACAATAATGAGTTTTTATAGCTTTCAATACACACAAGACCGAGTTTTATGGAACAATAATATATTCTTAAAATATTGTTATTTAATATAATAGTTATAACCTAGACGTTAAATTGGAGTATATGAATGTAATTAAATAAATTATAAAAATATATTGTTCAAACATGTTTATTACCTATATATTGATTAAAATTTATAATAAGAATCATTTAAAAGAAAAAAAGTGTTTTCGAAAAAAACTGTATTTTTTCTAAAATACTGTTTAATCATATTTGGGGAACAAAAAATGAAATTAATTTTTTACCATTTTAGAAAATTTTTTTGAAAAAAAACTATATTTTTGAAATAAAAATACAAAATAATATATCAGGTTTAATTTGTTTTGATTTTTCTGAGAAGTTTCATTTTTTGATTAAGAGTAAATAATAAATAATTTTACATGAAAAATTGATTTTCGTTAAAATAATTTAAAAGGATAATTATATAATGAATTGTTTAAAATGTAAAATTAGTTAAATAATTAATATGCTAATCTAATTCAATTCATTGTAATAATTTACTTATTGAATATATATATATATATATAATCATTGTAAAATTTTGATGATTTTCACTTTTAAAACTTATTTTATCGTCTCATGTGTGGGATAAATTTTAAATTCAATTATGCCACTTTTGTGAGTTGAATTTATCCAAATGGATTCCAAATTTGGAATCAAAATAATATATATTATCTAATATGGTAAAATTAATTTTTGACCATAATGATTATTAAAAACTGTTAAAATTAATTACAATGATTAAGGTAAAAACGACTTTAATTTATGGTTAAATGTAGAATATAAGGTGTAAAATGACATATCAATTTGTCCAAAACCTATTATATGGAAATATTTATACCCTTACCAATTAGAATGTACTTTTATGAGTTATTGGGATACTATTCCCTGATAGGGACCGTTATAATAAGTTAATTATGAAACATAAAAAATATAACCTTCCCTACCATCAATATTTATAATGATTTTTGATAGGTAAAAAATAATATATTCAATTATAATTACAATTTCAATAGTTAAATTAATTTTTATTATGATAATTTATTTAAAATTTTTAGATATTAAATAATTACATTATATGCTTCAAAAATTCCCACATAGTAATAATTTAATTAACAATTTACTAAAATAAATGATACTAAAAATACTAAACATAAAGATAATTTAATTAATTACTATATTGAAATAATTTTAAATATTAATTTATCATTTTACATAGTTTTTACAATAATATATTGAAATTACAACATTACCATGATAATTTTAAATCATAATTATCTAAATAATGTAAAAATTGACAATAATTGTATTTCTTAATAAATTATATTTCAATAAATGATTTAAAATCAATATAAATAATACATTATAAAAAGTGAATTTTAAATTTAAATTAATTTATTATACTTTACATTCCAGGAAAGATTTATCTTTTACTATTAATGTGTCAACCCCAAGTTGTAAAAATGTAGTTATCATGGTTTGGGTTAAGAAAATGTTTTTGCGCATTACATGAGTCTGTGTTAAAATAAATTTCCAATACATATATTATTTTAAATTTAAAAACTGGATTTAATAATTATAAACATTGGGTCAAAATTATCCAATTAATATCTATCTAATTTAGACTTAATTCATAAATTACCTTGGTTTGAATGTTATTTACCTTAGTGAAAAACCAAAATTGTAAAATATATGGAAACTTATAAGATAAAGAAAAAAATAAAAAAACATCTATTTTTCTGTTTTGGATGTTTTTATCCACTAAATTAAATATCCCCTCTATTAATTAAATTTTGAGAAAAATGAGCTATGATAGACCACCAAATCATGAAAATAATTGATTATTTACAATGATGCCACTCATTATGATCTATAAAATAGAACTGAGTATGACCCATTATTCACACTCTAAAATAACTTTTTATAGGAAAAAACCTACCAAAATAAATTCCAAACATCCCTCACATCATAATATAACCTCATATTACGCATAAATCCATCCTTTGAAGTATTTAGTCAAAACCTAAGTAAGACACCTCAAGGAGAGGTATTGTTCTTCAACATGAATGTTCTTTTTTATTTACTTATCCACCTCCTTCAATTTACATTATAACATTATTATATAATAATATTAGTATAATCCATATAATTAGATTTTTTTACATTATGGGTATGATATAAAACTGCACTCACTTTGGTCAAGTGGGTTATAAAATCATTGTTTGTGCATACGAAGGATTATCACCTCATGAACTGATGCCATTCATCTTTCATTTACCACATCTCACGGTTGGGTATGATTATGGATCTAAATTACATACATGATATCTAAAAAATATTAATATTTATAAAGTTATTGTATCATATGTATCTTATTACCATCTATTCCTTAGGAAATACTATAATCTCACTTATGTGTACTGCTGACTTCCGCCTCACAAAGCGATGTGATTCGTCTTTCAGAAATTCTTCACATGTAAGGTGATAATGATACATTTAATGAATATATGTGATATAAATGAAATAATTATGATACTAGTATAATATTAATCATTTTATAAATAGAATATCTGTAATATTTTCTTTCATTTCCTCCCACTCATGTAAATGTGATAACGTCGTTCACATACGTGTGGACAACCACTTTCACGAAGCGATGTGTCTCTATTTTCATAAAAACAGATAATGAATGATATAAAAGTATAATTAGAGAAGTATTATGATTAATATTTCAATATTATTATTCTATAAATGATTGAACTATATATTATGCTCAATAACTAGGTAATTCATGATGTTACCTGCATGAGAAAACAAGGCAATTAACACGTGGAATAATAAAAATAAGGAAAGAGTATTAACAAGCGAGTGATAAGATGTTATAAAAGGATCATATATGGTATTATAAATATTATTATAGTTCTTTTATAAGTTAATAAATAAATTAAAACCATTTTATATTAGGTTAATGTGTGTTAAACCAAAAAGAAGTTCATGTTAAGGGATTTCATCTCAATTTCATTTCATTGAGTCATATTTTAATTTTATACTCACAATTTCATTTATATAGTGTATATAATACCACTTTGGATTAAAATATCATGAATAATATATTATTAATATTATTTTATGTTGTAATTGAAATTATTTCATTTAAGTTAATTTTAATTAAAATTTACCATGTGGTAAAGAATTTATTAACTCAATTTCCACTCACTCTGCTAAACATTCAATTCTTTGATCATGTTGTTATAAAATTATATATTTAATTATTTTTTATTATATTATTCTATATTTTAGATTTTTTCTGGATTTATATTTCTTTCTCATAATTTATCAATTGATTAATTATCACTTCAATGATGTGATCAATTAAAGGGATTATTTCACAATCTCATTGAATAGAGATTATGTATTCTAGAATATCAGTTGAAGTAAATTACAATAAAATTTCATAATAAACATATTTAATTTGTTATCCTTTTTTTATTATTGATATTTTTATGTAATAAAACCATTTTATCAATATTTCGTAATGAAAATATTATAGAAAATGTTTTCAAGAAAAACTAATATAAATTATATCTTTGATCGGAAATATGTTCTCATCCAAATCCATGTTTTTCTAAAAATGTTTTGAATTTTTTTGATCCTCTTATGAATGATTTAATAAAATACTTTTTACCCATTTTACCTATTAAAAAATGTGTACTATTAAATATTTATGTCATTTTGATAATAATTAATGTTTGTCTCTTACCAAAAAGTGACAAAAAAACTTTGTTTTAACATGTACAACATGAATTGAATATCTAGCCATCATGACCACATAAAGGTTTTCAAGACTTTTTTATATGTATTAGATTTTATATTAAATGAAAAGTGTTTTTAAAATGTATTCGGAAATTTCATCTTTTAAAATTGATTTTCAAAGAGAATGATTTGAAAAATATTTTTCAAAATCGAAAGTATATTTCCCTCATGAATGCTTAAAGATATTTTTATGGTATTTATCTTTGTTAACTAAAATTACCCTTTATTATTACTAAAATTGGTATATACTATACTGATACCATCCTTAAACTTTATCTAAATAGTTTATAATCATTTTGACTAAGAAAAGTATTGAAATTCACTTACATTATTCATTTTTTGTAGGTAACAACATTCCCATGAAATGTTCACTTTACAATGATAATTAGAAATTAATATTTACCTAAATATCCATATTATTTATTATGTATATGTTTATTTATTAAATATTATATGATTTTTACCTACAATATACTACATTGAATGTTATTTGATATATTGGGAAAATTTGATAAATACGTATCTTTAACTAAATATGGATACATTATGATAAGTCACATTGTTTTTGATTTAAATGGATTGTTTGGTATATGAGAAATTATTAGGATATATATTATATGCATTTTGGACTGGTTTATGAAATCCCCATGATGCATAAGTAGTCACATGGGATAAAATCAATTGAAAAAAACACTTCACAATAGTTATAATATGTTTAAACTGTATTGTGAACGGTCTTGATAGTGTTATGTGTTAAACAATCTAGTTAATGGTCTTGAAAGTTATGGTTCCATGTACCAAGTAAAAAATACATCCAATAATTAAAAATTTCATCCATTATATATTTTAGTTATTATTATCCCCAATATTTTATTAAGGAAATTATCTCTAGATATATTTCATTATTAGTAATTTGTTAAATTAAATGTGTTTTCATTTATTTATATTTACTATATTATTTATTCCTTTTAAATTAATGTAGTTAAGTTATTTAAATAAAATGTGTTCTAACATATTTATCTTTTTATATTAATTATTATTGTTGATTCATGATTACTTTTATTTAATATAACCATTATTAGGAAATTGAGAACACTTTTATACTAATTCCATTACCAATGATTCAATTAAGATTATTACATCAGATTTGATGAGATATTCTAGATGTAATAAATTTATTATTTATTGAAAAAATGTTGTAATTTGTGCATTCAAATTTAATATAATACATCAATTATATATCTAGTTTACCCGGGATACTAAACTATTTGGTCCTCTAGGATGGAACTTCCAATATATTTTGCTAATGTAATGATAGATGGCACCGAATCTGGGTTTTTTGGTTTGGGGTCACCAAAATTTCTATCAAAGAATGTTTAGTATAAATAATGTAAAGTATATTTTGGAAAACATATATTAGGGAACATAACCCTATAATGGCCCTCCAGACAACCGGGGTCCCTGGTGACAACAAAATATGTGCCCCTAGTCCACATGGTTTTTTATTGGAATGTTCCTGAAACCATCCAAAATCCATTGAAAATAAAGATGGATGATAACCAAAGGTAGAGACCCCCAGTGGTTAAAAATTTCATGCACCATATCACTAATGTGAAGGATATTTTTTTTTGAAAATATCCAATCAAATTTGTGATACCCCAAAACATTTGTAGGACCAAACAAATAAGATAAAAGGGAGGAAGAGAGAGGTGTTCAATATCACTAAAGAAGATGATAAGCACCCTTGATGATCTGAAGGACACTGCGTGTCCCCAAAGAAATGTCCAAATCACCTTGGGAAATACCTTCATTTTTTAGCCTCACCACGCAAAAGTCCTCGAGTATGTGTGGGAAACTTTGCAATGCTATAAGAAAAAATAAATGGATTTTACCATTGAAATGATTGCGTACCCCCATATGACCCATATTGGTCACACGAAACATCACAAAAAGTATAGTAGTTTTTCTTTATAATAATCATGATATCTAACCTGACTCCTAACTATTGTAAAATAAAATGATAAAAATAAAATCGGGTGGAAGAAGAAAGTACACATGGTTGTAAAATAATTGTGATGCACTAAGGAAGTCTACAAAATGGTCCTGTGAGACCCCAATACAAATCATCTTTGTCTTACAGAAAGACCTAGATAATTCACAAAGAATATCATGGAAACATTTTGATATGCACTTGGATCTTGTGAATTCCCTTGGACTTGTCAACATGATAATAAAGAAGTCCTATAACACGTCTTCCTGATCAAATGTGTCCCCATTAATTGGATATAATCCAATACAAGGTGCATTGATGATAGGGACTCATGACTACTAAAAATTAAGTTACACCCTCAATGCGGACAAAAATAGATACTTGCGAAGGTTCATGGTTCCAGACCCCTTCACTGACTCCAGTCTGGAGTAAAAATAGATACAACGTATAAAGCACTAGAAATCTAGTGTGGTGATTCTTATAAATTTACCACTCCTATATGAATAAATGGTTGGAATATAAGGCTCTTGATACTTGGAATCTAGATGATTCATCTCTCACACCCTATATATTTTTAGAAGAAACCGATCATGAGAGTGAGAACTTTCCATCATGTAATACATCGGTGGACATTCGGAGAAATCACACACAACACATAAGGTGATTCATGTGATCATTCAAAATTCATGCAAAGGACTTTTGGCATGACTCGTGAAGAACATGCCACATGTCTTCTAGATGATGAAAGACTTAAAGTAATTGGTACTAAATAATCCTAAGGCCTTCACAATGAAGGGGCTTAGAAATGAGATTAAAATTAGAAGACTTAAGTGAAAGACATGATATTTATCCCTTGTGCACTCCACAGAAGTCACCCAAAGACATGATACAACACCTGGACATGTTTCTTAGATCTTGTGACACTCCTCTATCATGCTATATGGGACATATGAAATCTTTTGTACTTGTTATAGCAATCCACATAGTCCTCCTATGGATATAACTTGGTTTCAAAATATCATCTAGGTCTATCATCCAAGACTTTATAATTGCTTAAAATATACTGTCAGACTCCTATAATGGTGTTCACTCATATTAGCAACATCTCACAAATACATCTGGGCATGATAACTATGTTCTCGTGACACCCTATGGGAAAGGCAGTCAAGAATCTTGACACCCTCTAGACATGTAATCTAGGACATGCGATGGACTCCAGAGGTAACCATATAGATCATGCAATACCCCCAGACAACCTAATAGGGTCATGAGAAAACCTCTAGATAATCATTCCATGTCAAAAGATCCTTCCATGACTCGATAAAATTTTCTATCTTCGACGTGTAATCCCCAATCTATAGGGAATCCTCAGTGTGTAATCCCCAACATAAAGGGCATTATGAAGACTCTGATTCCTACCATATTCAGGATATGAAGCCCACAACATCAAGGTTCGAGATCCAAATTGGTAATCCTAGTTGATCCCAGTACCTAAGACATTATCCAAAGCAATTAAATTGATCTTCTTCCAACCATTTGTTCTCAAAAAGAGAACATATAATGTGGCCTTAGGGAGTTACATTGATCCTAGAATCTATACTATACACCCTAGGGTTACAAGGGTGGCCTTAGTGTGGAAGCCCCAATATAAAATAATCTATATAAAATCTAATTCTCACCATAATGGGATATGTACGATACCTTTCCAAGGATCAATATCTATCAAAAACATCACAAGGACTGCCACATCATGCAAGTACCATATACACATTCCATGAGACTAATCATATGTTCCCCTTGATTCTCACATTGATCATAGATCACATGGTCTTAGGGTGATGTAATGAACATCTCATTGGAAATCATGAATCTCTAGTCATGAGGGAAATCCCAATATGTAATTCCCTTTGAGTGGTATTGTATGAACACCCCTCATATAAGAGTATATATCATAGGGCCATTTCCAATGGTGTGATTGAACTATGATGACTCTGATTCCTTCCATAACAATGATATGTAGGAAGTCTCATTAAGACCCAATCTCAAACATCTATCATCTCAGTACCTGCACATATGTCCTCTCAATCCCATCTTCATGATATTAACTACCTCCTTATATGGTAGAAAGTTTTAAAGAACTTTTTTATTTGGCTTCATCATATAAGTATCTTCCCATTACCAAAAAATGACGGAGAACCTCAGATATATATAGATGAATTTTGTAAATAGATCCCATTATTTTGTACGTAAAAGAGTGTTAACATGTAATCATTTTTAGTGTAAATCGTCTTGTATCGGGCTTAGGAAGTGATTCAGGAACATATATCAAATCTTTTATAGATTTCCAGAGTATGAAACAATTCCCCATGAAAAGGGTGTGATGAGCCCGACCTCCCATCCTCTTGAACAATGAAAGTCCCAAAGAGTCACACGACCAGAAAAACCAGTTGACTTCCATCCATTGGAACGAAGGTATGTACATAGCTACAGATTGGTGAACCATTGAAAGTTTCTTTGAATAGTGAAAATGGTATCCCAATAATAAAAACCTATTCCATATACCTAGGATAGTTCAAGACAATGATCATCACAAAAAAGTTTTTGTTCCAGAGTAAGGGAATGATCTTTCTCCCTCCTGGGACGATTATTGAAATATTCAAATGAAGGGAGAGGCATCTGTCTGGTCTCATATTCATATTCCAACCAAATATCACTAGGTGAGAGTGACACATGCCTTAGAAAATGGGAACATACATGTCAACAAAACTTTTGATCATATTCCAAAGCCCTATATCGGGCTCATATCCCCATTTTGGTTGAGGATCACCACGTGAGTGGGTCACAAGCCTTAGGACATGATCATATTTTTTTTGAAGATGTCTAACAACATAATCTAAAGGGACCTGACAGGGCATATATTTCTATCCAGTCTCATTATGGCGATGTGAGAATGAAACATTCCTCAGGACATGCTCATATTACTATTAGTGAATCTTCTAGGAATATTCTTCCTGATTAAAAAATCAAGGAACATATTCCTACTTCTACAGATGAATTATTGCACCAACATCTTTCCAAGGAAATGTAGGAGCAGGATCATATTCCTTATTTTTTTTCGAAGGTCCATAGACATATTCCTAGATGGAATTCATATTCATTCCAAGATCAAATTCTTGTTCCAAATGGGCCAACCATGTGAGAGTGAAAAAACAACATTGGGTAGGTTAATATACCTTCCAAGATAGACCAGTGGCATTTCCCAAAGGCTCAAGATTAGTCTAATACCCTTGCCTTGAACAAGGCTCACCAAGTTAGAATGGAACATGACTTAGTACATGATAATATCCCTTTCAATAATGAGATAGATTACTGAAATATTACAATATCTTCTCAGAAATGGGATTATACTCCTAAAACACCATAAGGTTGTACACATTTTCCAATAAACATCCCACAACATGCTCAAATCTCTGCACAATCACAAAAGGTAGGTTGAAATATCCTGAACGCGACCCAGAACATGGACCATATTCCTAATCATAAAAATTCTAGTGTCATTGTGGTTGTTTGAGACACATTATCAATTCCCTAAGGGTTTTTTGAATCTTCTATCAAAGAGGAATTAGTATAAATTCATTAAAATGATAGTCTTCCTTATGGTGGTCTGGTGATGGATTGTAGAGACTCCACTCCTCACATCCATCATAGTCATCCTCCCCATGATGATACACTCATGGGAAAGGAAATACTCCCTTTTCCTAGAAACCTCCATATAGGGAGGAGAACCAAACCTAAACACCATTGTAATGATAGGTTCTCAAATCACTAGGGTCAACAGAATACAATTCCCCATCAACATCTAACAACACACTGCTCCTGTCTGCATGCAACCATTAGAGCCATCTCATATGGTCTAACTGGATGGATTCATGTATGTTTGATAATAATAGGTTGAAATTGAAATATGAGGATAGTTATCTATAAAAACCTCCCTATCATGTTCTAGCCCTCGATACTTCCAACTATGAGATCCCAAACGAGCTAGAAAAAGATTTCATTCCTTTCCAATCAAAAAATATGTGGTCTACTCATCAATAACTAAAGGATTTCTATCTATATTATCTAGGATATGATTTTCACATTCATAAAATCAATACAATCTATTTCTTGATCGACCTAGCTACTATCTCCATGGCATGGAATCCAAACCTAGAAAATCACAACGTAAATATGAAACTTGCTTTCCGCCATTGCATCATGACACTTCAGCAGCTCATTTATAGATCCACATCATGAATTAGTAGTTTTTGATGGGTATAATATTCATAATTACAATTTTTTTCTCCCGTAGAATAGTAGAACCCCTAATATATTGATTCCTATAATATTATAGCCTTTGGAGAAATTAGGGTATTGGTTAATGCTCAAGCTAGTTAGTCACTGAAATAGAATGATTCCCTTCAATGGTGCCCATACACCATGGATGAGGAGAAAGGACAGATAGAAATATTTTGAACTACATCCCTCAATATAATAGGAGGGCATTCCAAAATAAAAATATATAAGTTTTGATCCCCCAAAAAAAATTCTCGTATGGAATGGTTTTCACCATTGAATTCCATATCACATAGATCCTATGTGACACCTGTTCCACATCATAAAAGACATAATAGTAGCTACCATAAGATCTATACAGGGGCAGACATGGATACCTAGGCCAAGAGAATATCTACCACCACCTACACCCCTTGGATCATGAATCCCAGTGAGGATTCATGGCATTCCCACACTAGCAATACATGAACCCCAACCTGCCATGATGAGACCATTTATATAACAATCACTATCACCAGGTTCATTATCCCTTGAGAGGATCCTATAGACATCAGTGGTGGTTCTAGATCACCTGAAACCACTCATATGGGGGTATTTATATCTTCATTTATTTCCTAATAATCATTAAGTCCCTGACTGGAGTAATTAGATCCCCAAAAATAGGACCAATCCATGCCAATGGTAACCCCAAATGACCCCCACCCCAATAAGTTGGGGGAATTTTCTTCATCCTCAACACTATAGGTGGAATAATTCTTCTCTAGGTTGGGAGGGAGAGATCAATGGTCACAATCTTATCTATTTGTCCCACCGCAAGACAATCCTATTTTGGTCAAAGCTCACTTGACAACCACGACTAGAAATCCCCTCAAAGGTACTATTCATTAGTTATGATGAGAGGAGCTTACAGAACTAGAAATCATACCCCGTCGGGGTTGTAACCCAAAATGGACCAACATGACCAAGGTTTTGAAAAATAATCCTGATGGAATATGTGATGAATAATCTTGTTGTGTAGAAACCAATGGCGCAACCACCATTTCCCAATATTCCTCTATGAGTGTCATCACCATCAATATGGTAGACATTGATCATGATGAAAATATATAAGGCCACAACATTGATAGTGTACCCAAGGAGGATGTTGGTTTTGATACATCAAATAAGATTGCAGACACCCAGAACTAAAGAAGGATTCAAAATTTTAAACCTCTAAATAACGTTCTACAACATTTTCAGTAGAATAATCTAAAAGATAAAGTGAAAGATGTGAATAAAAATCAATTTCAATAAATGAATAAATAGTGGTCACAATATGAGAGTGAAACACACAAACTATGATACTCATTGAGAAGATAATCATGGGATATATTTCCACTGGGTATCATCTCTAGTTGGAGATGAATATCCACCACCCCAACAATCAACCGAAAAGAGTGTTATTTGAATATAAGGTTGCCTCTGGATCTAGATAAACATTCTACTAAAATGATGAAGCCAAAAATGATTGGGACTTCCTTCCATTATAGTGATGTCCTCTTCCTCTCTTGAGAAATAATTCATTCAGTGGACGAATTGAGGATCAATGAGAGATAAAAGAAAGACCACCGCATCACCCCCTCCCGATCCTTAGGGATGGAAGGTGGCACGGGGCACCAATTCCCCTAGAGTTAGTAAACACCACTAAATCAATGACTACTAGAATGGAAGCCATGGAAGGTTGACACACGCCTATGTAGCCTGAAAAGATGTTCTATCCTGAATAGTTGGATGATAATCCAAAAATAGCCAACATCAAAAAACCCATGTTTTCTACCTTTGAAGGTGCAGGAAACCCTGAACAAAATCTCATACGCTTCGTATCATAATGTGGGGCAATGATGGGCCCTTGAGATCAACATAATGAAAAAACCTGATGTGTTTTTTACAAAATCTATCATGTCCAACCGTTATATGGTACAATAGTCTACCAGTGGAATCTATTGTAGTATGGTAAGACCTTAATCAATGGTTTCATTATCAGTTAAGTTCAACATGGTGGAAAACAATGATCATCGACATGGTAATATGTAAGAAAAATAAGAACAAGATGGTGCATGATTTTATTGCAAGGTGGAAAGGTTTAACCAATTCACTCAGAATCCTCTATCATAGAAGAAAATTGTAGAACTATGTGTTTAAAATATCAAGGATGAGTTATATACACCACTAATTCCAATAAAATAACTAGTTGGGTTTCTAGAGTTCATTGAAACAAAAAAATTCTTGAGGAAGATATTGAGTGAACCTGGTCCATGTATTGAATCATGTTCATTGCTCATAGGAGGAATTGAGTCCAAGAATAAACTATATAAATTACTCTCATGCCCACAATAGTGCCCATCCAATCTTCTAAGAAAGCTCCAATCCACCCTACCCCTCATGCCGAGTAAGAAAAACCACAGAATCACCCTCAGCCATAAGTACAGAGAAACCAGGGTCAAATAATATATGGGGAATGTATGAAAAAATTATACTCCTTAAAAATAAACTATCACTTGGTAATTTCATGGAATCCATGGATCCTAAGCTGCTAACACTTCTGCAACCTATAAGTCCTTATAAAGTCACCCTCACTGACCATTCTGACTACTACCCTTTACAAAAATGTTTGTTCATAATATACATAATTTGTTTGTCATCGAGGATGTCCTTCAAGGCATGGTTGAATATAAATAAGTGGTGGGATACAAACATTCAATAGCTCCACTACCCAAGAAATAGAAATTATATGTCCCCCACATAGGTTGGTATGAACACCATAATCTGTAAGAGTCAGATGTGGAAGATTCATAATTCAATCCAAACAAATCCCTAATCCTTTTATATTTCTTCCCTAAAATATCTACAGTATAAGAATGACCCAACCAAATAGAATCCTCATCATATGAAGAGTCTATATTTGGTTTTGTCAAAACAATACACTTGAAACCCCCCTCTTTACTAATGATTATTCCATAGATCATGTGTTTCCTACATACTAACAGGGAATTAGAGGCCACATGAACTAGAGCCGAGGATATAAGGGACATCACAAATGTGGTCATACTTAATATTCCAGTAATATCCTCATGGAAGACATATATGAAGATGAGACTCATGGGAATGTTCTACAGCAGTCTCAATAAAGGCAATGAGGTGCTCATATCCCTCCATTAGTAACTCACATCTGATTGTCTTTGATGACTACTTAGTGGGGGTTCAATTTGATCAACCCCAACAAAAAAAAAGGCATGTGTGACCTATGCCCCTAGAATCAGACACTCGATCAACCACTGCAAAATCACCAAGTCCATTCATCCCAAATGCCTCAAATCCTCATCTGCATGTCCAAGAGAAACCCCATATTAGGAAACACTAACCTATAACACCACGGTATGATGTTATAAAATAGATGTCCATAGTCCCAACAAATCTCTCTATCCTTGATGCACTCCATCTCTAAAAAAACTAAATAAGGAACTTCTTTAAGACCTCTGAATCCCAAAACAGTTCGAGAAAGAAGTCCTTGTAGCTGAGGTCTATTAGGTGGAAACCATGACATTAGAATGTCACGTCTCCATATCATTCACAAATCAGTATCAATAATATGATCTTAAAAGGCACAACATAACCCAAAATTTCTTGAGTAGACTCAATAATATCAATTCCCAAATATATTTGATCAATAATGCTGATAGAATTAATCTTATCTCATTTTGAACCCTCTAGTGTTTTGGGTTTAGCAAAGGGGACATATCCCCTATAATTCTAACCATTCGTTGATATGATAAGCATGAGAAATGACCCCTTGGGAAGATCAAATATGATGCCCAATTTTGGTAATTCAAATATGATGTTGAGTTCATGGTCATACAAAAAGACACCATATATAATGTCTTGCATGGAAGGACCTAGTTCCATACCCACATGGTGGTACTATCAACATTACATCAATGTCTGAAGTAACCTATCAATGGAAGGTTCCTCGTACAACAATTGTGACAGTTCCCCCTTCGATACTTGTAGAGCGACATATGATGAAGTTGATTTCTATAATAAAGGAGGTAAGAAATAATTTTTGGATGATTATATACATTTTGAAACACCCAAAGACTTAGGGGACACCATTTCGAATCAATAGATCATGTTTGATGATTATTATGTGCTCCCCGTAAACATGGTCGATGTATAAGATCAAATACCAGAGATCTAAACCCATCATTTCCACAGAAACAAAGCAAATGATGATCAGTTCAGGTATCTCTCTATAATGACTCATATAAAAAGGTACTGTGATGTCCATTTTTATAGCCTCCCTCGCCCTAATACTAACGGAGAGGCCCCCTAATTTATTTCTTCACCTTAATATGTTTCGACATACTTAAAAATAGAAGGGTATAGGGATATTATTAGGAAATAAATTTTAATATTATAAGAAGGTGCCTCCAATACCATTGATGAGCTCAGACTAATAAATCTGGGAAAAATGATGACTTAAGGCCAACACTGATTAGTGTCTCCATGCCCCTTGAAGAGAAAGATATGTACATTGCATTTCTAAAGCAACATCAATATGTGTTTTCTAGAAACTATACTAAAATTTCTGAATTGAATCTAGATTTGGTTACACACAATGAAGGAAATCTTAATGAGAATCAATATTTCAAGAAAGAAGCTAAGAGGATTCACCCCTCTCATGTAATAAATGTAAAGGCCGAAGATGAAAAATTGATTAAAGACAAAATTTTCTGAGAAGTGGAATAACAAATATGGATTGAAAATATGAACCTCATCAATAGCAAGAACATGTAAATTAGGTTCTTCATTGACATTAGAGACCATAATCAGATTTGACCAAAGGAGGAATTCCCATTGATAGTCACATAACTCTTGATCAATACAATTACTAGCTTCCAAGACCATTCTTTCATGGAAAGGTACTCTGGGTACAATTATATTAGGATAGTACTCAAGGATGATGAAGACACTAACATTAGTGCGCCTTAAGGGATATTATGTTGTTTGGTCATTCCATTGATATTAATTAATTTTGGGGACACATATTTATGACCCATTCATCACATATTTAATCAATTCATGAGAAGGATAACCGAGTTTTATTGTGACTACTAGGTTTTTAAATCCCTATAAAGATGTGATCTTTCAAAGATCACCCGATAATATTCGACAGGCTATGAAATCACATTCTAAAGATGAATATGCTGAAGTGTGATTTTGGGGTTACATGAGGAAAGTTCCTTTGATTTTTGGTATGCTACCATGGTATTGAGGTTTACAAAGAAAAGACTAGTGCTAATCTTGGAATGTCACCCCCCAGAAATCTAAAATAACTGAAGGAACTCCAAGGGAACCTCACCTATATCTAGTAATTCATCGTCATACTTTCCTGTGAGGATCTCCCATTAACCAGGCTAATAAATAAGGGAGTTGTGTTTTAATGGGATTATTAATGTCAAAAATCCTTTGAACATCCCAATAATTACTTCATGTACCAACCGGTTTTGATGCCTCTAGTGGAAGGGAGGCCACTCATCATATATGCAGCCACTATGTAATGCTCACTAGAAACCCTCCTCTCAAAAAATAGTGCAAAGAGGGAGAATAGTGTCCACTACCTCATCCAGACAATGCTCGCTACTGAGAATAGATATTCTGATGTCAAAAATAACTTATTTACCCTTATCTTTGGAGTGAAAAAGAAGAGGCATTACTTGCAACACCACAAAGTCCGCATGGTATCTTGTATTTACCTATTAAAGTATATCCCAGGATTCCCAAAGATGACTATGATCATGGATTGATGGGAATTAATTATAAAAAGATATTAAATTCAGTTCATATCACATAATTCGATGAAAGGGAAATCCCTAGTTGATTTCCTCACCACACATCCTACCAAGAAAAATACAACAGAAGACACCGAGCTTCCCAATGAAGTAGTATTTTATGACCTTGAAACTCCCTAAACTTGGGAAATGTACTTTGATGGGGCCTCATAGAGTCATGTCAGCAACAGAATGGAAAACAAAAATATCAACTAGATTGTTCTAGGGATTTTATTTGTCTCTCTAGACAATGTAATTTTTCTCTACTCTTCACCATTGACTGAAGGCTAGACAAATAATGAGGATGAGTAATAATCCCTCACCACTAGATTGGAACAAGCCCTATAACTATACATAGCCAAAACGAATATCAAAGGAGACTCATAAGCAGTGATAAATAACATCAATGATGAATATGCCTTAAAAAACGAGGAACTATATCCTATCATAGGCTATGTTAGGGGATTGATGGAAGAGTTACCTGTTGATCCCACATTAAATTATGTCCCATAATCATCGAATTCTCACACTGATGCACTATCTAATGCATCCTCCATCCTTGTTGACACTGATTTGAAGGAATAAACCTTGCACCTTACACATCGAAGAATGGCTTCATCAATTAGAACATGTGGTTTGGAATGTATTAATTTGGTAAAAAATTCCCTAGAGTGCGATGATCCAATAACCACCCCATGATGGATGGAGAATATAATCAACTATCTTAGATATGAGACTCTCCTGATAGATCATTCCACAAGAAAACATATTCATCACCAAGCAGAAAAATTCATTCAACAGGATAGTCCATATGATCTGAATGTCCTCTATAAGAGAGGATTTGATGGAGTTATCCATATCTGTGTAGTGAAAGTAAATACTCTCCCCATCACAGAAGAAGTCCATGTAGGCTCCTATGTCTCCCATCAATCTCGAAGTAGGCATTCCCACTAGATCAAGTGGTTAGAATATTCCTGAAAAACCATGATATAAGATTGTTTGGAATTTACCAAGAAATTTCATACATGACAAATTCATGAAAACTTCATCTATTAGGCCCCATAATTGCTACATGTATCAAAATATTTCTATCCATTTTCTTTTTGGGGGATGAATGTTGTGGGGCTGTATCCCCCAGCCACCACTATGTAGTTCATGTATATCCTCACAGCTACGGAATTCTTTTAAAAATAGGCAAAAGAGATAAACCACAAGGAATGCAAGATAATTAATGTTATCAACATCATGATCTCCCATATAATCACTAGGTTTAGATTCCCTCAAAAAATTTGGATGGAAAAAAACACCATATTCTGTTTCACAAGGTTGATAAAGATTTAGTAGGAGTACTACATCAAGTCCAATCACTCATCCCGCTATCATGATGTTGCAAAGGGACAAATAGAGACCTTAAATAAGAAAAAATTGCATATTCTTAATAATATGGTTAATAAGGATAAGAAATATTGTCTGGACAAACTCCTCCACAATTTATGGACCTACCATACCGCCACACATACCTCTACATAGAAAAATCCATACTCATTAGTGTAACGGAATGAGGAACTGTTACCCACAGAAGTCCAACTACCCTCACTCTGAATATCCATTTTTGGAAAGATTTCAAATGATGAACAATTGAAAATGTGGATAGATAAGTTAGATTTTTCATATGAGAAGATGTTTTTCACACTACACATCCTTGAAATTCACCATAGTTAGGACTTCACGAGCCTTTAATAAAAAGGATAAGATCTATTCATTTATTGAAGGAGAACTTGTGTTGTGTCTCACAACCCCTTTGATACTTGGGAAGAAACCCCTAAAATTCAAAACCCAAGTGGGGAGGACCTTACATCATACATAAGGTCTATCATAAAGGATCCTAGTTACTAGATGACATGGATGGGGAGCTTATCAAACTTCCCAAAAATTAGATATTTCTCAAGAAATTATTTTCATTTCTTTAATCAACAAGGAATCCACATCAGTGTAATGACCACATACCATCCTTGTTGCATGACATTAAATGACATGGAATATCTCTTCTTGGCAGTAAGAAATTAAACTGTATGGCATCATTTTTTCACAAAACATGACCTCAAACTATAAGAAATATCTCATCCTAGTAGTAGGATGTTAAAATTCATGCAATATCTCATCCTAACCTCATTAAATTAAATTGTACGGAGATCATTATTTACACAAGGAATTAAAATGCACGGTTCTTCTATAACTACAAATGTCTTGATTCCTATCATCATAGGATCCATAGTGACTCTTGTAAATTAATTATTGGTATATTCCCTAGGATCATTGTTTTTTATTTTATGTTAGGTGATCTAATGTCATTACCATATGAAATAAATCTTCACAGATCAAGAGTTCCCCCCCCCCATAACAAAGGGTGACCCAATTTCCTTACCACTGAACATAGAACTTCATGAATCCATGATGTCTATCTACATTCACGTCGGGCCACCTGCATCCTTGATTCATGATGTTAAACTGCATAGTTCCTCTAGAAATATTCTTGGATTGTTTATCATTTCCAATGAGACACATAGGGATTCCTCAATCCGAAATTTTGGTCAAGCTAAAACATGATACAAAATTCCCTGGTTGTTCCCCCTTCAATCTATGCATTGTAGGGAGACCCTTTCCATTCCATTTTTCTCACACTGAGCATAGTTCATGTTATCTTAAGAATTGAAACAAGGGCATACACTCATAATAAAGGCATAAGTGTACACAACAGTAACATTATGGTTTGGAATGAAATACCTTAAAAGACATACCAGAAGTCTTTTCCACATGAAGTTAAACTGCATAGTCGATGTCCTTGCCACATGGAATTACACTAAATGGTTCTTTATAACTATGTGTGGTTTGATTCTCATCTTCAAAAAAAATTTGAGGAATCCATACTTCCACAATTGGGCACAAATTAAATATTTCCATCAACTCTAATCATTCTTCCCTCATCCTCACCGCATGACATTAAGCTACATGATATTTCTAAAAATACATATGGATTGATTCTCTTCTTTTATGAGATAAGCAATGATTCCCAAATTAATATTCATGGGACATTCCATAACATTTTCATTTATTTTTTTCAGTTCACCTTAGTCCTCACCAAAATATGTTAATCTATATAGAACATCATGAACTATGTTTGTATTTATTCTCATCCCCATGAGATACCTAGTGTCACTTGGATATCAAATCCTGGGCCCATTAGCAATAGTCAATAGAAATAATTCCCACCTCTTCAAATGTGTCAGACCAGAATGAAGTACTTCCCATTAAAGAACTATGTGTGGCATTATTATCATCCTTATGAGATACATAGTGATTCCCAATCCTCTATATTTGGGCCAAACTGCAACATTTCCACATTTTCATATTGGTTCCCACTTACATACGACACAACATTAAACTTCATTGATGAAAGTCATTACCACAAAATTTTAAAATTAAAAAAGGATGTCCTTATTACATGATGATAAACTGAATGGATTTACATCCTTGACACATGATATTAAACTTCATAGAAGTATGTCCTTACCACATGATGATAAACATCATGGAAAATTTAATTTCCACACACCATTGAACATCATGGCAGAACATCCCCACTATAGGATAATAAATTGTGTATACCATATCCTATTTTTTATTCTTTATCAAAGGAACACAAGATACTTACCTAAATCAACCATAGTATGGGGTCCTCCCATCATCTTTCAACAGTGGATCAAATCCATAAACCACACTTCATGTCTTGAGAATATCTGGTATCCATAACCTTCCATGGACATTTGAAAGGATATATAGATTCAAGGGACCATTTCCTGATTATAAATACATGCCAATGGATTCTTCATATATGCCTATTTAGTTAAACCAAATGCACCACACTAAAAAAGGAAATTCTAATTTTTTTCATTCACTCACACAACTATGACAACACTCAATACCTTAGTGTTTCTATAATACTCTTGGTATGAATGTACCGTGTCATTTCTCATGATATGAGGAACTCTAGTCATGATTTACAATATTTCCAGGACCCCCGATGAAGGATGTTAGAGTACTCTTGAGCTTATATTATATAATTAAGATCTTGTGTATCATCCTCTATTTTAGGTCCACGTGAGTCATGACACTAAAATATCCATGCTTTTCTCAAAGATGTAAGAATTCAAAATCTAGAACATAATATTCCATGTAGAAAGAACTTAAACTACTAATGAAAGTGACACAATACTTTTCAGGTTGAAAACCCACAAAGGGTTACAAGAGAAAATGTTGAGACTCCACCCACTAATATCCTCATTCTCAGAGTTTAGGAAAAAATTAGTGTAAAATATATAATTCACAATGCTCATAGAGTCTATTTTATATCCCTAGTAAAATCCATGCTTTGATTTCTAGAATCACTTGACCTTGAAAAATTAGATATTTGTTTTCCATATCTCCCCACCACAAGAATATGTTCGTTAGGTGGTGGCACAAATTTTAGGGAGCTCAAACCGTCCTTGGATTTTTTACCTTCCAAAGATCACACATCATGAGTTTGGGTGTCTTGAATCACCATAATATTCTATGGACCTTGGAATGGATCTCCATCTTCAAGGACCTTTTTCATGATTAGGTATACAAGACCATGTATCCTAAATATGTGTTTATGGACATCATCCAAATGCATCACTCTGAAAAAAGGATATTCCAATCCTTATGAGCCCTAACATCATCACAAAAACACTCAACACCTTAGTTTGTCTGAACCACACCTTTTGTGACTATCCCATATCATTCTCCATAATTGAGAACTCTAGGTCATGATTTATAATCCCCATACCAATCTATCCAAGTGGATTTGATATCTTGGATGTTACTTCACTATGATTGGTACCCTTTCTCAAGGTCGGAATGCGCCAAACCATTATGAAACCTTATGTATCCCACACATTATAATTTAAAGCCACAAGGTGTTTGGATGAAGAATCACATTAGAAGATAAATAGAGAAAGGGTCCCAGATCCATTCATTGATATACTTCTTTCCATAGCCAACATCATCATTTGGGCGTTTGACTCTTCACAAACCCTTAATAGCCCTCAGAAATATGTGGAGATCATCTTTATCTTGGCATGTTACTTAGAAATAAGGACAATAACCCACCAACTAAAGTAATACGCTCCTTATCAGAAAGGATCTTCAACCCCTATTTGAATTAGAAACACCAATGAAGAACATGGAATTTTAGAATATCAAAAGACATACCTGACATTTCTGCACCATACCATATCGACAGACACAAACATTTTGGTTAGGATTGACATCATCCATACTACAACTACACAGATAGGCCTAGAATCCATAATATTTAGTTATAACCATTATTACCTCAATAAATAATCCATATCCCTTGTAAAGGAAACACGACATCAAGAGACACTTCCCTTGACTATGCATACATGCCCATGGATCTTGCATATGTTCTTATGGTCGTCAGCTAAATGAATCACTTTGAAAAATGGTGTTATAATCCTCATGATCCTGAGCAACACCATGAAAAATCCTAGAACCTCAGACTGTTTTTTGGGTCATTCCTAGAATTTCTTCATCGTATCCCATGATTATTCAAAAGGCCCAAGCTAAAAGACCCTAAACTTATGAAACAAAAGGTATGAGCTAAAATACCCTAAACTAAATCAAAAGAAAGTCCAATATAAAATAACCTAAACTAATGCAACAGAACGTCTAAGGTAAAAGTCACTAAAGTAAAGAAAGAGAATGTCAGAGCTAAAATACTCTAAAATAAAGCAACAAATTGTACAATCTAAAAGACCTGAAACTAAATCAAAACAACAAATCAGTTTGAAAGAGCTTATAAGGTTCACTATATGGCCTTACCAACATAAATATTTTCTCACTAATGTTTTCAAAATTGGAAAATAATGAAGAAATCTCTCTTTGGTGTACATATTCTATACATTTATCCCCCTGCTATTATAGTTATCTCAGGATATCTGGAATAGATTACGAACAACGAATCACATGTGGGGGGGGGGGGAGAAATTCAAATGTATCTCTAAAAGGAAATCTGTTAGAATTCCAATATTAAATTTTTTGAAGTCCAGTTACCAGGGGTGGATATCTTTGGAGATTCACATAACATTAGATCAACAAGAAGGAAATCACATCATGAAGAAATGAAAACATTATAATACCAAATAATGTTTTGTAAGACAATTAAGTGATACCAAATAAAAGAAGGTATCTCCACATGCAAGAGCCTATATAAAAAATGAATGAGCCAAAACCTAATTTGAAAACTTTTCTACCATTATAACATATTCATAGATGAATATTTAAGACCAACATGAATTCACTCCAATAAGGAAACAGATTGAAATAGTTAATCTAAAGGTTTGGACTCTACCTCTGTCACATGTTGTAACTCTTCTTATTTGGAAACATCCTCATGTCTAGCATTATTTTCCTTGTCTAGGATCCATTTTTATTCCATCATGGTCTTTCCCAATATCATGAACGCATACTGAAACAATGATATTTTATTCTTAATATGTTAAATCTTAGGCTGAAGTTGAATAATTTAAGAATAATGATGGTTAGATTTAATCTTCCAAGAATTAATGGAGTCCCACTGAGAAACAACCTCCATCACACATTGAGTACATTAATTTATAGCTCCCTCCATTCTTACTTCACTAAAGAGGAATCCTCGTCATCTAATATCCTCAAATCAAGGGTAAATTCCTACTATCACACAGAGATCACCTCCTTTAACTAAGAATTAACAGTAGAATACTCAAAACCTCTATATTATTGGGTGGGGAACATGAATCGAAGATTTAATAATCAATAATTCAACTCATCCAAATGGGTTTCAAACACTAAAATCCAGATCTCTATCCACATCTATCATTTCATTGATTTATAAAGTGATGCAAACCTAGGGACTTGGTCTAGATTTACCTTGGGAATGGGAACATATTCAAGAACAAGTTCACTAAGAGATACAGTTGTTCCCATGATCTTCGATGATGAGGGGATAGAACCAGCCTCCACCTTGGTAGACCCAGTCAGAGTAACTATCCAAGAGGTAGGCACCAATTCATCTAAACATTAGGGAAAAGATGCCATAGTAAGGGGTGAAAGAGTATGGTAGTTATAGAATAAATTTCAATGTACTGCCAAATATCAGTTGATGTGTCTAAGGTTATTAACATACCCTTTTCATTAGAGTCACAAGTAAAATCAACAACCTTATCCCCATCTGTAGGGGAAGATAAAAATATTTCTTACGAAGAATGGATTCATAGTATGTGATGACCCAATCATTTTTTAAATAAATTACTTTCTGATCTATTTAAATGCCTTATTATAAAAAAAGTTTATATAAAACATATAAAATTCCTTGGTTTTATGTTTTTTTATTTTAAGATACTATTAATAATTTTTACCATTACTAATATAGCTGTTGAATAGTGATCACATGATTAGTATAAATATATATCTTTAACAAATCCAATTTACTCAGATAAATGAAGAGCAAAACTCATCTAGTACAATTTCTCCATACAAAGCCCATTTGTAGGAGCTCAGAAAGGAGGTAGTGTCAATGGGATTTTCTCTTCATCAATACCAAGCTGATATTCAATACGTTAAGATTGAATGAAACTACCTACAAGAGAAGTAGAAGTTGATAGAGAATACCACCCGGGTGATATTATCCGAGCCACTCACAAAGTTTGTCACCATCTACCTCCTTACCCTTTGGACATATGAGAGTGTTATAAGGGGTTGTGTAAAAAGACCCTAGGACTATTATTAAGTGAATTAATTTTTTTATAAAAAATATACATTCATATTATTTTTGTTACTTTGTAAATGGGTTTTAAAGGACAAATTGAATTTTTAGTTAATATTCAATTTTGATAAATATTTTGATGAACTAATAGATTTGTTAATTAAATAATATTTTAATAAAATATTATTACTAAATTAATTCTTATTTAATATAATTGATCACTTAATTTTTTATGAATACAATTGTTATTTTTATTATGGTTTGAAAACACTTTTTTGTCAAAACCCATAAATATTTTATAAATATTGGTTTTTTATTTTAAAAGTAAAAAATTAAAATTTTTAGAATATTTTTTAGATAAAATTAATATAATTTTTGGATTCAGGACATTGAAGTTATATAATAGTTATTTATCATATTTTTCAGAGACAGTCAAATTGTTGAGTAAAAATGAAATACTTATTAAATATATAATGTCTTTTATGAAATCATAATGACCAGATAATGATGTAATAAAACAATATAAAAGGAATTTTCAGAAAATATATGTTTTAACTTTAAAATAATTTGAATTTATATTTGTTTTATTAATTTAATGATTCCTTAGTGGACCCTCCAAGACTTATAAAATATTTTAACATTTTAAAATGATTTCTTTGAGAGTGTGAGTCCCCTTCACATAGGAAAGATTAATATTTTAATAATTTAAGCCATTTGATTTATAAAATAATGTTTTTCAATCCAATGTGGAAAACACCATGGGCCAAAACCATGGTATGGTTTGTGTTTTTGATTAGTTTAATGTGTAGTGTCCAAAACCTAAATAATAAAGAATTACATTTCATTTCCTGTATAAACCCACTCAATCTCCCATTTCTCTTCACTCAAAACCTTTGTATCCTGACAAAACTCTTTAATCATCTCTCTAGAATATTAATATGGTGCCTCAAGCTCCCTATAATCCTCTCTCAAGCATCTCCCATGCCATTGGGATCACACTTCTTAGTAATGGACTTCTTCTATTCTCATTTTTATCCAAATTTAATTATTTTTTATATCATTTTTTCAATTAAAAATGGTGGGGTATGATTTATAACCTCACCATACATCCCTCATTATGTTTTAATTATGATAGACCTCTTTATCTCTCATTAATACATCCCATGAACACCCGTTACGTTGCTAAAATTATGTAAGAAATTTCTCTCTCCTCATTTACATTCAAGAAATTATTATACTTTATGCATATAAATTCCATTTAATATGTTTGGATATTATGTTAAATGACCCCATTACTATCCATTTCATGTATATATGATGAGATACCCCTTTCTCTCTCATCAACCCATTTTATGATTTCTATTTGATTTCATTATTCTTCCGAAGTTTCACCAAAATTTCCCATTCCAAAATCAACATGTAAGTGAATACAAAACCCATATATCAATCAAGAGTATTAACCTTTATGAATAGTTACATTTTGATTAATGGTTTACAATTAAATATTCTAAATCTATTATTATTGTAATTAATTTTTTTGTTTAATGAATCCATGTTGTATGATTCATGTGGAACAGTTATGCATGAAATGAAATGTTTATAAAGGGTGCATCCTGATAGAGCTCCTATGCATTGGGTAATGATTAGTATCATGATCAGTCAAGTTTAATGAGGGTTTACTCATGATCCATGATCAATGAGACTTTTACCATGCAAATATCTGGTTAAATGTTGTTTCCACATTTTCATGTTATGATAATCACGCTATATCATGCATATATGTTCATGTTTCTATTATGATCCATTGATATGCCTGTTGCCTATAATGTACTGTATTATTCATTTTATTCCTTGTTTACTTATTTATTTGGATTTATATACCACCCTTTTTTTGTTTGTCCTTAGGTTATCCCATGTAATGCTAAGTACGAAGGAATGTTGTGTTCATGAATAAGAGGTTTTCAAAAAAGATGTCGTGTTTTGTGTTCTATGTTTTTATGTAATGTTATTAATTCTACAAGAAACTAGAAATATCAATCCTCAGAGTTGTATTAAGTGAATGTTTATGTAATAAATAATTTTAAAGTGTGTAATAAAGAGAAGGGTTGATATAGTTGGTATCAGAGGATATGTTTAGTTATTTTAAGGATTTGGATTGGAAAACCATAATGAAAGACTTAGGTATAAGACTTTGTATAATAAAAATGCCCTATATTTTGGTGAGTATTGAGTAAATGTTTAATCATGAAAATAAATTCCTATCTAGATATGAGTCAGGAGAGGTGGCTCTAGAACAGATGTATTTAGGGGTAAAACCCAAAAACACTACTTTGAGATAGACTTTAATGGGAACTCATGCACAACAATGCGCCTTTATGCACTCTTTGTTATGAAACTCTCAGGGGAAATTCATGAGTAATTTCACAAACATAGTACGAACCATTATTAAGAAAATAAAAAAATTTCCCTAGGAACATTAGTTGGGATGTAGATAATGGATAACCTAGATTTAAGCCTATAAATTTAAAAGTTAAGGAAATAAAAGTAATAAAAAAAATTAATTTATAAGTCATCCAGTTTTTTATTTGGATACCCCTTTATGTGTTACCCCTAACTTTCCTTTTATTTTAGAAAATGGCCAGTAATAAGATGTTTAAAACCCCAATCTTCCATGGTACTCTTCTCTTTGAATAATACAGTAGCGTGTGTTGTACGCAACTTTGAGTTCTAACACACCACATCAAATCAAACTAGCCATTATGAATAGTAATACCCACTTTTTGAAATTTTATAAATCTTATATTTCAAAATGGACTTAGTTTTTGGATTCAGAATATTGAAATTAGATTATAGTGAATTTTTGGTATTTTTCTAAAAACATTCAGTTTTTGATGAATAGTAAAAACACTAAGTTATAGTTTAAAAACGAATTTTTATTTAAATAATTAATTATTTTATTTAGATTTATTTAAGGTCAAAATAGATACATAATACCTATATATGTTCAATGTAATTCATTAGAGTCAATTTATCTTAATTTTAGATATATAAAAATTTTATATAAGTTTTCACCGTCTTTTACCCACCTCCAATGAGAATTTGCAAATTCACATAAAACATAACTTTACTGCTTCTACGGGTGTAATTTTAAAAATCCAAGAGACACAGTTGATATCAGAAAGGAAAATGTGGTTCAATAAGATGACAATAATTTTTGTTGATTAGTATCTTTTTAATTTTATTTACCATAGTTAAAAGTAAATAGAGTAATTAAGGGTAAAAATGATATTATTATTACCCTAACACATGTCCTAATTCTATTGGATAAGTATAGTTAGACCAAAAACAAATTTAGGAATAAAATATGATCCTCTTTGGTCCACTTGGATTAGATGAGGACATTTATTGTTATTTAATTCAAAGAATAGTTAAAAGAGTTAAAATCTATTTTTAATAACTAAAACCTTATTAATATAGGGTTACACATAAGAAACATTTGACTATAAATATTAATTAGGAAGATAAAAATATTTCCTACATAATTGTAGTTTATTTATATTTTTAAATATAAAATAATTTAATTTATTTATGACACAATGATGATGCAGTAATTACCTTATTAATGAAATATTAAAATAATTGATATTATAAATAACCAAAATTATTGTAATTTGAGACTTTTTATGAATTAAAGTAATTTTATAGATTAATATGACATATTAGGGTTGGTTAGAGGAATTTTTTTCAAAGTAATAATGCTGTTATTAATTTAGAAAAAACAAAATACCAAATAGTGTCAAAAAAACATAAAAGAGTTTTTAAAACAAATATTATCTTATTAATTGATATTATATTCCTAAAAATATAATTTTAGGCCATAATACTTATATAATAGTAGGTGTATCATTAATTAAACACTTTTGGTTCTCTTGGAAGTATATAGTATCTTTATTAACCATATACTATAAAAATACAAAGAGACTTGGTAAATATCAAACTATTTAACTAAGAGTTATATCTAAAAGATAAAGTGAATATAGTGACACAAACCTCTATAAAACCTATTGTTTGAGTGGTTTTCAACCCATACCCACATTATCCTTTAAATAATCAATTTTGGATCCATTAAAAACCGAAAATATTTTTTTATGAAATAATATTTCTAGCTTTTCCTAAGGTGCCCCTCACCCCTCTTATAAAAGGGAACTCCCACTTCTCTCTAATTCACACCTTAAAAACCATTTGTATTGGACAAACCCTGCCCAAATACCCTATAAAATTTACCCCCTTAATCATAGAGGCATTACATTAGTCAGAAATCCAACCTAAGGATTCCTTTTAATCAAACCAAAAGGAAGAACTCGAAGGAGATGTAAATAACTCACCACCTCTTTCAGGTTCCTTTCTTCTTCCACTTCTTTTTTCTTTGTTGTTTCCATTATAAAATAATAAATCCTGTATATTCTATATAATGTGATGTTATTATAAATATGGTACAACCAAATTCATTATTATATCCATACTTTGAATGACATGTCACCATACGTGCGTAAGTACGACTTACCATCTCCACGTTGTGGAGTAATTGTTATTCAATACATTATTATTTGTATGGGTATAATAAGGACGTGTAATTGATGTAAATAATAATTATAACATGATAATGATTCTATATATATGATATACCATCAAATTATATATTATTTTAGTATCAGAAGAATGATATTGTCGCTCATGCATACGTACGGATTACCGTCTCCACGAACGCGATGAGAATCATTCCCCATCGTATCCATTTAAGACTAATTTACATTATATGATTAAAAATAATGTTTAAATACTTGATATAATTCTGGATATGAATAAAATAAATCCCATCTATAAAAAATATGACTCACATACCAATAGATATAAAGGAAAACGAATCTGTTGACACCCGAAACAAGAATAATACTAAGATATTATTAACAAAACAATGTTAAAAGATCAAATATGATATCATATTAATGTATATGATTCTTTTATAATTTAATAACAATTATTTCACAATTATACAGGAGTTAAACCTACCCTTTACCAAAGAAATGTACAAGGTAAGGATTAATTTCACAATCCCTTCATTATTCGATGTTGTTATATGTAATTATCTATAGGGACCTATTTATCACCCACATCCATGTTTCTTAAAAATGAATTTGAAAAAAGTCTTAATTTTTTATAGACTATGGTTTAAAGTCATTTATAACCTTGTTTGACTTTTTAAAAGATGTTTATAAAAGAATCTTCCCGTCGTTTTCCAAACAAGTTCCTTTTTAACCATTTTTGACAAAATTAAGGTAAGAATGTATTTTTAAACTTATACGGCGAGTGTGGCTATTTTCCACCATTATAAAATCATCGATGCTTCCCTTACAATATTATAAGAATATTTTCAATTTAAATGTTTTATTTTATAATAATTAATTTTAAATGATTTCAAAAAATAGTATTTCTCTCAAATAGTTTTGGTTTCATCTATGTCAACATCCTTTGATGGATTTTAAGATTATTTGAAGTTGATTTATTATGATACAAAACATCCATATTGTATCGAAGGTTTTGTGATATGTTTGACTGTGGATGTGTCATTTTTATACCATTCATGGTTTATGGATAAATTGCTGACATTTTATATGCTAGTTTTAATATGAATGTTTATGTTATGATTAAACCTGTTCATATGAGGAATGCATTGGGTATAGTAAGTGACGGGTGGAGCCCGCTATAGCTCCGCGACGCATGGGTAGGTCTCATAAGACAAACTAGTGTCTTGGTACAAGGCCTTGACAATATATTATTTTTAGTATTGGCATAAGGCATTAATTATGTGGTCATGAAAGTTTGGCATTATGAATTCCATCATCATGAAAGTGGTTGTTGATATTGCATGTGATTATTCGACTAGTAGAATATCCATGTGAATATGTAAATGGAATTATTTCATTTTATTTTTTCCATATTATGCTTAAGTTCAAGTTTAAATGGATTTTTTTTTAGTTATACATTGCCTTCAATGTTTATTCTTATTTATGAATGTTTCCTCTATATTGTTATTCTTACTGAGCATATGAGCTCACCGCTTTCAATGTTTTATTTTTTCTAGGATGTGAAGAAGTATTTTATGATTAACCTGTAGGGATAGTCTGAGGGGATATGAGTGTGGTCTATGGAGACTATGTTGTTGTAGTTTTACACTTTATCATGTAATGGAAGACTTATAAATATATCTATTGTTTTCAAGGCTACTAAACTAATAGTTCTTTCAAGACATGATCTTTTGTGATCATGAAAATGTAATTTAATAATGCACCGAATCTAGGTAAATAGGGTCTGGGCGTTACAGTTGGTATCAGAGGATGTTTAGTACAAACCTTGGAAGCTAGATTTAGATAAACCTTTATTAGAGGAAATATCACTAAGATAGACTTTGAGGATTAGTATAAAAGAACTTCCTAGAATTTTGGTATTGAAGAGCTGTTGTGAGTTTTCCAAGAAATACATCCCTGTCTAGATATGAGTAGGTAGAGGTGGCTCTAGCATAGATGTACCTAGGGGTAAAACCCGAAAACACAGATTTGAGGTAGACTCAAACGGGAACTGGTGTGCGACAATGGGCCTTGTTACACTCTTGGTTACTACACTCCCAGGAGATATTCTTAGGATAATTCTCATTTTCATTACAAAACATTATGAAGTGATTATGAGTGTATAATTCTTAAAGAAAACATTTTTTATGATTACAGATTATATCTATAAAATTTTCAATTTATCTTAAGTGTTTTACATGTTCAAAATTATATATTTCGATTCATAAACTAATCTAGTTTATGCCATTGTTTAGAAATTGAGCCTTATGATAGGAATGTAAAATGTATCAATTCATGCACACCATGTTGGGATTTACCTCCTGGCCAAGATAATTATAGTGGATCAGGTGATACAACTAGTGCTGATCAGCTAATCACCGTATTGGGACAACTCACCCAGGTCATGAATAATAACCTTACCCGTTTGGAGCACCCTGATCCACAGGGTGGAGGATCAATGTTAGATCACTTCATGAGGAAACAACCACCAACATTAAATGGTAGTACAAATCCATTAGTATCTGAGAAATGGATACATTTTTTAGAGAAAATATTCTATGCCTTCGGGTGTAGTGAAAGGGAAAAAGTTGTCATGAAATTTTACCACCTCACTGGAGATGCTGATCAATGGTGGTCATTGATTTAAAACACAAAGGAAGATGATGAAGTATAAAATATGGAATAAAGGTAGTTTAATGAGATTTTCGTAGAAAAATACTTTCCTCGTGACCATCGAGCAGATTTGGAAAGGAAATTTATGAGTTTGAGGAAAAGGAGAATGTGAATGTCACAAATTATGAGGCTAACATTACAAGGTTAGCGAGGCATGATGCAGATTATATACATAACCCAAGAAGTAAGATTGATCATTTCTTTGATGGATTAAAACCGTTTCTCCATCGAGCATTAGTCTCACAATCCTTCTCTTTATACGAAGATATTGTCTCATGTGCTATCAAGACAGAAAAAATAGTTCTCTAAGTCTTATGACTATAAAGAAAAGAAATAGAAGAATTGATATGATAATCACTCTGGAAATGGAAATAAATGGAATATGGGAAAATTTGAATATCCATCATGCAGTAAATGTGGGAAGAAACACCCCAGTACTTGCTTGATGGGAATGGGATTCTGTTACAAGTGTGGAAAAAAAGGCCATCAAGCTTATGATTGCAAGGAGAAAAAGAAGCTACCGATGTTCAATGTTACAATTGCAAGGAGATGGGATATTATGCAAATGAATTTCCTAATCATCATAAGAACTTACATCAGAAAAGGCCAAGGGATCAAGGCCAAGATTATGCTATCACTACTGCTGAGGTAGAAGCTCCAAAAGACGTGGTGGCAGGTAATTTAATAGTTTCCTCAAGTTTAGAAAATGCAATATTTGATTCTAGATCATCGCATTGTTTCATATCTTCCCAGTTTTCTAATAAAATTAGATATTTCTAGTTTGATTTAACAAGGGATTTTTAAGTTAAAACTCCTAAAGGAAGTATCATCACAACAATGTTTTGTGAATCCGTTCCCATTAGAGCATATAGATGTACTTTATCTGCTAATCTCATCGTCATACCCATGATTTAATTAGATATAATCCTCGGTATGGATTGCCTTTTGGACCATGATGCGAAGATTTATTATAAGAAGAAGGAGGTTAATATTTTTGATGATGATGATAATGAACAGCTTATCTTTAGAGCAGAATCATCACCACCTGATTCTTATCTAGATCCACCCATATTAGCTTAACTAAATTCAATTATTGGGGAGGAAGATAATGAAATAACTATGGGTGAGGAGATCAATGTTCAAATATAGGATGCACCTATTGTGAAAAAATATGTTTATTTTTTTCCAGAAGATTTACCTAAACATCCTCCAGAATGAGAAATTGAGTTTTCCATTGATTTAATTATTGGATAAAGTTTCATATTGAAGACCCCTTATAGAATGGAAACTGTGGAATTAGTGGAACTAAAGAAATAAATATAGGAATTGAGTAATAAGGGATTTATTTTACCTAGTGTTTCTCTATTGGGAGCCCCTGTTCTTTTTGTTAAGAAGAAATATGGATCTATGAGTTTATGTATCGACTACAGGGAGATCAATGCTATAACAATAAAGAACAAGTATCCCCTACCTCACATTGATGATTTATTTTACCAAATACATGGAGCTCAATAATTTTAAAAAATTGACCTTCGATCTGGATAACATTAGTTGTGAGTGAAAAAGGAAGACTTTCTGAAGGCAACATTTTGAACCCGGTATGGGCATTTTGAGTTTACAATAATTATTTTTGGATTGACTAATGCACCATCTATCTTTATGGATATAATGAAAAATGTTTTCAAGAAATATCTCAATGATTTATTAGTGGTATTTATTGATTATATCTTGGTATACTCCAAAATCTACAAAGACCATGAAAATCACTTGCGCATTATCTTGAAGACTATTAGAAGACATGAATTATATGGGATGTTTAGCAAGTGTGAATTATGGCTTCGTGAGATTTCATTTCATGGACATATTGTATTTAAGGATGGAATCTTTGTTGATCCTTATAAGACAAGAGAAATCCAAGAATGGCCAGCACCGACGAATATAAATGTGGTATGTAGTTTTATTGGTTTAGTAGGTTATTATCGACGTTTCATCCAGAATTTTGCCCAGTTGGCTAACCCATTAACAAAGCTCACACGAAAAGGGTTTAAATCTGTTTGCAAAAAAGAGTGTGAAGAATTTTTTGATGAACTGAAGAAAATATTTGTCAATGCTCATATATTGACTCTACCATCAGGGAATGATGGGTTTGTTATTTATAGTGATGCTTCAATAAAAGGACATGGTTGTGTCCTTATGCAGAATGACAGGGTTATTTCCTATGCATCCTAACAGCTAAAAATTCATACGAAAAACTATCCTACTCATGATCTTGAGTTAGTAGCTTTAATATTTTTTTTGAAGACATGGAGATACTATCTTTATGGTGAATAATGTGAGGTATATACCGATCATAAGAGTTTTAAGTATATTTTCTCACAAAAAGAACCGAACATGAGGAAAAGGAGATGGCTTGACCTACTCAAGGATTATGATTTCACTATACACTACCACTCAGCTATGGAAAATAAGGTGGAAGATGCTTTGAGTAGAAAGTATCGTGGAGTTTTGAACAAGATGATAGTTGAAAAAGATCCTATATACATGGATCTAGTAAAGACAGATATGGGAATAACCATGGAAGGTGAAACATCAAAGATTTTTCAAATGGTTTCCAAACCATATTTACAAGAAAGGGTGAAGAGTTATTAGACCATTGATGAAGAGTTTCAAAAGAAGATTAAAGTTGTGAATGATGGGAGATTGAGTGACTTTGTGTATGAAGATGGAATTTCAAAATTTGGGAAGAGAATTTGTGTTCACGATATACCTAATCTGAGAAGGGAATTTTTGGACGATGCTCATAGTTACAATTTCTCTATACACCCTGGGAGCACCAAAATGTATTGATATTTGAAAGAACATTTTTGGTGGGACCACATGAAGAGGGAGATTGCTGATTTTGTGTCAAGATGTATGGTTTGTGAACATGTGAAAGCTAGAAGGAAACACCCTGTAGGAGTCATGCAACCACATCCCATACCGGAGTGGAAATGGGATAATATTACGATGGACTTTGTCATGGTACTACCAAAGAATCCTAGAAGGAATGATGCAATATGGGTCATTGTTGATCTTCTTACCATGTCAGCAAATTTCCATTCTATAAGAGTATATTTTCCACATGAATGTTTAGCAATACAATATATTAATGAAGTTGTAAAACTTCATGGAGTACCCCTATCGATTGCTTCTGATCATGATCCATGTTTTACATCATGATTATAGAAAAGTATTCAGAAATCCCTGGATACTGAACTTCGTTTGAGCACTGCCTACCACCCCTAAACTGATGGAAAATCAGAATGAACTATTAAAACCTTACAAGACATGTTGAGATCATGCTCACATGACTTTCAAGGTATTTGGGATCAATATTTACCTCTGGAAGTGTTTTCCTATAACAATAGCTTCTATTCATGTATTCAGATGGCACCATATGAAGTGTTATACAGAAAGAGATTTCACACGCCAACCTGTTGGGATGATGTTGGTGAAAGAAAACTCGTAGGCCCAAAACTTGTGGAGGAAACGATGGAAAAGATGAAGGTAATCCAAAACCAAATCAAGATAGTTCAAAGTAGAAAAAAGAGCTATGCAGATAACTGAAGGAAGCATTTGGAATTTCAGGTAGGAGATCATGTTTTCATGAAGGTATTTCCATGGAAGGGTTTTATACGTTTCAGTAAGAAGGGTAAATTGATACCCAGGTACATCGGACCTTTCGAAATTATAGAACGAATTGGGGCTATAGCTTAGCATTTGGAAATGCCGCCAAGTCTCTCCAAAGGTCACGATGTGTTCCATGTATCACTATTGATAAAATACATGCCTAACCTAATGCATGTACTCACCTATGAGGAATTAGAACTGGAACGAAATCTGTCTTATTGTGAAGATCCTGTAAAGTTTCTTCATTCAAGAGAACAAGTGCTGAGAAATCGGATGACTCATCTGGTAAAAGTTCTATGGAGAAAACATATGATGGAAGAGGCAACGTGGGAACCTGAGGAACTTATGATGAAGAACCACCTGAGTATTTTTATGCAGTAATATTATAGAAATATCAAGGATTAAATTATTTGAAGCAGGGGAGAATGAAACACCCCAAGCTTCTACGATACGCTTTTCTTTGAATAATATAGTAGCGTGCATTGTACGCAACTTCGAGTTCTAACACACCATAACTAATAAAACTAGACTTTATAAATATTAATACCCACTTTTTGAAATTTTATAAATTTTATCTTTTAAAATTGAAATTATTTTTGGATTTGTAATATCGAAATTAGCTTAGGGTGAATTTTTGGTATTTTTCTCAAAACATTCAATTTTGGATGAATAGTGAAAAACACTTAGTTATAGTTTAGAACCAAATTTTTATTTAAATAATTATTTATCTTATTTAAATTTATTTCAGGTCAAAATAGAAACATAATACCTTTTTAGGTTCTGGGTAATTCACTGGTGTCAATTTATAATAATTTTAGATATAAAAAATTTTATAGAACCTTTCACTGTCTTTTACCCACCTCCTAGGAGAATTTGCAAATTCACATAAAACCTAATTTTAACTCTTCTATGAGTGAAATTTCAAAAATCCAAGAGACACAGTTGATATCAGTAAGTAAAATGTGGTTCAATAAGATGAAAATAATTTTTGTTGATCAATAACTTTTTACTTTTACTTACCATGGTTAAAAGTAAATATGGTAATTAAGAGTTAAAATGATATCATTATTACCCTAACACAAGTCTTAATTCTATTGGATAAGTATAGTTAAAACAACCACCTTTAGAATAATGTATGAACCTCTTCGGTCCACTTGGATTAGATCAGGTCATTTATTATTATATAATTCAATAAAGATTTAAAAGAGTTAAAATATAAGTTTAATAACTAAAAAATTATTTTTACAGGGTTACACAGAAAATAAATTCGACTATAAATATTCATTAGAAATATAAAAATATTTCCTAAATAATGGTATTATATTTATATTTTTTAGACATTAAATAATTTAATTGTTTTATGAAACAATGATGATGCAGTAATTGCCAAATTAATGAAAATTTAAAATAATTGATATTATAAACTTCCAAATAAAGGTAATTTGGGACTTTTTATTAATTACACTAATTATATAGATTAATATGACTTATTAGGGTTGGTTAGATGAATTTTTTTCGAAGTAATAATTCTGTTATGAATTTAGCAAAAACAAAATACCAAATAGTGTCAAAATTGACATAAAATAGTTTTTAAAACAAATATTATATTATTAATTCATATTCTATTCCGAAAAATATAAGGGTCAACCAAAAGACTTATATAATGATAGTGGTATCATTAATGAACCAATTGGGGTTCTATGGGAAGTATATATTATGTTTATTAACTATATAATATAAAAATACGGAGAGACATGGTAAATGTCAAACTATTTAACTAAGAGTTCAATATAAAAGATTAAGTTAATATTGTGACCCAAACCTGTCTAACACATATTGTTTGAGTGGTTTTCGACCGATCCCCACCTTAGCCTTTAAATAATTTATTTTGTAGCCATTATAAATCGAAAATTATTTTATTATAAAATAATATTTCTAGCTTTTCCTAAGGTCCCCTCACCCCTCTTATAAAAGGGAACTCCGTCTTCTCTCTAATTCACCCCTTCAAAGCCATTTGTCTCGGCCATACCCTACCCAAATACCTTCTAAACTGTTCTAAATTCATATTATAGCCCTTAAATTAGTGAAAAATCCGCCCTAATGAGTCCTTTTGATCAATTCAAATGGAAGAACCTGAAGAAGAGGTAAATATCTCCCCACCTCTTCCAAGTACCTTTCTTCTTCCACTTCCAGTTTCTTTGTTGTTTCTATTATAAAAAAATAACTCTAGTGTCTTCTATATAATGTGATATTATTATAAATATGGTACAACCAAATTAATTATTCTATCCATCCTTTTAATGATAAGTCACCATACGTGAGTATGTACGACTTACTGTCTCCATGTCATGGTGTAATTGTTATTCAATACATTATTATTTGGATGGGTATAATAATGATGTGTAATTGATATAAATAATAAATAAAACATTATAATGATTCTTTATATATTATATACCGTACAATTATATATTATTTTAATATCAAAAGAATGATATTGTCGCTTGTGCGTACGTACGGATTACCGTCTCCACAAACGCGATGAGATTCATTCCCCATCGTATCCATTTAGGACTAATTTTCATTAGATGATTTAAAATAATTTTTAAAGACTCGATATAATTATGGATATGAATAAGATACATCCCATCCATAGAAAATATGACTCACATAAAAAATAATATAAAGTAAAGCTAATCCATTAACATCCGGAACAATGATAATACTAAGATATTATTAACAAAGAAATGATAAAAGATCATATATGATATAATATTAATGTATATGATTCCTGTATAATTTATTAACAATTATTTACCCATTATAAAGGAGGTTAACCTACCCTTGACCAAGGAATAGTACAAGTTAAGGGTTAATTTCACAATCTCTTCATTATCCGAGGTTGTTAGATTTAATTATCTACTGGGACCTCTTTATCATCCACATCCATGTTTCATAAAAATGTATTTCAAAAAATTATTACTATTTTATAGACTATGGGTTAAAGTCATTTATAACCTTTTTGACTTTTTATAAGATGTTTATAAAGGAATCATTCTGTCGTTTTCCAAACAAGGCCCTTTTAAACCTTATTCGACAAAATCAAGGTAAGAATTCCTTTTTTAACTTATACGGCGGGTACAACTATTTTCTGCCATTATAAAATCGTCGAATCTTCCCATAAAATCTAATAAGAATATTTTCAATGTAAATTTTTTAATTTATAATTATGACTTTTAAATTATTTCAAAAAAAGAGACATTTCTCTCAAATAGTATTGATTTCATCTATGTCAATATCCTTTGATAGATTTTAAGCTTATTTGAAGTTGATTTATTATGATACGAAAATTCCATATTGTATTTATGTTTTTGTGATTTGTTTGAATGTGGATGTGTTATTTTTATACCATTCATATTTTATGGATAAAGTATTGACATTTCGTATTCTAGTTTTAATATAAATGTGTATGTTATGTTTAAAACTGTTTATATGAGGATTGCATTAGACTAAGTAAGTGATGAGTGGAGCCCGCTATAGCTCCTCAATGCATTGGTAGGTCTCATGAGAAAATATAGTGTCTTGTCACAAGGCCTTGACAAAATATTATTTGTAGTCTTGGCACAAGGCCTTGATTATGTAGTTGTGAAACACTGGCATTATGCATTCTATCATTATGAAAGTGGTTATTGATATTGCATGTGATTATTAGACTAGTATAATATCCAAGTGAATAAGTAAATAGAATTATTTCATTTTAATTTTTCCATATTATGCTGAAGTTCATGTTTAAATACTTTTTCCGTTATAAATTTCTTTAAATGTTTATTCTTATTAATAAAAGTTTATGCTATATTGTTATCCTTACTGAGTATATGAGCTCACCTCTTTCTATGTTTTATCTTTCCCAGGATGTAAAGAAGTATTTTATGACTAACCTACATGGATAGTATCAGGGGATATGAGTGTGGACTATAAAGACTATGTTTTTGTAGTTTTCCACTTTATCATGTAATGTAAGACATAGGAATGCATATAGTGTTTCCAATCCTACTAAACTAATTGGTCTTTCAAGTCTTGATCTTTTTTGATCATGCCAATGTTATGTAATAATGTACCGACTCTGGGTAACTAGGGTCGGGGAATTATAAGAGGACTCGGTCTAACAAACGATGTGAAGTTCAATGTGATGACTATTCTAATGAGATGCCAAATCTGATGGGAGTGAGAATCAAAATCTTTGTCACAATAGTCTCTCAGGTATCCAATGTTTTGAATAGAAACATGGGTCAATAGGAACATTCAACCCCATAATAAAGAAGAAGTCACAATCGAGATCTTTATGAGATAAAGACCTCCAACTTTTAATGGATCATCTGATCCCTCAATCGCCGAACAATAGATCAACTCCATTAAGAAGATCTATCGATACATCAATGTTTTAAACAAGAGATGGTAATTATTGATTCTTATCGTATGGAGGGTGAAGCTGATCAATGCTGGACATTGATAAAAAATACGAAACCTAAGGAGGAGAACGAGGCATTGGAATATAAGGACTTATGTATTTTTTTTGATAAATATGTTCCTTGCACCCTCCAAATTTATATGGAAAGGGAATTCCTTTTCCTTTAGAAAAAATAAGACAAATCCCTCAGATAATAGTAGGAAAAATTCACATGGATTTCATGATATGCCTATAGCTTTGTTGTGTCCCCTGATTGCATGGTTGATTGATTCTTTTATGGGATAAAACCAAGCCTACAGAACTCCCTAGTGATTTGTGACTTTGAGAGCTATGTGGAAATTATTTGATGTGCCTTCAAGGTCGAAATGGAGATCAGTGAATCATAGGGATATCATGGAGATAAGTAGAGTAATGTGGAAATTAATTCTAGTGGTTTGATTGATAAATCGAATAGTGCTATGAAAATCCATCACCCAACATTCAAAAGGTGTGGAAAGAAGCTCCCTAGAAATTTCCAGAAAAGGATGAACAAATGATTTTAGGGTGGAAGAAAGGGGAACCAAGCCATTAAGTGCTGAAAATAAAAACACACAACTGCGATAGAGGAGAGGAATTCTCTATTTGATCCTCAACACATCATTCATTGCTTCATCTATAACAAACCAGAGCACATTGCAAACTAGTTCCCTAAGACAGGGGTTTTCAGAGGCGACCAACAACCTCCCAGGTATCATGGGAGAGATTTTTTCATCACTATCATCGAAGAAAAAACTAACTATAAAGTTGTCATAGGTATGCTAGTTCTTCATTCAATAATATCAAACACATTTTTTTTATTCTGGTTATACACATTCTTTTATATCACTAATGTTTAGTAGAAAAATACCAATACCACCCCAAGTCATGCACGTAACGATGTTGTTGAGAACAAAAAATGGGCTAATCATTTCATCCCCTGAATATGACTCCTCCCTTCTCACAATTTGTGGATTTAACTTCCCGAAAAACCTTTTCATCCACTATATAGTGGAATTTTATGTGATTCCTGGCATGGATTGGGTTTCCTTATATAGATCCAACATAAATTTCCATTTGAGGGAAATTTCCCTCCATATGGAAACTCAACCCCCGATTCTGTACATGTGAAAGGAGGAGGATGGATCTTCTTTAGCACCATTATCTCAAGAATTTATATTAATACACTCTAAGTATGTGTATCTTGATAAGATTACTGAATCTAGGGAAACACCTATCCCTGAAGACATACCTATTTTGAGAGAATTTTTTGAAGTGTTTTTTGATGAATTTCCTGGTCTTCCTCCTAGAATAGATGTTTAATTATAAATTGATCTTATACCTCAGGCATTGCCAATATCCAAGACTTTTTCTAGAATGGTTGTTATGGAGTTTGAGGATTAGAAGAAATTACTACAAGAGAATCTGGATAAATGGTTTATATTCCCAAGTGCTTCACCATGGTGTGCACCAGTCCTCTTCATCATGATTAAGGATTGTTCAATGCTTCTTTTCATTGATTATTGAGAGCTAAACAAAACCATGATAAAGAACAAGTATCCCCTTTCACTAATTGATGACTTTTAAGATCAGCTACAGGGAGTGAAATAATTCTCCAAGGTGGATTTGTGGTCGGGATATTACCATGTTTGGGTGAAGAAGGAGGATATCACCATGACTACTTTTTTTACATGGTACGGGCACTATGACATCATAGAAATGCCATTAAGACTCAATAGTGATCCAAAAATATTCATGGATTTTATAAATAATGTCTTTAGAGATTACCTTGATTTTTTTATTCATTATAGAAAATATTCTAATATACTCCAAAATGATGGAGGAGCATTTACAGCATCTAAGAACTAAACTAAAGTCCTCTTGAAAGGAGAAGGTCTATGAAACATACAAAAAGTGTGAGTTATTGTTGAAGGAAGCCTCATTATTGGGTCATATCATCACAAGTTATGTGATATTTGTGGATCTATCCCAGACAACTGCAACTGAGGGATGACCGAGGCCAACATTGCTAACATATATATGTAGCTTCATAGGGTTAGCTAGATATTATCACCGATTTGTCAGAAATTTATCATGACTTTCAAAAAATCTTACCAATATAACTAAGAAGGTAGTAACGTTTTTTTTGAGTGATGAATGTGAATATAGAATGAAGGAGTTGAAAACGGGGCATATCACTGCCCATGTTCTCACACAACCAACAAGTGGATATCTTTTTTTTGGTATTTAGTGATGCATTAAAGAAGGTCCTGAGCTGTGTGTTGATAAAAAATGAAAAATTCATTGCCTATGCTTAAAGTCAATTCAATTTTAGTTAGTGAAACAATCAAACACATGATATGGAGTTGGCTACAATAATATTATATTTGAAAATTTAGTGACATTACCTCTTTAAGGAGAAGTGTGAAATATATACGGATCACAAAAGCCTCAAGTATATATTCCCACAGAAAGAGTTGAACATGCACCAATGAAGATGGTTAGATCTAATTAATGATTGTGACTACTCAAAAAATTACCAACCTTGGAAAGCCAGCAAGGTGGTGGATGCTCTAAGTAAAAAGGACCCAAAAATTCAATAATTGATGATAATTGAATAGGATATAATCTTCTTAGATTTGATAAAGACATACATGGGAATCATAAAGAAGATAACATCATCAATCCTTTCACAAATTATTTCTCAATGGTACCTTTTATAAAGGGTAACTGATGCTCAAAAGGATGATGTGAGAATTCAAAAGAAAATGGAAACTATAAAAAATGGGAAATCCATAGATTTCAAGGTTAATGAAGAAGTAATTGTAAGATTTGGGACATGACTAGGTGTTCCATAAAATTAGAAGTTAATGAATGGACATTTTTATGACACACATAGTTAAAATTTATACATTCACCTAGGAAACACAAAGATATATTGAGATCTCAGAGAGCTTTATTGGGGGGATAATGTCAAGAAGGAGATCATTGAGAATACATCAAAGTGCCCAGTATGTCACCATGTGATGGATGAGAGGTAGAAGTCTAAGGGGATGATTCAACCATTATCCACACCAACATGTAAATGGGAGAACATCACCATGGAATTTTTCACTAGACATGAATAAATCAAAAGGAAACAATTCTATATGGGTTGTTATGGATAATCATAAAAATACTGCACACTTCATTACAGTTAGTGATGATTTCTCATTGGATCAACTGGAACAGATATATATCATATATGTTGTAAGGCTTCCTGGAGTACCACTATATATTGTATTTGATCCATATCAAGATTCACCTCAATGTTCAGGATGAGTATTAAACATGCTCTGAATGCTGAGATGAACTTCATTATGGCTTATCATCCTCAAACTGATGGCCAATATGAGTGGACTATCCAAAAATGCGAGGACATGTTGAGGGCATGCTCAATGGACTTCAAAAGAGGATGGTATTGACATCTTCCTTTGGTTGAGTTCTCTTAAAATAACAGTTTCCACTCAAGCATCAAAATCGATCCGTATGAATCCTCTTATGGGAAGAGGTGCAGAACACCAGCACGTTTGGATGAAGTTGGGGAGTGAAAACTCCTAGGTTCAAAAATGGCCTATGAAATGGTGGAAAAGGATAAGACCATCCAACATCACCTTAAAGCTACTCATAGTAAAAAAAACAGCTATGCTAATAATCATTGATGTGACCTATATTTTGATGTTGGAAACATGGTATTGATCCATATATCACCGTGGGAGAGTGTTATGAGATTTGGGAAGAAGGGAAAGATTTTTCCATGGTACACCATCCCTTTTGAGATCCTTGATCACATTTGGGCAGTGGCCTTTCGACTATCACTACCATCAATCCTCTCTCAAGTACATGATATATTCCATGTATCACTCTTGAAGAAGCACATACCTTACCCTTCACATGTACTCAATCTAGAGGTGGTACTATTGGAGAATGACCTCTCCTATAAAGAGAATCCAGTGATGAACTTAGATCATAGAGAAAAAGTTCTATGAAATACAACAATGCCCCTTGTCAAGGTATTATGGAGAAACCAAAAGTTTGAAGATGCAATGTGGGAGTTGGATAAAGTGATGAAGCCGAGTTAGACTCATCTCTTTTTATGTGGTAAAATGTAATTTCAAGGTAAAAATTTCTTAAAATGTATGATTGTAATGACCCAAAATTTTATTAATGAAAATTCTACTTGATCTATTTAAATCTCATATTATACAAATGGTCAAATAAAACACATGCACTTCTTTGGATTTATGTTTTGGATTTTAAAATACAGTTAATAATTGTTACCATTTCTAGTATAGCCATTGAACAGTGATCACATGGTTAGTATAAATATTGGGCATTAACAAATCAAATTTACCCAGAAAAAGGAAGTAGTGGGCTCATCTAGTAGAATTTCTCCATACAAAGTCTATTTTTAGAAACTTGTAAAGGATGTAGATTCACTAGGCTTAACTCTTGACCAATACCAAGCCTTGATTCAACATGTTAAGCTTGAATGGAACCTCTAATGGGAGAAGTTAAAGTTGGAAGAGATAAGAACCCGAGCGATGTTATCTGATCCACCCCAAGAGTCTATCACAATTGCACACCTTACACATAGGTCATATGCATGTGTTCTAAGGGGTTATGTAACAATATCCTTTCACATTGATTATGTTCATTATTTTTTTATAAATAATATAAATTTGTTTTATTATTATTAATATTTAAATGGTTTTTAAATCAAAAATTTTATTTTTAGTTAATATTCAATTAAGAATGATATTTTGATGAATTAATGGATTTTTTAATTAAATAATATTTTTATAAAATATTATTACTAAATTACATTTTATTATATACAATTTATTATTTATTTTATTTATGTATATTATTGTGATTTTTATTATGGTTTGAAAGCTGTTTTTGTAGAAACCCCTGAATTTTTGATAAATGATAGTTTTTATTTTAAAAGTAAAAATTCACATATTTATAAAATTATTCATATAAATTTAATATAATTTTTGGATTCATGGTGTTGAAATTATCTAATGGTGATTTTTTCATATTTTTATCATCCAATTAATTTTCTGGGTAAAAATTAAATATCGTTTAAATGTATAATTTGTTTTATCACATCATAATGACCCCATAGTTATTTAATAAAATACTATAAATGATTTTTTCTGACAATATATGTTTTATCTTTATATTTTTTTGATAATTTTATGATGCCTTAGTGGACCCTACAGGACTTATAAAATATTTTATCATTTTAAAATGATTTTTTTGAGAGTGTGACTCACCTCCACATAAGAAAGCCTAATATTTTAATATGTTCAGCCATTGGACTTATAAAATAATGATTTTTAATCCACTTTGGAAAAAAAAACTTTTGAAAAAACCATGGTATGGTTTGTGGTTTTGATTAGTTTAATGTGTAGTGAGCAAAACCTAAATAATAAAGCATTCCCTCTCATTTCCTACATAAACCCACTCAATATCTCAAATCTCTTCACTAAAAACCATTGAATCTAGACAAACCTATTCCATACACTCTCTATAATCCTCCCATGGTTCCCCAAGATCCTTATAATCCTCTCCCAAAATATTTGGATCACACTTCCATGTAAGGGATTTCTTCCATTCTCATTTTGTCCAAATTTCATTATGTTGTTATACCATTTTTTTCAATTAAAAATGCTGGGGTATGATTACAAACCTCCCCTATACTTCCCAAATTATGTTTGAATGATGATATACCTCATTATGTCTCATTAATTCCTCCCATATACACCTATCACCGTGCCGAGATTTCATAAGGAATTTCTCTCTCCTCAATTACTTTCAAGAAATTCTTTTATTTAGTGCAACTAAATTCCATTAAATATTTTGGGATATTATGTTACATGAACCCATACTATCATGTACATGTATAAATGAATAGATACACATTTATCTCTCATCAACCCATTTTATGATTTCTATTTGACGTCGTTATGATGCCGAATTTACACCAAAATTTCCCATGACCAAATCATCAGGTATGGGAATACCATATGCATTCCTCTCTCAAGGGTATTAAAATTTTTTCATATGTACTTGATGATATAGGAATTACATTTATGTATTCCACACCTCTTATTTTTGGAATAAATTATGATGTTTAATGAATCTATGTTTCAAGATCCATGCAGTACACTTATGCATGAAATGAAACGTTTATAAAGGGTGCGCCCTGACAGAACACTAATGCATTGGGTAATGATTAGTATCATGATAAGTCAAGTGAAATTAGGGTTTACTCATTTTAATTCAAGTAAAATAATAGTTTAATCATTCTAATTCAAGGGAAATTAGGGTTTCTTCATGCTGGGTGTGAAATGTTCCTCAGATAGTGCTAATATAATGTTAAATGTTGTTTAAACCTTTCCATGTTATGATAATCAAGATATATCATGACTTTAGGTTCATGTCTCTATTAGTCACAATTGATATTCCTATTTACTAACATGCACTTTATTCTTCATGTTATTTCATACTTGCTCCCTTACTGGGATTTATATCTAACACTTTTCTTATTCACGTCCTTAAGTTATCTGATGTAATGCAGGTACTAAATAATATTGTGGTAATGTAAAAGAAGTATTCAAAAAATATGTTGTGTTTTATGTTCTAAGTTGTTATGTAATGTTTCTAAATTCTTAAGACACTAGAACTCTCGATCCTTAGAGTTGAATTAATTTAATGTTTATGTAATTAATCCTAATTAAGTGTGTAATAAAGAGCAGGGTTGTTATATGGGGACTCCTACCACGTTTTATGATGAAGTACTACATTACTAAACATTAGAAGAAATCAATGATAGAGGATAATATTAGGAGGTATGACATGAGTAAAAGGGTCCTACCCTGAGGAAACATTTACCATCTTCAAAACTCCCTCCATGTTGGCAAATATAGTGGAAGAATAGTTACCTATATTATTACCATAAAAAATGAATCCATCCATTCCATATCAGATGGTACAATGGATAAAACATCTGTGGAAAGCATAATACACAATTGAACAATCCCTCGGTCATATTTGTTTCTTAGAGGATTTGGTCTAGTAGTGTTAGATATGTTGAGGCCACCAAACCCTCATCCGTACAATCATAAATAGACATTTTCTCTTCTAACTGAGACTTACGAGGTCATAAATGTTTTCATAAAATCATGAATACATTTCCATGATGATGTAGGACAAATGGGGGAATCAGATACCCTACTCAGAGAATTAAGAGGATAAGGACCTAACAATGCATATTGCTTACTTTTCCTTTTCTTCTTCCTCTTTGAAGAAGGGCCCCTAGAACATGTTGAGTTTGAGGCTAACACCCAAGAAAAATCAGTTGCAACCCTCATTTGAGTATGTTGATATGGGTTCCCTTCATAATCATCTCCTTGCTCACAAACAAATTCCTCTCCCTCAACTATACCACAAGGAGTGTATTTAAGAGACTACATGGTCGAATTGTCTTCATCATATTCCTCATAATTCTATACATATAAAAGCTATCAATATATTTTAAATGGAATTATAAGAACTTTGGGTCCACAATAGAACCAAAATCACCACTTCCTTAGAAATAGTGTATCCTTGTTCATCTACAATAATCCAAAGCATGCATGGGAGAACCATTTTTTGAACTCATAATGAATAAAATATCTAACCCTAGGGGTAACCAAATCATGTCAATATATTAGAGAAAATCCCTCACTTACTAAGGATTTTAATCAAAGGTAATGTCACAAGGTGTAGAGATATAGAAAAAACCCTCCAAAAGTACTTCAAAGATTTACAGTATACCGAAGAGGAAAACTTTGGAATGTTTCACCTTCTATATAACCCATTGATAATATGGAATTGGAAACATCAAGTTACACACATCCCTTGTATCCATGATTGTATATTCTTATACTGGAAATCGTAAATGATTCATTTCCATGCGGTGTGGTACCAGGTGTTCTGAGCTTTTTGGAGCCGATTTCATTCCAAAAATGTGAATTTATTCAGCCACTGGGGGTTGGAATGTCTCACTAACCAAATCATATAATTTACCATTCAGATATGAGAGAATCCAAATGTTGACATAACCTTGGGATAAACCGATTACTACGTCATGAGGAGAGAGGAATATGTCTAAAAAAGTTTCTTCCCTAGTAAACATCAATTGAAATTGGAAAGATACCCTTAGGTGTTCCTTAGGTCTAACATGGATAGAGAAATGACATCATGATTGGATGCACAAAAATTAGTGGATAAACTGGCTTGGTGCAAACCAGTAGTTGTTTTCCTCATCAATATGGGTATAAAGAACCCCCTCATTAAGTGACATCATATAATCATGATATTCGAGGATAGACCTACTATTAAAAAAAATTCTTGTCAACACGAGTCCATATGTCCTGATAGAGAAAAATTCATGACATTTTAAAGAATCCTAGATTTCTTAATCTTTCAATACGATGGGTCTTACACTGTTAATGAATTGTGGGTATCTTACAAAGATTGTATAGGAGATTTCTTTAATTTTTCGTTACTCATAACCACCCAAATGAGCCCCCATATAACCACATAGTACATGGAAGGGTCCCATGATTCTGTTAGGGGATAATCTCTTATAAACATGGTACCAGATGCGGTAATGATTATCAAACATTTGGATCGATAGTCTGACACACTCCTCCCCAGCCATCATAGTTTCCAATATAAAACTGGAGACCCTGACTCACCTTTTCTATTTTGTTTGAAGTATTTACCCACATAGATACATGGAAATAAAACCATCTACTTAGACAAACCAGCAAACACCAATGAAAACCTCCCATATATAATCTCTAAACATCACACCTTCAACTGTTTCCTAATAGTCACCCATTGTACTATGGGAAACCTTCACGAGCTTACCATTTTCATTCCTGAAATCTGTCTTAGACCTATTCTTTTGAATTATCTACAGTATCTATGTTTTGAAAGTGATATTTTCCTCAAGAAGAACCTCCTTTGGATGGGTCTTCTCAGCCATGTTAATCAGATATCAAGTTAAAGAAGCAGTCTCTGTTACATCATCCAAGGAGGATTGAATAAAAAAGAATTTGGAATTAATGTTATAGAGTTTAGGATCACCACAAATCTATTTAATGTACCAAAGATAGATTCCTACCTCACCATGCATACGTTAGAAAGTTTTTCTATCTGACATCTAATGACTAAAAATCCCCTACATCAATGATTTGATTCAATAGGATGATGTATGCGATATCTAGACAACCTCATGCATTATTATTTTCGTCATATCTCTCGGAAATTCAGAAATAATATTTTAAAACAAAAATGTCCATCCCTAGTCCAATCCATAACTACCCCTTGATTGGATGTCCCAACTAAAACTACATCCAAATTCTTGATCAAAGGAGGACATCAATATTTTTGAACAGTATATGTGGATATCCTTATCAGATGTAAAATTAGTCCCATCAATTTTTTTTTCTTAAATACCAGTAGATAACAATTTTTATAGTCCCATTTAGAGATATTGTGACCCCCACCAGGAGAAATGTTCACTCAAAATGTATTCAGGGCCCTCTAAATCTAGGAAGAGGGTGTGAAAAATGACTTCAATGGAGGGATGGAACCACCATTGGTGAGAAGATCCTCATAAATGTCTAGGAAGTCTGAAAGATGTTTTTTTAGAATATTGATCCCATTAACTTTAAGAGACTCTATTGTTATGAATCGACTGAACAACGATAAGAGGGATCCTTGCTCGCCACTATAACATCACAATGAGAAATTTCTTCAATTTCCTCCCGCTTTGAATCCTTTCAAGCAGGGTGGTGTGAAAGAAAAATCTATCTAAAAACTAGTAAGTGGCACATTTTAGACAAAGAGAACATAAGATGTTGTAAAAAAATAATGGAATGAAAGTTCTAGTAGCATCAAGCTCATCTCATGACTCAGCAAGGGATTCATGAAAAACATATGGAGTTCATGGATTGCCTAAACTCTAGTGGAATCACAGCTAATATAACCCCCATATAGAGTCATGTGAACTTCGTGACCCCCTCCATGGATACTGACATTCACGTGACGTGAACTATGTCAAACGAGTGGAAAATAAATTAGTAATTAAGCCACCAGATCCCATGAGGTTTTTAATATAATCATGTATCTCTTGGAAAATATCTGAAATATTATTGAAGTATAGTTAAAAACATGTTCAGTTGAGTTCCTCTGCTAGAAATAGTCTTATAAAAGAGTTCTGGCAGGGTAGACTCGTGGTGCAGACTCGTGAACAATAATCATGTTTAGGGATCCCAACACAGTCTTGTGATGAATAAAAATATGAGGGTGTTATGGAGAAGGGATGGCTAGTGGAATGAATTAATATCCACCCACATATATATAGGTAATTTAATGGAATACCAAACATCACTGGGTAGACTAAATGTCACCAAATAGACCAATCCTCGCTTAAAGCACCGGTTTGGGACACCATCAAGGACTCCACCGAGAATTTTAATTCCTCATAACTATGTACTCATCCTCATAGAATTGGTCCCTGAGGGGAGGATTTGATAATTCCCACCAATTGAGCATTTAAAAAATCAGAAAGGATGAAACACCTGAATATGGTTATTATATTATGCATCAAAGAAAATATGTAAGAGGATGACCGAGACTTGGGGATTTCATGATCCTCCCATGATCATGTTCCCATTTCAAGGTTAGATAATGACTCTACGCATTGCGTATTACGTAAATAAATTCCAATGGACCCCATTTAACAAACATTCTCACCCTTAAAAATTCTCTCTTAAAAACCAGGTTCCATGATGACAACAGAATGAGCCCCCAAATCTACATGGTATTTCAATATAATGCTCATGAAAAATCCTCCAAAATCCTTTGAATATAAGGAGGGATGATACCAAAAGGTATAGAACCTTGGTGATCTAAAAGATCACGCACCATATCACTATTGAGAAGGGTAAATTTACTTGATAATATCCAAGAAAACTCATGAGACCGCCTAACATTTTTTATGATAAACAAATAAGATATATGGGAGGAGGTGAGTGGTGTTCACAGTCACTGAAGGACATGAGATGCACCCCCGATGATCTGTCGGACACTGTGATTCCCTAGCGACATGTCCAAATCACCTCATGAAATCCCATTGGCTTGTCAACCTCACCACAAGGAAGTCCCTGGGTATGTGCATGAAACTCGATGATGCTCTAGGAAAAAATAGATGGATTTGTCCAGAGAAATAATCACAAACACCAATATGAAAAATATTGGTCACATGACACATCACCAAAAAATAGAGAAATTTTTGTTGACCATACCAATGAAATCATGAATGACCCACTAACATTGTAAAATAATAAAAAGGTAATAACAGAGGGAGGAGGTGGAAGATACATGCGCTCATAAAATACTTGCAACGTGTTAAGGAAGTTCACAACGTCATCCTTAGAGACCGCCCTAGAAAAATCATCCTTGTCTCGTAGAAGTCCACAAATTAGTCACTAAATATCTTGCATAGGCCATTATATAGGCCCTTAGATCATGTGAAAGCCATTAGACATGCCAACATGAAAATAATGAAGTCCTTTGACACATCTTCACTGTCAAATGAGTCCCTATTAATAGGTCATAATACAGTAAATGGATAATTGATGAGAGGGAATCATGAACACTAGAAATTAGGCGATTACCTCAGATAGGTCTATATTAGAGACTCATAAAGCCACCTGGATCTAGAGAAATTATCCAATTCATTCCTAGACTCATGATAGTTACACTGCATAAATCCCCAGAAAAACTAGGGTGGGGATGCTTATAAATTACAATCTATAACATGAGGAAAGGGTTGGACTATGAGATTTTGGATGCTTGGGCTCTGGAAGATTCGACTAATAACCCTTGTATGTTTCTCAGAGAATATAATCAAATGACCATAAACTATTCATAAGGTAATACAACGATAGACAGTTGAAGCAATCACACACCACACATAAGGAGCTTCAAGTGAGCATTCATAGATCGTGAAGATGGATTTTGGCAAGACTTGTGAAGAAAATACCATATGTATTCCAGATCATACGAGACTCAAAGTAAATGATTCTTAATAATCATAATGCCCTCCAAATATAAGTGATATAAATGATATTAAAATGGGAAGAATTAAGAGAAGGACATTCTAATTGGTCCTCATGTGCTCTACATAAGTCCCAAATGACACATGACAACACCAGGACATGCCGCCTAGATCTTTCGAAACTACTCCAGTATTCTATATGGGGCATAAAAAATACATGAGACATTTAAGAAAAATCCATATGGTCCTACCATGGATACCACATTGGTTTTCAGAAACCCATAGGGTCTATCATCTATGACCCGAGATGTCGGTCAGATATACCGCTTGACTCTTATAACATCATTCACTCACATCCGTCACATCTTGAAGATTTATCTGGACATGACAACCAAGTTCTCATGAAACCCTCTGGGAATGTCAGTCATGACTCATGATGCCCACTAGACATGTCATAAAGGACATGAAATGGTCTCTAAAACTCAATCAAGTCTACTAAGTCTTGAGACACTCTCTATACTAGCATTTCGGGTTAAAAGGGAATATCGGGACTTGATAAAATTTTCTCTATTTGGTGTGTAAGACCTGATTAATATGAAATCGTCATTGTGTAAGCCCCAACATAAATAGAACTCCAAAAAATATTATTCTTTCCATATTCAGGATATGTAGACCAGCTCTTCATTTTTGGATTGCCATATTGGTCATCTAGGGTGATCTTAGTATCCATGTCCTTATCCAATGAAATTTCATTGATAATATTATAAACCATTCTTCTCACAATGAGCATAGATCACATGGGCTTAGGGAGTTTCACTGAACATGGAATATACATTATATACACTAGGGATAAAAGGGTAGACTATGTGTATAATCCCTAACATAAAATGAACTATAAGAACATTGATTCCTTCCATAACCTAGATATGTAGAACACATTTCCAATGCATGAGATCTATACCAAACATGCCAAGGACTATCCCTACATAAAATTCAAACATTCATATGCCATGAGACTAATAATCTATTCCCCCTTGTTTATCACATTGAGAATAGATCATGCAGAATTAGGGTATGTAATAAACATCTTATTGGACATCATGAATCTACACTCATAAGGGAAATCCTAGTATATAATCCCTGATGAGTGGTATAGTATGAAGACACCTCATATAAGTGTATATACCTTGAAGATAATCCTAATGGAATGATTACACTATGATGGATCTAATTTCTACCATAACAAGGATACGTAGGACATCCTCTTTAGAACTGACCTCAAACATTTGGTGTCTCCATACCCGCACATATATACTTTCTACATAATGCTACACTACATGGGATTAATGAACTACATGGGGTTTGATTCCTACAATAACCAGGATATGTAGGATGCGTCATAATGGATCATTCCCATCCTCAGGATATTAACTACCTCCTTATATGGTATCGTTCTCTGAAGCACTTGGTTTTATAGATTGAAAATATAAGTATCTACCCATTACTATAAAATGATGGAGAACCTCAGATACAAACATATGGATTTTCTAAGGAGATCACAATTTTTTTCAAATTAAATATAATTTACCTATAATCAATTTTTAGGGTAACGGGTCCTATATCAGGGTTAGAAAGATATTCAAGAAGATATCTTCAATATATGAGAGAGTCCTAGAGTAGAAACAATTTCCCCTCAAAATGGTGTGATGAGCCAAAACTCCCATCTTGACAAATCTGAGTCCCCAAGAGTCGTTGGCCCTAAAAATCCAAATGACCAATGACCTTTAGAAAGCTGTTCTATATCTCTCTATAGATGTGGGAACCATTGTGAGTTTCTAGTAAAAGTAATAGTGGTAGACTGATAATAAAAACGAATTCCACACCACAATGACTTGACGAAACAATGATAATATTTGGATTTAAATAAAAATTCTTACTTATTGAAAATTAAAAGTTTTTATTAAATAATAGATTTTATAACCTTTTAAAAAAACCATAGTACATTATCAAATTATATTAAAATTTATATTTAAATAAATAGTGTTTCTTTAGAATATTTCCGGAAGAACTTTTATTTAAAATATTAATTGAATTTAAATATTTTATAAAATTATAAATATATTTTACTTGTATTAAAAAATATAATTATCATATTCATATTTTATTTATTTTTATTTTGTTAAATAAAATTATAATGAAAATGCGATTAAAGAAACTAATATTTTATATATAAAATTTAAATTAAAATTTTATAATACTAAGGTCTAGATACATAACCTCTTATTACACTAGCGTATTCCCTAAGCATAAGGTTTGTGATAATGGTACTTTCCAGGGGTTTCCAATATAATATTAATCTACTTGTGATCTCTAAAATCGTGAACTTCTCCTATAGTCGATTATTCTAGAGAGTCACTTGATGAATCCTTACTTGGAGATGGTCAATGGAGAACCCCAATGATGCTACCCCCCTAAGTACAAATAAATGTTCTTTAAAATACATGATCCTACTGGTTCAGTTCATCGTTTCTATCTTATGAATCAATTATCACTTATCATTCCCCTTTATATACTATAATTTTAATGGTTTTATTATTAATTATATTTATAATTCATAATAGTTATGTTAACAAATGTTCAGGTAATAGTTTGATCTTAGTGGACATATTTCCCTTTACACACTATATATTCTCCACCGCTCTCAAAAATCATCAATCACTACTTATATTTCAAAGGATGTAATTTTTTTCTTCATAATTTTTAAAATATTTTACTCTTCTAATTATTTTTACTATTGTTATAGTAGGAGTGATATTCATTGGATAATTCAACCCTTTGATGTTTACTTTAGTGTAAAAAATGTTATTTTTCCCTTATCTCTATGTATTATTTCTACTTTTTATTATTAATATTAATTTATTATATTTAATGTGATGTAAAATTCATTATATGTTCCTTTTTTGAAAATTGTAAAAAATACTCAATGTGAAACTTGATTTCTTTTATTAAGAAAAAAAAAATTCAAGACATGTAATTCTCCCCACTTACGATATTTAATAATTATTTTTTCTAATTCCTAAAAATAAATACGGATGTTTTTCTTTCATTGCTTTTTTTGGCTCCCAGTTTGCTTCATTAAATATTTTATTTCTATACGAGACATTCACTTGTCAGGTTTCCGTGTTCCTTAACGCTTTTTCTCTTTAACCACAAATCAAGATTAGTTATTATTAATATGATAGAACAATTTCTTATTCAATATTTTCTATGTCTAGAATTTTTGTTGGTTAAACCATATACATTATTAATATGGAAATGTGGAAGATATCATTGAAATTGGAATGAATTTTAGGTAGTGCAACCCAATATACAACAACTCCAACATAATCTTGAATTTGAAATGGTTCAATGTACCTTTGATTTTTTTATAATCATTCCAAATCTCATGAACCCCTTACATGTTGATATTTTGAGGAATAATGATCCCTGAGAGGAAACTTTATTTCCTTCAATGTGTTTTTAGCATAAATTATTATTTTTGACTTTGATCATATATAGACTCATCTTTAAAACATTTCAAAATATTGTGTTTGAAATCAAGAATTAATTTTATTTAATTCTCAATGACCTCTTAAAGTTTATTGTATTAGAGAATAATTTCATAATTATTATATAACAAAGGCATATATTATAAATGTTAAAATTATACTCATTATCCATTTTTCCCACAATACAATCCTATAAAATCAAAAAAATTATTTCCTTTCATGAAAAATATTAATACCTCCCAAATTAAATTTATCATTCTTCCTAATCATCCTTTAAAACTATGAAAAAAATTTGAAAACATGGGATTATTATAAAAACACTAGTAAAGGACATATAAAAATTAAGAATGAATCTCATAAGTCTATTTCTAAACCATGGGACTTATAAGAGAGTTCAATTTTAACATAAAAACATTAATATAAAATATTTATTCACATACATATGAAATAAGATTTAGTCCTTTTTTTAAGAAACAATATATAATAACACATAAAGGAAAAATCATAGTCATGAGGATTTATTAGAAATCATGAGAACCCATGAAAACATTTTCTTTAAAACGTAAATTATAATGCTTAATGAAAATAATTATTTCATTAAATGAAAGAACATTAGAAAATATTATAAAATTAAAATATTTCCCTAAAACAAATTATCATGTATTGAAAATTTTTGTAGTTAACTTTCTACATATTCTTCAAAAAACCATTAAATTAACCCACATAATTGGAAGGCTATACTCAGTTAACTCCAACATAATTTTATAAGGAACATAATGATTACCCCATTCATTAAAAAGATTTTTTGGTATCACAAATCATCATAAATAATTTACCTATACCCTAGAAAATATGAAACACATAAAATATTTCATTTTAATTATCAAAATTATCATAAAAAACTTTTTAACGTATAAGTGAATCATTTTCAGATATTTATATATATCCATTTTTTTATTAAAATACCATTATCAAAATGAACATATATCGAAAAAGTGGAAGAAGTATTTCCATTAAAAATCCATTAAATATTTAAAATTATTCCAAATAATTTTAATTTTTCATGATGGTGGTAGATTGAGGCCAATCCATGTATTCTAATATAGAAAAATACTCTTCCTTTTGTAAATAAATTCAAAACATTTCTTATAAAATCCAGAAAAAGATTTTATTTATAAAACATTTCAAGAAACTCAAAACTGATCTAAAATATCATTTATAATTCATTTGTGTCCATATGAATAAAATAAAAATTAATTTTATGAATATTTAAATTGAGGAAAACTATTTAGAAAATGAGTCTTTAAATAATTTAAAACAAACTATTATGGTCATGTGTCCCCTACCTCGATTATAACTTGTCAACTACCCTTTTATTCTTAAATTTTAAATTACAAATATTCATGTTTTTTTATTTATTTTATTATAATTATATCAATGTTATTATTAATTATTTAATTAATATATCTCATGTGACATATTTTGAGAATATTTTTCCTATAAACGAATTTAGTATGAATAAAACTATTCTCTTTTTTATTGGAAAATTACATAATATTCAAATAATGAATATAACTATTTAAAATAAAATTCATGAATATTTATACAGAATAAAAAATATATATTATCAATATCCCATGTGCTGTTACATTTTCCTTAAATTTTTGAAATTAAAAATGCATAATTTTATTCATTACTTATACATTTGTGGATATTTTTCCATCACAGAATTTTTTGATTCCCATGATTCATCATAAGTAATATGGTTTTTAGAAAAAAATCCAAATAAATAAAATTAATCTAAAAAATTTCCCTCTAAAATAAATAATATAAAATGGATTTTCCTTCTAAAAAAATTATATTTCAATGATACTACCTCAAGGCTTAAAAATGAATAGTTTTATGTGTTTTTTTGTAAAGTAAATGCTATTCTCATTGTTGATTGTACCTTATGAAATTATATAAAATATTGGGTTTGTTTCTTATTGAGTATCATTTTCTCATAGTTTATCTCAGGTACATGTTATGGTTATTGTTTTTCCTACTCATATATGGATTAATCACCTTCACTTTTGGAACCATTACTCCTACCCGTTATAAACCCAAAAACTTCATTCAATACCTTCATTCTAATAACCTAGAGTATAAAACCACTTTCCATACAATTCCTCATATGGTCCCATATTTATATGAGAATGAAATTTTTATTATATGAAAATTTATCTAGTACAAATTTTGACTCCAACTTCCCTGGTAATCCCTAGAACTATATTAAAGCAATGTTTCCTATTTCTAAATTGTTGTTTATGACTATCCATAAATTTGAGGATGCAAAATATACCAGAATTTAATTCAATATTCAATTAATTTTAATGTATTTTACAAAAAATATAAGTAAATTTGGGATCATGATCGCATATAATAGATATAAGGACTCAATGAAATATAATTATATTTAAAAAAATTAGTAATATAATCTAAATTCATATTATGTATAATTGAAAGAAAATGAATAGATTTTTTCAAACAATCATTTATAACACTTATTATATTATCACCTCAAGATGTATTTGGTAATCTGACTAAATAATCAATAGACATATTCTCCTATTTCCATTACAACATCTTATAATGATAATTCATTCCCTTCAATAGTTTTAATTTTTCATTAACTTGATGAAAATTCAAACATTTCACAATGATGTTAGAAATGTCTTTCATAATTCCTTCCCACAGAAAATATTCATGAAATTCTATATACATATTATTGCTTCCAAGATGAAAAATAAAAAATAATTATGATCTTCAATAATTAATTATTTATTAAAATAATAATCAAAATACAGACAGAAATTTTTTATCAATCTCTGAACACATTCTTCGTCAATGATAAATTCAGGTGACATACCATTCTTCACCAATTCGACATATTTCTATAAAACCAAATATTATTTATGAGCTTAAAAAATTCTTTCTGATGAAGATGAATAAAATGACACCTGAAAAAAAGTAGTAGGGGATCTGTCATGTATAATTTATAGACCAATATTCAATAAATCATTTAAAATATGATTATGTTACAAACATAACATATTAAATGTTGCATTATATTTCTGACTTAAATACTAAATTACGTGTTCTATTTTTCTTAATTGTAATGAGTCATGCATTTATAATCCTTAAATACTTTTATACATCTTATTAAAATCATGATTAACTCTTTCTATGTGAATATATACTTCAAAAGTTAATGATCAGTATATATTTTACACTTTACTTCATGTAAATGATGTATGTATATTTATAAAGTAAAAACTATGAAAATAGTTATATATCAAGCATATGATAATTTTACTCATGAGGTTTTAATTAATATTAACTATAAGAAATTACATGATTATTATTCATTAAAACACAAAAAAATATATATTAAATAAGAATCTAAGTATATAACAAACTTACTATTTATGGATAGTAAGAAAAAAAATCATATAATTCCTTAATCTTATTTTCAATTTCTAGAAACAATCATGAAATTTGTAGATTATTTTAACTCTTTTTTGAGTTAACTAAATTTGTGGGGAAGATAAAAAATCAATGTTTTGACAAACTGCCACTCGTAACCAAAATATATACGAAATCTATGAATCTATATAACACTTGTATGTCTTGGTCTCTATTTAACCTCTTTAGTTTTTTATAGATAGTTATTCCATATTTACGTACAATGTGACCAAGGAAAGAAACATATCACAACAAAAATTTACATTTACTAAATATTTCATATAACATGTTTTCATTCAAGGTTTGTAGAATAATAAATAGGTGTTTTTTCAAGATTCTCAATTTTTTTGAATATATCTAATATATTTAATTTATATAACAAAAAATTTATCCATGAAATCATGTAAAACTCTATTCATATTTTATATAAATGTAGATGTATAATTTTTCAACCCAAGGATCATAAGTAAATAAAATTAAATTTCTATACCTTTTATGAACTTTTCATCATAATTTCATTATCCTTCACCTTCAGATGATTGTACATGGATCCTAGATCGACCATTGAAAAACTACTGAGCTCCCTGTGGAGCTGATCAAACATGTCACATATATGAGGAAATAGATATATATTTTTAATAGTGATTATATTCAATGAAATATTGTCAAATAAAAGAATCATAGAATAATATTTCTTTTTTATCAAAAAAATAAGAGTACCCCATGGTGATGTGTTGGGCTGAAAAAAATATATCAAGAAACTATTATAACAAATTTTTCAATGCCAGATGTCTCACTTGTGCCTCTTGAAAAGAGGGTTCTAAAATTGTATTAGAATTAAGTGCTAAGTAAATAGGAAATTCAATCTCTTAGCCATGTATATTTCCATGAAATTTATTAGGTAATAAATCAAATAATTACTTTACTACAAGAATATACATGATTTAAATAGTTTCATTCTTCTAAAAGATACATTGAAGGTAAAATTCATTTCAATATATAATCAATTTATGAAATTACTAATATATTATCAAATTTATTAATTCAATATTGAAAAAAAAATTAAAATCATTCTGAAAAACAACTTATTTAGCTCTATAATCCATGTCATCATGATAAGATGAATGAAAATTCATACCCATAATAACAATGAAATATATAAGGGGAAATGAAAATATTTTTTCATATAAAACTCTTCCAAATACAATTAAATAAATATTCTTATAATTTATTATATTTATAATAATACCACCATGTATTTTTACCAAAATAACTAGATTCATTTATTGAGGTTGAATTTATAATTTACTAGTTAATTTATCACAAATTAAAGAATGTTCAGACCCTAAATAAAACAAGAAATTAGAATAATCTAAAAAAATTAATGTACCGGACACCACATTAGTGGATAGGTAAACAATAGATGATGTGGTAGAAACAAATTTTCCACACATTTTTACTTATGATCTGGATGACTTCAATCCCTTATTCTTATCTTTGGATAAGTACTCACATAATGTCCCATAAAATTATAATTCAAATATCTTACTTCACACTATTCATTATTTTTATGATAATTATTGTGATTATTATTTTATAGTCATTACTGAAAGGTTCAAAAATTCCTCATTTAAAACACTTTCCAATCTTCAAAATACATTAAATAGGGCTATTTTTAGCACACTTATCACATGTTGTAAAACTAATTTTCTTACCTTTAGATTTATTTGATAGAAGATTCCCAATTACCTACCACATTGTCCTTTTTTCATCTTTTTTCCACAGAACACTTAATAATCAATATAATCAATTTCCACATTCTCAGCACATTGAACAAGATTATCATAATTTTATAATTATTAATAACCTAAATACCTTCTATATCTATGGATAAATCCTAAGTAAAACTAATAAATTTTAATATCAACCCCCTAAATATAATTTTATGCATTCCATGAAAATCATGAGAAGTTTTCTTCATGAATAGTTACTGAATCATTATCACAATACATAAATTCATCAAATTCCATTTCCATTAAAATTAAAACAACTAGATGAAAGTAAATATTGAATAAAATACTCATATAATTCATCCCATTCAAAGATATTAATATCTTTTCTATCTATGATATTCTTAACCATTAACTACCACTAATCAAATTCACCTTCAAAATAGAAAGTATAAAGAGTTAATTTTTTTTCTTAACAACCCATGAATTAAATTATCTTTTTCAAGGATTTAACACTTTTTTCAACTAAAATAGTGTCAGATGATCCCCAAAATGCTGGGGGTTTTATTTCATGAAATTATCTAAAATGGAAAAGTTCTTCTATGGTGAACATGGTTGATCTATTTCATGTATACCACCACTATCTATATCTTATTTTAACTAATCCAACATTTCAATACATTACTTTATTTCAATTATAATCATTAAATTTTGCTGATATGGAAGACTATTATCCTCTTCATACCTTTATAATTCATATTTTTCATTTAATCTTTGGATTTTTTTAAAATACACACTTTATATGTATAAAACTGATAATAATTAAATTATATAAAATGGGGAAAAGAAATTAGAATATCTTAAATGAACTTATTTACATGATCAAGAACTATAAAATTATGTAAACCCTTCTCTGATACAGAATATAGAGACCTAACATTTAAAAATTAAATAATCATGGATTTTAAATCATGGATTCATTTTATTGCATTCTAAATGACCTATATAGGTTTAGTGTTTTAGATAATTAAGTCATAATTCTTATATAAGAACATATATATTACAAATTTTACACATCCACTAAGTATCCATTTTTTCCAAAATATAATATTTTTAAATTTAAACATGTTTTATTTTCATTATAAATCACAAAAATTTTCAGCTTGACTTTATAATTGTTCCTAATCATCCTTAAACCCTTTTATTTTTGTTTTGAAAACATGGGATTTGTAGAAAATTATTTGTAAGAGACATATAAAAACGAATAACGAAATATTATAGTCCATTTCAATACCATGAGATCACATGTTTGAGTTTTTCTTTAATATAAGAAAATTTAGCTCAAAATATAATTTACATACACATGAAATCATCTTTACTACACACTTTTTTTAAAAATTATAATAAAAAAACGAATATTTATAATCATGAGGGTTTCATAGAATCTATGGGAACCCATGAAAATTATTTTCATCAACACATAACTTGTAATGCTTGAAGGGAATAATTATACCTTTAAAAATGATAATAACCATAAATTATGAAATAAAAATAATTCTATAAGAACTCATTGACAAGAATAAGAAATAGTGTTTGTTACCTGGGACATCATCTTCACAGAATACTTATAAGAACCATTACAAATAGAACAACCTAGTTTGCCAATTCTGACAAAATTCTCTAGTAAACATAATAATTACTGAATGCATTAATGTGATATATCAGGAAAATCCATCATAGTATAAAATTTCTAAGGATAATAAAATATATAAAACACATAACATATATCATTTCCAAAATTAAACTCATAAAAGTATACTTTTTAACCATTAAGTAACAAATTTTCAGATATTGATATATCCCTTAAATAAAATCATTTTAAATACTAAAATACCCAAAAAAGAATAAGGATTTTATTTGAAAAATCCATGGGGAATTATAAAAGGAATCCAAATAATGAGTAAGGGTGATTAAAATTGGAAATTGCGGTCAATCTATTTAAGTTAAACAAAACATTTATTTTTTCCTTTTTTTAAAAGGTAAAAACATTTAGAATAAATACTTAAAATAATTCATTTTAAAACCATTGAAATAAAGTCAATGGTGACATGAAATTTCCATTATAATTATGTTATTTCCATATAAATAAATCCATAAAATAACTTTTATCATTTGTATATAGAGGTATAATATTTAGAAAATAAGTATTTAGAACATTTAAAAAGGATTTTTAAGGAAATGTATCTTTTACACTGAGCATGATTTGTAACATAAACTATTTATCTACATAAAATATAAAATTATTTTAATTATTTTATTTAATAATAAAAATATCTATGTTTACTATTATTTTTATTTCACATATATTCATGTTATACATAATTACTTAATCGATTACATTTATATCTGACGCTTTCAGAAAATCAATGTTATAAGTTCAAAATGGCTTGGGTCAATTGGATATAGAAAAATGGATCATGATTATATAATTTTTAGAATATTAATCGTGTTATTATTATATTTTTGTTAATTATTCATACTTTTATAACTAAAAATTTAAGATAGTTATGAAAAATGAATCACATCACAATATAGAGATGATAGTCTGTACTAACTCATGAGTATCATTTCCATTTTTCAATGAACATGAGTGAAATAAGGTATATATTAATTTATCATTATATAATTATATCAAACATATAATATTATTTTCTTAAATACACTAATATATATATGATCTATAGGTAATTGATTAAAAATAAGTTATAATGGTTCACAAGGTGGTAATCTGCACGTACACATGAGTGATGATTTTTAATTTTTATTGGATTGTAAAGAAAGAAGTAAAATATTTATTTAACATTAAATAATGAAATTTTTATAATATATATCATATTATTTAATTCATATCCATTATTAGGACCATCCATAAGATTTAGGGATGAAAAACTAAATACATTATAATAATTGAGCCCCACAGACATCCCTGTTTCCCTATAGACACATGTAGACCACTCCCTAAGGCCCATCCAAATGACTAAACGAGTAATAAAACTAATGAGATTCGCAATTTTATAACACATTTTACTTTCAATTTTTTTTCTCATGTTCAAACAGCTTGGAAAACTTCTCATGAGATCACCCATCGTGGTCTCTACTGCAGAACAAACCTCTTTACCCATGGAGTTCTAATCAGGTAGGATATAAAAAGGAAAGGGGTTCCATGATGAAATGGGGATTAAAATATATCCTTTTAACCCTTTAATTTTATAGGGTGTTTCATTCACCACCCCTTTAGAGAATAACATCATCTTTATGGACCATATATCCCAAACCAAGTAGTGCCACTAAATTTTCGGTTGGGTTCCTCCTTTGATACCAATATAAAAACATGGCCCTAAAAGAACCCATGTTATGCCATAAAAAAATGTTTTACCATACCTTACGCTCACAAAATTTCCCAAATGGACTATCATACTAGTTAATTTCCCTATAATCCAATGAATGTTCTTTCTAGTGCGCTTTTCATCACTCATGCTCACACTAAAAAAATTCCCAGGAGGTCACCCATACTAATTAGTACTCCTGAAAATAACTATTTATCCGTTGAGGTATAATAATGTAGAGACCCGTAGCCTGACATACATTGAAATTACATTACATTTGCGGAATACTTAGTACATAACAAAAAACACACACACAAGGATCGTAATAGTTTAGTGTCTTTGGAAACTCGGAATAAAATCTTCTAATCGTGGTGAAAGATCTTCAACATCTCCCATAAAGATCTTCCTTTTTTTACCTAAAACCTTTCTTTATATCCTGGGGAAAAGAAAACATAAAAGGGTGAGCTCAAATGCTCATTAAGGGTAAACAAAAGAAATATCAATCACATCATATACATAAGCACATAACTTTTGGAAATCTTAACCTGCAAAAGAGATCATAATTTCATAACATGGGGTAAATCATGGCAGTGAAATGTAATCACAATAATCATAACTTAAAACATGAAACTTTGTGGCATTCACACATAATCATAGAGAATAATTTTTTGTTAGTCAATACTCATTGCCAAGACTATCTTAGTGGACAAAGTCCCTTTCTGAATCGAGTAACCCTCGTTTCAGTGCTGTTTCACTGAACCGGTATAACCTACCATTCCAGCCATGTCTATCTCATGAGATATAAAATCATTACCCAATGCATTGGAGGGAGATATAGGTCCCACCCAACTTATAATGAATCCTTTCTTATGTGTGCCACATAATCATAAAACATACATCATCGCATAACACATGTAACAAAAATGGGATTCTTGAAACATCATGACATCATAAATCAATTCATATAAGATAAAGGAATTCAATAAATCAATTCCATCACAACATGATCAAATCAATGTAATAATAGGGATAAAAATATAACCCTTTATTATCTTAGATGGAAAATAATTTTGATAAAACACTTGAACTCCATTCTTGAGGAAAATATCCTTTCTTCTTCAAAAACATTTTTCCTTTCATAACATGTCATAAAACTTTAAAATAAAAGAAGTTGATTAAAAATAAACTTGAATACTTTTAAAGGAAGCTTCTTGGAAATAATGTTTAAAAATACATTCATTCCATATAAAAAAAAACATTATTCTCATACTTTTGTCGGAAAAGTCAAAAAAAATACCTCGTACGAAAAACGACAAAAGATTCCTTTCATATCTTTTACTAAAAACTCACCGAAGGGTAAAATTGGATATAAACTATTGTAGAAGGATGGAAATAATATTACATATTGAGTAAACATGGATGTGGATGATAAAATACACCCCAGTAAATACTTACGAACAAACAATCTCGGATAAAAATGAGATTGTGATATTTCCCTTACCTTAGGTCCGACTTGCTTTGTAAGTGTCCGAACCTCCTGTATAATGATTTAAATCATGTTATTGACTTATTACAGAATCATATTCATTGTTATTATATCATATATGGTTCACTTATCACATTATATTACCCATTCTTTTGTAAATTCCATGTTAAAGAAGCGTTTTGGGTAAAATCGTTTCATTTATCGTAGGTGTTTTGACTTGTTGTTCTTGACATCATTATTACTTATATCATGATTTACTCACTTCCAGAATATAAAATATGATTTATATATCATATATATTTAGTGTATATATATATATAATAGGTAGATAAATAAAATGAAAAACACCGTTCATGGAGACGGTAGTCCGTACGTACGCATGAACGCTGTTTTCCTTTCCTTATTGTCTTGAAATGGAAGTAAGTAGATGACATACATATGTATATATATACATAAATCCAGTAGCTTTATAATGTCATATATTTCATTATTATTTCTTATATATACATTATAATCATTCTTAAATGGTTAACATGGAGAATGAATCTCATCGCGTCGTGGAGACGGTAGTCCGTACGTACGCACGAGCGATGATATCATTTCTATAAATATTGAATTGAATTGGAGTGGATCATACAATATATCAGAATAAATATGATGTTGTAATAACTATGTATAGTTATTCTTTACACCATTATACCCATCCATGTAAGGTGGTGGTGGAAAATAGATTACACCACGGCGTGGAGACGGTATTCCGTACGTACGCACGCGCGGTGATTTCTTTTTCTGTAGGATGGATAGATGGTGAAATAGGGTTGTTTCATACTTATAATAAAATATCAGTATATGAGTGATACTGATGTTATTACTTCATAATGAAACAGCCTAATAAGAAGAAGTGGAAGAAGAAATAAAGATGAAAGAATTGGTAACGGTAATTATCTCTTCTTTGAAGCGCCTTTTGGAGACCTCCTCTTAGGGAACTAAAATTGGTCTTTGAGGAAGACCAGAACCTCTAGGATGTTCCTAGGGAAGTGGAGAAGATATTTTGGCAGGGTTTGGCCGAGCTTGAGTGCTCAAATTGGTGTGAGGAGGAGGGGGAGGAGGTGTCCTTTTATAGGGGAGGAGAGGGGCACCTTAGGAATATCTCAAAATATTATTTTATATTAAAGTCAAAATCAGTTTATAATGGTTACAAAGAGTCTTATTTCGAAGCTAAAGTGGGGATGGGTCGAAATCCTATCAACCAATAGGATTTAGACAAGTTTAGGTTATTATTTTAACCTTATCAATTAGATTTAACTCTAAGTTAAATAATTTAACTTTTACCGTGTCTTTTTGTTTTCTTTCACTATATGGTTAATACACTTACTATAACATGCCAAACGAACCCCAAATTTTTTATTATTAAAATATATATCCTTATCTAAGTCATTTGGCCGAACCTTAGATTTTTAGGAATAAAATAATATAATATTTGATTTAAAAACTATTTTGTGTCAATTTTGACACTATTTGATACATGATTTTTGTGAAAATCATAAAAGAATTATATGTTCGAACCAAGTTGATTAAATCAACACTAATATATCATAGTAACCTATAAAATTAGTGGAATTCATAAAAAGTCTCAAATTACATTTATTGTGGTGTTTATAACATCAATTATGTCAATATTTCATTAACAAGATAATTACTGCATCATCTTTGTGTCATAAATAAATTAAACTATTTGATGCCTAAAAATTACAAATAAAATACCATCATGTAGTAAATCTTTTTAGATTTATAATGAATATTTACAATCGAATTTATCTTATGTATAACCCCATATTAGAAATGATTTACTTATTAAACTTTGATTTTAACTATTTTAACCCTTCTTTAAATAAATTAATAATAAATGTCCTAATCTAATCCAAGTGGGCCTAAATGGTCATATTTTATTCCTAAGTTTGTTTTTGGTCGAATTACACTTGTCCAATAGAATTAGGACATGTGTTAGGGTAATATTAATATCATATTTACCCTTAGTTACCCTATTTACTATTAACCGCGGTGAAAAAAAGTAAAAAGTTACTATTCACCAAAAATTATTTTCATCTCATTGAACCACATTTTAGTCCTTGATATTAACCGTGTCTCTCGGAGTTTCGAAATTCCATTCACAGAAGCGGTAAAATTAAGTTTTATGCAAAATTCAGTTTTTAACCTACCACTTAGTGGTTTCACTATTCATCAAAAATTGAAGTTTTTCAGAAAAATGCCAAAATTTCAACCTAAGCTAATTTCGATATTCCGAATCCATAAATGATGTCTATTTTGAAAAATAAAATTTACAAAATTTCAAAAAGTGGTTATTACTATTCATAACGGCTAGTTTTAATAATATCTTAATAGCATATCATTGTTTCGTGAAACTCAGTATTACGTACCACACACGCTATCGAGGAAGGATGCGATTGCGTGTAATGCAAGTCAAGTCAAGGATGCGTGTTGTGCAAGCTCCTTTTGGTGTAGCGTACAACACAAGACATTAGTGAAATAAAAAAAGAATATTTTTCATAAAATCTCGGGCTGTTACATTCTACCCCCCTTAAAATGAATTTCGCCCTCGAAATTCTTCAGGGTTATAAATGGTTTACTATTCGAAAGTTTCTTTAATAGAAACCCACATCGTAAAAAAGGAATACCAAAACATGGCTTTAAAAACTAAAGTATGAAATGTAACGATTACCCAAATAAACTAATCACTGGGTTTCCACATAGGTGAAAATATGGATATGGAAGAAAAATCTAACCATCCTGTTCTGATGGAGAGTGGTAGAGAACATGCCTATGGAAAAGCCAACAATCACAAATCCATAAATTTGTGACGATCTAAGGTACCATCCGATTCATCAGGTATAAGATCACTAGGACAACATTTTTGGTTTTCAAGATCATTTCCCTAAAGTTGAAAATTTGAATTAGAATAAATACTTTCTTTATTTTGGTAAAATCTCACTGTTGTTCATGCCTTGAACAATTTCCACTTCATCTCTTAAATAAATGAAGTTGAATTTGTTATTCTTGAAGTGTTAGCAGATCATGTGATAGAATGACGGGTCATTCCATCTGTCTCAAACAAAAGGTTAGCAAAAATTATCTGCATAAGTCGATCTATAGTGAGATTAATCATATATGGTTCCTAAAATGGACTTATACTTCATATATCATACTGCTTAAAAATATAAAACTAGTTTCTACTAAACAGGGACTTCCTGTAGGTCAGTGGTAGGCGATAAAGGCCAGTCGCACTTCGGTTGTGGGTTCGATTCCTACAACCTTGTCCGAAGCGATGGGCTGTCGCCCATCCTGCAGATTGTCCTTTTTCTAAAACTACGTTACTATAACATCCCATCAATAATATCGAAAATATTCTATTCTTAAACAATACTAACTTATGTCTAACATAATCCAGTCTAATCTTTAGGCTTATACATAATACTGCAGTCCACTCTCATAATATAGTGACAACGATTACCAGAGATTTAATACTGTCGTTGATCACCACATATCATAAGATATGTCTTGTTGGTCACATTCCAAACATTCAAAGTCCTTAATCGTGTATTCTCTTGAATACCTTAGTGAAAACATGAGTGCAGTTAAAAGTTAACACTTTCCACATACCAAAATCCTCAAAATTCTATATACTCAAACCATGATATCACTTAGTCCTTATATCAATCATGAGCTCATGAATACTGTCAAACATTTCATTTTCTCCTTATCCCTTCATTATGCGCATATCATCTACATTCCAAAAATATCTGAATAACCTTTCATGGATACTGGTAACATTAATCAGACAACAATGTAACAATCCTTACATGTCTCTTTATTCCATAGTACCATGAGACTACTTATACAACATTACACATGATAAACATGTAATCATTCCACTACATTCTTAAACCATTGACCGAGCTTCAACAATTATTTCATCTCACATATCATTGGTAGTCTCTTCATCATCATCCACATAAATACTTCCCATATGACTATACTGATTATCTTCATGAGACTTTCCCTTAGGGCATTGGTTTGCATAATGCCCGTACATTCCACATTTAAAACACTTAACCATTTTTGATGTCGTAGCAATACCATTATCCTCATCCATGGTGTTAACCGACCCTTTTCCTTTGCACTTACTTGCTTTTTGTCCTTCTTTTCCACACCCAAAGCATCTTCCAGTTCCCTTGAAACATTCTCCTTGATTCCTCTTCCCACATGATTTACATAGGGGAAATTGAACTTTCTTTCCTCTATGATCATCATGGAAATCCATCTTTCTCTTATTAGTCGAGTCAGGAAACTTACCAAATTTTACTTTATTGATCATATTATGAGATTGCTGATTCGGCATAATAATTATTTTTGGACTTCCAAATCCCATTTCATTATGAAGAATATCATTCCATTGTCCATCATATCCTCCATTATCGTGAATCATCTTGTTTCCATCCATTCTCTAAAACCCAAAAAGAATAGTGTGAGAGGCAAAAATCATGCTAGGGAAAACAACATAATAAAGGGGGAGTACCTTCAATATCTAACATCTTAGGTTTAATTCTATGATCGTTAGCGTAATTCTAGTACTATAACCTATACGTATACTTAACCTTAGGGACATCCCAAGACATACCGTAGAAATATCTCTAGGGATCTCACTAACGTTTTCGCATCCTAGTTTCCAAAGGTTGACTAAACCTTTTCTCTGATACCAACTGTAGAGACCCGTAGCCTGACGTACATTGACATTACATTACATTTGCGTAATACTTAGTACATAACAAAAACACACACACAAGGATCGTAACAGTTTAGTGTCTTTGGAAACTCGGAATAAAATCTTCTAATCGTGGTGAAAGATCTTCAACATCTCCCATAAAGATCTTCCTTTTTTTTACCTAAAACCTTTCTTTATATCCCGGGGAAAAGAAAACATAAAAGGGTGAGCTCAAATGCTCAGTAAGGGTAAACAAAAGAAATATCAATCACATCATATACATAAGCACATAACTTTTGGAAATCTTAACCTGCAAAAGAGATCATAATTTCATAACATGGGGTAAATCATGGCAGTGAAATGTAATCACAATAATCATAACTTAAAACATGAAACTTTGTGGCATTCACACATAATCAGAGAGAATCATTTCTTGTTAGTCAATACTCATTGCCAAGACTATCTTAGTGGACAAAGTCCCTTTCTGAATCGAGTAACCCTCGTTTCAGTGCTGTTTCACTGAACCGGTATAACCTACCATTCCAGCCATGTCTATCTCATGAGATATAAAATAATTACCCAATGAATTGGAGGGAGATATAGGTCCCACCCATCTTATAATGAATCCTTTCTTATGTGTGCCACATAATCATAAAACATACATCATCGCATAACACATGTAACAAAAATGGGATTCTTGAAACATCATGACATCATAAATCAATTCATATAAGATAAAGGAATTCATAAAAATAATTCCATCACAACATGATCAAATCAATGTAATAATAGGGATAAAAATATAACCCTTTATTATCTTAGATGGAAAATAATTTTGATAAAACACTTGAACTCCATTCTTGAGGAAAATATCCTTTCTTCTTCAAAAACATTTTTCCTTTCATAACATGTCATAAAACTTTAAAATAAAAGAAGTTGATTAAAAATAAACTTGAATACTTTTAAAGGAAGCTTCTTGGAAATAATTTTTAAAAATCCATTCATTCCATATAAAAAAAACATTATTCTCATACTTTTGTCGGAAAAGTCAAAAAAAATACCTCGTACGAAAAACGACAAAAGATTCCTTTCATATCTTTTACTAAAAACTCACCGAAGGGTAAAATTGGATATAAACTATTGTAGAAGGATAGAAATAATATTACATATTGAGTAAACATGGATGTGGATGATAAAATACACCCCAGTAAATACTTACGAACAAACAATCTCGGATAAAAATGAGATTGTGATATTTCCCTTACCTTAGGTCCGACTTGCTTTGTAAGTGTCCGAACCTCCTGTATAATGATTTAAATTATGTTATTGACTTATTACAGAATCATATTCATTGTTATGATATCATATATGGTTCACTTATGACATTATATTACCCGTTCTTTTGTAAATTCAATGTTAAAGAAGCGTTTTGGGTAAAATCGTTTCATTTATCGTAGGTGTTTTGACTTGTTGTTCTTGACATCATTATTACTTATATCATGATTTACTCACTTCCAGAATATAAAATATGATTTATATATCATATATATTTAGTATATATATATATATAATAGGTAGATAAATAAAATGAAAAACACCGTTCATGGAGACGGTAGTCCGTACGTACGCATGAACGCTGTTTTCCTTTCCTTATTGTCTTGAAATGGAAGTAAGTAGATGACATACATATGTATATATATACATAAATCCAGTAGCTTTATAATGTCATATATTTCATTATTATTTCTTATATATACATTATAATCATTCTTAAATGGTTAACATGGAGAATGAATCTCATCGCGTCGTGGAGACGGTAGTCCGTACGTACGCACGAGCGATGATATCATTTCTATAAATATTGAATTGAATTGGAGTGGATCATAAAATATATCAGAATCAATATGATGTTGTAATAACTATGTATAGTTATTCTTTACACCATTATACCCATCCATGTAAGGTGGTGGTGGAAAATAGATTACACCACGGCGTGGAGACGGTATTCCGTACGTACGCACGCGCGGTGATTTCCTTTTCAGTAGGATGGATAGATGGTGAAATAGGGTTGTTTCATACTTATAATAAAATATCAGTATATGAGTGATACTGTTGTTATTACTTCATAATGAAACAACCTAAGAAGAAGAAGTGGAAGAAGAAATAAAGATGAAAGAATTGGTAACGGTAATTACCTCTTCTTTGAAGCGCCTTTTGGAGACCTCCTCTTAGGGAACTAAAATTGGTCTTTGAGGAAGACCAGAACCTCTAGGATGTTGCTAGGGAAGTGGAGAAGATATTTTGGCAGGCTTTGTCCGAGCTTGAGTGCTCAAATTGGTGTGAGGAGGAGGGGGGGAGGTGTCCTTTTATAGGGGAGGAGAGGGGCACCTTAGGAATATCTCAAAATATTATTTTATATTAAAGTCAAAATCGGTTTATAATGGTTCCAAAGAGTCTTATTTCAAAGCTAAAGTGGGGATGGGTCGAAACCCTATCAACCAATAGGATTTAGACAAGTTTATGTTATTATTTTAACCTTATCAATTAGATTTAACTCTAAGTTAAATAATTTAACTTTTACCGTGTCTTTTTGTTTTCTTTCACTATATGGTTAATACACTTACTATAACATGCCAAAAGAACCCCAAATTGTTTATTATTAAAATATATATCCTTATCTAAGTCATTTGGCCGAACCTTAGATTTTGAGGAATAAAATAAAATAATATTTGATTTAAAAACTATTTTGTGTCAATTTTGACACTATTTGATACATGATTTTTGTGAAAATCATAAAAGAATTACATGTTCGAACCAAGTTGATTAAATCAACACTAATATATCATAGTAACCTAGAAAATTAGTGGAATTCATAAAAAGTCTCAAATTACATTTATTTTGGTGTTTATAACATCAATTATGTCAATATTTCATTAACAAGATAATTACTGCATCATCTTTGTGTCATAAATAAATTAAATTATTTGATGTCTAAAAATTACAAATAAAATACCATCATGTAGTATATCTTTTTAGCTTTATAATGAATATTTACAATCGAATTTATCTTATGTATAACCCCATATTAGAAATGATTTACTTATTAAACTTTGATTTTAACTATTTTAACCCTTCTTTAAATAAATTAATAATAAATGTCCTAATCTAATCCAAGTGGGCCTAAATGGTCATATTTTATTCCTAAGTTTGTTTTTGGTCGAATTACACTTGTCCAATAGAATTAGGACATGTTTTAGGGTAATATTAATATCATATTTACCCTTAGTTACCCTATTTACTATTAACCGCGGTGAAAAAAAGTAAAAAGTTACTATTCACCAAAAATTATTTTCATCTCATTGAACCACATTTTAGTCCTTGATATTAACCGTGTCTCTCGGATTTTCGAAATTCCATTCACAGAAGCGGTAAAATTAAGTTTTATGCAAAATTCAGTTTTTAACCTACCACTTAGTGGTTTCACTATTCATCAAAAATTGAAGTTTTCAGAAAAATGCCAAAATTTCAACCTAAGCTAATTTTGATATTCCGAATCCATAAATGATGTCTATTTTGAAAAATAAGATTTACAAAATTTCAAAAAGTGGTTATTACTATTCATAACGGCTAGTTTTAATAATATCTTAATAGCATATCATTGTTTCGTGAAACTCAGTATTACGTACCACACACGCTATCGAGGAAGGTTGCGATTGCGTGTAATGCAAGTCAAGTCAAGGATGCGTGTTGTGCAAGCTCCTTTTGGTGTAGCGTACAACACAAGACATTAGTGAAATAAAAAAGAATATTTTTCATAAAATCTCGGGCTGTTACATTCTACCCCCCTTAAAATGAATTTCGCCCTCGAAATTCTTCGGGGTTATAAATGGTTTACTATTAGAAAGTTTCTTTAATAGAAACCCACATCGTAAAAAAGGAATACCAAAACTTGGATTTAAAAACTAAAGTATGAAATGTAACGATTACCCAAATAAACTAATCACTGGGTTTCCACATAGGTGAAAATATGGATATGGAAGAAAAATCTAACCATCCTGTTCTGATGGAGAGTGGTAGAGAACATGGCTATGGAAAAGCCAACAATCACAAATCCATAAATTTGTGACGATCTAAGGTACCATCCGATTCATCAGTTATAAGATCACTAGGACAACATTTTTGGTTTTCAAGATCATTTCCCTAAAGTTGAAAATTTGAATTAGAATAAATACTTTCTTTATTTTGGTAAAATCTCACTGTTGTTCATGCCTTGAACAATTTCCACTTCATCTCTTAAATAAATGAAGTTGAATTTGTTATTCGTGAAGTGTTAGCAGATCATGTGATAGAATGACGGGTCATTCCATCTGTCTCAAACAAAAGGTTAGCAAAAATTATATGCATAAGTCGATCTATAGTGAGATTAATAATATATGGTTCCTAAAATGGACTTATACTTCATATATCATACTGCTTAAAAATATAAAACTAGTTTCTACTAAACAGGGACTCCTGTAGGTCAGTGGTAGGCGATAAAGGCCAGTCGCACTTCGGTTGTGGGTTCGATTCCTACAACCTTGTCCGAAGCGATGGGCTGTCGCCCGTCCTGCAGATTGTCCTTTTTTCTAAAACTACGTTACTATAACATCCCATCAATAATATCGAAAATATTATGTCCTTAAACAATACTAACTTATGTCCAACATAATCCAGTCTAATCTTTAGGCTTATACATAATACTGCAGTCCACTCTCATAATATAGTGACAACGATTACCAGAGATTTAATACTGTCGTTGATCACCACATATCATAAGATATGTCTTGTTGGTCACATTCCAAACATTCAAAGTCCTTAATCGTGTATTCTCTTGAATACCTTAGTGAAAACATGAGTGCAGTTAAAAGTTAACACTTTCCACATACCAAAATCCTCAAAATTCTATATACTCAAACCATGATATCACTTAGTCCTTATATCAATCATGAGCTCATGAATACTGTCAAACATTTCATTTTCTCCTTATCCCTTCATTATGCGCATATCATCTACATTCCAAAAATATCTGAATAACCTTTCATGGATACTGGTAACATTAATCAGACAACAATGTAACAATCCTTACATGTCTCTTTATTCCATAGTACCATGAGACTACTTATACAACATTACACATGATAAACATGTAATCATTCCACTACATTCTTAAACCATTGACGGAGCTTCAACAATTATTTCATCTCACATATCATTGGTAGTCTCTTCATCATCATCCACATAAATACTTCCCATACGACTATACTGATTATCTTCATGAGACTTTCCCTTAGGGCATTGGTTTGCATAATGCCCGTACATTCCACATTTAAAACACTTAACCATTTTTGATGTCGTAGCAATACCATTATCCTCATCCATGGTGTTAACCGACCCTTTTCCTTTGCACTTACTTGCTTTGTGTCCTTCTTTTCCACACCCAAAGCATCTTCCAGTTCCCTTGAAACATTCTCCTTGATGCCTCTTCCCACATGATTTACATAGGGGAAATTGAACTTTCTTTCCTCTATGATCGTCATGGAACTCCATCTTTCTCTTATTAGTCGAGTTAGGAAACTTACCAAATTTTACTTTATTGATCATATTATGAGATTGCTGATTCGGCATAATAATTATTTTTCGACTTCCAAATCCCATTTCATTATGAAGAATATCATTCCATTGTCCATCATATCCTCCATTATCGTGAATCATCTTGTTTCCAGCCATTCTCTAAAACCCAAAAAGAATAGTGTGAGAGGCAAAAATCATGCTAGGGAAAACAACATAATAAAGGGGGAGTACCTTCAATATCTAACATCTTAGGTTTAATTCTACGATCGTTAGCATAATTCTAGTACTATAACCTATACGTATACTTAACCTTAGGGACATCCCAAGACATACCGTAGAAATATCTCTAGGGATCTCACTAACGTTTTCGCATCCTAGTTTCCAAAGGTTGACTAAACCTTTGCTCTGATACCAACTGTAGAGACCCGTAGCCTGACGTACATTGACATTACATTACATTTGCGGAATACTTAGTACATAACAAAAACACACACACAAGGATCGTAATAGTTTAGTGTCTTTGGAAACTCGGAATAAAATCTTCTAATCGTGGTGAAAGATCTTCAACATCTCCCATAAAGATCTTCCTTTTTTTTACCTAAAACCTTTCTTTATATCCTGGGGAAAAGAAAACATAAAAGGGTGAGCTCAAATGCTCAGTAAGGGTAAACAAAAGAAATATCAATCACATCATATACATAAGCACATAACTTTTGGAAATCTTAACCTACAAAAGAGATCATAATTTCATAACATGGGGTAAATCATGGCAGTGAAATGTAATCACAATAATCATAACTTAAAACATGAAACTTTGTGGCATTCACACATAATCATAGAGAATCATTTCTTGTTAGTCAATACTCATTTCCAAGACTATCTTAGTGGACAAAGTCCCTTTCTGAATCGAGTAACCCTCGTTTCAGTGCTGTTTCACTGAACCGGTATAACCTACCATTCCAGCCATGTCTATCTCATGAGATATAAAATCATTACCCAATGCATTGGAGGGAGATATAGGTCCCACCCATCTTATAATGAATCCTTTCTTATGTGTGCCACATAATCATAAAACATACATCATCGCATAACACATGTAACAAAAATGGGATTCTTGAAACATCATGACATCATAAATCAATTCATATAAGATAAAGGAATTCATAAAAATAATTCCATCACAACATGATCAAATCAATGTAATAATATGGATAAAAATATAACCCTTTATTATCTTAGATGGAATATAATTTTGATAAAACACTTGAACTCCATTCTTGAGGAAAATATCCTTTCTTCTTCAAAAACATTTTTCCTTTCATAACATGTCATAAAACTTTAAAATAAAAGAAGTTGATTAAAAATAAACTTGAATACTTTTAAAGGAAGCTTCTTGGAAATAATTTTTAAAAATCCATTCATTCCATATAAAAAAACATTATTCTCATACTTTTGTCGGAAAAGTCAAAAAAAATACCTCGTACGAAAAACGACAAAAGATTCCTTTCATATCTTTTACTAAAAACTCACCGAAGGGTAAAATTGGATATAAACTATTGTAGAAGGATAGAAATAATATTAAATATTGAGTAAACATGGATGTGGATGATAAAATACACCCCAGTAAATACTTACGAACAAACAATCTCGGATAAAAATGAGATTGTGATATTTCCCTTACCTTAGGTCCGACTTGCTTTGTAAGTGTCCGAACCTCCTGTATAATGATTTAAATCATGTTATTGACTTATTACAGAATCATATTCATTGTTATGATATCATATATGGTTCACTTATGACATTATATTACCCGTTCTTTTGTAAATTCCATGTTAAAGAAGCGTTTTGGGTAAAATCGTTTCATTTATCGTAGGTGTTTTGACTTGTTGTTCTTGACATCATTATTACTTGTATCATGATTTACTCACTTCCAGAATATAAAATATGATTTATATATCATATATATTTAGTATATATATATATATAATAGGTAGATAAATAAAATGAAAAACACCGTTCATGGAGACGGTAGTCCGTACGTACGCATGAACGCTGTTTTCCTTTCCTTATTGTCTTGAAATGGAAGTAAGTAGATGACATACATATGTATATATATACATAAATCCAGTAGCTTTATAATGTCATATATTTCATTATTATTTCTTATATATACATTATAATCATTCTTAAATGGTTAACATGGAGAATGAATCTCATCGCGTCGTGGAGACGGTAGTCCGTACGTACGCACGAGCGATGATATCATTTCTATAAATATTGAATTGAATTGGAGTGGATCATAAAATATATCAGAATCAATATGATGTTGTAATAACTATGTATAGTTATTCTTTACACCATTATACCCATCCATGTAAGGTGGTGGTGGAAAATAGATTACACCACGGCGTGGAGACGGTATTCCGTACGTACGCACGCGCGGTGATTTCTTTTTCAGTAGGATGGATAGATGGTGAAATAGGGTTGTTTCATACTTATAATAAAATATCAGTATATGAGTGATACTGTTGTTATTACTTCATAATGAAACAACCTAATAAGAAGAAGTGGAAGAAGAAATAAAGATGAAAGAATTGGTAACGGTAATTACCTCTTCTTTGAAGCGCCTTTTGGAGACCTCCTCTTAGGGAACTAAAATTGGTCTTTGAGGAAGACCAGAACCTCTAGGATGTTGCTAGGGAAGTGGAGAAGATATTTTGGCAGGGTTTGGCCGAGCTTGAGTGCTCAAATTGGTGTGAGGAGGAGGGGGGGAGGTGTCCTTTTATAGGGGAGGAGAGGGGCACCTTAGGAATATCTCAAAATATTATTTTATATTAAAGTCAAAATCGGTTTATAATGGTTCCAAAGAGTCTTATTTCGAAGCTAAAGTGGGGATGGGTCGAAACCCTATCAACCAATAGGATTTAGACAAGTTTATGTTATTATTTTAACCTTATCAATTAGATTTAACTCTAAGTTAAATAATTTAACTTTTACCGTGTCTTTTTGTTTTCTTTCACTATATGGTTAATACACTTACTATAACATGCCAAAATAACCCCAAATTGATTATTATTAAAATATATATCCTTATCTAAGTCATTTGGCCGAACCTTAGATTTTTAGGAATAAAATAAAATAATATTTGATTTAAAAACTATTTTGTGTCAATTTTGACACTATTTGATACATGATTTTTGTGAAAATCATAAAAGAATTATATGTTCGAACCAAGTTGATTAAATCAACACTAATATATCATAGTAACCTATAAAATTAGTGGAATTCATAAAAAGTCTCAAATTACATTTATTTTGGTGTTTATAACATCAATTATGTCAATATTTCATTAACAAGATAATTACTGCATCATCTTTGTGTCATAAATAAATTAAATTATTTGATGTCTAAAAATTACAAATAAAATACCATCATGTAGTAAATCTTTTTAGCTTTATAATGAATATTTACAATAGAATTTATCTTATGTATAACCCCATATTAGAAATGATTTACTTATTAAACTTTGATTTTAACTATTTTAACCCTTCTTTAAATAAATTAATAATAAATGTCCTAATCTAATCCAAGTGGGCCTAAATGGTCATATTTTATTCCTAAGTTTGTTTTTGGTCGAATTACACTTGTCCAATAGAATTAGGACATGTGTTAGGGTAATATTAATATCATATTTACCCTTAGTTACCATATTTACTATTAACCGCGGTGAAAAAAAGTAAAAAGTTACTATTCACCAAAAATTATTTTCATCTCATTGAACCACATTTTAGTCCTTGATATTAACCGTGTCTCTCGGATTTTCGAAATTCCATTCACAGAAGCGGTAAAATTATGTTTTATGCAAAATTCAGTTTTTAACCTACCACTTAGTGGTTTCACTATTCATCAAAAATTGAAGTTTTTCAGAAAAATGCCAAAATTTCAACCTAAGCTAATTTTGATATTCCGAATCCATAAATGATGTCTATTTTGAAAAATAAAATTTACAAAATTTCAAAAAGTGGTTATTACTATTCATAACGGCTAGTTTTAATAATATCTTAATAGCATATCATTGTTTCGTGAAACTCAGTATTACGTACCACACACGCTATCGAGGAAGGTTGCGATTGCGTGTAATGCAAGTCAAGTCAAGGATGCGTGTTGTGCAAGCTCCTTTTGGTGTAGCGTACAACACAAGACATTAGTGAAATAAAAAAGAATATTTTTCATAAAATCTCGGGCTGTTACATTCTACCCCCCTTAAAATGAATTTCGCCCTCGAAATTCTTCGGGGTTATAAATGGTTTACTATTCGAAAGTTTCTTTAATAGAAACCCACATCGTAAAAAAGGAATACCAAAACTTGGCTTTAAAAACTAAAGTATGAAATGTAACGATTACCCAAATAAACTAATCACTGGGTTTCCACATAGGTGAAAATATGGATATGGAAGAAAAATCTAACCATCCTGTTCTGATGGAGAGTGGTAGAGAACATGGCTATGGAAAAGCCAACAATCACAAATCCATAAATTTGTGACGATCTAAGGTACCATCCGATTCATCAGTTATAAGATCACTAGGACAACATTTTTGGTTTTCAAGATCATTTCCCTAAAGTTGAAAATTTGAATTAGAATAAATACTTTCTTTATTTTGGTAAAATCTCACTATTGTTCATGCCTTGAACAATTTCCACTTCATCTCTTAAATAAATGAAGTTGAATTTGTTATTCGTGAAGTGTTAGCAGATCATGTGATAGAATGACGGGTCATTCCATCTGTCTCAAACAAAAGGTTAGCAAAAATTATATGCATAAGTCGATCTATAGTGAGATTAATAATATATGGTTCCTAAAATGGACTTATACTTCATATATCATACTGCTTAAAAATATAAAACTAGTTTCTACTAAACAGGGACTTCTTGTAGGTCAGTGGTAGGCGATAAAGGCCAGTCACACTTCGGTTGTGGGTTCGATTCCTACAACCTTGTCCGAAGCGATGGGCTGTCGCCCGTCCTGCAGATTGTCCTTTTTTCTAAAACTACGTTACTATAACATCCCATCAATAATATCGAAAATATTATATCCTTAAACAATACTAACTTATGTCCAACATAATCCAGTCTAATCTTTAGGCTTATACATAATACTGCAGTCCACTCTCATAATATAGTGACAACGATTACCAGAGATTTAATACTGTCGTTGATCACCACATATCATAAGATATGTCTTGTTGGTCACATTCCAAACATTCAAAGTCCTTAATCGTGTATTCTCTTGAATACCTTAGTGAAAACATGAGTGCAGTTAAAAGTTAACACTTTCCACATACCAAAATCCTCAAAATTCTATATACTCAAACCATGATATCACTTAGTCCTTATATCAATCATGAGCTCATGAATACTGTCAAACATTTCATTTTCTCCTTATCCCTTCATTATGCGCATATCATCTACATTCCAAAAATATCTGAATAACCTTTCATGGATACTGGTAACATTAATCAGACAACAATGTAACAATCCTTACATGTCTCTTTATTCCATAGTACCATGAGACTACTTATACAACATTACACATGATAAACATGTAATCATTCCACTACATTCTTAAACCATTGACGGAGCTTCAACAATTATTTCATCTCACATATCATTGGTAGTCTCTTCATCATCATCCACATAAATACTTCCCATACGACTATACTGATTATCTTCATGAGACTTTCCCTTAGGGCATTGGTTTGCATAATGCCCGTACATTCCACATTTAAAACACTTAACCATTTTTGATGTCGTAGCAATACCATTATCCTCATCCATGGTGTTAACCGACCCTTTTCCTTTGCACTTACTTGCTTTGTGTCCTTCTTTTCCACACCCAAAGCATCTTCCAGTTCCCTTGAAACATTCTCCTTGATGCCTCTTCCCACATGATTTACATAGGGGAAATTGAACTTTCTTTCCTCTATGATCGTCATGGAACTCCATCTTTCTCTTATTAGTCGAGTTAGGAAACTTACCAAATTTTACTTTATTGATCATATTATGAGATTGCTGATTCGGCATAATAATTATTTTTCGACTTCCAAATCCCATTTCATTATGAAGAATATCATTCCATTGTCCATCATATCCTCCATTATCGTGAATCATCTTGTTTCCAGCCATTCTCTAAAACCCAAAAAGAATAGTGTGAGAGGCAAAAATCATGCTAGGGAAAACAACATAATAAAGGGGGAGTACCTTCAATATCTAACATCTTAGGTTTAATTCTACGATCGTTAGCATAATTCTAGTACTATAACCTATACGTATACTTAACCTTAGGGACATCCCAAGACATACCGTAGAAATATCTCTAGGGATCTCAGTAACGTTTTCGCATCCTAGTTTCCAAAGGTTGACAAAACCTTTGCTCTGATACCAACTGTAGAGACCCGTAGCCTGACGTACATTGACATTACATTACATTTGCGGAATACTTAGTACATAACAAAAACACACACACAAGGATCGTAATAGTTTAGTGTCTTTGGAAACTCGGAATAAAATCTTCTAATCGTGGTGAAAGATCTTCAACATCTCCCATAAAGATCTTCCTTTTTTTTACCTAAAACCTTTCTTTATATCCTGGGGAAAAGAAAACATAAAAGGGTGAGCTCAAATGCTCAGTAAGGGTAAACAAAAGAAATATCAATCACATCATATACATAAGCACATAACTTTTGGAAATCTTAACCTACAAAAGAGATCATAATTTCATAACATGGGGTAAATCATGGCAGTGAAATGTAATCACAATAATCATAACTTAAAACATGAAACTTTGTGGCATTCACACATAATCATAGAGAATCATTTCTTGTTAGTCAATACTCATTGCCAAGACTATCTTAGTGGACAAAGTCCCTTTCTGAATCGAGTAACCCTCGTTTCAGTGCTGTTTCACTGAACCGGTATAACCTACCATTCCAGCCATGTCTATCTCATGAGATATAAAATCATTACCCAATGCATTGGAGGGAGATATAGGTCCCACCCATCTTATAATGAATCCTTTCTTATGTGTGCCACATAATCATAAAACATACATCATCGCATAACACATGTAACAAAAATGGGATTCTTGAAACATCATGACATCATAAATCAATTCATATAAGATAAAGGAATTCATAAAAATAATTCCATCACAACATGATCAAATCAATGTAATAATATGGATAAAAATATAACCCTTTATTATCTTAGATGGAATATAATTTTGATAAAACACTTGAACTCCATTCTTGAGGGAAATATCCTTTCTTCTTCAAAAACATTTTTCCTTTCATAACATGTCATAAAACATTAAAATAAAAGAAGTTGATTAAAAATAAACTTGAATACTTTTAAAGGAAGCTTCTTGGAAATAATTTTTAAAAATCCATTCATTCCATATAAAAAAAACATTATTCTCATACTTTTGTCGGAAAAGTCAAAAAAAATACCTCGTACGAAAAACGACAAAAGATTCCTTTCATATCTTTTACTAAAAACTCACCGAAGGGTAAAATTGGATATAAACTATTGTAGAAGGATAGAAATAATATTACATATTGAGTAAACATGGATGTGGATGATAAAATACACCCCAGTAAATACTTACGAACAAACAATCTCGGATAAAAATGAGATTGTGATATTTCCCTTACCTTAGGTCCGACTTGCTTTGTAAGTGTCCGAACCTCCTGTATAATGATTTAAATCATGTTATTGACTTATTACAGAATCATATTCATTGTTATGATATCATATATGGTTCACTTATGACATTATATTACCCGTTCTTTTGTAAATTCCATGTTAAAGAAGCGTTTTGGGTAAAATCGTTTCATTTATCGTAGGTGTTTTGACTTGTTGTTCTTGACATCATTATTACTTATATCATGATTTACTCACTTCCAGAATATAAAATATGATTTATATATCATATATATTTAGTATATATATATATATAATAGGTAGATAAATAAAATGAAAAACACCGTACATGGAGACGGTAGTCCGTACGTACGCATGAACGCTGTTTTCCTTTCCTTATTGTCTTGAAATGGAAGTAAGTAGATGACATACATATGTATATATATACATAAATCCAGTAGCTTTATAATGTCATATATTTCATTATTATTTCTTATATATACATTATAATCATTCTTAAATGGTTAACATGGAGAATGAATCTCATCGCGTCGTGGAGACGGTAGTCCGTACGTACGCACGAGCGATGATATCATTTCTATAAATATTGAATTGAATTGGAGTGGATCATAAAATATATCAGAATCAATATGATGTTGTAATAACTATGTATAGTTATTCTTTACACCATTATACCCATCCATGTAAGGTGGTGGTGGAAAATAGATTACACCACGGCGTGGAGACGGTATTCCGTACGTACGCACGCACGGTGATTTCTTTTTCCGTAGGATGGATAGATGGTGAAATAGGTTTGTTTCATACTTATAATAAAATATCAGTATATGAGTGATACTGATGTTATTACTTCATAATGAAACAACCTAAGAAGAAGAAGTGGAAGAAGAAATAAAGATGAAAGAATTGGTAACGGTAATTACCTCTTCTTTGAAGCGCCTTTTGGAGACCTCCTCTTAGGGAACTAAAATTGGTCTTTGAGGAAGACCAGAACCTCTAGGATGTTGCTAGGGAAGTGGAGAAGATATTTTGGCAGGGTTTGGCCGAGCTTGAGTGCTCAAATTGGTGTGAGGAGGAGGGGGAGGAGGTGTCCTTTTATAGGGGAGGAGAGGGGCACCTTAGGAATATCTCAAAATATTATTTTATATTAAAGTCAAAATCGGTTTATAATGGTTCCAAAGAGTCTTATTTCGAAGCTAAAGTGGGGATGGGTCTAAATCCTATCAACCAATAGGATTTAGACAAGTTTAGGTTATTATTTTAACCTTATCAATTAGATTTAACTCGAAGTTAAATAATTTAACTTTTACCGTGTCTTTTTGTTTTCTTTCACTATATGGTTAATACACTTACTATAACATGCCAAACGAACCCCAAATTGTTTATTATTAAAATATATATCCTTATCTAAGTCATTTGGCCGATCCTTAGATTTTTAGGAATAAAATAATATAATATTTGATTTAAAAACTATTTTGTGTCAATTTTGACACTATTTGATACATGATTTTTGTGAAAATCATAAAAGAATTATATGTTAGAACCAAGTTGATTAAATCAACACTAATATATCATAGTAACCTAGAAAATTAGTGGAATTCATAAAAAGTCTCAAATTACATTTATTTTGGTGTTTATAACATCAATTATGTCAATATTTCATTAACAAGATAATTAATGCATCATCTTTGTGTCATAAATAAATTAAATTATTTGATGTCTAAAAATTACAAATAAAATACCATCATGTAGTAAATCTTTTTAGCTTTATAATGAATATTTACAATCGAATTTATCTTATGTATAACCCCATATTAGAAATGATTTACTTATTAAACTTTGATTTTAACTATTTTAACACTTCTTTAAATAAATTAATAATAAATGTCCTAATCTAATCCATGTGGGCCTAAATGGTCATATTGTATTCCTAAGTTTGTTTTTGGTCGAATTACACTTGTCCAATAGAATTAGGACATGTGTTAGGGTAATATTAATATCATATTTACCCTTAGTTACCCTATTTACTATTAACCGCGGTGAAAAAAAGTAAAAAGTTACTATTCACCAAAAATTATTTTCATCTCATTGAACCACATTTTAGTCCTTGATATTAACCGTGTCTCTCGGATTTTCGAAATTCCATTCACAGAAGCGGTAAAATTAAGTTTTATGCAAAATTCAGTTTTTAACCTACCACTTAGTGGTTTCACTATTCATAAAAAATTGACGTTTTTCAGAAAAATGCCAAAATTTCATCCTAATCTATAATTGATATTCCGAATTCAAAAATGATTTCTATTTTACAAAATTCTCAACATATAAGTTGCATTAATTAATTTTATAATTAATTTCCGCTGTCACAACAAATAGCGTGTTTTTAAGAGATAATAACTATCAAAAGATTAAAACTTGTTTATGTCTGGTGTAAATGTGAAATTACATCCAATGACCAACATTGTATTGAATTGTAAAAATATATTCTAAATATACTTTAAAATCACTCAAATTAATAATTTATCACTATTAATTATTTCGATTAAAAAAGTTGTTTTTAATTAAAATTTAGTCATTTTCACTATTCATCAAAATATGAAAGTTATCCGAAAATCACCAAAATTTCAACCTAAGCTAATTTCGATATTCCGAATCCATAAATGATGTCTATTTTGAAAAATAAAATTTACAAAATTTCAAAAAGTGGTTATTACTATTCATAACGGCTAGTTTTAATAATATCTTAATAGCATATCATTGTTTCGTGAAACTCAGTATTACGTACCACACACGCTATCGAGGAAGGTTGAGATTGCGTGTAATGCAAGTCAAGTCAAGGATGCGTGTTGTGCAAGCTCCTTTTGGTGTAGCGTACAACACAAGACATTAGTGAAATAAAAAAGAATATTTTTCATAAAATCTCGGGCTGTTACAAATAAGGTAGTATTTTGAAAATAAAGTTTAACCTTTTGAAATGTATTTCATCATTCATCCTTTTTTACCCTTTAACATTAAAGGGTTTTACAAACAACATCACACGGGTTGGTAGTCTGCATGTACACATGTGAAATGTTTTTATTTTTCATTATATGGTTACATAGATGAAATGGGATGTAAAATAAACAAAATAAAATTCAATTATATGTTATATACATATTTTTTATATGATAATGGTAAAAATATATTCTAAAGTGGTAGAATAAGAAATAAAATTAAAACACTCTGTTAAGATCTATACATCTTCTTCTAAAAACAGTCTTTTAGTTTATACCAAAATAATTACTATGGTGGTATTATAATAAAACTAGGAAAAATAGGACATTGAAATGGATTTTAGGATGGAATATTGTTATTTACTGTCTTATGTAATAGTCTACTTTATTTTTAAAAATATTGGAGAGGGGTAAACTTTTATAGGTGAGTGAGATGACACACTTTGAAATTTCAAAAGATTACAATATATTAATAGATTAATAAATAAAAAAGGATTCCAAATGAATCATAATTTAATAGAAGATGAGATATAGTCAAAATAGGGCTGTTAAATTGGATTTGGTGATATTATTTGGCCATTTTAACATGTATCATTTTATTTTTAACCCTTTTGACCATTTTTAAATATTATTGTGCCAACTTGATTTTCATTAACAAAGTTACTATTAATTGTGACAAAAAATGAAATTGAACTCCTTAATTAGTTTATAAATTATGATTTAAAATATAGATTATATTTTATTAAACTCATTTTAAAATTTTTTCATAAATTAATCTAAAAACAAAATCAAAAATGTAATGGAAATGATTTTCCAGAATTTTTTTTAATTAGAAAAATGGTTTGAAGAAACAAATAAAGTATTATGATAATTATAATGAAATTTATAGAATTAATATTAATAAAACTTAACCATTTAAATTTTAAAAACAACAAAAAATTAAATGAGAGAATATAAATATTTTAATTGAAAAACTAGTTTTCGGAAAAAATTATTTTTTTATATTCACCCGAACAACAACCTTTTGTAAAATTATCAAAAATTCACATTATGATAATTTTTAATTTATGATATAAAAATGTATCCTTTTTTTAAATTAAAAACATATTATTTTTAAATTAATATTTTTTTAAAAACCCTAAAATACTTCTAAATGAATTTAGTATGAATAAAAATATTTCCATTTTTATTGGAGAATTAGTTAATATTTTTATAGTGAATAAAAATACATAAAATATAATTCATGAATAATTATAAATAATGAAATTTATATATTATGAATATTAAATTTAATTTTACAATGTGCACTTTTTATGATTTTGATAACTTTTATATTCTTTGTAACATCTTCAAAAATGTTTGATCGCAACAGCTTTCCTTCTATAATGTCATCCAAACATATTGGAGTTCTTCAAATATTACCATAAGGTGATTTATATATATCAATTTGAATACAAGATTGAAACTGTTCTTATAGTAGAATTGAAAATGAGGAATATATTGGTCCTAAATCCCTTGAAAATCTTGGGAGATACCCTTACTTCCATTGTCAAAATAGTCCTCTCATAGTGCATGTAACGCCCCGACCCCAGTTACCCAGAGTCGGTGCATTATTACATAACATTGGCATGATCACAAGAAAGATCAAATCTCGAAAGACCGATTGGTTTAGTAGCCTTGGAAACACTAGATATACTCATAAGTTTTACATTACATCATAAAATGAAAAACTACTACAACAACATAATGTTTCCACAATCCACACTATTAACCCCTCATAAAATCCCTGCAGGTCATTCATAACTTACTTCTTCACATCCTGGGAAAAATAAAACATAGAAAAGGGGTGAGCTCAAATGCCCAGTAAGGATAACAATATAGCGGAAACTTTCATAAATAAGAATAAACATTTAAGGCAATGTATAACTAAATCAAAAGCCTTTTAAATATGAACTTTCAACATGGTATGGCATAAATAAAATGAAATAATGCCATTTACTTATTCACATGGATATTCTACTAATCGAATAATCACATGCAAAAATCAATAACCACTTTCATAATGTTGGAATGCATAATGCCAGACTATCATAACCACATAGCCAAGGCCTCGTGCCAAGACTACAAATAAGATTTTGTCAAGGCCTTGTTCCAAGACACTAGTTTGTCTCATGAGACCTACCGATGCATCGAGGAGATATAGAGGGCTCCACCCATCACATATTAAGTCCAATGCATTCCCATATGAAAAGGTTTAAACATAACATAAACATTCATATTAAAACTAGCATATGAAATGTCAATACTTTCACCATAAACTATGAATGGTATAAAAATAGCACATCCACAGTCAAACATATCACAAAACCTTCAATACAATATAGAAGTTTTTTATCATAATAAATCAACTTCAAATAATCTTAAAATCCATCAAAGGATGTTGACATAGATGAAATGAAAATTATTTTTAAAGAAATATCTCCTTTTATTTTGAAATAATTTAAGATCCATATAAAATAAAATATTTTCTTTGAAAATATTCTTATAAGCTTGTAAGGGAAGCTTTGAAGATTTTATAACGGCGGAAAATAGCCGCACCCGCCGTATAAGTTAAAAAACATTCTTACCTTAATTCTGTCGAAAAGGTTAAAAAGGACCTTGTTTTGAAAATGACCGAAAGATTCCTTTATAAACCACTTATAAAAGTCAAAAAGGGTATAAATGACTTTAACTCATATTCTAGTAAATAGTAAAAATGTTTTGAAATGCATTTTTAAGAAACATGGATGTGGATGATAAAGAGATCCGAGTAGATTATTACGTATAAACAACCTTGGATAATGAAGAGGTTGTAAAGTAAACCCTTACCTTGTACTTTTCCTTGGTTGGGGTAGGTTAACCTCATGTATAATGGTGAAATAGTTGTTATTAAATTATACAAGAATCATATGATATCATATATGATCTTTTAACATTGATTTGTTAATAATATCTTAGAATTACCGTCGTTTCGGGAGTTAACTTACTCATTTTCTTTTATATGTTTTGTTACATAAGCCATGGTTGTTGTATCTTATTCATATCCAGAATAATATCTAGTCCTTAAACATCATTTTTAAATCATCAAATGATAATTATACTTGAATGGATACGATGGAGAATGAATCTCATCGCGTTCGTGGAGACGGTAGTCCGTACGTACGCACGAGCGACAATATCATTCTTTTGATATTAAAATAATATATAAATGGATGGTATATCATATATACAGAATAATTAACATGTTATATTTATTATTTACATGAGTTACACATCATTATTATACCCATCCAAATAATATTATATTGAATAACAATTACACCACGGCGTGGAGACGGTAGTCCGTACGTACGCACGTATGGTGACATGTTATTCAAAGGGTGGATAGAATACTGAATATGGTTGTACCATATTTATAATAACATCACAGTATATGTGAGATACTGGAGTTATTATTTTAGAATGGTAAGAACAAAGGAAGAAGAAGTGGAAGAAGAAATGAACTTGGAGTAGGGTGGTGAAATCATTACCTCTTCTTCGGGTTCTTCCTTTTGATTTGATCAAAAGGGCTCCTTATGTTGGCTTTCTGATCAAACTAAGGCCTCTAGGTTGTAGTGAGGGATTTTGGGAGAGTATTTGGGCAGAGTTTGGCCGAACCAAAAGGCTTTGAAGGTGTGAAGAAATGAGAAGGAGGAGTGCCCTTTTATAAGAGGGGTGAGGGGCACCTTTGGAAAGGCTAGAAATATTAATTTATAATAAATTCATATTCGGTTTCTAATGGCTCCAAAGCTTATTATTCAAAGGTTAAGGTGGGGATAGGTCGAAAACCACTCAACCAATAGAATTTAGACAGGTTTGGGTACTTATATTAACCTTATCTTTAAGTATTAACTCTAAGTTAATTAGTTTCACTTTTACAATGTCTCTTTGTATTTTTATATAATATGGTTAATAAAATTACTATATACATCCAAGCGACCCCCAAGTGGTACATTAATGATGAACCAATCATGATATAAGTCTCTTGGCCGAACCTTAGATTTTTAGGAATTTAATATCAATTAATAATATTATATTTGTTTTAAGAACTCTTTTATGTCAATTTTGACACTATTCAATAGTTGATTTTTGTGAAACTCATAACAGATTTATTACTTCGAACAAAATCAATTAAATCAATCCTAATATATCATATTATCCTAGAAAATTAGTTTAATTCATTAAAAGTTTCATATTATATTTATTTGGGTATTTATAATATCAATTATTTTAATTTTTCACTATTATAGTAATTACTGCATCATCATTGTGTCATAAATAAAATACATTATTTAATGTATACAAATTATAAATAAAATATAATTATGTAGGAAATCTTTTTATCTTTCTAATTAATATTTATAATCTAAAATCCAACATATATAACCCTATGTAACAATTGCTTTTCTAAAAGATATATGCTTGTGTCATTTTTGTATTCATTTTAACTTAATTAAAATAAAGTGTCATTATCACTTACAAGTGGATCCATGGGGTCCCAAAATAGACCCAAAGATTCCCATGGTCGACCATGTATCAACCAATAGGGTTAAGACACGTTTTAGGGTAATTTAGTATTATTATAATATTATTTTTTAACCCTTATTTACCGGATTTACCCTTAACCATGGTAAATAAAATATTTACCGCAGTAATTATTCAAAATGTCTAAAAATAAAAGTTACCTATTTACACAATTTGAAAATCCTGATTCCAAATATGGAATCCATTTTCCTAAATTCAAAACACAGAAGTGGCAGAAATTAATTTAAAATTAATTCCGGATGTCAAAACAAAAAGCGTGTTTTTAAGAGATAATAACTATCAAAAGATTGACACTCGTTTATGTTCGGTTTAATTGTAAAATTATGTCCAATGACCAAAATTATATTAAATGGTAAAAATATATTCTAAATATACTTTAAAACCACTCAAATTCATAATTTATCACTATTAATTATTTTGATTAAAAAAGTTGTTTTTAATTAAAACTTAGTAATTTTCACTATTCATCAAAATATGAAAGTTATCCGAAATGTACCAAAATTTCACCTTAGGCTAAATTCGATATTCCGAATCCAAAAATGAAGTCCATTTTCAAATATAAAATATATATAATTTCAAAAAGTAGGTATTACTATTCATAACGGCTAGTTTGATTAGTTATGGTGTGTTAGAACTCGGTGTTACGTACAACACACGCTATCACATTATTCAAAGAGAAGCGTACCGTAGAAGCTTGGGGTGTTACATTCTCCCCTCCTTCAAATAATTGCGTCCTCGCAATTTCTAGGGTATTACTGCATAAAAAGACTCGGGTGGTTCTTCATCATAAGTTCCTCGGGTTCCCACGTTGCCTCTTCCATCTTATGGTTTCTCCACAAAACTTTTACCAGACGCGTCGTCCGGTTTCTCAGCACTTGTTCTCTCGTATCAAGAATCTTGACGGGCTCTTCGCAATAAGACAGATCGGGTTCCAGTTCTAATTCCTCATAGGTGAGTACATGCGTCGGATCATGCATGTATTTCCTCAATAGAGATACGTGGAACACATCGTGAACTTTGGAGAGACTTGGCGGCATTGCCAATCGGTAAGCTACAACCCCAATTCGTTCTAGAATTTCGAAAGGTCCGATGTACCTGGGACTCAATTTACCTTTCTTACCAAAACGTATGACTCCCTTCCACGGAGATACCTTCAGAAAAACATGATCACCGACCTGAAATTCCAAATCCTTCCTTCGATTATCGGCATAGCTCTTCTGCCTACTTTGAGCTGCTTTGATGTGATTTTGGATTACTTTCACCTTTTCCACCGTTTCCTCCACCAGTTCTGGGCCTACATGTTTTCTTTCACCAACTTCATCCCAACAGGTTGGTGTACGACATCTCTTTCCGTATAACGCTTCATATGGTGCCATCTGAATACTCGAATGGAAGCTATTGTTATAGGAAAATTCTACCAAAGGTAAATATTGATCCCACATACCCTGAAAGTCAAGTGAGCAAGATCTCAACATGTCTTCTAAGGTTTTAATAGTCCGTTCTGATTGTCCGTCTGTCTGAGGGTGGTAAGTAGTGCTCAAATGAAGTTCAGTATCCAGGGATTTCTGAAGACTTTTCCAGAATCTTGAAGTAAAACGGGGATCACGATAAGAAAAAATCGATAGGGGTACTCCATGAAGTATCACAACTTCATTAATATATAGTCTTGCTAGACGTTCCAGGGGTAGATCTTCTCTTATAGCAAGAAAATGTGTTGTCTTGGTAAGACGATCAACAATAAACCATATTGCATCGTTCCTTCTAGGAGTCTTTGGTAGCCCCATGACAAAGTCCATCGTAACATTGTCCCATTTCCACTCCGGTATGGGAAGAGGTTGCATGACTCCTCCAGGATGTTGCCTTCCAGCTTTCACTTGTTGACAAACCATACATCTTGACACAAAATCAGCAATCTCCCTCTTCATGTTGTCCCACCAAAAATGTTCCTTCAAATCTCTATACATTTTGGTGCTCCCATGGTGTATAGAGAAATTGGAACTATGAGCATCATCCAGCAATTCCCTTTTTAGATCAGGTATATTGGGAACACAAAGTCTCTTCCCGAATTTCAAAATTCCACCTTCATACACAAAGTCTCTCAATCTCCCATCATTCACAGCTTTAATCTTTTTTTGGAATTCTTCATCATCGGTCTGAGAACTCTTAATCCTTTCTAGTAAAGATGGTTTGGAAACCATTTGAAAAAGCATTGATGTTTCACCTTCCCTGGTTATTCCCATGTCCATCTTCACTAGATCCATGAAAATTGGATCCCTTTCAATTCTCATATTGTTCAAAACTCCATGGTCTTTTGTACTCAAAGCATCTGCCACCTTGTTTGCCTTCCCTGGGTGGTAGTGTATCGTACAATCATAATCCTTGAGTAATTCATGCCATCTCCTTTGCCTCATGTTGAGTTCTTTTTGTGAGAATATATACTTCAAACTCTTGTGATCAGTATAAATCTCACATTTTTCACCATAGAGGTAGTGCCTCCATATCTTCAAAGCAAAGATCACTGCTGCTAACTCAAGATCATGAGTAGGATAGTTTTGTTCATGAATTTTCAACTGTCGTGATGCATAGGCAATAACTCTATCATTCTGCATAAGGACACAGCCAAGTCCTTTTTTCGATGCATCACTATAAATAACGAACCCATCATTCCCCGATGGTAGAGTCAATATAGGAGCATTGACTAATCTTCTCTTTAGTTCTTCGAAACATTCGTCACACTCTTTTGTCCAAACAAATTTAACCCCTTTACGTGTGAGCTTCGTTAATGGGTTAGCCAATCGGGAAAAATTCTGGACGAAACGTCGATAATAACCTGCCAAACCAATAAAACTACGTACCTCAGTTATACTCGTAGGTGCTGGCCATTCTTGGATTGCCTTGGTCTTAGAAGGATCAACATAGATTCCATCTTTAGAGACAATATGGCCAAGAAAAGAAATCTCCTGAAGCCAGAATTCACATTTGCTAAACTTCCCATATAATTCATGCCTCCTCAGAGTCTTCAAGATAATGCGCAAGTGATTTTCATGATCTTCGTAGGTTTTGGAGTATACCAAGATATCATCAATAAATACCACCACAAATTCATCGAGATACTCCTTGAAAACTCTATTCATTAGATCCATGAATACAGAGGGTTCATTAGTCAATCCAAACGGCCTTACAGTAAACTCGTAATGCCCGTACCTGGTTCGAAATGCTGTTTTCGGAATGTCTTCCTTCTTCACACACAACTGATGGTATCCAGATCGAAGGTCAATCTTTGAAAAGTATTGAGCTCCATGCAGTTGGTCAAATAAATCATCAATACGAGGTAGGTGATACTTGTTCTTTATCGTTATAGCATTGATCTCCCTGTAATCGATACATAACCTCATAGATCCATCTTTCTTTTTAACAAAAAGAACAGGGGCTCCCCATGGAGAAACACTAGGGCGAATAAATCCATTATTACTCAATTCCTCTAGTTGTTTCTTTAGTTCGACTAACTCTACAGTGGCCATTCTATAAGGGGTCTTTGATATAGGCCTTGATCCCGGAATCAAATCAATAGAAAACTCAACTTCTCGTTCTGGAGGATGTCCAGGTAAATCTTCCGGAAATACATCTACAAATTCTTTCACAACAGGTACATCCTCTATTTGAACATTCCTTTCCTCACCGACAGTTATTTCATTCTCTTCCTCCCCAATAATTGAATTAAGTTGAGCTACTGGGGGTGGATCTAAATAAGAATTAGGTGGTGACGATTCTGCTCTAAAAATAAGGTGCTCCTTATCATTATCATCAAGAATCGTAACCTCTTTCTTCTTACAATAAATCTTCGCATCATAGTCCGAAAGCCAGTCCATACCGAGGATTATATCAAACTCAATCATAGGTATGACGATGAAATCAGCAGATAAAGAAAATTTATGTGCTCTAATGGGGACTGATTCACAAAACTTTGTTGCAACGATACTTCCCTTAGGAGTTTTAACTGACAAATCCCTTATTAAATAAAATTGGAAATATCTAATTTTCTTAGCAAACTGGGAAGATATGAAACAATGTGATGATCCAGAATCAAATAATGGATTTGCTAAACTTGAGGAAACCATTAAATTACCTGCCACCACGTCTTTCGGAGCTTCTATCTCAGCAGTAGTGATAGCATAAGCCTGGCCTTGATCCCTTGGCCTTTTCTGAGGTAAGTTCTCATGATGCTTAGGACATGCATTTGCATAATGCCCCATCTCCCTGCAATTGTAGCACTGAACGTTGGTAGCTTCCTTCTTCCCCTTGCAATCATGATCTTGGTGGCCTTTTTCACCACACTTGTAACAGACTCCCATTCCCTTCAAGCAAGTACCAGGATGTTTCTTCCCGCATTTACCACAAGATGGATATTCAACCTTTCCCTTCTTCCCCTTATTTCCATTCCCAGATTGATCAGCAAGTCTCTTCTTCTCTTTCTTTGCTTTAAAGTCATAAGACTTAGAGAATTCCTTTTCGGTCTTGATAGCACATGAGACAATGTCTTCGTACGATGAAAAGGATTATGAGACTAACGCTCGACAGAGAAATGGTTTTAACCCATCAAAGAAACGATCAATCTTACTTCTTGGGTTACGAATATAATCACCAGCGTACCTCGCTAACCTTGTAAAGTTAGCCTCATACTTTGTGACATTCTCATCCTCCTTTTGTCTCAGACTCAGAAATTGCCTTTCCATATCTGCTCGATGGTCGCGAGGGAAGTATTTTTCTAAAAACAGATCTTTGAACTCCCTCCATTCCATATTTGATACTTCATCATCTTCCTTCGTATTTTGAATCAATGACCACCATTGATCAGCATCTCCAGTGAGGCGGTAAACTGCCATGATAACTTTCTCCCTTTCACTACTCCCCAAAGCCTGAAATATTTTCTCTAGGGAAAATATCCATTGCTCAGGTACTAAGGGATTTGTATTCCCATTGAACGTTGGTGGTTGTTGCCTCATGAATCGATCTAACATTGATCCTCCACGCTGCGGATCAGGGTGCTCCATACGGGTAAGGTTATTATTCATAACCTGAGTAAGTTATCCCAGTATGGTGATTAGCTGATCAGCACCAGTTGCATCACTAGCCCCACTATAATTATCTTGAGCAGGAGGGCAATCCCTACATGGAGTGAGTGCATTGATACGGTTTCCATTTCTTCCACTAGGCGCCATTTCTAAACAATGGCATAAACTAGATCAGTTTATGAATCAAAATACATAATCCCATACTTATAAAACACTTAACATAAATTGAACTATTTATGGATATAATCCATAATCATAAGAATGTTTTCTTTGAGGAAGTATATACTCATAATCCCTTCAAAATGATTTCTAAAGAAAATGAGAGTTATCCTAAGCATATCCCCCGGGAGTGTCGTAACCAAGAGTGCAGTAAGGCCTGTTGTCGTGCACCAGTTCCCGTTCGAGTCTAGCTCAAAGCGGTGTTTTTGGGTTTTACCCCTAGGTACATCTGTGCCAGAGCCGCCTCTACCTGCTCGTATCCAGACAGGGATGTATTGCTCGGAAAACTCACAAAATCTCTACAATACCAAAATTCTAGGAAGTTCTTCTATACTAATCCTCAAAGTTCATCTTAGGTCTACGTGCTCTAATCAGAGTTTATCTAAATCTAGCTTCCAAGGTTTGTACTAAACTTCCTCTGATACCAACTGTAACGCCCTGACCCCAGTTACCCAGAGTCGGTGCATTATTACATAACATTGGCATGATCACAAGAAAGATCAAATCTCGAAAGAACGATTGGTTTAGTAACCTTGGAAACACTAGATATATTCATAAGTTTTACATTACATCATAAAATTAAAAACTACTACAACAACATAATGTTTCCACAATCCACACTATTAACCCCTCATAAAATCCCTGCAGGTCATTCATAACTTACTTCTTCACATCCTAGGAAAAATAAAACATAGAAAAGGGGTGAGCTCAAATGCCCAGTAAGGATAACAGTATAGCGGAAACTTTCATAAATAAGAATAAACATTTAAGGCAATGTATAACTAAATCAAAAGCCTTTTGAATATGAACTTTCAACATGGAATGGCATAAATAAAATGAAATAATGCCATTTACTTATTCACATGGATATTCTACTAATCGAATAATCACATGCAAAAATCAATAACCACTTTCATAATGTTGGAATGCATAATGCCAGACTATCATAACCACATAGCCAAGGCCTCGTGCCAAGACTACAAATAAGATTTTGTCAAGGCCTTTTGCCAAGACACTAGTTTGTCTCATGAGACCTACCGATGCATCGAGGAGCTATAGCGGGCTCCACCCGTCACATATTAAGTCCAATGCATTCCCATATGAAAAGGTTTAAACATAACATAAACATTCATATTAAAACTAGCATATGAAATGTCAATACTTTCACCATAAACTATGAATGGTATAAAAATAGCACATCCACAGTCAAACATATCACAAAACCTTCAATACAATATAGAAGTTTTGTATCATAATAAATCAACTTCAAATAATCTTAAAATCCATCAAAGGATGTTGACATAGATGAAATCAAAATTCTTTTTAAAGAAATATCTCCTTTTATTTTGAAATAATTTAAGATCCATATAAAATAAAATATTTTCTTTGAAAATATTCTTATAATCTTGTAAGGGAATCTTTGAAGATTTTATAACGGCGGAAAATAGCCGCACCCGCCGTATAAGTTAAAAAACATTCTTACCTTAATTCTGTCGAAAAGGTTAAAAAGGACCTTGTTTTGAAAACGACCAAAATATTCCTTTATAAACCACTTATAAAAGTCAAAAAGGGTATAAATGACTTTAACTCATATTCTAGTAAATAGTCAAAATGTTTTGAAATGCATTTTTAAGAAACATGGATGTGGATGATAAAGAGATCCCAGTAGATTATTACGTATAAACAACCTTGGATAATGAAGAGGTTGTAAAGTAAACCCTTACCTTGTACTTTTCCTTGGTTGGGGTAGGTTAACCTCCTGTATAATGGTGAAATAGTTGTTATTAAATTATACAAGAATCATACGATATCATATATGATCTTTTAACAGTGATTTGTTAATAATATCTTAGAATTATCGTCGTTTCGGGAGTTAACTTACTCATTTTCTTTTATCTGTTTTGTTACATAAGCCATGGTAGTTGTATCTTATTCATATCCATAATGATATCTAGTCCTTAAACATAATTTTTAAATCATCAAATGATAATTATACTTGAATGGATACGATGGAGAATGAATCTCATCGCGTTCGTGGAGACGGTAGTCCGTACGTACGCACGAGCGACAATATCATTCTTTTGATATTAAAATAATATATAAATGGATGGTATATCATATATACAGAATAATTAACATGTTATATTTATTATTTACATGAGTTACACATCATTATTATACCCATCCAAATAATATTATATTGAATAACAATTACACCACGACGTGGAGACGGTAGTCCGTACGTACGCACGTATGGTGACATGTTATTCAAAGGGTGGATAGAATACTGAATATGGTTGTACCATATTTATAATAACATCACAGTATATGTCAGATACTGGAGTTATTATTTTAGAATGGTAAGAACAAAGGAAGAAGAAGTGGAAGAAGAAATGAACTTGGAGAAGGGTGGTGAAATCATTACCTCTTCTTCGGGTTCTTCCTTTTGATTTGATCAAAAGGGCTCCTTAGGTTGGCTTTCTGATAAAACTAAGGCCTCTAGGTTGTATTGAGGGATGTTGGGAGAGTATTTGGGCAGATTTTGGCCGAACCAAAAGGCTTTGAAGGTGTGAAGAAATGAGAAGGAGGAGTGCCCTTTTATAAGAGGGGTGAGGGGCACCTTTGGAAAGGCTAGAAATATTAATTTATAATAAATTCATATTCGGTTTCTAATGGCTCCAAATCTTATTATTCAAATGTTAAGGTGGGGATAGGTCGAAAACCACTCAACCAATAGAATTTAGACAGGTTTGGGTACTTATATTAACCTTATCTTTAAGTATTAACTCTAAGTTAATTAGTTTCACTTTTACAATGTCTCTTTGTATTTTTATATAATATGGTTAATAAACTTACTATATACATCCACACGACCCCCAAGTGGTACATTAATGATGAACCTATCATTATATAAGTCTCTTTTCTGAACCTTAGATTTTTAAGAATTTAATATCAATTAATAATATAATATTTTTTTTAAGAACTCTTTTATGTCAATTTTGACACTATTCAATAGTTGATTTTTGTGAAACTCATAAAAGATTGATTACTTAGAAAAAAGTCGATTAAATCAATCCTAATATATCATATTATCCTATAAAATTAGTTTAATTCATTAAAAGTTTCATATTATATTTATTTGGGTATTTATAATATCAATTATTTTAATTTGTCACTATTATAGTAATTACTGCATCATCATTGTGTCATAAATAAAATAAATTATTTAATGTCTAAAAATTATAAATAAAATATCATTATGTAGGAAATATTTTTATCTTTCTAATGAATATTTATAATCTAAAATCCAACATATATAACCCTATGTAACAATTGTTTTTCTAAAAGATATATGCTTGTGTCATTTATGTATTCATTTTAACTTAATTAAAATAAAGTGTCATTATCACTTACAAGTGGATCCATGGGGTCCCAAAATAGACCCAAAGATTCCCATGATCGACCATGTATCAACCAATAGGGTTAAGATACGTTTTAGGGTAATTTAGTATTATTATAATATTATTTTTTAACCCTTATTTACCGGATTTACCCTTAACCATGGTAAATAAAATATTTACCGCAGTAATTATTCAAAATGTATAAAAATAAAAGTTACCTATTTACACAATTTGAACATCCTGATTCCAAATATGGAATCCATTTTCCTAAATTCAAAACACATAAGTGGCAGAAATTAATTTAAAATTAATTCCCGCTGTCAAAACAAAAAGCGTGTTTTTAAGAGATAATAACTATCAAAAGATTTACACTCGTTTATGTTCGGTTTAATTGTAAAATTATGTCCAATGACCAAAATTATATTAAATGGTAAAAATATATTCTAAATATACTTTAAAACCACTAAAATTCATAATTTATCACTATTAATTATTTTGATTAAAAAAGTTGTTTTTAATTAAAACTTAGTAATTTTCACTATTCATCAAAATATGAAAGTTATCCGAAATGTACCAAAATTTCACCTTAGGCTAAATTCGATATTCAGAATCCAAAAATGAAGTCCATTTTCAAATATAAAATATATATAATTTCAAAAAGTAGGTATTAATATTCATAACGGCTAGTTTGATTAGTTATGGTGTGTTAGAACTCGGTGTTGCGTACAACACACGCTATCACATTATTCAAAGAGAAGCGTACCGTAGAAGCTTGGGGTGTTACAATGCATATAGTTTAAGGGTGATGGGATGTGCTAAGGTTTAATTTTATATTCATATAAATTGAATATCTCCCCATTAATTAAAATTAAATCATGGATTATTATTTGAAATAATGAACAATGAATCCCAATGATGTCACACCCGATATTAAATAAATAGACGATCAATGCCCTCAATAGAGAAATACTCTTGTATCATGATAAAATTTGAATACATTTTTAATGTATCAACAATTATCCATATGAAATAATTTATATTGCATTTAATTGGATGGAAAAAATATTTATCATAGTGATTTTTTAACACTTCAATACAGGTATGGGTAGTGGTGGAAACACTCCTTTGGGTAGTTCTAATCTGCCTTCACTTTCTGACATACAAAATGTACTGTAGTCTAATAAATGATATCTCTTTTCATATTATCCTACCAATAAGGATCTAAAATACCACAATAAATTTTGGGATTCCAGGATGTACACATAAAATAGATATATTATCTTTATCCCACAACTATTTCCTTAACATTGGAATATAATAGATTCAAAGCCATGAACTAAACCTCAATACTTCTTGTAGATCAATATTGAACATAGAAGAAATATCATTTTCCAATATTCTATATTATTATATAACTTATGATTATCTATTTTAGATTTCTTTTTCCTATAAAGTAGATATGGTCGGTAGATCATTTGGGATAGGATTCATGACACCCTTCCCTTTTGAAATCCTTGTCCCTGTATACCAATCTTTGATCAATAAATATTATTATATAATAATGTTTTAAATAACTCCATGTTTTTTTATAATCAACAAATCAATATTTTTTTTTCATTTTTAGGGAGATGATATATAGAAAAAACATTTTCCTTAAAAATTTCAATCCATCTCTATTGTCTCAAGTTCAATTCATTTTGGTTGAATATATACTTCAGACCGTGGTTATTAGTGTATATATCAGACTTCTCACAAGAAAAATAAAATATCCATATAATTAATGAAAAGATAAATAAAAGTTAATCCAAATCATGGTTAGGATAATTATGTTCATGTGGTTTCAATAAGTTATATGAATATACAATCAAATTTTATGTTTTTATGAGTACACTTCTATGTATTTTCAAGTATGTTTCATTATAAATAACAAATAATTCATTATTAGAGGGTAATGTAAGAACCAGTGCACCGAACAAGATCTTGTTCAATTTTTGGAAACATTATCAACACTTATTTATTTAGATAAACTTAACTCCCTTTTGAGTTAACTTTTTTGGTTGATTAAAAATATAGGAATAATTTTTCACAAACATTCTACATTATCCTTCTTGACCAAAAAAACAATGAATATCAATTACTACTGTAGGTCTAGGAACTAATATATGAAAACTATATTTTCTAGATAAACTAAGACTCAATTACTGATCAAAATTAGTCGCAAGAATGTCATTTTTTGTAACTAAAACTCATGTTCTCTAAAATAACATTTTTTTCCATTTTTCAGCATTTATAATATTAATACTTGATGATACCCATTATCATAATGAAATTTACAATAAATAATTATATAATCACTAAAGAACTCTGAAAATTTATCAATGTAGTACCTAGAGACATTATCCATGAAATCCAAAAATTTGAAAGGATCATTAGTAAAGAACAATTTTATAAACTAACCTGCAATGTCGATATCTTGTTCGAAAAGAAGCCTTCAAGATATCATATTTCTTCACCCTAGTTAATAATACTTCAATCAGAGGTAAATCTTGAAAATAATTAGGCCCCACAATGTTGGTTGACCAAATCATTAATCCTTATAATAGTGTATTTTTTATTCAATGTGATCCCATTAAATTCTATATAAACAATGTAAAACCACGTTGATCTATAATTCTTATCCATAAAGAGAATAAGTCCTCTTCAAGGAGACACACTTGGATGAATAAAACCCTTATCCAAAATATATTTATGTTTCTTTGTTAATACATATACCTCAACATATTCCATTATATATGTGGTTTTTATATATTATTGAATATTGGTATGGGTTCAATTGAGAACTAAACCTCTCTTTTATGGGAGATCCATATAATTATTTAGGAAATAAATCAATATATTCTTAAAAAATGGGTTTATATCCTATTTTTATATTTTCACGTTATTCCCCTTATTTACTAATAATTTCTATAAATAAAAAAATAGGATGTGGTTATTACCAATTTTTACGATGATATATCCTTCCTTTAATGATAATTACTAGTTTAATCTTCAATACAACTGAAATTTCATTAATTTTTGTAGTTGATCTAGGAATTATACTTTGATAACCAATTCATACCATGTTTTAAGTCAAATTAAACCATTAGAATGACTAATAGGTTTAAAGATACGTTTTAAGTAGTAAATTTAATAGGGAAATTTATGTACATCCTTGATGAATGAATAATTCCTCCATGATTTCTAATTAACAACTCGACCACATGGGTTTGATGGTTAAATTTGATTTTCATTATCTATATAAATAGGGGGAAAACACCTTTTTATTAAACAAATGGAAACCATATTTATTTATCATTATAGGCAAGCCTAGTACATAGCATATAGGCCCTAGGACCTAAAGCCCCAATGAACATGGCCCGAAATCCCAGTGGGAATGAAGCCCATTATATGACTTGTATTCCCATGACCCTTACAAACCTATTTGGATGGTCCACACTATACACCCTTCCCTCCACTCACATGTTCCGGAAATGTTGGATGTTGTGATAGAATTTCTCTCATTTCCCATACACCCACACCACTAGAGGCCATATACCATATAACCCCCAAGTCACATACCACTGCCACTAGATCAACCCTTTCACTAACCATATTCTACCCTGACTTCCATGTATCCATTTAACAAAACCACCAGAGGCCACCACCTAAGTCACCCCCATTGTATTCCCTATAAATCATTGTTAGAATGTTTATCAACCATAATTGGTCTCCCAACCAGGAATAATACCACCAAATTCAACATTTAACATAACTTTTCCATGCCTATTTCCACATCGAGACTTCTCCTAGATGGATGTCGCCATCATCTTCTACTATCCACCTTCCCATATCCTTTCATTTATTTATAGGCTATCATAACCTTCAAGAGACCACCAAAATTTATATGTGAAATTATGACCAAACATAGGGTCAATACCTCAATCTAGTTCAGGCCATGAAGTACCCATTCTAGTCAAACGGGTTCTCATCTTAATGAATGAAAAAAATAATTTATAGTAACAGAATAAGAAAAATATGAGTTATATATTTTTGTTTATGATGAGTGTAACTACGACTAAATAATTTTCAGACTAAATATATTCAATCATGATTGAATAAAAATTATTCATTATAATATATAGGGATTGATGATGCTTTTTGACCACCATCTTATTATTTTGAAATTAATAAGATAAATTTCCATTCAACCCACACATGAATCATTACACTTCAAGTTTAAATCACAAAATATTATATTTGTAAATAGAATATGAATATTTTGGATTTAAAAATTCGTAATAAATTTGAGATTTATATTAATCTATTTTACAATTATAAAATTGTCCACTCCCTTTATAAAAATTAACCAAATTCAATTTTCCATACTTATTTCATAGGAGTAGTTTTTTTCTTTTCCTATATTCCATGGTTAATTTGTTTTATAAATTTTTCACTACCCTCCACTTCTTATCATTTAGTATATGAGACCAATGTTCATGTCTAAACTCTATTTTCACTTTGTTATCACACTAAATTTTATCCTCACAGCCACCAATGTCTTGGATTGAATGTGATTTCCATAGATAAGGTATTTTCCCAATAAATAATTAAATGATTTTTGCACCAAAATTGAGGATTAATCTTAAAGCCTATTGAAAAATCCATGTAAGTTCCATCTATTGAGATCCCACTGATACATTATCCATTCAAATCACCTCATGTAATTTCATTTCCATTCTTATATGAAGGGAATGAGGAAAATATTTAATGATTTTTTTGATATATTACCTCTCCATAACATCCACCACATATTTTGGCTTTTTGTTCATGATCAATTTACACACTTGATTGACTTATCCCTCTTATAAATATATTTCCAATATTATTTTATAATTATTAGAATAATAGAGTATAATAAATATCTTTTCTATAGTCTTGAAACATTTTTTTGAAATTAGTGGATCTGAGGTTCCACTAAAAGTATCCCATCATTAACACATAAATGTTCAAACTGATATTTGGTCCTTAGTTAAGAATAATGGTTAACATGGTCTCGTTTATTATTTATGAATTGACTTAACTTATTAATCATTATCACGATTCTTTAAACCCCATATTTCATAATATTAGGAAGATCATTTTAACATTGTCTATTACATCTTTTATATAATGAGTCCTTTTATTCCCTTTTATTTTTATATGAATAAAACCTATGTAAGATATTTTTTATATTGTAAGTATTATAATAATAATTATAAATGAATTTTTCATCTTATTTTTTTAATTATATAATTTTAGGAATTTAGTACATTTTTTATATATCATTCATAATGGTATTAAAAAAGAATGAGATTAACCAAATAATATCCCATGGGGTGTATAACAAGTTTTTTGAAAAGGAGTATTTTTCATGAAACAATTATAGGTTGAGTTAATACCTACCATTACATTACGGGGTTATTAATTCTAGTTACATCTTTTCCAGATCTGCATCCCATTTAGAATTTAGACATTGATTTCATTACATTTATTCCACTCGCATTATAATTTACAGAAACTTTATTTTTTTTCTTATATTTAGACTTATTGATAAGGTTTTTAATATTGTCTTACCATAATAATTTTCATAAGTAACAAAAAAATTTCTTTAGGTATGAACTATGGTGACTTGATTATTTAATAATTGATTTTTAATATAATTCCTTGAAAAATTGTGCACGAATAACTTCAACTGAAATTTCAAGGTTTACTTCATGGAAAATTTTTATATAATATATGATGTACATAGCGAAAACATAAACAAAAACATAAAATTTATTTAATACACTTGGATTAATATTTTATTATACCAACCTTGTTTTCATCACTGCAAGTGATTTCTTAGGGACTCACATCAATATAAAAGGTTGAGTATAATACGTAGTAAGGTATAAAAAAGTAAATTGAACAAAACTAATTATCATAGATAAAAAAATAGGGTATTAAATGATTTAATAATCATAAGAATGAGAAACATAATATAGAAGTGTGTACAAAATATAAAAATGATGTATTCATAATCATATCACCAAGGTTCAATATAAGGGTGTCACAAAACATATTACCCTAGTTATTCACGAAGGTATTATATAACATATAATCTATAGAGATTAACTATATAACTAATGCATTAAAGATATAAAATATAAAACCTTTTATATTTATTAATTAATGTTTTCTCCATAGATAATATGTCATAATAAATCATTTCATCAATAACTGATGGATAATAATGAATGAGTTTTATATAAAATAGTTGAATACATAAGAGATTAAATATTTTAATGTTTGTTCATTTTTATTTGATGATAAAAGAACATGGTAAAAAATAGGAAAATACCCAATCAAATTAGTATAATTACATCAATATGAATAACCTTTAATAGAAACAGGGAAGATTATTCACAACATAAAAAGGGAGTTAGGGAAAATCAATGAAAGACTTTAGATTCATAACAAGTATACAATGTGGTTTATGGAACTTGATTAATGAGGGAGAGTGGAAGTATATCATTATTATAAAAATATTTTCAATGAAATTTAATTATCATATGTACGTGGGAATAAAATATGTTTGAAATTATAAGACTAAGTACAACATAAATAATTAGATAAAAGGGGGAGTGAGATAATTACTTACTATTCAAGATAAGTTTTTAAATCATGAGGATATTTATTTCCTTGAAGCATTATTAAATCCAGAAAAATTATTTTGAGAGGTAAAATGATGTAAAATTCATGATAAATTTATTGTGAGTGAATGAAATGGGTTCGATAGGGGGTCATATAGAAAAATAAGAACAATTTCTTATTAATATCTAAATATAGGCCTTGGAATTATAGTATGCGGATAATGGAAAACCATTGGATTGACTATTATTTAATATCATTTTCTATTAATTATATTAGGTTATTTATGAATTTTTTGAGTTCTAAAATAGAAAATCATTTTTATATATTTTTTGTTATTAGAAAATAAGTGTTTCAAAATATAACATTATTAAAAGATTAATAATCATTTTATAATTTATGAAGTTCTCAATAGGTTTTGAAAATTCATTTGAATTCATTAAAATACATAATATTACTCAAAATATTATTTTTTATCTTAGATTAATATATTTTAATTATTATATATTTTTGTTGCCAAAAAACATACAGAGAACAAAAAACTATTTTTTAACTATTCAATAGAAAATAATGTTTTTAATAAAATTATAAAATTTTCTTTGATTTCAATAAAATTTTATAAATTTGAGAAATTTATATTTTAAATAAAAATATATATTCATTGAAAAATAATAGTTTTTAAGACAAAAATTAACTTTCTTACCCTTAAAAAAATAACTAAGATATTATAAAATAATATTTTAATTAATATTTTAAAAAATAGCGTCATATATTACTATTCCATAATCATAAATATTCATTAAAATATTTTTTGAAATTCTATATTTTCCAAATCTATAATTATGTTTTATTTATATCCAAAAATCTATTTATAATATTCATCTTATATTTATGTGTATTTTTTTAAATAAAATATTACTAATAAAGGAATTTAAAAAAAATATTTTCTTAAAAAAAATAACTTTTATAACACTAAGGTCAAGATATATAGCCCCTTAATTCAATTACATATTCCCGTAAGGATATGTTGTGCAATTATGGAACTTTCATTGGGTGGCTCAGCTAAAATTGATATAGTGGTGACCTCCACAAGTTTAAAAATATATAGTAATGAAATCCAATCAATTTGTACTTATTGAATATTATTTTTGGTATTGGTCAAGATTGAACCTATAAGGCCCCATCCTTAAACCTTACTTAATCTTGAGTTATTACAAGATTACACATTGATGATCTTTTCAGGTTTAGAGTTTTAGAGAATTAGATCATGAAACTTGCATTACATTCCACATTTAAACAAAGTGGTTACATAAAAGATAGTATTCATTCTTCCCATCAACGGAAACATATTTAAAATAAAACATGGATTCTTTCATGACATATACTTGACACTATCATCCCATCATGTACCATTCCCTTGACCTGTGAAAAACATTTCAAAAACTTGGGATGAGCATAAAAGGCTCAGTAAGGGTTATAAAAATATGGAAAGGAAACATGAGTTCATATATACATAAGAATGAAATCATACTTTACCCATAATACATAGGCACTTTAGCATACCTCATCAAATCAGGAATAAATCATAGAAATTATAAGACATAAAAGGTAACTTGAGGCATTCATAACATTCTTACATAGGGAGTAACCCTCTTGGTTACGTTTGGAATACCCACCACAGTATATTCTCTAAATCTCTTCGGAGAAACCTTAACGTTTCACTCCTTCGAGTTACCCAATGCCTTGGAAAGCTATATCAGGCTCACCCGCCCTTAGTTTATCATTGAACCACCCGTCTTCATAATAATTCCCAAGAACCTCAACATAATCGTATCACATAAAACATGCATAAAGGAAACATAACATTTCCACCTTTAAATCACATGATATCTACACAACACATTGATATAAAAACATTATGAAAACCATTTTCAATACCAAAATAAAAGAAAAGAAAAACATGGTATTTATTTTTCTTTAAAAAAAGGTATGTCTTGTAGAGGAAGCCGAAACTCAAATAATGGTCACGGCGGTAGAGAAGTCGTTGTCGCCACATACGTACGAAAAAACATTCCCTTTTGTCGTTTAGTAAAATGCTTCGTATAAAAAAGATTCCTTTTGGATAAATGTAAAAGTCAAAGGGGTTTATACACTGTATAAAAGAAGGTTGGGTATAAAGCAAAATATGCCTCAATGAAAGGAGATTGAGACGAAGTCCCTTACAAAGACGGTATCCTTGGTTTAAGGATAAATCAATTACATAATTATGTGTGACAAACAAATACACAAAATATAAGTGGATATTAAGTGTAAAATAATCAAAGGAAATTCACACATATTCAAAGGATGACATATTCAATTACTACATGTTGAACCCAAAGAAATCGAAATTGGGTTAAGAAGTTCCCTTGACAGCCTAACGACATCACATCAAAATAAGTTGATGAGAGATAAAAAAAAGGTATCTCATTACATGGAAATAAAATTTACATAAATAAGGATATATGAGAACATATCCCAACATAACAATATGTAAATTAAAAGACCCAACAAAAGAAGTCTTTTAAAAAGAGGAGGGTGAAAGGTTCCCTTACCGACATGGGTATCATTCGAAACATACACCTCGTGAAAGAAGGACAATACAACATTGATGTAAATACTCATAAAAGAAAGTATATTACACAATGAGTAAAATTATGGGAAGTATATACACCACTCAATGTAAATTGTGGCAAATGTAGCATAAATCTCACGGGAATAAAAGTGAGATGAAAAATCCCTTACGAAAACTCAGCAGCCTAACGACGCCACATAAAACTTCCAAAAATTGATTGATGAGATATAATAGGGTCTCTCATCATATTAAAATAAATTTTACAGAAGGAGGAATATAAAAGAACATCCCCCAACAAAATAAAGAAGATCTTAAAAGAAGTGACATAAAAGAGAGTACTTAAAAAGAAAGAGCGAGGATAGATCTTTTACGAAAATTCGGCAGCCTAACGGCGCCACTCAAAACATCCAAAATGCATTGATGAGAGAGAATAGGGTCTCTCATCATATGAACATAAAAATTACAGTAAGATTAATATAAAAGAACATGCAAATAACAAGAAATATGATCTTTAAAAGGAATGACATAAAAGAGTGTACTTAAAAAGAAAGAGAGGAGTAGGATCCCTTACCTCAGGTCCAACTTGACTTGTTCGTTTCTTTATATTCCTGAATAATAAACTTCGTTCAATTAATAATTTCCTAAGTAACTACTTTAGATATTATTATTCATTTTATATCACATATTATAATGTTATAATAATTGTTTAATAATGTTAGTTCATATCAGATGTTTTTGTCGATGTTTGGTACATGAGTCAAAAATGAACTTGTTTGAAAAAAGATTGCCCATGTAGTTATAAGTAAATAATTTTTTAGAATAGTATTAATGATTAAAATATCATATATATCCAGTAAATATTGATTTTATACTATTCCATATCATTTGGAGATAAAAAACGAAAAGCACCGTTCATGGAGACGGTAGGCCGTACGTACGCATGAACACTACTTTCATTTTTTGTCATATTAATGGAATTAAAACAAAATGAGAGAGATATATATATGTTATAATTCCAGAATGAGATCCATAATTTAGATGTAATATATTACATATATATCCAGTATATATATGTACTTATAAAATTACATAACATTTTGAGATAAGAAATAAAATGTACCGTTCATGGAGACGGTAAGCCGAACGTACGCGTGAACGCTACTTCCATTTCTATTTAATATTTAATGGAATTAAAACATAATGATACATAATAGTATTTTAATTCCAGTATGTTATCATATATAATATCATTAAATATATCCTTTATACGTACCACATATGGTATTAACGAATCAAATCACTTTGAGGGGGCAGTAGTCCGCACTTCCTTAAATGAAGATATCACGTTTACCCATAATGGAAACCATAAAGGTATGCCATAAATTAAAAATACAGAAGCTTAAGTAAAACATAAACATATTATATATCATATATAAATATAGTGTCATCTTAATGGCCACCATTGAAGTTGTTAGAATAATGTTGAACAATCATCGTTTCGGGAGGCAGAAATTCTCCATCCACTGAAACAGTATGTTTTTTAACAATTAGATGTAGGTGTGTGTAAGTGTAGCTCTAATCCTTCTTATAAAAACATCCTAGTATATTGAAGATACTGGATTTGTTACAAAATAAATGAAAAAAAAGAGTTTAGGGGGTTGGAGAAGCAAAATAAAACATAAGGACACAAGTGAAGACATTATCTTAAAATCCGGTAACTCCCATTGGTTTGAGCTCAAAGGCTTCCTTGGGAAGACTTCTGCCTAAATTGAGGTTTCAAGGAGTAATAGAGGGAAGTTGAGAGAGAAAATGGGCAGGGGTTGTCCGAGCCAAAGGCTTTGGGAGTGTGGGTAAGGAGGTAGAGGTGGGGGCCTTTTATAAGAGGATAGGAGGGGCACTCTTGTAAAGTTACAAAATGTTACTTTATTTTCAAAAGTGTTTCGGATTTTAAAGGTCCCACATTGATGTATTTCGAGGATAAGGTGATAAGGGTTAGAAATCCACTCATCCAATAAGTTTTGGACATGTGTAGGTCTTAAATAATACATTATCTTTCCATTTTATTTAAATTGTTAAATAATGAGGTCATCGCTTCATCATCATGATGTCATAAATAATTTAATTTATTTAATGTCTAAAAATTATAAAAAAATACTATGATGTAGGAAATATTTTTAGCTTTCCAATGACTATTTATAGTCAAAAATATAACTTGTATAACCACATGTAAAGTTTTTTTTAGTAAAACATCTCGTGTTTGTGTCATTTTTACTTTAACATTAAATAAAAAAATATTTATGTCATTTTCCAACCAAAGTGGCTCCATGGGGTCCCCAAGTAGACCCATGGATTTTAGTGGTCATCCATGACACATCCAATGATGGTAGGACATGTGTCTAGGTCATTTCAATTTATTAAAACATTATTCTTACCATAAACTACACTAATTACCTCTAATCACGATTAAAAACTTAATAAGTTACTATTCACCAAAAAAATTATTTTTATCCCATTGAACAACATTTTACTTCTTAATGACAACCATGTATGTCAGATTTTTGAAATTAGAAACACAAAGATGGCAAAATTTAATTTTATTGGAAAAAGCAGCTTTTATAAGTACCACTTAGTGGTTTCAGTATTCATCGAAAATTTACGTTTTTTCAGAAAAATCCCAAAAATTCACCCTAAGCTATATTTGATATTCCAAATTCAAAAATGAATTCTATTTTACATAATTCAAAACATATAAGTCACATTAATTAATTTAATAATTAAATTCCATTGTCAGAGAAAATAACATGTTTTTATGAAACAATAAGTATCAAAAGATTGACACTAGTTTAAGTCTGATTTCAAAGTGAAATTAATTCCAACGACCACTATTGGATTTAATGGTAAAAATATATTCTAATTTCACTTTAAAACCAATTAAAAAGATAATCTAATCATATAAATAAATTAGATTAAAAAGTGGTTTTGAAATAAAATACAACATTTTACACTATTCATTAAAAAATGAACTTTATCGGAAAGATACCAAAAATTTACACAAAGTAAATTTTGATGTCTCAATTCTTAAGAAGAGTTTTATTTGGACCAATAGAATGTATAAGAGTGAAAAAAACTATATTTAATGACGGTTCTCCATCAAAAGGCGGTAAGTGAACCTTTAGTGAAAACTAGGGCATATACGCCTAAAATTGAATTCTTTCCGTATTTTAAGCCTTTATCTTTTATTGGATAAATGTAAAAACATTTAAAAACATATATAATCATATTTTAGTTATTTATATCCATTCCCGCCAATACAACGGCTACATGTTAACTATCATTTAAAATAATATTATTTTATTATTAGAGTGCAATGTAAGTTTCCCAAGAAACACGTTGTTGCGTGTTGGGTACGCCATCAAGCATAGCGTCCCCTTTAAAGTCATATTAATATTTTATTCACAAATATGGATAAATATGAAAATGTCATATTCTTTATTTACCTGGGGTGTTACATCCTTCCCCCCTTTTGGGAATTGCGTCCTTGCAATTTTTGAAATTGCGATTGGAAACATCCTTGAATGTCCCACATCGGATCAAGAGTCGGTAAAACAATCACTTTAAAATAAAGGAAGATAAGTACAGAGGTCACCCGAGTTAACCCATACTAGGATTCCATTTAGAAAAACATGGACATGGAATAAAAAGCAAAGGGTCATGTTCTTGAGGGAGAGTGATAGTAAACATGTCTAGGAGAAAGTTAACCATAAGAAAATCACAAACTTGTGATGTGTTAAACGGTATTCGATTCCCCAATAGGAAAAGTTAATAGACAACATTTTTGTTTTAAGTTTCTTTTTATTGAGGAATTTATTCATAAGGAAACATAATCACTTATCATTTTGACTTTCAAATTTTACTAGGTTCCTTAATAAAACTCATATTTTTTCCAAAAGATGAGTATTTAGGGAGACTTGTTCGCATTAAGGGTACTATAATCAACTTCTAGAGAATCACCTAATCCACCAAAGAGAACTATATACTTCCCATGTCTTTAGTATTTAACCAAAAACAAAACCAAAAAGGTTAGTACAAGGTCAGATAATCCAGAAAAGGATAACCCTCAAAAAGAAAATCTATGCTTAATCTCCAAAATTTGTCCAACAAAACCCAAAGTTCAATGAGGACCATCCGATAAACAATTTGTCCATAAAATTATTCAAAGTAATCCAATCTAAGATTGAAACCCAAATATTTGAAGGATTTAGTCACATAGTCTTCCAAGTTAAATCATAACATTTATCTCCAAACAACATCAGTTTCTCCTAAAGTCTCGTATTGAAAAGTAATTAACCTAATCACATATCCTCCATGATAGGTTAATCATTTTCATAAATAACCCAAAATCAACTTACTATTAATTCATAAAATCATATAACTAAAAAGAATCAGTCAAACTAACCAGGGACTTCACGTAGTCCAGTGGTAGGCGATAAATACCAGTCGCACTTTGGTTGTGGGTTCGATTCCCCAACTTTGTCCGACGCGACGGTTAGTCACACGGTCTGCGTGTTGTCCTTTTTCCAAAACTATATAATTCTCAAATCATTCCCAAAAAGGGATAAAATCATCAAAAAAAACCATAACATAATTTAACCTCAATTTTACCTCATGCCTTTCACTTCAATCATAACATATAGTAACCCATAATTACCTCAAAAGTAAGGATCATATAAACCCAAATGGTTCTTTATAACTATGTCCACAAAAAAAAGATAACTATTCCTTGAATAAAATTTGAATATATTAAACATCAGGGTTACACATAATATAAAAATTTTTCTAATGAAACCCCATCATCAAAAGAGACTTAATACTCTTAAAAATTTAACCATAACTCTTGAAGCCCTTATATGTTGACATCTTACTCATTCAACATTCTTCATGATATATTAACCTTTTATTTCCAACTTATTCCGAAATACCTCTTTCCTACAAACAAAATCATGAATCATATCCTAAGATTCCAAAATAGGAAAACAATAGTCATGAAATAATACATACCTTTGATTGGTCATTGTCAGTTTCTTCATCCTCAATCGGAATGGCATTAGGTATTGGTAAACGAACATTTGTACACTCTTGGTGATCCCATTCACGAAACTTCTTCATAGGACATGTGTTTGCATAATGACCATGCACACCACATTTAAAACATTCAATTGATCCCTCAGAAAGAACTTCTTTCCCTTTCCTTGAGTCAACTGGATTCTTCCTTTTTCCATGGCAGGTTATTGCTTTATGAACTTCATTTCCACATCAATAGCATATTTCTGTCCCTTTGAAACATTTTCCTAGGTGTTTCTTTCCACATCTTTGACACATAGGTTTTTGAACACACTTACCTTTATTATTTTTACCTGTACTTCCGTAGGGATTTGTTTGTCGCATATATGATGCCTTAAAGAAATCACCAAGGTTTAGGTGGTCAATCATGACTCCAGATAGTTGGTTGAGGATAATCAAAAGAGTTCTCATTGCAGCTCCCATATCATTCAGTTGCTTGCTCAAAAAACTATCACAGTTTCCTTCACATCCACTGTTACTTTGGTTCCTGCTAGATCCAGCCATTTACTAAAACCAAAAAGGTCAGTGTGAGTATATCAAAAAACCATCATGTACTAATGAGGAAGATAAACACTAATATATACTTACTCATTCACTTTATATAAAACTAGGACTCTTTCTGAAATCCTAACCATTATGGTAATGCCACTTATGCTTAATGAATACCCTAACCTCTAAAGTTATCTAAACCGACCTTTGATACCAACTATAAGGCCCCACCCTTAAACCTTACTTAATCCTGAGTTATTACAAGATTACACATTGAGGATCCTTTCAGGTTTAGAGTTTTAGAGAATTAGATCATGAAACTTGCATTACATTCCACATTTAAACAAAGTGGTTACATAAAAGATAGTATTCATTCTTCCCATCAACGGAAACATATTTAAAATAAAACATGGATTCTTTCTTGACACATACTCGACACTATCATCCCATCATGTACCGTTCCCTTGAGCTGTGAAAAAAATTTCAAAAACTTGGGATGAGCATAAAAGGCTCAGTAAGGGTTATAAAAATATGGAAAGGAAACATGAGTTCATATATACATAAGAATGAAATCATACTTTACCCATAAAACATAGGCACTTTAGCATAACTCATCAAATCATGAATAAATCATATAAATCATAAGACATAAAAGGTAACATGAGGCATTCATAACATTTTTATGTAGGGAGTAACCATCTTGGTTACGTTTGGAATAGCCACCACAGTATATTCCCTAAATCTCTTCGGAGAAACCTTAACGTTTCACTCCATCACGTTACCCAATTCATTGGAGAGCTATATCGGGCTCACCCACCCTTAGTTTATCACGGAACCACCCGTCTTCATAATAATGCCCAAGAACCTCAACATAATCTTATCACATAAAACATGCATAAAGGAAACATAACATTTCCACCTTTCAATCACAAGATATCAATACAACAAATTGATATAAAAACATTATGAAAACCATTTTCAATACCAAAATAAATGAAAAGTAAAAAATGGTATTTATTTTTCTTTTAAAAAGAAGGTATGTCTTGTAGAGGGAGCCGAAACTCGAATAATGGTCACGACGGCGGAGAAGTCGTTGTCGCCGCATACGTACGACAAAACATTACCTTCTGTCGTTTAGTAAAACGCTTCATATAAAAAAGATTCCTTTTGGATAAATGTAAAAGTCAAAGGGGTTTATACACCGTATAAAAGAAGGTTGAGTATAAAACAAAATATGCCTCAATGAATGGAGATTGAGACGAAGTCCCTTACAAAGACGATATCCTTGGTTTAAGGATAAATCAATTACATAATTATGTGTGAAAAACTAATACACCAAATATAAGTGGATATTAAGTGTAAAATAATCAATGGTCATTCACACATATTCATAGGATGACATATTCAATAACTACATGTTGAACCCAAAGAAATCGAAATTGGGTTAAGAATTTCCCTTGACAACCTAACGACGTCACATCAAAATGAGTTGATGAGAGATAAAAAAGGTATCTCATCACTTGGAAATAAAATTTAAATCAATAAGGATATATGAGAATATATCCCAACATAACAATATGTAAATTAAAAGACCCAACAAAAGAAGTCTTTTAAAAAGAGGAGGGTGAAAGGTTCCCTTACCGACATGGGTATCTTTCGAAACATACACCTCGTGAAAGTAGGAAAATACAACATTGATGTAAAAACTCATAAAAGAAATTATATTACACAATTATTAAAATAATGGGATGTACATACACCACTCAATGGAAATTGTGTCAAATGTAGCATAAATCTCACGGGAATAAAAGTGAGATGAAAAATCCCTTACGAAAACTCGGCAGCCTAACGACACCACTTAAAACTTACAAAAATGGATTGATGAGATCAAATAGGGTCTCTCATCATATTAACATAAAGTTTACAGAAATAGGAATATAAAAGAACATCCCCCAACATAACAAAGAATATCTTAAAATAAGTGACATAAAAGAGAGTACTTAAAAAGAAAGAGAGAGAGGATAGATCTCTTATGAAAATTCGGCACCCTAACGGCGCCACTCAAAACTTCCAAAATGGATTGATGAGAGAGAATAGGGTCTCTCATCACATGAACATAAAAATTACAGTAAGATTAATATAAAATAACATCCCAATAACAAGAAATATGAACTTTAAAATGAATGACATAAAAGAGTGTAGTTAAAAAGAAAGAGAGGAGTAGGATCCCTTACCCCAGGTCCAACTTGTCTTGTTCATTTCTTTAGATTCCGGAATAATAAACTTTGGTCAATTAATAATTGCCTAAGTACCTCATTTAGAGATTATTATTCATTTCATATCACATATTATAATGTTATAATAATTGTTTAATAATGTTAGTTCATATCATACGTTTTTGTCGATGTTTGGTACATGAGTCAAAAATGAACTTGTTTGAAAAAAGATTGCCCATGTAGTTATAAGTAAATAATTTCTAGAATATTATTAATGATTAAAATATCATATATATCCAGTAAATATTCATTTTATACTATTCCATATCATTTGGAGATAAAAAATGAAAAGCACTGTTCATGGAGACGGTAGGTCGTACGTACGCATGAACGCTACTTTCATTTTTTGTCATATTAATGGAATTAAAACAAAATGAGAGATATATATATATATGTTATAATTCCAGAATGATATCCATAATTTAGATTTAATATATTACATATATATCCATTATATATATATGTACTTATAATATTACATAACATTTTCAGATAAGAAATGAAATGTACCGTTCACGGAGACAGTAAGCCGTACGTACGCATGAACGCTACTTCCATTTCTATTTCATATTTAATGGAATTAAAACATAATGATACATAATAGTATTTTAATTCCAGTATGGTATCATATATAATATCATTAAATATATCCTTTATACGTACCACATATGGTATTAACGAATCAAATCACTTTGAGGGGGCGGTAGTCTGCACTTCCTTAAATGAAGATATCGCATTTACCCATAATGGAAACCATAAAGGTACGCCATAAATGAAAAATACAGAAGATTAAGTAAAACATAAACATATTATATATCATATATAAATATAGTGTCATCTTAATGGCCACACTTGAAGGTGTTAGAAGAATGTTCAACAATCATCGTTTCGGGAGGCAGAAATTCGCCATCCACCGAAACAATATGTTCTTTAACAATTAGATGTAGGTGTGTGTAAGTGTAGCTCGAATCCTTATTATAAAAACATACTAGTATATTTAAGATACTGGATTTGTTACAAAATACATGAATAAAAAGAGTTTAGGGGGTTGGAGAAGCAAAATAAAACAAAAGGACACAAGTGAAGACATTACTTTAAATCGGGTAACTCCCTTTGGTTTGAGCTCAAAGGCTTCATTGGGAAGACTTCTGCCCAAAGTGAGGTTTCAAAGAGTAAGAGAGGGAAGTGGAAAGACAAAATTGGTAGGGTTTGGCCGAGCCAAAGGCTTTTGGAGTGTGGGTAAGGAGGTAGAGGTGGGGGCCTTTTATAAGAGGAGAGGAGGGGCACTCTTGTAAAGTTACAAAATATTACTTTATTTTCAAAAGAGTTTCGGATTTTAAAGGCCCCACATTGATGTATTTCGAGGATGAGGTGATACGGGTTCTAAATACACTCATCCAATAGGTTTTGGACATGTATAGGTCTTAGATATTACATTATCTTTCCATTTTATTTAAATCGTTAAATAATGAGGTAATTGCTGCATCATCATGATGTCATAAATAATTTAATTTATTTAATGTATAAAAATTATAAAAAAATAATATGATGTAGGAAATATTTTTATCTTTACAATGACTATTTATAGTCAAAAATATAACTAGTATAACCCCATGTACAAATTGTTTTAGTAAAACATCTCATGTTTGTGTCATTTTTACTTTAACAACAAATAAAAAGATATTTATGTCATTTTCCAACCAAAGTGGCTCCATGGGGTCCCCACGTTGACCCATGGATTTTCTTGGTCGTCCATGACACATCCAATGAGGGTAGGACATGTTTCTAGGTCATTTCATTTTATTAAAACATTATTCTTACCATAAACTACACTAATTACCTCTAATCGCGATTAAAAACTTAATAAGTTACTATTCACCAAAAAATTATTTTTATCCCATTGAACCACATTTTACTTCTTAATGACAACCGTGTATGTCGGATTTTTTAAATTAAAAACACAAAGATGGCAAAATTTCATTTAAACGGAAAAATCAGTTTTTATAAGTACTACTTAGTGGTTTCACTATTCATCAAAAATTGAAGTTTTTTCAGAAAAATCCCAAAAATTCACCCTAAGCTATATTTGATATTCTGAATTAAAAAAATAAGTCTATTTTACAAAATTCAAAACATATAAGTAACATAAATTAATTTAATAATTAATTCCCGCTGTCAGAGCAAATAGCGTGTTTTTATGAAACAATAAGTATCAAAAGATCGACACTAGTTTAAGTCTGATTTCAAAGTGAAATTAATTCCAACGACCACTATTGGATTTAATGGTACAAATATATTCTAATTTAACTTTAAAACCAATTCAAAAGATAATCTAATCATATAAATAAATTAGACTAAAAAGAGGTTTTGAATTAAAATACAACATTTTACACTATTCATTAAAAAAATGAACTTTAACGGAAAGATACCAAAAATTTACACAAAGTAAATTTTGATGTCTCAATTCTTAAGAATAGTTTTATTTGGTCAAATAGAATTTATAAGAGCGAATAAAACTATATTTAATGATGGTTCTCCATCAAAAGGCGATAAGTGAACCTTTAGTCAAAACTAGGGCATATACGCCTAAAATTGAATTCTTTCCGTATTTTAAGCCTTTATCTTTTATTGGATAAATGTAAAAACATTTAAAAACATATATAATAATATTTTAGTTATTTCTATCCATTCCCGCCAATACAACGGCTACATGTTAACTACCATTTAAAATAATATTATTTTATTATTAGAGTGCAACGTAAGATTCCCAAGAAACAGGTTGTTGCGTGTTGGGTACGCCATCGAGCATATCATCCCCTTTAAAGTCATATTAATATTTTATTCACAAATATGGATAAATATGAAAATTTCATATTCTTTATTTACCTGGGGTGTTACAGAACCCCTATGACACTACCTCCCTCCCATGTTTGGATAAATGTTCTTCAAAATATTTGGTCAAATTTGATGTTTCCATCATTTCATCGTTCTACGTCAATTAGATGATATCATCATATTTTATATATAATAAGTCTAATGGTAACATTATTATCAAAAATTAAAATTCCAAAAAACAATTGACCAATTGTTAGGAAACAATAAAGTAATTACGACCACATCTCCCTTCACACCTTATATATACTCCACCATTACCATATCTCATCAATCAATCATTTATTTACAAATTTTATACACTTCCCATGATAATTTCTATCATATTATTACATATTATTTTTATTATTTTTATATTTCTATAATATGATAGATACTTATTGGTGAATTGAATCCTATGGAGTTTACAATAGTGTGTTTATTGTTCCTTTACATTTATATTGTTATATTATTTCGAGATATTATATTATATATTAATTCATGATATATAATGATATTTTAAATTATATCTATGTACTTATTTTATAAAAAAGTGTAAAATAGTCATTTTTAAATATGATCTATTTTTTAATAAAAATGTTTCTTTTTGGTTGTCACACCATACCCTTTTTATATGCACTTATCATTCCAAAATAGACCCTTGATCATGATACATTATCCGAACTGTGATGTATCATTTTTTTTATTGAAATTAAATACCTATGATATGATTGATCCATTATCTCATTTATATATCATTATAATCTATTATCCTCTAAGATACTATTTATATCAATACATTTTCATATACCCAATTCATAAGAAAAAACATTGAATTTTCAATCTTCCTATCACCTTATGAAGGTATATTGGAGTATTTTATCTAAAAAGATAATTCTGTGAAATTTTGTGTATACTTGGCCTCTATTTATTTCCATATCATGATTATACATCCTATGAATTCACTATTGAGGCCTCTATAGGGCTTGGTCTTTGTTTCTTCAAAGGTGACACATTAAATTTTTATATTGTTGAATTTTTTTATAACACTTTACATAAATTATTTATTACCATATATATATCTTTTGAATACACTATATATCATTTCAATAATTTAATGGGTTTCACATAAGTTTCAATTTTATTTGGTTGGCTGGGAGAAAGTATTTAATTAACTATATCTTCTTTTATTCTATAAAGTATTACTACAATAAACTTCATTATTCTAATTTAATAGTGTTTTCTTATATATGTATAATAATTGATTAGTTATCCTTATTTATGTAATAGGTTACTTTGATATCATTTTTTATTGTATTTGAATTCATTATTTTTATATGTTGAATGCATTAGACTAATATTGTGATTGTAAGAGTACAAAATAACTCCTCAATGTACTGGAAAGTCATATGAGATGACTCTCTTGGTTATAAGGTGCATTCCAACCATTTTATTATTAATAATTCCTTAATTACTCATTCTTTTTAGAATTTATTGGACGATATTAAGTGATGGGTGGATCCCATAGTAGTTCCTCAGTCAATTGGTAAGTCTCATGAGACAACTACTTAGTGTATTCACCATATTCCTGTGATTTTATATATTCTATAACTATGAGATAATTTACTATAGGTATTTATGTTATTATTATTTCCATTCCTATGTCATAACTCGATAAGATTATTCTCATGTTTTAATTTATGTGGATTCATTTTTTTATTATATTTATATTATGCATGGTATAATTAATCTATTTGAATTCTAATACATGCTACCCCTTACTATTTCCATATTTTCCCTTGAAAAATAGGGATAATTATATGTATGACTTGAAGATAAACATATAGGAATAAAAACATTTTTAATATTTTTATGATTTAATTTATGTTTATAATGAAACTTAATAATCTAACATTTTCTTGTCTCTTCATGCTACTACACTGTTGGATCCTATATATTATGTCCCTGTATTTTTTTTACTTTTTAACAAATAACAATAGAATATAAATTAATTGAAGTAGGTTGATTATATATATAATTAAAGAGAGTTTTTTATAATCATTAGGAACATGATTTTGAAGATCATATATAGAGAAAAAAACCTTATGATACACTCTTAGTACATTATTGATTTTTTAGAATGGATAGAATATTTTAAATAAAATAATAATAAATTCATAGGAAATAAATTCAATGATTCATACTTTAAATTTTTATTAATTAACTAATAAGTATCTTCCATTGTTTATAAATTACACATAATAGATTTATTAAAATCTCTATTAACACTTATAATCATTTTAGGGATTTCCCTACATAGAAAACCAACAAAGCTTTTGTTGGAGATATGAAAATTGTGACTATATTTTAGTACATGATTTTGGATATGATAAATTACATTTCTTATGTGAAACAACCTATTAACTCTCATCATTGTGTAATAATAATGGATTATTTCATGAGGTAAATATCTCCAAATTTTAGTATAATAATTAATTCATTATTATCGAAACAATAGATTAATCTTATTGAGAACATTTTTATTACATTGTAATATGGGGAAATAGATAAGGTATCATGGTTGCATATTATTAAAAGGTATACATTGCTAAATTGTTTTCATTAATTCAAAACACTAAAAATGAATAGATATAAAAAATAAAATAAACTGATTTTATGGTGATATTCCTTGAAAAATATTGTCTTCAAGATCAATGAGATAATATAGAAAGGTATGTTTTGAATTTTTTTAAAAAGGAAGCGGGAATTTTGCTGTGTATAAAGAAAACTTTTCAAGATTTGTGAGACATGATATATATTATTTATATAATATTGAAAGAAATATTAAAAAATTCATTGATGGAAATATGAAAAACATTTAAGTGTTATGATCATCTCAATCCTTTTAAACAAATGAAGATATAATGGTAAGTGAAAATAAGATCAAGAAGGAGTTATCAAAGTCTAATATATTTAAATAAGTTCATGAGATGGAAGGGATTACTAAGTTACATATTGATCAAAATTTTGAAAATAATAAAATAGGTTAGAATTCAAACATGAAAATATTATGGAAATAAATCCCAAGGTGAATTATGGAATGAATTAATATTTTTTTACGTGGGGAGATAAAGACCATTATGATCATAAGTAAAACGTCACGCGTGATTCTACCAATTTAAAAAATGATAATTACAAGGATATGGGATACTCTAACAGTTAATGTTCCAATAATAAAATTTATATACCTTAGAATAGGTAAAGGGAAAAAGGATAGTCTTAAAACATTACTACAGTGGTTGTTAAAGTCCTAAATAATGAAATAATAAGTAATTTGATCATAAAATCAAATTCAAATAAAGCATTTTTTAATTATGGATCTACACTATCTTTTGTATCTTATATGTATGGTAAGAAAATTTAACCATCCCAAAAAACATTAAATAAATAATTTTTGATGAATATATGAGAAAAATATATTTGAAAAAATATTTGAATATTTATTTTAGAAGGAATGGAAGTTGTAATGTTGAAAACTTAATTATCACACCAATGGTAAAATTCTGAACAATTATTATGATGGATTTGATATCAAAGTATAATAAAAGATTTTTTTCCTATGCAAAAACGATTAAAATCTACTTTTAATGCATAAAATCACTTGTTTCAAAAGGAGAACCTTTATTACTGGAGTATTTTCCAAAAAACGATTTATCGTATCATCTTGATGAAATTCTTAGAGAAGAAAAATTTCAAAAAAATATTTGAAATAGAATGATATGATATTATTTTAATATGTGAAGATTATGTACAACTACATTGATGAATTTACAAATAAATTACTTAGATATCGACCTAATTATGAATTTAAATCCTTCTTTGACCACATCCCCAATGAAAAAAATATATCTGTATGACCTTATAGAAAATCTCCCATATAATTTGTGTGATTGAAAAAGAAACTATAAAGTTTTGTTATAATGTATTAATATTCCCTAATGTATCACATTAGGAAGTGTTTTTCATATATATAATGAAAAATAATGGGTCTAAGAGGTTATTCATTAATTATAGGGAAACAAATTCCATTAATTTAAGAATAACTTATCACAACCCATACCCTGGGGCCCATGGATTGACTAACCCAAGCTCACCTCCCAAAGGCCAGGGGATGACGACTATCAATGAAGGTGTCAACCTACATGTGGGAGGCATTATCCTGGATTACTATACGCACACAAACACCCAACCAATTCCCAAATCACAAAAGGGAAAAAATATAACTTAATAAACTGAGTGAAAGTGAAAAAAGCGAAAGTGGGCCAAAATACAAACCCATGAAGAATAAATGAAACTATAAAGTACAAACAGTGTTCTGATGGTCATCTACAATAAGCCCCAATTGATCATGAACGTATTGATGCTACTAGAAGATGAAGTAGTACGTCTTCTCTACCCAATCCAACTGGGGCCCGCCTAGTCCTAGCCATCCATGTCCACTATCGTGGAGTTCATCCATCTTTTTCACTGAGCACCCCTTTTGAAGCATCAGTAATCTGCACCAGACACAACACATGCGGGTGAAGCCTGTGTAGGGGAGAGTAACACAGTACTCAATAGGGACCCCAAAAAATAAAACATCACACTGCAATTCCTCAAATTAAAGTATAAAACAAAAGGCATCTCACACTAGGAATATTATAGGGCAGTAATAGTAGCACCGTCAGTCAAAAATGTCAAAATCTTCGACCACAGGTGAAATTATCTTCTATCGAGTATAGTGGGCTTACTGGGTCACACAAAGCTGCTTCCCACTAACCTTGAACTATTGTTCTAGTCATCCCTTATGAGTACCATGGGTATTATTGGTCACACAAAGCCTCTCCCCACTATGGGCCTCCCAGGTCACACAGAGCTGCTTCCCACCTTCTCCAAACTGAGGTACTACTCCTGTCAAATATTGCGGGTCGGTCAAGTCACGCATAGTCGCTCCCCACCATGGTCCAATTGGGGCACACAGAGTTGCTTCTCATTGGCCCATCCTCGAGAAATCTTTTGGTCTAAGCCAACCACTAGGTTCTATACGTAGCATTCTTGGGATAACCACTCCTCAAGCCATTATTTACCCCTAGATATCCATGAAATTCCCCAAAAAGAAATAAAAATGATCCGACTCCTCGAGAGGGTCCCAATGCCATAAACAACCGATCAATCGGACACACAGTTTTTATGCTACAAGTGATTGGGTAACCAGGGGTCCAGTTGCAATGAGGCCCAATCTGACCCAGTTAGACCAACCCGATCAGCCCAACTCAGGGGTTCCACGTACCCCAATTCATTCTGACGGACTCTACCTGACCTAGTGTGGGTTGGGGTCGGTCTGGTTTGGCCTGGCTAGTGGCCCAGGCCCAATAGTCATTTCCAGACTCGACCCTGTTGGCTGAGGTTCCAGCATGTTGAGTCCCCTGGTCACCCAGCCTAGACCATCCTAGGCCGAAGAAGTCACGTGTCTAGCCCGTATGGAAATGGGATTGGCCCAGCCCGCTCGGGGCTTGACCCACTAGCCAGGGGATCAGCCACACAGTGTGGCAGGTGTGTTCCCCTAGGACACACCAGCCAGCCATGTCCCCTAATGTATGAATGCATCCCCCATGGGCGGGCCATACCTCTTGTGTGGCACCATCCTAGCATCGCATCTGACTCTAACAACAACCGTTGGGCTACTGTGCCTCCGGCCTGCTGGGTGGCCCAGATGTGGACCACCCCTCTACATGGTGCCCACCAAGAACCGAGTCCTCCCACGCACCTCCGCATCTAATGAGCCACATCCACCTGGTCAGTGTAGCCTACCGATGCGGGCTGCCACCTCTACACAGCTGGTGAATCCATCCATCACTACTACTTCTAGCACTGACGCATCAGAAGAATCTTTGGTGGGAAACCAGATGCTCTATAGAGGTATGTTCAATACGCTGATTGTGCTAATGCTCTCCATGAAAATATATCTTTACTTTGAGGCCTTCAAATGGACTTGTGGTTTCTTTGATAATGCAACCACCAAGAACACACAAGATAAGTTTTACATGCCTTTTTCGTGTCATCCTGGGCCCTCTGCATTAGAGGTTTTAACATGGGGGAGGTTCAAAGAGGTTTGTGTTCGACCATCCCAGCTGAGGTTTAATCCCGAATAATTACCCCACAAGAAATGTTTCCATCCCATTATAATGAAGTGTCCACAGATTAACCTATTTGTGGGTTAATCAGCGATCATTGTTTAGAGATAGACAAGGAAGAACAACAAATCAAAACCCCCTACCTATTTGAATGTTGTTTCCGCACATTCCTCCTCAAGGGCTTAAGATGTTGATGTCAGTTCACGACTCTGATCTTAAAAAGGCGTGACGATGAAGATAAACATCCACCGACATTCTTTAATCTTTACTGGGGTGAAAGACTGTTATAGGATACTTAGAGAATCCACCAATTTATATAATCCATATTTTCTCATTTCATCAAATTATTAATATGTTTACATCGCTATGTTCCCATTATAATGCTATTACACATCGTTATGCTATATTATTTAAGAAACAGTGTTGCTGTTACACGTTATTAAAGTGTCATTACTCTATATGTTTAATAATCCATTAATGAGCATCATTGATGTGAATCATCGATGCCCTATCACTGCCCCACAACATCATATTCTACCACTTAAATGTGATAATGAAAAACTATAATTATTTTAAATTATATTTTTTTCTTAAAAGGTTAAAAGATAACATTCCCGCTCAGCCCTTATTGGCCAATGTTAAGTCATTTCTGGGAGAATACCATCATTTGGAATTTAATGGTTCCCTTTGATTTTTGATCCATGCAATGGTTAAAAAGATAGAAAATCCCACTCACATGTTTACTGAACATATCTTAAAAAAGATAAAAATTAATTTTTGGGCTCTCAGGACCTCATAATCACATTACGTCAAAATTCACAGTATAAAAATAATTCCATATAAATAAATAAAAATTACATGGAAATTTTGAGACATTACATTCTCCCCACCTTAAGGCTTTATGTACCTGAAATCCAAAAGAGAAACTAAACAAAAAGATTGGGTTACTAAGCAAAAATCTGGGCCTCTCGATCCCATGTGCTCTCTTGGAGATTCTCAGGCTTACATAATATGCACAATACTGGAATTGACCATCCATGTAGGACCCACTCTTATCAATCATTTAATTCCAAAGGGAACTCTGCAAACGTCTCCCCATCATCAATTTCCAGCACTCCCTAGTCGATGACGTGCGATGGATCATGCACGTACCTTCTCAGCTGTGACACATGGAAAAAATCATGCACCTCGTGCATCTGTGGGGGAAGATATAGGTGGTTCTCCACCTCAACATCTCTACTATAGATCTAAAAAGGACCGATAAACCTCAGAGATAGCTTACCAACCAAGCCAAATACCTACAATCCTCATCGGGGTGAGACACAAATGAACATATTATATCCATCCTAAAACTCCAAGGGTCTCCGTCTCCTGTCGGCATAAGACTTATACCTACTATGGGTATCCCTCATCCACTCCTGGTTGATTTGGACATTCTCAGTGGTAGCCCATTCCAACTCTAGACTCATGAGTGCCGACTCCCATGGGTCTGTCCATCATATGGGTGATCTACAAGGCCACCCATACACAACCTCAAACAGTGCCGTGCCAATGGTGGAGTCATAACTATTTTTGTACGAAAACTCCACCTGTGGTAGGTGGTCCTCCAAAAAAATACCAAAGTCAAGGACGTAAGAATGATTCATGTCCTCTATGGTCTATGTGGTCTGCTTTGTCTAACCATCTTAGATGGGATGAAAAATTGTTCTCAAATGCTGCTGCGTCCCAAACACCTCCTATAATCCCTTCCAAAATTAGGATGTAAAGCGGCATCACAATCTGAGATGATATTTGAAGCCACCCCGTGAAGCCCCACTATATCATAGATGTAGATGTGTCCCAAGCCCTACAACCTTTCATAATCCAGGTTGGGTAGGAAGTGAGCCGACATGGTGAGTCATTCAATGATCACGCAAATAGAGTCATGACATCTAGATGTATGTGGTAACCCTATCATGAAGTCCATCGAGATACTGTCCTATTTACACTTTGGTAACTCGAGTGGCTACGTCAAGTCTACTGGAAGTTGGTTCTTGGCTTTCACTTACTACCATGTGAGGCATCACGAAATGAACCTGACCACTTCTTTCTTCATCCCTAGCCACCAATATTATCGCTGGAGGTCATGGTACATCTTCTCCAATCCATGATTTACTACCAATGGATATGTTTAGAACCCCCTCAAAACCACCTCTCGTAATTCCACTTGTACTTAGGTGCTCCCTTTAAAAAGGATAAAGTGATGCCACCTATCGAAAATCCATCAAGAGCCCTTCCTGAGGTTATCTGAGCACATCGACCCTTATAGCCAACATCCTCCACCTGTGCCTCCCTGACTCACGATACAAGATGGGAAGTAACAGCCATTGACTGGAGGTAATAAGCTTCATCATCATCCATGATGGATACCTACATCTCACCAAGCTTCCCTGTCACCTCACTCAGTAGTTGCAACCCGTTCCTCCTACTGAACTGGTCTTCCACCACATTACCCTTTCTAAGAGTGTAGAACATCTCAAAGTCATAGTTTTAGAGGAACAATAGCCATGACAATTGTCTCAAGTTCAGGTCCTTCTGAGAGAAGATATTATTTACACTCTTTTTCTTGGAGTAAAAAAGTAAACTACTTTCCCATCAATTAGTGCCACCACATCTTCATTGCAAAGACCAATTTTTCCAACTCTAGGACATTTTTCGCATAGTTCTGCCCATGCTTCCAAAACATTCATGAGCCATAGGTGATCACTACTTAATACATCATTAGGAAACAACTGAGCTCGGTCCCTGATGCGTCATAGTAAAATATATACTCAACACCCCCTCTTTTAGTCTTAATATGGGGTTACTAGTTAGTATCTACCTCAACTCCTGGAAGCTCTGCTAGCATTTATCCATTTAAATGAATAGTTATCCCTTTTGTGTCAATGTCGATAACGGTTCTGATACCGTGGAAAAGTCTAGAAAAAACCTCTCATAGTAACTATCCATCCCCAAGAAGCTCCACACCTCAGTCAGGCTCCTGGGTGGCTCCCAAGAAAGCACAACCTCTATCTTTGTCAGATCTACTACAACTCCAGCCTCTAAGATGATGTGTCCCATAAAGCCAAACTCATTTATCTAGAACTAAAACTTTGAGAGACTAACATAAAGATAGTCCTCTCAGAGTGTTTCTAGGAATATATTTAGGTGTGTAGATTGCTGCTCCTCTGACACTTAAAACCCCATTATTTAATTGATGAAGACCACGATGAACCAGTCAAGGTAGGGTTGGAATATCTTATTCATGATTCCCATGAACACTGTTGGGGAATTCGTCATGTTGAATGGCATCACCACGAACTCATAGTGGCTATACTGTCACCTTAAGGCTGTCTTCAGTTAATCCTCATCCCATACCCAAATATGTTGACAACCTGATCTTATTTTTATCTTTGAAAACCACTTCCCCCCTTCCATAGGTTGAAGAGGTCATAAATTCTTAGCAGTGGGTAGTTTTCTTTACTTTCACCTGGTTCAGGTGCCTAAAGTCCATGCACAACCTCAAACTCCCACTTTCCCTCATGAATGAAATCATAGAGACTACCCATGGTGAAATGATGGGCCTTATAAACCACTTACCTGACAGGTCCTCATATTGTACCCTTAGATCACGATGCTCCGTGGGAGCCATTTGATATGATGGTGTGGATATTAGTGTCGTTCCAAGGTACAGGTCCATACAACTCTCTACCTCTCTGATGAGGTATCCCTGAATAGTATTCAGGGAAAATATACTTGAACTCATCCACAACTATAGGGAATTTTGGAATACTCCCCTCCACTACACCGAGGGTGAGGGTATCCAACTTTTGAGTAATCGGATGAACCCTCCCCTGAGAGAGTTCATACTACATTGCATGGGATTTCTTCTCACCGATGATGGAAAACCTGGTCCCATCATTATGAACACACTACAATGTATGGCTAAAAATGTCGATCTAAGCATGGAATGTGGATAACTAGTACATACCCAAGATGACATCATAACACCTCGACGCTGCTACTAGGAGATCCAAGCTGATGTTTTCGCCTTTTAGAGTAATCTCACAGTACCGACACTGGTGTGTAATCATCAAATCATCTCCAGTAGAAGTCTTTAGACATAACGATCGAGCCAACGACTCCATTGGAATCTCCGAGCCTTGAATGAGAGCCATGGAAATGAAGGGGTGACTAGAACCTTTGTCTATAAGTAATGAAACTCGAGTGGAGAAGACATAGATCATACCTCAGATGATCTATGGGGTGCTGTGGTTATAAGCCTTTGCTACCTAGAGCTGAGCTCACCCCTATCCACCCACTCCTTGAGGTCGAGGTGGACCACCTAGCGGTGGGTGCGGTAACATCTCAAACCGTCACCCACTGCATACTGCTTAGCCAGATCCCCTACAACATCTACCGCATTGCAGACCTCCTCACTCGAACCACTTCCGCTGCCTCGGTGGCCCCTCAATCGTCTGCCGATCATTTGTACGGTGTTCTGGGTAGTCACATCCCATGTGTCCCTACCTACCGCAAGTGTAATACCACCTGGATCACTACCAACTTCTTCTAAAATGGGAGCCACACAACACCAACCCTATATCATGGGGTCGTACTTTGAAAGACGTAGCACTCTTGGGCCCATGCATCTGTTGTCTCCTACCTGCCAGAAACTCTGACACCTAGGGTCTACTAGTATCTTCTGCTACAGGAGCATGCTTTTTTAAGAAACTCTCCATCCGAAGATCTCTCTTCATCACCCCGACCTGGGTAGGGATTATAGTAGACACAATTGAAGCCCTGATATCCCACTTTAGTATCTGATCAATGGCTCGAGCCCTAAAAAAGGGTCTCACACCATATCTGTGGAGTATCAGGAAAGGTCTATGAACCTCACTGAGTACTCGACCACCGTTATGTTGTCCTGCTATAAGTGGATCATATCATGGATGCACATAGATCTCATGATCACTGGGATAAAATCCTCTCAAAAAATCCCCTTGAAGTCAACCCAAGTGAGGGTTTCCTCATTGTGACTCTAGATGGTCCAACTCAACCATCCCCCTGTCGATCCCTATAGAATGATCACTTCAAAGTTCGCCATTTGGTCGGGTGCTGTCCTCACTAATCTGAAGAACCACATCACAGCCTCCACCCAGTCCTCAACAACCTAAGGATATATCTCTCCCATGAACCTGGGAGGTCTATGTCTCTAAAAATCATGTAGTGAACTGAGCTTACGAATATCCTCTTTCAAAACTTCTAGAAGTCTATGCTGACCATCGGGTGGTGGTAGCATTGGTGCACCACTCGGTGGGGCCATATGTAGAACTTGTCAATGAACGTTTGCCTCGTCTCTAGGTAGTGAGTCCTCACAACCTTGTATCGAGATCTAGGATGGTCTTCCACATGGAGTAATCCTTAGACTGATTAATATGTACCACAGTTAGAATGGTATACCCGGTGATCTGACTCTTATTAAAAAAACAAGGAGACACTTATGAAACCAGTGTTTCCATCTATTGAGATGAAAACATAATTCAAGGTCTTGGTGAATGGATACGTCGGCTTTTAGACAAACACTAGAATCCCTAAATCTAAAAGTCAAAATCACAACACTTATCACTATTTTTGAAAAAAAAAACATCAGACTTAAGGTCTTTGAGGGGTAACTGACCGACCTATGATACCACTTGGTCACGACCCATCCCCTGGGGCCCATGCCATGACTACCCCAAGCCTGCCTCTCGAAGGAAAGGGTCTAATGACTTGCATCGAAGGTGTCCACCTGCAAGTGGGAGGCATTATCCTGGATAAATTACAGTACACACAAGCCCAAAAAAGTCCCAACACACAAAATAGAAACATCATACCACTAAATAAACTTAGTTCACGTACAGTTGAAAGAAAGTGGGAAAGAATACCATCCCAAGAAAAAGTACTAAAAATTGTAATATATGAAAAGTGATTTGATGGAAATCTGTAGTAAAACCCACCTGATAATGAGAGTAATGAAGCTACTAGAATCCAAATTAGTATGTCATTTGTTCCTCATCGTACTATCCCCCCTAGTCCTAGGCCACCAAGTCCACCGTCATAGTGTCCATCTGTCTTATTTCCCTGAGCACCCCTATAGAAGTGTAAATCTTCTACACCAGACACAACATGTGCAGGTGAAGACCATGCAAGGTGAGTAACACAATACTCAGTAGGGACCCCCCCAAAAAATTTGAATAACACACAACAATTCATCAATGTAAAGCATGAAACACAAAGAAGTTCACACCTGGTATATTCTAGGGTAGTAATTGTAGCATTTTCAGTCATAAAAGTTAAAGTCATTGGACTCTAGAGTACTCCTCCTATGTAGAGTATAGTGGGATTTCCTAGTAACAAAGATTCACATCCCACTAACCTTGAACTATTGTGGTACTCATCAATGACGAGTATCGTGTGTATGGTGGGTCACATAGAGCCACTCTCCGCTGTGGGATTTCCAGGTCACACAGAGTCTCTTACCAACTTGTCTAAACTATGGTACTCCTCTTGAAAGGTACCTTGTGTTTTCTAGGTCACATAGAGTCGCTTCCCACCATGGGACTGTTTGTTCCCATAGATCCACTTCCCATTGGGCCATCCTCGAGCAGCCTTCTGGTCTTATCCAACTGCAGTGTTCCATACTTAACATGTTTGGGGGAACCACTCCTCAATCCATTCTTCACATACCAATGTACATGAAAGTCACCTAAAATCATGTTGAAATATCCAAATATTTAAGAGTGTCCCAACTCCGCAAAATGCCCATCAATTAGACACATGGTTTGCAAGATATGGTTGTTTTAGTAGGTAGGGTCTCAGGGTAGATGGGGCTCAGTCCGACCCGGTCGGACTGACCTGACACACCTGGATCAGGGGTTCCACATTCCTCAGTTCATTATGACAGACCGGAATAGACCTAGTGTGGTTTGGGGATTGTATGGTCTAGCCTAGCTAGTGTGCCAGGATCAATAGGCCTCACCAGACCCAGCCCGGTTGGCTGAGGGTCAAGATTTCCATGTCACCAGGAAACTCAACTTTGTTAGTTCAGTCCCATTGGCATGGGTCCTGAATGTCTAGAAGTGAGACTGGCCCAACCAACTAGGGGCTCAGACCACCAGAAAGGTGACCGTATTTGCATTGTGGCTGATGAGATCCCCTAGGATGTGACAACCAGTGGCTTCCACTTCAGTTCGAACTCAGCCCACAATGGTGGGCTACACCTCATGCGCAGCACCGTCCAGGTGATGCATCTAACTCCTACTACAGCCAATGGGCCATGGAACCTCCAGTATTTCGGATGTCAGTGAAACATGATACCCCTTCATGCGACACCAACATTGCACTGCTTCCTCCCACATACCCTCGCGATATCCGGTAAATGTGGCCCACCGGTGCTGGCTGCCGCCTCCATGCATCCGGCAAAGCTGGCCACCGCTACTGCTCCCAGTGCCGGTTCATTTTTAGAATCTTCGGAATTCCCCAGATGCACTTTAGTGATCCGTTCCTTTCACCTCTTATGCCAATGGTATTCGAGAGAGGATATATCTACCACAAAACCTCCAAACTAGCCTTTTAGTCGAATTGAGAAATCGGCCACCAAGAACACATGATCAGGGGTGTATGGGGTTTTTTCATGTCTTTGCAGGACATATACATTGGAGGTTTTGAGAAGGGGAGGCTCATGGAGGTTTCCATTCAATAATTAATTCCAAGGTTTAATCCCAAATAATCACCGGAATAGAAATGTCACCCTCCCGTTATAACGCACGATCCATGGATTAACCTATTCATGGGTTAATCCGCGTTGGTCATTTAAAATGGATAGGGAAGAACAATGAATCAAAAACACCAACATCTTTGATGTTCCTTGTCGTACATTCATTCTCAAGGTGTTAAGACATTTACATTGGTTATCGGCTCCAATCATTGAAAGGTGTGATGAAGAAGATGAGGTTCCATCGGTGCTCTTTATTATTTGATGGGGTGGATGTTTGTTAAAGGTTCATAAGAGAATCCTCCAATTTCATTAATACATATTTTCCTAGCACGTAGAATTATAAATAGAAGCATGTCACAACACTTCCATTATGATGCGACATCAGGTCGTTACATTGTTTTATTTAATAAACAATGTCATTGTTATGCATCATTAAATCATTTTTACAATGCATGTTTAACGAGATATTAATGATCTTAATTGATGTGCATCGTCACCAACCAGTCTTCGCCCCACAGTGTTTCCATCAACCACTCAAATGTGAGATAGAAAATAAAATAATTTATTTAAATTAATTTATTATGTTTTTCAAGAAATTCCTTAAAATAACATTTTTCTCAATCCTTACCGACCAAAGTTCAGTAATTTCTAGGAAAATACCAAGATTTTAAATTTAACGATGCCCTCATAATTTATATATGAGCAATTTTTTAAAAGACAGAAAATCCCACTCGCACGTTTAGTGAACGTACCTTAAAAAAGTTTAGAATTCTATTTCGAGCTCTCATGACCTTAGAATCATGTTCCATCAAATTTCACGGTCTCGAAATAATTCAATATAAATAAAAAAAATCACCCAAAAATTCTGAGACGTTACATAACTATCCATTACCATCAATTAATTATTTATTTGATTTAATTAAAGGGGATAAATATGTATCAAATATTTATATTCACTAATGTTATCACTAATTAATATTTAAGGAATATGATATACTAAATATGACTTTTCATATGAGTTATTAGAATTATGAGTTCAAAGTATATCCTATTTGATTAACAAATGAACTCTTTTAATAATGGATATGATGAAAATAATATTCAATGATTATCATGATAAATTTTTAATGGTATTTATTGATGATATTTAAAATATACTAAGAGTTGTAAAGAGCATGAAAACCCCTAATGGAATGTTCCTGAAATCTTAATAGGTAGAGAGTTATGTGAAAAAATTAGTGAGTATGAATTTTTTCCAAAACATGTTTATTTTCATAAACATGCTATCCCTAATAAAGGAATATCTATTGAACCTTTAAATACCAAGGTAGTGAAATGATGGACCAAACCAATGAGTATAACTACAATTCATAGTTATTTTTTAACTTGATATTATTAGTGATTTTTTTAATAATTTAATAGATTACCTAAGCATTAACCATATTGATAGGTAAATGGGTTAAATTTACGTGGTCAAAAAAATGTGATTTTTAAAAAAATGAAATAATAGATTAATTAATTCACTAATATTAATGTTATCAACTGGGAAGGATTTATTTTCTATATTAGATTCATTAATTTGAAATAAATATTACAATGTTAACTTCATTTTATAGATTTTTAAAAATAATTTTTTTAATATTTCATAATAATACACTATTAATAGTATGATGAATCAATATTTATCATAATTTTTATATGAAATAAAAATATTTTTTTATTTTATTTAAAGAGACCCATTTTATTAAAAATTATATCCCTACTGAGTATTGTTATACATATCCTAGAATGGGTTATCCCCACACCTTACTTTTTCTTGTGCAGATGACAGACATCATTGATCGAGGCTGAGGGATTCAGGACAAGACGGTGTTCAGAGATGGGCCATTTGATGAGACCTACTACAGTGACTACTGATCGTGAGATGTACCTACCCTTCAGGTAGTTTCCCCAGTGGGCGATCTAAGAGTTGTTTTCTAATTTCAGTTGTACTTGTACTTTTCAGTTGGGCTTGTATTCTCACCCATTTACTTCCAGTACGATTTTTACTACAACAGTTTACTTTGTGGTTTCTTGTTGGTATGTTCTTGGATTATGTGTTTGTACATGTTTAAAGGAAATTCTTTCCCGTTATTGGGATATGAATTTTTGTTTCTAGTTTCCTATCCCTAGCCTATGGAAGGTGGGCTTGGGGTAGTTACAACAGGGGCCCCAGGGGACGGGTCATGACATAGTTGTATTGAAGGAGTCAGTTCTACCGAAGATCTAAGACTATGATATTTTCAATGTGGAAATATTGTTAAGTGTTATGAGGGTTGTTTTCAGTTTGGGGAATCCAGTGTTGGTGCGGTTGCCAAATTATCCATGAAACATGACCCTGAATTCTGATTTCTGAATCAGTGCATGAAAACATTGACTGTGTGTGTTTTTAGATGTTTTTCTTATGATTTCTTTGAGTCATCTCACCAGTTATAACTTATTGACCATGACACACCTGTTTTTATTCATAATTCCACTTTGTAGGTAGCCAACAAGGATTCCTAAGAGAGTACATGATGACTACCCACCGAGCAATGAGGCCTCGATACAGGGTCCTCTTACAATGATAGATCCTTTTGGTGGTGTACCAATACCACAAATATTCATTGGGCATCCATTAAAACCATCCCCACAAGATGAGGGTGCATGATGACTGAGTGCATTGCATGAGTTTTAGTGGCAGGCGCCTCTATGGTTTCGAGGAGAGATGGATCTGCAGGAGGCTGAGGACTAAATGGAGTATGTGGCTAGAGTTTTTCACTTATTTGGGATACAATATGATATAATGGTGATCCTAGCTGCTAGTCTCTTCCTTGGAGCATCTAGAAGATGGTGGTGTCTAGCACACTAGTTACACGATAAGGTGACACTCACCTGGGTGGACTTCAAGGGCCTTTTTAGGGTAGAGTTTGTCCCAAAAACCCTATGCTCATTGCATATACAAGTGTTTCTCCACATACAAAAGGGATGCATGACTGTGGCACAATACTCAACAAGGTTCACTAATCTATCCTCCTACTCCACCGACATGGTGCAAGACCCATTCTTCAGGGAACAATCATTTTATTAGGGTCTCCGACTAGAGATCCGAGCATCGATGATATCACCCAGCATTCTGATGTAGGCTGGGGTGATAGAATGAGCACTTTTAGTGGAGAGCTTCCTAGACGAGGAGACACCGACAATGAGAGCCAACACCGGATGTCATGTAGTAGAGTATTCCTCAGTAGGTAGTAGAAGGATGATGTAGGGGCCCAAGAAGGCCAAACCTTCTGGCGGATGACCTTATGATATAAGGTTGGTGGTGAGTGGCTCAATGAGAGAAATGGGAAATGATGAAGAGTAGGTTGTGCTACTCGTGCAACAGGCATGGTCATGTGGCTCACAACTGCCTGACCCGCCATACAGATGACCATCAGATGATCAAGGGACCTCCGAGGAAGAGGCCGATGTTCGAGCAAGGGGGTCTGTTGGATGGTAGACGTGGAAGAGGAGCAGGTCGTGTAGTAGGTGGTGGGTGGAGATTCGAGGTTCTACCGCCACCACCTCCAGGTGGTCCACCCCGACCACAAGGAGCTGGTGGACAGGGATGATCTCAGCTCCATGCTGCTATGCCATATGACCATGGTGGTTCAGAGATGATTTGATATATGATCTGTGTCTACTATACCCTAGCTATAGTACATATAGACACAATTACTAGTCACTCTTTTATTTTCTCGACCCTCGTTCGGACCTCGGTGATTCCAAAGGAGTTGTTGGCTCGATCCATACTACAAGAGACTCTTATAGGAGGGGATTCGATTATTACACACTAGTTAAGATAGATTTAGATAACTCTAGGAGGAGAGAACTTCGGCCGAGATCATCTAGTAGCATTGTCAATGCCTTATGATGTCATCTTGAGTATGGACTGGTTATCCACATTCCATTCATAGATTGACTGTATTAGGTGAAATGTGTGGTGTGTATTTGATGATGACACCAGGTTTTCCATCATTGGTGAGAAGGGGACCTTTTTAGCATAGGATGGACTTACCCGGAGGATAGTTCATCCAATCACACATAAGTTGGAAAGCCTTACCCTCAGAGCAGTTAATGTTGAGAGTCTGAGTTATCTTGTAGTGGTAGACCATTATGATAATGTCTTTCCTGGTGATGTTTCGAGACTACCTCATTGCAGAGAGGTGGAATTTTACATTGAAATATACCCTAGTAAAACACAGATATCTACACTAGCATATCAGATGGCTCTTGTAAAGATTCGTCTGTTAAGTGTATAACTGGTGGAATTACAGATGAAGGGGTTTATAAGGCCTATTTTTTCTCTATGGGAATCCCCAATATTGTTCACCAAGAAGGAATATGGGAGTTTGAGACTCAGTGTGGACTATCGGTTCTTGAACCAGGTGATCGTGAAGAACAAGTTTCCACTTTCAAGGATTTATGATCTCTCTGATCTGTTGAAGGGAACTCGATAGTTGTCGAAGATATCTCTCTGATCGGGCTATTATCTACTGATTTTATTAGATAAGGATGCCTAGATTATGACCTTTAGATGTTGGTATGACCAATATGAGTTATTGGTTATTCCATTTGGCATGACCAATTCGCCTGCAGAATTTATGGGACTCAGGAACAGAATCTTTCAGCCATACCTTGATGGCTTTGTGATGGTATTCATTTACAACATCTTGGATTTATTTGGAGCCACCTAGGAGTGTGACCAAGGTACAGAGCTTACTGGGGTTGTATGGGTACTACCGAATATTATTAGATGACTTTTCCAGAGTATTGGCACCCTTTTAAGCGTTGAAAAAAGGGAAAATCCTTCGTATGTATGAAGAGATGTCAGTATAGTTTTCTGGAGATGTGGCCAAGAGTGATGAGTGCCCCAATCTTAAGGCTACTAGAAGAGGTCATTGGGTATGTAGTCTACTGCGACACATCAGGGACCGAACATGGATGTGTATTGATACATGAGGAAGAAATGATCACATATGGTTATCGATAGCTGAGACAATATGAGAATAACTATGATACACATGACTTGGAGTAAAAAAGAAGTGGTCTTCCCCCTGAAGATGTGGTGACATTACATGATGGGTGAACATTTCACTGTCTACTCCGATCACATGTGTCTCAGGTATATCTTCTCACATAAGGAGATGAAGTTGAGAAAATTATGATGGCCAGAGTTCCTAGAAGACTATAACTTTTAGATAGTCTATACACCAGGGAAGGGGAATGTAGTGGAAGATGCTCTCAGCAGGAGGTCTGTATTATAGCTGCTGAGTGAGGTGGTAGAGTATCTTTCCATGTTGCAGATATCCTTTTTGTAAAGAGTTGGAGGAGGATACCACATATCTATAATTCTCACTCCCCAACTTCTTCAGCGAGTTTAGGAGGCATAGTTTGGGGACATTGAATGAAAGGATAGACATGCTCAGATATCCTCATGACAGACACCTGATGGATTTTTAGAAGGTGTGGAGCACATAATTCTATTTAAAGGATGCAACATGGTTCTAGTGGCACAAAAGGAGGAGGTGTTGAGGGAGTTACATACATTACCTCGGGAAAAGCATGCTTCTGTGGAAAAAATGTACCAGGACCTCTAGTGTTAGCACTGGTGGTCAGGGATGAAGAAATCAGTGGAAGAGTTCGTTTCATGATGCCTCACTTATCAGAAAGTGAAGGTTGAGCATGATGTTCCTATAGGATTAGTCGAACCACTAGAGGTTCCAGAGAGGAAGTGGGATGGTATCTACATATACATTGTGACTTGGCTTCCACATATGTGCATGGGTCATGATTAGATCTCAGTGATCATTGACAGACTCACCAAGTCATCTCACTTCCTACCCATCCGAGAGTAGGGATAAGTAGAGGGCTTTGGGATGCATCAATGTATAGAAGATTGTACAAATTCATGTGGTGTCATCAATGATCGTCTATGATTGTGACACACATTTTACCTCCCAGTTTTGGAAGGGATTATAGGAGGTGTTTGGGAATCAACTACATTTGAGCACTACCTTTCATTTGTAGATGTATGGTCATACGAAGCAGACCATTCAAACACTAGAGGACAGGCTTCATGCTTGCGTCCTAGATTATGGCCTTAGTTGGGAGGATCACATGCCCTTTATGGAGTTAGCATACAAAAATAGCTACCACCCCACCATCAGCATGGTAAAATTTTACGCCATGTACAATAAACAATGCAGATCACCTCTTTGGTAGATAGAACTAAGGGTGTCATCACTTGTGGGTCTAAACTTGGTACAGAAGACCACTAAGATGGTTCAGATCATCCAGGAGAAGATGAAGACTGCACAGAGTAGGAATAAGTCTTATGTAGATAAGAGACAGTGACCTTTGGAGTTCTATGAGGGAGACCACGTCTTCCATTGGGTATCACCTTGACATGTTTTTCCGAGATTTGGCTGGGGCAGCAAGTTATCTCCGAGAATCATTATACCATTTCAGGTTCTCAGCAGAGTTAGAGAGGTGGCATATCACCTTGATCATCCCCCATAGATACAACGGGTGCATGATGTTTTCCACGTGTCATAGCTAATGAGGTACGTTCATGATCTATCACACTTCATCGACTGGGTGGAACTAAACATCGAAGATTGGGTGATCTTTATGGGGGTTCAAGAAGAGATCGAGGACCAACAGGAGCAGGTCCTTCGTGGATGATCGATACCTCTGGTGTGCATTTTATAGCAAAAACAGAGCCTCCAGGAGATCACATGAGAGTGGGGGGATCAAATCCATGCTCATGACCACCATTTTTTTCCTTACTCTAGGTTGTGGCTTTCATGGAAGTAAATACCTAAGTTGTTGAGAATGTAAAGACCCAGATTTTCTGTGCAATTTTTTTAAATTTTATGGTATTATTACGAGTTAGGAAAAATTAACGACACATGATTCTAAGGCCTGGTGTGCTTGGAATGAATTTATGAACTTTTTTTATGGTACGTTCAGTAAATGCATGGAAGACCTCTTCTAACTTTTAAACTAGTTCTTAAATAAAAAATTTGGGAGAACATTTGAATCTGCAGTGCTGGTATTTGCCGAAGGATGGTTTAACATTGACCGCAGTAGGTCAAGAGAAATAGATATTTTATGGACATTTAGAAGTATAATAAAATAAGAAAGTTGTTTTATTTATTTTTTATTTATTTTCCTCCAACAGAAAAATGGTAGTTGCTGGACCAATGACATGTCAAGCCATTAATTGGATTGAATCCTCAATCATGTAACATCATAATTGGAATTTTGGAGGTTCATTTACTAAATTAAAACCATAAATTACCAATTTCATTACCCGCCTCTTCCCCCTCCATTTTATATGGATCATGGGTAGGGGTATTTGAACGACTTCTCTAAGGGATGATGTTCTGGTAAAGTACCTCAACACCAAACACATGTAAGACAAAATCGATTCCATTGAGTAGTGACAAACGCCACCGAATACCGAACGACGAACATTGAATATTCCATAAATGCATACATTCTACTCCAATCTTGAGATAGGGTTTATTTATTATGTAATTTCAAGAGTTTTTGAATAATTATACTACCCTCTTTATATCAGGTTAATGTAGAGGGCGCAGGCCAAATGACCAAGGCCCATACCCTCTGCCTTTCATTGGAATTTGATGTGTTCTTCACAAGAAATTTATTTGAGTTGGAAGAAATCTGAAATGGAGGATTTAGCTATGAATAAAGAGTCCCGGGGAGTCTGTTGGAACCTTCAGATGGGAAAATGGTACACCGGAGCTCACCCAGTGACCCATACAATACAGTCGATGCAACAACGACACAATAGCACTGACGATCGGCCATGGAAGAGATGGTGGTATGCTGTCAACGAAAAAGGCCATGACTGTAGCCGCGATAGGTGAAGATGGTCATCGGCTCGGGCCGACCGCAAAAGGTAGAGCGGTGCGCAATGCTGCACTGCTAGAGAGTGGACCATGACATATAGCCATGGAAGACAGCGGCTGCCAGTACCGACCGACCACGGACAGAGGCGAGTGGAGAGTCTTCATGTGCTGGTGAAGATGGACATGGATCAGAATCATCGAATGAGGGACAAGACCCTTTCTTTGTGAGTCTCACGGGTAACCCTATGGCGCCCTGTGCACCACCACTCTGACTGTGAATGAAGGACCCCCCCCTCGTGCCAACTAGGGCACACCCTGCTCCAACGGGCCACGCGAACCCATTGGGCTACACCGCCCAAGTAGTCGAAGCAGGTCTGTGCCCCATCCCAACTCAGCTAGTTCGGGCCAGGCCAGGTTAGACCCAGATTGGGTCGGTCTGACCGAGTCGGACACGACATAGACACTTCCATGCCTAGTTTTGCTAAAAGAGCAATATCTTGTGAATCAAGAATAATTTTAATGAATTTTCTACGGATATGGGATCCTTGGTGCATGATGGTACTTTTGGTATTCTCAATTTGAGTTTTCGAGAAAGTTGGAGTATGATCGGGTTGGCTCAAACCTGAATATAATCGAACCCTAAGTACTAAAATGCTTATAAGTCACAGACTGGGTGTCTGATTGATGCACTTTTTATCTCATTATAAACCCTACAACATGGTGGTTAATCAAGATATTTCTTTGTGGAACTTCTTGGAGGATTAGGTATAACCTATTACTAGAGAAGAGGATCCTCTTGGAATCAAGCATGCTTAATGCAGGTATCTCATGGATGGATGTAATGTGAAGAAAGAAAATCGATCCTATGTGGGTCAACATCTATCAATCCTATGTGGATTAGAACTTAGAGATCCTATGTGGGTCATGGTCTATCAATCTGACATGGGTCAGAGCCTAGAAATATTGTGTGGGTTAGCATCTACTGATCCCATGTGGGTCAGCAACAGAGCCTCTCGATAGAATAATATGATCTATATTTATGAAAAATAATATGTAGTTCGGTATTTGAGATATATAACTAGTGTGAGTTGAGTCCTTACCATTATGGTAATTTTAGATTTTTTTGTTACCTTAAATGTGTTATATTTGTGGTTATTTTACCTTCGTGGTGTTACCTTTGTTGTGTTACATATGTGGTACTTTTACCTCAGTGGTGTTACCTTAATGGTGTTACCTATTTGTTATTATTCCCTTGTGGAACAATTGTGGTAAATGCTTAAAAGTTGGAGCCTTATGTTTCCTAATGTATTAGAGAAGTATATCTTGATAACATAGATATAGGTATGGTAATATACTTAAGTAGAGTTTATGACTACTTCGTGCTTTGTGTTTAAGGTCATGATTTGTGGTTTATTCTTTGTGGTACTCTAGGAGACCTTCGAGGGTCTTAGGATCCATACTGAGTATTGTTATACTCACCCCTACATGGGCTATTCCCAGACCTTTCTATGACTTGTGAAGATGAAAGACAACGTTGATTAAGGATGAGGGAGCCAGGAATGGATAATGCTCAGAGGTGGAACATTTTATGTGACTTGCTATAGTGAATACTGATTCTGAGCTGTACCTACCCATTATGTAGGATCCTTGGTGGTTGATCTAGGAGTTGTTTTCTCTTTTCACTTTTACATGTAATTTTTAGTGGGGCTTGTATTCTGGCCCCTTTACTTCTAGTACACTCATTACTATAGTAGTTTACTACGTGGTTTCTCCTTGTTATGTTTTTGGATGGTGTGTTTTTAAGGGTTTAAAGGAATTGTATTCCCATTATATGGATACGCCTTTTAGGTTCTAGTTGCTAGCCCCTGGCCTATAGAAGGTGGGCTTGGGGTAGTCACGAAATAGGTCCCGGGGGAAATGTCGTGACACACTTAGCATGACTTCATGGGTCTGAATAGTCCTTTCAGATTGGCCATCAGTTTGGGGGTGATATGTTGTGCTGTAATTTTATTCAGTACTCAAACCATGTTGATTGGTCCTAGAGAAATTAGATGTGATCCCTGGATCATGATCAGAGACATTCAAGAGTGGAAAACTATGAAATCTCACAACATACTTCACATATATATTTTCATGTTTATCATGAGATAGATTATCCTGAATATGGATAAATAAGAAGTCTTGGTGAGTCGATAAACGACAACCCATATCACATTATTTCCCTTGGATTTAATCGGGATACCCATGAAAATGTCTGTAGTGACCTTCTCCAATTTCCACATGGGTAAAGGTATTGGCTAAAACATCCCTTGGGGGTTTTTTCACTTTCCTCAAACTTCCAGACATACCAAGCACCTTGATATATATTCTGAAATCTACATCTTCATGTTATCATACTAGAAGTTTTCTTGGAGATCACAATACGTCATGGTACTACTAGGATGTATAAATAATTTTGAGCTATGTGAATTATCTATTAGCTTCTTGTTTTTCCTGGGTGATGACAGCATAGAAAGTCACATTCCAAACCGAATCAGACCATCATCATCGATATGAAACAATTGAAGCTTCCATTTACATACTTCATTCACCATCTTTTGTAACCCTAGATCATCCCTTTTTTTCTTATTTAATATTTTCTTGGATATATGGATGTACAATCATTTGGGAAAGGTAGTATGTATCTCCTACCCTTATAATTTCAAAATGAATCCTTTTTATATTCAAGAAGATTGGTCTTTCTCAATTCAGTAACATGAATATAGTAGTAAGTTCTTTTCTTCTTAGAGCATCATCTACCTTTTTTTCCTTTAGATGATGATAGGGAATAGAGTAATCATAATCCTTAATTAGCTCTAACCATCTCCATTGATGCATGTTGAGATTTTTGTGTGTGTGAATATATACTTTATACTCTTGTGGTCGGTGTATATGTCACACTTCCCACTATAATGGTAGTGAAGCCATATTTTCAAGGAAAAAATCATGGAAACCAGCACTAGAGCAGGCGTCAAGATGTTTTGCTCAAGGATCTTCATCTGTCGTGAGGCATAGGATATCACAATATAATTTTTCAAGAGTACACAACCAAATTCTATTTTTGAAGCATCACTGTATATTAGAAAACATCTCAACATTTCAGAAGTGTGAGTAAATGTGTAGTGATCAACATTACCTTTAGCTCCTTGAAGATTCCCTCATATTCTTCTTCCCAGAAATATTTTACCAATTTCCTCGTTAACACAGATAACGGTCTTGAAAATTGTGAGAAATTTCTCACAAAACGTCGATCATACAAAACTATTCCAAGAAAAATTTGGGTTTCTGTGACACTAGAGGGCCTGGTAAATTACTCAATCTCTTCTGTTTTTATGGGTCCACAAATATTCCCTCACATGTAATCACATGTCCCAGGAATTTGACTTTCTTAATACAAAATTCACACTTTTTGAAGATAGCATATAACTTCTCCTTTCTCAAAGATGCCATCAAAAGTCTTTGCGGTTATTCATGTTCCCCTAAGATCTTGGAGTATATAAGAATATCAATAATAAACACTATCACTATTTTTTGAGGTAATGTCTAATGACTCCATTCATCAAATCCATGATGATTTTTGGGGCATTTGTTTGTCTGAAGGGAATCACTAGAAACACATAGTGCTCATACCATGTACGAAAGGCTATCTTCTGAATATATTCCATATTCACATTTAGCTGATGATATCTAGAATGACAATCCACATTTGAGATGTATTGATCTCCTCTTAACGGATTGAACAATTCATCAATGTTTGGAAGAGGATACTTTTTCTTTATGATGATCTTTTTATGTTCTCAATAATCGATACATAGTTGTATTTTTCCATCATTATTCTTCCCAAAGAGCACTACCGCACCCCAAGTTGATGTAGTAGGGCATATGATCCCAATGTACCAATTCCCTTGCAACTTCTTCTTTAACTCCTATAGTTCAATAATAGCCATCCTATTAGGACACTTTGAGATAGGAGTAGTTCTGGGAATGAGTTCAATTGAGAACTCCACCTCATGATCCGGGGGAAGTCTAGGTAACTCTTAGGGAAATACATCATTGTATTCCCTCTCAATGGGCATGTCTTCAAGCATGATTCTATCATTCTTCTAAATCACTTGATATAGAAATTATTTCTCATAAGGATTTAATATCCATACATGAGACAACGATTTCGAAGGCGATTCATCTTCCTCCTTACATTTGTTAAGAATCATAGGATTCTTCGGTATGTGAAGAGTGAAATATCTTTCCTGATAATTGATGATGGATTTGTATAAATATAACCAATATAATCCCATGATAACATCAAAATCCACTAAAGTAAGTATGAAAAGATTTTCTGGGAGGTTTAGTCCAAAAACATTAAATGGGGAGGAGTTATAAACCATGGACACAATAATTTCTTCATTCTCTATTCTAAAAGATAACTTGTCCTCCAAATTTTTGAGGTTGTTTTGGAATAGTTATACCAAAAATCAAAGATATTAAATAATGAATAGAAATATAATTTAATAGTATGTTCTATATTATTGAATGAATAACTAGATTACTTAACACCACATCATTTTCCAACTCTATATCAGCCGTAGTGATAGCATAAGCCCTTCATTTTTTCCTTGGAAGTTGTTGTTGATTTCCTCTGACAACCCTTGACATAGAAAAGTTGTTAGCATAATTCCCATGCTCCTTGTAGTCATAACACTGCACCATTGGCTGAGGGTTGATCTAAAACATCATTTCTACTTCATAATTAGTGGGATTTTTCAAATCCCCTTGGCAATTCTTGGAAAGATGACCATAAATTCCACATTTGATGTGATTATTAGTTCCCTTTAATAAGTTTTCATGATACTTCTTCCCAAAAATTTTACAAGTGGGATATCTGGGCTTCTTTCCATCGTTGTATTTTCTTGATGAACCACCCATGTGGTTCCCCATTTCCCGCTTTTTATCACTAGGCTCACATGACCACTGAGAGTCTCTAATATCCATTACATGCTTGAGAGAACAATGAACAATCTCCTCATAACTGTAGAAGTCTCTAATATCTACCGATTTTCATAGACATGGATTTATTAGGATAAATAAGAAATCCACCTTGCTTTTGATGTTCATGATATGTCTAGAGGCGTACCTTTCAAGAATTTTAATGTTTTCTTTATACACCACGATGGACTCATCTTCCTTTTTCTTGAGTCTATGGAAGTCCCTTTCCATTTTGAGATAGTGTTTTTGAGGAAAATATTTATTAAAAAACATCCTCTTGAATTCCTCCCAATCAATGGAATCAATTTCCTCATGCAGATTCATATTCTTGATCACTGGCCACCATTAATCAGCTTCCCCAACAAAACAATAGACCAATGGTACACCACTAGCTTACTCTGAGCACTAGTGGATGGAGAATATCTTTTTAGGGGAGTTAATTCACTGTTCTTAGAGGAATGGATTAGAAGATCCGCTAAACATGGGAGGCTTTTGCTGCATGAAATATTCAATGGAAATGTGCTATTTTCTTGGAGGATTAGGGATTTCCACATGTTTCAATTTATTATTCATAACATGATCCAGCTGTGACAATACAATCATAATGTTTTGAGAACCCGCTCCTATCATATCTAAAATATCATTAGTGAAATATTTACATTTCCGGTCACATTGTCTGTTATAAAATGTTCTTCTATTTCCTAACATTAACTAAGAAAAATAATATATAATTAGAGTGATTTAATATTTATCCATTGAGTATAAAAAATGAAACGTTGAACATAAGAGGATAGACATGTAAAGGAGAACTATGTCCTATCATGTGACACCCTATGTTTAAGACTAGGTTATCCTTGATTTATTTTTTTACTTATATTCTTTTGGGATTATTTTCCTTTAATAATGGTTTGTACTAAGCTCATGAATTCACTATATAATATCCCCCTAGGAGTGTTGTAACCAAGAGTGCAGCAAAGCCTGTTGTCGTACACTAGTTCTTGTTCAAGTCTAGATCAAAGAGGTATTTTAAGGGTTCACCGCTAGATACATCTATTACTGAGCCACCTATACCTACTCATATCCATATAGGAATGTATTTTCTTGATTTAACATGTACTCAATACTCACCAACATTTAGGGATGTTTTCTTATACATAGTTTCATCCTTAAGGTTCTTATAAGGGTTCTCTATTCTTAATCTCAATTAATTACTAGACGATGCCTCTCATACCAAGTATAGAGATCCTAACCTTTTATATATAACATTACATGATTTTATGCATAATTATAAATTAGAGTAAAAGCCAATGATTGTAAAGTGTAGTGTCTTGGAAGACTAGGTACATAATTACAAAACATGGGATTAAATAAAAATTAATTTTTTAAAATTCATAAAGAGATCCTAAAATCCATTGAGACCATACATCGACATAGGATGAACTGGGTTTAACATGAAGAAAAGGATGAGAAAATAACATAGTAAAGGAATGAACATAATAAAAACAGATTATGCACATGAGTTAGGAGGCATGAAATAGTGATACCAAAAGCATGGAACATATGAAATCATAACATATAAAAAAGAGGTCATATAAACATGGTATAATATAAATATAGAAGAAAAATAAAACATGTCTTTAGTATGAGTCTAGGATAAACTCCAATCTTATATCCTATAGTAGTACGGGTCGATGCTGACCACCAATTCATTTCCCATAGCAGCACAAGCCAAGGATGATACCCAAGACTGTTGCACATAACATCTCATGAGACATAACTATTCCCAATTCATTGTATCAATATCAGGGTGCATCTATCTTAAATTTCCTTAATATTTTTTCTTTATTAATAAAAAATCATAATCAACCTTACATAAACATAAAGCTTACCCATGGAAAGAATTGGGTACCACAATCATGACAAAAAGCATAGCCAATGGGCGTATCCTGAATGTATCCATTTAGGAATGGAATTAGAAAAATACATAGAAGTTAAGAAGGTAAAATAATAATATAAAATGGTAATTTATGTAAAAAATATGTGAAAACATGTAAGAAATATAATTGAGAAATTTTAGCACTAAAACATTTTCGTGTGGCTTTAAGGAAAATATTATAAAGCTTTTCAAAAAGAAAAGAGAACATTATTTAATATAAAAAAAAGTTAACCGAGAAGGTTTTCATAATAAAAATACTGATTTTATAAAGTCAATGGTGTCATAAAATTGTGGATAGAGTTTACTTTAAATTGGGAAAAAATTTGGGAAGTTCCCTTAAAACAAGATTGCTTATCGGGAAGTATCGAGGTGGGAATCACTTATAAACAGGTATATCCCCGAAATATAATGGGGGATGGATCTTGGAAAATGAGTTTAGAGAATATTAATAGAATGTATAAGTTTTACTTAAAAATAAAATACAACTTCATTTGGGTAAAAAGATATATATATGGACCTGAAGGAATAAAGGAGGTTCGGGTAGAATTAATTAAGGATTATTGGCATGGTATTGGGTGTACCAAAAAGGGCTTGATGAGAGAGAAAATGGGTTTATCAATAATTAAAAATAAAAATGGATGTATGGGGGAGGTGATAAATTATACATAATCATTTGTGACTACACATACAAAGGCATATCATAGAGGACAATCTTGATTAATAGTGAAAAGGGGAGGATCCCTTACCGTCATTTCCGCTTAAGTTCGTCTCTTATGTGCCTCCTAAATAGTAAATATAGGTTTATTAAAACAATGGAATAAAAGTTAATTGTTATAATTTTATTAAAATATTTTTAAATTATATTTATTTTATTTTATTTTATAATTTTCATTGATGTAAATGAAGTGTTTCGGTATCAAATTTTACAGTAAAATTTCTCATCTTGTGGCGATTTCACTTTTTGTTAAATGAAATTTATAAATTAGTATAATTATTTTTAGAATCATAGAATACATGTAATTTGATATTAATATGTTTTATATAATTTTTATTTTTCATAATTGACGGTGTTTATAAAAATTATATTGGAAACGTCTCCGTAGATGGTTAATCGACATTTTTCGGGACATTGTCGATAGTGTGGGAAAGGGATGCATGACCTTTATATTTTTCATTAATAAGATAATTATAGTATGTTTACATCAAAATTATTATTTCAATTTACTGAATAATAATTTTTTAGAATATTTTTATTTTGAAATGGATAGGGTAAAATAAAAAAAATGAAGAGAGAAGATTTAATATTCATACACTCTCCTTGGTGTAGCTCCTCTTGCACGAAACTATAACTCCCTTGGTAATTGGAGTTGGAGTGATCCAGAACGTCTCAAAGTATTCTAAGATGTTTTATAGGGACAATTTGGCTAGATATTAATCTTAATGAAGGATGATAGGAGTGGTTTCCCAAGTGGACTGATATGGGATATTTATATTTAAGGAGGGGGTGTTTTTAAATTAAAATATTAAAGAAAAATTCTATATCAAATGTTAGACATTTAATAGTAGTATTTTGACAACATAAATAATATATTAATTTAATATAATTATTTTTAGACTTTAAATCTTATTTATAATTATAAATTATTAATTTATTAAAAGGAATGTGAAAAGAAATGGAAAATGATTTTTAAGGAATCACATTTTGACTTTAGGTTTTAGAATGTTCTTTTTAGGTTTCAAAATTGACTGTATTATATTTTATGTAACCATTTATGTAATTAAATATAACATGGCCAAATATAATGTTCTAGAAATTTTATGTCATCATTAAATAATGAATGATGCAATTTAGGATATACGGGTTATGTGAAAAATTGTATATTTACAATTCACCTGAAAATTATGGTATTTTAGAAAAATCACAAAAAATCACTCAAACCATTAATCAGTGTTTAAAATACAAAAATGATGTCCTTTTTTCCAAAATTATTTTTAAAAATTATTAATTTAATTTTTATTTAAAATCATAATTTACTTGAAAAATATTGTTTTTCAAATTAAAACTGACATTATAATGCTTTCAAAAATCACATAAGGTCATATAAAATAATCTTCAAACTAGATAAAATAGAATTTTTATTTTTTGAACAAATTTTTGGAAAATACAGTTTCACATGATATAAATAATTATAATTATTTATTTATTACTTACAGATATATCAATACTTTTACTACAGTAAAATTAACACTTATAAAATTCTTATATTTTATTTAATCATTCATGGATAAGGTAAATAGTCTTTTGGATGATTTACTATTAATAAGGGTCATATTTCTATCCATAATGGTAGGTTACTATTCATAAGGGTAGGTTATTATTGACCAAAAATTAATTTTTTCCTATCAGACTCCAAATAACTTACTGGTCACAACCGTGTATGTTAGATTTTCGAAATTCAAAGTATAAGAAGTGGAAAAATTATGTTTAATGGACACATATTATTTTTTATCATGATATTTCATTGTGATTCCTAATACTATAAGATATAATTATAATAACGAAATTCAATTAATAAACCTTTTTTTCATTACACTGAATCATAAAAATAGTTCAATTCAAATCCTACCAAGAAATTATGCTGTAAAATACCCCATAAAAAATCATGTTCACTCCCTATCACAATGTTAACTGTCATGATACTGAACATTACCAAACACATTGATGAGATATATGGGCACACCAATCATATTCATTTCATTCTCATGCTTAAGTGTACCACATAGACCGTACAACATGGATTCCTTTATAATCATGATTAATTACTTGATCAAATAATGTGAAATAACAAAAAGTAAGTCACCAATAAATAGGTATATGTTCTTAAAAACAATTCCATTTGATAGGAAAATGTGTGTGGTATTCACTACATAATTTTTTTGGAATGGAAAATCACAGTGAAAATTCGACTGCATAACGATGTTACATAAGAATTCATAAAAGTGATTTATGAAAGATAAAGGGGTCTATAATAATTTGAAATAAATTGAAAAATAAGGGGGATATAGAATATCATATCCCATCATAGGGAAATGATGATAAAAGATATAAGTTAAAGAAGATACTTGAATAAATAAGATAAAGATTAAGATCCCTTTTTCAATATATCAGCATGATAATGGGCATACATAAAAGATTATTAGAGGAACAATGGGAGTGAAATGTGGTATATTATAAATTATAAATTAAATTAAATTTATTTTTAATATGAACAAACATATCCTAAAAAACAAATAGAATTTACAAGACATAACATAGAAGGTTTTCTAGAATGGAAATGAGAAGACTGAAACCTCATTCTGAATATCTGTATAGTAACAGCATATGTGAAGATAAAATGAGAGATAATAAATGATCACTAATTAATATAAAATCAACTGGAGAGTATGATATTTTTATAAATAAAGTACATCATAAAAAATTTCAGTTATGAAAAATTTTCCAAATATTGTGCTTGAATTGAATGATCAAGAGGAAGGTGAGGATACCTTACATTAGTGTTTGAATTCAAAAGAATGGGTGGTAATTTTAGAGATATTGTGGGTGTATTGGGAGGATAATAGAGAGCGGATTTCATTGTACGGTTGGTCTCCAAGGAGCTTAGTGAAGATAAATGGAGTCTTGTGTGTGTTTATATAAGAAAAGGGAGAGATTTAATTATTATTTAATTTTTGGACTCTACATAATTAAATATCCAAAACCACAAAATATATCATGGTTTCTATAATATGGTCGTGGTTATAATTATTTTATATTTCCGAGGGCCCAAATTATTAAAATAATGTCTTTGATTATTTGGTGGTAAGTCACTCTTAAAGGAAGGATTTTAAAACCATAAAATATATTATATGTTTTGGAGGATAGATAAGGGATTTATAAAATAAATAGAATAAACTTAAAATAAAAATATTTTAAAGATAAAACATATATTTGTCTTTGGAACTGATTTATAGAAATTATTACATCACTTTTGCGTCATTATTATGTCATAAAACAGAAAGAATATTTATATAATGTTTAATTATTACCAGAAAATTAGACAATCTCAAAAAATTATCAAAAATTCACCATAGGATAATTTAGACATTATAATTCAACAAAATAATAATCATATTATAAAAAAATATTCTAAATATGTGAATTTTCATTTTTAAAATAAAATCAACATTTATTAGGGAATGTTGGGATTTTTGATAATAAATGTTTTCAAACCCTTCTAAAAATCACATCTAACTTCATAAAAATTATATTCTCATTTATATATGATAATATATATTAAATAATATTAGAATATTATATATTCCAAAAATCCATTATTTCGTAAATTCATTAATTGAATTTTAATATTAACAAAAAATACAATTGTTTCTTTATTATATCCAAAATAAAAATAATGTTCAAGGTAACAATAATTGGGTGATCTTATTTAAATTATTCTATAAAAAATTATATATTTTTATTTATAGGGTAATGATAAATACTCCTTTAATACACAAGAAAATTCCCTAGGAGTATGTTGTATAATAGTAGGAATTTCATGGGATGGTTCAGTGACCATGGTTTGGGATAGGATATTGATGAGCTTGGATATCTCCTGAATTTTTTTTCTCATTCTTAAGTTCTTGGATCTCATATTGGGATTGGTCAAGGGAAAATACCAAATGTTATATCACCCTTGGATTCTCTGATAAATGATCTTTATAGGTTATGAACTTATTGTTCGAGGACATCCCTTCCTTTGTCTGTGTCAATTAGATTTATTAAAACCCAATATTTATAGCAATCATTTGATCACCGCTCAATGGATATATTATCAATAGCAAAGATACATAATGTTAATTTAAATCCAATTTGAAAAAAACATATATATGTGTTTTATTTAACAATATTACATAATTATACATTTAATATAACAAAAATGGGATTTTTTATAACAGTTCGGGTCATTATAATATATCCCCCTTTAGAAATTTCACACTACAAATTTTCTTCACCCAAATTAAAATAAAAAATGCTATGTCTACCTCATCACCTCTTCGGATGCTTATTTTCCCATGTTCCTTCTTCAATCATGTGGTTTCTCCACTGCACATTGACGAGGTGCATTGTCTTATTTTGTAGAACATTTTTCATATGATCTATGATCATCACTAGCTACTCCTCATATAAACGTCCTTTATCTATTGATACTACATATTTATTATGTACATCTGAGGGGTCTAGTATGTAATTATTCAATAGGGATATATAGAATATATCACATACTTGAGTAAAGTTTGGGGGGAGTTTTTATCGATATACCACCACTATAATGTGATCATGGATCTAAATGGGGCCTGTGTATCTTGGACTAAGATATCCCTTCATCCCAAGTCAAATTAGTTTCTTCCAGGAAGATTTTCTAAGAAAGAAAATATCTCCAACATAAACTTCTGGTTATCATCGATTATTTTTAGCATAGATATTCTATCAACTCTAAGCATCCCTGATGTACAACTGAATGGTCTTAACCTTTTACACTATTTCTTCAATCATATCCGGACATAAATGTTTTTATTATCCACAATCATCCCAACATTCAGGTGTTCTACACCTCCTCCCATAAATAACTTCATAGTGAGTTATTTAAATCAAAATATAATCAACCAATTAAAACCTTATATATAATATGTGATATGTGTAGAATCCCTTTTATAAGTGGGGAGGTTGGATAATATGTAAATACTTGAATCTTTATTATATATTATATGTTTTACTCAAGTAAATTTTATAAAAATAATCATAGTTTACATGATTAATATGGTAATATCAAAACATAATTATCCAATTGTATTTATGAATGTTTTTTTGTTATATTGGTTCCTAATACTTTTATACTATCCATTTAAAACAATTTTATCCATATATGTGGTGACAATATTTTTGTGATAATAAATTCTTATTATGGATTAAAAATAAATTGGAATAATTAAATAATATTAATTATGATGATTCCAAATATTGAATAAATATTAAAATATTTAATTCATTTTTTTTATTAAATTTATTCTAATATATGTTTAAAAAATGGATAAAAACCATTTTTTTGTGAGAAAGGTGTATTTTTTATGTAAAAATTAAATTATACATATTTTGGACAACTATTCTTAACTAATAGTGATTAAAAAAATTATTTTATTAGTTTTAAATAAATAATTGTTATTTGAGATTAAAATTGTGCAAAAATAGAATGTAATAATTGAATTTACTCAGTATAGTTAACAAATTGAAAATAAGTTTTTATATAATGAAATATAAATGCGATTAAAAAAGAGATGAATGGGTTTAAAAATTCAGAATAATAGTTTTGAATGATTATTTTTACTTGTTATACATACGTTTGGTAATCCATAAAAGCTTACAACATCTATAATGCATGCACTAGAAAGAAAATCCAAATAGAAATATTTTTATATCATAATAAAATTTTCATTTTTTTAATGACATGAACGAATGGGGAACACCTAACTGGAGGTAATCATAGAATAAAACCCCAAAACCACCTCCAATATTCCAGGTGCTGGAGACTATAACCAAGTAGGCATATCACTCAAATGGGAAGACTTAGCAAAAAGTACAAGTATACACACACAATTCTCCAAACACCCATATAATTCATAATAGAAAAAATTATAATATTAATGTACGTATAAGGTCAATCCCACATTAAATTATGAATATTATTATAATATAAGTAAAAATATATAAATATATTCCCACGAAAGTTGTAAAAGAACCCAACCTACTGATAGTATATGGGAAACTACCCAAAAACAAGTCCAAGATACATCTATGGTTCGCCTATCACAATTGAGATCCTTATGCTTCTGATCCTCCTAGGATAGATATGGAATTAATTTCATATACATAAAACATGGAATGTATGGGAATAGACCCAAAATGTGTGATTATATATATATCTTGTAGGACACCCTGAAATCACTGGACCTAAAGCATCAAATAGAGAGTAACCAGCTCCTCCCTATGATGACATGTTAAATAAAATAAGAGAAAATACATATAAAAAAATAATTAAATGAATATTATAAAATATAGAAACCAATTCTCAAGTTTAGGTTACTTTAACACTCTATAATTTTATGAATACTATATTTGATAGCTTACAAGATTTTAAACACCCATCTTAAATAAAAAATAAAATATTATTAATTAAATGTGATCATTAAAAATATTAATAAATTTAGTGGGAATGAATAATATTTACCAAATTATGAAATATATAAGTTTCCTACTTATTTTCAATATATTAACTAATTATTTTTGTATAAGAACTTTATTTTTAGTGAAGTAATTTTATTCATCAAAAAAATATTTTCTTTTAAAATATGTTTCTTTATTTTTATGTGTAAATAAAATAATCCATTTCTAGATAATATATAAATTTTATTATATTAAAATTATAACATTTTTGAAATTATCATATTAAAATTATCTTAGGTTGATCTTTTGGGATTTTCTGAAAGTTGTATTTTCAAATTAACAATAAACACTATCGATTTTTATAAATCATTTATTTTCTATAAATTCTATATTATCTTTATTATTTTGATTTCAACTGAAACTAAAATAATTAATATTTATTTATATATATAATTAAATTAATTAAATTTTTATCATCCTTATAAATTAATTTTGTATTAGTACCTTTTGTGCTTAAAAAACTTTTTTTCAAGAAAAATTTGTTTTCGTTGCATTTTGGCAGAATAATTTAAAATTAAAATATGACACATATATAAGATTAATAATAAAAAATATATTCAGAATTTATAATAAATGGTTTTATATTGTTTAAATTGGATTCAATTATTTTTATTCAAAATGAATATTAATTATAGATATTTTATTACCAAGGTAAGGGTAAATTATGTAATTTTGGTTAACAATAAGATGATAAGTTGTAGAAAATTACATTTAAAAATTACATAATATTATTATATGGGTATATTTAATACATAAACTTATATTTTTTGGCTATATGTCATTCTCTGGCCATTTTCATGAGATTATGACCTGTATAGTATTTTATTTCAGGAAAACTCAAACACGCCTCATTATTCTTCTTAATAACTACAACAATTTTATTATAGGGTAACCGAAATTATATTTTCAACTATAAAGAGTTTTATTTAATGTTAAAATATTTATCTTTAATATGATAATTTATTTTTAATTTGCAGTGAATACATAATGTAATTAAATTCATACAAAACAATGATGCAATGATTTTTAAAATAATAGAATAATAAAACAATTGATATTAAAAATATTAAAAATATTAAAATTAACAAAATTTTAGATATTTATAGTGATAAACAAATTATGTAAACTAAAATTATTTTTTTGGGATATATTAAAATTTTTTTTAATTTTAATTGATTTGTTTCTATTATAATGTGACGATAATAAATAGTATCAAAATAGAAAATAATGATATTTTATAGGATTAATATTTTATTAAATTATTTAAATATAATAAAAATATTAAATAAGAAAAATGGAATAATTTGTTATGGATTATTTTTCTATATGAATTTATAGGTATTTCAAAATAATTTTTCTCTTGAATGGTCTTAATATATTTTAATATTTTTATAAATTCCAAAAGTTCCCATCACCTCAATTATTAAAAGGAACCTCCTCCATAACTTATTCACAACACATTAAGCATGATATCTTGGCCCAATCCCACCCATTACTCTTTTGAAATTTCATATCCATGTGCTGGTGGTGATGGTCTCTATAAAAGGCCCACCATAAGTCCCTTAACAAAGGATCTATAAAAGGAATCCTGAAGAATAGGTAATCATCTTTACTGACTACTAATGGTTTATTTCTTATTCTACTTACTATTCATGTTCCTTTTCCATAATAAATTAATAAATATATTATAATATATATACTGATATGTTATTATCATTAAGAGACAACCATATTAAACGTTTTATCCATCCTATGTAAAACGAAAGCAACACACGTGCGTACATATGTCTTACCATGTATACATAGTGGTGTAATCCATTATTCATCACCACATTACAAGGAAGGTTATAATTTTGGAAATAATGGATATATATGATAATTATTACAGGATATTGATTCATTATAATTAATATATCAACCACTTCCTCACCCTTTCAACCATTTAAATGTGATATCGATGATTGTGCATACTTATGACTTACTATATCTATGAAGCGCTGCAATTCATTTTATATGTACAAATTTCAAGAATTATTTAAAGAATGTATCTAATGAATAAATATATTATAAATAATAATAATGTTATTCTTTATATGATGTAACTATATCCTATATAGATGAACTATAACTTACAATACAAAACATGCATGTGAGAATGAAGTAGGTAACACTCGAAAAAATGAAAATAGTAAAATATTATTAATAGATAGTTGATAAGATTATATGATATGATTATACATGATTTTATAAATATGACTATGGTTCTGTTATAAATTAATAACATGTGTAAATCCATTATATAGTAGTTTAATTATCATTCAACTAAAGTGGTGCGTGGTGTAATGGTTTATCATCTCACTTTTACTTCTACGAGAGATATGTCATATTCACAATTTATTCCATTTTTATGTATATATTTACACATATATTTATTATAACATGAATTTATTTATCTTCATGGTATTTCATTTTTCATTTGAATTTATTTCATCCACAAGGATTATGATTAAAAAGTTACTATCGTGGTGAGTGTTTGTTTCCCAATATCTTCATTATTTGGGATTTTTCACATTTAATTCCACAATGGGGAATATTTATCTTCCATTTCCATGTTTTATTTAATTGTTTTCGAAAATTTCTTTTCCATTATATATTTTTTAAAATAATTTTTAGCCATATTTTACTTTTTAAAAAATGGTTTGATTGTAATTTGATTTTGATTTTCCAAACGAGGTACTTGGTGGATTTTCTGATAAAAATATAGAATGATTTTTTATAAATTATATGAAATGTGTTTCATTTCCCACAATAATGACATATAAATACATTAAGGCTTAAATTACTATTTTAGAAGGTTATTTTCATTGAAAATGTTTTTCGTCTTACTCACATATTTTTTATTTAAATTTAAATATCAAAGATAAAAGTATATTTTTCTAAAAAATTCTTTTAATGATCATATCATGGTACTTTTATTAATATGTGATAAAACACCTTTACATTACATATTCAAAAAAATTATATGTTTTAATGATACCAAAATTGGAATAATTCCCTTACTTGGGATCATTGGATATTCCATTTTACATAAATATCAATATTCTTATATTGTTGATATTTTTATTTCATAACCAATATATGATTTTTACATATAGAGTTTAAATAATATGTTAGTTTATTAAATGGGGGAAATATTAATAACTTTTTATACATTACATTATGCATATATTTGATGATAAGGCCTATTAATTCATGAATTAAATCAATCATTTGATATGTGAGGAATTATTTAGACCTACATTAATGGATAGGTCCTAGTATTATATATCCCCTCGATGCATTGACAAGTCTCATGAGACAAATATTCTGGAAACATTTAATGGGTTTATACCTATAGTTTTAAATTGTCTTGTGATAGGTTTTCAAAGTAGAGTTATCATGTTCCTATGAAAATTACATCGAATTATTAAGAATTTATTTCATTATAAATTAAATTATTATTATCCATCATATTTTGAAATTGATATTATCTTTGGATGAATTTCATTCATAGTATGTTGATTAAATTTCATGTATGTTCAATTATTTACCCACCCATATCAGTTATTCTTTATTGATTCATGATAGATTATATTTTATGTAATTATTTTCTATGTATCTGAGTTCCCCCTTTTTATGTTTTATTTTTTTAGGATACTAGTATGTGTATTATTATTTATATGCAGGGATATGCTAAGTGGAATAATGGTGTTCTCAAAAAATTACTTTGTGTAGTTTATGTTTAAAATATAATGTGAATTTGGAGTATGTATCTAGTTTACTAATGCTATTAAATTATGTAGTCTTTTGGAATGTGATTCTATGTATCTTAAGATAATATAGAAATGAAACCACTGGATATATGCTATAAGAGTTGGGGTATTTATAGTAACATCTACACATTCAACCTAGTATTATACTGGATGATCAAAAGATTAATGGTAGTTTGGGATAAATCAATCCAAGAGGATTGATAATACCGATGGAACTCATCTAAGAGTTCAGTTCAATAGGGTTTCACCATATGGGTGGTGCTAAACTGAGGGGACATAATAATTGTATATTTCTTAGATGAATCACTAAGGAAACCAAGATGGATTATTCAAGATTGTCAGTTGTTCATTATGAAACTCAGTAGAGAAAAATTGGTTTAAAAAAATATAGGGGATCACAACCAATGACTATGGGGTATAAATAGACCCTGCTTAAAATAAACAAATAGATAGGGGATCACACCAACAGATATTGGTCATGTGATTGCTGAAACCCTACCTAAAGAAGAAGATGATATAAACAATGATGCATCCTCTAGGACTCACAGATGGATTCATTCTCTAGTCTGTCAAGGGGATCGAGTCCATTAATATGAACATGATACCTTAATAAACCCACATTGATGTGGAATTAGAAAAATTTCTCTATAACTCTAGAAATAGGGTAAAAATCTCTATATATATAGTTCTATAAAGCACACCCATGCTCATAATAGATATGGATTGAGGAGAATAAGGGATCTAGATTTCTATTAAATAAGTACACAACATGTACTTGGTGGTACATAACATTTTTTACTAAACTAGGAAATGTGTATACACTATAATATAACACAATAGGTTACTCAAAATACATTTTGTGTCCAGTATGGGTAAACAGCCTGTAGAGGCCATTATTGAACTCAGCGTGTTGTCTTCTCCAGCTTATATATTATAGCTAGTACCCTTTTTATTAGTCTATTCCCATGTATACTGGACATGTTTGAGTACTTTCCAAAGTTCATAGGATATACCCCATTTCACATGGTCTGTAAGGGATCGGGTCATCACATGGTGTGTGCTGTCTGATTAGGCCCAATTACTTTTCAAAGTACACGACTTCTGTACCACAATACAAGGAATATGGGTTAATAAGAGTTCTTGGTCATGTACTCATTGTACATGTTGATACATTCACCATGGTTTATATGGAGTGTGAGTGAACTAGATGACATTCTTAATTATATATATTTCTAAGCATGTACACCATGTACAAAACAATCTGGTTGGTTATGTGTCACATAATCTGTGGAACCACAAATCAACTTGTGATATTAAACTCTATGAAGAAAGCTTAACCATCACATTGATTTAAATAAATGATATTTTCTCTTTGAAAAACAGGTCATGTATGTTGGGATTTTTTTAAACTCTAAAAGTAATCACAAATCATTCATAGGTTACTAATGACTATGACTCCACACCAAATAAACTTATAAATAATAATCTGCGATTGACAGTTCCTTATTATTATTGGTGGATAGATTCTGGCCACCCAAACCACTTGAGAATCATTAATGTTCGTTTTATACTTCCCAAAATCCAAACCCAAGAAAAAACCTCATTTAATCCATCCATATATCATTTATAATCAACGTCTAACCTCGAACTAAAAATCAATCTCAAAACCAAACATATAGAAATGATCCCTTACTCCAAATAACAAATTTTTTTGACTGTTCACTGGGTAATTGTTGAACCACTAACCAAAGAAAACATCAGTCATAAAAATGTAAATAATGTTGGGGGAAAATAAAAAATTCATAAATTCGAGGAATGAAAATCATATATATTTATATTTTACTTGATTTTTATATTGAGAAGGTGAAAATGAAGAGGAATGAACAAGGATTAAAAATTATAATATCAGGGAAAAAAATCATCAACTATAATCATCCAAAGATCTACGAATAAATACTTGTTATGTTAATTAATTACTTTTTTGAAAAGGGATAAAGAGTTATTAAACAACTCAATGATAATTCCCTATATTGGATTCAGATAGATCATTGATAAATATATTTTTCAATTCATTACCATTGGCATGTTCTAGGAACTCTATTGGCATACTATTCTTCTACTATTAATTTGATATTATTTATTCAATAATATGTCACCCAATTGATCATCTCAAAACACCAAGGGTTATGTTGATTAAACTTTTTATTTTACATAATGGTTATTAGATATAGGAGGTTAGTCCTGGTAAATTGAAAAAAACAATTAATCAATAAATTAAACAATCAATTAATTAATAAATTTTTTTATTTTCCTATGTCAAATTTTGTATGAAACACCCAATAAAAATAAAGGATATATCCATCCTAGTGTAATAATCAAATACCATATTTAATAGAAGTATTTAATTTACTATCCATCATTATATTATAGAGATATTAAATTATTTCATATAAACTATATGCACAGGATATAATATATTTAATATATATAATTTACAATCCTCAAGGATCACCATGCCCAAGAATCCCACACTAATTCATGGCCAAGATATGAAAATATTCATTAAAATATTGAAAATTATTAAAAATAAAAAACAGAATCCTTATATTCTCCCACTTAAATTATTTTCAACCCAAAAATAGAAAACCAACTATCATGTGAGGATTCAAGGAACTCATCTAGATCATTGACTTTGTTGAGCTCTCATATAGGTTACCAGGCTTCTAACAATCATCCTTCAAAGGGAAAAAATTTCTCAAAAAGGGTATTCTCCAAATTTTATGGCAATAAGAAATTGAAAATGGTAACTCCACACTAAATGTCCTTATTATATTAATTTACATCATTCCACAATATGTGTAAACATCTCATCATATATGATATGTGGAATACATAACATGATCGATCTGACTATCATAGTAGGGATATTCGGAAATCCTCCTAGTTTACCCAAAAGAATAACTATTAAAAGTGAACTGATACTAAAAGAAAACCTTACTGCCCATACAAATATATATAAAACATTATGAGGTGAGATCCATCAGAAGACCAGACTACTTAAATGAATTACAAGGTCCGTTGTTTTCATTACACAATGGACTCCGCAGATTTTTGGGTTGCACTCAATCCCATGATGATGAATTTCATTATTAAAACCATCAAATATAAAACCTATAATATGAAAAGTGTTTTTTTCAACTGGATCAAACCCATGGAATAGTGACTTGTAGGGTCTCCCAATCATCGCCTTAAATGGTTCTATATTGATAATAGCGGGGTAACAAGTTGTGATATGAAATCTCCACCAATGTTATACGACCATCCCTATTATTCCCAATGAATGCATGAAAACTAAATCATATTCTATATATCTTGATTTTTCCACATTACCTAACCATATGTCTAGAGGTAGAAAACCTAGGCTCAACCACAACGTAGTTTTTATGGCCTCCTACATAATCTCTATATCATTATATTAAGAGAGAATCAAATAATTATGTGCTTATAGAGGGAATTACATAAATCCATCATAACCTCATAATGTATAGGAATCCAAAACTCTCCACTAATCCCAAATCATAGATGGTTAAAATGTTGGACAACATTGTGAGTCAGCCTATGATTCCTCAGATTTCATCATGGATAATCATTGAATATATAATCCCCATAGTGAACATTTAGATACCATCCCATTTATACATCCTTCAAATAACAGCATCCTCCACATATTTTAAGGTGATCAATTATTATTTAAACTTAGAAATATGATACAACATCCTTGACCCTAAAAATTGGTGTCAATGATTATCATTGCATTCACACATCTCATAGAGTTATTTCTAAGGTAAATTAAGAATCCTTTTCCACACCTCCTCCCGCAGAATGATCGGTGTCCCTGTCCATCCCTGAATAAGGGTGATGTGATCCCCACCTTCAGAATATCTACCAAGAACATATACATCTAATTAGGAAATATCTCACAATAGATATCTCAATGTTGTTCCTCCATGATGTTCTAAATGATTTGATGGGTAATAACCATATACTAGCGGTAGGCTGCACCATCAATATCATTAAGGCACAATTACAAGGATGATAACTACTTTTTCACCTCACGCAAACAATAGTGAATAGAATACCTTGTTTTGAGCATCATCCATCATTTCCATGCTCTTGGGTGGCACCCAAATGGATCTGACTCAACCATTATCAGGTCCAATATAACATAAAATTTTGGGAATACATATCCAAAAAATTGAACCTCATGAATCTAGAACTGAAACATAATGAAAATCACATAATGATGGTACTATAATTGAATATCGGAAGCTATCCTTCAGTGTCCCATTTACTCCTCCACTGACACTAAGTACACAAGGATTTTGAAAAAGAAGAAAACCATGAACTGGTTGAATAATGTATTAAATATTAGTTTTATATGTTTGAAGAATTCCACGTGGGTGATTATCATGCCAAAGGGAATCCCCATGAATTGGAATTCCCTGTAGCAATTTTTGGAATCCATCACTAGTATATTATTCTCTCAAACCAGGAGCTAGTGATACCAAATCTTGAGGACTAACTATGATAACCAAGTCTACCCTAACCATTTGTTGAAGAAGTCATCTCTTATAATGGGTTGATATGTTTTCTGGACCATCACCCAAATTAGGAAACATTATTCAATTCATAACATTAATCTCACATCCCCCGTCCAGGATAACAAAACTGGGTTGACCATAGATTCACAATGAGATTAGGAAATCCCCATCTATATAGATTATATAAGGGTAACTTCAACTCTTGTGTCCATTGAAGATCATATGATATTCTAGAGAAGATATCAGGCCATCACTTGGAGCATATATATATAGAAAATAATTTTATGGGGAGCTAATCATTGAAAATACTAATGGAAGACATCCTCAAAAACCTATAACACCATAAAATCTGAAATATCATTTCATCTACTGATCCAAGTGACTTATTATCAGGCTAATATGAAATCAATTGTCTCCTCATACACATGAGCACATCTTGACCGCCATGGGAATCCTTCTCACAAAAGAAGGAAAATTACATCTCACTATCTCAGTTACACAATAACCTACCATAGTAATATACAACTAAGCATTGAAAATATACAACTAGTCCATATTAAGGTAAATATAACAGGGTCTCACTACTACTACATTAAGATTCCATGTGAGGCTCTCTCTCATCTCAAAATTAAGGTCACACTGTCAGCATGTGCATCTAGTCACAAATCCTTCTAAACACTATGAAAAAATTTATTTGAAGTAGAGAAGACACTTTTTAGACCTCAACACACACTCAAAGTCATTGGGACACAAGATCGTTCAACATGAAGCTGTCTTTTAACTATCCCTACTTTTCCCCATAACCAAGGATCACTCTGAATCCTTAACACAATAAAATGAACTAAAAATACAATTCAAAGGTACTCATCCTATGTACCTTCACACTATCAAATTTGGTATGTAAAGACTCTCCTACACATTTATATCATGTCACGAGAATGTATCTTTTTTTCTAAGTCTACATGTTCATTGCAATTATAAAGGCAATTCAAGCTTCACCAATACTATGCTCTACTAAAACCCCATGTAACCATTGAGAAGTCTCACCACCCGACCACGGTCTATAAGGGTAATAACTAAGAGGGAAACATCACCAAAGTCTCATTATAGACCTCTACCATAGAATTAGTGGGTTAGGGTCACCATGAAACTTTTGAGATATTTATATCTACAACACACATAGTGAAAACAACACACGGTTGTCATCTTCCACTACTACCCAAACCTAGTATTGCACAACCTGATGGGGAGTATCCACCTAAACCATGATAGGTGGTTTAGTCTACAATTTAGTGAGAATATAAATCTATCTCAAGTTACGTAGAATAATTTCCTCCATCAAAGTTCATAAACTTAAGCAACATCTGAAATATGATCATAACAAAGATATCGCAATAGAATCCTTATTTTATGACATCATGGAGGCATTTTATAATTGGTGAGACACGCCACAATAAAAATATTATTTCTAAGAGATAACTCACAAATTATATGAAACCCAACCCCATTAAAATATGATTCATACACCTATGAATTTCTTACAAATAGTAAAAACATGTTTGGATTTGACAAGAAGGTGATCATTTTCATAGTTAATGGTTACATTGACTACCAAACTAAACAAGAATCCATATCCAGAAATCCAAATGTGAGATAGTAACATTGTTTCACTAGTTTCCCAAAAAACTATATTTCTAAACAATCTATATACTATGGTCCTACAATGACAACTTATGATATCGCTTTTCCTGACTCGACTCATTAGTGATAGCCCAGCTAGTGGTATACTCAGAGTAAAACTGTAATCTCACCTACAATAGGCCACGAACTATATAATATCACTGATTAGACATAAAACACACCTAGGAGGCCTTTTCCTAAATTATATGTACACTTTTACACATCTCCATACACTAATATAATGAATAATGGTAATGAAATCATTTATAAATGTATGATGAACATCTATCCTACATTATTCTACAAAAAGTACTATAACATAAGAATAAAAGGCCAATTACAAGATAAACAAAACTAGAAGAGAACCTAACCTACTAAAAACAAGGGGTGAACTACCAAAACACAACTCATGGATACATATATAGTTTTTATATCACATCTATACTCTGCTAGATATTTGTCCTCCTAGGAATCTAATGACATACCTAAGTTCTACATAAATCATGATATGTTTGGGGAGATACCATGAATTTTTTTATTATATAAAACCTCATTAAGAGACCCCAAAATCATAAAATATAATGAATAAAATAGAGTGGTGGAGAGAGAGAGTATTATTCACATCACAATGACTGCATGTCAATCAAAATATGAGACAATAACCATAAAACAATAGCAACATTGATTTTTTAAATGTATAGAGTAAGTATCAAAGTAATCTCACATCATCACTTCTAGTATGAGATTATACCAGAAGCTCAAAAGAGAAATTCTAATATTAGAGAATCCACTCCCTGATCCTTTCTCACACTGACAATGCCAATCTGAGAGGTCATGCCTGTCGGGCCTCATCATATCTATAGAACTCGTCTCATAGGAAAAAATTATTAGGTATTACACAAAAGAGTTTCCAAGTAATATAAGAGGGGTCATCTAAGATACTCACTAGATTAGTCTATAACTCGTTTTAAGTTAATAGATGTTGATAGTCTAATAGGGGATCAAACCTTGGGCCTATGGGTGATATTATGAACCTAATTGGAACAAACCACTAGATAGGGGATCATGAACCTGTACAATTGACAAATTTTTCATGAAATATTACATCAGGAAGAATATTCTGGAAATGAGGATATAACCTCTAGGAGTCATGGATGGATTTCTTTTCTCGTTTGATGTGGAAATCTAGTATAACGCTCCCAAAAAGTTACTGTTCTAAACCATCATAGAGGGGGGGGGGATGCAACACTATATTGATAAAAATATTGGACTAAAATCCATATATATAGTTTAAAGGAGAACAACATTTCTCATTAAAAATCTATATTTAGATGAATAAGTTATCTAAATTTCTCTTAAAGAAGCACCCGATGTGTACCTAGGGGTATACAATGTGTCATACTAAGCCTAAATCTGCTTGTGTCTCATAGTATCACATGAAATGTTTCTTAAAATAAAAAGTGTGTCCACTAGGGATAAACGAAGTGTAGTGGTTAGTCTAGCACTTGGTATTCCATATAGTCCAGCCCTATATAATACATCAAATTCTTATATACTCAGGCCATGACCATGTAAATTGGTTGTGTCTGAGTACATTCCATATTACATAGGGTGTACTCCAAATAACATGACATGTAGGGTACGGTCTACCAGACATCATGTTACATCTTCCCAAGACATTACATTTTCTAATGTACACAAAATGTGATTAATAAGACACTGCTTATGGGGTCACATTACTGCCTAGTAAATTAATGATTGTAAACACCAAGCTAGTTTTTAAGTGATACATGGTGCATGAGTGAACCACAATACTAATTTCCCAACATTGATTATTGGGTGTGATCTACCTATACGTGATAAGATGGGAAACTAAGGGTCACACACCATGTATACCCACCACAATTCATGTGATATTTAAGTCTAATTGAAAACCATATATATCAAATAGAGGTGACAACATGGCCAATGATCTTTGGATTATGAAGTTTGTATATATAAATTTTACAAAAACTCAAAAAATCTAATGGTATAAAAACAATAATTCATTGACCTTCGATACTACATCAAAAACTATTGACCAACAATGAAAAAGTATTGAACAAGCCTTATAATCATCAGTGGTTAGATTCCAGCCACCCAAACCACTCGAGAAATAATTTTTCCCCTTCATATCACCTAAATGAAAAACTTACGAACTAGAATCATATGATCTATCACTATATCATCTTTCATCATCATCATACTTCTAGAAAACTGTATATCTCAAACCCAAATGTGTGGAAGAGATCTTTTACTTGATTTATTTCACAATGACTATTCATCGAATAGTTGTCGACAAATATCCAAACAAAATAATAGTGATAAATGTGTGATAAATAATGGGGGAAAATAAAAAATAATCATAATTAAAAAACCTCATCCTTTATTCGATTGGGACTCAATTACCTGTTATTAAGTCATTTAATGAAAATGGGTAATCAAGGATAAATAAACCACAATCTCAGTGATAAAAATTTATCTACCGTAATCATATATCGATCCATGAATATATATATTTTTTAGCTTAATTGATGTTGATTTTTACATGGGATAACAAAATGAGATTAATCCAAATAAGAAATTACCTACCTCTAGTTTTGATCAATCATTGATAAATATTTTTTTTCTACATTTCTATTTGTGAGATCCAATAACTCCTTTTCCACAACAATCGTTGAACTTCAATCAATATCCATTCATACAAGAGCTCTTCTCAAAGTAGATCACCTCCAAATCTATTAGGTTATGTTTATAATTATAATTACTTTTTATATTTCTATTTAAATAAAATAGGATTAGTTCAGAAAATTGAATAATGAATAAATAAATAAATATACATGTTAATTAATATCCCAATGAAAACTCCTAGAAAAAACACCCGACTTCAATATAGGTTATGTCAAACCAAGAGAAAAATCCATATCCCAGATTTAATGAGGTCTCATATTTTTAAGTCATATAACCATTCATGATGTATTATATTATTTTAGAAAAACTAATAAATCATTATATAATATATTTATTATTTTTAATATGTCCTCATTAATGCTCTACGAGCCTCCGAATCCCATTTTGACATAGGGAATAGATTTAAAAATATTCTATAAAATATTATAAATTCTTAGAGGGTAAAAATAGTATTTATATATTTTTTGGTAAGGTAATTGACTAAAACCCAAATGATTTTATTCCCTTCAGATGTATTGCGGTGTCCTATGAAAAATTCAATGGTGATATTTTCTCATTTCCATTATATTATGGGTAATTTTTGTAACATCCACAAATAATTATAACATTTATAATTGACATACACACATACCATGTATTGAGATATATACTCCACACTATCCATTTTCATGTTTTCATACTAGAAATACTCTATTATATCTCTATACATCATAATGTTTCTTGGATGAACATAGAATGTTTTTCTATGTGTTTCATCCATTAGATAATTTTTAAATTATATTATTGATGGGATACATATCCAATTCCTAAATTTTATTATAATACCATGGTCATGGTTTCACTTTATAACAATACATATGTTCTTTGGAAGGTCCACATCTTTCTCCAATGCCTCTCTAATATCCACATGGATGGATAATTTAAAATACATCCTTAAATGATATGATATTTCCTTATTTCATACGATTTCAGGTTCCACCATCTATAATTATATATTTTTTTCTTCTCTTTAAATCATCATCAAAGTTAATATATCATGGTTCTTCTAAATCATAGCACTAATGACCTTGTTCTATTTACAAGGGATATAAGTTATTGAGAAATCACAATTTTTTATCAACTCCATCAATTTCCTTTGGAACATATTTAACTATTAATATATTAATTTATAATTAAATATTTTATTATACGTATATATGGAAATGAAATCACTATATAGATAATTCCATAATATATTGAATGAAAAATTAATGATGGTAGCTCAAAATCATGAGTTAAGTAATTTTTCTCATGAAACATTAATTTTTATGAGGCTTAATTTACTACCATTTCGTTCTACACAACAACATGTCCTATTACCTTATTTTAGGCACACTGTATATAAAAAAATCTCCACTATAGGGTAGTGTGACCATAGGTGTACTGAACAAATTTGTATTCATTTCATTGAAATTTTCTTTACATTCCTCTATCAAAGGTATCTTTGATACCTTATACACAACTTAGTTGTAGGTTTTGATAACCATGAGAAATTTATCAGAATTAATTTGTAGTATTTGGCCTACCCAAGAAAATTATAGACTTCACTCATCTGGGATATTCTAAAAAATGATCAATAAATTCAATTATAACCACCCAAACATACTTCCTATAAAACCATAATCCGAATAGATCACCACATGGACTAAAGTACACATCCTCATATGCCAGATGATACTTACAAAAAACATGGGTTTAATGATGGTGAGATGGAAAGGCTACACCCTAATGATCAGGGTAGAGCAATAGTATATCATAAAATAATATAACACACTACATTTTAAATATTTAAAAATCAAACACATATTAGCAGAACAATAATAAAAATAGAATATAAATGAATAATTATAATATAAAATAATACATTCATGTCCATATGATTATACATAAACTAAAATATTAGGCACACAAAAATAAACAAGAAATAGTTTATTACATGAATATAAATATAATAAAATCTCCAAGGGAGATCTCCAGGAGCATATTGAACTTCGAATTAGTCATTTGTTTCTAACTCTCAGGTACACACATAATAACGAAAGTAGTAATCCATGGACCTGCGAAAATGATATCTGTTTGGGTACAACAGTGCAGGGGCAGCTTGAGCAGGGTGTGAGATAAAATCCTAGTAGGCCACACCCAAGGGTTCCTAAATCTAAATCTAGTCCACAAATATAATTTTCTATAGACTAAAGAAATAAATAATAATAACCAATGATTAATATATAACAAACCACCTTCTCTGATTCTTGAAGGACACCTAGGGGCTCTATTAGATTCATCTCATTGATAGAATGAGTTTATAATTAGAAACAATAAATATATAGAAAACATAAATATTGTATAGTTATATATGACATCTACCTATATATAATATGTATATTTGAAAAAATGTAGAGATATACCAGGAATACTAGGTTCTGGATAGAACGAGGCGTATCTCAGACATTCATAACCAATCTAAAAGAGCCTTTAAGATCATGAATGAGGATAAAATAACTACATCTCATAATGAATGAAAATTTTCATGATAAAAACTTGAGATGGTGGGTGTATGTTCATGTGAACACCCAAAAAAATGGATGTAGTGAGTCATGACTAGTGTCCAAATAGTGTCTTTTGTGTGATATTTCAAGATAAACAATCAATTTTAGGATGCATGAAATATCATTCCCAATTAAAACTTTACCACTATCATAGAGAGTTTCATTAATGGTGTATTCAAATTTTTATTAATATCCATAATGCATTACCTTTGATGTATTTTATTTGTCAATACTAATATAACCATGGGAACCACATATCTTATAATTCACCTTAAACATACTTATTTAAATATAGTGTGTGGGGTGGTTGTACCACCAAATGGAAATAATTTTATATTAAACAATAAAATTTAAATAATCCATTCATTTTTTCAGGATATACTCTATATAATGAATTCATGCCAACCCACATAGAAGGTGTTTGGACATTAAAATATTTTTTTCAAAGGAATGGCCATTCCCATATATTCAATCCATTTTTGGTCATCATTTGGGTCCAGGTACTAAGAATACCAAATATACATAAATAAAATAATTTTTTTGGAAAAACCCAAGAAATATTAAAAAGAATGATTTAAATAACTCATAACCACTTTTTAGTGGAGAATAAATTGCACCTTAATTGAGGGGTTTTATAACAAAACATGAAATTATCAAAAAAAAAACAATTCATTTAACACAAACATGATTCAGATTCAGAAGGAATAACTAAATCTATAATAAATAATCAATTCAAAAAGATACCAAACATGGGAAAACTAATTAGTGGTTAAATATAGCACTTAAGTGCTACTATTAACAATTGGTCAGTTATCTATAAGTGGAAAATACATTTAAAATCCAAGATAAATTATTATAATTAATCCATGACTTTTAAAAAATTATATAAAAGTTGAAAAATGACTCGTCACACCAAAGGGGTGTTAATAATTGAGGCAGACATCTTCTAATTACATAGAAATGCTCAATAAGAGTAATATGTCATGCACATAATGAATTGGAAACCAGGAAATAAGTTTAAGGTTACACATGGAATATGTTGGTGTTTAGCACAAAAAAAATTATAAATCCACCAAAACATGGGTCAAGAGGTATATACCACATAACTTTTACTTATAATGCTCTAATCATCCCATATCAGGGCTTGAGTAAGTATGGTTTGGATGATATCAAATAAACATACAACCACCCTGAAAATTTGTTGAATGATCTCACACAAAAATATCGCAAAAAATCAGAAGATTAACTGATATAAGAACATATAGGATTCAATATATTATTAGTTCACATCCAATGTGATCAAATTTTCTTGATTCTAGCATTCAATGAGGGACATATCACCAACCTTAGTTGAGGAATGATGAAGAACCCATGAGATCAAGGGAGAGCATCGTGTGGCTAGAGAAGAAAAAAGAAATAAGAAAATATGGGTCCAATGACCATTACGGAAAAAATAGTAAATTAACCCACAAATACAGCGCCACACAGTTTAGTCACACAAAATTTCCAAAACATACACCAAGAGTGTGGATCCCACTACTTAATAACAACACCCCACATAGTTTTCCTGCAAAGTTTTACCAACCACGCGCCAACTGTATGCTAAATTGTGAAGGCATAATGCATTGAAGGTACTAAATGTACAGAATTAGCTACATGGTTTGATAAACCATGTGGAAATATCTGTTAAAAACTGAATACACCCCATATAACCACACGCCCTGATCGACATGGATTTAGATAAATAGTGCGGCTTCATCTAGAACACAAATTTCCCTACAATTTTATTGTGCGTAGATTGTACTAATTGTGAGGTAATAATAAAACCTACCTTTTTTAAATTTATCTATATTTCAAGGCTCGGACTAATACCCAGACTCTCCCGGGACCTTCTACAGGACATAACACATATTTACCAATATTTAAATAAGGATTTCAACGAAAAAACAAATTACTCACACCCTCATTAAAATAATGTTCATTATAACCTCCCCACCATAGAAATTATCATCCTTGGAAGCCTTGGGGAAAAAGAAAAAAACATTAACCGACTGATAAGGGTCGTGATGTCCCAATCAAACAGTCATGTTACATTCCAAAAAACCCAATGAACCACAAATCATTATATATAAATTTTACACTACAAATGAAAAATCCTATTCCAATTCTCATTTTCTGATCGAAACATTGAAATGGTGCATATATAACCTCTTTTATCTAGATCCACGATCATGTCATGGTCTCACTAAACATCTAGCTGATGGTGCTCTCCACTATAGGTATTGACATAAAAGGGAAAAATTTGGAGCCACGATCCCTCCACAAATTTTTTTTACAAAAACTCATAGTATAAGTATTCTAACAATGCTTATGGAATGTTTCATTCAACTGGGTAAACATGATTACCTCTAGAGTCATAATAAGGACCTCACATTAATGAAAAAATTGAATCCGGATTGAACAACTGAGACTGTAAGCATAATATTTTCATAAAAAACATAGTCAACCATTACACCACACTCGTATTAACCTAGTGAAATGATTTAAATGGTTCCATTCAACCTTAGACATCAAAAAATAAGGATAAAAAGTTTGTCCCCTCTAGATAACTAAACTAAATAATTCATGTATTATACGACTGTAATATCACAAACTGTACAGAAAAACCTTCTTCAGAGTCTGGTTGAGTTTACTAGAATCACGATCACCAAATACCAAATATTACTTCTGGTGATGATACCTGATAAAAAAATTACTTGGCCACTTGATCTACATTCATATGCACAGATAAGGGTGTTACCCTAATACAAACCATAGGAATTGTTACCTTTTAAACAACACCTTCATGAATGACAAAAAGTGTAGGATAACCTCAAATTTTTTAAACTAGAGTCCATGTAATTAACCCAAGGAAATCCATACTCAATTTTTACATATAAGATGTCGATAGATGGCCAAGATGTCAACATTAGATAATTAACTAAGCCTAGATAATAATATTTCTAGTGGTAGAGTCAAAGGAAAATGTCTGGTGTCCAAGAATCCATCCAAGTCATTCTATAAGAGAACATGGGTGCCACTCAAGACTAACCATGCCTTGATAAAAACAACGCATCTAGTATGAAACTCTGATTAATATTGTTTATTGAAAAATATGGGAATTTAAGTTTTTTTATCTCATTTTGTAAATGACACTTTCTCAGTTCATCAAGGATGACGTCATGATAGGGGACACACACATTACTATGAAAGTGTACACTAAGAGGATATCATGAATTTCCTGAAATAATCGAGAAACCTCTATCACATAAATGATGACTTTCTCTGCATGGTTTCCAACCAATCATATCCAACTACCTAAAAAAAAGAGATGTCAAACCACCACTAGTTATCTTCTATGAGGAAGCATGGATTCACCTACAGATGCATCATTATTGACTGATAAAGATTATTTTACCACTTGAGTAATACCATGTTCACTCATGATTAAACACTGATATATATTCATGATCAATGATGTTTCTCAATGGTTTCATACAAATCCCACCACAAAAACTTTGTGATGCTTTGAAAGCACCAACTCAAAGCTATAATCATTGAATATTCGACATCCAAAAATAAAAACATAACATTTACAAAATATATTCATCTTTTGTGCTTATTTTTCTTGGAAGGACATGTATTCACTAGAACTAATGAGAAACTTACCACCCTAAGATTGTCCTAGTAATAAAATGGAGCAATATAATAGAATCTCATAAGAATTTTTTGTTATATCCACCTTAAACTCACACATGAAACTTCTATAAGTATCGATTCATTCATAATACCATTTTGAATAAAAACAAAAATCAACCCAACTGGCATGTAAAAAAATAGATCTTCATAGAAAACCATCCAAAGCCATAGTATGAATTGATTCATTTAACCCCCAGGCCACTCTACTCCGATGATGACCCATGAACACACTCAACAGTTGATTTCTCAATTATTCCACCAACCTCAAAAAAATTACTCTCTCATTCATAAACTCAATGGGTACCATATATATGAATGTACACTACCCCAAGGGTTGAGAAGAAATATATAATATCCTATATACCATCAACAAGGTGTCTTCCTTATATATACAAGTATTAGGTGGTCCAAACAAGATATTTAACATAGACGTGTACATCCTCTATATGACCACTAACTTGGATGATGACTTACCAAGTCTTACAGCACTGAGGAAAAGAGAGGGTCACTTGAGAAACTATGTGGGATAACATGCACTAGGATTTTCTAACCTACTAAAATGATGAATTACTTGATGCTCATGCCTATAATTAGGGTCAATGATACCACGACTACCCATCCTAGCAAGGGTGTCCTTTAGAATCCAAGTGTCCTACTAGGGACAATGAAACCTGAAAAACACCAAAAATCAAAATGATCATAATGTTTTCAAGGAATTTAACCTCTAAGGGTGCTACCTACCCAAGGATATACCATTAAAAAATCATAAAAATCAACCTGATCACCAGGCCACACCAAATAAATTTTACGATGCCCTACCCCTCTCATTCTAGACCATTCTAAAAAGGAAAAAGGCCTATAGAAAATGATCACGTTCCATTCCAAGGAAACTAAAAGAGTGGATTAAAATTCCCTTACCCAATTGTTTAAACAATGGATACCACATAAGGTTCCATTTTTATTCATTACACTGATGCACAACCAATCATTAAACATTTCAATAATTTAATTAAGAACATAAGATACGAAATATAAGACAAAATATTGTGGTACTGGATTTAACTAAATCCCAAAGGAAAAATAGTTATGTCTTACCAAAATTACATTTTATACATTAATAATGTGTTGATAAGGATACCTAATAAGGCCCCTTTATGAAAATAAAAGGATTAGAAGAATGAAACCCTATAGTAGTTGTATAATAATCAATGTTTCATAACACTAATATTGGGTTATCTCATAAGAAAAATTCCACAATAAACCTACATGGTTCCAGTTTTTTATTTAGCAAGTCAATAACCTGGATCATCATTCCCATTTGATATTTAAGATCCTTTATAGAGGAAACCATCATAATTTTATATCATTTAATTACCCTTAATGGGTTTTATATGATAAGTTTAAATATCATAAAAGACCTATTATGGTTGATTCAAATAAGTGTTCTACAAGAAACCTATTAAATTTAGGTTAAAATTAATATCATGGTAATATATAATGATTCAATTATATCAATTTTTGTTTATCAATATATGAAGTGATCATACACTTTATAGACCATTGACAAGATCCCATTTAATAAAAACCAATACACCTTAAAATTTCATCTTCAGAAGGTTTTAAATTTTAAAAAAGGTATCTAGATACAAAAAAATCAAAAAATTATGGGTTGAGTATGTACATTACCTTATCCCAATTTATATGGTTCCCATAAACCTTAAAACTAAAAATTTGGTCATGTTTAGTCACAAACAATATGTTTGAGCCCATGAGGCAAATTATATATCAAAATCATAAATAAGAATGTAATAATAAGAAGTAAACATAGAGGAACATGATAATTAGAATAGAAGAATAATATATGGGCATGAGATTCTAAATAATCGTGCAGCATGGAATATGATTACCTAATTATAGAATAAATTAACATTATAAATAAATCACCCAATCAAGTTAAATAAATTGGAATGATAAATAAATTTATATACAGGTACAACCTTACCATATCCTAAAAATATATAACATGGTATATAACATCTAGGCCAATAAATCATCAACGAACATCATCACAATCCATAGGCAGCCTACAAAAGAAACTAAAAGGCATGGAATATTCATGAAATGTTAATTTATATGTACTTATAAATATTCATGTAATGAAACTTGTTTACTATACTAGGCCATTCAATTTTTTTTAAAATCAATAATTAGTGGAGAGTAAACCAGTAAGTCATGGTGAAACTGTAATCAACTTTCACAAAAAATGACATGAACAACCTCCCCATTATAAGCCATATAGAACTTTTCCCATGGTTGGGTTGACCCATCATGGACACAACTATTTACCAAGAGATGAAGAATTCATCAAAACCTATGAACCATACCAAAACTGTATGAATAATGAAAAATTATGCTATGACACCACATTGTAAAATACCTTCCCGACATCCTATAAAACTAATAGACATACTAGATACCACATGGCCTCAATGCACCCTCACCATTCATGAGTGGCTTCCCAATATAAGAGAGGATCTAATGATGGTAAGTTGGGGAGTCTATACTCTAATGACCATAGTAACACTATGGTATAACAAAAAAAAATGAAAGACCAAAATTGATGTAGAAATAAATGAAAGAGAGAGCATTGGAAGAATAATATAAACTAAATATAAATGGATCATTCTAATATACAACAACACATTCATTTATAGATGATGATACATAAACTAAAATAGTATACATACAAAAGGAGACTTCATAAAATGTAGTACGTGAATAATATAAGAATAAAATTGTTGAGGGTTATCTACATGAGAATCCTGAGATCCATATCTGTCCCTTTCTCCTAACACCTAGGTACAATAGTAATAGTGCAAGTAATACTCCATGGTCTTATGAATATAAGATCTAATCGGGTACCCCAGTGTAATGATGACCCAAAAAATGTTTGAGATAAAATAATAGTAGGCCAACACAAACATTGTCTATAGATAAATGTTGTCTATTTATATAATGTACAATAATGTGAAGGTATTAATAATAAAAAACAATGATGAATAAATGACAACCAGCCTACTCAGGTTCCTAATAGACACAGGGTGGCTCCACTTACATCATCAAATTGAGGAAATGAGTGTATGATCAGTAACTATATATATATATATGGAATTTATATAGTTCATCAACCAATATAGACAAAGTATGTGCAGATGTTAGTAGCCATATACCTATAACACTAGGTGCTGGATAGACCGAGGTGCAACTCAAGAATCCATAAGTAGCCGAATCTTGACTATAACTCAATAAAATGTTACAAACCCTATATATCATAATTAAATATTGATTTAATGATCAACAATTGAAATGGTGGGTGGGTAATCATGCCAACACCAAAAACAAGGGACATGGTGTGTCATGTACACTGTCCAAATAGTGTCAACTGAGTGACCCATCATTCTCAACACCCAACATAAGAGAATATAAAATTTTAATCCCAAAATTACCTTTATAATCATCCAAACAAATACATAAAAGGCACAATCATATTTATATTAATATAACTATTTCATTTCCTATCATGTATTTTATTAGTCATGCACAATACAACCAAGGGTGCCACATTTGTTACAATTCACAAAAGCCATAATTATTTAAATATAGAATGTGGTGTGGTTATACCTCCCAAATCATATAAATTTAATTCAAAACATAAAATTTAAATAATCCATTCATTTTTTATCGAAACACTTTATTTAAAAAATTCGGGAGAACACCCTTAGAAGGTTCTTAGTTTTTGAAATAATTAACCACAAGGATAGACATTCCCCCATATTTAACCCCTTTAAGATCATCATTTAAGGCCATTAAATATTAATTACATATATCTAGAAATAATATAAGTCCATAGAAGAATACCAATACAATAATTCCATTCATGATTTGAATAACTAATCACAATTTTTTAGTTTATAAGACATTGTACCTCATCGAAGGGGTTTTATTATAAAAATTAAAACATAAAAAAACTCATTTAGACTAACCACGTTTGAAATTTAATATTCCTAACTCATTTTATCAGAAATAATATTTTAGAAATAAATTAAACATGGAAAAACAACTTTGTGGTTCAACATATAAATTTAGAGGATCAATTATTTATTGGGAAATTACCAACACGGGGAAATTTCATTTATATTCCAAGAAGAACACTTCGAAAGAATCCCACGATTTCAAAAAATTATATATAAGATAGAAATTCAAATTGAACAACTAAAGGGGTGGATAGAATTAAGTTCAACATCCTTTAATTACATGACAAGGGTCAACAAGAGTAACACATAATGCAAATAAAAACTAAAAAACAAATAACTCATTTTTTTGTGATGCATGAAAGAGGTCGGATCATAGAACAATAAATTATTCATTAATAAATGGATACTTGGGTAAAGATCTATAGACCACATTTTCAATTGTTTGGTTGATCTATTCATCCAATATCAAGGTTTGATTTGGTCCATTTTGGAAGGAATCGAAGAAAAGGAAATCCTCCAAAAAAATTGGGTTAATGAGCACACACCAATATAGAATAATAAATCAGATGAGTAAATGAGATATGAAGACATAAGATTCGAGATATTATAGATGAAAATCCATCATGACATACGATATTTGATTCCCACTTCGAATGAGAGAGATATCACCAAGCCTAGTAGATGATGGAGGATGAACCCAAAAGAGAAAGGGGGGGCCTCACTTTAATGTAGTATAATAATGAAAGACAAAAAAGGTTTTTAAAAATAATTAAATTGAAAAATAGTGGATTCATCTTTTAAGAAGGGTTTTCACTATTTGGCCACACATTTTTGCTAAACTGCGCACCAACCTTGTAGATCCCACAACATAAAAACCATACCCCGCAATGTTTTACTACACGTTTTGACCAAACATACACCAACTTTATTCTAAATAGTGCATAAATACTTCCTAAAAGGAACTAAACATGTGGGTTTAGGTACATTGTTTGAAAATCTATGCAAATCTCATACACACCCTCTACTAAAAACTAGATACACCACACATAAATATGAGCCCCAACCCAGACATCTTGAGAAAAAAATATATCCCCTTGATACACACATGGTGAACAAAATGGTTACCTACATGGTCAATAGTTACCATGATGTAATAGTGAAACATTCCATTTTTCACGTTTTTCCAAAACTATGGGTCCCAAAAAATACCTAGACACTCTTAGGAACTTAAATTGGCCATAGAGCATATTTTCCAATAATTAAAATGGATTTCAACTGAGAAAAAATTGAGTCATACCCTTTTGAAAATATGGGTTGTTACATCCATCGGAGTAGAATCCATTTGTATACCCTCAACTGTGATAAAATAACCTAATAATGATACTTTCTATAGAAAAAATAGAAAATTTTGAAATTTGGAATACATTTTCTATTTCATCAGTGTACTTAGAAAAATAATCATACTATATTAATCGTCTTATCAAATAATTAATCATATAATGATATATTTTATGAAGAATTTTTAGAACTGCTCAAGGTAATCTATAAATACTCTATTCATTAAATCCACGATGATAGCAATCAAAATGCTAAGACCAAATGGAATTAATATATATTCTTAATGACCAAACCCTATATAAAAGGTTGACTTGTGTATATCCTCCTTATTAAACCAAAATGGATAATATTATAAATGATGGTGAATTTTTCAAAAGTATTGAGATTTATTTAGAGGGTCAAAAAAGTCATCTATAAAGGGTAGTTAATACCTTTTCATGATAATATGCTTTTATAGTTTTCAATAATACATGAAAATATGGAATGACCCATCATTATTCATAATAAAAAGAATATTTTCACTCCATTTTAATGCACATAGACTTATTAATCCACTTTCAAGTTTCTCTTATTGTTGATTATTCAATCCCCACAACTCATTTTGGCCCATTCTATATGGATTATTTGATGTTGGTATAGAAATAGGCATGAGTTCTATTAAAAAATTGGCTTCATAATTTGAGGTAATAATAGTTACATCTTTAGTAAATAATTCAAAATATTCAATTATAATAGGAATATATATAATATTGAGTTTCTAACGAACTCATTGAGATATGTAATCCTAATTAATAGGTAGTAAGACCCATATAATTGAAGTAATTTCCCTTAGAAATTCATGTTAATACTCACACAAATAGACAATCATAGGTTGATTCAGAATATCAAATATGACTTAAATTAATAATTAATTGATATGGGATCTATATAATTAGATCAAATATATACCAAAGACAACAACAAAATCAACTATAGTGAGACTAAAAAGTTTTTTAATAATCATATTCCTATAAAATTTTATGAATGAGGTGTTATAATCATGATATGTGATGATCAAAACATTAAGAGTTTTCCACAATAATTCAATATCTAATAATTGAGGTGGTAATTTTAAATCATTAGAAAATTATTAAAATATAAAGATGTAGGTATAAATTTATTCAAATAATAATGTTTTTTGTTTTAGATTGGATGATAAGTGAACCTTACGCCACTTCATTTTTTGGACCCACTTCGATGACTATGATCACATGATCTTTCCATTTGAATGTTGGAATAATATATTTATGAAATAAATTTTCCTTATAAACCCTTGGATTTATGAACTGATTGGAATAAGTTCATTATTCTTTTTAATTATATAATTGGAGTGGGTAGTGATTTTAGTCAATCTTTCTCTACAACATTTTTATTATATAACCCTTTCACATCAAATTGATATTAATTTTGAATGATGGTATTCATTTCCACAATTAAAATACTTATCAGTCCCCTTAATAAAATATCTATAATGTTTATTTCCACAAAATCAGTTCGATGAAATATTGGAACTATTTCCATCATGTTTTTGTTATTAGAATATCCTAAATGATCAATATTTATTTTCTTTCCCCTAAAAACATGGTAATAATGTGAGTCTCCATTCTACATTTCTACCATGATAGAACATTGAACATTTTTTCATATCTTCTGAATTACCTTATGGATTACTGCATTTAGATACAAGGTTTTAAGCCACTAAAAAATAGAATATATTTTCATTATGGTTTGACGAAAAAATAAACTATGTACCTTTCTTGTCTAGTGAAGTTTTCCTTATAAGTATTAATGGAGTCATCATCCACATACATAATCTCAAAGAATTTCATTTGGATTCTCATGTAATGGAAATGGGAAAATAATAAATGAACATTACCCACTTATTCTCTTACCATGTCATGGTTTAAATATCATCCTATCACATTGTATTCTTAATAATTTTCCCCATTTATTACATACACCTTCCAAAGAAAAAATGAATGAGAAATGTTTTTCATTCTCTAAGAACTAGAGAATGAAAAATATATTTTTATGGTACTGGTCCATTTCATGATAGTTATTAGATCATAGGACCCACTAAATTAAGGTATAATTTGACTCATGAAATTGTCATATGGTGTGTTTGTACATTAATTTATTGTTTGAAATCTCATAATGATTCATAGCATTGGAAGGTTTCATGAGAAATGAAATAATTTTATAAGATACAACTCCATTCCCTTTAGTTTCTCATGTAGAATTTATTTCATTTTTATCACATTCATAGATAAAATGATTCTTATTGGATTTTAAATTCACTAAAACCAAAATGAATATTATAACCATCATTTATCATTAATTTGAGTGAGTATCAATACAGTCATAAAAATCATTCCATGGACATCCTTAATTATGAAAACATATTATGACATTATAACACTTTAGGTTCATCATATTTCACTTTTAGGTCATCATTGGTTGTGTTGGTTTATATAAAAATTTTCCATATATATTAATATAAGAAATAACTAAACCATTTTTTGATACAAAATCAGGTAACCCATGAATTAGAAACATAATTATCAAATCATTTTATATGATTATTACACACATCTCACCATAATACACTATCTAGAATTTTAAATGTTAAGTCTATTTTAGGAATAAAAAACAAAGAACATAACTGAGGAAAAATCTTAAATATATCACATAAATGTTTCTCACATAATTCCATTCTTATACATAAGCTTCTTAATTACATTATTTTTAATGAAGTGGTATATAATCAAATGAAAGAGTGACCCCAGATGCTTATTAAGGATAAATATGAGGGATTTGAATCTATTATAATAGGTGAGTAGAGTAAAATCATAATGGTCTGGGGACATGGTTAATCTTATGAAAACATAACCAAAATATCCTAGAACATAAATCAGGAGCCAAATAATTAGGTTTTGTCCGAAAAATTGGAATAAGTAATAATGGAATGGAATAATAAATTATTTTTTATTAATCCCTGAGAAAATATAAAAGAAAAAAAAACAAATTTTCTTGAAATATACATAAGAATAGAAAATAATTTACTTAGTAGGATAAAAGTTCTATTACTATCATAAGGGATAGGGTCCGAGATTCGATTTTGTAAAACCCCATTCCCATAATTTCCTCATTCACGGATCACTGCAAATACTATCACAGTCGATAATGTCTATTATTAGAATGGGTTTACTAATTATTATAGATCATATTATCCCATTATACATTAAAAAAACCACTTCATTATATGGATATATAATTATAGTCTCACCCATCACATAACAAAAACTAAACATAGGTTTCCTATAAGTTTGTAAAACAATTCATCATTTATTCATAACACAATTATCTTATGGTATGTAAAAGGGTTTCAGAAAAAAACCAAAAAAGAATCATCATCATAAAATTTAAAAATTATAAAGGTGGATGGAATAATACGATCAAATATCTAGTTAATCATAATAATCCATAATTTATGTTGAGATAAATAAAAAATTACTTTTATAAAAAAAATTTAAATATGATTTGAAAATCCATTGAAAAAATAACTTTAATTTTTGGAAAATTTAAAAAGAAAAATTAAATGAAAAATTGGAATGGTTGTTTATTTTTAAAACCATTGAAACATTTAAAAGAAGATTCATGATGAAATAAAGACATGTTAGTGGTAAAATCTGTTCATATCGTATATGTCACATGATAATATTCATCACAAAATTTATAAAAAGGTATAAAGTGATTAAAATGATTTTTTTGATAAGATTAATTTAAATAAATTTTAAATAAATTTCAAGGTAGTGAAAATTAAAATTTTAAAACATTTTAGTATAGGTAAAAACTTCTGCCAAATAATTTTAATAAAATGTAAATGGAATAGAATGATTCCAAAAAAAGTGAAAATGAGGTTTTCTTTTCTTAAAATAAATTTATAAATAATTTTATGTAAATAATACAGGTGAATTAATTTAATTCATGGAAACCCATAAATAACAAGTGGATAATTAAATATATATTTTTTAATATATAAGAATTATAAAATTTCTCTCAATAAAAATATTACATAGACAATCCAAAAAATAAATGATATTCTAATATAAAACAATAAATGAAGTCCTAAATTTCTTCATATGATATCTTAATATACTATATAATAAATTTTTATTTACTATAAAAAACAATAGATCCATATTCATACTTATCTTACAATATAGCATTCCCTTATAATTTCCCATTACCAATTTATTAACAATCTTCATTGAAATCAACACTTCAGTTACTAATTATTATGTTTCAAATGCATGTTTTAGTAAAAGGTTTCAGTCCCTAAACCTTGGTCAAAGATTAATTATATCTAGAATATTAATCATTAAAAAATTACCATAATTATTAATTATATTTTTTTAACCATTCATTAAAACCGAGATGAAAAGTGAATTAAATCACTTTATTGAGAAGACAATCCATATATATGCACGTGTAATATTTCCATTTTCTAAATAATTTAAAGAAGGGAATAATAATAATAATAAATATTGGGAAAATCATAATAATATTAAAATAAAATATATATTCATTAAATTCATCCTCATTTCCTACTATTTTTTGTATAAATGAAAAATTAATCACATTTGTTTGTGGAGGTTGTAGTCCACAGGTACACACAAGAAGCATTATCGTTTTCTAATGTATGGGAGGATAATAAGGTAGAAAATATTTTATATTTATAAATTACTATTTTTGATATAAAAAACGAATATATCTATTAAATCCACATAGAAAACCATCCATGAGTGATAATGATGAAAAATAAAACAACTTACTTCATAGACAGCGTAGTCCATCCATACACACGAGTGATTTTATATTTCCCATTAGATATAAAGGTTATAGAATTTTTTTTGTAAAATTTAAATAAAATAATTTAGGTATCTTTAATATATTGGTGTCATGATGTTATATTTTTTTACAATATTTGGTGGATGTTTATGTTTTAAAGAATCTCAAAAATAAATAGATAAATACAATTAACTTTCCATTGAGTATCTTCCTTGTCACACACCATAAGCCTTCATGATAAGGTATTTTGGTCAGACCAAGCACTCTAGGACATGGGGAAAAAATTTGGGAAATGATTTTGGTATGGATTAAGAAACTATATGGAAAACATTATGTGGATAAGTGAGAATAGGAGGTTCCCTTTTATATGTTTGGTGGGTGGAAATCATATAATTAATTTAAACATTATTTTATAATATCGATCTTAACGAAGTCAAGTATCTCCTAATATTCATTGTTCATATTATAATAATGTTAAGATTTAAATATAATTTTAAAAAAAATGTTAATCATGTTTTTATTCTATATTGTATCCTCATCTCATTATTTTAACCCATTTTATGCAATATTTTTCTTTAACCATAGTAAGAGGTTCTTTACCATTGTAACAATTCAATATAGAAAAAATTATATTAACCTCATTAAATAATATTATTTATTGTAATTAAAGATATATAATCTATATTAAAATATTAAATTCCATTGTTATCTTCAAATTAATTCTAATAACAATTCCCAAAATAAGTAAAAACTATTTTTTGGAGAAAGTTAATTTTTATTGTAAAAATGAATTTATTTTTATTTGGACCAAATATTATTGATTAGTGGTTATTTCCATGATTTTTTTGTATTATTAAACAAATGAATGATGTTTTATATAAAAAACATTAAAAACGAATTTTTTTCATTGATCCACCTTATTAAAGATAAATAATTAAAAATTGGATTTTATTAGAAGAAAATATAACTTAGGTTCCAAAAAGTTAGTAATGGGTTTCCAAATTGAGAATACATTTTTAAAATGATTCATTTCAATACCTAAATGTATCATTTCCCTAGAGAATAATTTCACATATTTTAAATTAATTCTTATATCACAGAGATTTAATCAATGTTACGATATTCATATAATCATGTTTTCACTTTTCATCAAAAAATAAATCCTTTTATAAAAAAACAAAACATTTAGGCCAAATTAATTTTCCCATGATTAATTAAAACGAATTTAATTTTTTAAAAACTAAATTTTAATAATTTAATAATTTTTATTTCCAATAAATCTTAAACAATATAACTTAGAAATAATTTTTTTCAATGAAAATAATACTCTTGAGCTATAAATAATTAATTTAATAATAATTATGATTGATTTTAGTAATTATGATTCATTTAATTTGCTTATATTATATTTTTAGTTTTAATATAATATATAATTATTTTCTTTTGTTTATTTTTTCATGCATTACATATCACCGAACATATAAAATTTATTAAAGAGTGGTGACGCTCCTTTCGTCAAGAATCTAAAGATCGGAAAAGGGGAATATCTGAGCTCAAAGTGATTCAACCTTTGAAGAAAATATCAAAAATCGACAAAGGCATGAACAAAGGATCAAAAGCAACTGCACCGCGCAAGTTATATCACTGTCGTGCAAGTCCACTTGCGCGACGCCCTTATGGTCGCGCAAGTGACTTGCGCGGCCTAATTGATAACTGCCCAGTAACCACCCGGGGTCTTCTCCTGCCTATAAATAGACCATGTGGGCCCCCCATTCGAGAGGATCTTTTTCCAAAAACTTGGATTGAAGCTCCCGATCCCAAGTCTATTCAAAAAGCTTCTGGAACACTTCTATGGTAATTTCTTACCCAGAACGGAAGATCTAAAGGGAGGGAGTAAAGCCTAAGTATTGAAACTCATCAACACTTGCGTGCCTGAGTGGTCAGCCCTTAAGGGAAGTGGTCACACTTGCGCGCCGCCTTATTCCTTCTATAGAACTTGCGCGTCCCTTTTCTGGAAGAACCTCAAGAGGATTCTAAAGGCTTTAATAAGGAGTCGCTCAATTATTTCAATGCTAGTTGACCATCGCGCAAATATCCCACGTGTCGCGCAGGTATACATGCGTGACCAATACTTGCGCACCGCCGCAGTACCTACGTGCCTTCCAGGACTTGTGCGCCCCTTCCTTTTTGGGTGCCTTTCTTGCCCATTTCACCCCTCTTAAGCCATTACACCTTTTCTTTTCAAGATTCAGTCTTTAAGACACTCTCCAAATCCATTTATGGCATGATTTCTTGATTTGACTTCATTATCTGAAAGGAATTCGGTTGAATATCTCTCAAAACCTAGTGATTTACATATCTTTATATCACTAAATATTGAGAGTTCATTCATTCAACCTCATCCTCTAAGATGAGAGAATCCTTAACCTGGGTCTCCTTTTCAAGAATAATCCCCAGTCCTAAGTCCTCCAAATTTGGGCATCCTCCTCAAGAGTAAGCCATAATTCTTAAAATTCCCAAATCTGGCCATTCTTTTCAAGTGTAAGCCCCAAACCTTAATCTCATAACCTGGGTCTCCTTTTCAGGAATAAGTCCCAGTTATAATCTTGGGCTTCCTTTTCAGGAGTAAGACCCAAGTCCCCTAAACTGGGCCTCCTTTTCAGGAATAAGTCCCAGTCATAATTATGGGCATCCTCTTTAGAAGTAAGCCCCAAGTCCCTTAATTTCTCTTTAACCAGTCATAATTTTCGTTAGATCTGGGATTCCTTCTCAGGAGTAAAAACCAGTTATCAATCCTCTCCTAATTTGGGTTTCCTTTTCAGGAATAAGTCCCAAGTTAGAGTATTCAAATCTCCATGAAGCACATATACCTTTATAGACCCTGTTCCTGGATTTTCTCCCTAAAAGTAAATCCTAAACCTTCATCTATCTGGGAAGTCATACATACATAAGCCCCAAAACATTTCTTATGATTGCATCTTTCATGGCACAATTGTCTAATTTTTACCAATACCTCTTGTTTATCACACCGAGCATGACTCACGTGAGCTTAGAGTGTAGAAGTAATTATGACATCCTTCTTTGAGCCATCAATCATAAATGTCATACTCTCTTACTCGAACTACGTGGGTTTTGATTCCTTTCCCAAAACAAAGGATACGTAGGTAGCCCATTTTTGGGTTCAATCCCAACTCTGAAATAATTCATGTCCTTTTGAATGACAATAAACTTCAAGTGCCCCACTGAGTGGCTTTAAAACCAGCCTAGTCATCATAATGACCAAGAGACTTTTATATAAATGTTTTGAAGGATACCATTAACCAAGAATATCTAAATAAATATAGATGATTCTCTATTGATTAAGAACCTCGAATACATATAAAGGATTCTCTAAATTTCTTACATATTTAATCATTGATTGTTAAACTGAAGGAAATCTCATTTTATACTAGGTAATGTAATAAGGATTCACGAACACAACATAAATCTATAAAGAGAGTCCCAGAATAGAGAATAATTCCCCTCAAAAAGGAGTGATGAGTCCGACCTCCCATCCTCTCGACCAATGCAAATTCCTAAGCCTCATCAGTCCACAAGCTAATGAGCGCCTAACTTTGGAAAGTAGGTCCAAACATATGTGGAATCATTGGATGTTTCCGCTTCTACGAACAAACCCGCTAAAAACCGATCGGAACTTTTGAATCTCCCATTCAGGAGGTCATCCCTGAATTCCGAGGGAAACAAGAATGGTGAACCCGACGTGAATCCTTAACCAAGTTAAAATGATGTTTTACCTATTTGTTAAGCCCCTATTTAAAACTAAATAAGAGGGCTAACAAAAACAATCATTGAAATGTGTGCTCATCCAAAGGATGAAGTGGCTGAATTTCATCTTGATTACGTCTGTTATATCAAACAGGCACCCTTTTCCAAGATCTTCTGTATTTCCATAATGGCTATTCTCAAATTCACATCTGAGAATACTGCTGCTGCAAATACCACTGCTGCTATTCCTACTGGATCGTCATCCGCTCTGAGGATGACATCACCTACTCAGCGTCTTCAACGCTGGGTATCAAATTCGCTGGTTAAGGAGTACCGTCAACACGGTACCATCCCAACTCTGGAGGCTGCCCGACAGGCCCTCCAAGTAAACAACTCACACAGGTCGTCTGGACAACGACGACTAGTGATCAAGAGGCAGGCGGTGCTGACTACCGTCTCCAACCGTTTCGGGTCGTTATCCCCAGAACGCAATTTCCATTCACTCCCTTACTATGAGGAAGTGAATGAGCAGGTCCCTCATGGCCTTAATTCAAAAAGACAGGAGTCCTTCCCGAGGGCTCCCATCAACAATCGCCGCCAGACTCGTGTGGTAGTGCGCCCTCAACATGATGAGGGTATCGACTCCAGTCGTTCAGCTCAGGTTCCTTGAACCCGAGCAGGCAAGAAGAACCGCCAGAGATGGAATCCGGTTAACAATGGGCAGGTTATCATCCCTGCCATCTCCGGAGAAGTCCACCAACCTAACTTGGTGGCGAACAACGAGCAGACACACACACCTGTCCATTTTAATTCCACTGTCCAGCAGACTCGTCTGGCAGCATCACGCCAATCCTGCCAGGCAATTCCGGCGGAGTACTATAGGCAGGAACATACACCTGCTTATACCTCATCAGTTAGTCAGCAGGCTCGCCTGACTACATATGATGGATCTCGTCAACCGCGTTTGGCGAAGTGTAATCAGCAGGCACATACACCTGCTAGTACTAATCAAGCCTACCAACAGTCTCGCTTGGTAGCGCATGGAGAAGTTAGTCGGAATGCTCCGACGACAAATAGGAGGCAGACTCAACTCTCTGCCTCCACACTTGAGTACTGTCAGGATTCACAGACATGAAAAGGAGGACAGGAGCAGACACATACACCTACTCCAAGCCCGGAATGGATGTATTTCCCCGTTCCGGCAGCTGAAGTCACCAACCATATTTTGTCAATGGTGAAAGAGCAGAAGCAAATTTCTGCTCATATTCTGGATGCTTGCCAGGATATCATAACAGCTGCAACATCATCTTAGGGATAGACACATAAATCTATCCCTAGCAGTGGAGTGACACATCAACGATTCACTCTGGAACAGACACACACATCTGTTCCAGTCCAAGAGTGTTATGGGGCATACTCCCCCATATCATACGGACAACCAAGTCAGGCACATACACCTGATTTGAGTGGAGATCGTCTGCCTAACCTGACCATCTTTCCTGATCAGGCACATACACCTACTCAGAGTAACCACTTTCCTCAACAAGTGGTTTCCAAAGCGAGTAAGAAGGCAGCTAAGAAAAAGATCTGCCCAGCACAGTCAGGAGATCAAAGGCCAATTTGCAACAAGGCTTTGCTCGATGCTGGAGTTCTTGAAGCCCTCAGAAATTTATCTCTTGGAATTCAAGATTATACTCCCTCAGTTCCCAATAACGGGAACATTAATTCCGAAAGTCTTCAATAGACACTTCCTCATGAAGGCTTGCTTCATGAAAATTCGGTCAATATTGAAGTTTCTTCTTCAGATGAGAGCCACAGGAACCCTCTGTGTGGTCAGAAGACCAAGGAGCAAGAGATCTCATCTTTTGTTGTAACCCATTATGGTGGTCATCCCCATGATGATGAATTTCACTGCGAAATTCCTCTCCACAGTAGTGATTTGCATTGCCTGGAAAATACTCCAGTGGACAATGTAGTGCCGAGAAAGCCCTCTTATCTTAAGGCACTTGCAAATGCGAAACCAGTCATGTCTGATGCTTTATAGCTAGCAAGTGAAATACTTTCTCAATCAGAAGATGGCCCAGGTTGTAGGTCATTCTCCGAACCACCCCTAAGTCATGCATCTTCTAGTTTGATCAATGATCTCTCTACCAATCTTGTTGAATCTGATGAAGCAACAAGGAAACACCAACTCTGGCCAAAAAAGGTAGAAGAATGTTCATTTAATGATAAAGAGGAAATGCGGAACATGAGGAAAAAACTGGAAAAAAGTGAGGTACCAATCATGTTTTGGCCTATGGCTGACTCCCAGTATGACATTCCAAAGATTTTGACGGAAGATGGAGTCCATGATATTCGTCTCAACATATGGAAAACTCTTTGTCAATTGGAGAAAAAAGTATTATCTAATGATGAATATAAAAATTATCTTATGATAATAGAAGGGCTACAACGTCAGATTGATTTGGCATCTCTATCAGTTTCTCGGTATCCGAAGGCTGAAAAGCAACAGAGAACCCTTCAACGTTCATGCCTTGGCGCACTAAGAAAATTGTGTCAGTTAATTGCCAATGCTCCATCTGATGTTCATATCAGAGGATGGGGTGTTCACGGAGCACTACATTTCATAGTGCTTTCCAGTCAGCAAAGCCTGCCGAAAATGGTCTCATGTAATGTTATTGCCCATGGCCGGCCACAGTCAATGGGCTTTGTTCATAATCAAAAGCTTTCTCAAGAACATGCTTCAACTAGTTCCTCTCAAAATCAAGCATATAGAGAACAAGTTGTTGAATTGCTCCTACATCAAGCAGGCTAGAATATTGCACAAGCCTCTCGTATGGAGAAAACACATAATCAAATGACAGAAGTTTCGGAAATCATCCAACGGTCTGTTGAACCAGGTGATAAAAGTGGATACAAGGTAATGCATCCAGCTAATTTCTGAACTAAGATTCAAAAGATCAAGAGATCTTTTAAGAAGGTCTCAGACATAGCATGTCAAGAGACACCCCAGCTTGTCAGACTGGGGACTTCTTTAACCCAACCCTCAGATTCAACAAATGGGATTCGAGGAGTTGAGCGGAAACAGCAGGAACATCCCCAGTTCACAAGACTAGGGACTCTTTCAAATCATCAATCCCCTCCTCAGAGAATGTCGGTCTTTTCTCGATTGGGGAAGAAGACACAAGAGGAACGAAGAGCCAAATTATCAGGAGATTCCCTCCAAGTTATAGCTCGTCAAGAAGTTCCTAAAAGATTAAATCAACAAAAGGAAATGTCTCATCAAATACATGAAAGATGAAAATATCATAGAAATGTTGATAGAATGGATGTGATGCATTATGCATCAATCAATGTCATAAATACCGTTGTTGCTAATCCACCAGAGGAGGTTCACTCAGGGGACTCAGATGAAGAGCGTCCTGCTCAAGAAAATGTACGCACCGATACAAATGAAGAAGGTGTGCCTACATGAATTAAAAGGATTACTCAGAACCTAGGTAATCCACTTCCCTCTCTCGAAAAGGCATCCATGAAAGGGAAGGGAAAGAATCAGGTTACATATCCTTCCTATCGAGAATGTCAATCGCTCTCGTTAGAGCAAAAGTTTGCACAACAAGAGGAAGAAATGAAATAATTAACAAGGTTGAATGCAGAACTACTTCAGAGTAGTCTTCTTCTTAATAATGCTAAAGTACGACAGCCGAAGGAATTTGTTGTAACTACTGAAATAGATCAGGAATATCCTCCTTTATCAGTACACCCTCAGAAGTCTAATCCTACGAGTCAAGTGCAACAACGGTTGGCAGCACTACCATCAGTTGCAGCACCAACCACCACGTCTGTTCATCTCCATTCATTGCATTACCCAAAACCAAGTTCAACAGGATATTTCTCAAAATTTGATAACTACTATTGAGTCATTAATAGCTCGGTTAGAAAATATGGAAGGGAAATGGGTGAAAGTTCAACCTGAAAAGAATTTTTACCCTGAATGGGTAGATTAAATTTCTCCTCCATCCAGTTTTGGAAACCCTGTTTTCCCTACTTTAAATGGATCAGGCGACCCTGAACAACATTTGACACATTACGTGTCTTGTTGTGATCCTATGATGGGAACTCCAGAACAACAAGAAGCAGTGAAACTCAGATGCTTCGTGCGAACCTTGCAAGGACCATCTTTTGTCTGGTATACAAGCTTGCAATCTCGGTCAGTCATCGAATGGGAGGATCTTCGTCAAAAATTACTTCTTCAGTTCAGCTCAACTTTTCCAAAAACGACAGTTTTCGATCTTACAAACTGCAAGAAAAGGGAGAATGAAAGAGTCTCTGATTTCATTGCTCGCTGGAAGGGATAAACCTATTCTCTGAGTTTAGCACTTCCTCAGGAGGAACTGTTGCCAATATGTGTGGCAAATTTGCGTGAAGAATTACGCACGCCATTGATCCCTGTGAAATACACAGGAGGTTTTCGAGACCTTACTTCAATCGCTCAGCAGATTGAAGATTCCCTTATACAGGCTAAGGTTAAATCTGGTGTAATTCCATCAGCTCCAGGAAGGAGAATGGGTAAAGAAGAAACTGCTACAGTTATGCTTAAACAAGCACCTATACCTATTTCAACTTCAAAACCTTCATCTTCTTGAAGGGCTCCACCTCCTGAACGCCAACAACAATGTCTGTTTCGTCCAAATGATCAAAGAGATCAACGATGAAAAAAAAATTGAGGATTTGAAGAGTAAAACATACTCTTTCCGAAGTGAGCAAGTTCCTGGTAACATCATTTCACCTCTAGAAAATAATTTGGTTCAATTACCAGTGCCCAAGAGGCCAAACAAGGAAGGAGATGAAGACCGTCCCAGTTATTTTCCCTTTAATCAAATGTTGGGGCATCCCATCCAGGAGTGTTTTGTCTTTAAAGACCTCCTGCAAAAGATGGTCGACTTGGGAAAAGTCAAGTTAAAAGGTTCTTCGACTCAAATAGCATGTGTTACTGCTACAATTCTAGAAGATGAAGGTGAATGGAAAGAAGTCAAAAGCAGAAATGCACAGAAATATGATGATTGGATGGTCATAAAGACAATCAATCGGACTCATTCCATTTTGCGAACATAATTAAAGAAACAAATTGTGTCTTCTACCATGAATATTGTGGCAAAACCCTCTTCATCAGAGGGAAAATCCTCAAAGAAACAGCTAGATTCGAAGAAGAAAAAAGACTCAGAAGAAGATGAGTATGTGTCAAAGACTAAATTGTCTTTGACTCTGGCAGACTTTATGCCATCTACTTCAAATCTATGGGCACCGCCCCTTCAAACGGCACAGCCAAAATAGGCTAGTCAGGCAGAGTCTTTATCAGACGAAGAGTTAATCATCGGTTCTGTTAATTTGATTCAATTAACAGATCCATATTCCATTCTATATGAGCCTGAATTCCCTATATCAAATAAGGGAATCCGAGGAAGTTCCCGAGGTTCACGATACAGGGGAGGATGTGGATCTTTCTGAAGCCACTACTCCAATTCTACCCCTGCTAGCACTGTGTATGCAGCAGAAACTCGTGGTAGAGCCCTTCAACGAGCTCAAAAAGAAAAAGCAAGTTATTCTGCCAATGGCCAACTCAGTTTTGGCACAGTTATTTTTGAAGACCGATTAAAGTTTCCATATTCTTTATCTCAGCAAGTAAATGTATCTAATCGGTCTAATCTTCCAAAACCATGGATATTCCCAACTTCTATCCCAATACAAGATGCATCAGTTTCCAAAGCATCTGCTTCCAAGGTACCTACTAAACCGCATATTCCTGTTGGGAAACACAGACCTTTAGATCAAACGTATGATATATTGAAACACTTGGCACAAGTACCATCCATGTTATCAATTTTGGATGCTTTGAATCTGTCAAAAGATCTTCGGGAAACACTCATCGAAGCTTTGTCAAGTCCTCAGGAGTTTGAAGCTGAAATTGCTGCAGCTGAAGTCTATCACATAGAGAATAATCCTGCAGAATTCCATGCAGTGATATCTTTTAATGATAAAGATGAAGATGATGTTGTGCATGGGCACATAAAACCTTTTTACTTATCTGGCAAAGTCAATGGTGTAGATATCCGAAGAGCTTTCATTGACAATGGTTCAGGAGTCAACCTCATGCCCATTCGTACACTTCATCGATTGGGCCTCACAGAATCTGATTTATCTCCTTCTACCATGATGTTACAAGGATATGATATTAATGAACAAGAACCATTGGGAGAAGTTACACTCAGAACTCAGTTTGGAGATCTTGTATCCAATTCGGATTTCAAGATTGTTGATCAAGACTCAGCTTTCAACGTCTTGCTTGGAAGACCCTGGCTACATCAGCATGCAGCTATTCCTTCATCATACCATCAATGTCTCAAATACTGTTTCAATGGTCAATTTTGAACATTGTATGGTGATAAGACCCCGTTCAAGACATGTGAGTCTCAATACATTGAGGCAGAATTTTATCACATGAAGGGAATAGAAAAAACTACAATGAAGGAAATTACCAAAGTTAATGCTACATATGGTTTGGAGAAAATTCCAATAAATCCATTTCACATATGAGTATAGATTATGTGTTACCTATCAGTCAAATTTACAAAATAGGCCCAAATCAAAATACTCTTATGGAAAGATCCATAATGTCAATTACGACAATCGATCCAGACAACATGGGAGAAATTGGTAACCTACAAAACAGTGATGAAAGCATAAGTGGTGACATTTTCATTTCATCTACTGAAGTCCAACAAGTCTATACATCGCCAATCAGGCCAGAAGAAGTTATAGCAACATTAGAGGTGAATAATGATGTCGATTATCAATCCATCATCTCCTCTTTATTTCCCAAAGAAGGCCCTTTATCATCAATAGGGTCGGAAATAGAAGCTTCTTCTTCAAAATGTGCAAATTTTGACATCTGTTATGATCATGAAAATTTGGTTTTGTCATCTACTATGCAAGTAGAAATGGAAGAAATAGCACATGATCAAGAGGAAGAGGAAGATCATAGAGATTCTCTTCCATCATTTGAAGAAGGTATCTCTACCACTATGGATGAACTCAGAGAAATAAATCTGGGTACAGAGAAAGATCCACGCCCCACTTTAATTAGTGCGGCCATGACCTTTGAAGAGAAAGAGATGTATATTTCATTTCTAAAGAAAAATAAAGATATTTTCTCTTGGAACTATAGAGAAATTCATGGGCTTGATCCTGATATTTCTACTCATCATTTGGGTTTACCAAAAGAACATCGAGGATTTAAGCAAGCCGCGAGAAGAACACACCCAACTTATGCTTCCAAAATTGAAGCTGAAGTGGATAATATGATCAAAGCTAACTTCGTCAGAGAAGTTCAGTATCCCAAGTGGTTGGCTAATATTGTCCCTGTAAAGAAAAAGAACGGACAAATTAGGGTTTGCATCGATTTCAGAGATCTTAATCGGTATTGTCCTAAAGATGATTTCCCAGTTCTGATTACAGAACTCTTAATTGATGCGACCGCTGGCTATGAAATACTTTCATTCATGGATGGATATTCCGGATATAATCAGATCCGAATGGCCCCGTAAGATGTGGAATATATAGCCTTTAGAGCTCCTCAAGGTGTGTTTTGTTACCGGGTGATGCCCTTTGGTTTAAAGAATGCAGGTGCAACATATCAACGCGCCGTGCATTGTATCTTCAATACTTTCTTATTGAAGTTTGTTGAATGCTATGTAGACGATTTGGTGGTTAAATCCAAACAACGTTCTAATCACTTGGTTGATTTGGAAGTCATATTCCACAAGATTCGACAACATAATTTGAAGATGAACCCCTTAAAATGTGCTTTTGGGGTAACCTCAGGAAAATTCCTTGGCTTTGTTGTATGACATCGTGGTATTGAAGTCGATCCTGAGAAGACCAAATAAATCCTTGGTGTGTCACCTCCTCAGAATTTGAAAGAATTAATAGGACTTCAAGGACAGTTAGCCTATATTCGGCGTTTCATCGCCAATTTGGCAGGCAAAAGTTTACCCTTTTCCAAATTATTGAAGAAAGGAGTCACTTACCAGTGGACTGAAGAATGTCAAGAAGCATTTGTTGTTCTCAAGAAATACCTCTTGAGTCCACCAGTACTCATGCCACCTATTGAAGGTAGACCACTTATCCTCTATGTGACAGCTCTAGAGCGATCATTGGGTGCCTTTCTCGCTCAAAAGAATGATGCTGGGAATGAAAATAGCCTCTACTATCTCAGTAGAACTATGCTTGAAGCAGAAACCCGGTATTCAAGTATTGAGAAGTGCTACCTGGCATTAATATTTGCAGTTCAGAAACTGAGACACTACCTGCTACACCACGAGGTCCAATTGGTATCTCGCAATAATCCGCTCAAATTCATCCTTAGTCGTCCAATGATTACAGGACGTCTAGCAAGGTGGGCAGTTATTTTACAGCAGTTCGACATTCAGTATGTGCCTCAAAAGGCAATAAAGGGCCAAGCTCTGGCTGACTTCCTGGATGAACATCCTTCAGTGGATGACACGTCTTCAGATATTGAACTCCCTAATGAGGAAGTTTTCTCTATTCAAGAGAATCCTCAAACATGGGAAATGTATTTTGATGGTGCTTCCAGAAGTCCAACAGGGAAGAAAATGGAAAATCCTAAATTCAACAATGTTGGTTTAGGAATTGTACTCATTTATCCAGATAAGTCATTGTTAACTTATTCCTTTTTATTGTGGGAAGGTGGTACCAATAATGATGCCAAATACCAAGCTCTCATTACAGGCTTGGTGTTAGCGCTCCATGCACAAGTGAATCACTTAAAGGTGAAAGGTGATTCAGAACTGGTAATCAAACAAGTCAATGGGGATTATGCCATCAGAAAAGAAGAGTTAATCCCTTTGTATGAATACTTCATAAAGTTAATGGTGGAATTCCCTTCAGAACCGACATTTTCTTATGTCCCAAGATCACAAAATGCTCAAGTTAATGCACTGTCTAATATAGCCACAGCTCTAGCAGATCCAAATCGGGACGAGACAACCATCATTATTGCCCAACGTCGTGCAATTTCACCTTATGTTCAAGCCAGAACAGAGGAAATTAATGAAATTAGTCCCATTGCTGAACCGTATGGTCATACTACAGGATGGATGTCACCTATCAGGGAATACCTTCAAAATGGAACACTTCCACCTAATAGAGCTAAGAAAGAACAAATCAGGCGATGTGTGGTCAATTTTAGTCTTTATGATAGCCCAAACCACTTAGAGAAAATTCTCTACAAACGTGGTTTTGATGGAGTTCTCTTCAGATGTATTGATGGTGAAGAGACAATGGTTGTCATAAAAGAAGTACATGCAGGAGTCTGTGGTGCCCACCAGTTTGGACATAGACTGTCTGATCAAATTCGAAGGCTTGGATACTTTTGGCCTTCAATGATACAAGATTGTGTTAATTTCACAAAGAAGTTTCATTCATTCCATGTATATGAAAACTTCATTCATCAACCTCCAGAGTTGCTTCAAATAGCTAAATACTCGTGGCCATTTTCCACATGGGGAATGGATGTGGTGGGACCTTACCCTTCAGCTACGGCCAAGTAGTTTAAGTACATTCTTACTGCTACTGATTTCTTTTCCAAATGGGCAGAGGCAACACCTCTCAAATAAGTCAGTTCTAAATGCATTGTTAGCTTCATCAAGTCGAACATCATTACTAGATTTGGTGTCCCTCATACCATATTGATGGATAACGGCACCAACTTCTGTTCTTCTGAGGTGAAGAAATTGTATCAAGAATACAACATTAAATCCAACCATTCATCTTAGTATCATGCGGCGGCCAATGTCCAAATAGAAGCCTTTAACAAGAATCTTTCAAATATACTGCAAAAGATGGTGGATAAAGATAAGAGGTCATGGCCTGATAAACTCTTTCATGCTTTATGGGCTTATCGGACTACCACCCGCAATGCAACGCGGTCAACTCCATATTCGTTGATATATGGAACGGAAGTAGTCTTGCCAATTGAAGATCAATTACCCTCACTCAGAGTAGCCATTTGTGATCAGTTATCTACAGATGAGCAATCCCAAAAGTGATTGAATGAATTGGAATAGTTAGATGAGAAAATATTGTGCACTTTGCACCACTTGGAAATCTATCAGAATCGAATAGCACGAGCTTTTAACAAAAAAATCCATCTTCGTTCATTCATTCAGGGAGAATTGGTATTAGGTCTTAGAACACCAATGATACCAGGAAAGAAGCCTCCCAAGCTTGAACCAAAATGGGAATGACCTTATTCAATACAGAAGGTCTACTCCAATGGAGCTTATTCATTAATCTCAATGGATGGAGAACTCATCATGACTCCAACCAATGCCAGATTTCTGAAGAAATATTTTGTATAAACACAAAATATGGTCCCCAAAACCAAGATTCTTACAATTGGTTCATACAGCAATGGTCCAGTATGACCTTAAACTGCAACTTCGTCCAACATGATGTTAAACTGTAGGAAAGACCCTTTTTTCGTCCAACATGACGTTAAACTGAAGGAAAGTCCCTTTTTTTCATCCAACATGACGTTAAACTGTAGGAAAGTCCCTTTTTCATCCAACATGACGTTAAACTGTAGGAAAGTCCCTTACGTCCGGAAAGACGTTAAACTGCATAAGCGTTTAAAGGTCCTGTATGACTTTAAACTGCATCGTCCACGGTCTATGCATATGACCTTAAACTATTTGCACTTTTGTCCAACCTGACGTTAAACTGTGTCACCTTCAATGTCCCCGCAACATGACACTAAACTGTGTGGCACCAGTTCGTCCTTGCTATATGACGTTAAACTATACAGCAATGGTCCAATATGACCTTAAACTGCAACTTTGTCCCACACGACATTAAACCGTGAAAAAGTTCCCTAAAAAGTCCTGTATGACTTTAAACTACACCGTGGTCCTGTATGACATTAAACTGCACCATCCATGGTCCATACATATGACCCTAAACTATTTAAATGTCCCTTACGTCCAGCAAGACGTTAAACTGTGACATCCTAACTACATGATGCTAAACTGTATAAAAGTCCCTTAAGTCCAGAAATATGTTAAACTATATAATCATCAAAGGTCCTGTATGACCTTAAACTACACCACCGTCCAGCATGACATTAAACTGCACCATCCACGGTCTATGCATATGACCTTAAACTATTCACACTTTCGTCGAACATGACGTTAAACTCTGGAAAAAAAATCCCCAATACGTCCAACATGACGTAAATGGTGTGTTATTTTGTCCTTACTGCATGACATTAAACTGCGCAGTCCCCCTTTCGTCCAACATGAAGTTAAACTCTATTGTTCCCATCGTCCTAACTACATGACGCTAAACAGTACAGAAAGTTCATAATACGTCCTACATGACATTAAACTGTATTTTTTCCCTGCTACATGACACTAAACTGCGCAGCACCAATAGTCCTAACTGCAAGACTTTAAACTGCATAGTCCCTTTATATGTCCTACATGACATTAAACTATGCATCGTTAAGGTTGTTGTTACCTCTTGTTTCTCACACCGAGTATGACTCACATGAGCTTAGAGAAAACCTCAATCGTAACACTCTCTTTGGTCCGCTAACCATGTATAAGTCCCAACAACATTTTTTTTAATTTTATTAAGTCGTTGTCCCCAAGAACAACTTGATCATTAATTCATTATTTAATTGAACTACACAGACTTTGATCCTTGCCCTCCAGGCTGGGTATGTAGGCAACCTCCCAGGGTTCAAGCCCAAAAACAATCTCTTCACATCGGTTCACCACTATCTCACATGATGTTGATTCGTCAAACCGCCCCTAGAATCAATATCTTTACATTGATTCACTTTCGTCCTTGTTATATGATGATTAACTATGCAACACTTTTGTCCAGTACGACAATAAACTACAATACTCTTTGATTTCCTCATTTGAGAGATAACTATTATTGACATTGATTTTTCAATCATGTTTCATTTAAAAAGACTACGTTCATGCATGGTAATACCTAAACTTTTTATCTCAGGTTAAACCATCATTGCACTAAAGTCCCCTTTCACCCTTCACATGTACGAACCAAATTTGTACAAAGGGTAGTTATAGAACTACGTGGGATTGATTCCCATCCTTATGGGATACGTAGGAACGTTCGAGTATCCCTCGAATCCAACCCCAAGTCTTTTGGGCCTAACCCCAAATTTCACTTTCAGTCCCTTAGCTGAAAAGTCCTCATGAAAACACACACTGTGTATTCATTATTATGGTCCGAATTCTATGACCCTAAACTAAGATCTCTCATATTTTCGTCCTGCACGACGCTAAACTGCATTTCAAGAACTACGTATGGCTTGATTCTCATTCTTATGAGATACGTAGTGAAGTCCAAAATTTCAATTCAGGACCCATCCACAACATGATTATGGTTATCATTGACCTATGTATCTCTATATACATTGGACTATACCCATCTTTATGTGTTATAATCCTAACCATAAATATTTTCAGATCTTCATAACCCTTTTCATGACTTTTAGTCACAAAAATCTGAAACTTCTGAGAATTCTTTTGCCTGACTATGCAGCATGTGCCCATAGGTGGCCTTGCATAAACAGTCCACATAACAAACTTGTTAGCCAAAAGATACTATTTTATTTAACAATTCAGCCAATGCCCTTAGGTGGACCTGCATAATTCAACCCCCTAACAGGTTTGTTAAATGATGGTAACTTCATTCTTGGGAAGAATGCATCTTTTGTCCTTATTTGTCTTAAATGACGGTATGTAGGGATCTGCAAAAAATAGCCATCCTTAACATATTTGTCCCATATCCTTTTTCATGATCTGAAAGTATTCAAGTCTATGGTTTATTCTTCTTCCCTACATTTGGGCCAGACCTTCGTAGGAGTGATATTCATCCAGTTCTTCGATAATCTTGTCTGAAAATATCTTCTCCATATTCAAGTACCGCTTTCCATACAAAAAACTCTATAATTTAGAAAATTTTAATCTCCATAAACTTTCACTGGTTTTTAGCACTAGGAAAGTAAATTTCTGAGAGTTCTTTTTCCTGACTATGCAGCACGTGCCCATAGGTGGCCTTGCATAAACAGTCCACATAACAGACTTGTCAGTTGAAAGATGCTATTTATTTGACCATGCAGCCAATGACCTTAGGTGGCCCTACATAATTCAACCCCCTAACGGGTTTTGTTAAATAATAGTAACTTCATTCTTGGAAACTACTTCTTCTAATGCCTTTTAGCTCTTTTTCATATCATTCCTCAGATTCAAATATTCTAATGCCATAGTTTACATATTTTCTCTCATACTTGAGTATGGTAATATGTTTTCAGATAAATTTCCAAGGAATTGAATCAATTTTAACCCATTTTGGTCAAATCTATTTCGACCTTAAACATTATCCCATTTATGTCTGGCATGTATGACTTTAAACTGCCCACAAAAGACAAAGGAACTCTGAATAAAAGTAAAGTTCCAGCTCACTAAATATACATTTTTTGAATGATTTAGGTAATATTGAGCAATTGAAAGGTTCAAATTTTGTACGGTTATTTGAAATTATCCTAGTAAAAATCAAACTATGCTTACTAGGCCCATTGGTTTAAGTAAATTTGAAGCAGGTAGTGAAAGAATGCAGGTACAAATGATTGAAGATGAAAGTGTTTTTCATTGATACACAAAAGTTAGAAGGACATCCACAGACTGGAGTCTCTTCTCTTTTTCAAGAATTACAAGAGGCTTTCAACATAACACTTCATTTGATTTACGGCATCCCGAGCTTCATCAGCAACCACATGGAATTCATTCATTGAACTGGATACAATAAGAGATGCAGTGATACCAGCTCTTCATGGAACAATTGTAAAAGGATGTTCTTGAGTACGGTTTGAGAAAATTTTTTGCTGATCAAACAGTGACTCTGTTTCTGTCCAAGAGACTTGGAAGATGGATACATGGATTTGAGAATGGAGAATTGGAAGTAAAGAGCCATTTGGAGAGAGTAATCTTTTCAGATATTGCTCTAATACCATGTTTGTCTTCTCTCCAGAAACCAGTAGTGGAAAACATTTCAGCCCATGGGTTTTCCATTTTCATATCTGCAAGGAAATAACATGAAGGAAGAATTTGAATGTTCACACCATTGTTGTTGCTCTTAATGCACAATATAACCGAAATGAAGGAGTAGCAGCACAGCTGCATTTCAGGTGTATAGTTCTTTGCATCTGGAACATTGACTCCTTGCAGGTGATCATAACCACATAGAGACAGGTAGATGCTCTGTGGGAAATTAAGATGATATTTCTTCAAGTACTTATCCAAATCTTGGAGATTGATGTCGCAGATATCATAGTAATCGTGGCCAATGATGTTCATCATGTAATCAATCCGCTTGCTAGCCAGTTCATCAGCCGTTCCAACTCCCTTAGGAGCCATTGAATCTGCCCAAAAGTTGAATATATTAAACTCTTAAATGGGTTTATTTTTTCATAAAATTTGTGAAAGATTTCGAAAAAATGGCTAAGGCATTAAGGAGCACAAGTATACGAGGGTCGTATCCCTGTGCGATGCGCACTTGCGCGCCGCCCTCTGTGCCCTGAAGATTTGCGCTCCCCCTTTTACTTTGGATGTATTTAATTTCCTCAGAGTCAAATCCTCATTTCTCTCCGGATCCAACTCTGAGGGGGGACTTTTGTTAACGCTCCTTTCGTCACAGAATATAAAGATCGGAAAAGGGGAATATCTGAGCTCAAAGTGATTCAACCTTTGAAGATAATATCAAAAATCGGCAAAGGCATGAACAAAGGATCAAAAGCAACTGCACCGCGCAAGTTATATCACTGTCGTGCAAGTCCACTTGCGCGACGCCCTTATGGTCGCACAAGTGACTTGTGCGACCTAATTGATAACTGCCCGGTAACCACCTGGGGTCTTCTCCTGCCTATAAATAGACCCTGTGGGCCCCCCATTCGAGAGGATATTTTTCGAGAAAATCGGATTGAAGCTCCCGATTCCCAAGTCTCTTCAAAAAGCTTCCGGAATACTTCTAAGGTAATTTCTTACCTTGAACGGAAGATCTAAAGGGAGGGAGTAAAGCCTAAGTGTTGAAACTCATCAACACTTACGCGCCTGAGTGGTCAGCCCTTAAGGGAAGTGGTCACACTTGCGCGCCGCCTTATTCCTTCTATAGAACTTGCGCGTCCCTTTACTGGAAGAACCTCAAGAGGATTCTGAAGGCTTTATTAAAGAGTCGCTCAAGTATTTCAATGCTGGTTGACCATCGCGCAAATACCCCACGTGTCGCGCAGGTATACCTGCACGACCAATGCTTGCGTGTCACCGCAGTACCTACGTGCCTTCCAAGACTTCCGCGCCCCTTCCTTTTTGGGTGCCTTTCTTTCCCATTTCACCCCTCTTAATACATTACACCTTTTCTTTTCAAGATTTAGTCTTTAAGACACTCTCCAAATCCATTTATGGCATGATTTCTTGATTTTACTTCCTTATCTGAAAGGAATTCGGTGGAATATCTCTCAAAACCTAGTGATTTACATATCTTTATGTCACTAAAGATTGAGAGTTTATTAATTCAACCTCATCCTCTAAGATGAGAGAATCCTTAACCTGGGTCTCCTTTTCCGGAATAATCCCCAGTCCTAAGTCCTCTAAACTTGGGAATCCTCCTCGAGAGTAAGCCCCAAATTCTTAAAATTCCCAAATCTGGGCATCCTTTTCAGGAGTAAGCCCCAAACCTTAATCTCATAACCTGGGTCTCCTTTTCAGGAATAAGTCCCAGTTAAAATCTTGGGCTTCCTTTTCAGGAGTAATCCCCAAGTCCCCTAACCTGGGCCTCCTTTTCAGGAATAAGTCCCAGTCATAATTAGGGGCATCCTCTTTAGAAGTAAGCCCCAAGTCCCTTAATTTCTCTTTAACCAGTCATAATTTTCGTTTGATCTGGGATTCCTTCTCAGGAGTAAAACCCAGTTATCAATCCTCTCCTAATTTGGGTTTCCTTTTCAGGAATAAGTCCCAAGTTAGAGTATTCAAATCTCCATGAAGCACATATACCTTTATAGACCATGTTCCTGGATTTTCTCCCTAAAAGTAAATCCTAAACCTTCATCTATCTGGGCAGTCAGACATACATAATCCCCAAACCATTTCTTATGATTGCATCTTTCATGGCACAATTGTCTAATTTTTACCAATACCTCTTGTTTCTCACACCGAACATAACTCACGTGAGCTTGGAGTGTAAAAGTAATTATGACATCCTTCTTTGAGCCATCAATCATAAACGTCATACTCCCTTACTCAAACTACGTGGGTTATGATTCCTTTTCCAAAACAAAGGATACGTAGGTAGCCCATTTATGGGTTCGATCCCAACTCTAAAATAATTCATGTCCTTCTGAATGACAATAAACTTCAAGTGCCCCACTGAGTGGCTTTAAAACCAGCCTAGTCATCATAATGTCCAAGTGACTTTTATATAAATGTTTTGAAGGATACCATTAACCAAGAATCTCTAAATAAATATTGATGATTTTCTATTGATGAAGAACCTCGAATACATATAAAAGATTCTCTAAATTTCTTAAAAATTTAATCATTGATTGTTAAACTGAATGAAATCTCATTTTATACTTGGTAATATAATAAGGATTCATGAACACAACTTAAATCTATAAAGAGAGTCCCAGAATAGACAATAATTCCCCTCAAAAGGTGTGATGAGTCCGACCTCCCATCCTCTCTACCAATGAAAATTCCTAAGCCTCATCAATCCACATGATAATGAGTGCCTACCTTTGGAAAGTAGGTCCAAACAGATGTGGAATCATTGGATGTTTCCAGTTCTACGAACAAACCTGCTAGAAACTGATCGGAACGTTTGAATCTCCCATTCAGGAGGTCATCCCCGAATTTCGAGGGAAACAAAGAGTAATATATTCTATTTTTTTGGGTGTTACAAACCATACATAAGGGTTACATTGATGAAATTACATTATATGTAAAGTTTCCCATGTGACTTAAATAATATGTATAGAACATGTAATTTCCAAAAAGAAAACCATGATTAAAAAATACGTGTCAACACGTTTGGTTGAGTAAAAAATCACAATTAATCCCATCCTTAGAGATACATCAAGTAAAAATTATCCATGTATACAAAAATTAAGGCAATCACATCCAATGTACTAAGAAACATAGTTGATCCATCTGATTCAAAAATAAATATTTTTGAATTATCAACTATGTATCACATTTGGTTAAACAATGTAATTAAAGGATCACAATAGAATTTATATACACTCACTTATGATTTATTTTTTAATTGCAATAGTCATGTAATGTGACATCAAACTAGAAGAAGCACATATTATTAAACCCAACTCCAAGTTACTGTGAGTTTATTCGTGGAATAAATCATCCTAATACTTTTAAAAATTGATTATTATTTAATATATTATTTAATTTTTTGGATTAAATTCATGGTGGAATATGAATGGTATAAATATAAGGGATTGATTTCAAATGAATAATTAACGATCACAACCCAAATGGAACCCTACTACTGGTCATCCCATTAATGCAAGGAAGAAATTGTTGTTCACAATTTAAAATATAATTTAAACCACTATAAAGGAAAATATTTTTAGTTCAGTCCTTGGATTATTATTCTTAATGTTTTTACTATAATTTCCAATAATTTTTTTAGTGGAAATTTATTCTTTATTTTAAATTTATTTACGTTATATATATATCCTATAATTTTTCTTTCTTATTTATCAATGTGTTCTACAATATCCACAATGATGAAATAATAGACACAAGGATCTCCCATAGGATGATTCAAATGATGATCTTAATTCCTTTATCATTCTTATTTTATTTTAAATTATTTGTTTTAGTTTTTATAATGATTGTAATTAGTGGGTAATTGTAATTTGTTTTGGGGTTAGTACCATAAAACCAACTAATTTTTACTCTATATCAACTTTATATTAATAGTATTTAATATGAATAATTATATTATCACATGATGAGTGTTATTCTTGTTAACATTAATTTGATAATTTATTTAGAGTATCTATCACATTGAAAGATTATAACAGCTCGTGCTAAGATGATAACCATGATGTTCTATGAGGATATTATTAAACATATGTTTTATTACAATAAAATATCATTTAATTGAAAAACAATTATACAGTCTCTCAACATTGGTGGGATAATAATACATCTGTACTTCTCCTTGTGAATTTCACAGTTTGAAATATATAAGAGTGGTAGATATAATAATATACCAACCTATAGATATTCCACATCAGATAACTGTCCTTGGATATTATTATATATGGATTTAAGTATAGGTCTTTTGTTTTATTATTATTATTAATGAATATCATGAGTTGTGAAATTATATATATTGAAGAAAATCCAAGGCAAAATATACTATCTAGAGGTAGGATATGTTGGGTTCATAATGAGTGATATGATATTAGTGAATAAGTGAAGAAACTCTTGTCCCTAAAAATTTAATGAAATAAAATATATAAGAAAATTCAGTTGGAATTTAAATATCTTTTTAAGTACTTCGTCCTCGTGATTTTATCAACAAGTTCTTTTTATGAAATTCAAATGAAAAATTTCTATCATGTAGATTTATGACACATATGATGCAACTTTTTTGATGATATACTGATACAAAGGTATTATGTTTTTTAATGATACATCATAGGTGGTAGTTGTCATTGTGATAGTATATTTTCTCTCTATGGGTTCCTTGACATGTTTATGAATGTTAATTTTGGAGTTTAGATAATTTACCTTAATACCACCTTGAAAGAGTTCTAGAGGGTAACACAATATGTATATTTATTACCTTTGTTAAATCATATATGATCATATCCTTAGCGTAATTTTTATTCTTAGTTTATAAGTTATAATATTTATTTTATTTATATTGATTTCTAATATTGATAAATAATCATTAAAAAGAATATATAGGTGAGTTTAATAGTAAATAAATATCCATTCATTAGTTTAGTGAATACAATATTTATTTAATTTTCTAAATGAATAATAAATTGAAAATTTATTTTTTTATATAAATATTCATTAATCACAGTTCGATAAATGTGGAGGAGGATTGGGAACATAGATAATGGTATAATGGGAATGATAAATTAAATATTATGTAAATAAATATAATTTAGTTTTTCAAGAGATGATATTAAAATTATTTTCAAGATTTTCACATGTGGAGAAAATGATAATAATAACATTATTATTATTAGATTTTGGGTTCACATAGAATTAGAATAATGGTTAATGGTCATGGCCCAATAACATATTTTCTAACATATGTATTTAATCTTGATAGAATCTTTTCTATGTTATATGTTGTTTTGCCAAAAAAATACACTATATATAATTCTATCACATCTATAGAGAACTTTATCTGGAATTCTATTAATAATTTACAATATAAATCCTCATCCTCCCTCTCAAGTCATTTAGAGGACTAGAAGAATCCTCAAGCTCATAAGGGATTCTTATTTTGGTCAATGATGAGCTATAAAATTGGTGATAATCATTCATGTAGGAACTCAATGATTATATAGTGACCTTTTGGGGTTCAAGGACCATGTGTGGATTTCCACTAGTGGGATTCTACAAGTGAATCCTTCATCATAATAAGGGTATAATAAAAGTGGTCAATTGAGTCGATAAAAATGAAACCAATTAAAGGAAATGTAATAATTTTTTCCACAAATTAATTATAAATAATACATGAAAAGATACTCTATTTGAATATTTTTGGGTTTTCATCATCATGTTGTGATGATTTATCCAAATAAATCATTGAAATGTTTTATTAAACATAATACAACATGTTTCTATCACTCTCTATAATCTTTATGTCGTAAAACATAGTCACATATTTATTTATATTTATTTATTAATCGTTGATTGAATTATGCACTGGTAGAATTATTTTCATTTATGGTTTATTCATTCTTTAATAAGAAATTTAAGATATAATTTTATTTTACCACTATATGATAATGAAAAGTTAATGAAAATATAAATAATTATCATAGATCCCATCTATAGACACTGGTGGTTTTGTCTGGATAACACAATTACATGAAATGTATTTTAAAAACTACACATTGTGTACTCATGTTCACTGCATTGGGGAAATTTACAAAAAAATGACACTTTAGGTGGAAAAAATATCCAATATCAGTTCATGTCATGAAATGAATTTCCAAATGGCACACTCATTGTAGAGTTATATAGTGTATAGCTGGAATATATTCCATGTAACCCCACACAAATTTTCTTTGTTTGAATCATATAAGTAGTTTCGGAAAATAAAATGACTAGTAATTAATACACATTTGTAATGACTAACAAACAAGAAACATAGTCCAGTTGTGAGAACATGTTGTGTTTCTAGAGTACACACTACATAACACACAAATGTTCACATGGGATACATGTTGAGTCCCTATGTGTGTGATGTAGATGGAATCTTAATGAATTACATGGAATGTATCATGATGTAAATTCTATGCAACACATAATTGTTCATTCAAATTACATGATGACCTAGTATGGAATCTTTTTAATTAATTAATTGGAAGAAGTTATTAATATTATATAATTTCTTAGAATTTTAGTATATTTTTTTAGTTGTATGGAATTATTTCGAGGCCACATGCTATGAAGACACATGATTACAAGGATAGGTAAGCCCAATATAGAATATTAACTTTTTTAAGTTCACTTATATAAACCTGAAATTGGGGTTTTCTAACATTTTAAATGGTTCTTGGGTTGTGAACTAGAAATACCATGATTTTCAAAGAAATTACTTTACATTGACCGACAAAGGTCAAAAAGAAATTTTAATTTTCATAATTTTTTGGAAATTAATAAAATAACATAGAAAGTTATTTTATTTTATTTTTCTCACCATTGGGTGGAAGATCACAATGTTGTGGTGTGGTGAGATGGAAAATTAAAGGAATATCCTTAATGACTCATTTTGTTCCAACGTAACCGCTGCACTGTTTCATAAATGAAATAGCATAACAAAGCAACGTCGCTGTTTAACCAAAATGTTATGACATGTTTCCTTTTTATGGAATAACACATTGGGGAATTGAGGGTTAAATGGAGGAAAATTCTATAATTAACAACTATTGAGTTTTCAATCCAATAAATAATGGCTAACGCTGGAGGAACGTTAACAACATCAACACACCTCGAAGAACGAAGCTAGGAAGTAATGAATCCCTTTGACATCTTGAACCTTTTTGGGAGGACCACTTAATTATATATATGATTCTATCCATGTTTTTTATGTTTTTTCAATTATTAATTCTAAATGATTAATGCAGATAAACCCATGAACATGTTGATCTATAGATCATATGTTCATGTGGGAGGGTGATTATTTCTTGGGATTTCTTTTCAGTATTAATTTTATGATTGATAGAACTGTAATCCTAGAACCACCCCCTATTTTATAATTGTAACACGAAGGGAAAGGGATGACATGAACAAGCCCAAAGCCCCTCAACTTGTGTATTTTCAGGAATAAATTTCCTAGTGGGAGACGAGGAGGATTCGAGGCCATCACAAGGATAATAGAATCCCCTTGAGGATGTATGTGCAATCAACATGCAGAAGGGACCACCATTGTCGACCTAGTGGTTTATAAAATGCCCCAATAGGAACCAGTGGTGGTGTGCTATGAAGACACGCCAGAGAATACTGGCATAGCTAGCTAGAACAGTGGAACAGCAGGAGAAGCCGTCAGCCTCCCCACTGATGGACGATGTAGGTATATGCGGATCCGCGCTGCATTACATGTGGGGGGCCACAATCAACTGACTACTTCATGGGGGAGATGCCCAATGGATGAACCAAAAGGTAGGGGTGCTGTATGTGGCTTCCAACCGCATACCATCCATGGGAACATACCGGTCCAACTTCAACATATTTTGCATGGTGGGGGCCAGACTCGCTCCATTGGGCCGCACCGGCCCCAGCTGGTCGAACCCTTCCCAAAGGGCCAGACCTACCCCCTCGGGATGAACCCATCCTATAGGGTCGGGCCAGACCTATGGCCCAACAGACCAGACCCAGGTCAGGTAGGGTTGGACCATACCTAACCATCCGCTTTTGGAAAAAAAAAATATCTCAAAAACCAGACATCTGATTGACAAGCCTTTTATATATTTGGAACCCTTGCGATGAGGATGACCTTATGGAATACTCTATGGAAGATTTCTGGATGATGGAATTAAATGAACGTATTGGGGAGATGTTCTTCCGAGATCTAGAATAATACAAATAGAAAACCTATGGTTTGCAGAGACTTAGAGACTGATGATGAGTGACCCGATGTGGATCAGATACTATGGACAAGTGGGAAGTGGTTTCTGTGGAACTCTGCTAGAACACTATGGGGACCAGCTTCTGTGTGACCTGGAAAACCCATCGTACTCGACAGGAGGAGTACCTCAGTATGGCCATATTGGGAAGTGACTTATATGGGACCAAACATGCCCACAGTTTGGTGCAGCTTCTATGTGATCATGTATACCCATAGTACTAATCGTGGATGAGTACCACAATAGTCCTAAGGTTAATGGGATGCTTCTTCTTGTGTGACCCAGCATACCTACTATACTCATTGAAGAGTTGTTCTCCATTAGCCCATAGTGCTCGATGATGTGACTAAGGGTTCTAATATCCTACCCTAGAATATAATTTATGTGAGATATCTTGATTTGTGATAATTCTTAGTGATCCTGATATTTTCTTTGGTTGTAGATTTTATTATAGTCTTTCTTTTTTTTGGGTCCCTACCAAGTATTTTGTTACTCACCCCTGCGTGGGCTTTGCATGCACGTGTTGTGTCTGGTGCAGATGACCGTCGCCTTGATGGAGGACCTGGGGGACAAGTACCTGGTTATTACCAATGATACTAGGCATACCAGAAGTACTTATATAGATTATCATAGACACTATGTACTTACCCATCAGGTGGTGTTTCCAATGGACGACTATCAGTGTTTATTTTATTTCTTCCTTTTTTCCAGTTAGTCTTTTGGTGCGTCTGTATTCTGGAACATTTTACTTTATGTTATACAAGTAATCAGTGGTTATTTATATTGAAATTCTTGTATCCTTTTCTATATATGGGATGTGGTTGTGTGTGTGTGTGTACAAGTACTCAAAAAAATGTGTCCCATGTGCAGGTTTATGCCTTCATCACTAGTCCCCAAACCCCGACCTTTGGGAGGTGGGACTGGGGTATGTCACGGTATGGGCCCCATGTGATGGGTCATGATAATGTGGTATCACAGGAGGTAGGTTCTACCTCATAAGTTGATTGTGTGTTTTTTTTGGAGCAACAATGTTAAATGTTTTGAGTTTGACATTCATATTTGTGGAGTCAAGTGTTGGTGTGACAACTGATGTATCCATACACCAGGACTCGGAATTCTTATTTACATCTATATACATGAAAACACTAGTTGAATAAGTGTATTCCTATGGTATTAATGAATAAGAGTTATATAACCATGTATAATCTTGTGAACATGGTACATCTTGATCGATTTCAAGATTCCTCCATGCAGACGGCCAGCTCGGATTTCGATGTGCGACCATGAGTATAGACTTCTTTGTGATGAGGCATTGGTTGAAGGACCACTGCTTGAGATGACCCTGTCAGGTGGTGCACCAATGTTTTCACCACCCATTGATCTACAATTAATAGAAGAGGATTCATGCAGGCTCAACACCTTGAAAGAGTTCCAGAGATAGAGACCTCCCAAGGTCAGGGGAGAGGGATATTTTTAGGTCGATGTAGATTGTCTAGAGGAAGTGATGCAAGCCTTACACTATGTGAGGACACTACTTTAATAGATTATGATATTGGCTAAATGCCTTATGCAGGGCTCAATAGGGATATAGTGGAGCTTAACAATCCACATGCTTGATGAGGACACCCTCACCTGTACATATTTCGAGTGGATTTTTCATACGGAGTTTTTTCCCACAACCTTTAGATTGGTGCACATACATGAGCTGATTGACCTACAGTAGGGGAAATATTCAGTGTCTGAGAATTTTTTCAGGTTTACAGACATCTCTCACTACTCCACTGACATTTTGTGGGTCCCTTTATTCAGGTCCCATACCATTGAGTAGGGACTCAGACGGGAGATCAGGGCATCCATGTTGTCTCTCAGCATCCCCACTCAGGATATAGGGATGGATCAATTCCTTATTGTGGAGAGCTTCTTAGATGAATAGACACCAATATCTAGAGCCACCAGAAGACCTCAAGCAGTAGGATCTTTAGTAGTGAGTAGCAGGTAACAGACATTGTAGACCAGGTAGGCTAGGTCTTTTAGGGGGAGAACCTAGGATATGGGGTCAACAGTATAGGGATCACAAAGTAGAGGTATTTAGTAGGGAACTAGGCTATGCTTCACGTGATGTGGGAAGGGGATCATATTACTTGTCTACCCAACCCACCCCACATATGATCAAATTAAGATCAAGGGATATCCATGGAATAGGCAGAGCTTTGATGGAGGAGGTATGTCGGGAAGTAGATGTGGAAGGGGAGTTTGTCGACAAATAAGAGGTGGATGATGGTTTGATGTATGACCTCCACCACCCCTAGGTAATCCACTACAGGCTTCGTTAGCTGGTGGAAAGTGGAAAGGGTAGATTTAGCTGATGGAGGCCTATGACCATGATTATCCAGAGATGATTAGAGGTATGATCTGTTTCTTCTCCACCTTATTTTCAGTTCTTATAGGCACAGGTTTCGGTCACTATTTCCTTTCCACAGACCTCATTCATGTATATAAGATGGTAGTGGATATTTTGGCTAAATTATAATGATTAGAGACTTTTATGGGTGGGGATTAAATGATCACGCACTGGTGTCAGCAGTATTAGCTTACTACAGAAGGTGAGACCTTCAACAAAGATCTTCTAGTAGTGGAGTTGAGGCCCTACAATGTCATTTTGAGTATGGAATAGTTATCCATAGTCCATATTCAGATCGACTATTTTAGGTGCATAGTTTAGTGTGTATTTGAGGATGGGATAGAGTTTTCCTTCACCTAGTAAAAGGGAACCTTTTTATCATAGGATGGACTTTCTCAGAGGTGGGTGCATCCGATCACTCACAAGTTGGCTAGACTTACCCATGGTGCATTGGCTGAGAGGGGTCCAAATAGTCCACTTAATGTGGATGAGTATGAGTATGTAATTCATGAGGATGTTTCATAACTACATATTCATAGGGAGATAGACTCATGAATCAATATGTACCTGGGGACAACACCAATATCTATGCCGTGATATCGGAAGGCTCTTGTGTAGCGTTTTTGAATTGACAGTACAACTAGAGGACTTATTGGAGAAGGGATTTGTAAGACCCAGTGTTTCACCATGGGAATCCCCAGTGTTGTTTTTCAAGAAGGGTGCGTGAGTTTGAGGCTATGCATGGATGTTAGGCACCTAAATTGTGTGACCATAATGAACATTTATCCATAATGAAGGATCTATCACCACTTTGATTAGCTAAAGGGAGAGAGGCGATTATCAAAGATCGACCTCAGATCAAGTTATCATAAACTTCATGTATGGGATGAGGATTTACCAAAGACATACGTAAGATGATAGTAAGGCCACTACATATTCATAGTGATTCACTTCGGCATGAACAATTCCCAAAAGTTTTCATGGGAATCATAAATATGATATTCTAGACTTGACTCAATTGTTTTGTGGTAGTCTTCACTAATGGAATCTTGGCATACTCAGCATCGGAGGAGGAGCATGCTACACACCTACAGATAGTCTTGGATACACTCTAATAGCACTAGATTTATGGTAATATCTCGAAGATCTAGTTTTGGATTCAAGAATTCCACATTCTGGGACATGTCATCTCAAAGTATAGAGTTGTAGTGGATACAACGAAGAATGATTCATTTCATTTTTGTGAGCCACCCAGGAGTGTGACAAAGGTGAAAAGATTCATGGGGTTGGATAGAAACTATAGGAGGTTCATGCCAATATATTCTAGAGTAGAATCACCTTTATCAGACTTGACATGGAAGGGAACCCCCTTTGTGTGGACGAAGAAGAGCCAAAATATTTTTCTAGAGCTGATGCTGAGACTAATCTGTACCCCCATCTTGAGACTACCAGAAAAGGGAATTGGGTATGTAGATTTTTTGCATCAAATTAGGGAATGAATAGGGATGTTTCCTGTTAGATGAGCGAGTGATTATTACTAATATATCTTAATAGTTGAGGGAGAATGGGCATAACTATGTGACTCATGAAATTGAGTTAGAAGCAGTGGTATTTTCCTTGAAGATGTGGTAGAATTACTTAATGGATGTAAAATTTACCGTCTACTTCAACCACAAGAGTCTAAGGTATATATTTCCATAGAAGGACTGGATCATGATACATTAGTGATGGATAGATATCCATGAGGTCAATGACATTGAGATAGTCTATACTTCTAGGAAGGGGAATGTGGTGGTAGACATGCTCAGCTGGAGGTCTGGTTTTCAACTATTGAGTGAGGCGACTGAGAAGCTAGACATGATGAAAATATCCTTCATGGATAATGATGGTGTATCTTACCTTAAGTATATTACTATCACTTCTCCACTATTATAGTGAGTTAAGGATGAACAACTTGTGGATGTTTACTGTGAGGCCCGACATGCTCTATTGTCTTTAGGACAATCTCCGTGTGGATTTTTGATAGGTGGATTTCACATCAACATTTTGATAAGAAGCACATTAGGACCAGTGATGTTACGAGAGATGTTTTAAATGTAATTACATACATCCCCTATGGTGGTATATCATGGTGTGGTCAAGATGTAACAGGGCCTCAGACATCAATACTTGTGGCCATTGATGATGAAAGTAGTGGTAGAGTTCATTTCACGATGCCTCACTTTTCATCCAGTGATGACTGATCATTAGGTCCTTGAAAGCTTGGAACAACCACTTGAGGTACCATAATGGATGTGTGATGGTATCTATATGAACTTTGTAACAGGGATACCATGCACATCCAAGGGCTGTGATTCTATCTGGGTGGACGTTGACCGACTCACAAAGTCGACATACATCCTACCCATTTGGGAGAAGGGATTGGTAGATGGATTGTGACCCCTCTATGTCAAGGAGAGAGTGTGGCTTCACGGTGTTCTATCGAGGATTATCTTAAATCGTGATGATCACTTTACATCCTAGTTGAGGAAGGGATTACAAGAGGCGTTCGGGAATCAGCTGCGCTTGAACACAACATTCCACCCATAGATAGTTTTCCAGATAGAGAAGACCATATTGACCATTTAGGTCATAATTCATACTTTTGTAATTTATTTTAGTCATAGTTGGGATGACCACATACCATTGGTGGAGGTTTTATACAACAATATCTATCACTCCACCATTTGAATGGCATCGTTTGGGGCCTTATATTGGCATCCATGAAGATCAACTCTATAGTGGGAATACCTAGGGGAGGCAGCACTCATGAGTCTACATTTGGTACAAGAGACAATTTAGAAGGTGAAGACCATATAGAAGTAGATAGGGACTATACATAGTAGACCAAAATTATATGCTAACAGGAGGAAAAGACCCTTGGAGTTTGAGGAGGGAGACCATGTGTTCCTTCAAGTCTCACCCTGACGAGGATTGTAAGGATTTGGGCAAGGTAAAAAGCTATCTACAAGGTTCATCTGTCCTTTTTGAATCCTATGAAGAGAGGGTGAAGTGGCATACCACTAACCTTTTCCCTCACAGATGCACCTGTTTCATGATGTTTTTCACGTGTCATAGTTGAGGATGTACAAGCATGATCCATCGAATGTAGTCGATTGGGGTGAGGTGGAAATTGATGAGGGGTGAAGTTTGAAAAATTCCTAGAGGATACAGAGTATCAACATGAATGGTTCCTTCATGGATGGTTTATTTATCTAGTGTGCCTTCGGTGGAAGTACGATAATATGTAGGATAGTACAACAAAGATGGAGTTTCAGATTCATGCTTATTACCCCCATTTGTTTGACTAGCCTTTATTTTGGCTTTCAGGGACGTAAATATCAATGGTGGGGAGAATGTAATGTCTTTCAATTTTTGTATAATATTTTTTAAATTTTATGGAATTATTTAGAGACTACAAGATTTAACAACATGTGATTTGGAGCTTGGTGAACCCAGAATGGAATTTTGAATTTTTTTAAGATCATGTAAGTAATCATGCGAGAAGGTTTCTTTTACTTTTGAACTGGTGCTCATATCGATAATCTAAGGGAACCATTGAACATGGAATGCTGAGATTTTTATAGAAATGAATTAACTTAGACAAAAAAAGGTTCCGACATGAAATATAATCACTACTAGAAAAACAGGTATTTGCGACGGGCGATTTGTGACGGGATCCCGTCGCAAATGGATTTTTGCAACGGGGGCCTGTCACAAATCACCTGTTGCGGAAAACGCCGTCGCAACAACAACTATTTGCGACAGGCCCGTCGCTAAAGCTAGTAGTTGCGACGGGGATACTTCCCGTCGCAAATCTTACTACGTATTTTTTGTAAAAACTTTTAAAAGAGTAATTGCGACGGGGCCAGTCACAATTACTGTTTTTTAGAAAAAAAATAAAAAACTATTATTAAATTATTTTAATTAATATAATAATAATAATATTTGCGACGGGCATAGTATCCTGTTGCAAATACTATAAAAAAAATAAAAAAAATAAATTATTAATAAATTATATTAATTAATATAATAATAATCCAATTATAATTCAAAAATAAAAAATAATAAAATATTAATAAATGATTTTAATTAATATAATAATAGAATTATAATTCAAAAATAAAAACAATAAATTATTAATAAATTATTTTAATTAATATAATAATAATAGAATTATAATTCAAAAATTAGAATATTAATAAATGATTTAATTAATATAATAATATTAGAATTATTATTCATAAATAAAAAAAATATTAATAAGTTATTTTAATTAATATAAAAATAATAGAATTATTTTGCATTCAAATATTAAAATAATTCAAATATTACAAAAAAAATACAATTAAATTATAATACTATAAAATTTTAATATATATATATAATTAAATACTATAAAATATAAATAATATTATTATTCATATTAATATTGTTATTTAAAAATATAATATTATTAATATTTTATAATGAGATAGAAACTACGAATAGAAAAAAATTCATATTTGATTTTACAAACTTTATAACATAAAAACAAACTCTAATCTGAAGGAGGGGGGAGGGGGGAGGGGGGAGGGGGGGATCTGAAGATGCCGGTGGAGGAAACTCCATCCCTAAAGCATGAGTGAGTCGGTGCATGTACTCCCTCTACTCCTGGTGATGCTGCTGCCACCGACTCATCTGCTCCTCGTACAGTTGTTGCTGGCGTCGACGCTCCTCCTCATGCTGCTGATGCTGGTGACGCATCTGCTTCTGCTCCTGTCGGAGACTCTCTATCAGTGCAGTCTGAGATCGCAAATGATCCTCATACTGTGTAGCAGAAGAAGATGCACGAGCTCCTCTCAAACTGGACGCCGACATCGCAACACTGCCATAATAATCTCTGGGAGTCAGTTGAGAGCTAATACCAACTACCCGGCCCTTTTCGAAGGAATACTGGGTGGCCTGCATCTATGCCGCCTCATCAAACTGACGGCCAGTGGTCTGATCTGATGACTCGCCCTAACTCTCAGGCCGGGTCTATGACGCTGCGGCCTCATATGACTCATGTAGTTGTAATTTAAAATTAAAATTGTGAATATATTATATGCAGTTAATTTTTAAACTTGAAAACAAATAATACTGACCATGATGTGATGCTGACGATCACCTCTGAGCTCCCCAGTAACAGGATCACTATACATCCTCTGATATACGTTGTACTCTGTAATATCGGGGTGCTCGACAGCCTATAAGAATAAAAAATAAACTATTAATATTTATAGTTATAGAAAATATTTATAAATAATGTATGTATCAGATGCTGTCTATGAGTATTGAAAGAACGACTCCCAGCTCGATGCGTCACCTCCTGTCTCCCCCGATTCTGCCTCCCCACCGATGATCTCCTCTGAAAGGCACCACTCAACCAGTATGCACATAATCCATCCTATACATGGGATGAAATGTACTCTGGTCGGTGTTCTCTACATGACTCGTCAAAATCTGACACTCCTGCTTTCTTCGTGGCAGCTTTTCTTAAATTGTGCAAAAACTAACAAAAGCGATCACGAATGGCCACCTCCCATGCCTTGTGGATGGCGTCACACATGGTATCCTCGATCGGATACCATAAACCCTACAAATAAATCAAAATATCAAGTTAGAAATGAAATAATTTTCAAAATAGAAATAATTTATTTACATATGTACCAACCAATGGCCAAACATGGCCTACTGCACATCAATGGGAATCTGCTCCCATGTGGTCCACGGCTGAGAGAAATAGTTGCGCAAAATAGCACTGCCCTGTCCGTCTGCTATATGAGGAAAACTGTAAAAATAATAAACATTTATTATGTGAATAAATTTATGAAATCTTAGTCAAATCCACAGATTATCACACAGGTTATCACACCTCTGTGTGCTTGGATCAAACCCAAGACATGGATGTCGCTCGGGGATGGGGTTAGGAACCATCAATCATGTAAGACCGCGCCCCCTCCGCGTACTCCCTGGAGCGCCTGCAGGCTGAGGGTCATCTGCCAGCAACTCATCCGCATCGAAAGGCAGGTCCGCATCCACCATCTCACGAAATGTGGCGTCGTCCATCTGAAACAGAAAATGTTTACATTGTTAGCAAATAATTTATAATTACGATTATATACATATATACATATTATGATTGTATATAAATACCATGGAATTCTATCAGTGTTCATCTTCATCATCATCTTCAAATATGTCAACGTCATCTTCATATTCCTCCTCAACATCATCGATATCCATTCGAGTTACAGTTTCTTCATCTCTTACCATTTCAAATTCATATGTGACATCATTAACATCATCGTCATCACCGACTCTTAAATGTGGTGTGTCATCATCGATACTCATGTCCCTTTGTAAAAAAGATTGATTTTGAGTACTCTCTTGAAAAACGTCAATTCTTTGAACATCAGTGAAATCACATTCACTTTGACTAAACTGATTGTCTCGAATATTGATTTTTATTACACTCCACCAATCAGTCAAGTCTCTTGATGTAGCACAGTACTTTGCGTAATAAACTTGATGTGTCTGTTGAGCCAATAAGAATGGTCCATTTACTACGAGAATACTTTTACATTTAATATCGATGATTCCATGAGTCGGATGAACACGAACGCCTCTCTTTGTATCCAACCACCGACATTTGAACATGGTTATGTAATGTTGTCCAAGATAACAGAGTTTAATGATTTCATCAAGTATGCCATAAAATTCAACTTCATTTTCTCGATGATGAGATCCTCTCAAGCTAACTCCATTGTTAATTGTTTTTTTCGATTCCCCATATGCATGTGTGTGAAATCGAAATCCATTCACCACATATGTATTATAGGTTTTAACAAGTTTGGAAGGTGGGTTACTCAATATACACAGCCGTTTGTCAATCTTATCAGCATGTCGAGACACCTGAAAATTTGTGAAATAATTATCAATATAGTAAAGTATACATTGAATGAGTTGCTAAAAGATAAAGAATTTATGTTACCAGTTTTTGAAACCACTGAGATAAATTTTTCAGTCGACGTTCTTCGAGAGCAGCTGCTATAATTTGTGGAATTTTTTTCTTGATATGATTATCATACAACCTATAAAAACCACAGTTATTTACTATAACATAAATGATATAATAAGTGATATAAACACTTACAGTACAACTGATTCCATCTCTTCACAGTTGAGAAGAACATACGTATGAGCTCTATGATGTTCATCATCTGAAAGCCAGCGTTCATAAACTCCACCAAAAGTATGATTTGGCTGGTTGAAAATAGATAATTGATTGTCGATTTCATCAATATTCCTCTCGTTCCATCCCATTCGGTTGTGTTTTGAAGGATACTCAGATTCAAAATAATGGGAGCTGAAAAAAGATATTTCCTCTTGCAAATAAGCTTCTGCAATAGATCCTTCAACAGATGCTTTGTTACGTACTTTTCTTTTCAATTTTTGCATGCATCTATCAAATGGGTACATCCATCGAAACAATACTGGACCTCCACATTTGGCTTCATATGGAAAATGTAACATCAAATGTTCCATTGAGTCGAAGAAAGACGGCGGAAATATTTTTTCCAGTTTACATATAATTACAACAACATCTTTTTCAAGATTTCCTAGAGCATTATAATCTACTGTAGCCGCACAAATTTCTCGAAAAAAATGAGACATGTCTGTTATGGAATCCCAAATCACAGAATTCAACAGACCTCTTAATCCAATGGGTAGAAGTCTTTCCATTATAACATGACAATCATGACTTTTTAATCCAGTAATATGACCATTCTTTACACATCTACCCAAATTGCAAGCACAACCATCTGGAAGTCTCAAATCTTCAATCCACTAAGAAAATAATAAACGGTTTTCTTTAGACAGTGTATAAGCTGCTTTTGGTTTCAGTAACCTTTCTTTCTGACATTCTCAAACAGTTCCAATTCTAGACGCCTGCAAATTTGGGCAAGATCTAAACGTGCATTTACATTGTATTTTCTCTTTCCTGGCGTATCCAAAACTATATGAAACAAATTATCAAAATAGTTCTTCTCAATATGCATGACATCCAACATGTGTCAGACCAACAAATCAGACCAATATGGAAAATCCCAAAATATGCTACGTTTAATCCAATTGTGTTCTTTCCCAAATCTAGAAATTTTCAGTTGGTTTATGGTGGGACCAAAAGTGATGGGAGGTAATGAAAATACAACTGATTTTAACTCCGAACCTGATAGCATTTTTGGAGGTCCATCCCTTTCAACTGTTCCTTTTCTAAAATGAGATCTATTTCTGCGAAAAGGATGATCAGCTGGAAGAAATCTGCGATGACAGTCAAAATAACAAGGTTTCTTTCCATGAATGAGCATAAATGCTTTGTTCTATCCCATAATGTAAGGACATGATTTCTGACCATGTGTACTCCAGCCAGATAACATCCCATAAGCCAGGAAGTCACTAATTGTCCACATCAATGCTACTCTCAGTATGAAATTCTGTTTCGTTGCAACATCATATGTACTGACACCAGTACTCCACAATAAACTTAATTCATCAATCAATGGTTTCAAATAAACATCAATATTTTTCATCGGATGTCTTGGAATTAGTAAAGTCAAAAACATATATGGCTCCTTCATCAAGATCCATGGAGGTAAATTGTATGGAGTTAAAAAAATAGGCCAACATGAATATTGACTACCATAAGATCCGAACAGACATAAACCATCAGTACAAAGGCCCAGTCGAACATTTCTAGCTTCTAAAGCAAAGGATGGATGCACTCTATCAAAATGTTTCCATGAATCACCATCAGCTGGATGATTCAATCTTTTATCGGTTGAAATATTCTCTTTATGCCATGAAATCATTGTCGATGTATTCTTAGACATGAATAAACGCTAAAGTCTGGATGTTAGCAGAAAATATCTCAACTATTTTACAGGAATCAAACCAGACTTCCCATGTTGTCCTTATTTATATCTCAGTTTCCCACAGGTGGGAAAACTATCCAATGACTCATTTTCCCCAGAATATAAAATGAAGTCATTTGAACATGCATGAATCTTCTGACAAGTAAGTCCCAAATTTCGAACCAGCCTCTTACTCTCATAGTAATTTGCAGGAAAAACATTTCCTTCGGGTAACAGTGTTTTAAGCAAAGAAAATATGTGATCAAAATAGGTGTTTGACATTCCATTATCTGATTCGATAGCCATAAATTTTTCAACTGCTTCTAATTTGCTCATCTTGTACCCAGGATATAATGCATCCTCAGTAGACCTCAACAACTCATAAAATTAAAATGGTTCCAACTCAGGATTTGAAGCTATATCAGCCGGTGTTTCTTTATGTTGAACAGATTAACCTGCAACATCATGTACTAAATCTTGAAACCGGGATGAATCCAGAATCAAGTTGGTATCACCTGCTCTGGAACTGCGTTCACCGTGTTGATACCAAAAAACATAATCTGGTTGAAAACAAAACGCAAGAGATGTCCCCCCCACTTTTTCAAATGTGTCAAACGTTCTCAATGCACATTTTCTACAAGGGAATTTTATTTTGCCTTCTGAAACAAATTCTAGATTTGATGCCGCAAATGATAAAAAAGTCTCCACACCCTCTACATATACTGGATTTAAACCAGAACCGTTTGGATTTCTACGTTGATTTATCCATATGCGGTCACCTAATAATGATTTTTGACGACCTCGTTGTTCCATATTTTTCTATAAAATATAAAAGCATTACTGGTTTTGAATAATTTGTTAGAAAAAACACTCAAGAAAGTATAATTATAGAGTTTACATCATACATGACTGACGCAAACTTTTTATTGAAATAGACCTAAAAATTGACTCTTTAAGAATTGAATATGTTGAGAATAAAGCAAAACCTGTTACAAATATTGATAATTTTAATATTATATAAATTTTTTATTATTTTCATAGTACTAATATTATTGGTAATTATTCCTAATTATTGGTAATTATTCCTAATTATTGGTAATTATTCCTAATTATTGTTAATTATTGGTAATTATTGGTAATTATTGGTAATTATTACTAATTATTGGTAATTATTAATAATTATTGGTAATTATTACTAATTATTGGTAATTATTACTAATTATTACTAATTATTACTAATTATTGGTAATTATTACTAATTATTGGTAATTATTACTAATTTTTACTAATTATTACTAATTATTGGTAATTATTACTAATTATTACTAATTATTACTAATTATTGGTAATTATTACTAATTATTACTAATTATTACTAATTATTGTTAATTATTACTAATTATTACTAATTATTGGTAATTATTCCTAATTATTACTAATTATTACTAATTATCGGTAATTATGGGTAATTATTGATAATTATTCCTAATTATTCCTAATTATTACTAATTATTACTAATTATTGGTAATTATTACTAACTATTGGTAATTATTACTAATTATTGGTAATTACTGGTAATTATTACTAATTATTTGTAATTATTCCTAATTATTACTAATTATTACTAATTATTGATAATTATTCCTAATTATTACCAAATATTACTAATTATCGGTAATTATTTGTAATTATTAGTAATTATTCCTAATTATTGGAAATTATTACTAATTATTGGTAATTATTACTAATTATTGGTAATTATTACTAATTATTACTAATTATTGGTAATTATTACTAATTATTACTAATTATTACTAATTATTACTAATTATTTGCAATTATTACTAATTATTACTAATTATTACTAATTATTGGTAATTATTCCTAATTATTACTAATTATTGGTAATTATTCCTAATTATTACTAATTATTACTAATTATTGGTAATTATTCCTAATTATTGGTAATTATTCCTAATTATTGGTAATTATTCCTAATTATTGGTAATTATTCCTAATTATTGGTAATTATCAGTAATTATTGGTAATTATTGGTAATTATTACTAATTATTTGTAATTATTACTAATTATTGGTAATTATTACTAATTATTACTAATTATTGGTAATTATTCTTAATTATTACTAATTATTACTAATTATTGGTAATTATTGGTAATTATCGGTAATTATTGGTAATTATTGGTAATTATTACTAATTATTGGTAATTATTACTAATTATTGGTAATTATTGGTAATTATTCCAAATTATTGGCAATTATTCCTAATTATTGGTAATTATATGTAATTATTGGTAATTATTGGAAATTATTGGTAATTATTGGTAATTATTACTAATTATTGGTAATTATTACTAATTATTACTAATTATTGGTAATTATTCCTAATTATCGGTAATTATTACTAATTATCCGTAATTATTGGTAATTATTGGTAATTATTACTAATTATTGGTAATTATTACTAATTATTTTTAATTATTGGTAATTATTCCTAATTATTGGTAATTATTCGTAATTATTGGTAATTTTCGGTAATTATTGGTAATTATTGGTAATTATTGGTAATTATTACTAATTATTACTAATTATTGGTAATTATTACTAATTATTACTAATTATTGGTAATTATTCCTAATTATTACTAATTATTGGTAATTATTACCAATTATTACTAATTATTGGTAATTATTCCCAATTATTCCCAATTATTACTAATTATCGGTAATTATTGGTAATTATTGGTAATTATTGGTAATTATGGGTAATTATTACTAATTATTAGTAATTATTACTAATTATTATTAATTATTGGTAATTATTCTTAATTATTGGTAATTATAGGTAATTATTGGTAATTATTGGTAATTATTACTAATTATTACTAATTATTACAAATTATTGGTAATTATTGCTAATTATTGGTAATTATTACTAGTTATTGATAATTATTCCTAATTATTGGTAATTATTCCTAATTATTGGTAATTATTACTAATTATTGGGAATTATTCTTAATTATTGGTAATTATTACTAATTATTGGTAATTATTACTAATTATTACTAATTATTACTAAATATTGGTAATTATTACTAATTATTATTAATTATTACGAATTATTGGTAATTATTACTAATTATTAGTAATTATTACGAATTATTGGTAATTATTACTAATTATTACTATTTATTACTAATTATTGATAATTATTACTAATTATTACTAATTATGGGTAATTATTCCGAATTATTACTGATTATTACTAATTATTGGTAATTATTCCTAATTATTGGTAATTATTACTAATTATTGGTAATTATCGGTAATTATTGGTAATTATTGGTAATTATTACTAATTATTGGTAATTATTACTAATTATTGGTAATTATTACTAATTATTGGTAATTATTACTAATTATTCCTAATTATTACTAATTATTACTAATTATTACTAATTATTACTAATTATTACTAATTATTAGTAATTATTGGTAATTATTCCTAATTATTACTAATTATTACTAATTAGTGGTAATTATTAGTAATTATTAGTAATTATTACTAATTATTACTAATTATTGATAATTATTGATAATTATTACTAATTATTACTAATTATTGGTAATTATTACTAATTATTCCCAATTATTGCTAATTATTGGTAATTATTCATATAATTACCAATAATTAGGAATAATTACAAATAATTAGGAATAATAACATTATTAATATATTTTATTATTAATATTAAAATAATATAATTTTCTATATTATATACAATTCTCCTTTCAACTGTGTGTTTTCTGTCTCCACATACAAATATTACATGTGGAGACAGAAAACACACATAGGAAAGGATAATTGTATATAATATAAAAAATTATATTATATTAATATTAATAATAAAATATACTAATAATGTAATAATGTAATTATTCCTAATTATTGGTATTTATTACTAATTATTAGCATTTATTTTTAATTATTGAAAATTATTACTAATTATTCCTAATTACCATTAACTATGAACAATACTAATAATTTAAATTTTTTAAGTAACAAAACAATGTAAACATAATTAAATTACAACTAATTAAGAATAATTGAAACTAATAAAAAATTTAAAATAAATAGTAAATTAAAATGAACATAAATACCTTTAAAATTGATCTGAGGTTGATCTCTGATCGTTCTTGAATACTTCAATATCAACTACGGAGAAAAAAATTAAACTTAAGAAACGCTGAACTCTAGAAATAGAATTTTGAGAGAAGAAGAAGATGGAGTTTGAGAATGAATTGAAAAAAACGGATGGGGGTATTTATAGGTTAGATTATTTGCGATGGGTCCATTTGCGACGGGATACCCGTCGCAAATAATATTATTTACGACGGTACCCGTCGCAAATACCTTAGCCATCATTTATTACGGTCAACGGTTAAATAGTTATTTGCAACGGGTCCCGTCGCAAATAATAACCTGCCGACATACTATTTGCGACGGGGGTATATTCCCGTCGCAAATACCTTTTACCGCTGCCGGTTATTTGCGACGGGCAATAACCGCCCGTCGCAAATACGTTTCCCGCAATTTGGCGTGCAAAGCGCACCAGTTCTTTTGCGACGGGGAAAGCTAACCCGTCACAAAAGACTACTTATTTGTGACGGGCAAATACCCCCGTCGCAAATAAATTTTTTACAGGGAAATTTGAGACGGGATTTATCCCCGTCGCAAATACCCGTTTTTCCCGTAGTGAATATTCAGACTTTTTGGAAAATAATAGAATAACATATAATGTAATTTTATTTTATTTTTCTCACCATTTAGTAACAAATGATGACAAGGCAGTGCAGAATAGAGTAATATTAAAGGAATGTCCTTAATGACTCCTTTTGTGCAATCATAATCGCTATTCTATTTCATAAATGAGACAGTTTAACGATGCTATGTAATAGAATAACAAAAACATTGTGATATGTTTCTTTTAAATGTAATAATGCATTGAAGAATTTAGGGTTAAACAGAGGAAAATTATATAAAGAACCACTAGAGCATTTTCTCTACAATGAAGAATGATGAATTCTAACAAAAAATTAACAACTTTGGCATATCTTGAAGAATAGAGCTAGGAAGAAACAGATGCCTTTGACCTCTTGAAACATCATGGGAAGACAACTTCAACAACGAACTGCTTCAAGGTATGTTTTTGTTTTGGTTTATGTTTTCCATGTTGATCATTGTAAATGACGATGATAAATCATCCCATGAATAGTTTGATCCATATATTGTATGTTCTTGTAATAGGGGGATTGTTTCTTAGGATTTCAATTCGGGGTTAATTTTATGATTGATAGAACTATAATCCCCGAACCTCCACCTGTTTTAAAATTCATATGCGGAAGGCATGGTCTGACCCAAATAAGGCCTAAGCCCCTCCGCTTGTGAATTATTCATGGTTTATTTTCCATGAGGAAGATAAGTTGGATTTGAGGACATCACAAGAAATATTTCATCCCACAGATCCCATAGGAGTAAGAAGAACGATGAATAGACTGGCAGTGCAGACCCGGTGGTCTACGAAATGCCCCACCTTTGCACTGGAGAAGAACATCGTAGAAATCCTGGGTCGTGGTGGACATGAGAAGCCTCCGGCCTCTGCGCTGGTGGCAACAGACATGGAACTACTATGTGTCACATGTGGAGGGTTGCGATCAACCGACCTAGGTAGGGGTAAGCTGGCCCCACGGACGACTTGCAAGGTAGGGGTGTTGGAAGCAGCTTCTAGATACATCGCAGCCAGGCAGACTGGGAAGTTCATGGTCCGAACACCCCTTGTTGGGATGGAACCACATCCCAATGGACCGGACCTAGTCCGGGTCGGTTCTGTCTGACCTGGTTGGACCAGACCCAATCACAACCGGCCCCTTTTTAAGAAAATATCAATATCATGCAAACCAGATGTTTGATTGACATGACTTTTGTGGCATTGGAACTCTAGAGATGAGGCAGATCTTTTGAAATACTCTATGGAATGTTTCACAGAAATTTTAATTGAAGAATTTCTTGGGTTCCAGATCTCCTGGGAACAAGCATTTTATGTATGGAAACATTGCCATTGGATGAGACCTAGAGATTGCTGAAAGAGACCATTTGTGGATCATATTCTATGGCCTAGTGGGAAGTGGCCTCTGCATGACGTCGTGGGCCCACAGTGGGGAGAAACATCTGTGTGACCTAGAAACCCCGTGGTACTCGACATGAGTACCTCAGTATGGACATAGTTTGTACCATGTTCTGTGTGACCCGACATGACCATGGTTGGGAGAAACATCTTTGTGACCTAGCATACCCACAATACCAATCAGGGTTGAGTATCATAGTAGTCATAATGTTAGCCAGAAGCAGTCTATGTGTGACCCAGCAGAACCACTGTACACATTGAGGATGATTTCTCCCATATCCCTTGGTGTTCGATGATGTGACTAATGGTTATACTATCCTACTCTAGAATATACCTTGTGTGAGCTGTCTTGCTTCGTGATCAAGCTTGTTGATCATGATTTCTGGTTTGGTTTTGGATTACATTGTATTCTTTCATTTGTTTCTTTGGGTCCCTACTAAGTATTTTGTTACTCACCCTTACATGGGCTTCGCCTTCACCTGTTGCATCTGGCACGGATAACCACCGCCTTGAAGGAGTACATGGTGGCATAGGACCCGGTGGTGCCCAATGAGACTAGGAATACATGAAATACTTCTATAGATTCAAGTAACTACTCGGTACTTACCCATTATGTAGGGTTTCCAACAGACGACTATCAGAGTTTCTTTTATGCCTTCTAATTTTCCAGTTAGTCTTTTATTGGTTTTGTATTCTCTCCCATTTGAATTTCAGTTTTACTTCTAATCAGGGGTTATTTATTGTGTCATGCTTGTTTTTTTTCATTTTTGGTATTTTTGTCTGTGTGTGTGTGCATATAGGTAATCCGAAATGGCCTCCCACTTGCAGGTTTACTCCATCGGTGATAGACTCCAACCCTCGACCATCAGGAGGAGGTCTTGGGGTCTGTCATGGAATAGGCCCCAGGGGATGGGTTATGACATTTATACCATAAGTAAAAATATTCCTTTTTTAGTTTGAGTAAATGACATTTGATAAGGATGCTAGAATAGTAAATACTAAATTAATTACTTTTCATGTTATTTTGATATTAGGCATCATGCATGGTCATTCTATACTTCATGTACTTCCTGCAAAATTTTAGTGGTTCACATCACATATATTAAAGGACTTACATGTTTCATTAATTTAATACTAACTATACATATTAATGCATATAACTGTTCACCCAATAATATAATGAAACATCCAATAAAATACATTTCATGTAGGTATATGATACATAATATGGATTTTACGAAGTTTATTCACATTCTATTTATGTTACAAGACACATCATGTACATGAGTAAATATAGAGTTTCCTTTGGTGCATGTCATTCTAAATTTCATGTGTAGTAATATATTGACTAGATGCATACACACCATGTCCCTTATCAACACATGATTTGTACATATTAATTTTAAATGAAATTACTAAATTTATTTAATATAAAATATGATTGTAATTGTAGGGATGATTCATATAAAAAATTAAGATAATGAAATTAATTATTTAATAAGAAAATTATTTTATTAAATTGATTAATTTGTCATAAAAATGAATGAATTTAAATAAACTATAGTTGTTTTTAATGCTTACTCATTGCATGTGTGGATGATCAGGATATACACTAATCCATTTTTTTGTTTTATTTGTATTAGATTAATTAAAAATATATGGGTTCTTATTATAATTATTTTTAAACTAAAATGATAATTTTAGAATAATACCTTTATATTTATTATTTAAGTGAATGTGAGTCCGTGGTATATTTTTTGTGACACCATGACCCTAGTTCCCATCTGAAATATGTGAGTAAATAACATGTAAAGCATAAGGATTCTCTGTGAGTGGACATCATGAACCCCTCTCCCCAATGTTATCACACATGGGATGACAATAAGATAAAAAAGATAATGATGCCCAAATCCTACCTCCAATGGCTGAAGGGTTCGAGACAGGCATCAATGGTATAGCTTACATTCAATTGGGAGGCATTACCCTCTAGGATAACATCAGTAATGAGAGGGAAGACACATATTCTAATAAAATATTCTTAAATTATTTAAAATAAATCCAATTTACATGAATGTAATATTATAAAAACTAGAACTACTAAAAAAGAAACCACACGCATGAAAAATAAAATTATCAATGACTAAGAAGCACAAATAGACCATAAAAAACCCTGATCTAGTAATATTCATTATGTTCTCCATATTTTTCCTCCTTATCAATAAACTATTTATATATAGTAAGTGTGAGAATAAAAGGTATACATAGTAAGATCCTCCATAGAGATTATAATAAAAAATATAATGAAGTCATTCTATATCACATTGAACAACAAGTGAAAATGACACATCACCTGAACATGCACACAATTTTATAAGCCACACATTGGATATATATCACCATGTAATGTTCAAAATAGTTCATAAAATATAATAATTGAAACATGGTTACCCTCTTACATCCTTCACACTAGTTTCCAACTTTTCCCCAATATCCTATATACATAGGTATCTCTCTCCAAAATTTGATATGCCAAAAAAATTGAAATAAAGTGTCATAACATACATCTCATGAATCACATCATTTCATCATCCCAAATACATCTCCATATAATAGTGGGTTATGAGATCTAACGCAACACATTTTTTTAGCTAAAATACACCCAGTATTTTCCCCCAATCAATCACATACCATATGCTGAGTAATGTACATGAAGCCACCATAAACCATAAATGACAGACATATAATATTCCTTTGAATACAATATCTATAGATACATGCATGAGAAATAACCATGAGAAATTAAAACCCTCTAGAAACATATTTGTAGAATGATATCCACCCTACATAGAAACACATATACTACTAGAAGAATAGAGTGGGGCAAGAGGGGGGTATTCAGCTATTCATTCCTCACATTATTTGATGTTGGGGAGAACACCCTCCATGTGTCCACTAGGTTTTAGTCACACTAACAACATGGATTTGGTAGGATTTAAAAAACATATAGGATAAAATATAGCTCATAACCACATTGTGGACATTATTATAGTGTTAATCTCAACTATAGATATCATTTATCAAACACCCATACGCCACTTCAAAGAACTAGATATCTTATAAGATCAAAATAATTCTTATTGATTCATTAAATCTATTCATTAATTATTATATTTATCCTTATGTCAATTAATTGATTACCTATTATTGGACAATATTCCAATTAAATTTCATAGCCTCAATGTGAAGTCTATTCCCTCCAGGACTTATCCAACATATAGCATAGTTTTATAAGGGTAAAATCTTTCGCATAATGAAAATCACCAACCCCATGAATTAAAACATTTATTAATGTTAATAAAAATACATAATTCTAGATAATCTAGGAATTATCATAATCTATTATAAATATATGCATAATGAAGAATTACCTGGTAACTTAAGCATCTTGGAAAGTAATGAAGATAAATAAGAAACTTGTCTATCTGAATTTTAATCTAATTTATTAACAAGAATCTATAACATATTTCAAAACAACAATAAGAAATCCAGGATTCATGCATTTCCATTATTCCTAGTGTAATCTCTAATACTATCATTCATATCACTATTGATCTCCCATCATAGGTTTCATCTTTATCGATAAACATGGACCTCCCTTCACATACCTGGCTAACTAAAACCAATACTAATCTCATATAACATCATATAACAAGTCTCACATAGAGAGAGAAAAAAGGAAACAAACAACAAAGAAATAAAATATGAAAATACAGGGGATAAAAACAAGGAATTAAACATTTAAATATAAATTGGACCTCACAACCCAAAGTATATATCTTAAGAAAGAAAATCAATTTTATTACAAAATTTCATTATAAAATTCATGTATTAATATGGTAAAATGGTGATTATCCTAATGCATTAACTATATACATGTATAAATTATTTAACATTATAACTTTCATATATTATAGTTTCAACAAAACATTATGGGATAAAACTCACATTTACATGCCTATTTATTATTAATAATAGGCATTAAATCTTCACGTTCAATATGAAATTTTATTAACTTATAGAAGGAAATTTTTATTAAAAATTCATCAAGTGTCATTTAAATTCTATAAAATTATAAGAAGGAATTAATTATCAAACATTCTTCTTTAATTGTTCATCAACCAAAAAATTGTTGCCTTTACATTATTTAACCATTTTTATTAAACTAACATGAAAAACCAAGAATAAAAAACATTAGAAAAAAAAGAATAATCCTTGATGACACACTATCTGGGATATTAAGAGATAAACAATTATCATGGTTGAAATATAATTATACAATCAGTGTGACCATAAAAAATTTCTTTTCATTAATCTTATCTATTATTAATTATGCTTAATTAAACCATCTCATAAATTAATAAATATTGATTAATTTGAAATTGGTAATAAAATAAAAGGATACATGAAGAATCCACCACCTAAGGTCTTGAAAAATTATCAATGAGAATAGGAAAACAAGGTAGATCTATGATCACCTCTCGTGAAAAGAAACTACAACTATACATGTTTATCACTCCGTGAACATAATAAAAACAACAATGATACTCAATGAGAGTGAAATAGTTTGTCTTCCAAAGCATTGCAAGATGGAATCTATGAAATCAAGTCCAATCCTAGAATAAATGATAAGAATAGAGGAAAAATCACGTTAATCGACAGAATCCAATTTATAAAATGAGGGGTTTGAATATAATAGAAAGGGGATTCAAGAGAATTTGAAAATATAAATTGGGTGACTAGGGTTTGAGAGTGAAAATGGAAAGAAATGTGATTCAAAATTGGATCTGGGTATTTATAGGAAGACTAGATGTGAGAAGAACATGATGAAACACCATACACCATGGTACATAAATCCAATCAAATGACTATACTAAAATGCAAGACCAGAGACCACACTATAACCTACCATTTTAATTCCACATTTTAATAACACATCAAAATCTATTACATAGATCCTTATAATAATGAAGGTAACCATGGACTAGGTTAAAGCCCCATTCCATAGAACCCACCCAAAAAAATAAGATGAGACTACAACCTGCACTCCATGTCATAGGGGTACCAAATTTGGAAGAAAGACTAAAAAACCACCCTAAGTCACAATGTAATATTTGATAAAATCACTCTATAGAAATCATAATACCAAGGTTGAAACCTTAATTGACAACATAACTATGCTGATAATGGAAGAATGCCTCAAAATCCCAATTCTAGGTTCCTATGCTATAACTAAACACACTATTCTATAGTAACTACCCTCAATGATACAAATCAAAGATACACTCCAAAAAATATTCTATAGTTTATATTCTAGAAGATAATCCCTTTATTATCACTTATATCCTCCTCTTATGACCTCCAACACACAAGAAATGAAAATAATGACTACATGGATCTGGTCCCTTACAGAGTATCCATTATAAAAAAATCTCATCCTTGGTAATTTAAAACCAACCCCGTAGGTATGGAATGAAAATGAATTATCCAAATATTCTCCCTATACGATACATCTCAAGAATCTAACAAACATTAGGGCTTAAGAAAAACACATAGGTAAACTAATCACAAAACCATGCAACAACAACACTCTGCTCATAATCATAGATACCTCTTAAAAATGGAATGGAGGAGAAAAATAATCAAACTATAGAAAACATTATCATAATCCAGTTAAAGGTAAAATACCACAATACAAATCACTTAAGGATATGATATAACCATAAAGAATCATTTGATTCTAATCCCAATTTTTCGAATAACATTTCTTAGTACTCCCCGACATTTCATCGGGTCACCACAAGATGCAAACTTGGAGAAAAACCACACAGGAAACACCTTATCTTAAAAGACCTAGATATCTACCAGCCACATCTAAAAGGTCATACTATTTTCGATGTCAATATCTATAACATCCGGACATGGGAGCCACTGAACTGTGATCTGAGATGGTTTTCCATAAGTCCTCAAGAATGCCTCCCCGTACACTAGAGGGTGCCGACTAGCAGTGAGGGTATAGTAAGTCAGTCTTGGAGAGACTATACCCAATTTTGTCAAAATAAAATTCCAGCAGAAGTAAAGAAGCAATAGAGGAAGAATATATAATTATAACGGTACAATGTATCAATAATAACCAATATAGGAAATACAATGCTCAACTAAAAGGTAAAACATGCTATGACTATGCAAGTTCCAAGTGTCTACAATGAAAATGAAAGTAAAGACACTATATCTCCAAATGGGTCCCGACCCACATCTGGTTCCATCTTCCATGCTCCAAACCGAAATAGAACTCTAACCAGGGCTATTTCCCTTGTCATGTCCTCTAGAAAATAGTATATTCGGGTACCATTCAGGAGGCCCGAGTAGGGTGTGAGTATAACTCACTAAATCACCACCAACAAAGTCAAAAACAAATCCAGTCATAAGCGGTGTATGCAGTTGCATTAATAATAAAGCAATATGATAAGTAAGTCAATTATATTTCTCATATTAACCTTTCTTTAAAACATTAAACTTCCAGACTCCTGAGAACACCCAAAATATAATTCCTGCTTCGGCCCATGTAGGAGCCTAAACCATTTCCCTTGTTCAATTCATAATTACTATGTCAGAATATTACATTTATGAAATAGCCAAATGAAACCATAGTACAAAATAAATGAAAGAGTGTAAAATGTCATGTCTAGCACACATGTGAGTATTTGGAGCATCAGTCCATGCCTCACAACCCCATGGTTATTTGAAGCATAAGTCCTTGTCCCATAAAATATCAATTTAATGCATGTGATTGGTTCTAGAACGCCATGTCTAGAACCTCTGTGGGTATTTGGAGCATCATTCTATTTCCCACAACACTTTTTCAAATGAAATATCCAATTCACATATACAACCATATTCAAATGCTTAATCATCTTTATCCCTCTATCATAACACTCACCCATATTCATCTAGATTCACAATTCACTAAGAACAACATAACCAAACCAACAATCAATTATTTATTCCATGACATTTATAAAACTGAATACACCTATGAAGATGAGACTGTGGGATTGAATTTAGACAACCTACATTGATTTATTGATGGCTGTTAGCCCAATGAGAAACCCCCGAATCTGAGCAGCACAACGTCGTCGATCAAGTTCGGGATCTAAATCCTTAAAAGCAAAATAAGATCAAAGCCATCAATATCTTGCAGAACTAGATCTAGATCCACAAATCTATATCTATACCATAACTCACAGGTTTAGATGCATGGAAACGATGGAAATATCCCACGAAAAGATCAAGTAAAGTTAAAGGAATGAACAAAAGAACAACGAAATGAAATCCACATACTGAAGGAGAGAACATATTCAATCTGAGACTTCAATCTTGAGAAAAGGTATTCAGATCGCCTTGGAATATCTTCATGATCCATTGGAAACACCTAGGAATTTCCAATCCTGAGCCAAGGTTGGAAAATAATTAAATCCTGGGGTTTGGGTGGTCCTAATCAGGATTTTCGGAATTAAAAACCGTACACACGTTTTCCTGTATAGGGGCGAATGGTTTCTCAAAATGTGCATAAACCGTGCAGACCTCACTATCCATATTTTCAAGGTCCACACAGTTTGGTCACATGGTTTATCAAACCGTGTGTAAACCGCGCGTACCTGTCTACCTAGTTCTTCTTGGTTGGCACGGTTTGGTCGCACGGTTTTCCAAACCGTGCACAAACCGTGCACAACCCACTGCACGTTTTTTTCATTAAAAGTTCACCAAAACACAACCCAAGTCACTACTCCAAAGAAATAGGTACTTAAAAACATCAAATTTACTTGAACACGTGCCCGAGATTGACTCTAGAAAAGACCGGGATCTTACATTCTCCCCATCTTATAGCAGATCGTCCTCGAGCTGTACTCCCAAACTTCTCTGAGATTCCGAGCTTTAAAGATAGGGCAACTGAGTCCATATATCTACCTCCCTTTCCCATGTCTCTTCCTACACATGTCCATGCTTCCATAAAACATGAACTATTAGTACGGTCTTTCCCCTCAACACCTTCTCACTGCAATCCAACACACGTATCAGATGCTCCTCAAAGGACGCATCTATCTCTAGCTCAACATCATCCAAATCAGTCACATGAGATGGGTCGGGGTGATACTGTCATAGTTTTGATACATGGAAAACATCATTCATAACACTTTATTTATGTGTAAGTACCAATTGTTACGCTACCAACACGAATCTCTTCACGATCTCAAAAGGTCCAACAACCCTGGGTGACAAATTTCCCTGCTTCTGTATCCTGTGGTGACCCAATCTAGGTGACACCCGAAGGGTAACATGATCACCCTCTATAAAATCTAAGGGTCGTCTCCGTCTATCAGTGTATAACTTCTTCCTACTTTGAGTCGTATCCATACATTTATGAATCAGATGAAACTCCTCTGTTGTCTCCTACACGAGACTTGGTCCCAATAACTCTAACTCACCTACTTCCATCTAGCTTAGCGGTGATCTGCATGGCCTACCATAAAGAGCCTCGTATGGTTCCATCTGTATAGTTTCCTGATAAATATTGTTGTAGAAAAACACCATTAAAGCTAGGTGTTTCTCCCATGAGACACCGAATTCAAGAACACACACCCTCAACTTATCCTCAGGCACTTGTATTGTACGCTCTGGCTGTCCATCTGTTTGCGGATGGAAAGTCGTACTTAATAAAACCTGTGTACTAAGTGCCTTTTGCAAACCCTTCCAGAAGTGCGAAGTAAAACACGAATATTGGTCCACAACTATATTTCTTGGTACCCCGTGTAATCAAACTATCATCTATAAATACAACTCTCCCAATTTCTCAACTATAGAAGTTTCTCATATAGGCATGAAATGTGATACCTTTGTCAGTAGATCTATAATAACCCAAATATCATCATTCTTCCTATGTTTTTTGGAAGACCTATCAAAAAGTACACGATTACATCATCCCAATTTCATTCTGTAATGGACAAAGGTCATAGTAATCCTCCAGGTCATTGATGCTCCACCTTTACATGTTGATAGGTAAAGCATCATGTCACAAACCCTGATATCTCCTTCTTTATGCCTGGCCACCAAAACTGTCATTGGAGGTCACGATACATTTTGGTCACACCAGGATGCACTACCCATCTTAAGGCATGAAATTACCACATAATCTCCCCTTTCATGCTCATAGGAACAACAACCAGATTCTTCATATAAATGATATCATCCTCATCTATCTTCCAGTCTGAAGGCGTCTTCTTACCTTCAAAGTTTTCCCTCAAGACCAAACACTCTGTGTCCTCATGTTTCTTGTCCTTGATTCATCTCAAAAGTGTATACTCCACTGAAACTGACACGAGTTCCATTTCCTCTCGTCTCTCCTGAACCACAACGTGAATTTCAGCTAGCAACAACATCATCCTCCACTCGACACAAGATTCCTGAAAAATTTGAGTCTGAGTCTTCCTACTCAAACCGTCGGCCACATCATTTCCTTTTCTAGGAGTATATACCAGCTCAAAATCAAAATACTACATATACTCAACCCATATCTGCTGTTGAAGATTGAAACCGCACAGAGAAATGATGTACCTCGGGCTCTTGTGATCAGTATAAACTATAAACCATTCACCAAGGAGGTAGTGTCACCAACACTTCAAATATTCAACTACCGCTACCAACTCAAGGCTGTGTGTTGGATAATTCCGTTCATGCGACCTCAGCTATTGAGACCCATATGCCACAACATTATCTCTTTGCTTCAACACAGCTCTGTGTCCCATCCCAGAAGCATCACAATACACTATGTACTCTTCACCTGACTCAGGTAGTGCCAAAATTGGGGCAGACGTCAAAGGCTTCTTTAACTCCTGAAAATATGTCTTGAAATCCTATAACCATTCAAGCATTACTCCCTTTTTGGTCAAGATCAAAAGTGGTGCTGCCAAATGGGAAAAGTCTTGGATGAATCTCCTGTAATATCCAACTAACCCCGGAAAGCTTTGGATATCGAAAATATTCTTGGGCTGCTCCTAAGAAACCACTGCTTGCACCTTCTATGAATCCACTAAAAACCCATTAATCGAGATAATGTGTCCCAAGAAGTGTACCTGATCAATATAAAATTGACAAGTAGATAGCTTGGTGTATAGCCGATGCTCTCTCAGAGTACTTAGGACGATGTCAAGATGTTAGGCATGATCATCACGAGTCTTGGAGTACTCCAAGATGTCGTCCACAAATACCACCACAAACTGATCTAGGTACGGATAAAAGATACTATTCATCATGCCCATAAACACTTCTGGTGCGTTTGTTAACCCAAAATTAAATACAACAAACTGAGAAATCCCATACCTACTCCTGAAAGTATTCCTCAGTATTTTAGAAGTCCGAATTTTCAACTAATGATACCCCGATCTTAACTCAATCTTTGAGAAAACACAGGCTCCCTTCAACTTGTTAAATAGATCATCAATACGTGGTATATGATATAGGTTCTTCATAGTCATCTTGTTCAACCTCCGGTAATCGACACACAAACGTAAACTCCCATCAGCCTTCTTTTCAAAAAGCATAGGTGATCCCCAAGGCGATGTACATGGACAGATAAATCCTTTATCCTTCAAGTCTTCCAGCTAATTTTTGAGTTCTTGATGTTCTTTCAGTTCCATTCTAAAAGGTGGACTAGATACTAGTTCAGCTCCAAAAATGAGCTCAAAAGTAAATTCAACATCTCTCTTAGGTGGCAGCCCTGATAAGTCCTCTGGGAAAAAATCCTGAAACAAATCAAGCACTGGTGGAAAGACATCTTTCCTAACACCTTCTTCATCCAGTAAAAGACTATAATCTTGGGCTGTGAGCTCTCCCAGTTGCTGAGTAATTGGCCCTTCTCGTCCTACCCGGATATCCCACTCCCCACGATGAATGTAATGGTCACCCATAGGTGACGTAAATTTCACCCTCTGATGATAACAATCAATGTGGGCTTGGTATGTGACTAACCAGTCCACACCTAGAATTAGGTCGAAGCTTGTAAGGTTAAGGATATAATGATCCCACAGAAAACTGTACTCCCCGATCTCAAGAGATCATCCCATGCACATATATATGTATCTAGACCACACTCCCAATGGTGTATCTATTGTCATAACCCCACTCACAAAATCCACCATCAAACTCAAACCATAAATTTTTTTTAGATATGAAGGAATGTGAGGAAACAATACTAAATAAGGCACATGCTAAGGTAGAATCCACAAGAACAGTACCTCTCACTATCGATGGTCCATTCTTGCGATCCACAAGTGTAGGTTGTACCACATGCAACTATGTTGTTCCTCTTCCCTGTGATACCATCTGACTCCCTTGAATTGTACCACTTTTCTAATATGGGAATTATTTCCCAAAAGCACCACGTTTGTCACCCTTACCACCACGTCCAGTATAACTCCATATTTGGTACTGAAAGGGTGTAGAGGATCCACTTCCCACACTCTGAATCTGTTTAGATAATCCATCACCACCTGACTCCTTTGGGTTACTGTAAAACTTCTGGAGATGTCCCATCCTACCACAGGATCTGCATTCAACAGGGGGTCGGGGACATTGTTTATGATAATGTCCCAGCCTTCCACACTGGTTCCAAAACACACGACTAAGGTCCCGTGTAACCGACCCCTCTACAAGGTTACTCTGTCTCCCACCTCCCTGGATGACATTCTCATAACGTCGCTTCCTGCTCTCAAAAGTCGCATCATCTAACCATCTAGTAAAAACCATTTTTCTGCCATTAGAATCCTCCTTCAGGTTCCCCTCAGAGATGGGAGCCTGATTTACTACTTCTGAAAACTTTTTTCATCCTGAAAATATTCACTTGAGACTTAATTTCACATTTATGTCCATCCTGAAATTGTTTTTCTGATGTGGCATCTCTGCTGCCAGTGCTGGAGAAAAACATTGTAAGTCAGAAAAGCATCCATCATAGTCAATTACAGAAATATTCCCCTAATTTGGCCTCATGAACGCAGCCGCTTTCTCCTGTATAAGTGTCTCTGGATCGAAGTGCTAAATGAACATCTCCTAAAATTCTTTCCACTCCATAGATTCTAGATTCCCATTCAGAGTTCGGTTGTCCCACCAACATTTAACATGACCATGTAACAGGTAAGCCGCCAACTTGACTTTATTATCAATAGGTGTCTCCAGGTGGTCAAGTATATTCTAGGTAGATTCAATCCAGGATTCAGATTTCTCTAGACCACCCTATCAAGTAAAAGTCAGTGTGTGATATAACTGAAACTCCCTCGTAGGATCAGACATACTTTCCACAACCAGCCCTTGGTCTATATCCATAATATTCATGAAACGAGTGAGGTTCAATCAAAATAATTTCCCCTCTTCTTCAGTTGGTACTGTTGGTGCCTCATGTTTACCCATTTGAGGACCATTTCTAACTATACCCCCCGCTCATCCTCTCAACAAGCGTCGTGGAGGCATAATTCTACAAATCCAAATATGCAGCTTAGAAAACAGTTCACAGTGTTATCATAATTACACACAACCAAATTATCCATATAACTTCACAATTACTTATTTGAATTACAAAATTAGACACCATTTTCATTTCAAATTTCACAATAAAGGAAATGAAATAGTTTAAGTTCAAAAATCTACCCATAATCCATTTTCCTGTGCGTTCCTAACATGTTGCATGTCACAATAATCCTGAGTTCCTAGAATGATGAATGTGGACGAGACACTCATGCCATTTTGGGATACAAATCAATACTCAACAGATTCTAGAAATAATAATCACATCACACAACAAGTGCATCACCCAAGGGAAAATAATATTCAACTGTAATGACAAACATCAATAACGGAAATCCCACAATTAGTAATTGAGTTTCCCCCTGTAAATGGGTTTCCAACTCCCATGAACGTGCTCATTATCAATCCTCAAATTTACCTAAACTAATTTTTACCATTACCCAAATATTAATACAAACAAAAAAAGAAGAGATAAAATCCAACCTTTGAAACCACATTGTAACGTCCAGACCCCGGAGCCACTGAATGGTGATCCAAGACGGTTGGCCACAAACACTCAATCGCGCCTCCTCATATGCCAGAGGGTGTTGACTAGCATCAAGGGTCTAGTAAGTCAGTCTTGGGGATAATATACCCTCTGTTGTCAGAATAAAATACCAGCAAAAGTAAACAAGAAATAACATAAGCATATATAATTATAACGGTATAATGTAGCAAGAATAACCAAGACAAGAAATACAATACTCAACTAAAAGGTAAAACATGCTATGACTATTCATGTTCTAAGTGTCTATAATGAAAATGAAATTAAAGGCACAGTGTCTCCAAAAAGGTCCTGACCCACATCCGGTTCCCTCTACCTTGATCAAACCCCAAATAGCACTCTAACCAAGGAACTTTCCCTTGTCCTTTCCTGCAACAAAAAAGTATATCCGGGTACCATTCAGGTGGCCCAAGTAGGTTGTGAGTACAAATTAGTATATCACCACCAAAAGAGTCAAAAACAAATATAATCATAAATAGTGTATAGAATTTCATTAATAATAAAGAAAGATGATATGGAAGACAATTATATTTATCCAATTAACCTTTCTTTAAGACATTAAGCATCTAGGTTCCTGAGAACACCCAAAATATAATGCCTGCTTTGGCCCGTGTAGGAGCCTAATTCATTTCACATGTTCAATTCATAATTACTATGTCACAATATTATGTTTATGAAATAGCCAAATGAAACCATAGTACAAAATAAATTAAAGAGTTTTGAACATCATTTCTTTCACACATGTGAGTATTTGGAGCATCAGTCCCTATCTCACAACCCCATGGGTATTTGGATCCCAAGTACTTGTCCCATAAAATATCAATTTCATGCATTCCATTGGTTCTATAATTCCATGTATAGAACCTCTATGGGTATTTGGAGTAGCAGTCTGTGTCCCACAACCCTTTTTCAAATCAAATATCTTATTCACATATACAACCATATTCAAATTCTTAATCATCTTTATCCCTCCATCATAACTCATACCTATATTCAACTAGATCCACAATTCACAAAGAACCACATAATGAATCCACAAATTAATTATTTATGCAATGAAATTTACACAACTTCATATGCCTAACAAGATGAGAATGTGGGATTGGATTTAAACCACCTACCTTGATTTATTGATGGATGTTAGACCAATGAAAACCCCCAGAATCCGAGCGGTACAACAACATCGATCAAGTTATGGATCTAAATCCTTAAAACCAAAATAAGATCAAAGGATTCATGATCTTGGAAAACTAGATCTATATCCACAACCCTAGATCTATAACTTAACTCATAGGTTTTGATCCATGGAAATGATTGAAATCTCCCATGAAAAGATCAAGGAAAGTTAAAGGAAAGAATAGAAGAACAACAGAATGAAATCCACTTACCAAAGGAGAGAGGATCTTCAATCCAAGCCTTAAATCTTGAGAAAAGGTGTTTGTATTTCCTTGTAATATCTCCAAGAGGCTTTGTAAACACCTATGAATTTCCAAGCCTGAGCTAATGTTGGAAAATAATAAAATACCGGGGTTCGGGTGGTTTTAAATAAGGATTTATGGAATTAAAAACCGCTCACACGGTTTTCTGGACAGGGGAACATGATTTTTAAAACCGTGCGCAAACCGTGTAGACCTCACTATCCAGATTTTTATAGTCTACATGATTTGGCTGCATGATTTATCAAACCGTGCGTAAACTGTGCATACCTCTCTACCTTGTTCTGCTTGGTTGGCATGGTTTAGTCGCACGGTTTGTCAAACCGTGCACAAACCATGGACAAACCATTGCGTTTTTTTACTTAAAAGTTCACCAAAACACATCCCAAGTCACTAATCCAAAGATATATGTAGTTAAAAACATCAAAAGTACCTGAACACATTCCCAAGATTGACTCTAGAAAAGACCGAGATCTTACAATATCACCCAATAAATGATGTGGGAGTCTTTAAAATTACAGGGAAATATTTCTAACACATGTTATGCATCCTACATATGGATAATCTACAAAGGAAGTTTTATATGATATACCATGGAGCCAATATTATTCTATAACTTGAGAGACCCAACAAACCATGGAAAAATCTTTCACCCCTGAACAACACTCTACATCCCATGACGAGGAGTAACCTTTAAGAACACACGATCTTCAATATAGAACTCTTTAGGAATCCTCCTATGATTATCATAGGAATAATTATGATCCTACACTACCTCTATACTTTTACAAATAAAAATTACAATCTCTATCATATTCTTAACTTGTAATGTCCTACGAATTGCTGACTCTCAAACCCTAGTCTTGTATAGTGGAGAGGAAAAAAATCCATATAAAGATTCAAATTGTTTCATACTAATGGTGTATTATATATTATTACTACAGGAAATCACAACTGAAGAAAAAGATCCACCACTACCTAACTTATCCATGAAGCACCACCACCCCCAATGATAGCTTGGTCTCCTTCAACGAAAAGATCAATCTAATGTCCATATTCACTTCCTTTAACTAGTCATCATTCATTGAGACTGAAATGGTATTCTATAAATTTGTAGAATCGGGTGATATAACCCTCAGAGTGTCCCCTTCTTAGTGTATTCATCATAGTCCTCTAATCTATTCCATTCTACAGGAACATCTTAATGAATGTATTCTATTCAAACATTATGAGGACATAATCCTAGAGCCACAATAGTAAAAATTATAATGGTTAGTGGTTCATAAAACCAAAATATGGAAAATTTAATATTAAATAATTATTGGTTTATTTAATGTTTAACCTAACCCAAAGTAACACCATTTCAAGAATAGTCATACATAAGAATGATGCATGAACCTTTTCGAGGTATCTACCCTACAACAAATATCACTTCTCTATGTAGGTTAAATAAACATAAAGTTTCATGAATCAGATAAATGTGGTCCTTAAATAATTATGTCTCAGCTAGTCTACCTTGTGTATATATCATACATATATTATCTAACACCATTCCACAACCAACCCATAGAGTCTCACATGTTTCTAAATTAAATGTCTATCCTTTCCCTCATCATGATCCTTTTATACCACTTTGTAATGACCAAATCCCCTTGAAGGAAACCACCATAGTTAGATTGTGAGATAAGTGAGATAATGACCCATGAATCCCATCTCTAATAGGCTAAGAGTTTGAGAAATAAACTAAAAGTATAAAATACATACAAATTGGAGGAATTTCACCTAGGAGAACTTGAGGAACGAGAGATAATAAAACTAAAAAAACAAAATAATGGCTAAGTAAATGAAAATAAACCCTATCTATATGAATATAATTGCATACAAACTATATCAAATGAAAAAAGAAACACAAATGACTAAATTATAAACTCATCACTACCCATGAAGCCCAAACAAATAGTACATAACGATGAGTTAGTAATAACATCCTAATCTACAAATTTCTTCTTCTGACCAAAAAAATTGTTTCTAAATACATTTTGTGAGAATAATAGGTATATTAAATAGGATCTCCATAGATAATATCACGAGAATATATATAAAAGTATGATAAAGACCAATAAACAGTAAGTGAAACATAATAATAACCTCTGTAGGTATACTATGTTACAATCATCATAATCGATATCTCATTAAATGTAACACATAAATGATATAGAATAATAAAATAATAAAGTCATGGTTAACCTCTCATCACTGTAAAGACCCGGAATTTCCATGTAATTTTATTTAATTATATGGGAATTTTATGAGTCCGTAAAAATTGACAGCACATGATTTCGAGGCCCAGTGTGCTCGGAAGGAATTTCTGAACTTTTTTTTGTGTACATTCATTAATCGTGTGAGAAGGTTTTTGTAACTTTTAAACTGGTTCTCGGAATTGAAATCTAAGGACACCATTGAAATCCCAATGCCAATATTCTCTTAAGGAGACTTCCACCTTGACGACAGTTGGTTGAGGGTGAAATATATTATTTGTGCGCTTCATGAAAGAATAAAATAAAAAAATGTTTAATATTTTTATGTGTTGAAACCTCCCATGTAGATGTTAAAAAGTTGGGGACCACCTGAACTAAAACCTCCCACATGGGTTATGGTTGTGGGAACCACATGAGCATAAAAACACCTAAAATTATTCTTTAATATGGAGATAAATCTTGGACTTCCTCCCATCATTTAGTTATGCCAACACCCCCTTTAATGTTTGGAGCTAACAAAAATTAATGATGAAAATTTAATTTGGGCCAACAATTAAGTTGTTAAGACATATCTTAAAGGCACCTCATTCTTTTGGGTGGAATTGGGGGGAAAGGATTGGGAAGAGGAGATGTTATAGAGGATTATTCTATCCAACGAAGATCGCTTCTCCAAATGAAAAATGCTTCCCCAATGTAGAACGCCGACATTCTCCAACAACTTCAGCTTCTTCCTCGTAACATCCTCCAATGTGGGACATCTTCAACAACGAAAAACTAACGTCCGTCCTTCCTTCCTCACTGAAGTAAACAAGCCTTTGAGGAAGGTATTGATGTTTTATATACCTCCCTTACCCATTCTTGATGTTCTTCATGGTTCAAAAGTTATGAACCGCTTGATACCACTCTAACACGGAGGGTGCGGCCCAAACAAACATGGCCCGATGTCTTCACAAATTCCCTTGTGATTTTTGATGAAATATTTGCGACAGAGGAAGAAGGAAACCGAGATGGCCGAAATGAAGGTGCAACAAATGATTGCACCACATAGAGAGGATGGCTGGCCATCTGGCTAATCATGGACATCCCACAGCACTGCGGCGGGCCGTGGCGTCCCACCGCACCGTGGGCCGTCCAGGCCAGGCCTCCTAGGGCGGGCCGCCCAATGCGGGTTGGGCCGGGCCGACCCAAAACGATTCGGTCTATGTCGACCCAAACCAGGTCGGGTTGGGTCAACCCAAACTGGGTAGGCCCAGGTCGGATCAGTCCGACAGGGATAGCCCAGACCCGGACTAGTTTTGACCCAATACGTTCTTTTGGCCATAACATTGGCATCGATGATCCATTTGACGAACCATCTATGGCACTGGAAACCTTGGAGAAAGGAATTTCCTTTGGTATACCCCACTAGGTATTTTGATATAGTTGCGGTACAATCGGTTTGGATCAAGAACGAATCAATCCAAGACCTTAGGACAAAAATGCTAATAACGTACAGACCGGGCGTCCGATTGATGCACCATTTTTGGCGTTGAGACCCATATGATTTGGCATAATGTTGAGACACTTATTTGTGGGACATAATTGTACTTGGAGTATTGACCAGTAGCTTGATTGGTGGACTCTCCCAGAGAAAAGAGGGCTTAGTGCGGGAATCCTATAACCAGCTCTAACAACGTACATACAGTTTACTCATATCTTGTGTGGGTCTGACAATGTACTGACAGTGTACTAAGATCCTGTGTGGGTCTGACAATGTACTGACGGTTTACTAGGATTCTATGTGGGACTAGTGATGTACTGACCATTTACTACGATCCTGTGTGGGTATGACAACGTACTGATGGTGTACTAGGATCTTGTGTGGGTCTGACATTGTACTGACAGTGTACTGGGATCATGTGTGGGTCTGACGATGTACTGATGATGTACTAGGATCCTATATGGGTCTGAAGACATAGTGACGGTGTACTATGATCCTTTGTGGGTTTGAAAACATATAGACAGTGCACTAGGATTCTGTGAGGGTCTGACGAAGAACTTATGATGTACTAGGATCTCGTGTGGATCTGATGATGTGATGACGATGTACTAGGATCCTATGTGGGTCGGACAATGTACTAGGATCCTGTGTGGGTTGGACGAGGTACTAGGATCCGGTGTGGGTCTGATGATGTACTATGATCCACTATGGGTCTGATGATGATTTAGGATCTGTCATGGGTCTTCCTCTTAAAAGAGTATGATGAATTAGTAGTTACATATAATCACCTCAACTACTGTACCAAGGTTATAACTTGTGGGAGCTATGTTCATACATGTGTGGTACTTTCTGTTGTGGTAATACCTAGGTGGTATTATTTTATTTGGCATACCTGCATGGTACATTCCTTCGAGGTACTTCTTGTTTTGTGAAACATTTGAGCATGGGATTTTGAGTTGGAATCTCTGTTTCCTCATGATTGAGATGGGCATAATTGATAACTTAGATACATGTATGGGAATATACCTAATTAGGGTTGTCAATTTATTTCATGATTTTTGGTTCATCCTTTTTGGATATTTTGAGACCTTGATGGTCTCTGGGTCTCTAAAGAGTACCGTTATAGTCACCCCTACACGAGTTATGCCCACACCATGTTGTTTTTGGTGTAGACGACAGACAACTCTGACTGCGGACGAGGGTATCTGAAATGGACGATGCCCAGAGGTGGACTATATGGAATGTCGGCATGCAGAGGATTATGGTAGACGTGGAGAGCTGAGGAGGTGATATTTACCTACCCTTCAGGTAGGAACCTCGGAGGGCGACCAAATATTTGTCCTTCTCTTATTCAATTGTATTGTATTTCAGTTGTACTTTCACCTTTACTATTGGGATTGTATTCCAGACGCTCTTACATTGAGTACTCTTTTTTCTATATAGTCTACTTGTGTTAGTATTTTGCCGTTAGCTTAGTTTTGTATATTTTCATGATATAATGGCAATGCATTCCTAGTTTTTGGGAATACGACTTTCGGTGGTACTCTCTAGCCCCTGTCCTATGGAAGGTGGGCTTGGGGTAGTCACAGCACGGGCCCCGGGCGACAGGTCATGAAAAATTGGTATCAAAGGAGTCGGTTCTACTGTAGAACATTGGTCTCTAATAATATTTTTAACAGCAATATTTTTATGTGTAGTGAGTGTGGTTATTAGTTTAGGGAATCCATTGTTGGTGTCGCGGATGACACATCCATACACCAGGACCCCGACTTCAGATTTCCAATTTAATGCACGAAAATATTGATTGCGTGTGTGTTTTCAAAAATTTTCTTTGTGATCTCTTGGATTCATCTCACAGGGTACAACATATTGACTGTGGAACACATGTTTATTTTCAGGATGCCTCCACGTAGATAGCTAGCTAGGGTTCCAGGTTTAGTACGCACTGATAGCCTATTGAGCGACGAGGCCTTAGTGTAGGGCCCTTTTCCAGTAGAGGCACCAACAGAGGTACCAACAGTACCATTAACCATGGGGCCACAAATACCCCCTCCCCAACAATAGAGAGTTCACACCACTTGAGCGTGTTGCATGAGTTCCAGCGCTAGAGGCCACCCAGGTTTAGGGGAGAGATGGACCCATAGGCGGCTGAGGATTGGCTAGAGGCCGTGGTGAAAGTCTTCTGACTAGTAGGGACACCATTTGACCACATGGTGATCCTTTCCTCCAATATTCTATAGGGTAAAGAAGGATGTTGTTGGTGTTTGACGCTCCAGGTTCACAACAGGGTGACACTTCTTTGGACAGACTTTGAGAGCCTGTTTCGGGTAGAGCATGTCCCAGTGACCCTTCGCGCAGAGTGCATACAAGAAACTGGAGCCAGACTCAGAGACGTGGGAAATAATATTTTTGGATTTTAATATAAAGGAGTACACACAAATAAGCAAGGAGCTGTTAGTTAATATAGTCGGTAAGACAAACCTACCTGAATAACTTCATGAAATTGACCAGACTCTCATCTTTGGTATAAGAATAGAAATATCTATCATTGTCACATGAATATCCACATGATAGGATATTTTCAATCCACTGGTGAGGAATATTTGGATTTGATAAAATAGTGGGATTATAATAAATAATAATTTTTGGTTATATTTTGGTAACAAATTTTACATACTAAAATCTAATATTACTTTTCTATAGTAAACGATAATAAATTTGACCTCACCATTATGATTTTGATTTATATTGGATAAACAAAACCTCATCACCAGCAGTTACATCAATAAGTGAAACATGTAGTTGTTCATCATATTATGATGATATAGGAATTTATACATATTAGAGTTATATGTTTTTAATTTGTCTTTTAAGGAGGTTATTGAGGAAGAGATCTATGTGGACCTAAAATGTTTTGATACTATAGTACATATTTTGGGTTTGATGTTATAGAAAATGTCCAGTGAGCTCCAAAAGAAAAATTAAATCATGGATTTATACATCATGTTATCTCATGTCTTTTATATCAATTAGAAAAAGGCTAGATAATAGTTTTACATGGTATTCAAAGAACTCATCACATGAAATATTAGGGAAGGTTCTCTATCTATATTTATTATAGTCAATATGATTGGAAATATTGATAATTTAGAAATCATATATAAACCGCCAATTTTCATTGATTTAAAAAAAATATGTATTTGGAGGATATATAATACATCAGTTGAGTTTTAGGAGCTTATGGTTGGTATTAAAGTGTTTTTATGTATTATTGGAGGTACCCATTTTGAGCATGGTTAGGGGAAACTATGCAACTTCTTTAGGAAACCAAAATAGTGGTTTTATGAAGGCTCATGGTTGAGGAATTGTTTTTCCAAATCATATGAATGTGAATATAATATATTATATTATAACTAGTGGGAGAAGAATAATTGGTGCATGGGTGGTTAAAAAATGCAATCCAGCCATTTGATGGGATTTTTTGGAGATATCAACATCACATAGTTAGAACACAATTCTCAAAACTATGTGGCACAACCATGTATCTCATTGGGTGTCGTCCAATATAAATAACTTGTCTGGTGCATGTTTTTTCAATATTTTCAACCTAAACATGTGATAAGAATTAAATTATCTAATAATTATACATTTTATTAGATTTTGACCATAAAAACAACATTTTCTCATATAACCTTAGGATCTAAAAATCAACTCGTTTTCTAGGAATCCTATGTAGTTTCCATTGATCTAGAGTATTTTTTGACAAATTGTAGCATGGTAATTCTCTGGAATGTACTTTAATTTTTTATTCTTACCTGTTATCTATTGATATACACATTTTATATCTCATATGTACACACATATAATATATTATAGATATATATATATGTCATATGATTATTATTTTGATGATATATTTTTGGGATCTAATGAAGGTAAGAAGTTTTAAGTATAAATCTTGATGTTTTCTTATACTGTTCTTCATTTTCATCATCAGTTAAGAAGTAGGTAGCTTATATTACACAATTATTATTATATAATTTAATATACTAGATTTAATAAAATATTATAGGATTTATAAAGTTAATTTTGGATGAAAATGGTAATTTTAATAGGTTTTAGAAAGACCCCTTTCTATTCAATTTTAAATTATGTTTTCAAACATATGGTTATGGAACACTGTTGTAATGGTGGTCGATGAAATGTTTTAAATGGAAAAAATGTTTTATTTAGAATAATTATAAATGATAACTTGGAATACATAGTGATATGTGTTCATTTTCATTTGAGATGGAGAATTTTCATGAAGTAACACCACCAATATGGGATAGAGAATGGTGTTGAACAACCACCAACATTGTTTGTAAAGAAGTGATTGATCGGTGAAAGGATTTCTCACTAATCAAGAGTATAGGAAGATATATGAAATAAAAGGGTGAGTTTTTATGTGAACATTGGATTGATATTCTAATTGGTAGGAAATGTTAATAATATTTTTTTATTTTTCCCATATATTTAATTTTTTTATCACTTGGAATAAACCTATTATTTTAATCTCATCTGTTTTTTATAAAATGATATAACATGTTATTATCATAGTGGTGTCCATTGGGAATTATTTATGTATTTTTGCATATGTTTTATACTCAAATCATTCTTGGTAACATTGGTTTGTTAATATATTTTTTCCACAATACAGGAAATAGAAAGGCTTCATACATATATAGTGATGCCTATTAATACCACGGAAATGGAATATAGTGTTTAATCTTGAAAAAAATGGGTTATTATAGAGAGGATTTTATTTGGGGTTTCTTGGATAATGTATGATTTCATCTGTGTTTTGGTGTTATAGATTTATTTTTTATTTCTTTAATTATGCGTGGATGAGTTATGTTTTATTCTTTTACTATGATATTGGTCTTATTTAGAGTATATTGTTTAAATAGTTTTCATATAATGATTTTTAATGATTTTTTCAATATTTTTAATTTTTTATGTTTGGTTGTGTTTTTTTATAAAGTGAAAAATATACCCCAATATTTAGTTAATCTCTTGAAATTATTTCCAGACCTTTATCTATTTGGGATGCCACATACATTTAGTGGAAATTTGGATCATTCCATGATAGTGATTAGGGTTGTGATTTTACAAGTGGTATAAATCCTATAAATATTATTTACTTAAGAGGAAATACCTTGGTATGAGGTTTTGGATCTACAATGACAGAATTGTGATTTAAGGGAGGATAATTTAACACCCATGAAAAAGATATGCTCAATAGACTAAATTTCATTACCATTTTCAGCAAGTTGAACCATTTTTTTGGATCCAAAATTATTATAACTATATATTAAAGTGATATTGTCTTGGTGTGGTGTCATGATGGGTGAACTCATGGTTTTATTATCTAGGTGTGAGAGAGAGGAATAATTAACACTAAAATAACATGTATTGGCGTTTGATGACATTTACTAGTATCTTAAGTGTCATCCATAGTTAATAACATATAGTTTAATGGAATAGAAAATATGGATTTATAAGAGATCCATGTGGGTCAGATTACCAAGTTCATGGAATAGGGATGTTATTTTAAGAAAATGGTATTATATCTTGTTAATCCATGTTCTAGGGATTTTAGCAAGGAGGTAGGAATGATATAACATGAAATGTATATCATAATATTTTTTTATTACATACTTATCATAAAATTAATGTTTCCATGATGGTTTGGGAAACTGGTGTTCTATAAAACGTCTAGGTGTTATTTCATCTATTCATCATGGGTTTTGTCATTGAGTGTATCATAACATGAATTAATAGTGATATATCCCACTATGAATGAAATGTTTACAATGTGTTTGATTTTTCATCAAAATTTTTTTAATGAAAGAGGATTTTAATAATTTTTTGTATACTAATTCTTTAGTTTCTAGTGTTTGAAAACTATATGGTGTCTTATTCAGTCAATGAAGAAATGGAAATAGATAAAAGATATTGAAACCCATATGAATAGGTAAGAAAAATTATGATTCTACTATAGCCACATGTTAGGAAATCCTGTTTGAAAAAAAATGTAAGATTTCCATACTATTGATAAAGATAATTAAAACCATAAAACTATAGAAGTGAATAATTTTATTTAATTTTAATACAAAATCCACCAATATTTTTGGGGGATTTTGAAACTATATAGGAATAAGTTTGGTTAAATAAAATGAATTAGATTTTTAATTTCCTTGGTACCCCTATTGAGTTAATGGTCATGTTAGCAGTATACATGTAGGATGATCTTACAGGTCAGTGAAGGGATTTAGTAGTCCAAGATAATGTCAACTAAGGTATTAGTTGTGATTTTTACCAAGATTTTTTCCAAAATTAACTCTATCATCAAACATTAAATATTACCCAAAAAACATATATCATTATCCTAAATAACGAATATATATTAGTGATATAGTATTAAACTGTGTTTATAGATATATTTCATTTTTCTCTAGATGTTAAAGCTAGTGCATCCTTGAAGGAACACATATTTGAATCAAGATTGTGGGTTGAGATTTTTTCTATGATATTTTACCTCTATATTAATGATTATATAGATATGGTTAAAAGATAAATAGTGTAAAAATGAGATATTGTTTGGAATACTATGGGATGTTTTATTTTTGACACCTTGAGAAAGGGTAGGAACTTTTATACTGTGAACAAGCGGTGAATGGATTTTTATTTCCAAGGTGGTGGAGAATCTTAAAACCAAACCATTGAATTTGTCTACATTCCTTCAAGGATCAATAAAATTAGGGATGCATATATTGTGGTTCTCTTGATCATATCATGTGAAATTTTACAGCACCACCATGATCATGTAATAACTGTAATATTATGAGACATATTTAATTTTTCTATTCCAGTTATACTAAGTCTACTATTGTGAATACACATATATTCTTTTATAGGTCAAATGATTCAAATAGATGATCTCATCAAAAAAATTATAATCCTAAAAAATAACCAAAACCACATGATTATATGAACATCATGACTCATTAACCAATACAATCATTGTTTGGAAGAAAAGAGCAAGGGGGAGTGAGTAAAAAGTTGTATGTTCTTTATTAGATGACCATGGAAGAAAAATTTGTTCCTTTGACTATTTGAGGTACCATTATTCATCACATGTGTATTATGAATTTTTTTGATACTGGTACATCCCACTATTTTATTTATTAACATGTGGTTGATCATATCGAGTTTTATATCAATATGATTACACACGCGATGAGTATCTGGACACCTCTTAGGTTGGGAGAGTACATTGGATTTAAATTTTAAACATGATATATTAAATTATTTATATTATAGTTTTATTAAGAATTTTCTATTTTAGAGATTTCTTTTTTTACCTCGTCATGGGAATGGATAGGTTAGTCATTTTAATGTACTATATCAGTTGTTATGCCTGATAGGTAAATTTCTCGTCTCCTAATGGGTCAATGAATCTCTTTAAAGGAGGTCATAAAGAGAAGGATGGATTATAAGAACATTAGTACCGATGTTTGGAACTGTTTATTATCAACTAATAGAACTAACTTTGGGGACTAATGACATAATTAAATCTACAAATTTTCATATCATTTTAGATCATTAGGAAGAGTTGTTTCATGGCACATTCACCAATTTTTCAGCTGAAAGGGAACTATAATTTTTTTCTAACATCCTTCTAGGTAAAAACATATTTCACTTATATAATATAGAATTGTACCAATAGAATTATAGGAGTTGAATATCTAATTGAAATAATCAGAAAGTAAATATTTTTTAAGGCCATGTAGATCACATTGGGATACACTAGTTTCTTTTTTAACAAAGGTAGATGTAGCATTAAAAATATGTATTAATTATCATAAGATGAATTTTTTTATGATAAATAATTTATATCCAATACAGAAAATTTATTTATATTGGGTAAATTTAAGGGATAACATTGGTTCATTTAATTTTATGTTCAATATAGTTTTCATCAACTTTAGGTTATACAAGAAGATCTATGAAAAATATTCTTTAGTAGTCATTAGAGTCATTATGAATTTTTGTTAATGCCTTTTTAATGTAGAAATTACCCAATTGATTTCATGGAATTGATGAAATATGTATTTTTTTGTACTTAGAATATTTCATGGTTGTATTTTTAAATGTCATTATGGTGTATTATTGAACATAGGAAGAACATGAGAAACATTTCTAGATTGAGTTAAGAATTTTGTGAGGAGATTAGTTATATGAATAATTATATAAGTTTTATTTTTGGATATAGGAGGTACACATCCTTGAACATTTAATTTTTGAAACTAGAGTCACTATAGGTCATGAAATTGTGGAAGCTTTTATCTCCTGGAAACTACCAAATAGTACCTTTGAGGTACATAGTTTCCTTAGTTTATAAGGGTTTTTCTGACTCTCCATTCAAGAATTTTCCCAACCTTCTAGCACAAGGATAGTTAATTAGGGACTGGAGTTCCTTTACAATGGATTAATGAGTGAAATAAATATTTTCATGATACTAAGGTTTGGGTTATGTTAGAACTCGTACTTATGTTTCTAGAGATAATGCAGGGTTATGCAGTCTATTTTGATGCATCTGAATCTAGGTTGGGATACAGTATCAATAACGACTCAAGATTTTAAAATAATGAAATGTTAAATAGGGTATTAAACATGAAAAATATAGTTTAAATGAACCATTCTATAATAATAATGTATTATAATTTAAAGTTGACCAATATAACATAACATCTAAATAGGTGTGAATGAATAATATTATCTATATTATGAAATATTTATAATGGTCGTACTCAATATAATTTATTTTATTTCCCAAATTTTCAATTAACCTTTTTTTAGAAATAAATATATATTAAAAATTAATTAATTTAATTTACTAAACCAAATATTAATAGAAATATTCATCACCTAATTCATTAATTTATATATTTTCATGTATAGTGGTAATTTATTTATTGAAATGATTTTAGTCAAATGGTGTTACACATACCTTGGTGTTTACCTAATTTTATCTTCTATATTTTTTATATATAATTCCAATTTTATTATTTACATGATTCATTTATAATATATAGTTATAACTGATAACAACATTCATTTTATTAATAAATTATTTTCAAGTCATCTAAATAATTAATTCGTTTTAATTTGAATTTTAAAAAATATGATTCATTTTACTTATTTATTATTGTGAATATAAATATTTTTATTTTCTTATTATATGTATATGTTTTCTAACTTCATAATATTCATTATAAAAGGTTATGTAAAAATTTTCCCAATAAAAATTCAATAATTAATTTTCTACTGATTCAGGAAATTATATTAATTATGTGATAATATACTGCAAATAGGCACTATTATAAAAATTATAGACACAAAATTCATTTTACATTTCATACGAAAATTATAAATTACACATAAATATGGAATAGTACAACTAGTAATAGTAAATATTTATACACATTGAAGAATATTACATTCTAAAAAAACACCATCAGCCTAAAATCTTCCAATAGGATCACTCCAACAATGAATATTATAAAGAGGAAGAGAAGAATTATGAAAACCATGGATATTATCAAAGTATGTGTAAAAACATCTGTATTAAATTTAGAACGTGGAGAAGTTTGTATTATTTTATATTTATAAAGAAACATGATGTTTTTCATTATAATTTTCATTTAATATGGTTGGTCGATATTATGTAAATTAGTTAATAAGAAAATTGGTCATTATTATTATTGGTTATGTAGATGCAATTATGTGATCAACATGAATATTTTAATGATATAACTAATTTTTTGTTAGAGAATATAAATATATTTTGATAAGAATATGTTTTATGAAAAATTTATCAGTTTTGTGTAAAATCTATTTTCTAGAATTAATCTTTTAAATCGGTTTCCAAATGATAATATGTTTTAAAGAAGTTCAAGTGTAATATTTATATTTGTAAGGAAATTTATTTATGTATGAAATTGATAAAATGTAATAAATGGTAATTTATTTAAAAGAAAAAATTGAGAAAAGTTATGGAAATATTTTGATAAAATAAACATCACTTTTGGACTAAAAAAACAAAACTATATCAGGGTGATTTTGAGGAATTTTCTGAAAATGTTAAATTTTTAGTGAAAAAGTGAAAATTGATGATTTATAATGAAATTTGATTTTATAAAATAAATATTATGTTAGCGTGATAATAAATTACAAAATTTCTTATTCTATCAAAATAAAATTAAATAATTATTAAAATAAATTTATTAATTTTAATTTCAAAATATAAATTTATAGTCTGTTTTGAACTAAATGTAGGATTTTTGAAATAAATTTTTTTGTATTATGTGCATTAATTGTGTTTTCTGGGTGACATTATTTGTTTTAGGATTTCCATGTAAATCCAACCACCTTCTCTCAATCATTAACGATCAATAGAAATGGGTTGAATTTTTTAAACAACATGTTTTTGTATTATATAATAAAATAACTTTTTTAAAATTACAAACCACCCCTCCTAAAGTATAAATACCCACTTAACCTCATAAAATTACACCCCAAAGACGTTTTGTATGTTTTATCTCTCAATTAACCTCTCATTATCCTCTCTAAAGTTGTTCTATGGTTTTGCGAAGTCCCAATCTTGATATAGGAAGAATCGTTTCGATGTAATTGCCTTTAGTCCTCCTCTTTCCTTTTAAAGTTTATTACCATTGTTATATAGTATTTATAAATTTAATTTTCATATACATCACTTAATTTAATTACAATATATTATATTCAATTTTATATTTTGTGAAATTGAGTTTATTTTTTCCCTCTTATTGTATCCTTTTCCAAAGTTGTTACTGTGCCTCAGAAAGGGTCCACAATCCTCCACATTCATTTATAAAGATTATTACATTTGTTATATTGTCTATTTAAATTTTTTTTATGAAATAACATGGTTTTATTAAATTTAATTATATTTAATTTTATATTTTTTTAATTGATATTTATTTATTAAATCTCATTATATAATTTTATAATTAGTTACTTTGATAAAGTAAGTGTTTCCAATCCTCTTCGTTCCTCTTTGAGTTCATTACTATTGTTATATTATTTTAAAATTTTCATTTCTTAAAATAATATTCTGGTTATTATTTGGTTTCATCCTCCATTATATGTTTTATAAACGAGATATTATTTATTCCATTCAATTATAGCCTTAATGAATGATGATATATTTCTCAAACAATCCCATATCCATAAAACCATTGAAAATTTTGGTACATAAAAATTCATTGTATTTTACAAAGTAATGAAATACCTATTTGTATAATTAAATTGGATATAATATTATATTAGATTAGTATATCTATTAAAACCATATAAATAAGTAATCTAGTATATAAAAACCATTATTATGGCGTATGGTGAGTGGGCCCTTACTATGCACCCTGTTTGACACTCCTGTGGAATATACTTCAGTTAATTTACCTACAATTTACAAAAACACATTGAAGAGTTTATTTATCATTTTTTTGGTCTCCAAACATTGAAGAAAAATTTATTCAAAAAACCAAGATATTTTTTATTAATTCTACGAGTGGGTAAAAATAATTTTGTACTATATAATTATTTCCTCTATATAGAAAATTCTTATAACATATTCCTTATTAAGAATTTATGATATGTATTTATGTTGTTAAAACCATTGAAATTATTCCATATAATCATTTTTATGTGACAGAATACATTCTACAACTAATTACTTATGGATTAAAGTATTATTTATCCCACTAGTGCACTGGTAGGTCTCATGAGATAATAATGTTAGGGTAATGGGAGGATCCTTACACTTTAGGTACGATGTCTTAGAAAATGTATTTGATAGTATATTAAATGCATTTTACATTACGTATTTACATCCAATTATGATTAGTTTCTTATGATATTGAATGAAGCAGTTTATTCAATAATTCCTCATTTCACTATATGATCAATTTCTAAGACATATCATAACAAGTATTATTATTCATTCCTCCTTACACTTTATGAATAGATTCTAATTATATAAAATAAGTCAATTTATTAATTCATTTATCAAAAAATAATGAATTATTATTAATATATTGGAAAACATTATTTACTATTATCTCCATTTAATTAAATATTATCTTTGTTTCATTTGATATGGAATAACTCAGTTTATTGATTTATGTTACAATAACTATTTTATAGTTTTTTTCAATATGAAGAACCATTATTATAAGTATGGTATGAACCTTTATATTATTTACCATTTTCCCAAAGAAACCATGTGGATTACTATGTACGATAAAATTTTCTCAAGAATAATTATAATGGTATTCATGTTTTTAGACGATGTGATGTGGTTTTCAATGTAATGTCAAAGGTCATTTATTGAATCTGGTCTAATAATGAAACTAAACTATTGGTTCTTCTATATTGTAATAAATGTATAATTTTAAAAAATATCTATTGAATATAGGGTTATATACTATGTGTTATAATGAATATATTGATAAATTATTAATAAATATGCCCTCATCATTTAATAAAGACAACTTTTTCTAAGAATTTTTTCCCTAAAAATGATTCTTATTACCTTTTTGAGTGAAAATATAATAATTTATTTATATAAATTTTAAAAATACTATATTATAAAATTACAATTATTTATTAAATAATATATAAAAATTATCTTAGGGATATATTTTTGGAATTTTTTGAAATGATTGACATTTTAGTGAATAATGAAAATTAATTTTTTTTCACGTACTATCATTTATCAACAAATAAATAAATTTGAAAGTTACATTATTTTATTATTTGGTACTAAACTAAGAAATTTATCATTTATTTTAAATAGTCTAAATAATAAAAATTTATTCATAAATATCCATTGTTTTGTTTCAAGTTATTTTATGCATAAAAGTACCTTATTCTTAAAACTGATTTTAATATTATAATGTTTATCCATTTATGCTAATTAAAATAAATCCAACAATGGAAATATTTTAATTAAAATTATATATTTCTGAGCTATTTATATTAATTGAATTTCATATAATGATTTTTTCTAGATATAATTTTAATACAAGATTATATATTTTCTTGAAAAATGGATTTCCTAAACATATGTTTTTTGATATGTTTTGGGGGCTTAATATTAAATTGAGTTTTGAAACATATGTGATATGAATTTGAAAAAAATTATTCCAATGTTTTAATAAAAATAATAAATACTATATTATCAGTATAACCTATATTTTTACATAATTAATTGTAAAAAATAGTAAAAAAAAGTTACGGTGGTGAAACACTAAAATGATAAAAGTGAGAGACCCAAGAGTTATATTAAGTATATTTTTTTAAAATGACTATTTTTGAATATTAGTATATTTATATTGAAAATATAACCCCTAAAATCCATTATTTATAAATTTTTAGGAACATTTATTTTGAGATAGTTTCCATTATTAAGTAGTTTTGTGAATTTACAAAAAACCCACTTCTCATTAGTTATAAAAGGGTGCCCTCCCTACAATTATTCGTACCTCAAAATACATTTGGATCAACCAAAAATAAAATAAATAACCAAAAAATAATTAAAAACATTATATATATTATTATCTTCCCAAAATACCAACCTTAGGGTCTTGAATAAAATTTCCAAAGGGGGTTCACCTATGTGAAGGTAATGAACTTCACTCAGCTCCTTCTATTTTTAATTATTATTTTCACACATTTTTTTCTATATTAAAAATTACAATATATATATATATATATCAATATTATATATTAAATACATAGGTGTTTTTTCTTTATGTGATATTTTTTCCATATCTTCTTCTATCAAATCAGAAATGAAACCACCGTTATTGTGTATGGTCGACAGCCGCCATACAAACCGATTTAATTCATTTTTTATTGTGACCTATATAGTTTTTTATGATGATAGACTTAATTTTTATATATGATATTCATGGAATATTAATAACTATATAAATTTAAAATATTATATACCTCATTACATTGACATCCATTAAAAAATTAAAACAATGTTCATGTGTGTGGCAGACTACCCCTTACAAACCCATGTGATTCATTTTTATTGCCACATAACATGGAAGAAATACATAAATTTAATTTAAAAAATTATATGATATTAATGATATGATGAAAATCATATAATGTTTAAATAAAACTTACCTTATTTTCATCATGATCATTTAAAATTAGAAACATTACACAAGTGTGCATATGACCCACTGTCATCAAGATTGTAATGTAGATAATTTTTTATGACCATATTTAAGGGTATGTTTTAAAAGAATAATATATTTATAAAAATTATAATTATTTAATTATTGTTATTATTTATTGTATGGAATAAATAGTTCTTTGACTATGGACAACAAACCCATTCTATTTTGAGACTATGAACTGAGCTTCCTCAAAACACATGAGGATGACATAACTAAATATATAATTAAAGATTTTAATAAAATAAATGAATTAAATAGATTATGTATAAGATATTAATTATAGAAATGGAAATTATGGAAATTATTAACTGATATATGTTTATTATAAATGATATAAGGTACATAAAAGTCAAGTCTGAACATGAGGTCAATATTTTCATCACAAAACATCTTTGTTTAACAAACATGTTATTTTATGTGAGTAATTTCATATAAAATGTTTATATATAATAAAATTAATAATTAAAAACTTGTATAATTCCTTTTCATGGCATTTTAACCTTAAATTAAATCTCTCACTCTTCAGGTGGTATTTTTTATGAAGTTTATTAAAATATATGTCATTTATCATTTAGCTTTAACTTCAATTTTACATATTCCATATTTACCAATTATTTTCATGTGGTGTATAGGCGACACCAGTTAATGTTATATCATGAATGTATATATATATATATATATATATATATATATATTATTTAAAATTTCATTTGAATTTACTTCTTTCATGGGTGTTATATTTCAAAAGTTTCAAACATGGTAAGGGTTTACCTCACAATGACATAAATATTTGTGATTGTTTATGTTTAAGCCTGCAATACAGAATTTTTTTATATTTCTATCATAATCCCAAATTGATTTCTTATCAACTAATTTTTATAGAAATTTTAATGTAATAGTATCAATTTTGTTTCTTTAGTAAATAAAATGTATAGTGGCCCACAATTTTCATACAGGGATCTCATATAATAATAGATAAATATTTATTACATAAAATAATGATCCATTCTATAATCATATAGGTATAGTGCCTTTGGAAACATTAAGACAAACACAACTATATTATATGCGAACTAAATATTATCTTACTATGTTATTTATATATAACACCATTCTTAGGTTTAATATACATAAAACCTTTTTCATAACATGAGAATAATATATAATAAAGGGTGATCTTAGATGCTCAGTAAGGGTATGTATGGGAGATATGAATGATCACATAATAATGAAAAGTGCATAAGATTATGATTATAGGAGAATAACATTTAAAACCATAACATGTATATCATAGACCATAATCTTGAGTAATTGAATAAATCATAGTAATTCATAGTATATTAATCAAAAATAAATAATATTATATAATGTATGAGAGAATAAACATGTCATGATAAATAGATTTTTGTCAAACACATCAGTTCATAAAATATTGAACATGTATAAATAGAAACAGGTTCACTAATTTCATTAAGTACATGAATTCAGGCCATCACATAATCCCATGAACATTTAAGAATGTCCATGCTTAAACTCTTGAACATGAAATCATGTTTATGCATAACAATTAATTACCCAACACATTCATGGGGAAATATGTCCCACCTATCATGGGTAAAATGTAACAACTGTCATTAGTTAAAACATAACCACCATCATTTTTGATAATGTATTCATCTTAATTGATTATAACATAACCACCATCACATAATAAAAATGATACATATGTGTTCCATAATATATTAAAACATTTATCTTATATGAACCATGGAAAATAAATGGGATTCACAGACATTTCATTATATTCTAACCCATGAAAATAAAAGAGGTTTTATAAAAATAATGTTATCATTAACAAAAAAACATCTGGTGTTAAAAAATAAAGTATCACAATGTAGTATCCCTATTAAAACATAGTAATATCAAAGGATGGTGTGTAATATAGAAAATAATTTTGAAATATCACTTAAAACATTTTTTTTATGAAAATAACATTTCTTTAAAAATAATTTTTTAAAACTAAAAAATTTAAAATATTATGGAAATAAATTTCATCAAAGATAAAAATTGAAACATATATAATAAATTTTCCATGATAGTGAAATGTTTTGTTCATTTTTTACATGTTCAATAATTATTGCATTCATATTTTTTTTTAAATAAAAACCGAACATTATTGGTAAATGACATGAAGATTAATTTTTTTTTGTAAATGGAACAAAATGGTGAAAATGAAATTAATTTTTTTTTGGAATAATAAAACATTATTTAAATTATTTTAAGAATTCATGGTCCAGAATTAAAATATGGTTTCCAAACGAAGAGAGAAACTAAGTCAATTTTCTTTGAAAACATTATTTTAGAATTATGAGAATATGAAGATAGGAAAATAAAGTGAAAATGTTTTTTTCATGAAATAACCATTTGATAAAAAATATCATTAATTTCTTGAGAAATAGATAATAACATTTCATCCTATAAATCTAAATCATATGAAATCCCAATAAATAATAACACAGTAACATCAAACCCTTACTTCTATGGTAAATTTTTAATCACAGTCCATATTTTTTAATAAAATAAAAATAAAAATTAAATATCATTAATAAAAGTATATTCATGATATAAAAATTCAAATGGGAAGTAAATATATCAAATAAATTAGGATAGTCCCATAACAAAATATATGTCTAATAGAAAGAAATATTGGGCAAAAATCATTTACCTTAATTCTCAACATCACTTTTACACATATGAACATCCTATGTAATATATATATATATATATATATATGTTTTTGTACATAAATTTCAGTAACATAATTATATATATGATTCCATATATGATTTACTTATTACCTTTTATTAGCTATAAATTAACAACTCATAGTTAAAATCATTTTTTAGGTAATAACTGCTTTGTTTTTTATGTATTTTTTTATATTTATTTTCGGTAGTTTTGATTTTATCAGGGTAATATCATCTCAAAAATTTCAAAATTTATGTTAATATAATATATATTCAGTGTACATTTATTTATAGTGACACATAAAATTTATCGAATGAAAATGAAATACAACATTCACGGAGATGATAGACTGTATGTATGCATGAAAAATATTTCAATTTTCTCGATGGATGAAAAAAGGTAAATAATATTTTAACATTATAAAATACTTTTTATGTCAAATATATTTCATGTATTAATTAAATGTACCTTATTAAATTACATTCACATCATTAGTGAAAAATGAATCACATCACATAGTGAGGCGGTAGTCCTCCATACAAATGAATGTTAGTATTATATCCCCTAGGAATGGAAATTAATAACATATATTAAATATATTAGTATATTTTTGAAAATATATCATATATATTAATTGAATATATATTTATTACCATCTAATTAAAAAATATGAAAAACAAATTTCATTTTCTTGCGATATCGTAGTTTGCTATACACAGGAGCGACGTTATTATGTTACAATGGGTTAGGAGGTAATAATGTAGATGATTTATTATAATTATAGAGATATAATAATATCATAAATATAATTTATAAAAATAAAATATATCAATATATCCATCTATTAGAGGTGGTGATGGAAAATGAATAACTTCACTTCGTGAGGTGATAGTCCGCTATAAACACGATCGACAATCCCATTTCCCATTTGATGGAAGAAGATAAGGGTATAGGTTATGAAATTAAAATAATAAAATATTAGTGTATGTGATAAATTAGTTTTTTTTATTTTCAAAATTTAATTATATTTCAAGGAGGTGGAAGAATAAAGAAAACCAAACACAAGGTTTATAATTTTACTTTTTCTTTAGGGAACGTCTTACGATTTATACATAAATTATTATTAGGAGAGTTTAGTTGTCATAAAAGGAATATAAAATATTTTTATTGAATTATGTAATATATTTGGGATGTAATTGGTTGATACAATGGGTTTTGGATGTGTGAAAAGGAGAGTAGAAGAGGAGGCCTCTTATAAAAAGGGGAATAGACCCAAATGGAAATTTTTAAATGAATAAAGTGTAACAACATATTCAAAATTCAAAAAGGCTCAAAAAATTGGACATTATAAAAAATTATATGTTATATAATAAATATATGTCTATAAAATGTGTTTTTATAATTTCATTTTTCATTTTACCACTTTTCATTTTAGTTTGACCCCCACATAAACTCATTTTAATCTTAACATCGATAATTAATTTTTATTGTTTTTACTATTATTTTTTATTATAAATAATTTTGACATTTATATATAATATAAATATTTTTAATAATTATATAGAAAATTTTTTTCTAAATTACATTCACATAATTTGTTTAATTTATTTTAAAATTCAACCCACCAACTTGATCAAAAAATTGTTTTCCAAAGAAAAAATATTTAATAGATTTAGTAGATTTCATACAAACCTTCAATGGTAAATTGATTAACAAGACCTAAATTGAATTAATTAATTTTTTTTTGTTATTTTACATTCTAAACAATTTTAAATGAAATTTAATCTTATAAATTATTTCAATGAAAATGAATTTTTCAATAAAACCCATTATTTTTCACTATTCATCAAAAAATTAATATTTTCAAAAAATTGTTAAATGTTCAACCACTAATAATTTTAAATTTATATTTTTAAAATTAAGTTGACTTTCTACCATAAATTATATAAATGTGGAAAAAATTCCTTAGTTTTCATTTAACCAAAAATATTTAATAACATTTTTTTAGTAATTAATATTTTATAACATATAAAGACATTTTTAAAATTATATACTTTTACAAATATTTTCTCTTTATATAAAAAAATACATACTATTTAAAAGGATTTTATTCCTATTATAACCTATTATTTATGGATAGATAATAATATTTATGCTTAAATAATAATATAAATAGTATATAGTGTTTTTTTAATGATTAGTGTTGCATATAATGAGAGCTATCCAAGAACATAAAATTTTCAAAAAACATATTTCATAAAAAACATAGGATGTTACATTATTCCCCCCTAAAATTAATTTCAACCTTTGAATACATCTTTATAATACAAACCAATGAGTGTTCATCTAACTGATCATATCCCCAACCTATCACGCGACTTCTTCTATTTAGTGGTTTCACCACTGATGATTCAAAAGGTGGGTGGTCATTTTTCATTGAATTTTCTCTATTTGATTCATTATATCCATAGGGTTTTTCTTATAAGGAAGACCATTATCCATAATTTTGTCCTATGGGTTCAATGGTTATGATGGATCATGTAAGTGCTTTCTCAAGATATATACATGGAGTATATAAAAAGTTGAGAGAGGTATAATAGATGTTCTAGTGTATAAGACTCCATCGTAATATGATTAAGAATTTCAAAAGGTCCATTGTACAAATGCATTACTTTTCTCTTTTTTCCAAATCACAATACCTATTTATATAGATAAATTCCTAGAAACACCTTATCAATTACTTTGAATTCTATATCACACTAATGGTTATCAAAATAAAATATCTATTGAATATGTGTTATCTTAATGTCTTGCTGAATGTATCTAACATTCTATACTATTTCATTATCAAGATAATGTAAAGAGAAATTCATTCTAAAACCACATCCTTGTATTTTGGAGTACTGCACTTCATTCCACACAGGTATTCAAAAGTAGACATATGAATTATCAAGTTAAAGCTACTATTTTATGAAAACTCAACCATATGATCATTTTTATCCCAACAAAATTTGAAACCCATATAATAAGATAATAACATATAATCTATGGTTTTAATTTTTCTCATAGACTAACCATCAATTTTAAGATGATAATAAGTATTGAAACATGGATATTTATCCATATCCTATTGAATACTTTTCTATAACATTGAGGTAAGCCTCATATCCCCATCAGAAAAATGAAATTTGGTGCACTATAAAACCTTACCAATTCCTTAATGTATATTATGTAAATATTTTCTAGAGAGATATATTATCTAATAGTGATTAATTGTGATGAATTTTTTAGGATATTGACTATAACTCATTTAATATTATACCCTTTAAATGTTTTGGACAGTTTAAAGTCAAAATCCATAGTGATGTTTTCCTATTTCAATTGTAGTATTTGTAATTGTTGTAATATGCCCATATAATTTTCCCTCATAGCCTTATGTTTTTGACATATTGATAACCGAGATACAAACTCCTAAATATCTGTCTTCATTCTATACCACCAAAAAACTCTTGCAAATCTATACACATCATTTTATTTCTTGTAGGAATAAATAATTATGATGTATTCCCATCCTCTATCAGGAAATTCATCGAAAAATATATTTAAGAGACATAAAAGCCATTCATTAAAAAATAAATCTTTTAAAATCATGGTTAAAAGATAGAACATTTCTAACCATGTCCAGAAGCTCTAAAACACCATTATTTTCCTCTTTAATCATCACTTGGATAGATAGTTAAATAAAAAAAATACTTCCATTCATTTATAAAGGGGAACTTTGCTCCCATATGAGTTACGTTAGTGACTCGATTATATAGTAATGAGAAATTCTAAAAAATCGATTGATAATATCAAACCAGTATAAAATTTTTTTGATCTCAATAACCATTGATGATATAAGAAAATTTGCAATAGCCTCCTTCTATGACATATCCACTAATATACTCTATCATGATATTATATGACCAAAAAATGAATCCTTTTGTATCCAAAATTCATTATTCCTAAATTTCTCATATGATTTCTCCTTCCAATGGGCCTTTATATAATTATCATGTAATAATCATGTTTTTAATTTCTATTTTAATATAAAATATTATCGTCTATAAAGACAACAAAAAACTCATCAAGGTAATATCTAAAGACACTATTCATAACATCCTTGAAGGTATTTGGGGAATTAGTAAGACCAAATGGAATATTTATATAATCAAAATTTCGATACATTGTACAAAATTTAATCTTTGGTATATTCCCCATCTTTACCCTTAATTGATGATATATTTGTATTTTCGTGAAATATGGTGTGAAATGGGTTTCACTCATCACATTTCCACTGTAAATTTTCTCTAAAACACCTAATGGTTCACATATCCATAGCTGGGTACATACCTTCTTTCGAATGGCTGGTGGTCATTTGGGGTTTAGGCCAATCAACTCTTAGGGAATCACATCAGTCGAGATCATGGGAGGCGAGCTCATCACACACTTTTAGAGGAAATTTTTTCCTACTCTAGGAATATATTATATATTTAATATATGTTCATGAATCTATTTCTAATTATAATATGGGACTAATTACCCTAACAAAAATACTTTATGCCAATTATATTTTATATGGAAATTATTGGGATCTCTTGGGTGAGTACATATATATGTATGTACGGTTCATTATCAATCTATGGGAAAAATAAGTTTCTTATATTCTGAAACCATATAACCATGTTATTCAAAAAATTATCCCATATGGGGAGTCAATTAATACTTTATAGATGGTAATGTACAATTATGAGGTGTCCTATATATCTTGGTTATTACAAAAATAAAAACTCGCATAGTTCAGTTAACCTCTGTAGTTTTATGTCATATAGAAGGACTTATATTGGTGCTCTGGGAAACCTTCATGCTCGGGTCCTAGAGGGATATCCTACATATCCCAAATAATGAGAGAATCATAGTTGCAGATGATCATTCTATTATGAATTATATATTGGGGTCACCCGTGTCATTATAGAGACTCACGAGGTATATGTCATGATTACTACAACTCCTTAAGATCACGTGATCCATGCTTGTTGTGAGAAATAAGGGATAATAAGTAACCAATGTTATTAATTTGGACAAGGGACTCAAATGATTTTCCCTACATGGATGATCAATATGAAGCTCAGGACATTGAGGGAGTAGGCCTTCGTATCCGGAATATTATAAGAATCAGATTCCTCGTAGTTTCCTTTATGTCGAGGCTTACAAAATATTGATTCCCTATATGGTGGTTATTTTTATGCCAATGAGGTGTTTGTTTCACTACTCTTATCCCATGTGATCCATGCTCAAGGCAAGAAAAAAGGGGAAGCAGATGATTATAATCCTGGAAAATAGGAATGGGACTTTCATATTAGAACATTCCTTACGGTGATTGGTATAGAGCCTGAGCCTTAGGTAGTCATCCTACGTATCCTAGTTTTGGAAGGAATCAAGGATTTTGTAATTAATTTTATGCTGGGGATTATACACTAATGGTTTCCTATACCACTGTAAGGGTATATAAGTTAAGTGATATGACCAATGTAACCCCCTAATCCCACATGATCTATTCTTGCTTATGAGAAACAAGGGATAAAATGTAATCACTGTAATTTCTTTGTACATGAGACTCATTTGCTAGTACCTACATGGATGATAAGTATAGAGGTCATAACTCCAGGGGAGGTGAACTAAATATCCAAAATATGTAAGGAATCAGAGTTATCATAGTACCCTTTATGTTGGGTCTTACACAATGAGGTATCCTTATAGATCGAGTCTTACATGTCGAGGAAAAACAACATTTTTAAATTCTTGTATGCCCTGGTGATATAACCTTTATATATGGAAGACATCACAAGGCTCAGATATCAAGTCTTGGGGGATATCACATGAATTTTCATGACACATATTGATAGTGTTGAGAGAATCAGTATGGAATTTCCCAAGACGTGTCACATGTCTTTTCATTCATTTCTTAGAGACACTGCTAGACCTAGTTGACATGTTTAGATTGAATCGTAAGACTCACCTGATGTGAGAATAGAGCGTCACAGGGACTTCATTATCATGAAAAATGTCTTTCATAATACATGGATGATATGATAAAGCACTATTGTATGAGTCAAGAGATGTTTCTGGAGGATGTCACAAATCTTGGGTGATGGACCCAAAGGTTTCACAAGATAAAAGTGGAAATCCTGGGGGAACTGTATGATGTACCCAAACATGTTTTTACTACATCACGTGTTCTAGAAGACATGTAGAAGGGGTGTCATGAAATCTAGTAAATACACCATGGTGATATTGTATGTCTTTATATGACACTTTCTAGGTGCACATGGGGCAGTAGGAATGACTATTGCTTAAGCATTTTCCCTTTGATATTGGTTATATACCATTAGTTAATAATTCCTTGGTTTTGTTTAGTGTCACTTTCTCAAACTATCGCGTCATTTGGAGGACATGTGATATTTTCTCCGCATGTCCTTCTGGAATTACTTCACGTGACCTATGAGTTACCACACTAAGCACTTTATATCCATCACATGACTACTCTAGATACTCACTCGTATATTACCTGAATTAAATCTTGTCAGTTGTGTGATCGGTTACCCCGATAAGTCCACAAAATCTGAGGAAAAAATATTATCGATCTTGGGCATTCAGTCATTCAGAAATCCAACCGTTTCATCATGTTCAGATAGATAATTTATTGGCATCTCTACCCCTGATACTCATCAGTTTGTGCAGAATATCTGGCCCAAGTACAGGCTAGTGTTGGTGAAGGGGCCATGTGCCACATAGTTATGAGAGATTCTATGATAGACTACATGAAGTTTGTTTCTTGATTTTCAGTGACCGTGAATATTTTTCATCAACATATCCTTTATTAGATTATTTTCTATTATCGAATACTTGTTCAATCATGAGACTGTGTTGAAGGACCTTCATGTTGTCATGCCTACATGTTTGAGGGCCCTCAAAATAATCAAATTCCAATGGGTAGACACTCACGAGACATTGGTGACTTGTCTAAGGGTCTCATAGGATAGTTTTGTGGGTGCAATGAGCACGTTGAATTCCTTTCAAGGACCATTATTACCTCTCACATCCTCCTTTTTAATCCACAATATTTGATATAAAAAAGGTTGGGAGTCGTGCGAGATTGCATGTGTGTTGATGAGGGAATTTATTATTTTTTTGAGATGAATCCCGTGACCAATATGGGATGCATATGGGGTTCATGATCATTTCATGAAACAAAATGCTTGTTTTTTCTTAGGTGATGTGGAGTTTTCTGGGGCACTTCACATAGTGGGGATGCAAAGCCAAATGATTGTCACAAGGAAAGGAAGACACGTTGATGAGGAGATGTAGTTCCTTGTGGGTCATTAGTGGAATGCGTCACACATCCTTCAACAACTACATACCCCACTCACCTCCTCCCTTTTATCACCTTTTTATTCTTTTTCCAAGGTCAAGGATCATGCGTGTTAGAATGATTAGAATCAATTTTTTACATAATTTTTGGATGATGTCTCATTTGAGAAATATGGGTTATATGGATAGTGTTAAATCATTTTGTGGATATGTATATCCATCTGTCTTTCGAGCACTATGGTTTTTCCTAGGAAATTTTATGTACTTCTATTTAGAGAGGCTAAAAAACTAGAGGGTTTGTGCAAGTTGAGGTGTATATGTCATCGAGGTATTGCGATGACTCTCAAATTACTCCAGGTGAATGTTGCATGTATTTAAGTGACCACATACCCCCACATCCTCCTTCAATTTATCTCATACATTTTATGTGTTTAAGGATTGTAGTTTATGTACGAATTCTGAATTATTAACAAAGTATTTTATTCCTCCTAATAATGACCTAGTGCATGAGCTTCATGACCACCGGGGGTTGATTACTTTAGAATGACATCTCTCATTACTATGAAATGATTTTGGATGATTTTTATGGAATGTTCTAATGAAATAACATGTGTCCAATTGTCCCTAATTCATTTTTCTAGTGGGGATTCACAAGATCATGTATGTTTGTTTAAGAGTGATATGTGGGACTTTCTTTAGGATATGTTCCACACGTGGGGAATTCATGTGACCTAGAAATGCTATTGTGAGCATGAGTCTTTTAATGGACTCAGGATTCTTCAACCATGATCTTCATCCATTAATTTTTTGTAATAATAATTTTAATATCAAGGTAATTTTTAATTTATTATTTTTTTATTCTTATTTTGCGAGTGTTAACAAATTTCCCCCATAGGGTTGATGTTCAAGGGGACAAGGACACAGTTTTAAGGAAAAATAATTCCCATCAAAACCTTTTATGGTGTCACAAAACAGTTCCACTGGTGACGTTTTGTCTGTTATGAGACATTTGGTATTCCACACATTGCCTAGAATTGGGGGGGGGGGGGGGGGTGGAGGACACTTTATTCCATCGTCTGCCTATTATTAGAGCACTGTTGTTGTTTCTCCCGTTGTGAGACACAACCATGAACCCTAATTCTGAACCCTATACATAAGTCTACACCACAAATCAAGCCTTCCAAAGCTCTTGTACAAGGTTTCTTTCTACTCAAGAGATCATCTTCCCCAACCAAAAACTTGATTTTTGGTAATTCCTGAGACTTAGGTTGTGAGATCAATGTTCTCTTCAAGTGGTTTCGCAAGACTAGCTCACCTGATCATTTGAGCATTTTCAAATCTCATGATGATGTTTTGGTCATGTGAACATGAGTCTTCACAGGGGTTATATGATTTCAATTGTACAATGTATGGGTTATGCACCCTGAAAGTCCTTTAGAGGTCATCCAGTTTGAAAAATTATTGTATGGTTTGAAAATCCATTCTCTAGTCATGCGATGCACATGATGCCTCTATCTCATGTTGTGCTTTATTTTTGCAAATACAATTCATTTTATTTTAATTACAAGTGACATATACATATTTCTAGATTCTCTATGGTTCTCATCAACCTATAGACTAGATGTTAAAGAGCTAGGTGAGAACAACAATTACCTACTGCGAGGCTATAGAAGCGAGTGTGGACCCAACTTGATGTTGTTTAGTTGGGTCATATCAACAGAGCCTACTAATATTGGTGGGATCAAAATTCTCTAACTATCACCTTTTATAATTATTTCCCCATTATTGGTATGGTCTTACCAATTATTCTTCCATTCCTCCACTAAATCCATCGTTTATACCCTCCTCATGAATTTAAAGCGCTATAAATACCATCTTAGCCATCCTTTCTATTGGGGGGAACTTTATCTCAAAAGAGAACCAAGATGATGGACTCCTTGTGAGTTTTATGAGGAAAAAATATGATGGGACTAATTATGTATATAAAAGGGAATCCATATGTATTGATTGATAATGAGGTAGAAAGACACTGATAAAATGATTGGTTGGATATCTAATTGAAACTTGTGCTCAAGGGGAATCTTTGGACAATACTATGAATGACCCTTATGGGTTCAATATATATATTATGAATTCCTCAAGGAGTTGATGGAAATCGGGACGTATGAATCTATCTGGATGTTACAGACATCCACATATTTTAATAAGAATTTGATGGTGGATATATTTAGCCATTGGATCCCAGATATTATCACATACCACCTCACACACTATGATGTTAACATTAGTATTCAGGATATGGAATAGAATTTCAATAATCCTATCATTGGTATCTTGTATGATGGATTCATTCCTCCCCAATACACCTGGGATGATGTGACCAATGACTGTCCTTTTTCTTGAGAGATTATTATGTTAGATATAAAGACACACCTGAATGGGGTGCTTTTTGGAGACGGAATCCCTTTAAAGACATGGTCCCAATATTTTATTAAGATGACCCATTTTGTTCCATATTTCAGGAAGCTGAAGGCATGACTTATGAAGGATTCATGTAGTGGGTTAGATTTATATAGTCCCATGGGTGGTGGTGGGAAGTTCAAATATTGGAGATAGGATGTTCTCCTTGGTATCTAACAGCTGGTCCATCTAGCTGGCTTCCTTACCTTGTAATTGAGTGGTTAGTTACTCCCAGTAAAAGAGAAGTGGGGGGGGGGGGTCTATGTCTCTACATATTCTATGGCGATTAAGATGGTCGGGGGAGGATTGAATTGAAATGGAGACATAATTTTTGTAAAATAATTACCACATCTAGTTTCATGTTTATAAGGGAGATGTTTTATACATAAACTTATACCTCATCTAAGGGATATGGGGTTGGATGGGGGCTCATATGTGCGGTTATGATTATGTAAACATTCATAATGTCCCTAAAACTGGCTTTGTGTTGCACCAATATTGTATTAATGGGGTAAATCCCATTATACTAAAATATTAGGAAAACACAGATTTTATGAAATGTAATGAACATTTCCCCTTTAGGACAAGTGGTCTGATGTTGAAAAGTTGTTTTGTGGATGATTTTAAAGATAACCTTAGAAAACATACTTATATGTTTTCACATAGTGAGGGGGTTCTTTCTACCCACATTAATGGGGACCTCATTTTTCATGGTATGCACCATACCATTTTATCCACCAATTTTTTGTGCATCCAATCCTGGCATCGAAGCACTGTCCATGTTAGATCCTAGAAGCCTCTAATGGTAGCTCGCAAATTTTGGCTGATGTTCACTAAATATGAAACAAGTATAGAAATATCCTTTCCCCTCATGATGTAGCAATCATATTATCCCAATTCTATATATATATTTATATCTTCTAATATGATAATAGGAAATTATCCTTTTTGGTGAGTGATGACTGTCGTCCCCTGATAGTTGAATAAAACCCCATACTAAGGAAGCAGTTGGATTCCAAGAGGTCAAAATCTCTGGTGGCACCATAAAAGAAGGTAAATTCTTACCATTTACTATAGAGGTATCTAATTCTATGTATATAAAATAATGTCGGTGACTTGATGTTTTTATTGCCTCTTAGAAATGGGTGAACTACAAGGTGAAGTTCTTTGAGGATGCCCTTTGGGGCATACCGATCCTCTCATAGGTTCTTTTGGATGGTTTCTCTTATATCAGTACACCTCACGATATTACCTTTTATGAGAATCAGGGGAAAGTGATGGTTCTCCGTGGAAGTATTGAAGAGGACATGGAGAGTTACTGAGGTTATATATATTTTCCCCACAAGTCCACAAAATGGTCTTTTTTGGTACGCTTCAAATTTCAATGGATGAGTAAGGTTACCATGTTATCAAGTAAGTGATGATTCTAGGTCTATTGTGTCTCTCATGATGCCACATTGTTTTTTACATCACGCTGGAATAATTTATATATGTGGATACAAGATGAGGATGATGAAGATCACCCAAAACTACCGTCCCCTAAATATACTCCCTTCAGTGCGATTGTTGGGATGACTTTTTGCAATGACCGGGGAGGTAGTGATGAAGGGAACCCAAGAAAATAGGCTCAAATTAGGGAGGTGAGTTCCACCTCTCGGATAAAAGTTCCAATTTCAACCCATTCTAGTAGCCCTTCTTTAGAAAATAAGTTGAAAAAGGAAAGAAATCAGCCCGCATTATCAGACCCTTCTCTTCTGGAACCCCCAATTATAAAGGGTATTGGATAACCATATTTATCTTAAATTATAATGATAGTGCATTCATGATTTTTTGGGAACACAAAGGTCCCCACCAAACTCATTTAGAAGTGATATTGACAATCTATCATAGAGTAAACACAGCCAAAGTTGCTATTACATAGTGTTTATTGACTACTGTTTAAATATCAACCAGTGCCCCATCCAATTCGAAATAGATGGAGGAATTTTTGGAGTGTGTTGATGAAGGTAGTTATTCTACCACAATATTATCTAGTTTGGATGTGTGGTTCAACAAATGAAAATGTTTTCCCCAAGTTTAGAATTTTTTTACTCACTCCATGCCTCTTAACATTTCATTATACTCTCACATTCCTAAAGGGTGCCAAGAAATGATGTGTTATAGATAAGGTTCTTTAGGCGGGGTGAAACCATTCATCAATAGAGGGAGTTGCATATTCACATCCTGAAAAATCAATGGCATTGTTTTATGATGATAATGTGATATAAGAAGGTATATTTGTAACCATAGTCACAACTACTGATATTTGGTAGCACCACATTATTTATCTTGTAACTGGACTACTCCTACATCCCTTTTTATAATTACATCACCTCATAGTTTAAAAGCATTGGTGATTTCCATTTTGGGAGATACTTTAATTGAATCTACCAATGCGGAGGCTGGATCTCTTACCTCATCATAAAAAACCATGGACACAACCCTATAATTGAGAGATCTTGTTCCGGAATACATTATCCTCCCCATGATAATCATAGATCATGGACTTGGATATGAAGCACTATATTTATAAATGGGGAGATAGATGTAGTGGGATATTTGGGTTTTAGTGTCACAAACCCCATTAGACAAGTATAATGAGTGACTGAGTCATCTCAGATTCATGTTTCCAGCCCCTGTATATAAAGGCATTGACTATTCATCTCTTCATTCTTGAGTGAAGGAGGTAATCACTATAAGGGAATAAATGAGGGTCGTTGAGTTGAGGGTATCGACTTCCGAGGCTGCCTCCTCAGCGGTAAAGGATTGGAGAAAGGCTGCGAATGAAGCAACCCAACACACGATGGAATATTCCTCTCACCGGGATGTAATTAACATTGATAAGGGTCAGATGGGTTATCTCAAGCTTGAAAATGATTTTCATTAGAAAGAGTTATCTAGGGTTGAGTATGAATTCCATACATTAGAAAAGTACATGATGGAGCATCACGGATTCCTACATGTGGTAGACAAATCATGTCCTGATGTTGTCTCCCAAGAGGAGGAGTTGTAGCATGTTGTATAGGTGGATACTGAATCTTTTGATCAACTAAACCAATCTATGATTTTACTAGAGAAAAGACTTGATGATCTCAAGGAATCATCTAGAGTGGTGATATAATGGAAGTATAATTTTTAAATCATAAATTATCTTGTGCATTCAGGCTCTAGTATGTGTTTATCAATCCTTTTATACTGTATCTATGGATGAGTTTTTTTAAAATTTATATGATATGTATGATATCCTTCTATTCTGTTATTTTTGTAGTTATCATTGATACCCATCTATTTCTTTTCATTGCCTGATCATGAATTCATGATCTGTAAAGGGATCACCTAGGCAGGATATATGTATTAAGTAATGAGTGATTTTCATATTTTCATTAAGAATCCTTACCGAATATGACCATCTAGGGGTCCCCAAATTGATTACCATGCACTTTAGTTTAAGGTATTTTAGCTTAGAAAATATGTTTAATTAGTTTAAGGAATATTTTCATGGACTATCTATTTCCATTGTTTATGTTATTTTATCTCAGACCGTATATTTCATTAGTTTAAGCCATCTTACATTGAGCGTCTATTTCTTTATTATTTTATCTTAGGCCATCTGTTTCATTATTTTAGGTTATTTTTTCTCAGACAATATATTTTGTTAGTTTAACGAAATTTGGATTGGACCATTTATTTCTATAGTTTAATGTATTTTTGCTCAAATCATTTTGGTCTTTAATTTATGGTCTTTTAGCTCATACTATCTGTTTGAGCATTGGATATGGTGTAGACATGATTGGAGTGACCTAAAATAATCATAGGTGTTGAATCGTACCCTAGTTTAGCTGAAGAACAAGAGGATCGTAATTCCCTTTTGTACAGATACATTCTTAGTCAATGGCCCTAGAAACATATGTAGGAGTGATGGTAATATATACAAAGTTAATACAATGGGTCCATTTAATTCAGTTATCTTTTCCAAGGGCTCTATAAGATCAATAAAAGTAATATAAATGAAGATGTAATACTAGGGATACAAAAACGACCTAGGTATTTGGGGTATGGATGATGTAAATTATTACCTGGGAGTTTGAGTCCATGAATACAAGATGGTGCAAACATGTTTGGTATGTCCCATAACATTATGAAATTCCCGGTTCTTCTATGTTGTTGTAAAGGATCACAAGGATCAAATATCATTTTTTAAAAAGGGATGATGCATTTAGTTTTCTGTTCAAGGCCCTTATGCATCCATGTCGTTCCAAGAGAAAGATGATCCCTACTTCTTTCCAAGGAATATGAAAGATATTTGAAGACTAAAATTTCTAGATGATGAAGATGGAAATGAGGATAAAGCTATCCAGGAAGGGTTCTGGGATTCTATGGAAAAAATATCTAAAAATAAGGCTCAAGCACTATGCCATTTGGTTTTGAATCATGAGACATGGGCCATAAATTTCTAGGAAATGTAGTGACATAGTCAATCATTGAGGGAGGGTACGAATCACAGTGACGTAACATTGTGAATATTGAATCCTATAGGATAGTTAGGTACAAGGATTGTAAATCATGATCTAGAGTTATTGAATCTGGAGAATGGCATGGGACAGTCATACATGGAGAAGTTCAGAAACATTGGAGAGTTGAGTGATTCTATGATGATGATTGGGATCATAAGAATTGGATTTTCATTTTCCAGAGTGGTTCGTTAGGTTGATGACATTTGGTGAAAATGTATCAGATGTGGGAATGAATAAATATTCATGAAAAGGGTCCTTGAATATAGGTATCCCTTATAAGGTCCATGTAAGGTTATGATGATTCACGACACCCCAACTCACAATGTGTGGTTTATGGAAGATGTAAAATCCATGGAGGGTATGAATTCCGTAAAGGTTTCTTCACCTTCTAGTGAACATATTCATACTGTGAGGAGGTGTGAAAAACATTGCCCTAACTTTTTTTTTGGAATAGGGGGTTTAGATAAGATAGCCTTGATTATACTAGTGTTATAGTTCCTACTAGATTTTCGCCTTTCACATTTTCAGCCAATTTTTTCTCTATACACTTGCAATGAAGAGTTTAGCGGGTGGAAACTCAACTTTTTCACAGGTCCCCCTTTGCAGGTTTTCATCCTGACATGTTTTGTTCCTCATTGATTAGTAGTTTAAGGTCTTGAGATTTATACGGTCATGTTCTAGATTTTATGTTCATATCACATTGACCAAAGAATATAAAGTCTAGGGTTATGACTTATCGGGACCAAACATGCATGATGTGACATAAGAGGCTAATTAGGATACCAGGTGTCAAGAGTGATCCAACATATTCTCAATCATAGAAGTGAAATGGCATAAATCATGGATCAGGTTTATCGGTTCATGATTAATGACATGGGATATTCATACAAGGAGCGGTTCAGACACACTAGGGTGTTGTGTGCTATGGGGATGATGTCAGGGCTCATTAGAATTGGAATGTCCTTTTTAGAGGGACAAATTTGGTTTATGACAATAGGAAAATATTCTGGAGCAATGGAAATGCATGACCAGTGAAGAAATGGTTCCTTGAAGATGGGTATCATATCCAAGGGACATGGAAAATTAATGGTGGTCTATAACACATAATACATGAAGTGTGGTATATGGATATGAGGTGATCTTATTGGATGATAGAAGCAACCCACAATCTGATTGACTAAGATAAGTTTCTTACAATCATTTGATAATGAATAAAAATGGGATATGCCCTGTTTAGTTTATTTATATGTAGTGGGGAAACATTTTTGTCCTTTAAGTATAACGTAATGTAGTAAGGATAAGGTTTCGTTCAGTTCAACGTAACATGCTAAGGATGCAGGAATTGGTGTGAAAGGTGGTAATGTTACTGCTGGTTCCAAAGAAGGTAACTTGGGCATCACTACATATCCCATAAAAATGAGAATCAAGACATACATAGTTTTCAATGGTTGTGTTATATAATGTATTGAGGTAAGGAAAAACTCTATATAGTATAACATCATGTGGTTAGGAAAAAATTTTCCAGGAATTTTAAAATCATTTGCTGTGGATGGTGCATCACAGTTTAATATCATGTTGCAGGGACATGTGCGGACAGTTTAGGGTCATGTGGACTAGACTGTAAGATGGAGTTCCTAACATGTGGGTCCTCAGCATGGTTCCATGGATCAATCTGATTTAAATAAGTACCAAAGAGTCTTAGCCACACCATGAACCTTTCTAAGAAGACTCAAGAAAAATGGCCGAAAAGGTCCATGGTTGCAGTTGGGATCAAATACGAAATTTTTTCGCATCACTAAACATCTCATGGATATGACAATCAAGCCACATATAGTTCTGTAAAAGGAAATACTTTACGTAGGTCTATCTCATATATATAGATGATCATTATTTCCGTTTATTGTTATAGCCGGGCCTATGATTGGAGATCCATGCATCACTGTGTATCATATATGAGTAGGAATCAAGCTACACATATTTTTGGAATTTCCATGTAGTTTAACTAAATGCATTGGGGATGAAGGTGGATTGATGTGAATTGATGGGGACGTCATGGTTGGGACCAAGGATAGAATCCTAGGTATCACTACATATATTATGGTGATGACAATTAAAACACACTCTATTCTTGGAGGACTATGTCATTTAATGTCACACGGAAAGAACATTGAACATGTAATTTAACATCATGAGGTGAGGACTCATGGAATTCATTTTATGGAATTGCACTCATGGACATAAGGGATTTGTTGTGTAACTTTATGACTGGCTTGTGAGGGTAAGTACCTACCACTATTCTTAAGCTCACATAAGCTATTCTCGTTGCGAGAAAAATGGAGCGGCACAGGTTCCCTTACAATGCAAAGATAGAAGGTGGTATAAAAAAGGAATTTTATATGATTAATCTACATGACAAATAAGTAGAATCATTGAGTCCCTTTGAATCTCATAGAAAATTAGAATCATGTCATAAATAGTTATTAGGGGATCTTGTAGTTTAACTTCATATGGAAAGGATGATGGGTATCATGATGTGAAGGGGAAGGGGAGTTATTGATTAGTATAGTTTTATGTCATGTGGTATAGAAATTGGATGTGAATTTTAAATCCTTGGGGTAAGGATGAATTCCGTATAGTTTACCATCATGTGGATAGGGTGAACTCCATACATTTTAATATTATGTGATTAGGATGAAATGTTCCATACAGTTTAACATCAATAAATGAGGATGAATGATGAGGCTTACTATGATGTGGAATACTGTTTTCATGACATCCTATGTAAAGTATTTCTTGAGAAATCTCGCATTGGTGGGGAGTGTGATATGCTTCCCATCCATGGTGGCCATCAAATAGGCTCCATTATGATATACCTTATATATGATGTCAGGTCATTCAATCATGGGATAAAATTTTAAGGTATTATTTCCCAGTATCATCTGGTTTTTGAGATCCAACACTAGTTCTATTGGAAGGAATGAGTAGAGGAAATACATTTTTATATAAAGATTGTGCAATCCAATTCTGGTGAACTTCAAGGTTGTGCAAAATTCTCTCATTTAATCGTTCCAACTCATCCACCCAATTTTGCGATGGTTATTCATCTGAGAACAATCAACAAGTGGCTATTCAGAGTGAGGTAACCATAAAATATATGAGAAACACTACCTCAGTCCCATAAAATAGTGAGTATAGTGTTTCTTGTGTAGCATTATGTATGGTGGTATGGTAGTACCACCAATAATGGATGTGTTTATCTATCAAGACATATTATAATTATTCACCATCATCTAGGGTATTTTAGATAATGTCTTATTGAAGGAATCTATCTATCAATTTTCCATTTCATGGTAGAGGGATAAGTGATTGGTCTCAATTTTTTACTCTTGGTAAAGCTTCTTTATCTCTACGGAAAAGAAGTTTTTGTTGTTTTCTACCAATATTGAATGAGGTAATCTAGACCTAGTTTTGATATGGGACCTCAAGATGTTGATGATATTATTAATATAGACATGCTTGAGGGGTATCTCCTTAGTCCATTTCTAAATGTAGTTGGTGGAAGTAAGGATATACTTGAACTGCATAGTGATGGACAAGCGATATGATCCCAAAACATCCATCCCCCAAATGGAGAATGGTTAGGAATATTTAGAAGTATTTAGAAATTCTAGGGGAATATGGATAATGCTGTCATGAATCTGGAATGCATTAAATATCTTGGTGAATTACACACATTTTTGTATCATGTTTTTCTAGTAATATCCCCACATCTTGATTTGGTGGGAGAGCCTGGGTCAAGATTTATGGGAACTATAAGAGCCTACCAGGTCTTCCTCTATGACAGAGAGAACTTCCACTTATACTATTCACCTGGGGACAATGCCATCAAATCCATGCATATACAGTATTAGTTTTGTCATTTGGGCTATCCTGAATAGTGAAGTTTGATACCCAGTGTCGAATCTGTTCCCTTACAGCACGATCGGATGAGATTTTCCCCTAAAAAAGATTGACGATTATGGGTTCCATCCATACAGAGGTGGTCATTGGTTCACCACACTCAATAGAAGTTCTGACATGGTGGGACTCTTCCATGTCGCATATGGTGACTGATTACAGCATTCATTGATGTGTAATATAGAATCATTCTTCCTCCTAATCAGGGGTTCAAAGGATGAAAGCTATATTGTCTAGTGTGTCAGCACAAACATTCTATGCTCGGGGAACAAAATGTATGGGGGGTTCGAAGGGAAATTCTGCCAAGAATCCCAGGACATATCCAATGAGTGTTGCCAAAACCTCTTTCTTAATGTCATATTCTCTATTTACCTGCATTATTTCTAGTTCTGAGTCTCCTTTGATGTTCAGGTAGGCTATGTGAAGCTTTAGGGATAATTCCATGATAGTGATAAGATCTTTTTATTCTTCCTCATTATTTATGAAGCATTCTGATAATGATAAAGATTAGGAAGAAACCTCTTTATCAAGGGAGACAAATACAATCCCCATGACACTCAATTAAGCTTCAGGTTCCTTATCCTCTTATCGACATGAAATTGGTAAGAACCATCAAAGAACATATCCAATATTTGGGAAGTTTCATGGGAATAAAATACATCTTTAATAGGGATATCATTGAATTTTATGGTATTTTTCTAGACAAGGTTTTTTGCGAGGAAATTAGACTGGGTATGCCCTTTCAACAACTTCTGAGATATGAAATGGATGTCATATTGCTGAAGATTGAGTTACCAGCAAGCCAAAAACTCATTCAATATGGTGTGGGCATGTATTTAATTGATAAGATCAATAATAGAGAGCAGGTGGACCTCATAGTAATATATTTAGTGCCTCAACTATTTCCATACGATGATGAGTTAGAGGCATTTCTTCTTGACAATAGAATATTGAGTGTTAGTACCTAGAATGGTCCAGATGAGTTAGTAGTTACTGTTATCTCTTCCCACATATATCTTCTATGTGAAAAGGGTACCTAATGAGTGCTCTATAGTTTCCACATAGAAGATGAGTGTCAGACCGTCCACCAGAGGCATTAAAACATGTGTGTGTAGTTAGTACCACTTGATACATTCAAAGGATTTCTAATAGGCATCGTATCATTGGTAGGTGGATACCTTATTCATTAACCTAGTTAAGGAAATATCAATTCTAGATAGGTTGGATATTAATCTCCAAATGTAGGTGAGGTTCCATCAGAGTCCCCGTTGTGTATTTAGGTTCCTGGAGGGTGACATTAACAAAAATCACTAGTATTCTATGGGTCAACCTCTATGTCCTGATGATGTACCAAAAATCAGAGGAATATCCCTAATGTTTCCCCAAAGTAATATTTTAGTGAATTCATATTTATACAATTCTGTCAAATCTTTTTAAATATTTCTCCAAGATCAATGAGGTTATCGCACCAATTTCAAGATTAACAACTAGGTCGTCGACATAACACTCGTCTATTCTTCCCAATAATGGATTAATTTTGGGATTCATGTGGTGCACATTCATTAACCCAATGATCATGAAATAATAATAGAACATCCATTGATGTTATATAGTGGTAGTGTATTATTCATCCACATGGGCCATCTTGATTTGTTTTTACCATGAGTACCCGACCGTGAAAGAAAAGGCATGGAAGCCAACTCTTGCATCGATCAATAGTTCTGTGATCGGTAATGGAAAATTAACCACTGGTAAATTCCTATTATTTTCTATGATGCCGATGTAGACCCTAATATTTCCATTATTCTTCTTGATGGGGAGGAAATTGGAAATCCATATCAGGTATTTCACTTCTAGAAAAAAGTTGGCTTTGATCAACCTGTCGACTTCAACCTATAAATTGCAGTAATTGGAGGGTTGTATCATATTGACTACTTTCTTGATGACCTGATTCTCATAGGGAAATACAAAAGTGTACATATCCACATCTAGATTAAATTTGGGAATTTCTAAGTAGTTCCAAGAAAACACATATCCGTGTTGAATCAGAAATGAAATTCAAATATCCTTCAATTTTAGAGGAATGGAACCAATAATCAATGTATCTTTTGGGTCTTCTTATATCCCTAGATTTATATGTCTGAGACATTCTATATAAGTGGATACACCTTCCTCAAATAATAGAGTGGAAATTCTGAGATAATCCCCATTTTCATACATTTCTGAGTTTTTTGGAGATGTATTCGGGTGAGGATGGATACCTGGTGGCCACTCCATCAATATCATGGTGAGGGAGGCTATGAGAAGAAACATCATCATTTCTCAACATCTGAGTTACTATAGAGATATTACAGATTTTATTGCTGTTGCTAAGGATAAGAGTGGTTTGGAATTCTATGTTCAAATATTCTACTTCAAACATGTTGATGGGGAACACATAATCACCATCGAGCATACTCTGGGGATTTATAAATGTGTCCCCATATCCATTGGGAGAAACAACCTATATATCATCATATTCTATTTTTTTCTCACCTCCCATATTATAGAAATATTCTCCGGTAAATATTTCTCAACAAGTCTCGAAGGGGGAATCGTCACCACATAATATTCAATCCTTTCCATTATTGGGGTACTTCTAAAATAGATGGAATGTCAATAGCACTGCCAAGAAACTATAAATTCATGGCCTCCCAAGAGGGAAATTATTTGTGGTGTATTTCTTGACAACCATGAATTTGACATCAGATGTGAGATCCCCAAATTGTTCTTGGAGTTTTATCTTCCCTAAGGGCCTCTATCACACTTTTCATATCCCTAGATAGTAATATTTGTAGTGGATAAGTTCCCTTATCTACACCCTAGTCATTGAAGGGTCCACACTGGGATAATATTGATTTATAATCTGTTATCAATCATCATATATTTGGAAATTGATATTAGTAAATATTCCGGAAATGTATAAGGGTTGGATGTGACAATGGATAACCTCCTCCTGATCTTGAATAGTGAATGATATAGTGACATTATAATACATAGTCTCGACTAGATATACTTAGTGGCAGTGACTGCTATCTAGAACTCATGTGGGATTCAAAGGGAATCAATGAGTGCCTCTAAGAGTTATTTTCTTAGACAAAGTCCGTCTAGGATCATGAGATTAGATGGAACTACAACTAGCTATTTTAGCACTTCGTATTTTTGCACTAGAGGTATATGATTACCAATATAGGGATACTCCTGGTGAATTGGTTCAAGAGTTTTAGAATCTGAGGTAGATAGACCAGGTTCTTGTGCTAAGGTCGATAGAATATTATCTACCAACATCACAATCTTTTCCAACCTTCCCTGTTGGAAGGGTTGATCAGTATGGACCCCATCTAGGTGGTCATGAAAGATAATCGGGTGCAAGTGACTGCTAGAGGGCTCTAAGACACCACCTTGCCTCCTAGGGATGAATGGAGTGCATAACCATATGTATCAGCTACATATATATCCTCTATTGGGACATGAAGAAATATTTATTCTTTCTTTCTATGCGCTATCTCTTATATACTCAGATCCAATGCATTCATTCTCCCTATCCTTAGCTATATGTGAGAAAACTATATTTGGGAGAATACTCTTCATTCAATAAGGATTCTATCATGTTTATTATCTTGAGAGAACCAACGATTAGCTCCTTATCTAACAAGGACTCCATTTGGTGGGGTGTTGGATGTCTTACAGATGTCATATGGAAGAATTAAGCGATAGATAAGGCATGCATTGGAGGATTATATGACTCTTCCTCTTCTATTTCATTCATTAGTTGGTGGTAACAACAAACCTTAGGATGTCTATTTGACACCTCTTTTTTGGGTGGTAAATCTATTGTTGGCCTGTACAACTGTTCTCTCAGAGTGGTGTGGGCTCAACCAACTATGTTATGTACCATCCAATTGTCAAATTTTTTTACATGTCTGGTAGGGACCACTTGCCAATCATCCCATTCTTTTGGACGGACCATGGTTATTCTAGCCACTTTTTCTTGAGAATTATTCAGCAGTACTTGTCTGGAATCAATCTTCCCGAGATGGTAGTCTTTTAAGATGAATCAATTTGGATATTATATCCCAACCTTATATCAAAAGGGAATTAATTGGGCAGGTCGGTGAGGTTGAACTCATCGGGTTTCCTGAGCTGCAGATCTGTGAAAAGGTTATTGTTCATGGATTCCAAGAAATAACAACGGAATTATTCATTCTTGAAAGATTACACCTTATTACTTCGTTCATCAAATCCGGGAAGACCCATGTTTCCTTATACATCTAGATGAGGTAAATTTTGTGGTTGTTGTCACTCGATGGGATGTTTTGGTCTGTTTGTGGAATTTTTGGGTATACAAATAGGTTCCACTACTGGATCGAGAGTGATATTTGAAGCATCCATTATATAGGGATTATTTCCCTATGTTGTGGTCATGAGTTGAACTTTGAAATGGGTTTGGTAAATGGCCTTTTCAAGGTGTAATGATATTTCAACAAATTTTCGGAATCCACGTAGATATTTCATTGGAATTAGGGGTGTCTAAAACTCATACCTAATATTTTCAGTACAGACCACTAGTAGCTACTCTTGTGGGAGTGGGATGATGAGTGAATAGGTCAAACCCATCCACATTTCTATGAATCCAGACACCCTCTCTTTTTCACATTGTTTAGAATTTTTCAGGTCAACTCTCATTAGATTATTTAATGTTGATCTAAATGTTAAAATAATTGATGCCAAAGGTCTTAATATCATGACACAGATCCTGTTGGTATACTTCTATACTAAACTAGGTTTGGCCCTATTATAGTCTATACCAAACACCTTATCTTTGTTTCCCCCTGTTGATCTCAAGGGACCATCATCAACCCACGTTGGTACATGTGTGTGTGAGATGCTACTTGGGTTTTCCCACACTATCAAATGAGTAGAAGGGGGTATGACCAATGTCGGTTAGAATTTTGGTATCATTGACACATTCAATATATGGTTTCATTTTAGGATACATATCCACGCACCACCCTTCCATGGCTCCCATTAATGTAGCCATGGACTCAATGAAGTTGTGGTGATCTAGGGACTCTGCTACATGGATTGTTTCCTGCCCTTGGGGATCTAACATGGGTTGATGTGGTGGCCCCATTTATTATCTAATTCAAATTTTCTATTTGTCCAAGAGCTAAATCGTTACCTTTTTTAGGAAGAGGATGTTGATTCAATGTAGGGAAGTGATGTTCATTTTTGACTTCCCCATGCATTTGGGTTAGTTTCCTAGGCCCTAAGACATTATAATATTCAGAAGCTTCCCATGATGATGGATGAGTTGCATGATGGAGATCATTTCTCTCTTCTTGTACATGATAACCCCATTGGATTGTTTTCCATGATAAAATCATCATTAGGATACCAAAAATATTGTATTTCTTTCTCATATTTTTATAATCAGTCTTCTGGGTAAGTAACCTAATTCCTTCTATGTGGTGATCAATATATGTATATACCTATCCCCTTGGGAGTATTTCATCTGAGGGGGGGAGGGGTTGTAAATTCGATATTTGGAATTTCCATTTTGGGGCTGTCTTTGGTTCCGGATGCACACAACCTCATTTGGTGCATTCAAGTCACCCTCCTACAATGGATTCTTTTCCATGTTTCAACCCTTATTTTTTGTGTTGGGTTCAATATATTCCATGTTTACAGTGATGAAACACAAAGGGGAATATCGAGAAAATGTGTTCCTTCCATTTCTTTAGACGCAACAAGATGATTCTGCACCACTTCTATCTGGGTCGTGATTCAAACTGTTGGCCTTATTGGGGATTTTTGGATTGCAACCCTCATAGGGATTAATCATCATCAATTCACATTCCTCCCACTTTGGTCCATGAATTTTTATCCTATGAGAGTTCATGGTTGGGGCTTTTGAATGTTCCCCAACCATCAGAGGATTGTCTTGCAGTAGCTAAGACGTCGGCCGTTAATTCATTTCTCCCAATTTGGACAAGACTAATTCCCTCTATGGTGATGATAATTATGGAAATTTCCCTAGACTTCTCGGAGTGGGGTTATTTAGAGACATAGTTGGCATTTATTGGTCAAATTTTGGAGGATCCAATGGCCCTAGTTGGGGAAGTGATGACTCTCAATATAGACATGAAGGTATTAATTACATCATCCCAATCAGGAAGGGTTATTATGATATCATTGATTATGTTTCCAGGGTCCTCTTAGGTGATGATGAACCTAGGGATATTTATTGAGATATAAATACCCCAACCTAGTAGGATGGGGTTCTCTGGAAGCTACTACTGATGCATCTAAAATTCTTGTAGGAATTGATCATCAAAGAGGTGGAGGTGGTTGTATAATTTCTCCCAACCCAGTGAATTGGATCCACTATTATATGGAAGATACATTCACTAAAATAGAGGTCTGCTTAATGTGGGGTAATAGTGTTCACATATAACACGAGAGTGATGGCGACCTGTGATGAGAATCATTTCTTAGGAGATGTTGTCGGGGTGATCGAAGGTTTAATATCCATCTTTGAAATGATATCATAATATTTTGAGGGACATAGTTTAAAGTATCATTGGCTATCATCTCTCGCTATCTATAATGTCTGGGAACTATTAGAGGAGAGGCATTCTATTTTATTGAACAACTGGCCCGAGTGTTTCCCAGCCCCTTAATATTTTGGGAGGCTGTAACAGTTCAGGATTTTTTATATGAAGAAATATGATATTCCAAGGGAGTGGTGAAGTTTAATTATCCATACAGACCATATAAAATAATTTATATTCCAATTTTAGCATCATATAACAGCTACTGAATAATCAAGATGAAATGAATGAAAGCATGTTGCTTGTTTGTGTTGTACTTTTCAGTTTTGGATCCCGAGCCATAGAGATGAAAGATAGGTCTATATAGAAATAGAGTATCCCATTTTTTCAATGGTGAAACTCATATCTAGGATATTGGAGATATCTATCATTCATTCAGTGATGATTGTCCCACTTATTATGGAATATATGACAAATGATATAATTATATAGTTTTTTGGGATCTCATAGTTTGAAGTAGCGAAGGCCCTGAACCTGATGGTGAGGTTGTCTCTAGCTAACTATATACATTTGTCAATTTCAGCCTCCTCCTCACTAGACTCAAATGCCTCTGCCCGGTCAGGCCATATAAGATGGCTCTGATGGTCTCCCACTGACAAAAATGTAGTGTTACTAGAACGTGATGGGGAAACATATACAATTTACCCTAGTGTTTCAAGAACCTCTACGTATAATGGTTTCATTGTTTGGTTTGCCGACTAACCATTTGTAGTTGAAAGAAGTATGTGATCATTGTATAATGGTTTCCAGTGTTTGTATATAAAATTCAAGTGTCATGGGAGTATATTACTACAATAAATAAGCTATTAGAATTTTTTGATATGCTATCTCATTTTTGATAGAAAAATGAGCCCTTCCATAGGCATGTTCCATTCTCACTTGCTGATCCACAATCAAGATGAGAGTATAAGAATGATCATTAGCCTTTCGGATATGAAGCTGGTATTTCACGGTAGGAGTATGATCTTACCACGAGGAATGTGCCTCTCTAACCATGTTGTCCTTAGTTGAATTATGAATATTATTCTAGTCCAAAAATTCATTCTATGTCAGAATATACTGATGGACCTCCAAAATGGGAGAAGGAATTTGACCCTTCTATGGTGTTTCCATGGAATAATGCTTGCGTTGTTGTTCTTCTGTGGAAGTAGGAATATGTGCCTGACTATAATCTTAATCTATAATATTTCGTAAGTATACATTGAGTGGAATATGGGCAAATCTCGAGGCTTAAAACATTTCCATTTGGTGAGATTTGACCAGAACATGGGTATGTGCCCATTCCTGGGCCTTTTGATTATTCTTCCAAACTTCTTCGACATGAATGTGTCCTTTTCCTAAGGTGATTGATTCTCTCACATGGTTGGCCCTAGTTATTATGGGGAAATGAACATGATCTGATGACTCTTTCTTCACCAGAAAATTCCAATAATCCTCCCAGGTGGGATCAAGAGTTTGCGCTATCTCTATTACAACAACTTGTTCATGATTTTTAGGGTGTTGTGTTGTCCTGGATAAAGGGATAAGATTATTCACCAATCTCTTATTTTGAAATAGTGAAATAATATTTCAGCATAGTTCTCATTTGTGGCAAAAATGTATTTTCATTTTAGCAAGGTGTATACAGGGATATGAATATGGAAATTTTCTCACTTCATGATGAACTAGCATGCTAATTAAATTGAAGTGGGGATATGTGCCCAAATTGTTCCTACTTGTTCCATCAAAGTATGCAGATGGGAATATTGTAATGGGGAAATAATATGATCCTCCTCCATGCATGCTATGGGAATATTCCTTCAAACTTGTTTAGAGCGAGCATGGAAATGAGCATTCTAGATGGTCTCTGCCTGATTGTACAGATAGAAATTATCGGAAGGAGTATGGATATGCACTCACTTTTAGATATCAAACACTTTTCTCCTCTTTTGTGTTTTCATGGAAGCTCATTCATGTCCATCATAGGATGATATGTATCAGATAATACCCTCAAGAAAGTGACTGAGGGGTACCTGCGGAATGGTGTTGGAATCAACAATTTATAGGATTCCTCCTAGGTGGCTCCTAAAAAAGGATATTTATCTATATTTCTAAAAAACCTTCCTCAGATACATAACATGGTGGTTTTCACACTTTAGGGATAATATCATGAGTCTTTTGTTTGTGGGATCAAGAGCAACAGGTTTAGCAGCCGCCTTCCCTAGGTATTGTTGGCACGCCGCTTGTTGCGTCGGGAGAACCTCGCGAGCAGGCTCAATGGTTGGGATAGTACCATATTGATGGAACTCTCAAACCATCATATTGGATACCTACTGTGGGAGTCACTAAGTAGGTGATATTGTTTTTCAAGCTGTGAAAGTTTCAGTTTCAGACAATTTTCTGAAACAAATGTTGGATGATGATGCCGTCATCTCGAATCATGATGATGAAGTTGTATATGAAATTATACAGATGAAAAATAAAATGGTTATCAATAAATTAATTATCATATTCATAATATTCTCAATTATATATGCATGGTTAACCCCTTTTTTATTTTTGATTCGGACATTCCGCTAATATAGGCTTATCAAAACAAGGATGGAATTACAAGAACACTAGCTATAGAGGACCACTTGTAATATTATTCCTATCTTATTTCATTGTTTGTAAATGGTTTACAAAAACGTTTTATAAAGAAATATAACCCAATATTTTTGTGATTGGAGAGATTCTCTAAAGTTTGACCATTTTGTTTTACAAATATGGCATGGAATGGGTTTTAATCATCGCGTTACCATTCTAATATTTCCCTGATACTCCCAATGGTTCCCACATCTGTAGATGGGCACATAACATCATTCTAAAGGCCAGAGGGCATCTGTTTTTTTAATTCCAACTACTCTTAGGGACATGCATTGGTCAAGAATATGTAGGTTTGGGCTCATCACATCCATTTGGGGGATATTATTGCCTACATCGGGACTCTATTATTGATTTATGATATGTTCAGTAATCTCAACCTGATCTCGATACCAGACCTGTTACCCTAACAAAAACAATTAGGTCAATTCTCCTTTATATGAAATGACTTGGATATCTTAGGTGAGTTTATCTATATTTATCTGTGATTCTTCATCATTATCTAGTAAAATGTGGTTCCTTATATGATGTAACCATATAACCAAAGGATACAGAACATAATCCCATATGAGGTGGTGATTAATATTACAGGGATGATATTGAACCATTACGAGGTGTCCAACAAATCCTGGTTAATGCAGGAAGAAAAACCCACATAGTTTATTTAACCCATTCAGTTTTACATCATGAGGTATGACTTATATAGGTTATCTAGGAAACCTTCACACTCGGGTCCTGGAGGGACATCCAACATATGATGAATATAATGATAATAAGTTTAGTTGTAGTTTATTATTTCATGAATTGTATATTGGGTTTTCCCATGTCATTATTGAGACTCTTAGTGCATATGACATGATTTCCACAACTCACTAATATCACATGATCCATGCATGGTGTGAGAAAGAAGGGATATAATATAACCAATGTCATGTATTTGGTCAAGGGACTCATATGCTGGTGCATCCATGGATGATCAACATGGAGCTCGGGCCTCAGAGGGAGGTGGCCAACATATCCTGAATATTGAACGAATTGGGGTTGTTGTAGTTCCTATTATATTTGGTATTACAATCTGAGGCTACCCATGATGGTGGAGATTTATGTTTATGGGGAGGTGTTCATTTCACCCCCTAATCCCATGTTAACCATGCTCAGGATGAGAAAAAAGGGGAATCATATGATTAGGCTCTTGGCATATGGGTATGTGAAATTCATATTAGAACAATCCTTGGGGTGTTTGGTATAGATCTTGGGACTTAGGGAGGCATCTTACATATCTAGGTTATGGTAGGAATCAAAGTTCTCATAGATAATTTTACATTTGGGAATACACAATAACGTTTCCCTATACCATTCTAGGGGTTTATAAGATAGATGATAAGTACATTGAGACTCCCTATTCCCAAGAGAACCATGCTCTTTGGTGAGAAATAAGGGATATAATGTAATCAATGCCTTTTTCTTCGGACAAGGGACTCATATGGTTGTTCCTCCATGGATGATCAATATGAAGCTCATTCTTTAGAGGGGGGTGATATACATATCATGAATATGGTATGAATTTGATTTGTAGTAGTTCCATTTATTTAGGGGTTTACACACTATTAATTCCTTATTAATTGGGGCATATATTCTGAGGAAACACAACATTGTTGAATTCTGGGATTCCATAGTGATCGATCCTTCTTTTCTAGAAATGTTGTAAGACCCAGTTGGCACATATTGGGAACTATCTCATGTCCTGGCATGAAACATATGTATGGTGTCATGGGAGTTAGTGTGGAATAACCCCAGATGTGTCACATGTCTCGGATGACACCTCTTTCAGACACCATGATGCATGGTTGATATGTTTGGAGGACATCATGAGTCTCAACTGACGTGACCAGAGGGTGTTTGCGGGGGCTTGGTTTTCATTCCCAGATTCTTTCATGATACTTTGATGATGTGAAAAGGTTCCATTATATGAGTGTGATGATATTTCTAGAGGATGTCTCCAGTCATGGGTGATGGACCCAAAGAGTTCACAAGATCAACGTGGTGACCATGGGGGCACATTGTGTTGTACTACGACATGTCTGGATGAATTCTCTTATACAAGATTACTTGTTGAAGGGGTGTTTCAGCATATGGACGACTCACCCTAGTGTTTTCTCAGGACTTTTGATGACACACATAAAGTGCATGAGTGGTAGTGATCATTTCTTTATCTTATTACTTATGCCTATAATCTTGCTTATAACCCTTGTATTGGGAATACCAAGGTTTCTTGTAGTCTCAGTTTCATTGAGTCTCGCATGATTTGGATGAAATGGGGTATGTTATATTCATGTACTATCAAAATTCCTTCATGTGATCTATGAGTGATCACATTAGGAACATTATGTATAGTGGATAACTACTTCTCTTACTCATAGGTATATTACGTGATGGAAGGCTGCATAGTGGAGTGATCGTTTTCCCCAATAAGTCTTCAAAAGATGATAGATGAATCCTATAGATCTTTGCAATCAGGTTGACAAAAAATCCAACTCTTTTTCATGTTGTGGTGGGGGAATTTATAGGAATCTCTACACTTGATACTTGAAAATTTTTCTGGAGTATTTGATAGATGTCCATGTTTGAGTCAGAGAAGGGGAATGGAACCATGTGGGTTTTTATGTCTCTGTAGTAGAATGATTCATGTTAATTGCATGATTTTCATTTATCAGGAGACTCGTTCATCAAAAGGTCATTTATCAGATTATTTATCATTATTTTAGGCTTTTTTTATTAAGAGTTTGTGTGAAAGGACCTATATTTTGTTATGATGGCATGTATGAGGGCCATCACATGATTTAAATACTGATGGGATGACACTCAAGAGACCTTGGGGGACATGTCATGGGGTATTGGTGGACAACACTGCATGTGTGCTAGGTGCGTCACTTGCCTTTCTAGGATAAAATGTACCTATCTCCACCTCCCTTTTAATAAATTTTATTTAATGTAACAAACCATGGGAGTCATGTGATATTTCATGGGTTTTCTCGATGGTATTTCTTCTAGTTTTTTGGACATACATAATGTGACCAATTTGGGCTGTATAGGGTGGTGGGTGCGCGATCATTTCATGGATGAATCTATCCATATTTTCTTATGAACTGAGGAGTTTTCTAGGGTGTTTCATGCAGTGTGGACGAAAATACAATAATCTTTGGTGAGGCTAGGAATGCATGTCATTGAGGAATTGTGGTACCTTTCGTGTTGTTATGGTCACGTGTTTATTGTCCTTTAGTGATCGTGAACCCCTCTTGCCTCCTTCCTTTTTATGCCCATTTTAATATTAAAAATTTTATGGACAATCCAAGTTGTAATGAGTAGTATCTATGATTTTCAATCAATTTTGGAAGATGTATCACTTGAAAAAATATGGGAAATATGAAGAGTGTGCAAGCTTATAATGGATAGTTCTGTCCATAAATCATTAGAGAGCTATGGGGTTTTCGGGACATGTCTATTGACGTCCATGCGACAAGGATGAAAAACCAGAGGGTTTGTCTGGGGCGAGGCAGACATGTCACCAAGGTATATTCACTACTCAAAAATTACTGAAGGAGTGAATCATATTTCTTTCAATGACTGAAAACCAATAGCACATCATTCATATTATCTCTTTTTTTTATGTGGAAATGTCTCAGAGGTCATATGAGATTTCTCAAAATAACTAAGGGATATTATTATTCTTATTGATGAACTGAAACATGAGATTCATGGCCAATATTCGTCACATCCTTTATAATTTGTTCCCTATTTATTCTCAATGGAGTTTGGAGGGGTTGTTAAGAACATATCTTTGAAAAACCATGCAGGTTGGGAGAACTCATTCTATTGTCTGAGGGGCCTTCGCAAGAGCTGAAATATTTGTTGAATAGGGCTCCGTGGGACTTTCCTTGATGATGAAAAATGTGTGGGGCCATCACGTGACTCTGAAATGGTCACATGATCATGTATCTTTTAAAGGCTTCACGAGTCTTTGACCATTTTCTTATTGCATGATTTTACTGAAAAAATCCTTGAATAACATCCATAATATGATATGAAATCTCTAAAGTCATTCCAATGATCCTCCAATCTATTATGAAGTCTCTACCAAGCATTTTTTTTCACACTCTAATGTAAGGAACCTTACTTTCATCATTTAAATTGAAGCACCTTCATTGGAATTTGTATTTATTATTTCAATTATTTATAATTACATTTATTTATAAAACATTCCTTACAATCGAAATGATTTTATTTGAATGTTCTTCCATTTATCATCTCTTATTTTGACCATAACCTAAGATACTACCATGCCAAAATTTCTTCAGGGATTTCTCTCTTATCATTTTCATTCATGATCATCATTTATGTTATGATTATTTGCATCAATTTATGGCTGTTTGGGTAAATTTTATTGCAACCCACTTATTTTAAAATATATTTACAAATTAATATAGACCCCTTTCTCTATCTTAAACCAATTTTATGAATTCTTTTGTGATTATATCATTCTACTAATATTTGTTTGTGATTTTACATTCCAAAAACAATTGTCCAGTGAATATTGTACCCATTTCCTATCATGGGAATCCAACTCTATACACTTATACCCAGTTTACATTGAAATTACATATATTTATTCTACACTACTTGATCTTGGAATAAAATATGATGATGAATGAATCCATGTTGTATGATCTATGTGACACACATAATAATGAGAATAAAATGAATGTGAATGGGGCGAAAAAAATTAATTATTGATTTAATGTATTTGGTAATTTTTAGTATCAAGATACATCATTTAATGAAATGGAGTGATCCTGAATCCCTGAAGATATATTTTTCACAATTATTTCCTATTAGTTTAACCCTGACCTACATTTATGATGTAGTGTTTTAAGTCGTTTCCACATTTCCCTTGTTATGATTATCATGATATATCATATCTAATTTTTAATTTTAATTATTTATAGTATTCTTATGCCCCATTTAAATTACTATTTTATAACATGCATCATCTTATTCTATGATTATTCTCTTACTGGGATTTATAGCTCACCTGGTTCTTATGCATTTTTTTATGTTATCCCATGCAGTTTAAGAACGAATGAATATTATGAACATGTTAAGAAGGTTTTCAATAGCGATGATGTATTCCTTGTTATAAGTTGATATGAAATGAACCAAATTGAAATAGTCAATAGGATTATTGATACTCCATGTTTTATTATGTTTAATCTTATGTAACAAATCATTATTTAATGTGAAATAAAGAGAACTGTTGTTATATTCATTAGGTATAGGTATACATAACCCTTTGGTATGACATGAGATTTAATTTGAATTATTTTTTTGGAAGAATAAAATTTGATCTTTTAAGCTTTTGGTTATCTGGGATTCATGGTCATTTAGTTATGGAAATATTTATGTTGATCTATGGATTTGGAGATTAATATGAAGGTTTATTAATTTAGGAAATTATCTTAACTTTTTCTACGCATTTATGGTTTTTCATAATGTGTAATGAGAATAGAAAAATATTTATATCATTTTTTGGACTCATGTGATATGTTAGAAGTTAATTTTATTGATTCATGCATACAATATTTATCTCGATTACTCATAATTTGGTTAAATAGATGAGATTGTTGTGAAAAATAATTAATTGATGAAATTATACTTTTAATGTAGTTATATTTTATTATTTTCTTAATCTATACAGTAAAATTATCCCACAAATTTTACAGAAGGATCTTTAAATAATTTTTTCCATTTTCAGTTAATCGATATTATATTATCTCTTAAAAATGAGTAATGTTATGTCCTAAATGGCTCTTCCTTCCAAATCCTTTTTATTACTTCCCACCAGTGTTCTCCTATGTTGAAACCTATTTATATGTTTATTAAATGTGAGTTCTCAAAACAAATATTTTTTTACATAATTTAATTTCCAATATATATAAATATATAGTTTGATAAATGATTTTTTATACCAAAATAGTGTTAATAATTTTTTTTATGATATTTATAGTAAATTAATTAGACTACATGTTGTATAAAAAAAGGTTATAGTTGTTCCCGGGCTATAATGTGTTCTTAGTGAACAATGAAAATAATTATAATGTAATATTCTATGTTTTTGATACATCATGATGACATCACACATATGATGTGTGAAAATCAGGTGTTGGGGGATGATAATCATTGAGTATTCCAATCATGAAGTTTTATATTTGTGATATAACATAGTTTAGATCATGAGGAATGGCCCACCAATCGAAAAACCACATGTTTGGGGATCCATTTGTTATTACTATATACTAAAATTTGTATTATACTCATGATTTGAGATCACTATAATTGTGCTTAATTTGATCACGTAACATTATAAAAATAAAAAACCATGTCATTGAAATAATGGTGAGGTATCTTTTGTTGGGTGTGTCATTCGTGGTATGACATTTTTTGAATGATCGTGATTCAATTATTATCCTTCTATTTAAAAAATTAATATCACGTGAATGGTTGATTAGGATGTTAGTACCTTCAAAAATTCCTTGATATCCTAGTCAATGGTATGTTTTTACAGTATGATCAAGAAAAAATAAAGGATGGAAGGATGATGAAATATGTTTGTGTCTTAATCTCTGAGATATCGTATGAAAAAGTGGATATATTACATAGTGATTTTTTCATAGGAAATGTTTTCGTTTCTATGATTATTAATTATATCATTAAATGAATTTATGGGATTCTATATTCTACACCTATTTTGTAAATATGGATAAATTCTATCGATAAAAGGTCCTAGAGGGCCATACATAATAAAATATTCAAGAATCGTCCATTTTCTTGTGAATAATTGTACACGAAATGTGGGTCCCCACCATATGGTCCAACTGTTTACCATGTATTTTAGATCACTAATAAATAAATAAAATCATTATTATTCAATAATGGAATAATTAGTTGAATGTATTTATTAAAAGTATTTACTAGTCTTTAAGGAAATAAAAGTAATAATATTATATGAATGAATATTATTTTTGTATTTCATGTTCTTTTACTATAAGTGATAATTATGGGCTATGATAATAACTCAAGTTCACCACTTAATATATTTAATATATATTAAAACAAGATGTTAATATATAAAAATAATTTATTCCAATGATATTTAATCATAATTATTTATTTACTTCTTAATTAGTAGACTTTAAATATACAGATGTCGAGGAACCAAAAGTGGGATGTTTTCACATCGACTATATAAAAAGGGGAGGATCTCTATTCTAGTTCTTTTCCATTACAATGTATTGTGATATCCTCAATCCGCTCACATCCTATAAGGAGAAAGTGTCAATCTAATCATGATATCCCGTAACACCATTATATATCAAAGGAACGCGATCTAGTTGATCATCAGGACGTCACATAAATCATCAGAGCTCCACAGTAGTACCGTGATAAATTTTATAGGTGTATTCATGGATTATTGAATTATGTTGGGATTATATATATGGGTTATATATTGAATCATTTAATAAGTAGTCACCAATGGCATAGGACCAATGAGCGCCCTTTTATTTGAATGAGGTACTCGTTCTGTTTTATTTTCTCTACTTTGACAATTGTAATGGGATCCTCAGACTCTACCAGTACTCAGATCACCAGAGTGGTAGATGTTTCTTCACTCATGTGATGAATAATTTTAAATCCAATTCCCATTGACATCTCATGTGTTCCTTAGTGACATTAATTGATTTCGTAAGGATCATGTGAATTTATTGGATCAATAAAAATTATATTTCATTAAATTAATGTAGAGTACATTAATTTGGTTTAAAAAAACCAGGTGTCAGTCAAATATCATATTTCCAGTATATAACCATTTAAAATTCATTATATGGACCATTTTTGTCCTTTTGGGTGTTAAATTTTTTTAAGAACGAAAATAATGTTGTGTTTCTCAGTTTTATAGAGACCTTTAGCTAGGTACCTTCCAGAATCTGGAAATTAGAAATGTGTCAGATGACAGAAAACATATTCAACTAGCATGGGAAAAAATATAACATTATTATTAGATTTTCATTTTTAATAGGATTCTTAAAATGGGATACCTCTTATTATATTTTTACATAAATAATACAAAAAAATTAAAAGCTCTATAACTGATGTGTTATGTTTTCTATATTATATGATTTTGTTTTGATTTAATTAAAATATAAAATTACTTCTAGACTAAGGTCAAATAATTTTTTTTTTCAAAATTTGTATCCTTTTGTCATAGGATAGGTTGGAAGTAAAACCAATAATATTAATTTGATTCCTTTTGAAGGTTAACCAATTTTTATCATAACATCCTAAAATAAGCCACTTTTCACTAATACTATCCTAAATATTCCTTAAATGCTAATCCACTATAATGTCCTATGACATCAGCCCTCCTTGTTTCTTGGAAACGATTCCAATAAGCACTGGTTTCTGAGGTACAGTCATTACTACGAAGCCATACACCACCCTAATCTACCATAGAAGCCACCCGTTTCAACTACCACCCACCTTTCCACCCATGTGGAGAATATCAATGATTTTAGATACTATCAAAGGGGCCAACCATTAAGCCCACATTCCCTATGACCAAGTCGAGTTCCATGTGCACCCCACGTTGTTGATCCCTTACCATGGGCCACCTGGAAAATAGCTGGATCATGGGCCTCACTAGGCCAGTCCAACCTGTTACAGGACCAGGTGGGTTCGATCGACCTAGAAAAGTTCTATGTGGTTATGATCTGACCAAAACAGCACTGCACGTGGTTTCTGAGGAATAAAACATGTATTCATGGGTTTGTTCCAACGTATAATGGTCATGGGATAAGGTTTCTGCAATTAAAAATTTTCTAATACCCCCAAATGTTTATGAAATAATCTTAATGATTAATTGTTTGAATAAATTATTTTTATTTTTGTATAAATTAAAATAATTAGTTATGTTAATTTTTCAAAATTTAATTAAAACTAGGACCAAATGAAATTAATTTATTTAAATTTAAATAAGTCATTTAATTTATATAAATGTTCTCATACTTTAAATTTATTTCAATTTAAATTTAAACTGATTTTCATTTACCTGATGACTATACATTAGCATTGACTGAACCTGCGTATGTCTGGGTTAATTTATTTAAATTTTTACTAAAAAAATATGATGTTTATAATAATTAGTTATTTTTATGAAGGTCTACACATCATCATGTTAATTAAATATCTTGAAGGGAATGTGCATCCAATTTATTTTTTTATATCATGTGATCCCTAGATCCCCTCACCTACATGTGTGTATACTTTGAAATTTGATGTTTACACTATCAGGAACATACCCCACAATGATGAGGCAGTAACCTAGATGATAAGTGAATACACTGAATCGAGGGTGATCTATGATACAAGTGAATACATGACTCAGGTATGATATCCATAGGTCATGGTTGATCTAGTATGTTTAAATGGATTAAAAACATAGTTTCTCATGACCATTTATGTAAGATAAATTAATTATCCATTGTTTATTTTTTATTCGTGTGGAATTTTACTATTGAAAGACATAAAATAATAAATTGAAAAATTTATAAAGATGATATGAATTCTTTTTATATAAATTAATGTTTATTTATAAATGTGAAAACATTGTATGAAAATATATAATATATATATATTACATTATTCAAGAAATATTCAAAATCCTACTAAGATATATTCATCCATATAACCTTTTTTTGCTAAATATGAACATAACTGAATGTATGGGGTGCACTTATGTCTTTGTCAAGTGTCCCTACTACTATATAGGAGTTCTTTTAAAAGTGGTGGGTTGTTTTAAATAATGTTGGTATAAAAAGAAGTATCCATATCTAAATTGATATCACATTATAGGAAAATCATTTATGGGCTCAATGGTATGATTATGATAAGCTGGGACATTACTCAATAGATCCAGGAACCATGAGATAATGCAGTTTTCTAGCCCAGTTCATACCTTGGAACTCTACGAGTAGTGGTGTATCCATAGATGGTAGAGTATGAGAGGAGATTTCAGGATTCCTCTCTAATAAAATTATCATGGGACATAATATTCCAAATATATAAGTGAGGGATACTATAAATCAATAGAATAATGGGTGAAATTTAAGGATTTATTAATTTATTAACATTAAATGTCTAAATGGTAATCAAGATGAAGTATTCACTACTAAATCTTATTTTTTTTAGAAAAAAATTGAAATAAAATATACCACTAGATAATTATCATTATGAACCATGATAGATAAAGAAAAAATAGGGATCTACCATAAATTATAGGAGTTGTATAGGTGCTTGGGAATAGTACTACACAAAGAGATGAAGATTGATGTGCTCAAGTCATCACTTCCCATCATGCCTTCTCTAGGAGAAATCGAGGTGGATAAATACATGTAGAAAATGACAATTGATGATGCAATATATGTATAGTGAATCATATTTTCATCTATTTCCAGTCAACTAAAGAAAATACATGAGCATAAATATTCTTCTAAGAAGCTTACTCATCTTGAAAAGTTATTTCAGGAGAGTATTGGAATGAAATGTATGAGATATTCAGTGCAGTATATAAGTATAGGATTATAGAAGGAAATCAAAAAATACCTCATATAATCCATGTGTTTAGGAACACAGAGATGCTTTAAGACCTCGGGTTAAAACTGAACCAGGAGAAATAATTTTTTTTATTCAATCCTCTTTACCTATAAAATTATCAACTTTTATTATTAATTACAACATGAATAACATGAAAAAGTCAATACTGGATCATTTGGATTTAATTTAAAAGGATTTTAAGAATACAAAGAATGTAAATTCTTCATTAATTATAGTGAACAATAGAAATAAGGATAAGGTTAATGGGTCTAAGGCTATGCCCAATTAAAGTACATTGATGCAGTGCCCTTCCAAAAACGAAAAGAAACAGAGGTAGGGAAATGATTAGGATGGTTTTTTCTATATATGTGGAATGATATTACACTAGAATAAGAATTAAATAATAGAAAAATAATAAAGGTAATTATTTTACTTTATGTATTTTTTCATTAACTGAACTATGATGTTATCTTCAATTTTGGTATTGGATAAAATATGTGGCTCACACAGTTGTATTTATATACCTGATCCATGTATATTGAAAATTATTTACAATGTGAGAGGTAGTTATATTGGCTATAAATGATGTGAATCTTGAATCCTTAGATTTGGGGGATTAGAATCTATATTTCCATTCTTCTTTGGTTCCTGTGTTGAATAATTATTATTATGCACCTTAAGTGTCTAAAAATAGAATCTATATGTCTTTTTTGGACACTATGGTCTTTTATATCATATTTGGAAATAAATATTTTCTTTTTTTTATAACGATAAGATGTGTTATGATACATGAAATATTAAAAATTGTTTATATATATGTGAACTCAATATAATGGTAATTAGAATCAATGAAAAAACTAGTGATCATGACTCATACAACACCCACCTATTTCACATCAATATTGGTATGGTAATTAAGAATATATTAAATAAATTACATCAAGGAGGTTATACAGAATCAACTGAGTCGAAACCTATGGAAACATGTCATGATTTTTTACTTGGGAAAATAAATAAAGAAACTTTTTTTGGTAATAATGAATGATCCACTAAATTACAGAAATTAATTCCTACTAACATATGAGGTCTATTTCACCAGAGGAAAGGGGTGGGGTTTTTTACACAATAACATTTACCTATAACTATAGTAGGTATTTATATATCTATTTAATATTGTAGAAGTCAAATTCCTTTCACAAGTGTATGTAATATTATTATGAAGTAGAAACCCCACTTGATATAAAAATCAAGTCAGTTTATATAGATTAAGGGATAGGGAATTTTAGACATGTTTAAATTGATCACTTAATAAAGCATGGGATAATTTTCTAACTCAATCATCCTTATACAACATTGTAGAATGTTGTATGTTAAAGGAGGTATCATTCCCTGTTATACGTGGTTATATCAATGATGATTTTGAAAACACTTCCTTTATCCTTTTGGACATATGTCTTACAGACAGTGGCATAATCCCTTAACCAAGTATCAGAAAAATCTATAGATGGAATTCTATATGAGTTCTCGTATAGAATAAAATATTGTCTTTCACACATACATGTATATGGACATTATACTTTTTTGATGACTATACATAGTGAACAATTGGTCTCTAAAAGAATGATGCACATATTTATATGTTTTCATAAAGTGAAAAATGGTTATTACCTATATAACCCTTATGATATAAATTTTACTGTGGAAATACATGAAATAATTCAAAATGGGAACACATTTACAACAAAAATAGTTTGATCATGATTGAAATCAAGGATTTTGATACTCAGGATGAACAAGATATGACACGGGAACAATCACCTTATGATAAATTTGGAGATGGATATGTTCATGAGAGATAAGCATAATTTATATCTACTCATGAGGATAGAGAATCAGAGTGTTATGGATTTCTTATAACCATGTCAAGTGAAAAATCAATCCTTGAGGATGTTGAACCTTTAACCAAAAAGGATTTATTATAATCTATGGATGTTGGTAAATGGTCAGATGCCATGAATTCATAGATGCTGTATATGTACAAAAAACAAGTTTTGTTTTTGGTTGATCCTATTGATGATGTAAAACCCATTCGCTACGAATGGTTAGTCAATAAAAAGTTTAACCTGGATGGTATTGTCAAAACAATTAAGTAGAGAATAGTATAATAGTGTTTCAACCAATATTAATGTATATACTGTAATTAATCCTTATCACTAGTTGCGATGCTTAAATCCCTTAGAGAATTAGATGCAATTTAAGCCCTCTATGATTATGATATTCGAAAATATATGTCAAACATTTTTTTCAAGTTTGGATATTGGTTGAAATATTTTTATATTACTCACCCCAAAGGTTTTAGTATGTCAAATAATTCCAATAAAATGTGGAATCTATAGAGATACATTTTTGGCTTGAAATAAGAATCACAATCATGGAATGTATGTTTTGATGAAACTATAAATGAAATTGGTTTCTTTGGGAATGAAAGTAATCGATGTGTATATAATAAAGTTATTGGTAATTCAAAAAAATTCATAGGATTATATCTTGATTAAATATTATTTATATAAAATGAATTTAATGTCATAGAGTGAGTTAATACATGTTTGAATAAATGCTTAACAAAGAATGAGTTAGGTGAATAACTAAATTCTATTGATTATGATGTATCATGATAGTTCCTAGATTATTATTATGATAATTTAATATTTATATATATATATTTATAACATAATTTAAATGTTTAGTATAGAATAAAATATTGAGAGGGTTTTTTGTAATGTCTAATGGTATTAATATATCTATAGAAAAAGTGTCCACGAACATAGTAGGATATTGAATTAATGTGTAAACTCCCTTATTCCTTGGATGTGGTATCTATCATGTATCCCATTCTATGTACATGGTTTAATGTATACATTAATTTAATGATGGTGGGAAGATATCAAGATTATCCATGAAGGGTTCATCAGGAAACTATCAAAACTATAAAAATTTACCTAAGTAATACAAAATATTTGTTCCTGGTGTGTGGAGGATATGGTGAATTATTATTTAGAGGATACACAAATTCTACTTTCTAGATAGATTATGATGATATGAAATCATAGTTAGGAAATGGATTTTCCCTAAATAATGGTTCAGAAAGTTGGAGAAGCTCAATGAAACCTGTAGTCGCTAATTATATTGAAGAATCCAAGTATATAGAGAATTTCAAGGAATCTAAGGATCCAATCTAGGTACACCAATTCTGTAACACCCCAAGCTTCCACAATACGTTTCCCTTTGAATAATTCAGTAGCATGCGTTGTACGCATCATGGAGATTTAACACACCATAACCAATCAAAATAGCCGTTATGAATAGTAAAACCCACTTTTGCAAATTTTACAAATTTTATTTTTCAAAATGGACATCATTTTTGAATTAGATATATTGAAATTAGCTTTTGGTGAATTATTGGTATTTTTCAAAAACCATTCAATTTTTGGCGAATAGTAAAAAACACTGTGTTATTATTTACAACCGACATTTTTATTTAAGTAATTAATAATTTTAATTTATTTTATTTTAGGTCAAAATAGATACATAATACCTATATAAGTTCAATGTAAATAATTAGATTCATTTTATAATAAGTTAAGATACGTAAAATTTTATTGAACATTTTACCGTCTTTTAACTACCTTCAAGGAGCATATGAAAATTTGCATGAAACTTAATTTTACAGATTCTATGAGATTAATTTCAAAACTTTTAGAGAAATGGTTTACATTAGTATGTATAATGTAGTTTAAAAATACGAAAATAATTTTTGGTGAATAGAAACTTTTGACTTTTTTGATGGTTAAATGTAAATAGGATAATTAAGTGTAAAAATGATATTATAATTTCTCTAACACAAGTACTAATTTTATTGGATAAGTTTAGTTCAATAAAAAAACCTTAAGAATTAAATATGATCATATTTGGTCCACATGGATTAGATTAGGACATTTATTATTATTTTATTATAAGAAGAGATAAAAGAATTAAATTCAATGTTTAATAACTAAAACATTTTTAATATATGGTTACACATAATATAAATTGTCTATAAATATTTATTTCAAAGATAAAAATATTTCATACATAATGGTATTTTATTTTTTAATTTTTAGATATTAAATAATTTAATTTATTTAGGAAAAAATGATGATGCAGTAATTTTATTAATAATGAAATATTAAAATAATTGATATTGTAAATATGAAAATAAATGTAAATTGATACTTTGGATGAATTAAAATAATTTTATATGTTAATATGAAATTTTAGGGTTGATTAAATAAATTTTATTGTAAGTGATAATGTTTTTATGGCATTCAAAAAAATAAAAAACTAAATAGTGTCAAAATTGACTTAATCGAGTTTTTAAAAAAAATACTATATTATTAATTGATATAATATTCCTAAAAATCTATGGATTGAAAAAAGGACATATATAAGTTTATATATATTAATAAATAACCACTCGAGCTTCTCTTGTCTTTTTATAGTATGTTTATTAACCATATAATATAAAAATACAAAGAGACATGGTAAATGTCAAACTATTTAACTAAGAGTTAAATCTAGAATATAAGGTTAACATTGTGACCTAAATCTATCTAAAACCTATTTTTTGGGATGTTTTCAACCCATCCCCACGTTATCCTCAAAATAAATCATTTTTGAGCCATTAGAATATGGAAATTATTTTATTATAAAATAATATTTCAAGATTTTTCTAAAGTGACCCTCACCTCTCTTATAAAAGGGCACTTCCCCTTCTCTTAATTTCACACCTCCAATGACATTTGGCTTAGCCAACCCCTGAACAAATATCCTCTAAACTATCCTCCCTAAAACCTATTGGACTTTATTTTATCATAAATCCAACCTATAAAGCCCATTTGATCAACTCACAAGGAATCACTTGAAGAAGATGTAATAATTTTACCACCCCTTTCAAGTTATTTCTTTCTTCCACATCCTCATTCATTGTTGTTTCCATTCCAAAATAATAACTCCAGTACATTATAAATTTTTTGATGTCATTATAAATATGGTACAACCATATTTTTTATTCTATCCAACCTACAAATGTCAACGTCACCATACGTGCGTACGTAATGTTTACCGTCTCCACGTCGTGGTGTAGTTTGTTATTCAAACACATCATTATTTGTATGGGTATAATAATGAGTATAACTAGTGTAAATAATAAATATAACATGTTAAAGATTTTGTATATATCATATACCATCCAATTATATACAATTTCACCATCAATATAATGATATTGTCGCTTGTGCGTATGTAGGGATTACTGTCTCCACGAAAGCGATGAGATTCATTCCCCATCTCAATCATTACAGAATAATTTTAATATCATAATTAAAAATAATGTTTATGAACATAATATAATTCCATATATGAATAAAATACATCATATCCAAAACAAACATGACTTACGTATCCTTGAATATAATTGAAAACAAATTAGTTAACACCTGAAATGATGATACTACTACAATATTATTTACAAAGCAATTTTAAAAGCTCATATATGATATAATATTTGTGTATATTATTCTATTATATTTAAATAACAATTATTTAACTATTATTCATGAGGTTAACGTACCCTCGACTGAGCAAAAGTACAATTTAATGGGTAATTCTACAATATCTTTACTTATCTGAGGTTGTTAATGCATAAGTATATACTGGGACCCCTTTATCATCCACATCCGTGGTTTCTTAAAAATGTAATTCAATACATTTTTACTATTTACTAGACTATGGGTCAAAGTCATAATACCTTTATTTGACATCATATTTTTTGAAAGGAATCTTTCCATCTTTTTCCAGACTTGGTACTTTATAACCTTCTCGACAAAAATATGGTAAGAATGTATTTTTTTAACTTATACGGAGGGTGCAGCTATTTTCCACTATTATATCATTGCAAAGAATACCATACATTCTTATAAGAATATTTTCAAAATAAATGTTTTCTTTTATAATTTTATGACTTTTAAATGATTTCAAAATAGAATGATATATTTCTCTACAAAAAGTTTTGATTTAATCTATGTCAACATCCTTTGATGGATTTTAAGCTTTTCTGAAGTTAATTATTATGATACGAATATTCCATATTGTATTGAAGTTTATGTGATATGTGTGACTGTGGATGTTTTATTTTTAAACAATTTATGGTTTATTTATAATGTATTGACATTTCGTATGCTGTTTTTAATATGAATGTTTGTGTTATGTTTAAACCATTTCATATGAGGAATGAATTGGACTTAGTAAGCGATGGGAGGGAGCCCTCTATAGCTCCTCGATGCATCGGTAGGTCTCATGAGACAAACTTGTTTCTTGGAAGAATGCCTTGACAAAATCTTATTGTAGCCTTGGCACAAGGCTCTGACTATGTGGTTATGAAGTCTGTTATTATGAATTCCAACATTATAAAATTGGCTATTGATATTACATGAGATTTTTCGACTAGTAGAATATCCATGTGAATATGTAAATGGAATTATTTTATTTATCATTGTCATATTATTATGATATTTTTCTTAAAAATGATTGTGTTTTAGTCTTATACATTGAATTAAGTATTTATACTTATTCTTGAAAGTATCTTCTTTATTGTTATCCTTACTAATCATCTGTGCTCACCCCTTTATATGTTTTATTTTTCCTAGGATGAGAAGAATTATATTATGATTGAACTACAAGGATATTCTATGGGATGAATGATGTCAATGGAGAAAACTTTGTTGTTTTTTTTCAATATATAATGTAATTTAAAACTTATGAATGAATCTAGTACATCGATGGATACTAAACTGATCGGTCTTTCAGGATTTTGATCCCTTGTGATCATGCCAATGTTATGTAATAATGAAAAAACTCTTGGTAACTGTGTTTAGGGCATTATAGTTGGTATCAGAGAATCTTTAATACAAACCTTGGAAACTATATTTAGATAATCACTAATTAGAGGACATTACCCTAATATAGACTTTAAGGATTGGTGTACGAGAACTTCCAAGAATTTTGGTAATGTAGAGATTCTGTGTATTTTCCAAGAAATATATCAGTATCTGGATATCTTCAAGTAGTGGCGGCTCTGGCACATATGTACCTAGGAGTGAAAACTCTGACAAGGAGTTTCTGGCCTGACTATGGTATCCTGGTGCACAACAACGGGCCTTGCTGCACTATTGGTTACGAAACTCCTGGGAGATATTCTTAGGATAATTCGCATTTTCATTATAAAACATTATGAAGTATTTATGAGTATATACCTCCTCAAAGAAAACATTTTTTTATGATTATGGATTATATACCTAAAATTTTCAATTTATGTTAAGGGTTTTACAAGTTTGGAATTATGTATTGAGATTCATAAACTAATCTAGTGTCTGCCATTGTTTATAAATGCCACATAGTTGAAGGAACAAAAACCATATCAACAAATGTAATCTGTGTTGGGATATCCCTCCTACTCAAGATAATTATCATGGAGTTGGTGATGGAACTGGTGGTGATCATCTTATCACCATAATGGGGAAACTAACTCAGGTTATGAATAATAACCTTACGTGTATAGAGCACCCTGATCCACAAAAAGGAGGATCAATGTTATACCGCTTCATTAGGCAACAACCACCATCATTCAATGGGAGTACAAATCTGTTGGTATATGAGCATTGGATAAGTTCCTTAGAGAAAATATTTCATGATTTGGGGAGTAGTGAAAGAGAAAAATTTGTCCTGGAAGTTTATCTCCTCACAGGAGATACATATCAATGGTTATCATTAATCCAAAACAGAAAAGAATATGAAGAATTATTGTACATGGAATAGAGGGTTATTAAAGAGAATTTATTATAAAAATACATTCCTCATGACTATCGAGTAGATATGGAATGTAAATTTTTTAGTCTGAGGGAAAAGGAGGATGTTAATGTCGCCCAGTATGAGGATAACTTTACAAGGTTATCAAGGAATGCAGTAGATTATATATGTAACCCAAGGAGTAATATTGATCAATTTTTTGATGGTTTAAAACCATTTCTTCATATATAATTAGTCTCATAATCTTTCTTATCGTATGAAGATATTTTATCATGTGATATCAAGAAAGAAAAGGAATTCTCTAAGTCTTATGGCTTCAAATAAAATCAACGAAGAAGAAATATTATGATCACTCTAGAAATGGAAATAAAGGGATGAGGGGAAAAGTTGAATATTCATAATGCGATAAATGTGGTAAAAAAACTCGGTACTTTCTTGAAGGGAATGGGAGTCTGTTACAAGTATGGTGAAAAAGTCCCCAAGCTCGTGATTGCAAGGGAAAGAAAGAGGCTTTCAATGTTGAATACTACAATTTTAGAGAAATGGACATTACGCAAATGAATTTCTTATGTGCCAATGGAACTTACCATAGAAAAGGGAATGGGAGAAAGGTCATGCTTATGCAATCACTACTGCTGAGGTTGAAGCTCTGAAGGATGCGGTGGCATATAATTTAATGGTTTCCTTAGGTTTATCCAATGCTTTATTTGATTCTGTGTCATCGCATTTTTTCATATCTTCAGAGTCAGCTATGAAAATTTTGTAATTTAAATTTGAATTAACAAGGGAGTTGTCATTCAAAACTCCTAATGGAAGGGTCATCCCAACAATGTTTTGTGAATCAGTTCCCATTAGGGCATATAAATGTTCTTTATCTGCTGATCTCATCATCATACTAGTGATTTAATTTGATATAATCTTCAAAATATATTGGATTTCAGATTGTGATGTAAAAATTAATTGTAATAAGAAGGAGGTTAAAATATACAATGATGATAAGGAGTACCTTATCATTAGAGCAGAAATGTCACCACCTGATTCTTATCTAGATCCACCCCCAATAGCTCTACAAAATTAAATTATTTTTGAAGAAGAGAATGAAATAATTATGGATGAGGAAACTAATGTTTGAATAGAGGATGTACCAATTGTGCATGAATATATTGATGTGTTTCCAGAGTATTTACACGGACATCCTCTAGAATGAGAAATTGTGTTTTCCATTGATTTAATTTATGTTTCAAGGCCCATATCGAATACCTTTTATAGAATGGCCTCTATGGAATTAGTGGAACTAATGAAACATCTAGAGGGATTGAGTAATAATGTATTTATTTTCCCTAGTTTTTATCTATGGAGAGCCCCTATCCTTTTTGTTAAGAACAATGGTATATCTATGTGGTTGTGCATTGACTACAGGAAGATCAATGCTATAAAAATAAAGAACATGTATCCCCTTCCTCACATTGATGATTTATTCTACCAACTTCATTGAGATCAATTTTTTTTGAAGATTGACCATCGGCATGAATATCATCAGTTGTGTGCGAAGAAGTATTAAATTCCGAAAACAACATTTTGATCTAGGTACGGGCATTAAGAGTTTACAGTAATTCCTTTTGGATTGAATAATTAACCCCTTGCCTTCATGGATTTAATTATTATAGTTTTTATGGAATATATTTATGACTTTGTAGTGGTATTTTTTGATGATATCATAGTATTATCAAAAATCTAAAAAGATCATGAAAATCATTTGTGCACTATTCTAAAAACCATTAGAGGAATTGAATTATATGGAATATTAAGAAAGTATGAATTCAGGTGTCCAGATACTTATTTTATTGTCCATAATGTTTCTATGGATGGAATATCTGTTGATCCTTCAAAGACCATGTCAATCCAAGAATGGCCAACACCGATGAATATAAATGAGGTACAAAGTTTTATTGGTTTATAGGTTATTTCTGAGATTTTGTCCTGAATTTTTCCCATTTCGCTAACCCACTAACCAAGCTCACACGTAAAGTGGTTAGATTTGTTTGGAAGAAGAAGTGTGAAGAATGTTTTGAAGAACTGAAGTGATGATCAGTCAATGCCCTTTTCTTGACTCAACCATCAGGGAACAATGGGTTTGTTATTTATTTTGATGCTTTAAAGAAAGGAATTGGTTGTGTCCACATGAAGAATGAAATATTTATTGCCTATGCATCACGATAGCTAAAAATTCATGAGAAAAACTATTCCACTCATTATCTTGAGTTAGTACCTATAATATTTTCTCTGAAGATATGAAGACACTATCTCTATGGTAAAAATTTTGAGATTTATACTGATCACAAGAGTTTAAAGTATATTTTATCACAAAACGAACAAAACATGAGGAAAAGGATATGGTTTGAACTACTTAATGATTATGATCACACAATACACTACCACCCTAGGAAGGAAAATAAGGTGGCCGATGATTTGATCCGAAAGTATCATGGAGTTTTGAACAATATGATATTTGAATGAGATACTATTTTCATGGATATAGTAAATATAGATATGGGAATAACCATGGAAGGTGAAACATCATTACATTTTCAAATGGATGTGAAACCATATTTACTAAAATGGTTAAAAAGTAATCATACTAATGATGAGGTGTTTCGAAAAATGAATAAAGATATAAATGATATTTTATTGAGTGACTTTGTAAATAAAGATGGAATTTTGAAATTTGAGAAGAGGCTTTGTGTTCCCAATATACCTGATATAATAAAAGAATTGTTCGATGATGCTCATAGATCCAATTTCTCTATACACCATGGGAACACCAAGATGTACATATATTGGAAGGAGCATTTTTTGTGGGACAACATGAAGAGGGAGATTGATGATTTTGTGTCAATATTTATGGTTTTTCAACAAGTCAAAGCTGGAAGGAAATGACCTGGAGGAGTCATGAAACCTCTTCCCATACCTAAGCTAAAAAGGGATAACATTACGATGGATTTTTTCATGGGGTTACAAAAGACTCCTAGAAGGAATGATGCAATATGGGTCATTGTTGATCATCTTACCAAGTCAACACATTTTCATGAAATAAGAGACAATTTGCCACTTGAACATCTAGGAAGACTAAATATTAATAAATTTTTAAGACTCTATGGTTTACCATTATCGATTGTTTCTGATCGCAATCTCCATTTTATATAATGATTTTGGAAAAGTCTTTAGAAGGCCTTGGTTACTGAATATCATCTGAGCACTGCCTACTACGTTAAAACTGATGGAATCTCAGAGTGGACTATTTAAACCTTAGACAACATGTTGAGATCTTTCTCACCTGACTTTCAAGGTATGTGTGATCAATATTTACCTACTGTTGAATTTTCTTATAACAATAGCTTCCATTAATTTATTCAGATGGAAACATATGAAGTGTTATATGGAAATATTTGTCCCACACCAACATTTTGTGATGATGTTGGTGAAAGAAAACTCGTAGGCCCAAAACATGTTGAGGAAACAATGAAAAATGTAAAGATTATCCAAAAACACATCAAAGTATCTCAAAGTAGGAAAAAAGCTATGCCAATATTTAGAAGAAGGATTTGGAATTTTAAGAAGAAGATCATGTTTTCTTGAAGGTATCTCCATGGAAGGGTGTTATACGATTTAGTAAGAAGGTTAAATTGGGTCCCAGGAACATCAGACCTTTCAAAATTATAGAACGAATTGGAGTTTTGGCTTATCGTTTGGCAATTCCTACAAGTCTCTCCAATGTTCATGATGTGTTCCATGTATCATTGTTCAGAAAATATATGCCTGACCCAATTCATGTACTCACCTATGAGGAAATTAAACTGGAACCTGATCTATCATATTGTGAAGAGCCTGTCAAGACTCTTGATACCAGAGAATAGGTGCTGAGAAACCGGACGACTTGTCTGGTAAAAGTTCTATAGAGAAACTAGAAGATGAAAGATGCAATGTTGGAACCCGAGAAACTTATGATGAAGAACCACCCAATTATTTTTATGTTGTAATATTTTATAAATTTCTAAGATAAAGTTATTTTAAGGAGGGGTGAATGTAACACCCCAAGCATCCACGACACATTTCCCTTTGAATAATGCAGTTGCTTTCGTTGTATGTAACATGGAGTTGTAACACACCACGACCAATCAAACTAGCTGTTATGATTTGTAATAACCAATTTTAGAAATTTTATAAATTTTACTCTTCAAAATGGACTTTATTTTTGAATTCTTGATATCTAAATTAGCTTAAGGTTAAATTTTTGTATTTTTCAGAAATCATTCAATTTTTGATTAATCGTGGAAAACACTGCCTTATTGTTTAAAACCAAATTTTTATTTAAGTAATTTATTTTATTAATTTATTTTAGGTTAAAATAGATACATAATACCTATATATGTTCAATGTAATTCACTGGAGACATTTTATAATAACTTTAGATATATAACATTTTATTTAATTTTTTATAGACTTTTACCCACCTTCTAAGAGCATTTGAAAATTTGTGTAAAACATATTTTTATCTCTTCTAAGATTTTAATTTGAAAATAATAAGAGACACGGTTGACATTAGTAAGTAAAATATTGTTGAATTAGATGAATTTAATTTTTGGTGAACAGTAACTTTTGAATTTTATTTACAACGATTAAAAGTAAATTGGGTAGTTAAGGGTAAAAATGATATTATAATTTCCCTAAAACATGTCATAATTCTCTTTTATAAGTGTATTTCGACAAAAACCAACATTAGGAATAAAATTTTATCCTTTTTTTCCACTTGTATTAGATTAGCACATTTATTAATATTTTATTTAAAGAAGAGTTAAAAGAGTTAAATTCAATGTTTAATAACTAAACAATTTTTAATATAGGGTTACAAACAATATAAATTCGACTATAAATATTAATTATTAATATAAAGTTATTTACTACATAATTGTATTTTATTTATAATTTTTAGATAATAAATAATTTCATTTATTTTTGACATAATGATGATGTCGTAATTACCATAATATTTAAATATTTAAATAATTCATATTATAAATATCCAAATAAATGTAAATTAAGACTTATGATGAATTCAAATGATTTTTTAGGATAATATGAAATTTAAGGGTTTCTTAAATAAATTTTATTCTAAGTGATAAAGTATTTATGGCTTTAAAAAAATAAAATACTATGTAGTTTCTGAATTGACATTATTGAGTTTTTAAATAAAATAAATTATTATTAATTGATCTTATATTCCAAAAATTCTATGGTCCAGCCAAAGGACTTATATAAGGTATTATATATTAATACTGAAACAATTAGTTTTATCTTATCTTGTTATAGTATGTTTGTTAACCATATAATTTAAAAATACAAAAAGACATGATAAATGTCAAACTATATAACTAAGAGTTAAATAAAACAGATAAGGTTTATATGGGCACATAAACCTATCTAAAACCAATTTTTTGAGAGGTTTTTGACCCATACACACCTTATCCTCGAAATAATTTATTTTGGAGCCATTAGAAACCGAAAATTATTTTATTATAAAATAATATTTCATGATTTTTCTAATGTGACCCTCACATCACTTATAAAAGGGCACTTCCAATTCTGTTAATTTCACAACTCCAAATCCAATTTTCTTAGCCAACCACAAGACAAATATCCTCTAAAATATCCTCTATTTAAACTAGAGTCCTTTCTATTTATTTAAATACAACTTATTGATCCCATTTGATCAACTCAAAAGTAAACACCCGAAGAAGTGGTATTAATTTAACCACACTCTTTCAAGTTATTTTCTTCTTCCACTTCCCCTTTCTTTGTTGTTTTCAAACCAAAATAATCAATCGAGTACTGTATAAATATTTTCATGTTATTATAAATATGGTACATCCATTTTTATTATTTTATCCATCCTATAAATTACTAAGTCACCATACGTGCGTACGTACGGATTACCGTCTCCACATCATAGTGTAGTTTGTTATTCAAACACTTCATTATTTTAATGGGTATAATAACGTGTATAAATAATGTAAATAATAAATATAACAATTTAATGATTCGTTATATATTATATATCATACAATTATATACAATTTCACCATAAATATAATGATATTTTCGCTCGTGCGTACGTATGGATTACAGTCTCCATGAACGCGATGAGATTCATTCTCCATCGTAATCATTTAAGAATAATTTTCATTTTATGATTAAAAATAATGTTTATGAAGAGAATATCATTTAGTATATGAATGAAATACATCATTTCCATAATAAACATGGCTTACGAAACCAATAATATAGGAAAAAATGAATCAGTTAATACCCCAAACGATGATACTACAAAAATAATATTAACAATGAAATATTAAAATATCATATATTATAGTATATTTATGAATATTATTCTTGTATAATTTAATAAAAATGAATTACCTATTATATATGAGGTTAATTTACCCTTATACTATGGAAAAGTACAAGGTACGGATTAATTCTACAATCTCTTTACTTATCTAAGGTTATTAATACGAAAGTATCTACTGGGACCTCTTCATCATCCACAACTATGTTTTAATAGAAATGTAACTCAAAACATTATTAATATTTACTAGACTATGGGTTATAGTAATTTATACCCTTATTTAACCACATATTTTTTTAAAGGAATCTTCTCATCGTTTTCCAAACAAGGTACTTTATGACCTTCTAGGAAAAATTAATGTATGAATGTCTTTTCTAACTTATTCGGTGGGTACAACTATTTTTTTCCCTTATAACATCGTCGAAGCTTCCCAAACAGGATTATAAGAATATTTTCAAAATAAATGTTTTCTTTTGTAATTATATGATATTTAAATGATTGAAAAATAGAAAGAGATATTTCACAACAAAAACTTTTGATTTCATTGATGTAAATATCCATTGATGGATTTTTGGATTGTTTGAAGTTGATTATTATGATACAAATATTCCATATTGTATTGAATGTTTTATGATATGTTTGATTGTGGATGTGTAATTTTTACACCATTCATTGTTTATGGATCAAGTATTGACATTTCGTAAGCTATTTTTAATACGAATGTTTATGTTATGTTCTATCCTTTTCATATGAGGAATGCATTGGACTTAGTAAGTGATGGGTGGAGACTACTATAGCTCCTCGATTCATCAGTAAGTCTCATGAGACAAAATCGTGTCTTGGAACAATCCCTTGACAAGATATTATTTTTAGTATTGGGGAAAGGCCTTGACTATGCGGTTATGAAGTCTGGCATTATGAATTCCAACATTATGAAATTGGCTATTGATATTACATGTGATTATTCAACTAGTAGAATATCCATGGTAATAGGTAAGTAGAATTATTTAATTTATCATTTCCATATTATTATTAAGTTTATTTTTAAAAGGATTTTGTTTTAGTCTTATACATTTTCTTAAATGTTTATTCTTATTCTTGATAGTTTCCACTATATTTTTATCCTTAATAAGCATCTGAGGTCACCCATTTCTATGTTTTATTTTTCCTAGGATGTAATAAAGTATGTTATGACTGACCTGTAGGGATATTATAAGAGATTAATTTGGTAAATAGATACAATTTCGTTTTTATTTTCTTATTTTATAATGTAATGTAAAACTTCTGAATGTATCTAGTACTTCAAATTCTACTAAACAGATCAGTCTTTTGGGATTTTGATCTCTTGTGATCATGATAATGTTTATTAATATTGCACCAAGTCTGGGTAACTGGGGTCAGGGAATTACAAAATTTTCATGACTTTTATGTTGTTCATAGTATTTTAGACCATGTTCTATATTATTTAAATAATTCTGTAATAGATGTTCTCACCACTGATCCCATGTCACACCATATGAAAAAGAATACACATCAAAATCATTATCTGATTAGATATTTTACACAGAGTGGAGGATTACAAGTTAGAAGAGTATCCATAATGGTTAATTTGGTAGACCCCCTAATAAAATTTTTATCTCAGTAGAAGCTTGATTCTCATTTGAGAGCTATAATATTGTTAATTGTTAGCCGTTGGATCTATTGTAAGTGTAGATGTTGAATGTAGGTGGCCTAGACACAAATTGTTTATATAATTTTATTAACCCAACATGTATACAGTTTTATATATAAATTTTTTCACCATAGAAATTTTTTTTAACAACCCTAATCCTAGTATATTGGAGTAGGTTCCCTAATTAATTTCATTGACATAGATAAAATGGGTCAGATTTTGACAGACCGAATAGTTTAAAAAATTTAGATAACTAGTAAAATACATGATGCCAACTTTATTCTGGGAATAGAAATTAAAAAATAGTGAATAATAAAATAAAATACACAGATTCCTAGAATAATCATTCAATGGATTCATGTAGATAACCATGAGAACGTAAACCAAAATAAATGAGAGATCAAATGATCAGCAAGGTTAAGTACATTGGAAGATATAAATAAATAAAAAATAATAGTCAATATAGAAAGTTAAATAAACAGAAACAAAATCCATTTAATTAAAAAATGGGAATGGAATATATCCAGAGATAATTTCATGGAGAAAATATATTAGATAATAGTAATTCAAATATGAATGAAGGCTATTCTTAATTATCAGAAATTATGTTTAGTAAGAAGATGAAAAATTAACATAAGGTCCTTTAAAAAAAATTAGGACATACTAGGTAAGAAACAGTATGGTTTGGGTACCTTTATCACTTATGTCATGACATTTCATAAGATATATTAGAACTACTTGTTATAAATTCATAAGGTTTGGTTAAATAATTTTGAATCACGAGACTACTGCTTCATTAAGGGGATTCATATTAATGGTTCCCAACCCATGTCATGAATTTCCAAATAATTACTTATATATCAACATATAAATTTAATTACTAAATTTTTATTCTTATGATAAATTATATATATAGAGTAATGGATGCTGATTTATCAATATTTCCCTAGTTAATCAAATATTTATTAATGTAAATACCACATGTCAAAATTGAATAAAATTTAATAAATAATCATATCTTCCACACATGAATATGTATAATTAAAAGAAATTTTATTTCCAATGAATGATGATTAAAATAAAGTGACTGTTTCATGAGACAATTAACACACACAAAATAATGTGAGATTTTATAAAAATAACCACATTATAATTTTCAATTAAAATCACCTTGGATGAAATAATTTCTATTGAAACATAAGAAAAAATTAACAATTATTTTTTATGATATTATATTTCAAAGGGGCCTTATATACACCTCATTAAGGAATATAGGTTCATAATATAACATATGTCTTAAAAAAGAATAATTGAGACAACAATATCTTACCAAGAGATTCCTTTTGATCAAACATGATCTATCTTCGTGTATATTAGTATAAATATTTTATTATCTTATTGTTGGAAAACATTATTAAATATGATATATTATATCATCCATTTATAACATCTCATCACCTTTTTATTAATAATCATTCATTATTTTCATTGTTTCAGGTGTTAATTTCCTTGTTGTATCCTTCATTTATTTTGTAAAGGTGTAGGTAAATTTTAATATTATATAATTTCATCATCACTAGAATAATAATAAAGAAATAATTATCATATTATTATATCAATTTTATTTTTAGAACAAATAATGAATTAAGGTTTTCAAAAATTATGTACATTACATTGCTAGAGATGGTAGGTTAGACGTACGCATGAGTAACATTTCCATTTTCCGAGGATCATTATGTAATGAAGGAAATATATACATAATAATTAATGAATATTATTATTATTATTTATCCCATTTTATATACTTATATATAAATATATATCATCCATGAGTTTTAGTTATGAAAATAGTGTCATATGACAACTATGACTTGGATTCCATGTAACATGTGCCCCAATCCTAGTTGGCCACAATACCTCTATAACATCCACTACAAATTTTTTCAAATTTTCTTATCGGGGCATATTAATTGGTAAAAGTATATTTACTATTCATAAAATATTTTTCCAATATATATGTCCCTATCACTAAACATTCGTTATAAAATCTGTCACAATATGTTTTTGGGAATGATAAAATAGTTCTGTTACAATTATAATAACACCAATAAATAATATATGTGTTGGCTAAAATGTGTAGAAATAGGTTCTATGTTATTTTATTATAGGTAATAATAATTACAACATATAATATCTATTTATAAATGAAATTTTAATAAAGAATATAATATTTATTTATAATAAAATTTCATATTATATATATTAATTTATAACATTGTTTAGCAGAAGATGATTTTAATAATTTTTAATAAAATAATTATATTAATATTGAAATTTTATTTAAAAACACAAATCCAAGACAAGATTCACACCCCCTCCCAACTGGATCCACCCTGACATCCATTTCATGTGAGCGAGCCAGCTCCAGCAAGAGGGACCATCCAGCGAGTCTTCTCTAGCACTATATGACAGTGAGTCTGCTCCATCACCTGAGACTAGAGAGCACTAGAGACCCATTCATACCATATGACCCGTGAGATTGATTTAGCTCCAATGATAAACCTCAAGTCTCTATTATACCACAACCTTCAGCTCTAATATCTCTACCACACATAGCGAAATAGCATACTAAAAAACAATCAAATTCCAAATTCATAAGAAAAAAATGTATCATGCTCCAGTACTAGTGAGAAACCTCATGTCGCTACTATGTCACACCATTAAGCACTAATATCTACCTTGAAAAAACAAAAGAGCATACCCACAAATTAGTGATTTTTTTTATGAATAGAATAAAAAAAATAGATGGAATTATATAAATATTATTTTTATTGTGAGATTTTTTCATCATTTTTGTTAACATATCTATGGGACATGAAAAATGGTCAATGAGAAATAGGGAATGGGAAATGAGCAATGGGTAACCGGAAATGGGAAACAGGTAATGGCCATAATTAGGAAATTGTTTTAAACATGGAAAGGGAAATGTATAATGGGATTGAACTTGGAAATGGATAATAGACATCCTTTAAAATGGGGAAAAACTAGGAAAAGTTCATACTAGGTCAATAAAATCATGCATCAACTTTGTAATTGACATAACTTCTTTTAATAAAAACATAATATTTAAGGGGTGAATCAAAGATGGAATGATGGATGAAGTCACAAAATCCATGAATAAGTTCTTAATGGTTCACACCTATTAGAATCCATTTAAAAAAAAAATATTTTTGGGTAGAGTGAGAAAAACAAAGTCAATTAAACTTGAATAGACAAAAACTAAACTAGTAACTTAATATGAGTTTTTGATCACAACTAGATGAGATATAAAATTAGTTAAAAATATTACCAATCATGGTAGAAATCAATAATTTTATGATCGAAAATAAAACCCAGTGACCACAATAAGAGGATTATCTAACTAGTGGAAACAACAAACATAAGATAATGAAAAATGAACAAAAATTCGATGCATACATTAGTCCATTGAATGAAACAAAAATACTTAATGAAACATAAATATGTATATAAAAAAATGGTATGTATATAAAATAAATATATTTAAACATCAGTACATTTAGTGAATAGTGGATACAATGAAGCTTCAAAAGCTATGGTGGCAAGGGAGCCACATATGTCGAGCATGCTCTTTCACTCCAATCCACTTCCTTATCCCTAGACAATAAGGAAAAGGAAATGTTAAGTGTGATAGACAAAGATGGTATGTATAAAATTATGCAATTTTTACACATGATTGTATGTATTAATTTGTGATTAATACATTAAATATGTATAATGTATAAAAGTATGGAATTTGTACTGAAAAAATCGTCTCAATTTCAACCAGGAAATATTGGTTTTTATTCATCATTTATTCGATAAAACCAAATTTAATTTAATATGAAATTAAAAACCTGCTCTCTGTCTCATTTTATGTTATCAATAAATAATGAGAACCACTGTTCATGGTTAAGTGGGGTTCTAGTGAGCTTCAAAATCCATATTTCCAAAAGTAAATAAATCACAAAATCTTGGGCATAGTAAAACCAGAATGAAAAATATATATTTTTTCATGTTATTTTAAATTCTCATTATAATTAATTTATTGGTGGTTGGATAATCAGTGTGTGTAACCTTCCAGGAAATATTTTAATGGAATGGTTTTCACCAGCTAACATTTGTGAAGTGGGTGTCTTTTCGTGAAAAACAAATTAAGAGCTACAATTTATCCAGCATGAGGAATGCTTATTGATGGTGACACAAAAAAATCTAGATTATGTAACACGACATGATATGAGAGAGTGAGTTTATGTAAGAGTAAATAAAACAATGAAAGAATATAGTCATTTTTTATTGTACATAGATAGAATTTAAATTTGAATAATTATTGTGCATAACCTAAAAAATTCATTGATATCAAGAAAAAAATTTCTTTATCGATTTTTCTTTCCAACTTCAATTCACCTGCAACTTCATTTTTTACCACTTCATTTTTAACCATTAATATAATTATAATTGTTTTTATGAACATAAAATTACATTCATTCACTAATATTTTCATTTCATCAATCTTGTTCTCCTTTAAAAGAAGTTGTTGCTCTATATGATGTGCTCCTGATGCTACGCACTGGATGTGTGAGTTGTTGTCTTTTCTTTTCTACCTCTCTTCCTTTTGAATGTCTAGAGAACATATTTTAATTTCCATCTCACTCATATCCTCTCATCACGACCTCTGTTGTGTTAGAAACACATAAAAGAGAAAATTACTTGTCTTACAGTCATTCTCCCTACTATTAAAACAATATTCATAGAAATGCCACATGAACATGAGCATTAATTGATAATAATTATCAATACACATTTCCATAGTTAATCATCCCGAATAATGAACCACATAAAACCTTGATCATAGGATATAAATATTGAAATCGCATCTTTCAAGCACAACTCAAGAACTGTTGGAACAACATTACCACACAATATCTACTTCAAATCAATTTATAATTCCTCCATTCTAAATACTGAAACTAGTGCGCAATGAATGCACAACACCTTTCCAACTTTTACCTGGCACAAGGAACATCTCACGAGCTTCATTTTTCTAAAAAATACATCTAAAACTCATTAATGATACATTATATTTACGTGAATTTGGTAATGTACTCAATCAAGAAGAAGGATCTAGTAATTCACTACTCATTTAACATCAAAATACTCTTCCATCATGCATTCCTGATTTCAGTAATTTTGGTATCTCCCAAAATTCACCTGTCACACCTCACGTATTTGGATGTCACCATGATCTCATAGGGAACATCCAAAACCCCAAATACATTTTTGAATCTTTCCCGAGATCTAATTATATTCCAACTAAAAATCACAATTTGGTAACCATTGAGAAATATCACTTCACTCAATCTCCATATCAATTCCAATCCTTTGTAAGGATACATTCAGATTCAATCGGCACATCATTGGTTCACTGTAGTTTACATGGAACGATACCATGATGAGTAGATCCAGTCCCCTCTGGTTCAGTCAACGATGATTGAATATATATGAACGGAGTTCATCTTCTTCTTTTTATATCGAGAAAACCTATATCTATACTTTTTTAAGGCTTTTTGTTCTCCAAATTATCAGTCATCCTTGCTTATTGCTTCAACATGATGATATCTCACTCGATATGAGCTCAAAACGATGTCGATCTATTAGATAGATTCACCATTTTATAATTCTCCACCCCATTATCGATCATGGTGGAGGGTAGGGGATTAAAATGAATAGATATTAGGGTATACCTAACTTTCTATAGATTGGTCCAGAGGGAGAGGCAAAAAAAATGTTCAAATGATCATGTGGGGAAGTCTGAGGATGTTTGGGATCGAACAGGGAAGGTCGGTGACTACGTGGGTCGAGAAAGGAAGGTTGTTGATAATGGAGGTTAAAAGGGGATGATGGGGTTCTTCTGGTGAGGATGATAAGGATTCTGCGATAGTCTCATAAAGAAGGTGATAGTTCATGGTCGAGGGGGTAGTGGTGTAGGTAGATGGTCGTATAGAGTCGCAGAGGAGGCTGTGGGGGTCATCGGGGGAAGCTGTAGTCATGGAAGTAGGGGGTCTCAGAATTAGGGTTCAATATTGTTGGTGTATTTTAAAAATATAATCAAATTAAGAATAATAATAAAATACATTCACGATCTAAAAATAAAAATATAATACATATTTTTATGAGCACTAAATAAGTTTTAAAAAAATAATTTTGATTTATAATATAAAAAAATTCAATTTGTTGATATTAATTATTAATAGAATAATATTACTCAATTTATTTTATGTTTCATAATTATTAAATTTAAATAATTTATTTTTTGAAATTATTTTGGTTATATTTTATTATAATTATTAAAATTAAATATAATAATTAAACTATTATGTATATAGAAATTTTCAAACATTTATGTAAATATGCCAAATATCGTAATTATTTTAATCTTTTTTTATAAAATTTATTCAAATGTTTATTGAATTAAAAAATTAAAAAACATATACACTATTTATATATAGGGAAAATTAAGAACTAAAATGAGTGAATGAGATATTTTTAATAATACCTCAAAAAAATGGATATCGACTTTGGCCGTAAAAACAGTAATATATAAACAATTGGTTTCTATAAATTTGTTATTGATAAAATATTTGTTGTTATTTTTGTAACATATTTTTATTGATGGTTAATTATTTTTTTATCAATATTATTATTACTAAGAAATTTTAGTGTTGTTAAAAATTGATGGCATTAGTATGATAATGTAATATATTTAACCATTGATAAAATATGTGTTGGTATTGAATGATTAATAACAATAGATATATATTTCGGTAACAATAAGTTTTTGTACATTGAATTAATATAAATAAAAGCTAATATCTGTTGGAATTAACCATTTTTAACAACAGATATATTATCTATCAATAAATTTCTATTGGCATAAATCATTTTACATTCAATTATATCCCCATAAACTAGGGGCTTTCAACTAGAAGTGAGGGTGTAATCATTACTAGAAAATGTTCATTTAATAGTAATTTTGAAAAACTATGGATATATGCCTCATATAAAAATAGTGTTAGATGAACCATGGGTATATGTTATTTATCAGAACCTATACCAATGGTTTTTCCTAACCCATGGGTATAGGGTTATTTTTTGAGGACCTATTCCCATGGTATTCTAAACTGTTGGTATATATTTCCTACATTATAGCAGGGAAAAAAATTTGGACACAAAAGTTTTTGTAGGAAAACTTATTTCCATGATTTTCAACTATATACCCATGGATTACAATAATATATTAATATATATATATATATATATTTGTTAATGTTATGTAGCTAGAGTGATGAGTCACAAGGAGATAGAGGAGGAGCTCTTGGGATCGAAACCTCGAGTCGGATTTTCTCGAAACCCTATACCCACGGGTTTAAAAACCCTGAGTATAGGGATATGACGTGGTGAAAAAATCTATACCCACTATTTGGAAAACTGTGGGTATATGCTGTAGAGCTATACCGACACCTTAGTTTCTCAAGGATCCCAAAATAGTGGGTATACCATATACCCACTATTTTTGTGTCAATACCCATGATTTTGAACCATGGTATAGGTCATTTTTTCACTACTGAATGCTAAAATCAGTGTGGGCACTTTACCCCATTATCAAATTAAATATCTGTGTAATATAATCATATTGTAGCAAAAGATTTAACAATCAGAAAAAAAGATAAAATAGTAGACGACTAGATAACAAATTCCAGATAAGATTACAAATATAACCAAAATCCTCATAGGAAGTTCCTGATACAAGTATGCATGCATGGCATGCAAGTAAAAAAAGTTTGAAAAGTAGGAAAAAAGCATACATAGTACATAACAACGAAAGTGAGCCAAAATCAAAAAATCTTATCAATAAAATATCAAGTATAAGGTCAATCATGTTCACCTCATCTCCACCTAAGATAATGAGTTAACCACCTAAATATTGGTGTTTTCATCAATATGTACATATAGGAAAATAGCCTGACCGTGTGATAAAGGTTGTACAAATAGGGTGTGAGTTAAATCTCAGTGTTCCGCCACTAATGGTGTCTATGGATAATATGAGTGGCACTCGTAAGTAAACAGTGTGAAACTACTAGAAAGAATGTAACATAATATTGAATTAAGAAATCACCCTCCCTCATAGGTTTCAAAAGGATACCTGGTGTGTCTAATTACTTCAGCTCAATGATCGCAATGTCTGATCATGTCACCTTCATTATATACATGTTGACCTAGATTAAATAGGTCTATAATTCTTACCGCCCACTTATAACAGAATGGCTCATGGGTACATGCCTACCACCCAGTAATAATAGAATGGATCAAGGGTATATACCTACTGCCCACATATAACAAAATGGATTTGGGATATATTCATACCACCCACTTGTAAAAGAAAGCACATGAATACTAATGATAGAGGTATTCATATGTTATAATATATAAGGAAACCCGTACTTCATCATTTTATATTAAATAAGAAACCAATTATGAAATGAATTTAATGTTAAATCATTACAAGGGGAGGGTCATTCCATCCCATGATCCATTCCATTTGATCCATGACATTTATAAGGATTCAAGAAAACTCATACTATCCAACCTATACAAGTCAACCATTTCATTTTCCTAATTGGGAAATTCAATTCATAACACTCAAATCAAAGGAAAATGCTATATCAAGCAGTCATAATCTCATATTATAAATTCCAAGCCTACAGAGTCTAAACACCCATGGGGTGTCATGGATTAGTCAAAACATGCTTGGAACAATCACCACATCATTTTAAAACCATATATAGAAGCAATAACTATAATTTTTCGTTTTGAGAAGTTGGCCTAAAAATGCCTGTTTAGGAGGAACACCTATTGGGAGTCCATATTGCGCAATGGTATTAAAAAATTCCTTAAAAACAACTCAATTAACAAATTTTATCTCCCTAGGGTCAATCAGACATAAAGAAATCAACATATTTATGGAGCTCAACAAAGGCCAGCCCACAGAACAATGAGTTTAACTATGAAACGACCGAATCTCAAATTTAAAACGGTGTGACCACCTTCCATAGTGATTTACATAATGAAATGATGAGTATCAACTACAGATTCATAGTTGGGTAGAGATGATATAAGTTTATATTCAACACCATAATAATAGGTTGAATGATCATTCACCTAAATAGCATACCTGATGGAATGATTCAGTGAAGAAATAGGGGCACAAGAGGATATCCATACAGAGGGGGATCCAATGTCTTGATATATGGATGATCAGACACTAAAAAGAGAATCATTGGATGATTTTATAACATGAGATCTTCTATACTCAAAAAGGATAACATTGGGTTGCTGTGCGCAAAAGGGAGAAAAAAGGGAAAGTAAAACTCAAAAGGGATGAGGGAAAAATGATTATTTTTTCCTCAAAACTATCTTGCATGGTTTTTGTGCATTTTTTCCAAACCATCTGAAAACCACGCACACCCACTACTTCTATCGCTACATTTCATGACATATGTGCATAGTTTCCATAATCATATGCATACTGTGAAAAAGGGTTCTAGACACCCTCAGCAACCAGTGACATGGTCATGCGCCAGGGTCACACAGTTGTAGTCAAACCATGTTACCAAACCATTTTTCTGCATTTTGGAGCTCCAGGATCTGGAAAATCCCTAGAAGCTCCCATGACCTCCATATCTTGATTAGGTGACTTTCTAGGGCCATACACGTCATTCAAAGAGAAAACCAATGATATGTACCTTGTTCAAAAAGTCAGGTCTCTACAACCTCCCATCATTAAAGAAACTCATTCCTATGTTGTCTTTCTGAGGGTAAATAGGTACTCTCAATAAAGAAATCCTTCCAATGATATTGTAAATCATCTTCACACTCCCATTTATCATCTTGTACTCATCCATGCTTCCATAGAACCCTAACAAGAAGAACATACCTTCCTAGGAGTGTGTTGACACTTTGATCAACAATACGAATTTGATACTACTTGAAGGAAGAATCCAAATCTTTCTCAACTTCATCTGGATGATGTACATGGGATGGGTTTGGATAATTCTAGTGAATCTAAGATATATAGATGACATCATGCATGAATTAATACATATGAGGGAGTTCCAACTGGTAAAACACTGGCCCAATCTACTTCGCAGCCTATAAGTGTCCTATAAATCTCGGTGATAGATTAATATGCTTATGAATATGACTATTCCCATCCTAGGTGAGAAATTCATTAAAACATAGTCTCAATCCTCGAACTCAAGATGTCACTGATGCTTGTGGGCATAAGAATACTGTTTGGACTGAACAATTAACATACACTTCTGAAACAATTAGACCTAATCTGAAGTATTCTACATGAGACAAAGCCCAATGATAGCTACTTCCCATACCTCAAACCAACAAAGAGGGGAGGAACAAAGCCTACCATACAAGGGTTCATAGTGTGGTATCGTAAAGGTTGTTTGGAAGATTTTTTTATAAGAAACGTGGATGAGGGAAATGTGTTTTTCTGAAGACCCCCAAAGTTAAAAATTCATGGATGAAGAATATAATCAAGCACTATAATTGTATTCCTTATCTTCCCATTGGTCTGAGTGTGATAAGTTGTGCCCAAGAGTACCTACATACCCAAGGGATTTTTCAAACCCCTCCAAAACCATGATGTAAATTGAGCGTATCGTTCAGAAAAAATAGAATGAGTTTCTCCCTGAAGATGTAACACCTCCTTAAAACATAGTATTCCCAAATCATCCACAAAATGGCCTCTCACAATGGAAAGAAATGTGTGAGCTCCATCAAAGGATCCACAAGATCCCACTTTGTATCGTCACCATGAGATGATCTAGGTAGACCCATTACAATGTCCATCAAAACATCATCCCATTTTCACATGGAAAAGGACAATGTCGGATGAAGACCTGCTGGATGCTGATGTTCTTCCATCACCTGCTAATAGGTGGAACATCACATAATGAAACCATCTATCTTTCTTTTCATGATGGGCCACAAATATTGACGTTGTAGATCTCGGTACATTTTAGTCACACCATGGTGAACTGACCGTGTAGAGGCCTAGAACTACCTCATTATTTCTTCTTTGATGTATTCTGGGACGCATACACACCCACAAAGCAGAATATTTTCATCCCCATTGACCTTAGAAAAAATATATGTGTCGTCATCAGAGACAATCTCTTATAGGACAAGGCCATCATGATCAGATTGTTGTCTCTACATTTCCAATTCCAAAAGTGAATATGTAACCACTAATTATATGATGATAGTTTGAAAAAGTTATTCATTAACATCAATTTTCATCTATGAGAATATGTACATAATATTCCATTCATCACTTGACTCCTGATATACCTGTGTTTGAGTCCTTCAGCCCAGAGAATTGACTAAATAATTACCCTTACATGGAGTGTAGGAAAGATCAAAATCAAATGATTATAGGTACTTGAACAAACTACAATAAATGATATTCAGATCCCACTATGTGAATATTTATTTGAGGCTCTTGTGTATTTAAAAACAAAAAAATTATCTCCCAATAAATATTTTATTCAACAGCATAAATAATTAACAATAGCAGTGATGTGTAGGTCGCGTGTCTGGTAATTCTATTCACGAGGAATCCACTAATGATAACTATAAAAAATGAATCACTCATCCTACATTAGAACAGATAAATTCCCAATAGTGGATGCATCAAAATAGAATGTATATGCCCATTCTATCTATAGAATAATCATTATCATCACTGAAGTAATTACTCTAGTCAAATAATGAAAAGCTGATTCACAAGACTCTAAAAAATAAAATTTCACACAATTTTTCATAAGACATTCAATTAGTGTTTTAAGTTGTGAGAACTCTAAAATAAACTGTCTGCAGTATTCAGATATCCCCAAGAAACTCTGGATGTTGAAGACAATCATAGGATGCTTCTACAAAACCATAATAGTCACTTTCTATAGGTTCACATAAACTACTGTCTCCGAGATGATATGACCCAAGAAGTGGAATTTATCAATTTGGATGTGGAATTTACTAAGATTAGAATAGATTTGATGCTTTAATAGCATATTCATCATGTTCTCAAGATTGGTTGCATGGTCTTTCCATGAGAAAAAATACACCAATATATTTTCTAAGAAGACAACCAACAATGAATCCATATTCTGGTGGAAGACACGATTCATAAATTCCATAAAGACATGAGGTGCATTTCTAAGTCCCAATTGCACAACCATGTACACATAGAGACCATACATACATTTGAAAGTTGTGCAAGGTATGTATGACATCCCAAAACGAAATTAATGATAGGTTTACCTCATGTATATCTTTGAAAAAAGATTCTCTCCTCAAAGATAGTCAAAGATTACATCTAATTCTCAGAAAATGATACAGTTTATCGATTTTTAGCAAATTATACCAATGATAATGCCTGAAAAGACTAAGAGTACTATCGTCCTTCCTAGAAAATAAGACTAGTAATCCCCATGGAGATGTACTGGGGAGTATGAAACCTTTTTACTCAAGATCCACTAACTGTGTATTGAGCTCCAGAAGCTCCTTAGGTTACATCCTATATAGATGAATGGTCACATGTACTGCTACATGCAGAAACTCAATAGAAAACATTACCTATCAATCCATAGGTAGACCAAATAAGTCTTTTAAAAAAACATATTTTCAATTCTCCCTAATAAGAGGATTTTTTTGGTTTGAACCCTTTAATATCACGATAAAGATTGGAAACCTATTGTGTAACCCTACCCACCTTCTGCTATTGAGGTCTTGTTCATATCGCAAAATTATCCCATTCTCCATTATGCACATGTCTAATTCCCTCTGGTCATGTAAACATCACCCTATATTGATATAACCCAATATGGTCCTTGATGGGAAATAACTAGTCTATCACAATGATTATATCAAAACAATTCATACATAGAACATACAGGTTCCATTTTACAATGTAAATCCCTATGTGAATGAGACAGTTCTGACAACAGTGAACACCCTCTGAATGGATACCAAAGAGATAATCAAGCATCATGACACCATGATAACACTAAAAATTGATACCCAAACTCTTAGTGATTATGTCAGACATGACTGAGTGAGCAGTTCCTGTATTAAACAATGTAGGTATAATGTGTTGGAAATGGGAATTGTACATCGTACTGTTGAAGGATTGATGTTTTACTCCAGCGGCATAGGTGAGACTGCATGCAGTTGGCATGTATGGTGGCCTTGTGTCACGTCATGGATTCCCTTAGCAGACATACTCTGTTGGAATTAAGAATCCTATGCATGATTTCCTTTGACATGGACACCATATTAGCATGATCGACTGATGGTATTCTAGCCACCTAACTCTCTTGTTCCTACTATCCCCACTCTTGACTGAGGGGGGGGGGTGAAGATCCCTTATCATTAGGAACTAGAGGAAAAAGTATATAGAAATAATTGAGGTGAACCATCTTCAAAACCTATTTCAGGTAACCAGATCCAATGTTCATTGTTCTTTTTAATTACCTAGCATTGCGCACTGGTGATAGACATGAGGGAAGCAATTTGAAGGGGCCTGAAAACCACCAATTCTGTGAGATAACCTAAAAATTCACTTTTTCTATGAAGAAGATCGACTAAAAGAATTTGGTGCCGTACCTCCCAGGCTTGCACCCTTATAATCTCTCATATTCCACTCTATAAATAGGTCATGTTTAATGATATCATTAATAGTAACCATCTTGAAAACATTGTCCTATGACAGGATGAAATAAAACAACCCATACCCCAATCACATAGTAGCTATAAGGGCATCAACGACTAGAGAAGATGTGAAAGGATACAACTCAGTAAACCAGGATGAGTACTCAATGATTGAAACAGTCCCCCACTATAGATTTATGAATTTTTTTGTTCGATAATCCCACAGATTCTATAGAAAAAAGTGGTCATAGAACATAGTTTTTATGTTTTCCCAAACCATATCGACATGATGGACTATATGGGTGATGAAATCCCACCACCTCTTGGCTGAATCATGTATCATGTAGGTAGCTAGCTAGACTCTCTGCACAAGAGACATGTCTAGGTGCTCAATAATAGAATGTATCACCTCAATCAATGAAGCCGACACGAAAGGTCTGCTATCACCTTAGAAAATGGAAGGATGCTTCTGCTAAAACTCATGAGTCAAATTTTCCCTAATTTGAGTAGGTCGCACTCCACCTTTCATATTCTGCATCATATAAAATAATCCCTCTCGAAAATAGGTTTTAGTACTAAATTTAGGTATAAGAGGTGGAACCATAGGTGAATCCTCTAGAATAACAACTGGAGGCACAAGTCCCACCACCTTAGTAACATAGTCGTCAATGCCTTCGAGGCACATGACTAGAGGACGTCATAGAGGAATTATGCTACAATGCCCAATGAACGTCTCATAAGATATTTATACAATTCAAAGGATTGCATTAAAGAAACTAGTAAAGGTACAAAATATTTCTTATAAGAATTAGATACCACTCTGCCTTCTTCTAAAGAAAAGACTAGATACTAGAGTAGAACGTAATAACCTATATGAATGAATAACACTCCCTACTCACTACTACGGTCGGGTTTGGGTCATGCATCTATGTTAGGCATGTGTAAAAATGAATTTTCCCAAAGTATAAGTCATTCATTCAAGTTTAAACAAATGATATGTCATTTTAAGGCACATAATGGCCTATAAACCTTATGATTCTAAATATGAAACTTCCATGATTGTCATTTACATTTTAAATTGTGATTATACGCATGATTATATCATTCCAAAAATCGTTGATCTAGTTGAAAATCCATTTTCTAATGCATAAGGGCCTATACACCTTATGAATCAAAGATTGGAACCCACTAGTCCCACTGTAAATTGACCCAAATCCTATAAAAAGTGTCAACACAATTATATATATATATAAAGGAATAAAATATATAATGGTAAATGATCACTGAAAATCTAAACGTGACATGGAAAAATTCATGGAATATCCGTATTGTACCTATTGTGATGCTGGTTCTAACACATAACCCTCATCTTACTAGGTCAAACATTGAAATCACAATTCCAATATCATCAATATTAATAACATCACAACAAATGTGAAACACCGAATAGTGAAATGATTTCAATTTTAATATAAAAAACAATAATAACAATACTTCAAGAAACATGGTCATTGCCTCATATATGGCTTCACACCACCCATGAAGGACTTGTGACCAAATCCCATGTGTCCCTAATATTCAATACATCATTCGAAAATAGTAATGAAAGAATGGAACCTCCTCCGATAAAACATTGTGACATCCCATACCTGCCTCCCATATAACTTGCTCCCCAAGATCGGTTTCCAATATGACACTTGGCACGTCTCCCAATAAGATTAGGGCTTTCGACTAGCATCCTGGGTGTAATGGTAATATCTATATAGAGACTATACCCCCACATGTTAGAGTACACATCAATTTAATAAAAACAGAAAATACAGGAAGCAAAAATAATTAGACAAATAATATAAACAGTGGATGAATATATAAGAAATGTAGTGAGAGACTAACAATATAACCAAAATCCCCATATGTAGTGCCTGATACATGTATACATTCATTGACTAAAAGAAAAAAAGGGAAAAAATAGTAAACATGTATACATATTACAAAACTACAAAAGTGATACAAAATTCAAAAGGATTTTCCAAAGAATCTTGAGCCTAAGCCCCATCCTCTACACCTAAGCCTTATCGAAACCTAAGAGTGAACAACATGAAGAGTGGATTTTTCCTCTATCTGTACCTAAAGGAAAATAGTATTCTTGGGTTTCATTAGTCTCCCAAATAGGTTGTGAGATAAATCTCACTATTCCACCACCAAAAGTGTCTACATGTAATCCGAGTAGAACTCATATGTAAAAAATTATTAGCTACTTAGAAGAAAGTAAAGCTATATAGAATTAAACAATTACCCTCCCACTGAGGGTTCTAATTGATACTTGGGGATTCTACCTGCTTCAACTCAATGATACAAATGTTTGATCTTATCACCTGATATATATACATATTGATAAAGATGGAAAGAGGCTATAATTCCTACCAAACACATGTATATAATGGTATAGGGAAATAATTCATACAACCCACTTATAAAAAAATACCTTGGGGATATTTTCCTAACAACCACTTATAAAATAATGTGTTGGGGATATATTCCTACAACCCACTTATAACAGAATGACTCGATGCTATTTTCCTATCACCCACTTATAATAGAATGACTTGAGGATATATGAATACCTGTCAATTATAACCAAATGTATCAGGGATATTTTTTTACCAACCACTTATAAAATAATTTACATTCATTCCCATGATAGATTCATTCATGTCTTATAAAATTTAAGGTGAACCCTCTTACATCATTTTATATTAAAAAATAAACTAATTATGGAATGACTTTAAAGATAAATTATAACAAGGGGAAGACCATGCCATACATTGATCTATTCCATTGAATCAAAAACATTTATAAGGTCTTAGTCCATCTCATCTTAGCCAACATATACAAGTAACCCATCCCATTTTTCTTGACAGGTATATTCAATTCAGAATAATCAACTCAAAGTAAAAGGATATATCAAATATGTATAGGCTCAAACTGGAAATTCAAAGCCTAAGGGATTGAAACACCAATATGGTGTCTTTGATTTGTTACAAAACACATGAAAAAAAGAACAAATAAATTTAAAACCATGACAATAACCAATAAACATAAAATCTTCTCTTGAGAAATTGGCCTAAAATGGCCAATTAAGTTGGAACACCCCTTAGGAGTCCACATTGAGAAAATGTGATAATGAAATCCCAAAACACAACTCAATTAACCTAATCCATTACCATAGGGTAAATTATACAAGAATAAATTGATACATTTATAGAGATCAACATTGTTTGTCCTATGGCACAATAAGATTAGTGACAAAATGATCGGATATCAAATGGAAAATGATGTGACCACCTACCATAGGGCTGTATATGAAGACTCACGGAGTACCAGACTCATATTTATAGTATATTGGTGTATATATGAGTTTATGTTCAAAAAAATAAAAATGTTGTGAATGTGGCTACACCAAAATATCGCACCCTGGAGTAAGGTTCTTCATAAAACGAGGGACACAAGAGGTTTGCATTACCCAGTGGGATCCAATGCCTCTGATTGATCGATGATCAGTCACCAGATAGAGGACCAATAAATGATTGAAGAATATGCGATACTAGAATCTAAAATATGAAAATTTAAGGTATATTTAAGAAAATTTATGAAAAAAGTGAAAATAGAACTTAAAAGGGAGGAATGGAAAATGATCTTTTTCCCTAAAAAATGGATGCACGGTTTATACCCATGGTTTTCCAAATTGCACAAAAACTGTGTGCAACCAACTGCATTTAGGTAAAAATAATAAGGCCTAATTAAACCATTTCTTTCACTGTATATAGACTATGAAAAAGGGTTCTAAACACCCTCTAAAATCTTCTTCACAACCGTGTGCATGGGTAATACGGTTGTAATCAAACCACGCAGCCAATCCTGTTTTCTCTTTTTGAGAGATCCCAGATCCAAAACTTCATAGATGCTCTTGTGACATTTATAGATTTATTAGGTAAATTTATTTTTACCATATAAGTCATTAAAAAATAAAAACTAATGATCTATAACTTTTTCAATGTGTCATATTATAACAAGTCACATCGCATTGTGAAGGTGGTAGTCCACACGTACACGAAGTGTGTAATCATCATTACAGTGAGTGAAAAGGAATGAAATAAAATTTCATAAATTATTTTATAGATAATGATAAATATGTAAGTAATATACTAATAATTTTATATATATCATATCTAATCACTATAATTATATTTTTCAACTTCAGTGTGAACCATTAGTGAATGGTGAATCACATCGCTTCACGAGACTGTAGTCCACATACACATGAGAGTCGTTATCGTGTATGAAATGAAATGGAAGGTAAAAAATATATATTTTATATAGTTACTAAGGAGGTATAATTATTTTATAAATTTAACATATATATTTTATATCTTTCATCATAACCAAGCTTCAAATTTGCAAATGGAAAAATTGAATGACATCAGTTTGTGAGGCGATAGTCCTCTGCATACATGAACAATAAGTTTATAACCCATTTTATGGAAGTGGATATTTTTCTAAAACATTAAATTATTATAAAGATATAAAAATATAAGGAATATATTAAGGTAATTATATCATCATAGTTTAATTAATATTTAATTAGGTGGATAAAGATGTAAAATAAAGGTTCTCATTAAAGAACATTATATCTTCTTTGAGTATCCTTCATATGTTTAAACTAATTACATCCTAGATAATAATTTTATTAAGATAAGGATTATAGTATTAGGGGATAGATGTTGGGAACTGATTTGGGTATATATTTTCAGAACAAAAATTGTTTGTAAGCGTGAATAATGGAGGGGATTGGTGGCCTTTTATAAGTGGGGTAGATGACATGTTTTGTATTTTTGAAAAGAATTGAGTTCTCCCACATTTTTCATATACCCCAAGGTTCAAAAATGTACCATTATAGAACCATATAGGTTTAATGTTCTAAATTTGTCTATTAAATTATTTTTTACATATGTGTAGTCCATTTTACCCTTGTATTTTTAGTTAAACATCATATAAACCAATTTTTACCTGAACCGGGGTAAATAATTTTTACTGCATTCAATATTCATTGTGGTAAAAAATATTACTGATATTATTTGAAATTAAAAAATATTATGATTCCAAATATGCATTATAATTTTCCAAATTAATTTCTTTTAAATGGAATGTTTTAATTTAAAATTAATCCCACAAACTAGAAAAAAGAGTGCGATTTTAAAGAGAAAAACTAAAACATTTTATAGTGTGTTTATATCAAAATTCCACATTAAAATTATTCTAATGACCTAGATTTGGTTAATTTATATACATTTAACGTGTTTTTGTTTTGAAACCAAGTAATAATATAATTTACCATTATAATGTGTTTAATAAAAAAGTAAATTTTCAATAAAAAGTAAATATTTTTCATTATTCACCGATAAAATGAAAATTTTCAGAAAAATGAACAAAGTTAATGCGATCATTTTTCTGATATGATGATTTCAAAAATTAAGATTATGTTTCAAAAAATTTTCTAAACATGATATAAATTAATTTTAAATTATGTATTATTTTTTCATTAAAAATGGTGTTTCATGCATCATAATCTATTAACCAAACTAAATTCATTCTCAATATAATGAAAAACCATAAGGTGTTCCATTAATCCATCTATCAAAAATTTAATTCAAAATGTTTTAGGAAAATTTAATTTTAAATATAATTGTAGTTATTTTTCAAAATATTCTCTAGTTCCCACATTTCATCCTTATTTTTTTTGGTTTCTCAAAAGTACCTTTACTAGATGAGTCATCCAATTTCACAATTCATTCTATCTAGTATCAAGAATATGGATGACTTATTCATTGTAATATAGATCCGGTTCCAAATATATTTTTACATAGGTCATAAAATTTAATGGGTTTGTCATGTACTTCCTTAATAATTATTTATGGAACACATCATGTACTTTTGAGAGATTTATCTGAATTTTCAAACGATACGGAAGAACACCAAAACATTGAATAATATTGAAGGGTATGATGTATATGGGGCTCATTTTCCCTTTCTTACCAGACATTATATACCCATCAGTGGATATACTTTCATGAAATAATTATCCCCACTTGTAATCCCAAACGTTTCCTCTGATGATCAACATAATTGTTTTTCTTACATTATGTCTCTTTATTGTGGGATTGAATAGCCTTTACCTTTTTTGGTGTCATTTTGAATAGTTATTGGCCTACAAGTTATCTATTTAAATCCTCATCAAAAAAAGATTGATAATGAAATATATTTCCATTTGATGCTTTATAAAGTTTCATTTGAATACTTTAGTGTAAACTATTGTAACAGGAAAACTAAACTAGACGTAAATAATGACCACATATAAATTTAATTTCGAGTGAACATGACATCAACAAGTCCTCCACTATTTAAATATTATTTTTTAGAATCCTTATCAGTTTGAGGATGATATGATGTGATCAAATTAATCTCAATATCAAAAGTGTTCTGAACACTCTTATAGAATAATACCCAAAAATGAGGATCTTGAACATAAAAAATTAGAAGTGGTGTGCCATGAAGTCTTATAACTTTATTAATATAGAACATTATAATGGGATCAAGAGGAAAATAATCTCTAATAGAAATTTATTGTGTAGATATGGTTAGGTGAACAATGATAACCCATATTGTATCATTAATTCTTGGATTCTTAATAGTCCTATAAAAATATCCGTAGTAATGTCTTCCTATTTAAAGATTGGAATATAAAGAGATTGAATTAATACATTAGGATGTTGTCTCATAGATTTCAATTATTGGCCAACAAAAAATATGGATAAGTAATTAGTAATTTACCAGATCATGTTATCCCACTAGAATTTTTCCATCAAATTTATATGCATCTTGTACTACCAAGGTGTATAGAGAAATTTTTTCTATTAGTATCATCCGACAATTACCATTTTTCTATCAGGTAAAGGTAAAAACCATATCCAATTTCCAAATTTTAGATCACCATATTCAAAATTTATGTTTTTTAATTTCCCACAATTGAAAGATTTAATTATCTTTTCAATGTTCTCATCATCATATTGAGAACGTTTTATATTTTCTCATAAATTTGGGTTTTCAATCATTTTAAAAATGATTGATGTATCCCCTAACATAATAATTCATATTTAAAAATTTATTAGATCTATAAACATAGGATCCTAATAATTCATCAATTGGGTTATAACTTTATGACCTATCATACTGAATTCATATAATACACTATTTTATTTACCAAGGTTGTAGTGTATTGAAAAATCATAGTCCTTGAGAAGTTCGAGCAATCAACATTGTCTCATATTGAGATGTTTTTGTGAAACAATTTGTTTTATGCATTTGTGATATGTGTATATCTCATACCATTCACCATAGAGATAATGTCTCCATATATTCATTGAAAATATTATATATTCCCACTCAACATCATGGGTGGTATAGTTCTATTCTTGGGTCTTAAATTTTCAAAATTCATATGCAACGAAATTATCATTTTTCATAAGTAAACATCCATGTACCTTATTTGATTCATCAATATTAATCACAAAATCATAACTTCTAGATTGTAGAGTCAAAATTAGATCATCAAACAATATATTATTTATTTCATTAAAATATTCACCACATTCATTTATTGAAACAAACATAACACATTTATAAGTAATATTTGTTGATGAGCTATCGAATGTTTTAAAATCATGACAAAAATATATTATAGTAACATTCCAATCTAATGATAGTATGAAACTTATTTTAGTTTATTGGTATAGACCATTATTTTACTATGTTTATCTCTATAGTATCTAATTAGATTACATATTTATAGAAAATATAGAAATTAAAAGAAACCTCTTGATGTTAGGAACCACACTTACTGAATTTCCCATAAAAAAAATTCATTCTTAGAGTCTTAAGAATGATCGACCATTAATTCTCATGGTCCTAATAATTTTTAGAACTTACAAAAATATAATAAATTAATACAATAAAAAATTATCCAGATATTCTTTGAATAATATATTCCTTAGATCAATAAAAATAGTGGGTGAATTAGTAAATCCAAATGGAATTATTTTAATCATATAATGTTCATACGTTATTTGAAAAGCTATCTTTGGAATGTATTCCTTATTTAATCAAAAAATGATGATACCCAAAATGAAGGTAAATTGTTGAAAAATATGGCGCTCCATGAAGTTAATCAAGCAATCCATCATTAAAATAAAGAGGGTACTTGTTATTTATTATAATAAAAATAATTTACCTATAATCAATGTACTACCTTATGGATCCATATATCTTCTTTATGAATAAATAAGGTATCCCAATATAAAAACATGAGTTTGAATAAATCCCCTATCAACTAACTCCTCTAGTGGGTTCTTTACCTTCATAAATTCCATAATGCCCATTCTATATGGATTATTTGATATTGTTCTTACATCAGGGATTAAATCAATGTAAAACACAAATTCATGATTTTTGATGATACATTATTTACTCATAAAATACATCAATGTATAGATATTTAATATGTACATATCCAATTTTATGAATAACATATCAATTCAAAAATGTAGATTTTTAATCTTCCCGAAGAATCTCATTTAGTAGAGATAATGTGGGTTCATCCAGATATGACTCAAAGGATGAAGTATCTTCCCTAAAGATAAGAAATTCTCATCTTCCTCACAAATCATAATTTAGGTCTTCTTATAATCGAGTGTCATATAGATTTTTTAAATCTATCCTATACTAAGGATTATATGAAATTCAACCACACGTACAGTGATAATGGTATAAAATAAAGTACATTTTTGGGACATAATGTTGGTTTCTTGATAGATACTTTTTTAAAGTAATAATACATTATGAGTTTTGACTAAAAAACATTATTATATTAAAAAGGAAATATATAATTTCCGTCAAAAATTGTGTAGATATAAAATAGAATTAAGAGACAAAATCTAATAATAAATTATCTAAATTTAAATATTTTAATAATGTATATACTACCACATCCTTGTGTATTTTTAACACATTTTTAGTGATTTCATATTCTTGGAATTAACCCCTTGTCTTCTTATGTGGTATATTAACTTGATGATTGGGGTATTTACTTGTAGAGTTCTCTGCCTCCAAGTAGTTGAAACACTGAATAATATTTTTTTCTTCATAAACTATTTATTCTTTAACTTTATGCACCTTTTCTCCACACTTATAACAAACTCACAATCACTTCCAGAATTTCCTTGTTTGATTCGTTCCATTTTTCTCACAAGGTAAATTTTATTTCATTCTCATCATATTCTTAAATGAATTACGTCTTTCATGGTCTTAGGATGACCTATTAATTCTCTATATTTCACTTAAATATTTAATTTATAGATATTTCATTTTTTTTCTTGTTAGATGATACAAATATTCCATCATATGATGAGATTTTTTTGAGATACCAGTTACCTTTATATACAAGGATTAAGACCTTTAATGAAATGTTCAGAAATTCACTCCATGTAGAATATGTAATCCATATCATACTTATATAACCTTGTAAATGTAGCCTCATACTCAATAAAACATTATTCATCCTTCTTCTTTAAGTTAAAGAACATTATCCTCATTTCAATTTCTTACTCATGAGGGAAGTAATTTTTGAAGAATGTATCCTTAAAATATTTGGATTCCATGAGTTCTATTTTATATCCCTCCCTAGTATTTTAGATAGACGATAAACCTTGATCCTACTCTACTTTGAGAAAATACATCCAAAGTTTCATATTTTCTATTTAAAAACTTCCCATATCCATAAATATATTCTTTATAGACATAATATATTTCTCTAATACCAGTATATTTGTAGTACCGCCGAATTTTAGTGGTTTCTATCACATAAACAGATCCAACATAGGAGAATATCACTATGTAACAAGTTGCTCCATCTTGGAAATGTTTTTTTCATATCCTAATTAAGCTTCCAAAATATATCGATAATTTTCTCAGTTCCAGTACCATCTATATTGTATTCTTCAGTAGGGAAATATATGCCATATCTAGGAGTATTTACACCGTTCTTCCTTCAAGGATCCATTTTTAAATAATGGAATATGAAAGACTAACTCATAAAAATATTAAATTTAAATCCTAATGTATAATTATAATTTTTATGCTATAGATAACATAAATTAATTTTTTTTATATTATTAATATCAAATATTACAAACATTTTTTCTTTGGGGATTTCATTATATTCAAATCATTCAAAATGGATTATAAGGGAAATGTTAATTACCCTTACTATACCCTCATGAGTGTCAAACCAGGTGTTCAGTATGGACTTTGGTTTTGAACTAGGTGATGTCGTGTACTACCCCTGAACACTTTTTGAAGTGAATACCCATATGTACCTCTATTATAGAACAACATCCACCTGTAGTATTTAGATAGGGAGGTTGTACAATGTATATTATCCTTCAACACTATTACAAGTTCCCCATTCTTGGTCACCACATGATCACAGGTGTTCTACCCCATAATCTAGAGGCTAGTGGCTAATTTCATGGGATTAGAAACAAACATGGGGAGACTACACCCACTTATTAGAGTAATTCCACAACAGAAGTTATAAAAAATGATATCCCAGTAGAAGGAATTCTAATAAATAATAAATTGAAAACCCATGATAAGATCCAACATTTAACCCATTATTACATGAAATATAAATAAGATGGATAAACTACATGTTAATGAGTCATGTAATAAAGGACCAAATGTTGGAACTATGAAAAACCCAAAAATCGATTCAACAACCAACCTGGTTCTGACCTCCCATGCTCCAACCAATCGTCCCACGGAAAAACCAAACACCAAGACCCTATTTTGAACCTATACCAGTAAATAAGTGCCATCTTGTCTAGTACCTATGTTCCATGGTGGCCCAATTAGTATGTGATTATAACTCAGTAGGCCACCACCAATGACATCTAAAGTTGTATGTATTTGGTATAATAGTGTATACTGATTTTTAAATTTCTATAAATAATCCTAGAAAAAAAGAATCCTGTCACCATTTAATAAATTATTAATTATCCATTTTATCTTTTAATTTCCATAGTATCAACCAATAAACCAAAGTAGATATATAAATTATAGAATCTGAAGACATGCTATAAAGGGTTTACATACTTTTTGCTAAGATGTGGATTTCAGTAATAAATTCAATTAAAACATGTTCCTTGGAGTGTTAGTCCAGGTGACCATATCACGTCCACACATTGAGCAAATATAGATGAAATATTTTATCTCAAACCATTCCATCTTTAGTGTAATAAATCATCAGTCTGACATCCTAAATTTGGAACAACACAAGGGGGCCTAGATCATCAGTTTAGAATGACAAAACATGACAAGCCTCATTCCAATACTCAAACCATAAAATTCATCAGTGGTGCCTAGAGAATCTACCAAATATGAACCATGAGAGAATATCCTTAGTAAAACACCGCACACATACCATTTACCACACTGAAAATCATCTCCAACCATTTACCATATTTTTCCACATAATCATTACATTTACTAAAGTATATTCAAACCCATAAAACCATATCATCACATAAATCAATGTAACAAACTATGTAATTAAAATTATAATTAATCCAAACTTTAGAACATGGTTCTTACTCATTGAAAAACAAATACATTCCCCATGGAAATCATTTATATTTCTAACAATTCAAATTATCTATTATAATATTTTCATAAAATGGGTACCTATGGCCTGATTTCAAAACATCATTTAAAATATGTTAAAAAAACCATTTTATACCACTTTTAGGTAAAAATATCCTTTTAAAATATTTCCATACTTCAATATGTCTTTTTATCTAATTAACTTCAATAACTATATTGAAAAAAAAAACACTTTATTTTATCCATTACAAAATCATCCAAAGAAATTCCAAAATTATTGCATGTGAGCATTTCATTATCCCCTTAACCATTAAATTTATCTAAGGGAAAACCCCTAACCATTTTCTCTCATAAATTCACAATACCAACACTACCAGTTCATTAAAATAATTTTCAAGGGTTTGGAATACAGTATTGGAAGACCTTTGTTTGATCATGAATCATTAATGACCCCAAAGTGGTTTGTGAAGGGTCTCACAACTTAATAAAATTACCAAAATACATTCCATGGTAAAATACATTAAAGTGTAATATTTTCGTTCATAAAAATAACCATATTCAAATAAAAAATATTAAGAGTATGGTAAAAATCTTTTAGAATACCTACCTAATGCTTGTTGAAAATCACTCATCCCAAATTGACCCTTAATTGGAGCTAAAATGGACTCAAACACCATGATAAAGGAAACAATAGAAAATAATTGTATAGATATTTTTGAGTATTGGAAACAATCAAGAAATACTATTATATAAAATGGAAGAAAATAGAGTTGAAGATTTACCCAATGCTTGAATTTTAAATAAATATCACACCAAATGCCTATGAATCGAGGGAGAATTACCCATGGGGGAGGAGGAAGTGAATAATATGTCACCCTATATATAGGGTGTCGACTATGGTAAAAAATTGGGGGTACAAAGGTTTAATCTCAAGAAGGATAAATTGAAATATTCCTCTTTTTATGTGGAATATAGATTGGCCACATGACTGGCCTAACCATAGACCAATCGTGAGTATCCCTCTGACCAAGAGGGTATATTGCTGCACAAATTAGATTTCCACCCACATAGTCTATAAAATAAAGGGGATACTGTGATCTAACATCTTTCTATGGGGTTTTTGGCCAAATGGTTTCTTGGGACACCCTGCATGGTTTCCCAAATCATTCACCCCCATTCTACACTATACATTTTTATGGAACAAAGTTGCTACTAACTCTGTTCTAACCATGATCTCATCACAGTTTGGACTATAATTCTTCTTTTATAATACCAAATCACCCCCAAACCCATCTATATCATTCCTACACTTTGGAAACACTCATCTTAACAAAAATTAAAACCTGGATGTATCTTACCTCAGGTTCATGATCTTACAACTTCACCACCTCGTAACAACCCATCCATGGGTTGCGTTCTCTAGAATCAACAAGCCTTTATGAAAAATAGTCTACCCATTTGGCCCACTAATCTCGATCATATCATAATATTCCTCCTAGAAACGTCCATTCCATCATAACAGTAAAACCAATGAGACAATCCTACACTAAATAATTTTTCCACTATGATCTACAAAATTAATTTGATTCTCCTAAAGGATGCATAAACCTCATATAAACATCATTTAAACCAAACATTCAAACTATTAGTGAACCACAAAAATACTAAAGAAACCCAGAATTATGAAAACAATAAGTAACTACTATAAAACATTGGGAGAGACAATAGGTACTCCCTTGGTTCGATTCTCCCCACAAATCTCACTATCACAAGACACCTAGAATTTATTTGAAGGAGAAAATTATTTTCATGATGTATTACCCGACCTAAAATAGTCCACAAGTCAAGGCCCACTGACCTCTTTACATATCCAAATATCAAAATAAAATCCAAATAAGAACAATCATATAAACCCTTTTACATGAAAAAATGTGAGCTAACACACATTTCCAAAACCGAAACTAGGATTTCCCTACCGAGGTACATCAAACCCACAACAAAGATCACATCATCAATTGACCACTTTCCCACCATGATGATCCGAACCATATGATTTAGGTGGAACCATCGTTATATAATATTTGTAGCCTCCATAATCAAAAAAGGAAAATGAAATATCAACTCAGAATACCACAACCTACTTGATGCATAATCTAACTCTGCATGCCCAAAAATCCATGATAATATCATCCAACATTAGAATAAAACCTTTCCATATAAACCACTTAGAATGGGTGCACATCTATCATCCATATATCAACTAATGACATTTTGGATTTCCTTAAATATCAATTTCATTCCATAATTTACATTCTATTCCAAAACAACAACTTAAGGATATTTATAACATACCATATTCTTCCATTTTAAAAAATATTGGAGGAACATCCCTATAGGACTCATCTCGTTAATTTAAAAATTTATCTCTTCTCACATCACCAATTTACCTAGCCATGATGCCTTGTCAATTATGGGAAACCACCATTATATAACACTTCTATTGGAGTCTAAATGACACTTCTAAGTAATATCCACCCTGAGTGAAGTTAATGTTCCCCAATATTTATCATGCTCTACTACATTCACTAACACTTATCTGACATAGACACCCTAGATTTCCTTGAGAAATACCCTATGAACAAGGATAACTCTCATACCAAACAACCATTACATATATAGATGAACTATAATTATTCAAAATCCAATCACTTACCTTATAGGTCTCTGATGGGAATCCCAATTACTCATTTTCCCACCCATGGTCTTCTCAAAACATCTATGATTGAAACATTGGACCCCACCTTAGGTGTATCACAACCACTGGTTTCTGGATACAATCCTAACCACCATGGATCACCTCTAACTTGATCAAAGGTCACAAAAATGAATAATTATCTTCACCCCACTAAAATAAAATATTACGTGTCTTTTAATATAACCAATGGTCTCATAGTTTACCTAAGATAATATTAAAGTATCGAACATGGTTATATTGAGTATGAAAATTCCCTAATTCACGATAGATGAATACCTCAACAACTGATTTGTCACACATGTCACCTCCTGCATTTCAAAAACATTAACCTTTCTAAAACCTCTAGATTTTCTACCTACAAAGTCCTACAAATACCTCAACATAACTTTTCAGTAGGGATTAATCCACAAGAACTCACATTTTCCTCATTAATCTCATCCATGGAGACATGACCCAACATCCCCCATTTCATTACTACCACCAATACTCAACATTTTTTCCTGAAACGTCCCTGGTGACTTATAAAAAAAATACAATGATCTAATTAATTGATCAAAAAACAAACTTTCTCACACATAACTGGAACATCCTATATTATTGAAATTAAAATGACAAGAGATTATCCTGAACTATGTGTTCAAACATCCCAAATGGAATTATCCATCTCCTAAACATTTCAACACATGTACCACTTTAGAACCCCAAAGGTCATGAAATTCCTAGGACAACTACCTAATCCTCATTGTAGTTCACAAGATCCGTACATCACTAGATATAGGATTGAACACCCACTCAAAAAACTAAACATGTCCCTTATTCATTAGTATATTAAAACTATAGGAATTTTAAATGTTTCCATGAAACAACCCAACCATCCAAATAAATGAACACAACAATGGGACTACTGATCACATTGGCTGTCACTTCCATATAAAAAATTTCCATAGATGATATGGTCACCCCTTTATTTCATACTCGATGTCAATATTGGTTCCTGTATAGAACACTATCAAAACCAAAAGGACTAGATTCTGAACGATCCATCCCTTGAAATCTAATCTTATAACCGACCAGAATCACTAAAGTGCATACCTAAAAGAAAAACCAAGATATAACCATGAAATTTTCACTGAATCTCAATGGAACCTACCATGAAATATCCAATCTATGATGTGCCCATCTATGTATCAAATTCCAAGGCTCTTTCAACACTTGGAAGACCTCACTCTAGGTTACCCATAATTTCCAAAAACCATCATTGCAAGAACACATCTCAAGTCACACCTCCATAATTATAGATATTCCCACTTTTCACTCTACAAAACCCCCCAATTAGATATCACTCCCTCTATACTACTATGATAGTCCATAACATCCAAATGTTTCAAATGATCCCAAAAAGCACAAGAAACCATGCCGACCCCTCTCATTGGTAACTATCAAAGGTCAACCAACACAAACTCCCTAATTTGGAGTCATGTATGAAAATGATATAATATCTACCTCTCATCCATAGACATCAATCCCCCAAAATATTATTACTCAGGGTAAAAACCCACACATGATACAAAACAAACTACATCTATCATACCAAACAACCATTCAATATAGGTTTCACACCAAGGATACTCACACACACACACAAAATCACTATGATCCAAACATATGCTCAGGGGTCCAAAACAAAATCACAGGGTCTCAACCCATAGCAACAAAACCACTATGAAGGGAACCAAATTCAAAGAAAACCATTTTCATTGTTGAAGCATATACCACTCGGATACTTACCATAATGGGTTAAGACATTTATCTTTCCAAAAAATAACTTAAAACATCAAGATCTTAGGAAAACCAAGTGCACCACATTAAAAATCGCACAAACCTACATAATAAAAAACTTCACATTCTCACAACCCGTAATCCATGTTATCATAACATGGGTAGTTTTACTATCTAAACCACCCCAACACATGGTAAAATCACCAAACTAGGGATACCCGTACCAGTTTCCCTAAAGGACCCATCATTAAAAATTCAACTCTAATTTAAATTTCCATTTTAAATACATTAAAAATTACATTTCAATTTTTTTATTATCCAAAATTTCATAAATACAAAATTTATTCAAATTATAATTTCAATCAATATTCATTAACAACCCTTTCAAATAATTATTTTCAGAAACATACCATAGGTAGAAGGCACAGAAACAGCATATGAATCCCATGTAACTAAAAATCACACACAACATACAAATGAACTATCAATTCTTTATGCCTAATATGTTGTTTGAAACCAGACAATTTTCCTTTTCCATATTGGTCCAGATGATAAAAATATGTAAATCAATAATATCACATCTAAGTGCACCACTCAAGGTTTAAGTATCAATAAACAATAAAAGAAACAAAAAAACACCAATTCCCACCCTTGGGAACATGGGTTTCCCCCATGAGTGGGGAAACATGAACCAATAGATGAGATCATTTGCAATCCCAAACAAAATCCTACTCTGATGTATACCATGAACCAAATAATAAGAAAAAAGACACACTCTATTACCACATTGTATTTTCCATATACCAATATCCACTATATCTATTTCCCTAATCACGATAGTCACATAACCTCAGGAAAAACTCCTCATATTCCATAGGCTGCTGACTAACAACATGGGCCTAAAGAAAAACAAGGTGATATTATAACTTCTAACAATAGTAACGACATGATTTGTGTGATATCAACATCTACATCAACCAAACGAACCAGAGGAAACAAATAATGGACAAACCATGTCAAGGTACAAAAATTAACATAGTAAAATATGTTATATCAATATGATAGATACACTACATGTCATAAAGTCATACAATTATGATCCCAAATTCTAAAACTATAAAAAACACCGAACATGGTCCCGAGTCCAACCTAGTAAAGAACTCCCTTACCCTAACCCGTCATCACATTCAAAAACCAAACACTAGGAACCTGTAATGAAACTGTACTAGAAAACTAGTAGAATCTTCTCAGGTACCATTGTGCCACGACGACCTGAGAAGGGCGTGAGCATTAATCAGTAGGCCGACAAAAATAGTGTCTAATGTGGTCACCATTCTAAATAATATGTTATGCAGATTGTCATGATGTAATAAATAATCATGGAAACAAAATTATCATGTCCACATTTACAAAATTACTAATTACTCATTTTATCCTTTATGATTCATTGTATCATCCAAACAACCAAACTAGATCCGTCCATTCTGGAAGCCTATTCCTTATCATAATGGGGTTAAATACTTTTAGTCACGATGGGATTTAACTAATAAATTTAGTTGACCCTTTTACATTTTAAAATAATTCAATGTAACCATTTCATGTCCAAATTTTAGAGCACAAAACCTCATTTAAAAAACCCCAAACCATGGCACCATGAAGTGAATATATCCCCAATCCAATATCCTAAACAAGAAAAAGAACTTGTGGTTCCTATAGAATCAGTCTAACCCAACCCAATATGAGGATCCTTAGTCCAATAATCAATTCATATAATCCATTAGTGGGGAAAATTTAATAATTCTATCCTGACCCATGGGTGTAGATATTTTGTTTAATATCCCACATTTACCATTTAATATATGAAGAATAATCAATATTGATTTACTACATTTCCCCACATAATCATTCCATTTATGAAATTCTCTATGGACCCTTATATATCATGATATAAAACACCAAAACCAAATACTCAGTTAGAAAAACCTTTAATACACCCTATAAAACATGGATCTTCCTCTTTTAAATACGACACAATTCCCTAAGTATTTCATTTATATTATCAACAATTAAAAATATCCATTAATGAATTATCCCAAAAATACAACCCATGACCACATTTCAAATCATTATTAGAATGTTATTTATAATATCTATTTTCAAATATCATTTAGATCAAAATAACCCCTATTAAAAATTTACATACTTTAAGTAGACGATTTTACTTTATTGAAAACCATATCTAGATCAAAACCAAAAATTAATAATTTAAACAGTGAAAGAAGACTCATAGACAATTCATACATAATAGATTATGAAATTTAATAATTCATATAACCATAAAAATTAGTTATATACTAACACGTAACCATTCACGGTCATAATTTCCATAACCAACATTACTAATTAATTTTTCTATATTCCACGAGTTTTGTATACCCCATGGGTATCCCTATGTTTGGTCTCCAATCATCAATTACCCCAACGAGGTCTATGAAGGGAATCACATATCAATATTTGTACGAAATTGTATTTCTTATTTGACGACATTAAAATGAGTCAAGGAAGTTTATAGGTACAACAAAATATAATAATAAAACATTAAGACTATGGGAAAAATATTATAATCCAACTACCTCATTCTCATAAAAAACTATTCATCCAATCATGAACGTTCATTAGAGCTAATACAACCTAAAAAAAGAAAAATTACACTATAGAAAAATGGATTTATATATTCCAGATATAACAAACCATACTTTACATACATTGTTATTAATTCAGAATTGAAGCATACTTATTACAACATACAACAAAACCACGAAAGGACCGTACAGGTATAGTGTCTTTAGAAACTGAGAAACATAAACAACTAGTTCATAAAAAATCTACATTGTCTCTCATTTATTTCATCATATTTAGAGTCCCTTTTGGCATATCCTACTTAATACCCTTATTCCTGACCTGGGGAAAAGAAAAAATATAAAAGGGTGAGCTCAAATGCTCAGTAAGGGTAAACCTAAGAGATATCAATCATATCATATTCATAAGAAAATAACATTTTTAGAATCTTAACCAGCAAAAAAGATCATAATATCATTACGTGGGATAAATCATTGTAGTGAAATGTAATCACAATAATCAGAACATAAAACATGAAACTTTGTGTCTTACACACTTAATCATAGAAAATCATTTCTTATTAGTCAATACTCATTTCCAAGACTATCAATGTGAACAAAGTCCATTTCTGAAATGAGTTCACTACTCGTTCTAGTCCTGTATCACTAAACCAGATTAACTTGTCATTCCAGCCATTTATATCTCATGAGATATAAATATTTACCCAATTAATTGGAGGGAGATAGAGGTCCCACCCATCTCATAATTAATCCCTTCTTATGTGTGCCACAAAATCATAAATCATAAATCATAACATAATCTCTGTAAAAAAATGGGATTCTTAAACATCACGCCACAAAATCATAATCCATATAAGATAAAAGGACTTCATAAAAATAACTCCAAAATAACATAATCAAGTCAATGTAAAAATCGGGATATAAAATAACCCTACATTATCTTAGATGGAAAATAATTTTTATAAAACACTTGAACTCCATTCTTGAGGAAAATATACTTTGTAATTCAATTTTTTTTCCTTCGGTAACATGTCATACAATATTAAACTAAAATAAGTTAATTAAAAATAAAATTGAAAATATGTAATTTAAGGTTCATAGAAATAATATTCTATGAAACCATAAAAATCCATTCATGCCGTAAAAGTTAAAAAACATTCTTCTCGTACATTGGCCGGAAAAGTCAAAATGTATCTTGTACTGAAAACGACAAAAAATATTCCATTCATATCTTTTACACAAATTAAAAAATATATATAATTGGATTTAAAAAATTGTATTAAGATTGAAATAATATTACATATTGAGGAAACATGGATGTGGACGATAAATATTCCCCAGTAAATTCTCAAGTATAATCAATCTCAGATAAAAATGAGATTGCAGGATTTTACCTTACCTTAGGTATGATATGATCTGTACGTGTATAAACCTCCTTTATAATGATTTAATTAATGTCATTGACTTATTCAAAAATAATATTCATTGTTATTATAACATATATGGTCATATTCTTATCTTTTTATTAGTAATATTTCATTGCTACTTGTTATTCACGTGTTCATTGCTTTATGTTCTTATGCGTGTTTTGTCGAATAAATTCTTATTCCCCATTTCGGATTATAGCTAAATAATTTAAAGAATGGTATTATCATAATATATATCATATTTATTCATTAAATCTGTTTATATAATCATGGTTTACTGAAGATCATGTAGAACAGATCACATCACATCGTAGAGACGGTAAACAGTACGTACGCACGAGCGACGATATCGTTCCCATAATTATTGAATGGTCTTAGAGTGGATAGTATAATATCTCAGAATTAGTATCATGTTATAATAATTATATATATAGTTATTATTTTCACCATTATACCCTTCCAAGTAATGTGGTGGTGGAAAACAGATCCCACAACGGCGTGGAGACGGTTTTCCGTACGTATCCACGCGCAGTGATTTCATTTTCCTTAGGATGGATATAAGGTGAAATAGGGTTGTTTAATATTTATAATAACATATCAGTATATGATTGATACTGATGTTATTACATTATAATGAAAAAACTAAATAAGAGGAAGTAAAATAAGGAAGAAACTTGAATGAATCGTTAGAAGAGATTACCTCTTCCTCGATATGACTCCTTTAAACATCCTTTTAAGGGAATAGAGTTGGTATTTTGAGAAGAAATGAACCTCAAAAAATTACTAGGGAAGTTTAAGAGTGTATAGTGCAGGGGTTGGCCGAGCATGAAGGCTCAAAGTTGTGTAAAGAGGAGAGGGAGGATGTATCCTTTTATATGGGAGGAGAGGGGTACCTTTGGAAACATCAAAAATATTAAATTATAATAAATCAAACCCCACTTACAAACCTTGAAAAATGAATCATATTTAAATATTATATGAGATAGGGTTGTAATCTTTTCAACCAATAAAATTTAGAAAATTTGGAAATTTATTTTAAACCTTATAAACTTGATTTATCCTTATTTGATATATTTAATTTTATTTAGTTAATAAGATTCTAAACATTAAATTGTTATAACTAATTAATTATGTTTTTGGAATTTTCCATAATTGGATATTTTATTACATTTTCGACAATATAAATTTAAAATTATAATTTTTAATTATTTATGAGATTTTTAAACAATTTTATATTATGTTATTTTTATAATAAAACAATATTGTCAATTTTGACACTATTCATTTATTTGAATTTAAATAAAATCCACACAGAAGGTATGTTTTAAATAAAAGATTTAATAGATTCATAACATTTCATATCTATATATAAAATTTGCGGAGCACATTAAATAGTTCATATAATATTTATTTTAATATTTTTAAAACCATTTATTTGATATTTCAATCCGTAAAATAATCTCAACATCACTGTTGTGTAACCTTTAATGATAATATTTTAACCCCTAAAAATTCTAAATAAATTCACATTATGTCGATAATGTTATTATCTTTTTGGATACAATTAATATTCTACATTTCATGAAGTTTATCACTAAATTAAATTTATTATACTTATAAGATTTAAGAGAGTGACATGTTGTCACTTTCTTTGGTTTTAAAAATAATTAAATTATTTTCATGGTAAAAGGCCCATAAAATGAATCTTTTCCAACCCTCAGGTGATATGGGTCGACTTTTAGTCATCCAATAGAAATTTTTTAGGTGTTAGGGTAATTTTATAATCTTATTTTTATCCTTAATTACCAGATTTACCTTTAACTACAGTAAATAGAAATTACCGTAGTTACTATTCATAATTTCAAAAAAAGTAACTGTTAACATAATTTGGACCCACTAAATTCAAATATGGAATCCATTTTTCAAAATTGAAAACTTAGAAGTTGCAGTAATTAATTTAAAATTAATCATGTTGTTAAGAAAACAAGTTTTAAAATTTAAAACATTGCCAAAGATTGAATGTTTTTTTCTATGAATTCAATGTAAAATTAATGGTAATGACACATATTATATTAAATGGTAAACAAAAATTCTATTTATACTTTAAAACCATTCAATATTATAATTTAACCATATAAATTATTATGATGAAAAAATTTTCTTTCAATTAAAATATAGCGTGTTTTTACTATTCATTAAAATATGAAAGTTATCAGAATAATATGAAATCGAATGTAAATTTTTATATCATGATTCCATAGATGAATATTATTTTTCTAATTTACCTTATAAACATGTGAAAAACTATATTTAATGTCAGTGCACCATCAAAAGGCGGAAAAACAACATTTTGTTGAAAAATAATTATTTTATCCGAAAAAATTATTTTGTTCTCATAATATGTTCTATAAAATTAGTATGATGGATAATAATGTTATAAAATTAAAAATGTTGTTAATAATATTCATAACATCTAGTCAATAATAATATTATCACAATATATCGTTATTTAGTGAAACCCGATATTGCTTACTACACACGCTATCAAGGAAGGTCACGATTGCGTGTAACGCAAGCCAAGACAGTGTTGTGTGTAGTGAATGATTCCATTGGTGTTGCGTATAACATAAGACATAAACAAAATATTTCATATAAAATATCAGGGTGTTACATTCTACCCCCTTAAAATAAATTTCTCCCTCGAAATTCATTATTTCATAACAAATAGATGAGGATACCTCTCCCTCATTATATCATAAAGTTACCATGTAACTTCTTCTAATTGGTGGTTCCTCCATAAAATATTAACCAAGCTAGTGGTCTTGTTTCGTAGATCTTCTTCGCTATGATTCATAATCTCTATTTTATGTTCTTCATATGAAAGATATTTCTCTAGCGGTACAACTTCTAAGCTTAGTACATGTGAAGGATCAAGTATGTACATTATCAAGAGAGATACATGGAACACATCATGAACTTGAGAGAGATTTGGTGGAAGTTTCAATCAGTAAGCTAGCTTCCCAACATGATCCAATATTTCAAAAGGACCAATATACCTAGGGCTCATATTTCCCTTTCTTCCAAATCTCATTACTCCCTTCCAAGGAGATATTCGTAAGAACACTTTATCACCCACTTCAAACTCTATGTATTTTCTTCGGTTATCGGCATAACTTTTTTGTCGACTCTAAGATGCTCTTATGCGTTGTTGAATAGATCAGAAATTTTCTTCCATGTCATTAACAAGATTTGGTCCTAATAGATTTCTTTCCCCAACTTCATCCCAGCAAGTTGGAGTTCGGCATTTCTTTCCATAGAGAGCTTCATAAGGAGCCATATGAATACTAGAGTGAAAGATATTATTATAATAAATTTCCACAAAACGTAGGTGTTAATCCCAAACACCTTTGAAATAAATAGAGCAAGCTCTCAACATATCTTCTAGAGTTTGAATTGTCCTCTTAGACTGACCGTCTATTTGAGGATGATATGTAGTGCTGAAACTAAACTATGTATCCAGAGTATGCTGAAGACTTCACCAAAACATCGAGGTAAACTATAGATCCCGATATGATATAATGGAAAGTGGTAATCCATGAAATCTTACCACTTCCTTCACATATATCCTGGCACGATTACCATGAGAGAAATCTTCTCTAATAGCAATGAAATGTGCCGACTTCGTAAGATGATCAACTATAACCCAGATAGCATTATGGGCTTTGGATGATTTAGGAAGTCCAGTGACAAAGTCCATAGTGTTGTTTTACCATTTCCATTCTATTATGGGTAACGATTGTGACATCCCCTTAGACTACTATCTCTCATATTTAACTTTCTGACAAACTAAGAATAAAGATACATATTCAGCAACATCTCTTTTCATGTCATCCCACCCGAAGTACTCTTTCAGATCCCTATAAATCTTTGTGCATCCAGGGTGAATAGAGAATGAAGAACAATGAGCTTCATCCAATATTTCTTTCTTTAATTTTGGGACGGGAGGAACACAATCCTGATTCATGAATCATATTATTTCATCACAATCAATGTAGAATTCGGGAACATTTTTCACCTTCTTTTGTAACTCTATATCTTGTTTCTATGCCTCTTTAATCTTCATATGTATAGATGGCAGAACATTCATTTGAGAAATATATGAATTTTCCCCTTCCACTATAATTCCAAGATCCAACCTTTGTAAATTCAAAAATATTGGATCTTTTGTGATCCTCATCCTGGATAAGCTAGCATGGTCCTATTGACTTAATGCATCTGCCACCCTGTATGCTTTCCCAGGGTGGTAATTAATTGAGAATTCATGATCCTTAATCAGCTCCAACCATCTTCTTTTGTGCATATTCAGATCCTTTTTTGAGAAAATATTCTTTAAACATTTATGATCAGTATAAATGTCACACCATTCACCATAATGATAATGCCTCCAAATCATTAATGATTACCACGGCTAACCCCAAATCACAAGTCGTGTAATTTTGCTCACGGATTTTCAAATATCGAGAGGCATAAGCTATCACCATATCATTTTTCATGGGAAATCACCCAAATCCCTTCTTGGATGTATCACTGTAGATCACAAACCTTTCTCCGCTAGAAGGCAGTGTGAGCACATGTGCACTGGATAACCTTCTTTTTAACTCCTTGAATTTCTCTTCACACTCCTCTGTCTAAATGAACTTAACTCCATTTCGAGTCAACTAGGTGAGTGGATTATATAATATTGAAAAATGATTCACTAAATGTTGATAGTACCCAGCTAAACCAAGAAAACTTCGGATCTCAGTTACTATTATTGGCCTCGACCATCTTTTAATTACCTCGGTTTTTGCTGGATCCACAAATATCCCCTATTTTGAGATTATGTGACCCAAAAATTCAACTTTTTAAGCCAAAATCCACACTTGGTAAATTTGGCATAAAGATTATCCTTTCTCAGGCCTTAAATATAGTTATCAAGTTATCTTCATGATATTATTTTCTTTTTTAATAGAAAAGAATATCATCTATAAATACTACCACATACTGATCAAGATAGTCTCTAAAAAATCTATTCATTAGATACATGAATATAGTAGGGGAATTAGTAAGACCAAATGGCATCCCTATAAATTCATAGTGCCCATACCTTGTACGGAAAGCTATCTTTGGTATATCCTCCCTTTTTACCCTTAATTGATGATACCCTGAACGAAGATCATTCTTGAAAATGTATTTATCTCCGCATAGTTGGTAAAATAATTCATCAATGCGTGGGAGAGGATATTTTTTCTTGATAGTGTTCTTGTTCAGTTCTCGATAATCAATTTAGAGTCTCATTAATCCATCCTTCTTCATAACAAACAGAACAGGTGATCCCCAAGGTGATGCACTAGGGAATATGAATCCCTTGTCAGTATTCTCTTGTAGTTTCTTCTTACATTCCTACAACTCATTTGGGGACATTCTATAAGGTGTATTTGAAATAGGTAAAGCACCCGATACGAGTTCAATTGAGAACTCAACTTCATGATTTGGTGGAAGACCTGGAAATTCCCTCTGGAAAGACATCATCAAACTCCAGTACAATGGGAATATTCTTAATCATGAGTTTCTATCCAACCATTATTGATAAATAACCTTCATTTAGTGGAATCAAGACCCAAAAGATGGAAGAAATTTCCATCGGAAGGATATGTTCATCCTTGCATCGATATACGATCATAGATTGATCTGGAATATGAAATGTGACTTCCCTTCATTGGAAATATATATGAGATAAATATAAATAAATCCAATCCATTCCAAGATTCACATCAAATTACACTATAGGAAGGATAACAAGATTTTCATGATGCACTTTCCCACAAACTTCAATCGGAGAAGAATTGTAAACTTTTGATGCGGTCTTTTTTCCATTAAGAGTTGTCACAGCTAACTCAACATCTAATTATTGAGGTAATATGGAGATACCCTTAGAAAATTCTTTAGAAATAAAAGAGTGGGTGGATCTATAATCAAATAAAACATTTTCTACTTTAGAGTGGATGGTATGTGTACCTTTCACCACTTCGTTATCATACTCCACATCGCCGATAGTAATTTCATTTGACTTTCATTTGTCTTTGGCCTTAAGAGTTTTTTTATGTTGATCAGCATAAAAAACCCTTGGATCAGGTCATTGATTAGAATACTGAACCATTTCCATGCACTTGTAACATTGATGTGTAGGAGGTGCATTCTGTGTAGCCTTTTCTTTGTTCGCATCACTAGACATCTTCTTCCCATCATTGCAGCATCCAAAATTCCCGATGACCTTCTTTTCTACGTATTAATCATTTAATTTTCCCTTTAAGAAAAATCCCTCCATGTTTCATTCCACACTTTGAGCATAAGGGAAAATTAATTGTCTTTTTAGTGTGCTATTTATATTTTCTTTTTAATTCCTTTTTCTGCTTCTTATCAAACCCATATGACTGATTTCTTAATCGGATTTCCATCTCAACCTTGAGAGAACAATTAAAAATTTCCTCGTAGCTATTGAAGTCCCTTATGGATAATTCCATTTATAGACTTGGTTTTAAGCCACTAAAGAATCGATCGATCTTACTCTCAGGTTGGATAATAATCCTAGAAGCGTACCTTGTAAGTCTTGTAAAATTTTCTTTGTAGGTACCAACAGATTCATCATCCATTTTCGTTAGTTAAAGAAACTAATTCTCCATCTTTGTTCAAATATTACGAGGGAATTACTTATTGAAAAATATGATCTTTAACTCCTCCAATTCCATTGACTCAATTTTGTCTCTTTGCATCATATTCTTGATAAGATTCCACTATTGATCAGCTTCACCTTCCAAATGATATACTACTAAGATGACTTTGTCATGTTCAGAAAATTGTAGAACTGAAAATATCTTTTCAGTGGTACTGATCCAGTATTTAGCCACTAATTGATCAAAATACCCACTGAATGAAGGTGGATGCTACCTCCTAAAGGATTCAACAAAATGTTTCTCTTTCCTTTGCTTGTTTGGAAGGCCTGCATGATTCATAGCTTGATAAAGTTGTGTAAGCATGTCTACAAGATTTTTCATTCCAACTCCCATAACATTTGGTTGTTCATAGGGACAATCATTGCATTGATCATCGCATTTAGAATTAACACGATTCATTCAGGTTCCAGACATTAACTAAAACCAAGAAGTATAGTGTGATAAACACTAATCATAATAGGAAAACCACATAATCAAGAATAAAATTTCACATGTTAGGTCTTATCATAGGTTATTCATGGACATTTCTAAAACACTATGATTTTTTCCTATGCTTAGATATATCCTTAGGGTTCTTACTAAGGATTTCACATACTAGTTTTCAATGGTTGACTATACCTTTCCTCCGATACAAACTATAATGACCTATACTTTACATACATTGATATTACTTCAGAATTGAAACATTCTTATTGAAACATATAACAAAACTATGAGAGGATGGTATAGGTATAGTGTCTTTAGAAATTGGGAAACATAAACAACGGGTTTATAAAGAATCTAAATTGTCTCCCGTTTATTTCATCATATTTTGAGTCCCTTTTGGAATATCCTACATAATACCCTTCTTCTGGACCTGGGGAAAAGAAAACATACAAAAGGGTGAGCTCAAATGCTCAGTAAGGGTAATGGAAGGATATATAAATCATATCATATTCATAAGAACAAAACATTTTGATAATCGTAACCTGCAAATGATATCATAATATCATAACACGGGATAAATAATAGTAGTGAAATGTAATCCCAATAATCAGAACATAAAACAAGAAACACTTTTGATTACACACATAATCATAGAAAATCATTTCTTATTAGTCAAGAATCATTTCCAAGAATATGATAGTTGACAAAGTCCATTTCTGAAAGGAGTTCACTCCTCGTTCCAGTCCTATATCACTGAACTGGATTAACTTGTCGTTCTATCCATGTCTATATCATGAGATATAAATCATTACCCAATGAATTGTAGGGAGATATAGGTCCCACCCATCTCATAATGATACCATTCTTATGTGTGCCACAAAATCATAAATCATATATCATAACATAATCCATGTAATAAAAATGGGATTTTTTAAAAATAATGCCATCATAACATAATCCATATAAGATAAAAAGACTTCAAAAAAATAATTCCATCATAACATAATCAAATCAATTTAAAAATAGGGATAGAAAAATAACCCTATATTATCTTAGATGAAAAATAATTTTGATAAAACACTTGAACTCCATTCTTGAGGAAAATATCATTTCTACATCAAAAACATTTTTCCTTTCATAATATGTCATACAATTTTAAATTAAAAGAATTTAATTAAAAATAAACTTGAAAACTTGTTACGGAAGATTCATTGAAATAATATTCTATTAAATCATAAAAATCCATTCATTCCATATATGTTAAAAAACATTCTTCCGTACTTTGGCTATAAATGTCAAAAAGTATCTTGTACTAAAAATGAAAAAAAGATTCCTTTAATATCATTTACTAAAATTCACCAATAGATATAATTGGATTTAAAAAATTGTAGGAGGATATATATAATATTAAATATTTAAGAAACATGTATGTTGATGATAAATATTCCCTCGTAAATTCTGAAGTATAAACAATCTCAGATAAAAATGAGATTGTGGGATTTTCTGTTACCTTAGGTCAGATATGCTTTGTACATGTTCGAATCTCTAGTATAATGATTTAAATAATTTCATTTACTTATTCAAAAGTCATTATCATTGTTATGATAACATTTATGGTCATATTTTTTTCTTCTTATTAGTAATCTTTCATTGCTACTTGTTATTCGGGTGTTCATTGCTTTATGTTCTTATGTGTGTTTTTTCGAATAAATTCTTATTCCACTTTTTAGGTTAAAGATAAATAATTTAAATAATTTTGTTAGTATAATATATGCCTTATTTATTCATTAAATGCGTTTATATAATCATGGTTTAGTGAAGATCATGTTGAACGAATCACATCGCATCGTGGAGACGGTAAGTCGTACGTACGCACACGCGATGATATCGTTCCCATAATTATTTAATGGTCTTGGAGTGGCTGGTAGAATATCTAATAATTAGTATAATGTCATAATAATCATATAAATAGTTATTATTTTCACCATTATACCCATCCATGTAAGGAGGTGGTGGAAAACAGATTACACCACGGTGTGGAGACGGTATTTCGTACGTATGCACGCGCGGTGAATTCATTTTCCAAAGGATGGATAGAAGGTGAAATAGGGTAGTTTCATATTTATAAAAATATATCAGTATATTAGTTATACTGATGTTATTACTTTATAGTTAAACCAATAAATAATAGGAAGTAGAAGAAGGAATAAACTTGATAGAATCGGTAGAAGAGATTACCTCTTCCTCGACATGCCTCCTTTAAAATTCCTCTTACGGGAATAGAGTTGGGATTTTGAGTATACCAGACCCTCCAAAATATTACTATGGAAGTTGAGAAGAGTAATGGGAAGGGTTTGGCCGAGCTTGAAGGCTCAAAGTTGTGTACAGAGGAGAGAGAGGAGGTGCCCTTTTATAAGGGAGGAGAGGGGAACCTTTGAAAATCTCAAATATATTAATTTATAATATAAAAAACCCCACTTAAAAACATAAAAAATGACTCATATTAAAATATTAGATGATATAGGGTTGTAATATTCTCATCCAATAAAATTTATACATGTTGGAAATTTATTTTAAACCTTATCTGCTTGATTTATTCTTATTTAATCTATTTAATTTCATTTATGGTAATAAGATTCTAAATTTTAAATTGTTACAAATAATTACTTATGCGATGTGAATTTTCAATAATTGGATAATTTTTATATTCTAGACCACATAAATTTACATTTATAATTTTTAAATATTTTGTGAATTTTAATCAATTTTATATTATGTTATTTTTATAAAATAACAATAGTTTCAATTTTGACACTATTCATTTATTTGAATTTAAATAAAATCCACACCGAAGATATGTTCGAAATAAAAGATTTAATAGATTAAGAACATGTCATATTTATCTAGAAAATTATTGGATCACATTAAATAGTTCATATAATATTTATTTTAATATTTTTAAAACCATTTATTTGATATTTCAATCAATAAAATAATTTCAACATCACTATTGTGTCACTTTTAATGGTTATTATATAATTCCTAAAAATACTAAATAAATTCACATGATTTAGAAAATTTTATTATATTTCTGTAGAATATTCATGTTAGATGTTTCATGAAGTATATCACTAAATTAAAATTATTATACTTATAAGATTTAAGAGAGTGACATGGTGTCACTTTCTTTGGTTTTAAAAATAATTAAATTATTTTCATGGTGATATGGGTCGACTTTTATTCATCCAATATAATTTTGGTAGGTGTTAGGGTAATTTTATAATCTTAATTTTTCACTTAATTACCCGATTTACCTTTAACTACAGTAAATAAAAAATTACCGTAGTTACTATTCATAATATCAAAAAATAAAAGTAACTTATTAAAAAAATTTGGACTCACTGAATTCAAATATGGAATCCATTTTTCAAAATTCAAAACACAGAACTTGCATTAGTTAATTAAAAATTAATCACGTTGTTAAGAAAATGAGTTTTAAAAGTTAAAACATTGTCAAATATTGAAAAGTTTTTACCTATTAATTCAATGTAAAATTAATGGTAATGACATAAATTTTATTAAATGGTAAAAATATATTCTATTTATACTTTAAAACCATTAAATATTATAATTTAACTATATAAATTATTGTGATGAAAAATGTTGTTTTTTATTAAAATATAGCGTGGTTTTACTATTCATTAAAATTTGAAAGTTATCACAATAATTTGAAAAATTTATCCAAAGTAAATTATTATATCTTGATTCCAAAGGAGAATTTTATTTTGTCAAATTGAATATATAAATAATTCAAAAACATGATTTAATGTGGTTGAGCCATCAAAAGGCGGAAAAACTGCATTTTGTTTGAAAAATACTTATTTTACCTAAAAAATTTATTTTATTCTCATACCATGTTCTAGAAAATTTGTTTTATGAATAATAATTTTATAAAATTAAAAATTTAGTTAATACTACTCATAAAGTCTAGTCCATAATAATATTATAACATCATATTTTTGTTTAGTGAAACCTGGTATTGCGTACTACACACGCCATCGAGGAAGGTCGTGATTGCGTGTAACGCAAGCCAAGGCAGTGTTGTGTGTAGTGAATGAATATTTTTTTTTTGCATATAACATAAGACATAAAAAAATATTTATCATAAAATATCCGGGTGTTTCACCATAGGAATGGAAACAACCAAAAAATTATCTTCTATAAAATTCAAGGAAACAAAGTTGAAGGCCTACATTGAGCTTTCATTCACACTTAATGGAAGTAAAAACACCAAATAATCAATGTATAATCAACCATGTAGGAAGAGGAAGATGATAGTTAGTAACCATATCTATAGGTGGTTCAATAGGGTGAATCATTTTGGGAGAAATATTTAACCCTTAGAGGATAAAATTTTAAAATTACACTTTTAATTGTCATATGGTTGTTCCTCACAATTTACCAAAATGTACACCAATCCTGTGTCTCCTTCTATCAGAGTGGGACTCGGTGCCTGGTCTATTTTTTCACAAATACAATTTCAAAAATAGTGTAGATCCTGTGCTCCATCCCTAAATTGGTGGGGGGGGGGTCTTGGATTCATGGTTTCTTGGGATATCCTATATAGTTTCCCTAACTTTGCACCCCCTTTTACATGATACGTAGTTATGGTGCATTGATATTACTAACCATGATCCAAAAATTATATCACTATTGTTTGGAATATTTTTTTTAATTTTTTCCATGATCCCCTAAGACACATCTGAGATCATTCCAATATCTGTGAAACGCTCCGTTAAAAAAAGTCAATATGTGATGTAACCTATCTATTGTTCTAGATCTTACATGGGGTACTAAAAAAACACCCAAAATCTATATCATAATAAAAATTTAATATGTTATACTATACTTATCCTCAATGTCTATCTTAGGGTCATGTTACCTTGTCTATTTTTTATTAAATAATCTTCCAATGGTTTTTAATAAATTTAATATGATATTAACTATATGGATAGTAAAGATATAGAACATTATTCAAAAAAAATCCAAAGATAAAAAAACAAAGAAGATGATGATAATGAAGAGGTGAATTACAAAATAATCTTAATGAGTAAATCTAACAAGTAAATGGGTTTAAAATTATATGGGTAATACATCTTATAAATATCAAAGAATAATCTTATTGTCTAAATTATGTGATGGAAGTGAAGATGATGATTAAGTTGAGACAGTTAGTGATCAATACGGTCAAAAAATAAAATGTTTAAAATGTTTTATTGATAAAAAGATCACAAGTTACAAAAAATTGAATGTGATGAAGAAGTTACTAATATATATGTAATTATAAATAAATAATGAAATAAAATATCTCAAAGATATATAAAATAGAAAATGTGACCCAAAGATTGATGAAAATACATCATTGTAATAATAATTAGAAATTTATCCATTTTAAATAAGGAATTAAATTTATGGAGAAGATTTATGATTCAATGACGTTTCTTGATTATAAGAAGTATATTATCTTAAATATAGTAGAAATATTTAAAGACAGAATAATGTTTTTTACAATATTCAATTAACGGTGGCCAATATAGAAGAAGTGTTGAAGAATTTCAGATCCCACAATCAGAATTATTTTTCAAATGGTAGAGATTTTTCAAAGAAGGATGATGATTTATATGACTAAAATCATTTCAATAATTAATAAAAAAAAGTATGAAATTATTATTGAATATTAATATAAGAAGAATTATGTCATGATGGTCAAATTTTATCAACATATCAAGGAACTAAATAATTGGAAAATCTAATCAGACCAACATGAAGTGAAAAAATAATACCACTTGTGAATGTGTAAAGATATAGAATAATCCTAATACAATTAAAAATATTTTACTAGTTCTCTATTTTTTTAGTCCTAAAAAATGATCCAATACTGTTGACTCAACGTCAGGAGGAAGAGAAGTAAATTATTCTAGACAACACGTTATCTATAAAGGAAAGTGTACATTCTATATATTCATTTGGAAGTGTAGAGTTTTTTGGAATATATTAACGATATATTGGTTTTAATAGTGACTTCATAAAATTTCCAGGAGTATTTGGAATAATTTTTGGAGGTGGATTTTACTCTCTAAATAGAAGGATGATCAGAAACATGTTATTTATTCTGAAAAAAACATTCAAAACAGGTTTGATGTTCACGATGTGTTTTTTAGAATATGTTTGTAAGAACACGGTTCTTATTTTAGAGGTACGAGCTTCTTCTTTTCCTTCCCCTTAAGTGTTTTTGAAAAAAATATGGAAAATGGGGAAAAATCCTGAATTTTGGAACGACACGCCATGTACTTTATCCACACGCCGTGTACTTTTGTCCGTGTTGGGATGAGTACACGGGGCGTGTAGCCTTGTCGGCGACGAGGGGTGTAGGAACCGACTACACACCGTGTAATGGTACCTTGCACGTTGTGTAGTCAGTCTGCAGGCTTGAACATTAAGGTGGTGGGGTCGCCACCAGCTGGGTGACAGTACACGCCGTGTACTCATGTCGACGTATGAACAGTATGGCGGTGCCGCCAAATGAACAGTTAAATGAAAGGAGTACACGCCGTGTACATTGAAGTACACGCAGTGTACTTTGTTTTTTCATCTTAAAACAGACAGTAGCCTCCTCATTTGGCAGAGGAGGCACTTGAGCCATTTTGGAGGCCAAGGAGGAGGCCAGATATTTGAAGGTCCACCGGGCGTTCGTCTAGAATCCGATTTGGCTTCGGACGATCTCGTTGGAACCGCACGGGTAAGCCCTCTCCTCTCCTGGTACCGTTCTTGCCAATTCTTCTCCTAACGTAAGTTATTTATGTTTGAATGAGTTTTGTTCTTCGTCAGATCTATGTCGTTCTTGGGTGTTTCTGGAGACGACGTTTGGGTATAACGTTTGTTGGCGTATAAGGTAGGTGGCTTTGTGTTTAGTTTTCCAACTGCTGTGTGTTTTGTGCATTTTTGTGACATGAACCCATGTCGGGGTGTCGTGTGGCTGATTTCGTTGCGATATTTAATACCTAGAATTGATTAGGTATTTAATTGTGATAATAAAATGCTGTTTGGTATTGTTGCTTGGATCTAGGACCATCCCGAGGGGTGTGTTCCTCTGTTTATCCATTTGGCCAGGATACCCGAGGGTATGCCTTAAATGTAGTAATTGTAGAATTGACTTGAGAGGAATTGCTTGTTACTTCTTGTTTACCAGTTGGGCATGGCCCGGTTACCAGTTTAGCCTGAGGGCATTGTTGTATTTGGCCTGAGGGCGTTGTTGTGATAAGCTTGAGGGAATTGCACTATTTAGCCCGAGGGCTATAGTATTTCGCCTAAGGGAAACATTTCGTGCCTGAGGGCTTGACTTCTGTTCCTGAGGGTGACATTTCCTACGCCTGAGGGAAATTTCTGTTTTGCCTGAGGTCTATACCTGTCGGTTGGATTCTTCTTACCTGAGGGTAAGGATTTGTTTGTCTGAGGACGTGGACTGTTTACTTAGAAATGCACTGTGGTGTTTTCTAATATTTAAATGGATTAAATGGAAAATAAAATGGAAATATAAATGGTAATTAGATACTTTTGAGTACTACTTACTTTATTTCATTTTACTGCTGCACACTGTTGTTTCATGCTTACACACAGTTGGGAACGTGCCTTTGGTGGGTGCCTACTGAGATATATTTCTCACACCTTGTTTGGGTCACGCTTTTCAGCCCAAACAGATTATGTTGCTGCAGTTGTAGATAGGGGAAAGAGTCCCTATATAGGTACTTGACTATTTCTGAGAAGTAGGAGGGCATGGGACCGAGCCTAGGATCGCGATGCCGCTGCTAGCTGTTTTGCTTGTTTGCTGTACTCTGTTTTCTGTTGTACTGCATTGATGTATTACATGTTCTGGATGTTTTCTTAGAACTTGAAACATGTAACATCATCACTTATGTACTATTGGTTATATCCACTGCTGTAGTTATTTCAGTTGTGTATGTTTACTGCTTCCGCTGGTTGTTTTATGTTTATTTTGGTATTCCGCTGTGCTACACTTTGATAAATGAGGGAATAGTTTCCCCAGTATCAGACCTGGGCCCTCGCTGCTAGTCAGCAGCCTCTGGCATTTGGGAAAATGCGCTTGTGGTCACGTGGCGAACCGGGCTCGGGGCACCCGTTGCATGGCACCCGGGTCCGGGACGTTACAAAGTGGTATCAAAGGGGTTTATTTTCTTTGACATACTATTTGGAGCTATAGTCAGAGTTAGGACGAACGGTAGTTGGTAACAAGCTGTGCCCGGGCATAGCTAACCCGTGTACAGGGAAAATCCAGTCTACCTCGTACTTTGCATTCTTTTGATTTTGCAAATTTTACAGTTGATATATTTTCACCGTTGGGTGACACACTTGGATTGTGCTGTTTATATTTTATCTGTGGGTTCTATTTAGTTGCAACCCGATGAGGTGAGGGTATGACATCTCATGCATCATATAGGCACATACTAGATATCACATGCCATGCATTGTTTCCATGCCATGTAGGTGCATTAGAATTTTCATGTTGTTGTGATAGTTGTTGTGTTAGTAGAGCATGCTGCTGTGATAGCTGCTTGATAAATACCTACCTTGTGATATGGTATTATTGTTTGAGCTTGTTTATTGAATGGACACAGAACTTTGGTTTTTGGGGAGTATGGGCTCCCTTTTACAGGAATTTGGTGGATCATTGACTGTTATTGTTTATAACACAAATAAGATGTCAAACTTTTATTAGTGGGGTGTATGGGCCCCCACGGGTCAGAATGTGACACTTAGGTGTTGATTTCGGTATTTTCTGGGTACAGGAAAAGTTTCTGAGGCATACTGTCTAGAAAAACCAGAAGACATGTCGTGTAGCACCTCATACACGCCGTATGTGTTCTTATGTTCGGGAAGAAAAATGAACTTTTTGAGTACACGCCGTTTACCCGGAGTACACATCGTGTAGTCTCTTCCCGTGTCACAAACCATGTGGGCGGCGACACGGGGTAGAAAAAGGGTTTGGTAAAACATGACGTGTAGATTATTTACACGCCGTGTAGTGTTGACCCGGAGTCCGGCCACGTAACTAACAACACAGGTTGGTGAACTCCTTGACAGAACACGTCGTGCCAGTTATAGACACGACTTGTAGTGAGACCAAGGGACTCGGCCGTGTAACTAACAACACAGGACGGTGTCACCTCTCCCAGAACACGCCGTGTACCTTTGGGACACGCCGTGTAGTCTTGTCTGAGGATAGACCGTGTGGAGTTAGCCATGTGGCTGGGAAACAGGATGGTGTACAAGCTGTGTTCGGGTGTAACACGCCGTGTAGAGTAAAGACGAGTAGTCGGCCATGTCACAGATGACATGAGAAGTTGGAAAATAACACCATACACTCCGTGTAGATATTATACACGCCGTGTAGTTTTGTTGAACGGAAGTCGTGTGGAAGGACCCGGGTAGGGGAAAGGAAGTCAAGTACACACCGTGTAGTCAGTGTACACGCCGTGTAGTCTTGTTTTGGAAATTTATAAATGCCTTCTTACTCTTGTTTCTTTGTGGTTCCTTCGTTTCAGTCTTAATAATCTTGAATCTGATGCGTGCTTTTGACCTTGTAGAGTCATGACACCTAGACGACCGCGAGTTGTTCGCCAAGAGAGCGGAGACGATTATACTCCGGGGATGGTGGGCCATGGGCTACCGGCTGATCCACCAACAGAGCCAGATGCGGCACCAGATGTTATACCAGACACAGGCGCGGAGGCGCAGTTCCATGAAGGATTATTGCGGTTCATGCAGACCTTTCAGGGAGCACCGCAGGCTTCCACATCTATGGACGAGCTGACGTGTATATTTTAGCAGCAACATCCTCCAACGTTTTCAGGGGATGGCGGACCACAGGCTATAGAGTCTTGGCTAGGATTGATGCAAACTATTTTCGAGCATCTTGAGACACCTCCAGGGCGGAGGGTCAAGCTCGCGACTTACATGCTACGTGATTCCACCAAGAGGTGGTGGGATGTTACCACACAGTCAGAGCATCACAGGGACATGGTGTGGGAGGATTTTCAGGCAGTATTCTATGAATTCTTCTTTCCCAAGATGCTGAGGGCAGATAGAGCTCGAGAGTTCATGAATCTGCAGCAGGGGGCTATGTCGGTGATGGACTACTCTGCTCGTTTTACAGAGCTTCAACTTTTTGCACCCGTGCTGGTGGGTGATGAGACGTTGAGAGCCAGTCGTTTTGATGATGGTCTTCAGTATGACATCTGAGTGCTGGTAAATGTTTTCAGGTTGCCTACTGTACACGTGATTGTGAACCAAGCTTTGATTACAGAGAGGAACCTGAGGGAATCGAGTGGTATGGTCCAGGGCGGTTTAGCACCAGTTACTGTTACTATTTCTGCTAGAAAGAGGAAGAGACATATGGACTTCTCTTAGGGCGGCAGTACCATCCATGCAGCTTCTTCAAGTGGACCGGTCAGGTGCTACCAGTGTGGAAGAGAGGGTCACAAGAGGCCGTAGTGTCCACGGGACCCAGTGGAGTGTCGAGCTTGCGGCAAGATGGGTCATCTGCAGTGCTTTTGCATGGTGTTTCTACCAGTGGCTAGTGAGAGGGTTTCTGTGCAGACTCCATGTGCGGGAGCAGGACCAGTGGCTTCTTACCAGTCAGGGAACTGGAATACGTCAGGGCGTGCTGGCAGAGATGGTGGTCGTGGTCGTGGTAGCCAGACACCAGGATCGCAAAGGCAGCAGGGCGGGACAACTCAGGGTAGCCAGGCTGTGTCATAGGGTCGCGGCACTGGGCAGGCATATGCAGTGCAACAGACCCTGCAGGAGAAGGATCCCAGTCCTTCGATAGTCAGAGGTAATATTATAGTAGCTTCTGTCTTGTCTTCAGTACTTTTTGATATGAGTGCTACACATAGTTTTATATCTGTACCCATTGTGAAGAGCCTTGGGCTCGGTGTTTCTACTTCTTCTGATATCTTGATGCTAGACACTCTGTTGGGGACTAGGATGGTTGGTGTGTGTCAGTGCAAGGAGTTCCCCCTTGAGGTTGGTGGGTGTCACTTCCCTTGGGACCTCTATGTCATGGAGATTATGAGCTATGGCGTCATTCTCGGGATGGACTGGTTGGTTCCCTTTTGAGCCTTTGTAGACTGCTATCATTGTAGGGTGCGTTTCATGTCACTAAAGGGTGGAGAGTTTCTATACAAGGGCGAGTGGGATGTTCAGGAGAGTCGAGCTGGACCAGAGCATCATGGGTGAGGTGGAGTCACAACCTAGATTGGGAGCTTATATCTGGATGACCAGGGGACTTTTCAGATGGATTTCCCTCCATTTGTCGATCATTTCAGGTATGTCTTCCCAGACAACTTTTCAGGTCTACCCCTAGTGTGTGAGGTAGATTTCTCTATCGAGCGTGTGCCAGGAGCAGCACCGGTGTCCATTCCTCCTTATAGGATGGCCACGCCTGAGTTGCAGAAGCTCAAGAGGCAGCTAGAGGAGTTACATGCAAAGGGTTTAATCCAACCCAGTACTTCTCCTTGGGGTTCTCCGGTCCTTTTTGCGAAGAAGTCAGATGGCACCCTCAGACTTTTTGTGGATTATCGGAAGCTGAACCAGTTGATGTTTAAGAACCGATATCCCTTATCGAGGATAGATGATCTATTTGATCAACTTTGTGGAGCACGAGTGTTCTCGAAGATTTAATTGAGATCCGAATATCATTAGTTGCGCATTAGACCATCTAATATACCTCTCATAGCTTTCAGGAACAGGTATAGTCTATATGAGTATACGGTTATGTCGTTCGGACTCACGAACGCGCCAACAGTTTTCATGGCTCTAATGAATCGTGTTTTCCATCCGTATCTTGATTCATTTGTGGTAGTATTCGTGGATGACATCTTGGTGTACTCTCACACTTGACACGACCATGCCACCCATCTTGAGATCATATTGAGTACACTGAGAGAGCATCGCCTATATGCTAATCTCTCGAAGTGCCTCTTTTGGATGGACCAGATTCACTTCCTGGGTCATATAATCTCAGAGGAAGGAGTTGCAGTGGACCTAGAAAAGGTGAGAGCAGTAGTTTCCTGGGAGCAGTCCAAGAACATGTTTGAGATACGAGGTTTATTAGGGTTGGATGGTTACTACAGATGCTTCATACAGGACTTCTCCCTCTTAGCAGCATCGTTGATAGGTCTGACTAAGAAGGGTGTGAAGTTTGTTTGGTTAGAATCTTCTGAGACAACTTTTCAGGACCTCAAGGGAAGGCTGACATCAGCACCGATCCTGATACTCCCAGAGCAAGGGAAAAGTTATATAGTTTATTATGATGCATCAGGGATAGGGATGGGGGTAGTTTTGATGTTGGGCGACCGAGTTGTTGCGTATGGGTCTCGACAGTTGAGGCCACATGAGAGGAATTACCCGACGCACGATCTCGAGTTGGCTGCAGTTGTTCATGCGTTGCACTATTGGAGACATTACCTGTTGGGAGAGCATTCTGTAGTTTTCACCGACCACAAAAGCCTCAAGTATATCTTTACTCAGTGTGACCTGAATCTGAGGCAAAGAAGGTTGGTCGAGTACCTACAGTCCTTCGATTTTGAGCTTGCCTATACACCTGGTAAAGGTAATGCAATAGCCGATGCACTGAGCAGGAAGACTCAGATACAGGCAGTGCAGGAGGCCAGTGGTGAGTGGCAGCTTATGGATTTGTTCTCTAAGATGCATCTGGAGGTGCATGAAAGTCAGAGATAGACTTATCTTTCCTCGTTATCTGTGACTTATACTCTCCTGGACAGAGTGAGGATGAGGCAGCTATCAGTTTCAGAAGGCCTAGTTCTATGGGAGTTGGTGGCAAGTGAGGACCCTCCTCCCGGTTGGATGATAGGTGATGATAAGGTTTTGTATTTCCAAGGAAGCGTATGGGTTCCAGGGGATATAAACGAGGATTTGAAGCGGGAGTTTCATGCTTCATCTTGGGCAGTTCATCTTGGGGTTACCAAGATGTACAGTGACTTGAGACATCAGTACTGGTGGCCGAGTATGAAGAGAGAGAGATAGCTGGTTTTGTTACGAGGTGTTCCACCTGTTAGCAGGTGAAGGAAGAGCATCAGAGACCAGCTGGGCTGTTACAGCAGTTGCCCATTCCGGAGTGGAAATGGGATGATGTCGCGATGGATTTCGTGATGGGATTGCTGAGGTCACCTCGAGGCAATGACGTCGTGTGGGTTGTTTTGGACAGACTCATGAAGGTAGCTCACTTCTTGCCGATCATGGAGACCTTTGGTGTGGACGAGCTCGAAAGGATGTATATCCGAGAGATCGTACGTCTGCTTGGGGTCCCTCTTTCTATCGTTTCAGATAGGGACGCCCGATTTATGTCTCGTTTCTGGTAGAGTTTTCAGAGGGCGCTGGGTACACAGGTGCTTCCGAGCACAACATTCCATCCTCAGACAGATGGCCAGTCAGAGCGTACGATACAGGTGCTTGAGGACATGCTGTGTGCATGCGTACTAAACTTTGGGGGCTCTTGGGAGAAGCATATACCCTTATTCGAGTTTTCTTATAACAATAGTTTTCAGGCGACTATTGAGATGGCACCATACGAGGCTTTATATGGTAGGATATGTCGATCACATTTGTGCTGGTTAGAGGCAGGTGAGGCAGCTTTGCTGGGGCCACAGCTCATGCATGAGACATCTGAGCAGGTCCAGTTGATTCGGAAGCGGATGGCTACCGCGTAGTCTCGTCAGAAGTCTTATGCTGCTCGCCGTAGATGACCATTGAAGTTCGTGGTTGGGGATCAGGTTTTCTTGCGTGTTTCGCCGAGGGTGGGACACAAATGGATCAGGAGACATGGTAAGATTTTACCGAGGTATGTGGGAGCATTTGAGATTCTGGAGAGAGTCAGGCTGGTTGCCTATCGGTTGCAGTTATTGCAGTGGTACCGATCCATGAACGACGTCTTCCACGTGTCTCAGTTGCGTCGCTACCATTCAGACCTGTCTCACACCTTTCATCCAGAGGAGGTTGAGCTTCCTAATGATGCGTCCTTTGAGGATCATACGATCTGTATCATTGACAGGAGCACAAAGGTTCTCTGAGGCCGGTCAGTTCCTCTGGTACGGGTGCTATGGCAGCATGGCTGAGTGCAGGATGAGACCTGGGAGCGGGAGGCCGACGTACGTGCTCAGTGGCCAGAGCTATTCTGAGCTTATTCTTCGCCACCCTTGGAAGGGCAATTCGGGGATGAATTGCTATAATGGGGGAAGTTTGTAAGAACCCAGTTCCTATTTTAGAGGTACGAGATTCTTCTTTTCCTTTTCCTTAAGTGTTTTTGAAAAACATATGGAAAATGGGGGAAATGATGAATTTTGGAACTACACGCCGTGTACTTTATCCACATGCCGTGTACTTTTGGCCATGTTGGGATGAGTACATAGGGTGTATAGCCTTGTCGGCGACGAGGGGTGTAGGAACCGACTACATGCCGTGTAATGGTACCTTACACGCCGTGTAGCCAGTCGGCAGGCTTGAACAGTAAGGCGGTGGCATCGCCACCAGCTGGGTGACAGTACACATCGTGTACTCAAGAGTACATGCCATGTACTCATGTCGACGTATGAACAGTATGGAGGTTCCACCAAATGAATAGTTAAATGAAAGGAGTGCATGTTGTGTACTTTGAAGTACACGCCGTGTACTTTGTTTTTACAGCTTAAAACAAGAAGTAGCTTCCTCATTTGGTAGAGGAGGCACTTGAGCCGTTTTGGAGCCAAAGGAGGAGGCCAGATCTTTGATGGTCCACCGGGCGTTCGTCTGGAATCCGATTCGGCTTCGGACGATCTCGTTGGAACCGCACGGGTAAGCCCTCTACTTTCCTGGTACTGTTCTTGCCAATTCTTCTCCTAACGTAAGTTATTTACGTTTTAATGAGTTTTGTTCTTCATCAGATCTACGCCGCTCTTGGGAGTTTATAGAGCCGACGTTCGGGTATAGCGTTCGTTGGCGTATAAGGTAGGTGTCTTTGTGTTTAGTTTTCCAACTACTATGTGTTTTGTACGTTTTTGTGCCACAAACTCATTTCGGGGTGTCGTGTGGATGAGGTCATTGCTATATTAAATACCTAGAATTGATTAGGTATTTAATTATGATAATAAAATGCTGTTTGTGATCGTTTCTTGGATCCAGGACCATCCTGAGGGGTGTGTTCCTCTGTTTAGCCATTTGTCCAGGATACCCGAGGGTATGCCTTAAATGTAGTAATTGTAGAATTGCCTTGAGAGGAATTGCTTGTTACTGCTTTTTTACCTGTTGGGCATGGCCCGGTTACCTGTTTAGCTTGAGGGCGTTGTTGTATTTGGCATGAGGGCATTGTTGTGATTAGCGTGAGGGCACTGCACTATTTAGCCCGAGGGCTGTAGTATTTCGCCCGAGGGCAACCATTCGTGCTTGAGGGCTTGACTTCTGTGCCTGAGGGCGACACTTCCTACGCCTGAGGGAAATTTCTATTACGCCTAAGGGCTATACTTGCGGGTTGGATTCTTCTTACCTGAGTGTAAGGTTTTGTTTGTCTGAGGACGTGGACTGTTTACTTAGAAATGCACTATGGTGGTTTCCAATATTTAAATGGATTAAATGGATAATAAAATGGCAATATAACTGGTAATTAGCTACTTTTGATTACTGCTTACTTTATTGCATTTTACTACTGCACACTGTTGTTGAATTCTTACACGCAGTTGGGCACGGGCCTTTGGTGGGTGCCTACTGAGATATATTTCTCACACCCTATTTAGGTCACGTTTTTTGGCCCAAACAGATTATGTTGCTGCAGGTGTAGATATGTGAATGATTCCCTATATAGGTACTTGACTGTTGCTGAGGAGTAAGAGGGCATGGGACCGAGCCTAGGCTCGCGATGCCGCTGCTAGCTGTTTTTCTTGTTTGTTGTACTCTGTTTTCTGCTGTACTGTATTGATGTATAACATGTTCTGGCTATTTTCTTAGAACATGAAACATGTATCATCATCACTTATATACTATTGGTTATATCCACTACTTTAGTTATTTCATTTGTGTATGTTTACTGCTTCCGCTGTTTGTTGTATGTTTATTTTGGTACTCCACTGTGCTACACTTTGATAAATGAGGGTATAGTTTCCCCACTATCAGACCTGGGCCCTCGCTGCTAGTCGGAAGCCTCTAGCGTTTGGGGAAATGTGTTTGAGGTCACGTGGCGAACCGGGCTCGAGGCACCCGTTGCGTGGCACCCGGGTCCGGGACGTTACAATGTATCTATATGATTCACCAGGAAAATGAAAGTCTAATAATTATACCATATCTAAAATATAAGAGTTCTATTTTTTCACTTCCTCACAAGAAGATGAGAAAATATAAGGATAAAGAATTTATTCTAGGGTTTTTACATTTATAATTATATGGTTAAATTCCCTGGATCTTGGAAAAGGTATGTTCATATCATAGGATATAATATTTAAAGCTCCTAAAATATTTTGAAAAATTAATATATTCTTTATTTTTCTTTGAAAATGATTGTTCACTCATGATTAAAAGATTTGGTTCTGAAGTGATTTGGAATGGATACATGAAATCAAATATAAATTTATTTGTCAATGGATTGAAAAATAATTTTTTAAATTATTTCATTGCACTGTGATGAGGTAAAAATGTGGTATTTATGAAGTATAAGTTCATTATTATGAACCTAGAATATAGAAGTGTAGTGACCTGAAGGAAATAGGATAAAAATAATTTGTTTCTAGTGGGTCATGAAAAAAATTTATACTATCAAAGCCTGAAAGAAGAGAATTGATGTTGGAATAAAAGGCTTGGTCATCATAACCAAAATAACATGGAAATGATAAACTATTGAGATAATTTTCATCATTTTTCCTTTCGTACAATATTTATAGACTTTATTTGTTCTTTATTACAAAGGGGTCTAAGTTTTAACTCTTCAAAAAACGATGTATATATTTAATTTATTTTACCTTTGGTGCACTTTCATCCAGACGTGTCTAGGAAAATGATGAAGCAATCAACCAATTAAGATAAATAGATTACTAATTTCATTGATATATTTATTCATTGTACTTGTATAATGTCTATGAAAAATATGTCTTAAGCCTTAATAATGTTTAAATGTATTTAAATAAGTGGAGAAAAATAGTGTGACATTTCTCTAATGAATATCCAAATTTAAAATGGAACATAGCTTATAAATGCAATGTTTCAAGCTTATCCAATGAATCATGATATCTGACCTGAAATCATTACTACATAGACACCATAAGTTAACGGTGTGTCTAAATATAATAATATATCTTTGGTAGAGTTGACATAGATAGTATTTATTGAGTATTATACATTATCATTTTTTAGAGGAAATATTTTGGTGATATTTCTAACATTAAAATATTATTTACATTGGATGAATATTTATTTTTTTCCTATGATATTTATTATGAAAACATGTTATCTGAATTATCTTTGTGTGTTTATAAGCCATTGGGTTATCTAGGTAAGAGGTGAAAAATAATTGGAATCTTTGAAATAATGTAGTTGATGGGATCTTTCTTGGATATTATCTTAAGTATGGTGGATACTAATACTATAGTAATGAAAGATGAAATTTTATTGATATCACTGATGTGAGGGTACAATAACAATAAATGAAGAAACTTTTACAAGGTGAAGAATATTATAAAATTGACGATGATGTAGTTTTTGTCAAAATGTATAAGAATATTTTACAACAAAGTGAAGATGTTAAATCTATACTAGTTAGAGAGTAATATTTAACCCTATCATGTGAGGAGAAATAATCTCATTCTTTTCATCTATGGATAAAAAAATTTTGTCCTAAAATCTCTTTGGAGATCAAAGAAAACACATATAAACTAGAAGGAATTTGAGGAAAATATCACATAGTTCTTTATTTTATCATGTTGAACCAATATATGATAAGGAAGAATTGATCAAATAAGATTGTATTGTTGAATATAATGGAATAATTATTCTATATAGAAAATAATTACACTTTTTATTTCATGGCCATGCATAATGATTAGAATATCATCGGGAAAAAGTTGTTGTTCGGAAATAAATTCAATAAAAAATTTGATGTGGATAGAAATAAAAAAATATTAGTCTATAAATTATATTCATAGGTTCATGGAATGAAATTTCATGATAACATTGGATTTGTCATATATATTGATTCCACACTAAAATTTATTTCTATTTTATCTCAAATGAAATATAATATTTTTTAAATGGATGCCATATCTGCATTCCTAAATGGTGAGTTTTAAGAAGAGGTATATATTGGGGAAAATATTGGTTTCATTATTATATACTTTATTAATTTAATTTTTTTATTAAATAATAATTTATACAAGTTTATTAAAGCCCTAATAGAATTGTATTGTATGCTGTAAACCTTCTAAAAGATATTGAATTTTCAAAAGGGTGAGTGTATATAATTATCTACATAAAAGATGAAAACGATTTATCCATCAATAATATAGTCTATTTAAATGATATAATATTTATTAGAAATGATGATGAAGATTTTTATAAATTTTTAATATAACATAAGAGCTTATTTGAAATGTAAATGGATGAAGAGATGTGGTAATACATAGCCTACAAATTTCACAATAGAAAATTATAATTTTACTTCTCAAGAAAAGTATGCTAGATATATTTTTGAAAAGGATTGTAGTAGTGTAATAAAAACAGATTTCCACACTAATTAAAAGGCGAAAAAATATATCTAAATAATAATAAGGAAAATATTTTTATTGTAACACCCCAAGCTTCCGCGGTACACTTCTCTTTGAATAATACAGTAGCGTGTGTTGTACGTAACTTCGAGTTCTAACACACACCACAACCAATCGAAGTAGCCTTTATGAATAGTAATAGATACTTTTTCAAATTTAATAAATTCTATCTCTCCAAATGGACTTCGTTTTTGTATTTGGAATATCATAGTTATCCTAAGTTGAAATTTTTGTAATTTTCTGAGAACTTCCAAATTTTTATGAATAGTGAAAAATACTTAAAAAAAACTTTTTTAATCAAAATAATTTATAGTGATAAATTATACTATTGAGTGGTTTGAAAGTGTAATTAGAATATATTTTTACCATTTTATCCAATGGTATTCATTATAATTAATTTCACTTTGAAATTAGACATAAACAATTGTCAATCTTTTGATATATATTGTTTCTTAAAAAACACTATTTGTTGTGATAGTGGGAATTAATTATAAAATTAATTAATGAAACTTATATGTTTGGAATTTTTTAAAATAGACATCATTTTTGAATTCGGAATATCAATTATAGCTTAGGGTGAAATTTTGGCATTGTTCTGAAAAACATCAATTTTTGATGAATAGTGAAACCACTAAGTGGTAGTTAAAAAACTGATTTTTTGTTTAAATTAAACATTACCACTTCTGTGATTTGACTTTCAAAAATCCGACATTCATGGTTGTCATTAGGAAGTAAATTTTGGTTCAATGGGATTAAAATAATTTTTTGGTGAATAGTAACTTTTAAGTTTAATTAATAGCGATTAAAGGTAATTAGTGATATTTAAGGTAAAAATGATATAATAAAAATATGAAAATACCATTACACTTTTCCTACCCCTATTGGATGTGTCATGGCCGAACAAGAAAATACATGGGTCAACTTGGGGACCCCATGGAGCCACTTTGGTAGGAAATGACATAAATAACATTTATTTAATGTTAAAATAAAAATGTCACAAACATAAGTTGTTTTACTAAAACAATTTTTAAATGGGGTTATACAAGTCATATGTTTGACTATAAATATTCATTAGAAATATAAAAAGATTTACTACATCATGATATTTTTTTTATAATTTTTAGACAATAAATAAATTAAATTATTTATGACACAATGATGATGCATCGATTACCTCATTAATTAACGATTTAAATAAAATGAAAACATAATGTAATATCCAAGGCGTACACTTGTCAAAAACCTATTGGATGAGTATATTAAGAACCCTTATCACCTTATCCTCGAATTATATTAGTGTGGGATCTTTAAAATCCGAAACTCATTATATAATAAAGTAACATTTCATTACTTTCCAAGAGTGCCCCTCATCTCCACTTATAAAAGGCCCCCACCACTACCACCTTACTCACACATTCAAAGCCTTCTTGATCGTCCAACCTCTGCCCAAATACTCTCCGAACATCCCTCCATTACTCCTAGAAGCCTCATTTTGGGCAGAAGTCTTCCAATGGAATCCTTTGTCTCAGATCAAAAAGAGTTACCCGATTTTAAGGTAATGTCTTCTCTAATGTTGTTTTGTTTTATTTAGCTTCTCCAACCCATTGAACTCTTTTTATTCCTTTATTTTGTAACCACACCAGTATCTAAAATATACTATAATGTTTTTATGATAATTTTTTGGTTTAAACTTACACACACCTTTGTCTAATGGTTAAAGAACATACTATTTCTGTGGGTGGCGAAATACTGCCTCACGAAACGATAATTGTCCAATATTCTTTTAACACCTCTAATGGTGGCCATTTTGATGACACTATTTTCATATATGATATATATATTATGTTTATGTTTTCATTATGCTTCTGTATTTCTCATTTATGGAATACTTTATGATTTCCATTATGGGTAAACGTGATAATCTCATTTTAGGAAGTGCGGACTACCGCCCCCTCAAAGTGATTTGAATCGTTAATGCCATATGTGGGATGTATAAAGGATGGATTAAATGGTATTATACATTATATTATATTGGAATTATATTATACATTTATATAATTATAACTTCATTCCATTAAATATGAAATAGAAATGAAAGTAGCGTTCATGCGTACGTACGACTTACCATCTCCATGAACGGTGCATTTCATTTCTTACCTCTAAATGTTATGTAAAATTATAAATGAATTTATATACTGGATATATATGTTGTATGTGATATATACATCATGAATATAATTATGGATATAATGGATATATTACCACATGAACAAAGTGTAATTATAAGAAGTTTATTTTTGACTCAAGTACCTAAGATCGACAAAACGACCGTTATAAACTTAAATAATTACATAATGTTCATGACACAGTAATAATTGATATAAAAGGAATAATGAACTTGAAAAAGGTTTTTATGAAGGTATAGATTAACTCTAGTTTATTATTCAGGAGGTTAAAGAGTAGTCGAGTCAAGTCGGACACGAGGTAAGAGAAATTCATAACCCAATTTCTATTCTTTGGGTTAATCTCCTACTTTCAAATTATGTCATGATATTATTATATCCTATCATTTATTTGTAATTTCATTAGGTTTAATTATAGTGAATACACATAATATATCTATTTTATTTACAAAAAATGATATTTATAAGGTACTTTGTCTCAATCTCCATTCATTGAGGCATATTTTGTTTTATACACAAATTTATTTTATACGGTGTATAAACCCCTTTGACTTTTACGTTAATTCAAAAGGAATATTTTTATACGAAGCCTTTTACTAAATGACAAAAAGGAATGTTTTTCTTGTTATACGTATCCGGTGACAATGACTTCTCCGCCGCCGTTACCAATATTTGAGTTTCGGCTTCCTCTACAAGCCATAACTTTTTTTAAAATGAAAAATAAATACCAAGTTTTAATTTTATTTTATTTTGGTATTGAATATGGTTTTGATAAGGTTTCTATTATATCAATGTGTTGTATTGATATCTTTTCATTGAAACGTGGAAATGTAATGTTTCCTTTATGCACGTTTTATTTGATACGATTATGTTATGGTTTATGATATTTTTAAACCTGTTCATATGAGAAATGCATTAGACTTAACAAGTGAGGGGTGGAGCCCGCTATAGCTCCTCGAGGCATCGGTAGGTCTCATGAGACAAACTAGTGTCTTGGCACGTGGCCTTGACAAAATTTTATTTGTGGTCTTGGAACGAGGCCTTGACTACGTGGTTATGATAGTCTGGCATTATGCATTCCATAATTATAAAAGTGGTTATTGATATTGCATGGGATTATTCGACTAGTAGAATATCCATGTGAGTAAGTAAATGGAATTATTTAATTTTATTTTTGCCATATCATGCTGAATTTCAAGTTTAAAAATGCTTTTGTTTTAGTTATACATTGTCTTAAATGTTAATGTTTATTTATGAAAGCTTCTGCAATATTGTTATCCTTACTGAGCATCTGAGATCACCCCTTTCCATGTTTTAATATTTTCCAGGATGTGAAGAAATATTTTAAGAATGACCTGCAGGGATAGTCAGAAGAGGATATGAGTGTGGACTATAGAGACTTTATTATTATAGTTTTTCACTTTATGATGTAATGTAACATTTATGAATGTATCTAGTGATTCCAAGGCTACTAAACTAATCAGTCTTTCGAGACATGATCTTTTGTGATCATGCCAATGTTACGCAATAATGCACCGACCTTGGGTAACTGGGGTCGGGGAGTTACAGTTGGTATCAGAGGCAGTTTAGTACTAATCTTGGAAGCTAGATTTAAATAAACTCTTATTAGAGCACATAGCCCGAAGATAGACATTGAGGATTAGTATAGAAGAACTTCCTAGAATTTTGGTATTATAGAGATTTTGAGTGTTTTCCGAGCAATACATCCCTGTCTAGATACGAGCAGGTAGAGGCGGCTCTGGCAAAAATGTACCTAGGGGTAAAACCCGAAAACACCGCTTTGAGCTAGACTCGAACGGTAACTGGTGCATGACAATAGGCCTTGCTGCACTCTTGGTTACGACACTCCCGGGGGATATGCTTAGGATAATTCTCATTTTCTTTACAAACCACTATGAAGGGTTATGAGTATATACATCCTCAAAGAAAACATTTTTATGATTATGGATTATATCCATAAATAGTTCAATTTATGTTAATTATTTTATAAGTATGGAATTATGTATTTTGATTCATAAACTAATCTAGTTTATGCCATTGTTTAGAAATGGCGCCTAGTAGAAGGAATAAAAACTGTATCAATGCACGCACTCCGTGTAGGGATTTCCCTCCTGCTTAAGATAATTATTGTGGATCTGGAGATACAACTAGTGCTGATCAACAAATTACCATACTGGGACAACTCACTCAGGTTATGAATAATAACCTTACTCGTATGGAGTACCCTGATCTGAAACATGGAGGATCAATGTTAGACCGCTTCATGTGGAAAAAACCGACAACATTTAATGGGTGTACAAATCCATTAGTAGCTGAGCAATAGATAAACTCCTTAGAGAAAATATTCCACACCTTGGGGGGTAGCGAAAGGGAGAAGGTTTTCATGGCAGTCTACCGCCTCACTGGAGATGCCGATCAATGGTGGTCCCTGATTCAAAACACAAAGGAAAATAAAGAACTATCAAGTATGTAATGGAGGGAGTTTAAGGAAATTTTCGTAGAAAAATACTTTCCGCATGACCATTGAGCAGATATGGAAAGGCAATTTCTGAGTCTGAGGCAGAAGGAGGATGAGAATGTCGCAAAGTATGAGGCTAACTTTACGAGGTTAGATAGGCATGCTGCAATGAAGATATTGTCTCCTGTGCTATCAAGACGGAAAAAGAATTCTCTAAGTCTCATGACTTTAAAGCAAAGAAAGAAAAGAAGAGATCTTCTGATCAATCTGGAAATGGAAATAAGGGGAAGAAGGGAAGAGTTGAATATCAGTCCTGCAGTAAATGTGGAAAGAAATACCCCGGTACTTGCATGAAGGGAATGGGAGTCTGTTACAAGTGTGGTGAAAAAGGCCACAAAGCTCATGATTGCAAGGGAAAGAAAGTTGTTGTCAATGTGGAATTCTATAATTGTAGAGAGATGGGGCATTATGAAAATGAATATCCTAAGCGTCCGGGGAACATAACTCCGAAGAGGCCAAGGGATCAAGGCCAAGCTTATACTATCACTACTACTGAGGTTGAAGCTACGAAAGACGTGGTGGCAGGTAATTTAATGGTTTTCTCAAGTTTAAAAAATGCATTATTTGATTTTGGATCATCGCATTATTTCATATCTTCTCAGTTTTCTAGGAAAATTAGATATTTCTAGTTTGATTTAACAAGATAATTGTCAGTCAAAACTCTTAAGGGAAGTATTATTGCAAAAAAGTTTTGTGAATCAGTCCCCATTAGAGCACATAAATGTTCTTTATCTGCTGATCTCATTGTCATACCTATGATTGAGTTTGATATAATCCTCGGTATGGATTGTCTTTCGGACTATGATGCAATGATTTATTGTAAGAAGAAAGAGGTTACGATTTTTGATGATGATGATAAGGAACACCTTATTTTTAGAGAAGAATCATCACCACCTAATTCTTATTTAGATCCACCCCAGTAGCTCAACTAAATTCAATTATTGGGGAGGAAGAGAATGAAATGAATAATGGCGAGGAAAGGAATGTTCAAATAGAGGATGTACCTATTGTGAAAGAATATGTAGATGTGTTTCTGGAATATTTACCTGGACATCCTCCAGAATGAGAAGTTGAGTTTTCCATGGATTTAATTCCTGGATCAAGGCCCATATCGAAGACCCCTTATAGAATGGCCACCATGGAATTAGTTTAACTAAAGAAACAACTAGAGGAATTGAGTAATAAGGGATTTATTCACCCTAGTGTTTCTCCATGGGGAGCCCCTGTCCTTTTTGTTAAGAAAAAAGATGGATCTATGAGGTTGTGCGTTGACTACAGGGAGATCAATGCTATAACAATAAAGAACATGTATCCCCTACCTCACATTGATGATTTATTTGACCAATTACATGGAGCTCAATACTTTTCAAAGATTGGCCTTCAATCTGGATACCGTCAGTTCTGTGTGAAGAAGGATGACATTCCGAAGACAGCATTTCGAACAAGATACGGGCATTACGAGTTTACAGTAATGCCTTTCAGATTGACTAATGCACCCTCTTTATTCATGGAACTAATGAATAGAGTTTTCAAGGAATATCTTGATGATTTTGTGGTGGTATTTATTGATGATATCTTGGTATACTCCAAAATCTATGAAGATCATGAAAATCACTTGCACATTATCTTGATGACTCTTAGAACGCATGAATTATATTGGAAGTTTAGCAAATGTGAATTCTGGATTCAAGAGATTTCTTTTCTTGGCCATATTGTCTCTAAAGTTGGAATTTACGTTGATCCTTCTAAGACCAAGGCAATCCAAGAATGGCTAGCACCGACGAGTATAACTGAGATATGCAGTTTTATTGGTTTGGTAGGTTATTATCGACGTTTTGTCCAGAATTTTGCCCGATTGGCTAACCCATTAATGAAGCTCACACGTAAAGGGGCTAAATTTTTCTGGAAAAAAGAGTGTAAAGAATGTTTTGAATAACTGAACAGAATATTAGTCAATGCTTCTATATTGAATCTACAATCATGGAATGATGGGTTTGTTATTTATAGTGATGCATCAATGAAAGGACTTGGTTGTGTCCTTATGCAGAATGATAAGGTTATTGCCTATGAATCACGACAGCTAAAAATTCATGACAAAAACTATCCTACTCATGATCTCGAGTGAGCTGCTGTAATTTTTTCCTTGAAGATATGGAGACTTTATCTCTATGGTAAAAAATATGAGATATATACCGATCACAAGAGTTTGAAATATATTTTCTCACAAAAAGAACTCAACATGAAGAAATAACGATGGCTTGAACTACTCAATGATTATGATTTCATGATACACTACCACCCAGGGAAGGAAAATAAGGTTGAAGATCCTTTGAGTAGAAAATATCATGGAGTTTTGAACATGGTGAGAGTGGAAAGGGATCCTATTTTCATGGATCTAGTATAGATGGATATGGGAATCACCATGGAGGGTGAAACATCAAAACTTTTTCAAATGGTTTCCAAACCATCTTTACTAGAAAGGATAAAGAGTTCTTAGTCCGATGATGAAGTGTTGAAAAAGAAGATTAATGTTGTGAATGATGGGTGGTCGAGTGACTTTGTTTATGAAGATGGAATTTTGAAATTTGGGAGGAGACTTTGTGTTCCCGATATACCTGATTTAAAGAGGGAATTGTTGGATGATGCTCATAGCTCCAATTTTTCTATACACCCTGGGAGCACTAAAATGTATAGAGACTTAAAGGGAAATTTTTGGTGGGACAACATGAAATGGGAGATTGCCGATTTTGTGTCAAGATGTATGGTTTGCCAACAAGTGAAAGCTGGAAGGAAACATCCTGGTGGAGTATTGCAACCTCTTCCAACACCTGAGTGGGAATGGGATAATATTACGATGGACTTTGTCATGGGACTACCAATGACCCCTAGAAGGAATGACGCAATATGGGTCATTGTTTATCGTCTCACCAAGTCAGCACATTTTCTTGCTATAAGGGAAGATCTGGAACTTGAACGTCTAGCAAGACTATATATTAATGAAGTTGTGAGACTTAATGGAGTACCCCTATCGATTGTCTCGGATCGGGATCCTCGCTTTACATCAAGATTTTGGAAAAGTCTTCAGAAGCCTTGGATACTGAACTTCGTTTGAGCACTGCTTACTGCCCTCAAACAGACGGACAATCAGAAAGAACTATTCAAACCTTAGAATAAATGTTGAGATCATGCCCACATGACTTTCAAAGAATGTGGGATCAATATTTACCTCTGGTAGAATTTTCCTATAACAATTTCTTCCATTCAAGTATTCTGATGGCACCATATGAAGCGTTATACGGAAAGAGATGTCGCACACCAACCTGTTTGGATGACGTGGGAGAAAGAAAAATTGTAGGCCTAGAACTGGTGAAGGAAACGATAGAAAAGGTGAAGGTAATCCAAAACCACATCAAAGCACCTCAAAGTAGGCAGAATAGCTATGCTGACAATCGAAGGAAGGATTTGGAATTTCAGGCAGTAGATCATGTTTTCTTGAAGGTATCAACATGGAAGGGAGTTATACATTTTGGTAAGAAGGGTAAATTGAGTCCCAGGTACATCGGACCATTCGAAATTCAAGAACGAATTGGGGCTGTAGCTTACTGTTTGGCAATGTCGCCAAGTCTCTCCAAAGTTCATGATGTATTCCACGTATCACTGCTGATAAAATACATGCCCGACCCAACGCATGTACTCACCTATGAGGAATTAGAACTGGAACCTGATCTGTCTTATTGTGAAGACCCTGTCAATATTCTTGATACAAGAGAACAAGAGCTGAGAAAACGGACGACTCGTCTTGTAAAAGTTCTATGGAGAAACCATAAGATGGAGGAGGCAACGTGGGAACCCGAGGAACTTATGATGAAGAATGACCCGAGTATTTTTATACAGTGATATTATAGGAAATTTTGAGGATGAAATTATTTGAAGGAGGGGAGAATTTAATACCCCAAGCTTCTGCGGTACACTTCTCTTTGATTAATATAGTAGCGTGTGTTGTATGCAACTTCGAGTTCTAACACACACCACAACAAATCAAAGTAGCCGCTGTGAATAGTAATACCTACTTTTTGAAATTTTATAAATTTTATCTCTCCAAATGGACTTCATTTTTGTATTCATAATATCAGAGTTATCCTAAGTTGAAATTTTTGTAATTTTTTGAGAACTTCCAATTTTTTATGAATAGTGAAAAATACTTAAAAACAACTTTTTTAATCAAAATAATTTATAGTGATAAATTATAAGTTTGAGTGGTTTTAAAGTATAATTAGAATATATTTTTTTCCATTTTATCCAATGCTGTTCATTATAATTAATTTCACATTGAAATTAGACATAAACAATTGTCAATATTTTGATATATATTGTCTCTTAAAAACACGCTATTTGTTGTGACAGCAGGAATTAATTATAAAATTAATTAATGAAACATATATGTTTGGAATTTTGTAAAATAGACATCATTTTTGAATTCGGAATATCAATTATATCTTAGGGTGAAATTTTGGCATTGTTCTGAAAAACATCAATTTTTGATGAATAGTGAAACCACTAAGTGGTAGTTAAAAAACTGATTTTTTGTTTAAATGAAACATTACCACTTCTGTGATTTGATTTTTAAAAATCCAACATTCCTGGTTGCCATTAGGAATTAAAATTTTGTTCAATGGGATTAAAATAATTTTTTGGTGAATAGTAACTTTTCAGTTTAATTAATCGTGATTAAAGATAATTAGTGATATTTATGGTAAAAATGACATTATAAAAATATGAAAATACCTTTATACTTGTCCTACCACAATTGGATATGTCATGGACAACCAAGAAAATCCATGGTTCATCTTGGGGACCCCATGGAGACACTTTGTTAGGAAAATGACATAAATAACTTTTATTTGAAGTTAAAATAAAAATGTCACAAACATAATTTGTTTTACTAAAATAATTTTTAAATGGGGTTATACAAGTCATATTTTTGACTATAAATATTAATTAGAAAGATAAAAAGATTAAATACATCATGATATTTTTTTTATAATTTTTAGACATTAAATAAATTAAATTATTTATGACACCATGATGATGCAGCGATTACCTCATTAATTAACGATTTAAATAAAATGAAAAGATAATGTAAACTACAAGGCTTACACTTGTCAAAAACCTATTGGATGAGTTGATTTAGAACCCTTATCACCTTATCCTTGAATTATATAAGTGTGAGACCTTTAAAATCCGAAACTCATTATATAATAAAGTAACATTTCATTACTTTCCAAGAGTTCCCATCCTCTCCACTTATAAAAGGCCCCCGCCACTACCACCTTACTCACACTTTCAAAGCCTTTTGGCTCGGCCAACCTCTGCCCAAATACTCTAACAACTTACCTCCCTTACTCCTAGAAGCCTCAGTTTGGGCAAAAGTCTTCCAAAGGAATCCTTTGGCTCAAATCAAAAAGAGTTACCCGATTTTAAGGTAATGTCTTCTCTAATGTTGTTTTGTTTTATTTAGCTTCTCCAACCCCTTAAAATATTTTTATTCCTTTATTTTTTAACAACTATAGTATCTAAATTATAATAGGATTTTTTTTGATAATTATTTGGTTTACACTTACACACACCTTCGTCTAATGGTTAAAGACCATACTGTTTCTGTGGGTGGTGAAATACTGCCTCACGAAACGATGATTGTTCAATATTCTTTTAACACCTCTAATGGTGGACATTTTGATGACACTATTTTCATATATGATAAATATATTATTTTTATTGTTTCATTATTCTTCTTTATTTCCCATTTATGTCATACTTTATGATTTCCATTATGGGTAAACACGATAATCTCATTTTAGGAAGTGCAGACTACCGCCCCCTCAAAGTGATTTGAATCGTTAATGCCATATGTGGGATGTATAAAGGATGGAGTAAATGGTATTATAAATTATGTTATACTGGAATTATATTATACCTTTATATAATTATAACTTCATTCCATTAAATATGAAATAGAAATGAAAGTAGCGTTCATGCGTACGTATGGCTTACCGTCTCCATGAACGGTGCATTTCATTTCTTACCTCTAAATGTTATGTAATATTATAAATGAATGTATATAATAGATATATATGATGTATATGATATATAAATCATGAATATAATTATGGATATAATGGATATATTACCACATGAACAAAGTGTAATTATAAGAAGTTTATTTTTGACTCAAGTACCTAAGATCGACAAAATGACCGTTATAAACATAAATAATTACATAATGTTCATGACACGGTAATAAGTGATATAAAAGGAATAATGAACTTGAAAAAGGTTATTAAGAAGGTTGATATTAACTCTAGTTTATTATTCAGGAGGTTAAAGAGTGGTCGAGTCAAGTCGGACATGAGGTAAGCGGACTTCTTAACCCAATTTCTATTCTTTGGGTTAATCTCCTACATTCAAATTATGTCATGATATTATTATATCCTATCTTGTATTTGTAATTTCATTATGTTTACTTATAGTGAATACACATAATATATCTATTTTTTTAAATGATCTTTGTAAGGTACTTTGTCTCAATCTCCATTCATTGAGGCATATTTTATTTTATACACAAATTTCTTTTATACGGTGTATAAACCCCTTTGACTTTTACATTTATTAAAAAGGAATATTTTTATACGAAGCATTTTACTAAAAGACAAAAAGGAATTTTTTTTGTCATACGTATGCGGCGACAATGACTTCTTCACCACCATAACCGTTATTTGAGTTTCGTCTTCCACTACAAGCCATAACATTTTTTTAAAATGAAAAATAAATACCAAGTTTTAATTTTCTTTTATTTTGGTATTGAAAATGGTTTTGATAATGTTTTTATTATATCAATGTGATGTACTGATATCTTCTGATTGAAACGTGGAAATGTTATGTTTCCTTTATGAACGTTTTATGTGATACGATTATGTTATGGTTTATGATATGTTTAAACCTGTTCATATGAGGAATGAATTGGACTTAATAAGTGACGGGTGGAGCCCGCTATAGCTCCTCGATGCATCTGTAGGTCTCATGAGACAAAATCGTGTCTTGGAACGAGGCCTTGACAAAATCTTATTTGTGGTTTTGGCACGAGGCCTTGACTACGTGGTTATGATAGTCTGGCATTATGCATTCCATCATTATGAATGTGGTTATTGATATTGCATGGGATTATTCGACTAGTAGAATATCCATGTGAGTAAGTAAATGGCATTATTTAATTTTATTTTTGCCATATCATGCTGAATTTCATGTTTAAAAAGGATTTTGTTTTATTTATACATTTCCTTTAATGTTAATGTTTATTTATGAAAGCTTCTGCAATATTGTTATCCTTATTGAGCATCTGAGCTCACCCCTTTCAATGTTTTAATATTTTCCAGGATGTGAAAAAGTATTTTATGAATGACCTGAAGGGATAGTCAGAAGAGGATATGAGTGTGAACTATGGAGACTTTGTTATTGTAGTTTTTCACTTTATGATGTAATGTAACATTTATGAATGTATCTAGTGATTCCAAGGCTACTAAACTAATCGGTCTTTCGAGACTTGATCTATTGTGATCATGCCAATGTTACGCAATAATGCACCGACCTTGGGTAACTGAGGTCGGGGAGTTACATTTATCTAATAGTGTTCTAGAAGTATAATGAGATTCTAATATACATTAAATATTTAAGAACAAATTTAGAGTTTTCTATTACCCTCTCTTTCAGGTACCAAAGTACACCAAAATAGTTTAATTTAATTAGTTCAGGTATTATTTGGTATATTAAAGGTAATATAGGTGTTTGTATGAGCTATGATAGAAATGATATACTTAATATATTTGGTTATAATGATGCAAATTGGGTGGGTTGTGTTAATTATAAGAGGTATACATTAGGTGGATTTTTATTCTATGGAAATACATGTGTCATTTTCCACAAAAAGAAGAAAAAATCAACAAATATATGTTTTTTCAGTTTATTATATATAATAAACTCACATGAAAACTCATTTAATATGGATAATATTACAATTGTAGGATCTCAAAGTATAAGTGAAGAGGTTGATTTTATAAGTACTTGAAAATCCATGTTTTTCTAATTGAAAAAAGAATCATGTTTACTAAATATGGTCTAATCACATTTAGGTGAAATATCACTTGATCATGGGGATTCATAAAATAAATGAATTAATGAACAAATATTATATATATTCACCAAGACTCTACACAAATAATTCTTTATGAATATCAAGTTGATGTTGGGAGATTAGCCTCAATCCTCAAAAATCAAAGTAGGATTTTTACACACATTTATATTTTCAATAGATATTTTCTTTCAAAAGGGTTTAAAATAAAAACTAAATATTCATTTATGTTTATATCATTATATATTTTAAAAAGGCGGAGAAAATTGCTTTAGGGGGATTTATCCATTCATATGTGTTACCATATTGTGGGAGTGATCGATTATGTGATGCATGTATATATAGATATTTCTTAAAAAGGGGTATGATATTTATTCAAAACATTTCATATGTAATCAATATTAACTATTTTTTTGAAGTGCATACATTAATTTGATATTAATAGGTTTATTGGATATATGTATCATGTTTATTATATGTTGGATGTGATGATGAAGTTTGGATAAAAGAAGTATTTATTCTAAAACATGATATTTATGTACTAAACAATGATGTTTTATATTACATGTTTATTATCAAGTGCTATCATTTCATCACATATAATCAATATGATTTGGTTTTAAGATATTGAATGTATATTAATATTATTGTGGATTCCATGATATTGATATTTAATATTCTTATTTAATACATGATTTCTACTCAATTTGTATTAATTTCTTCAAGTGAAGATTAATATCTATGAATTAATTATTTTATTGTGATTTATATCCTATTATTTCATATAAATTTAATAATGGGGTATTATTGAGCCTAAGAATATATTGGATGATATTGAGTTTTTAAGATGATTGTTGATCCAATACCGAATCATATTATATAAAGGAGTTCCACTATAATGTGGTATTAATATAGATAATATATTATTAGAGAAATATTATGTGGATGTGGTAAATGAATTCAATTTTTTTCAATTGATAAATCATATTCGAAAGCACATAAAAATAATATCTAATATATGAGGTAAATGATATTTTAATATGTGGAATAATTAAAGAAGAATTGGAAATAAATATTGAATATATTTGGTGCTGATCATATATGAACTAATTTTCGATAGTTATGATACACCTAGAATCATATACAATTCATTTTAGATTGAATATAATTCATTTTATACCTATGTAATTATGATTATTGTATCAATGGGATTTTCAAACTAATCATTAAATACTACAAATGAGTCATTTGATCCAACACAGAATTTATTAATCACTATTTAAAAGTAATTACCCTATGTGGAAGGGTTATTTTAGTGTTCTCTTGAGTCATTGGTATATGTGTAAAAGTTATTTAAAATTTTACTTTTTCATTTGACACATATGGTAATTCTATAATTTTAAATAATGAAAAACTATAAATTTAAATAATTTTTATTATGAAGGATAAATTATTTGATTCATAACGGGTTATTATTCATGTAAATATATATCACAATTTAATTTTGTTGCTAATTATTCTATTTTACAATTAAAATTTAGCGGTTCCCAATAAGAGTATCTTAATTAAAATTAATGTAAAAATAAATTGTGATCTAGGATGTTTGAGGATTTAATGCTGAAATATGATTTTGCATGTAAAGAAATTCATGAATCTATTATATATACGAATATTCTATGATGATGTTGAGGTTTTTTATTATTATTATAACACATATAAGTTGAGGAATAAGTGTCAAATTATTTTTTAAATATCATATTTTAGTTATTATTGGCTTTCAAGAGTTTCAATGAGACCTTTTAAATGACGTTTACTTAGGTTTTTAATTTCATATTTATTTAACTATTTTGTTTTAGGTGAATACTAAAAAAGAAAAAAATAGAGGGAAATTTATTCTTATGGTTCTATGAGTATATATTCAAATAATAATATGAAGTATGAATACAAATATGTTAAATGGATGTGTAGACTATTATAAAAAATATTATGAATAAGAATATTCATGTTGTCCTTGAAGATCATACAATATGAACATACTTATAATATGTTTTTGATTCCATATATTTGGAAGAACCACACTTTGGAACATGATGTGGATACAATTTGTTTCATGTTCATCTGTGCACTCAAATTCAAGTGGCATCTTGTTACCTAGAATGTATATAGGAAGAATAAGAAGAAATCACTATATCTAATAACATGATAATTGTCTACTGGTAGAATCCTTTTCTATTATTACATAACGTTATATCGATAAATTATAGGAGGAAATTGAGTATGGGATACACCAAATCAATACTAATATATGTGAAAACATGAGTTCCATGTATTTATCCTTTTCTTTTGAACTCATAGGTTGATTCTAGTGGGTATAATGATCATGGTTGAATCCATATCATAACAAAGACTAGCCTTCTAACATTGGGAGATGAACCATGAAAAATACTATTCTACCTTTGTCAATATGTGTTCAGATGTTTTTGTGAATATAAAACATCTTAAATAATATATGTTGGTGATGGTTATTTAGATATACATATATATATATATATATAGAACATTGATTCACCTACCTATCAGTGATGTCCCAATGATCCTAGAGGTGGTTCCATAATTTTTTTACCTTATGTAAAGTGATTTTATAGTTTTTTATGATTTGATTATATTACACCATTAAATGTGAATGAATTTATTTAATTCAATAAGATTTTTTCTTTCATATTATTTGGTTTTATGACCTTTTTTTCTGTATAAAATTTATAGATAAATTAAACTGGAAAAGAGTCCCAAAGAACCTTCAATCAAGAGTAATGGATAATTATACCAAAGATACACCTCATATTGACAATGGATAAGTAGTGATGATTGTAAAAATTATTCAAGATTTTAAATAGAATCAAATAATATCCTATATCAGGATAAATATTAAGTATAATAATTTCAATGGTATAATCATCCCATCTTTAGAGGTTATAAATACCATCAATTTGAAGAGGTATCACTAAATAATATCAATTGGATTGTTGGTATTCTTAATATTATTATGACCAAATAATGTAAAATTTACCACGTATATATTATATGATCCTAATTTTAATGGATACAAGTATGTTTATCTAGGGAATAAACAAGATAATATCTCATGTAAGGTATTCAAGAGTACATTTACTCACCAGTTGTTTCTTAATAAAAAAGTTAGTTAAATTATTGGAGTTTTTATATATTTAGTAGGATTATTATATGGTGGAGTATATAACATAATTAAATAAGTTTATATATATGTGATGTATCTTATCACTAACATTATTAAATCTTAACACATAGAGATGGGTGTCTATTGTAATATTCAATTAAAAGTGTCATTATTTTTCATTATTTATTATACATAAGGGGTAAACAATATTTTTAAGGAGTATAAAAAATTAAAAATACTATTTCGTATTTTTGGGGAATATTTCATTCTTAGAGACAGTGAAGGTGGTTTTTAGGGAAGAATAGGAAGTGTGATGTGTTTATATGGGGTAGAAGTGGTAGTTCCAAACAATATTCTCATTCTATTTCATTAATAACTATTGGTATTATACCAAAAATTAATTTTCAGTGTGGAAATATAGATACATTAAATCCTTAATAATGGTAATTTCAAATGTATATTTATATATTTTTCCATATAGGTAATCCTAAAATATTTTATAGGAAGCATTATCAGTTAAAGAGCCCTGTTAGATCTAAGATTCATATGAGACCCAAATTTAAATATGAATTTATTAATGTGGTGGATCATCACTCCTATTATTGAAGAAGAAGGAATTAATTTACTCACTAAAAGTTTTTTTCACGTGATGTAAGTCTGATTTCTGTGTTAAATTTAAAATATACCCTAAAACTAAGTAATTATTTTTTGTGGAGAATGTGACCATAGAACCAAAACTAGTCCATAAAATGTTTGAGGTACAAATATTATTTTAGCTTTTCTGGAAATATGATTTTTCAATTATGGTGCCTCCTACTAAATTATTTCTTCTTATGTTTTATATTCGCATAATTTTTCTTCTCAATTAATGAATTACATCATGACAATATCTACTCTATAGAGAAATTAGGAGTAGGGATTCCAATGGACATCATCTATTATAACCATTTTTTTGGTAAAGTTTTCTTTGGGATTTAATAATATTGAAATTTCTATTATTCATATCATTATATTATTGAATTGAATGATTTATTTTAAATTCAATAACCAATTCCTTCACCAAATGGTTACATTTATATATCTTGAGGTGAATTCTTTTTTATTTAATGGTGAATGTGATCTTTAGTCAATCGATGTTGGGAATATTCTTTATGATATTTTTGAATTATCTTATTAATTATCCTATCTTATTATGGAATTGGTTGAAGGTAATTATAGGACTGAGCATAAATTTATGGTAATATATTATATCGAATTTTTTCATGAATATTTATTTAAATTAACACCAGAGATAAGTGTATAGTTTTTATATGATATTATTAATGGTAATTGTTGTATATCAATAAAATATGATCTCATTGAATAGGGGGAATTAATAGAGATGAAAATTAAATGAAATAATGTAGAAGGAAAAGGTACTTATTCAAGTAATTATTTCACCTAGGGTATCATTGGAGTTATAAAAAATAAATAATATGGGAATATATTCATTTTAATTGATTATTAAAAATAGAATTAGTTTACCATAATGAAAAAATATCCCCTACTATAAATCATTGAACAATTTGACCAATTAGAAAGAGTTAGGTGGGTTTTAATGATTGACCTCAGGTATGTGTATTATTGGCAGATCATGAAGAAATATGACATCCATAAGACTGTTTTCAAAATTAGTTATGGGAAATTTCAATATCTAGTAATTTGATTTTCTAGAAATTTTTCAGAACAATTTCACGGTTTATATGAATTACATCAATAAAAGTTATCAAAAGTTATTTTTCTAAAAAAATTTAGATGATATTATTATATATTAACTGATAGAGTAGGATCATGGGATATATTTGATGATTATATATTGGATATTCATATATCATAAATTATTTTGAAAAATTATCTAAAATATTTTTTTGGATTGATTATGTGTCGTTTATTGGGAAAATGGTTTCTAATAATGTATTGGTGCTTGGTGTTAAATTTATTTCTATGATGTGTAAATATGTGTTTGGTGGATTAAAAATTAAGTTGTGATTCTAGGATAATTTCAATGGATTAATAAAATGACAATATATGTCATTTTGGGTAATTATTTTAGAGATTATGATGATTGTTGGGAAAATCCAATCTTCCAAGACATGTTTCTATATGTTTTATGTTTATTCGAAGATGAATTAGTGATTCTTAGAGAATAGTTATGGATTTTTATTATTAAACTGGATGTCATTATTGATGAAATACCATGGTAATTATGATTATTCTTGTAATGATACTAATTTACAAGACATGTGTGGAAATAGTATGATACATTGTTTTAAACAAGGAATAATATATGAAGGTCATGAAATATTTTATTATTGTATGAGGAATTAAAATTAAATCAAGTAATTTTTATTTTTATTTTACATGAATAATGTTTGAGGAGGAAGTGGAGAAGAAGAAGAATTTTGAGTTTTTTATAACACATTATTTTAGAAATTGGATTAGTTTTTTTAGGATAGTATATTTTATTAAGTGTGCAGACAAGATGACCAGGTTAGGTAGATAAATCATGCATTGCCGGATCATTGCTAAATGACGCATGGGAACAAACAACGCTCTGCTAGTATAGTGGGTATCTATTAAGCTATTCATAGAGCTAGCTAAGCTGTTCATGTGATCGTACATGTGGATATTTTGTCTGGGAAGCTGAACTGGTGTAGGTGAAGTGTGATGTTTGAATCTCAGGGGTGCAATGTGCAATAGACTTCAAAGCCCACTTCCAAATCAATGTGGTTATGAAATGAGAATATATAAAATGAATATCTCAACAATGATGATTTCCAATATGGGACACAATTATTCATGATATTGTTCATTTATATTAAAAAGTTACAGATATATCACCTCAGTTCGATACAATGAATGCAAGAATTATGATATACCTGATTTTATCTTCTACCCTATAATTAGACCAAGGGATACAATTACTAAATGTATTTCATAGCACTATGTTTATCGTAAGACCTGAGGTCTCCATGGATATACTATGATATGTTTTATGAGCCGATGAGGCTGAGAACCTTCATCCATGAACTCTCAATGTTTTTACTTGTGGATATCACAATAAAGTGACATTGCGAAGGGAAAATACATTCATAATTGGGTTTGTATAATCTAAAATACTTGTATGAAATCAATATTACTAACTGAGATGCACGTGATTATAAGAACAAACATGTATATATGTAGAATGATTTAAGATATAAGAAAAGGTTAATTTATTTTTGTTATCATTAAGATTAAAATTATGTATACCATTACACAAAATATTTAGTTTTTCTGATATTCTAAACTATGTGATGATGCTCCTTAGCTTGGTATAAATACTGAAATTCTGGCGGTTGAAGGATTCTATGATCCATTATTATAAAATTATAGGATCTAAGTCCCATTTTTGTTTATGATATATTAGAGGGGCTCTTATTTTAAACAAAAAATTTAGTGTTTTGAAAAAATATATTTATAGAAGAGATACTATAATGATTCTTTCTTTTGTGAAGATAATGCAATGCACTTGTTATTTGATTTATAAATTCATTACATTCACATAATGATGGTATGAATTTCCTGATATAGTGAAACAACTTCACTGTATTTTTAAAATGGAAATAATAATAACACCCCAAAAATACATAATTCTTTATGTAGTATCTTGGATATTTTTCATGAACGTACTACATAGAAAAGACATGATGTATCATTATCTAATTTTTGAAATCAATAACAAATCCCATTTGGTGTTTTCAAAAGAAGTTTCTTCATGATATACCAATTGCGCATGAAGTGGAGTGAGATATAAATGGATAAGATAGTGTACGTACTTCTGAATGTAGTATGTGTATACGGTGGAACTAGATGATAAATTTTGAAAAAGGCATCACATGAAATTAATCATCTTTTTAATTCACAATCATTGAGGAACAAGAACAACATATTAGACAAGAATAATTGAAAATAAGACAACAAAAAGTGTAAATTATTATGTGATTGGGATTATGAATTAATGAACTCTAAAAAATTATTTCATGATGTGTAAGCGGGATACATGAATTAATTATTGAATAAGGAATATTCATTGATATTCCTAAAGTATTATTCTTTCATAAAATATTAATGAAATTATATTCACATTGTACCTACATTAATTGAGTTTGGGACTTCATTTGAATAAATGAATAATTTCTAAGGAATTGTTTAACTAAGGAAAATTATCATATATAGGTGAGAATAATTATTGAGCTAGGAAAAAATACATGATCAATGGATATTGAATATTCTTTAAGTGTATAAAAGAAAATTAGTTCTTGCAATATCATAGAATAATATAAAAGGATGTCCTATAGTGTATCTATCCAATATAAGAGAATAAGTCAATCCCCTAGATATTGGAGTCAGATAATTATCTTTGTTCGAGTTAGGATCACATGAAGTCTTTTGGTAATATATTAAATTAAGAAGTCTCATATTAATATCATAGAGTAGAATAATTCTCTTAGTTTGAAATCAGAGTCGGAGAGGAATCATGTGGTATTATTGTGTAGTCTAGTGTGGATTCTAATAACACTATATTAGGTATAATGATAATCCTATTTGGATTCAAGAATTAATATAATTTGGTCTTTAGTATTGAACTATTTAATTGATAAAACATTTATAGTAGAGAATCCATATTGGCGGTATAACCAACATGGAAAAGAGTATTAATTTCAACAAAACCTAGTAAATACCATGTTTTGTGCCTTCTCTTACCATTACTGTATATGAGGTGAGATAATGATATTCAAATGGGAGAATCAAGAATCATAAAAATAATAAGAGAGTGAATAAAGAAAATATAATTCACAAAAATAAACCACTCATTCACCCCATCTTAGAGGTCAACCATATTTGGGGTTTTAAAAGTGGTATTCGAGTACGTTCTCTATAATAATCCATGTGATTCATTATAAGTGATGATTTTTTGAAATAAGTGAGCTACATTAGATGATGAAAAAGGGTTCTACAAATTCGGATAATAATCAATAGATTTTTTCGAAGACTCAAATTAATAAAAAACCAATGTAAAAAATAAAAAAAAAATCCCTATAGATAATAGAGAGAAACCACTAATTGATTGTAATAATAAAGATGTAGTTTATAATTGTTATCTGAATTGATATGTTTTTGAAGAGTCCTACCCAAGATATGAAAATGATTTTTTACAATATGATCATAATTTTTTATTAAAAAATAAATAGAATCCCAAAATATGTGGTAAAATGTATTATTGGGGTAATTAATGGTCTGTAGCAAGTAAAATTACAGTTAGAAGAAGTGTATAATGAAACAGAAGAGGCATTGGCTGAAATATTTTTTTTATCCAAACCTCTCATAAACCATTTTAATGAAAAGGATGAAAAAAATTTCCCTTTGAAATGAAATATATTATGAATATACTGAATAATTACAATTTAGATTCTATGAGAAATATATCCTTGTCATGTTTTTTGGAGAATCTCTTTCTTGAACATGAAAAATAACATAATGTTTTTATGGTTGTAAAAAATGTTCAAGTAGAGTATATAGATAACATTTCAAATCAGTGTAAAAATACATTATAATAATCATGGAAAATAATTGAAAATTAAATGAAGAATATAATATGTTATTTTTAAGAAATAAAGATAAATTGTTGTGAACTATAGGTGAGATTGAAAGAATTAGGATTCACCATAATATAAAATTACAATACTTATATAAAAAGATATGCTCCCCCATAGATTTTCCTTGATATTTTTACTATAATATTTTCATTATATCATAATATAATCAAATGGAGACATTATCCAAGAAGAATGTATCCCATCACCCATACATTAATTTGTGTACTAATTTTGTTTAATGATCTGGTTTAGGTTTTAAACTAAACTATGGGAAAGTATGGATTGTTAAAAAATAGTGAAAATCCCCCCACATTAGAGGTGGATATCAAAATTATCATTTCAATATACTCCCTAATATTTTTCCTACAGAGTGGTGATTCCACTAAAAATAATAAACGTTTATAATTGGTGAAATATAAACAAACTACACAATAAAAGAACATAAAAATTATCATAGGATATTTTTAGTGTTTCTAGAAGTTTTTGAACAAGGAATAAGAATTTCATGAAAACATATTAAATCATAAAGATAATATAATTACATTATTTAGGGGAATAAAACTTTATTAAAGTTGAATATCAACACTAAATAATAGAAATAAAATTAAAATTAATGGATAAAATTAATCCTCTTGATATGAACAAAAGAATAATATTTCTAAGAAAATCTTCACCAGGAAAAAAACATTGATGCACTTTAATACCTTAAAATTAAATAGAGATATTTTAATAAGATCTCTATCCCATGGAAAAATAAAGATTAGTTTGAATAAATAAATTTTTAACAACAATCTGAACTGAATGCTTATCATGTTGAAATATCTATGTTCAGAGGTTTTTAATAGTATATTAAATTATATGGTAAAAAGACTACTCTTAATGGTATAACATATCATATATAGGTTACATGAATAAATTTAGGTAGGGGTTTACTATTATTATTACTGAAAAATTAATCAGGGGAAGAATGATGTGACCATAAATTCATCCAAACATCCATGAAAGTACTTATATGAAGATTTAGAATAATTTAGTGGACGATATAAGCCTATACATAAAAAATATGAGAGTGTAATGAGAATTATTCCTTGTGATATTCCCTATGATGATAATAGGAAAATTATTTAATAGAAAATTAGTGGAAGTTCTTATGATGATTATGATAATAATGAAAATGTCAATAAAAATTCCCTGTTGTTTGAAGAAATAAATTAAAATCAGATATAAATTTTTATGTAGTTGTAAATCATATAAATGATAAAGTTATAACTATTATTATAGATATAATGGTGTGAAAATATATTCTTTGAAAGGTGGATGATTATTTGATTGAGATTATGGGGAAATAATAGTATAGTATTAAAGAAAGTTCTCAACATGAATGTCATTCCTGAAGATTAATCAGGTTCATACATATTCCCCATAATTTTATTTGTTTATATCTAACATTAATGTAATTGAAGAAGTTTTTATAATCTTTGAATTATAGAAAACATTAGTAGATTTGATATCATGAAATCTACAGAATTACAAAAAATTGAGGAAAAGAGTTCATCCCTTCAGGGGGTCCACCTTGATAAAAAAACTCCCATTTTATTATATTATTGAGAACAAGAGGAATAATGGATATATTTCAAAAATTATTTCTTAGGTATTCCATTCACACAGTAATACCTCATTCCTAATATTTTCAATCATATAAATTAATGGGATGTTCTTATTTTATTAAAAAATTATACAAAGGGAGATATATATATTTTTTCAATTAATAATTGTGATAGGCTTGGTAATGTGTGTGAATGATTTACTATTTTATTGATAAATATGATTACATATATCCCCAAAATTTTAATTGGTAATTTCCACGAATTATTTCACATTAATTATATTTTATTAACAATATGGACAAACTTTGTTATTTCTCTCTATTTTTATACATCGGTTCAGATGATATAGACAGTTAGTTGATTAAATAAAGTATGTTTACTAAAAAATAATTTTCATTGAGAGGAACCCATTTATCATTTTAAGTTTTTTTAATAATTGGGAGGAAAGTTTGATCCCACATATTTCAATTTATTCTATGAATATACATTAACTTCAAAATTAAAAATTGGATATTTTTGGTACCTTGTGTTTCATTTATTTTCAATGATGTGTTAATATTTATTTACATAATTAAAAATGAATTGGGGATTGTTTGAGAATTTTCATAGATTATTATAATGTAATTGTTTTCCATTATTGATAAATTATCTAGGTAATTATGACAATTGCTGCACTGATCCTAATTTTTTTTCATGTGTTAATATATATTTGGAAAATTAATGATAAAGCGGTGAATTTTGGTGAATTTTTATTGATTCATATAATGATATTGGATTTTATTATTGATAAATTTTACTAGGAATTTTGATGACTATTGGACTCATCCTATGTTCCCAGACATGTGTCAATATGGTATAACAAATTTTTTTTAATACGGTTGAAGAAGTAAAAGTGGATGAATATTTTATTATTTTATTTGGAATTAAATGAATGACATGAAAAAGTATGTATATTTTACATGAATAATATTTGTAGAGGGATAGGAGATAAATATAAAGCATGAGTATTTTCTTGTACACTTTATGAGATACGGGATAAGGGTTTACTGAACAATATTTCAAAATGTTTTCAACAAAAATAACTAGGTAAGTGATATTAAACATGCATTGTAAAAGAATTCGTTAACCAAAAATGGGATCCATATATATCAAGATATCATGGTGGAAAGATATTTGGCTATCTAGGCTCACTCAAAATCCAAAGAGAGTGCATGTAGAGATGATCCAAGTGGGTAGGTGGTCTAGTGTTGTTGAGGCACAACCATTGGGTGGAATTTGTTGAAAGTGATGAACCTCGATGTCAACTCCATGTGGTGATAGAACATGAACATATAAAAGGAAGTTCTCACCCTTAATGATATGAGGTTTAGGACACATTTTTCCATGATATAGTTCATCCATCATAAAAATGAATCACATATATATATATATATATCAAATATGGTTGATCTGATGCATAAGAGACATCTAATGGAACCAACATCATCTTCTACTTGTAGACATTGGAAAATGGATGTTGTTCATCAAATTATATGATATCATTACAATCGTTATTAAAACCAAGTAATATAGGGTTTTACATAGGTTGATTTTATGGAGTAACGAGATTGATAACCTTCATAGATTCATTCTTCATCACACATTCATTTGATTATCAAAAGAAAGCGATATTGTTTAATTAAAAAAGAGTTTCATTGGGTTTTTGGAAAATGTAATATACATGTATGTATTCATGATTTAGAAATGTTAATCATCTTATTATAATCGTGATAGTTCATTTGTAAAGTCATTTCTTCCTAATAAAAGGGGATTTGTTTTTCAACATCACGATAATTAATATTAAAAAGAATCAATGTTAAAAAATATTGATATATGCTAAAATTTTCATCTTAGTGATGATTCACTATGAAATAAAATAAATTATAGAGTTGATGTAGTGAAAGGAATCATTGACCATTTCCTATAAAAATTGAGGAAATGAGTCCCATGTTTATTTCTAATATATTGGAGAGGATATAATTTAAATAAAAAAATTGATCAGTTTAAAACCATCTATTTTGAAAAGATATTCCACAATGATTATTTTTTAATGGAATAGAATTACATATAATAATGTGTTTCTTGAAAAAAACATTTTATGTTCCCAAAATGAGGTGTTAATTTCTATGACATATTAAAATATCCCCACTGAGTTTCAGGAATGTAAAAAAGAAAAGACACTCCATTTACATACTGTTAAACGAAGGTTCCTTTTTTTGTGTAAAGGTCTTACATATATATTATTGAATATTTCATGATTCTAATTTCACAATCAAGAACCACATCCATTCGGTTTTAATAAATAATTACTTGCATGATATACATATTTCACATGATGGAGTGTGAAATATATATGTAAATGATAGTGCATGAACTCCATCATGATTAAGGTGAGTACAATAACACATGATAATAAAATTGAAACCTATTAATGTAGAAAATTAATCTATTCATTTGTTAAATGAACTACCATTGAGGAAAAGAAAAATATAAAGGACTTTAATAATAATATAAATGATAATAACAATAGTTAATAGTAATGTTCAAGGGTTAATGAATTAGGGAACCCCTTCGAATTATTGCATGAATTTCAATTCCGATACTTGAATTAAGTATTCAAGGAGTAATATACAATGAAGTTACGAAAGTATTATTTTTACATAAGGTATCAGATAAAATGTTTATATAAATTAGACACATTAATTAGGAATGTGGATTCATTAGATTAAATGAATAATTTACCAAACATTTGTTGTAATAAGGCAACTGATTATACACAATTGATAAAATTTATAGACCTTGATTGACAGAATCGAACCATGGCTATTAAAGATAATGTAAATAAATGATAAAATCATATCTCTTAAGCTCATTGGGAAATATAAAAGGGCTATCCTATAGTGGATCATCCCAATTTGAGGTAAGAATTTTCCCAGTTTGTGTTGGGAGAAGGAGATGTCTATCAGTTGGAGTTGATAGTAGCTAAATTATTTCAATATGAGATGAAAGAAATAATTATATAGGTAATATCCATGAGGGTACGATGTATCTCATATGAATATTGGAGTAGGGTATGACTTTAGTGGGATTCTGTGGTGGTCATCCTTTATTCTAGTAACACTATGTGATGCATCATAGATAATATCCTATGTGGATAAATTAGATAATAGATTGTGTGATTATTTATAGATCATTATAATTGATAAAAATATTATATTGAAGAATCTATATTCGGGGTATAACAAAAATTTGTAGGAGTAGGAATTTCATCTGAATCGTGTATATACTAGGTTATATGCTACCTTTTATCATTCGTACATAACAGGTGAGACTATGATACATCACCGAATGGATCAATGAAAATAATAACATCAATATCTATAATTGAAAAGAAAATATTTAACTAACATGGTCCACTTATTCTCCCCTGTCATTTTTAAATTATTAACGGGTTTCTAAAATAGGGTATATTCAATTATCCATAAATGGTAGAAGTGGATATGTCTCAGGAGAAGAGAAATTATTCTTTTGAAAAATTAGTATTCCTAATTTTGGAAGTATATTATCAATATTTCATGGCAGGATTCCATATTTTAAAATCACCTTTTACAACTCTTACTCAATAGGGATTGAAATTTATGTAGATTCTACATTGTTAGGATCATTTTAATAAACCTATTAAAATATTAAAATTGGTAAATATTTTTAATTTATTTAGTACCAAGAGATGTCTATAATAGTTTTTATACTAATTTATATATGGGTATTGGTTACATGATTATACAGAAAAACCTATGGTTTTATACAGTTCTCATTAGTTACATAAATATAAAAATATCAACCCCCATGATAAAACATTGGTGGGGTTATGCATGAATTATAGTACTAGTGACACAAATTGTTTGGTTACAAATTCATTATTTATAATAATACTAAGAGTCTAAGTTATTAATTTTCAAAAAATGATTTAAATATCAAATATTGGTGACATGTAAAATATCTCAAAAATTTTATTTTAGCATCATCAACACTCCCATGAAATAGATTTTTTTTCTAATACACTACGTAGAATGTTTTGAGAACATGTAGTATTGAAAAATAGTGTTTAATAGAAAACATGCAGCGTTTTAATGTATAAAATTTTTAAATAAATATTTTAAGGAGATGAATTTTTTATTTATTCGTTAAATTACTCATTCTCTATTTTATATGATTTTTAAATATTATAATTCAGATACTAAGTTGCAATATATGAAGAGAATTTTTAATTATTGGAATACTAGGGGTGATTTGTATTTCTCTTCTAATTGGATTATTTTAATCTAGAATTATCATTCAGAGCATCTTTATTTATTATATTTGAATATAATTAACTTACATCACTCTAAGTTGGTTGTTCATCATAGTGTAACCAAGATGTACTATGATGTGAATCATATGTAATTTTATTGTTGAATTAAATTTTAGATTGCTAATTCTGTTTCTTGTTTCCACACTTATTAACTAGTTATTTTTGATCATCATATTCCTATTAGTATGTCTCAACCATTTATCATTCCAAAAGATATGTGAGTGCACGTGTCCATATAATTTTTCATTATATTACCTTATACCCCTCATGGAAGTAATGTGATTTGGGAAATTATTGATAGGTTTATAAAATCATATCGATGTTTCTCTTTTATATAAATATTGAAATTTTAGGAACCTATAAAATTATACATGGAGGAAATTGGGATTTTAAATGGTTCACCTTCATCCATAGTTTTTTAAAGAGATCCCATTTTACATCATGATTTTATATAGGCCTCTGAGAGGCCATGATTACTGTACTAATACATAGATAAATACGTAACTTTCAATAATATAGAAATATATAAATGGTGATTCGTGTATCAGATGATAATGTTTATAATTTTATAATGTAATTTAGAGGATTTTTTATACCATTTACTATAGGATGAAATTCCCAATTATAATTTTTATTAATCATATAATTGTGATAACTCTTTTTAATTACTTGTATGGGTAGATATATTGGAACCCTCTATGCAACACTCTAATTTCTATATATTATTTAGTGGTATTGATATTTAGATAAGATATGATAAATAATATTTAAATGATTTATAAATTTTATGTAGTATCTTAAATATTTTTAAAATCTTATACACATTGTCATCAATGAGAATCATAACATTGTATCGGTGATCTGGTGTTTTTAAAATATTTTCCTCAAAAAAGACATACAAAATTAAGGAATAATTAGAAACAAATTTTAAATAATTTCAATACATTATGAATTGTATAAATTTATGGAAATTTATCAGATCAAATTTATTTTCCTTTCTAGATGACTTCTATTCACAATACATTTTATGTATCAGAGTTTAAGAAATACAATCTTCATCAGTCACATGTTTTTATTTTGAAGTAGTTATTTTTTGATCTATATATTTCATTGGTGGAAAAAATTACTTATTTCTTTAATGAACAGAGTATTGTGATTAGAAGGAAATATATTAATCGAATATCACTAGACATGGGGGTGAGAGTCTATAATTATGGAGTGATGTCCTCCACTTTTATCTAATAAAGAATCAACATGAAGAATTTCTAGGGGAATAATGTGGCATGGTGGGTTGAATTGTGACACCCCTAACGTCACTAAACGGAATTAAATTGATGTATTGTTTTTTCATTTTAATATGATTTGGAGATAAAATTATTGAATTAAAGATTTTTTTTCAATAATTAATGATCAATATAAAAATTCAGGGGTATGATGTATGGAAACTGTCATGGATTAAAAAATTAGAATTATGGGAAATGTATGGTATCATATATGGTCTGGAAGATTATGAAATTGGAAAATGAGTTTCAAAAATAAAGATTTATTTCTAAAATTATAATATATAATTTTTGAATACTCCTTAATTTTTCTCTTTGGGACATTGATGCTCATCCCATCGAATTCTCGGATGATGACCACCACTTCCCCATTACATTCATAGTTAATTATCGTCATTTCATAGTGTATTTTCAATATAAATACCAGAATCTTAATATTGTTTTCTTTATTAATTTCCTTCCAATATTTTTTCCTTAATATATCCCTTTTAACCGCAGTTTATATTGTAGTTGAAATAAATTTGTGAGTTTATTTCTATACCCACAGACTCTATCTCAAATTAACCAATATTATTTTATATTTTAGTTTTTTCTTGAAAACATAAATTACCCTAATATTTACTAGGTAATTATATATATTTTCAACTTTATGATATAAATTACGACTTATATTAATTTATCATATATTGTTTTTATTATTCATGTTTATTGTTGTTTTTTAACCACATCATGAAGTAGTATAATAATTTATTGATGAATTATACATGATATCATGTGGGTTCTATACATATTATTAACGCGTGTCACTAAATATTATCAAAATTATTTATAATTAATAATGTGAAATTATTTTGATCACTTATACACGTTTCATGAACTAAAAAATGATTTATTTTTGAAAAAATAAATTTTATGACGATTTTGAAGTCATTAAAGAATTATTATATTATTTAAGGTATTTATTATTAGGGGATGATAATATATTTTCCTTTTATATTGGTATCATTTAAGTACCTTATTGATATTTTTAAATTATATAGATTACCCTTTTACAAATTTCATTATATATTTAATGGTTTTGAATGTTGGTTAGTGAAATGTTTCAGCTTAGTGATAAAAAAAATATTTATACAAAGGGTGTTTATTGAAGTGGTATGTGTGATTTTATATAATTTATTATTTATATTTCCATTTATTTTAAAACATGTATGTAGTTTGGTCTATAGGGTATTTTAGATATATTGCTACACTAGTTAGGGATAGAGTATGAATTATTATTATGTGACCCAAAAAAATGCTTAGATCATATTATTTGGTTCAATTGTTAGACCACATCACTATTAAAATGGTGATTTGAATTCGAGCGTGTTTATTTTGTCTCATAAAACACAAGAAACTAATGAAAATTGTGATAGCTATGATGTGGAAATTATTTACCTGATCTTAATTTAAATTTTTTGGAGTATGAATTTAATTTCATATCACACAGTTTAGGAAATGGAAATTAGTTATTCAAATGATAAATGGGTTTTTGAAGGTATATATATATTTTAGAATCTTTTCATAAATTTTTTTTCAGATATAATTTTTTATATTTTTTAAAATAGATTATCAATTTTGGTATTTTATTGGAAATATATAAAATATTTTGTGGGTTTATACTAGGATTTATTCTCTTACCCTACATATACACATTTCTATTTTTATATACTTTTTTTCACTTGATATGGCTAATGATAAATCCATATTTTGATATGGTGGACGTTTGTATCATAGTTCTAGTTATGGAAGATGTAGCAAGTAGAGGATAATAACTTTCCACAAGTATATTGATGGTGTTTGGTAAAAGTTTTCTTTAAACATAAAAAAATCTATATACATAGACATATTTTCCAACCATAACTTTCATCAATATTTTTTTTCATTTTAATTATTGTATATAGATAATTTATAATTTTTATATATCCATGATACTGTTATTTTTGATCTTCATGTGGTTTTTTGTTTTTGAATTCTAAATCTGAAATTATTATTCTGTATATTATATTTCAATTATATTTGTCTCATTTTAAAAACATTTATTTCTCATGTGTGATTAGTACAATATATGTAATGGTTTTGAATTGATTTTTATCATAAGAATTGATTTTATTTTATCTTTTTAAAATTAGAAAAAAAAATCTAAACAATTATTTTATTACCTTTCATACCTATGATGATAGATAAACTAATTTAGGAATTGCGATTGGATGGATTGAATTTTTTTAGTATTACTGAGGTTTTTTGTTATAGGATATATTCTAATAACAATATTATGTAATTTCCTATGAAAACAAGTCATAATTTTTTCCAAAAGGTATTATATTATAAAATATTGATATTAATGTTTTGATTTTTTAAAGATAATGATCATGGGTTTTATAAGATTTATATTTTTACATTATAACAATGAATTAACATAAAAAACAAATTTTGTTAAATTTTATTATTTTTTAAGGTTATCCCAAAACTTTTTATTCAAGATAAATACATTACACTTATTATAGTTAATGTTCTCATTTGGTTTTTAAGTTTTATCCTGAAAAAAAATTGTCAAAATTTTTCCAAAACATTTACTAGGGTGGGTCTCATAGAAATATTATTTTGGTTTTTGCAGTTTATTTTTAATGTGAATTTAAATAGTTGATAAATATATGATGTGTTAAATTGTTTAAAATAATGATAAAATTAAAAATAGTTTATATATTTTATAATTTTTTTAAGAATAATAATATGTATTTTTTATATTCAATCTAAATTTTAGAAATTTATTTGAGCCATGAGAGAATGATTTCCAGTAACCATTATTCAATTTTAACTGAGTTGAAATGTGTGGTAGATATTTTTTACATTATTTACATAAAATATGATATTTTTATATTGGTTTTTAACATTTTATATTAATAAATAACCACATTATAAATTTTATGGTTTATATAGAATACCATAACTATAATTAAATATGATATTTTCATATTTCTTATATAAATATAAAGTGTTTATATTTAAATTTTATCTAATTTCTATAAACTCATGTATAAATTAAAATGTTTTCATAATTTTTTATTTATAAAATGTTTATAAATGTATATTCTAATTCTATGTTTTGGATTTTTTAATTTATCTTGTGATTCCAGACATATTTATTATTAAAAAATATAGAGTGAATATATAATTAATTAATATATTATTTTTATTAAATTGATTAAAATTTTACATATAAATTCTATATCACACATTTGTGGTGTTAAATGCTATGTATGAAATATTATTTTTATATATTTAGTCTGGTGTTTGATTTTTATTTGTTATGAATGAAATAATAATTTTTTATTATTATTATTTTACATATTAGGTGTTCGAATAGTATTGTAATTAAAGGATCACTTGACTAGTTACAAATATAAGGATATTTAGTGGGAATTCTCACTGCTTGAGAGATTAGTCTATCTTTAGAATAATATTGGTTGGTGACTTATCACACCATGTTGAATTGTTTTGGGGATTTTGGGATTTATGATTCTAATGTTTTCAAAAAAAGGGTTTCATAAACCTAATAAAAAACATTTTCCTATATATGAATAAAATTATATTTTTTTTCATTGGTAAGTAAAAAATCAAGAGTTTTATTTGTTGTTATATATTAATATGTTTTTAAAAAAATTATTTTTTTGAAGGTATATAATATCAATACTATATTTTATAAAGTATACAAACACTATGGTAATAAATGTAATATGATTATGAGATGTCAAATCCTGTTAAAATTACTAATTGTTAGATTATTACAAAAAGAACACTTATCAAGACCTCAATCATCCAAAAGGGTAGGTTCATGAAAATTTTGAGTGTCCATGGATTATCATGTATATTGTAATAAAAATATGGGTTCCCCTAAAAGGATTACACTTTTATATTTTTTGTGAGCTATGCGTAAAACTTAGATAAGAATATATAGATGTTTTGATACTAGAGGAATTGTTTTGGGATAATCCATATGATTTATTTGGGAATTTAAATAACTACTCAAAAATCCGCAATTCATATACAATATGATTGGACTGATTATTTACCAAAATAAAAATGTTTTGAAGAACCCTAATGTTAACCCGATCTTCGTAAAATATTTATCTCACTCCAATTATAGATATGATATCATATAAAAGTTTTCATAACATTAGTAGGATATCATTTAATAATGTATATATTAAATGATGTAAAAACATTATAGTCATTTGAAAAAAAATTATTTTTATAGATTAAAATGGAATCATCATAAATATTGAGTTTGAGATAAATTTTTAAAAAGGGTAGTAATAAAGGAAGATTTTTTTATATTTTTATAGGAAGTTTAAATTTTTTTCTTAAATAAGATATAAAATTATATGTGTTGATCCATAAACATCTTAATTAGGCACTATGTGATAGACCACATTAGGAAGAGAAAAATACATATATAGAGCATAAAAAATATTATATTGTTGCATCTATATTACTAATTCTTTACACAGATCCTCTTATTCATAAACAAAATGAGAATATGGGATATTTTATAATGAATTAATATCTAGATATTCTCTATTATGAATAGGATAAATATAAGAGATATATTTTATAGAATCCCACCTTTTTATCACATAAACATTCATTACATTTTACAAAACCGAGGATCTTTAAGGTTTAGTGTCTTGGAAACCAGGAACTTAAAACATGAAAACATAAAACATTCTTCTTAAACACTTGAATGGAATCTCCTCATGTTCATCCTAGGTTCATTACTGCATCTCATAACCTGGGGACATACATCAAAAGAAAGGGTGAGCAGAAGGCCCAGTAAGGGAAACAAGAGAAACATTTTACATGTGAACTTGAGATACTTCAATGAGGTCATGAAAAGAACTTTAAGGCATGAAAAAGAAATCATGAGATATATCATAATAAAAATATAATTTTTCATAAATTTAAGATGTGTCTAAAACATTTAATATTGACAATAATTTCGTTTCACCAAGGTCCACCCCCAAGGTGTCAATACAAATTACCAAGGTTATTCACCAAGGTATCAGTCTAAAAGGTCATCTCTAGAGATTAAGTCTTTACCCAATGAATTGGAGCGCTATCTGGGCTCACCCTTGACATGTATTTATTATCATGTGAGCCACATATATCATCATAAATCATTTCAGAAACAACCCATATAGCATAAAAAAATGGGTTTCATTTTATAATCATAACATTTTAAAAACTGCTTTAAAGACATGACCTTTATGTCACTTTAAACCCATGGAATGGGAAAGTGGGTGTCATGTATGTAAATCCAAGAATTTAAAATATAAAATTTTGGTATATATTTGAATACCCATATAAAAGAGAGAGATTTGAGTATTCACTTAAAAAAAATGAAAGAACCTTAGAAAAAGAGAGAGACATTTTGAGACGGAAATTCTGCAGCATAACGGCTATGTTTCGGGGTTTTAGAAAACATTGAAAAGAGAGGGGACATGGATCAAACAATCATAAATGAAACATAAAACAGTAGAGGGACTGAATATGAAGAATATATGAACATGGTAATGAAATTTTAAGGACATAAAATTTGAAATGAAAAATATGGAAGGAAGACAAAAATTAGGTTTCTTTTATGAAAATCCTGCAGCCTAACGGCGTCACGTAAACTTCAACCAAAAATGAATTGACAAGATAAAATAGGGTCTCTCATAATATGAACATAAGATTTAAGTATGATAGATATATAGATCATAACCCAACATAATAAAAAGTAATTTGAAAGACCTGACTTGAAAATAGATCTTCAAAACGAGAAGGGTGAAAGAATCCCTTAAAAATTCGGCAGCCTAACGGCGCCACTTAAAACATCAAAATACTAAATTGAAGAGATCAAATAGGGTCTCTAATCATATGAACATCAGAGTTAATTATGATAGATATAGATATAATACCCCTAAATAATAAAAATAAACTTGAAAGACTTGACATGAAAATAGATCTTGAAAAATGAGAAGGGAGAAAAATCCGTTACAAATATTTCGGCAGCCTAACGGTGCCACTTAAAACTTCATAAAACAAAATAATGAGAGTAAGAGGGGATCTATAATTATATGTAAATGAAAAGGATAGTAATAGGAATATAAAATAACATACTTTAACATAAGAACATGGAGCATAAAAGAAATAACATAAAAGGGATTACTTGAAAAGAAAGAGAGGGGTCAGATCCCTTACCTTAAAACGTAACTCATAAAACTCAAAAGGTTGGGACCTTGAGGACTTGGGGGAACCTTGGGAGGACTCCTTTGGAGTTAATGAGACCATAAATTCTTTGGGGGGAAGTGGGGAGTCTAAATGTTTGAAAGGATGGCTTGGCATTTATAGGGAAAATGAGGGGACAAGGCATTAATGGCCAAGGGACATCTCACAAGTGGTTTTCTCAAAAGCATGGGCTCTCCCATGGTATTTCCAATGGAGTTAGGCCACATGGGGCCCCCATACAATAATTCATCACCTTTGGTCGGCCAACCCATAAAATATCTCATGACATCATCATGACACAGTTATGATGTCATTAAACATACCGAAACCCTAAAACTGTATTTTTACTATTCACTAAAAATTCAATTTTTTCAAAAAAATCCCGAAATTTCACGTTAACCAAATATCAATGCTCTGATTTCAAAAATAAACTCCATTTTATAAAAATAATTTTCTAAATATTTTTATTTTTTAAATAAATACACTATTCACCAAAAAATCATTTTCTTCAGAAAAATCCGCAAAAATTACCTTAACATAATATCGATTCTCTGAGTTCAAAAAGTAAATCCATTTTATAAAAATAATTTTCTAAATATTTTTAATTTAATTTTTAATTAAAAAACACTATTCACTTGAAAAAACTAATACTTGAATAATAATTTATGAAACCGTTATTTAACCATTTTATTGAATCACATTACTTAGTCAAGGTGCCTAGATTATATTAATACTTTCTTTAAGTGAGATTGCTACTCCATTTGGTCAAATTATTATTCCTAAGCATAAAATCACTATTCATAATTTACTATTCATCAAAAATCAAGTTGATCTTATTAGACTCTAAATTTCGTACTGGACATAATTGTAGAAGACCATTTTTTTGAATATCAGTACACATTTTTAATTATTTAAGGTATACATAAACATTTTCAAAATATCTTTTTTCTAAAATTCATCAAAAATATTCATACTATATTTATCCGGTCATTTGAAAATTCATAAACTTCATCATTAGAAGAAATCCCAATTTTTATTTAAAACAAAGGATTACACAAGGCAGTTACGGTCTCCTTACATAGCCCCTTATCATACCAGCATAGGACCTAAGTGTATAGTGTGCTAAGGTGAGAGAATATGAGGGAGGCTCGGCCAACATCGCACGAGTAGTAATTTCTATTAGTTTTAACTTCTCGCAAAGGCGATTCCGTTCTATCTTCAGACGATTAAGATTGGCTGGGTTTTGGTCTAGAGAAAATCCCAGTGGTGCTACCTCCTTCCCAAGTTCTATTATATGGGCTTCAATTGGTCCAAGACTATTGGGTGAGGCCATCGAATCTTCTTTCTATATTAATTAACCAAGATCAATTATATTTAGAGACAAAAATCTAAATGTTTAGTTCACAGTGGTCATATTGACCAATGGTCATATAATAGTCAAAACCCAATGGTCTCATTTTTATTAGACTCATGTTATCAAATGAAACATTATTGTTGAGTATAAAAATAAAATAAAATAACACAGAAAATTAGGAAACAAGATATATTCAAAATTTCAGGTCGTTACAATCTCCCCACCTTAAGAAATTCCGTCCTCACAATTTTTAAAATTGGGTTTTGAAATTTCATTGAAAGTCCCACATCAGAAAAGGAGTCAGTAAAACTATTACTTTAAAAGAAATAAAGGGAAGTACAATAGTCACCTGAGTTAACCCACACTAGGATTCCATGTAGGAAAACATGGACATGGAGGAGAAAACAAAGGGTCACGTTCTAAAGGAGAGTGATAAAAAATGATTAGGAGAATGTTAACCACAAGAAAATCCCAAACTTATGATGTGTGTAAATGGTCTTTGATTACCTAGTAGGAAATGTAAACCAACAACGTTTTTGTTTCCCGTTCCTTTTCATAATTTTGAGGAATTCATTTACTACATAGAACAAAAACATAAGAAAATATACCTACCATAAAGTAGAGTTTCATCCTTTAACAATTCTCTACTAAAACTAATATTTTCTCTAAATGATGAGCATTAAAATATACTTGGTCTCATCAAAACACAAGAATCATCTTCTAGAGAATCACATAATCCACAAAAGATTAACTATCTATTTCTTCTATATTTAAACATTATCCCAAAAACAGAAAGTGTAAGGTAAAAAAACACTTCAAAAATAAATAATCCCATAAGAATGGAAACTACTTTTAAATCTTCAAAGTTCCATGGTACTACCCAAGGTTCATCATAGACCATTCCATAAATAACGATCCTTAAAAATTCCTCAAAATAAACCAAACTAAGATTGAAACCAAAATACAAGAAGGATTTGATAACATAGTCTTCCAAAATAAACTTCATTGTTCATCTCCAGACTACATCAACCACTCCTAACATCTTATAACAAAAGTAGCTAACCTAAACATATTTTACCCAGGATAGGTTAATCATTCCCATAAGTAACCTAAATTACTATAAGTCCACCTTAAATTCATCGATTCTTCAAAATATAAGTCAAACTTACTCCTCAATGAAAATACCGTAGTAATCTATTTACCTCGATCATATAGGGTCCCCAAAATAGTGAATGTCTTCCAAAATAATATTCATCTTTTAATCCCCTAATCATCTCTGTCATATTAATACGGAAATCGTTGCATTTCCTATCACATTGGTTTTGGGATATGTTCTTCCATTGCCCACCATTAACTAAGAAGAGAAAGTATAATTAGGGGCTTAAATACATAGCCAATAATCATGAAAAGGAACTTAAAGCATATAAGGATAACTTGTAGAAGAAAATTATACCCAAACATGTGATCCCCTAGGTTCCCATCTAGGTTATACATGATTATATACTCCTATGTGAATCTTTATTTTATTTTATCGTTGTTCCTTTAACAATGGTTTATACTAAGCTTATGAATTTACCAAAGCATATCCCCCAGGAGTTTCATAACCAAGAGTGAAAAAAGGCCCGTTGTGATGTACCAGTTCGCGTTTGAGTCTAGCTCAATGTGGTGTTTTCGGATTTTACCCCTTTGTACACCTGTGCCAGATCCACCTCTACCTGCTCGTATCCAGACAAGGATTTATTTGCTTGGCAACCCCTTACTCAATCCTCAGCAAAATACCAGGAACCTTTCCTATATTTAAACTTTTATATAGGTTTCTTCCTAAAGTTTTCATATCATAATTTCCACAAATAACTAAACCATCCTTTGATACCAACTATAGCATCCCACCTTTTTATAACATAAAATGTCATTACATTTTACAAAACCGAGGATCTTTATGGTTTTGTGTCTTGGAAACCATGCACTTTATACATGAAAACATAAAAAATTCTTTATAATCACTTGAAAGGCATCTCCTCATGTTCATCCTAGGTTCATTACTACATCTCATAACCTGGGGACATACATGAAAAGAAAGGGTGAGCAGAAGGCTGAGTAAGGGAAACAAGAGAAACATTTTACATGTGAACATGAGATACTTCAATGAGGTCATGAAAAGAACTTTAAGGAATGAGAAAGAAATCATGAGATATATCATAATAAAAATAACATTTTTCATAACTTGAAGATGTGGCTACAACATTTAATATTTACAATCATTTTGTTTCACCAAGGCGCATCCCCAAGGTGTCATTAAAAATTACCATGGTTATTCACCAAGGTATCAGTCTAAAAGGTCATCTCTAGAGATTAAGTCATTACTCAATGCATTGGAGCGCTATCTGGGTGCACCCTTGACATGTAATTATTATCATGTGAGCCACATATATCATCACAACTTATTTCATAAACAACTCATATAGCATAAAATAAATGGGTTTCATTTCATAATCATAACATTTTAAAAACTTCTTTAAAGACATGATCTTTATGTCACCTTAAACCCACAGAAAGGGAAAGAGGGTTTCATGTTTGTAAATCCCAAAATTTAGAATAGAAATTTTTTATATATATGTAAATACCCATATAAAAGATAGAGATTTGAGTATTCACTTAATAAAATGAAATAACCTTAGAAAAAGAGAGAGACATTTTGAGATGGAAAATTCTACAGCATAATGTCTATGTTTCGGTGTTTTAGAAAACATTGAAAAGAGAGGGGACATGGGTCAAACAATCATAAATGACCCATAAAACTGCAGATGGACAGAATATGAAGGATATATGAAAATGGAAATCAAATTTGAAGGACATAACATTTGAAATGAGAAATATGGAAGGAAGACAAAAATTAGGATTCTCTTATGAAAATCCCGCATCCTAACGGCGTCACTTAAACTTTAAAAAAAATGAATTGACAAGATAAAATAGGGTATATCATCATATTAACATAAGAGTTCAGTATGATAGATATATATATCATACCACAACATAATAAAAAGGAATTTTAAATACCTGACATGAAAATAGATCTTCAAAACGAGAAGGGTGAAAGAATCCCTTAAAACTTCGGCAGCCTAACGACGCCACTTAAAACATCAAAATACTGAATTGAAGAGATAAAATAAGGTATCTCATCATATGAACATAATATTTCCATATGATATATATAGAGATCATACCCCATCATAATAAAAAGAAAATTGAAAGACTTTACATGAAAATAGATCTTGAAAAATGAGAAGGGAGAAAAATCCGTTACTAAAATTTCGACTGCCTAACGGCGCCACTTAAAACTTCATAAAACGAAATAATGAGAGAAAGAGGGGATCTCTCATTATATGAAAATGAAAATGGCAGTAATAGGAATATAAAAGAACATCCTTTAACATAAGAACATGGAGCATAAAATAAATGACATAAAAGGGATTACTTGAAAAGAAAGAGAGGGGTCAGATCCCTTACCTTAAAACGTAACTCTTAAAACTCAAAAGGTTGGGATCGTGAGGGCTTGGGGCACCTTGGGAGGACTCCTTGGGAGGTAATGAGACGATAAATTCGTTGGGGGGGAGTGGGGAGTCGAAATGGTTGAGAGGATGGCTTGGTATTTATAGGGAAATTGAGGGGACAAGGCATTAATGGCCAAGGGACACCTCAGAAGTGGTTTTTTCAAAAGCATGGGCTCTCCCATGGTATTTCCCATGGAGTTAGGCCACATGGGGCCCCCATACAATACCTCATCACCTTTGGTCGGCCAAACCATAAAATATCTCATGACATCATCTTGAAACAATTATGATGTCATTAAACATACCAAAACCCTAAAACTTTATTTTTACTATTCACTGAAAATTCAACTTTTTCAGAAAAATCCCAACATTTTACCTTAACCAAATATCAATGCTCTAATTTGAAAAATGAACTCCATTTTATAAAAATAATTTTCTATATATTTTTATTTTTTAAAATAAATACACTATTCACCGAAAATTCATTTTTTTCAGAAAAATCCCCAAAAATTACCTTAACATAATATCGATTCTCTGAGTTCAAAAATGAAATCCATTTAAAAAAAATAATTTTCTACATAATTTTAATTTAATTTTTAATTAAAAAACACTATTCACCTGAAAAAACTAATACTAGAATAATAATTTATGAAACCGTTATTTAACCATTTTATTGAATCACATTACTTAATCAAGGTGCCTAGATTCTATTAATAATTTCTTTATGTGAGATTACTAATCCATTTGGTCACATTACTATTCCTAAGCATAAAATCACTATTCCTAATTTACTATTCATCAAAAATCATGTTGATATTATTAGACTCTAAATTTTGTACTGGACATAATTATAAAATACCATTTTTTTGAATATCATTACACATTTTTAATTATTAAAGGTTTACATAAAAAATTTTAAAATATCTTGTTTCTAAAATTCATCAAAAATATGCATACTATATTTATCCGTTAATTTGAAAATTCATAAAATTCATCATAAGAAGAAATCCCATTTCTTATTAAAAAAAAGGATTACACAAGGCAGTTACGGTCTCCTTACATTACCCCTTATCACACCAGCATAGGACCTAAGTGAAAGGTGTGCTAAGGTGAAAGAATCTGAGGGAGGCTCGGCCAACATCGCACGATGAAGTTCGGCATGGTTTTGGTCCAGAGCAATGCCCAATGGTGCTACCTCCTTCCTAAGTTCTGTTAGATGGGCTTCTATTGGTCCAAGACTACTGGGTGAGGCCATCAAATCTTCTTTCTATATTAATTAACCAAGATCAATTGTATTTAGAGACAAAAATCGAAACGTTTAGTTCACAGCGGTCATATTGACCAATGGTCATATAACAGTCAAAACCCAATGGTCTCATTTTTATTATACTCATGTTATCAAATGAATCATTTTTGTTGAGAATAAAAATAAAATAAAAAAAACACAAAATTAGGAATCAATATTTATTCAAAATTTCAAGTCGTTACATATTATTTCAAATTTTTATATGATGGATAATGGTACTTCAGTATCAACTCATGTACTCAATATAACATGGGTTTTATATTATATAAGGATACTCGGTTCACCAATACATCTTTATATGGCCATGTATTTCATTTTTAAATCACCATCCTTATGGATTTAATAATTAATTTAAAACTATAACAGGAATGAATTAAAAATAAAGTCTTAAAAATATTACTAAATTTCTAGAAGAAGATATAAAAATAAAAGGATAAAATTTATGTCAATTTTGTAAATACTATGGGATATATAGAGTCTACATAATTGATTTTAAAAAGAAATAATGAATCATTAATGAAAGAAAAAAATCATTATCGAAAACGTATTTATTGTATAAAATATTATTTTAAATAATTTAATAGGTCCAAAAAATATTGCATGTACAAATAATGTATTAATGTTATATAAATAAATTATTTTATTTTTTAATATATATTTAAAAAATATTTTATTATTTTTATAAATATAAATGTGTTCAAAATTTAATAATACTTGAAGGATTATGTTCAATGATTACATTAGATCGACGATGAAAAATATTTCTAACTTTAAGAAGCTGGATTCAAGGAATTACACCAATGAAAAATTTGATCTTAATAAATGATATTTGTTTTTATCTAATTTTATTTTATTTAATGAGAGAATTTTTTTGTAAATAATTATTGTTATAAATATTATTAGACGATGGAACTGATAAAAACGGATTACGATTTATTCAATTCCATAACATGTATAAAATGGATATATGGATAAAAAGTATTATAAATGATTCATGTATCCATCTGATTAATTTTATAAAATATAATGGAATGAGTTCCCACCAACCAACATTATAATATTTAAAATAGTTATAATTTAAAAATATTTTTCCAAACACATAGACAACCTGATATGATATAATAATAAAACGTATTTTTTGAAGATTCCTACAAAGGAAATAATTATTATTAGTTAACAATTTTTTTTATAAATTAAAATGTATAAGCGTCTAATGAGAGAATGTTTATAATTGTAGAAATTTGAAATTGAATATAATAAATGATACTAATATAATATAAATATAATGTTCCTTTATATCAATAAATAAATATGTCGGGATTTTGGAAATAGGAAATGATTTACTATGGTTTATAATATTTTTTTTATAATATCAAATTTAAAATATTATGGATTTTTTCAATCTTGATGATGAATGTGAAAATATCTTAAGTTATTTAAACACCAAAATTATTTATCATTGTATCATTACATGTTTATAAGTGAATAAGTCATGATATTATGATCAAAGTTTTAAATATATGTATTACGAATTTTAATCTGACCATTTATAATAGAAGTTTTTTTATAGGTTTTGAATCATTAATGTTTTTTAGGTGGAGGATTTATGAAATGGTCATATTGATATGTGTTGGGAATTGCATATTGATTTAATTAGTTTATTAAAACCTCAAAAAATATAATATCTCTTGGGTGGTTAATCTTATAGGATATTATTTTCTAGATTCTTTTAAGGGTCTTATAGTATTTCTAAGGGATTTTATGAATATATATAATGTAACATGATAAAACAATTTAAACCCTATATTAACGTTCCTTCATATTGGTTATTTATATTATAAATAGTGTAATAATAATTAATCTCTATGAGAGTTTTACCCTTTAAATGGACATCATGGAGAATTATAGGTTGTGATAACATGTGAAAATTATCATGGGATTGGTATTATATAAAGACACAAAATTCACTTATGAGGAACTAAAAGAGTTTTGTGTTTTAGATAAACCATGAACTTATTGACATGGAGTGGAAGATACTATTTCTTTAGTATAGTATTTCTGCATGTTTCACATTGATTTATTATTTTTGAGGTAAAAAAGTTACATAGAATGGGAAACATCATACTTTGGTACATTTTCATGGATACCCAATTTTTGATGTATTCCATGGTGGTTGGTTATGTTGTTTATTATTCTATTAGTTAAATTACAGCCATGTTGTTATCTATCCTGTAATATATGGAGTATGAAATTTTGTCCCTTGTATGCAATTTTTTTTGGAATTGTTTATCCAAATTTAGATAATTGAAATGTGATGTGCTTACCTATTTGGATGAGGGTCATGTGATATTCTCATCCATACAGGTGAATAAAATTTCATGTGTCAAGTTTCACAATTAGTCTATAATCATAGAATAAAAAACTCAAGAATTGGATATACATTGTGGACAGAATTTATGTATCTTAGTAACTTTATATGTATGGAAAAGGATTATACGATTATGATTATTATATATGATACCTATAGGGAACAAATTAATGAAGATAGACTTGTTTAATAGAGACCACATGATATTCTATTATAGATTTATCATATATTTTTTCTCATTTCCAATATTCACTTATAAAAATCCACCATAAAGTTCATGTTTAATATATGTGAAGTAAATTATCATGATGTCATATTTTAAATGTGAATAAAGATTAAATTTTTAACAATGTTTTATGTACAAATTCTATGAATCTCCATAAAATTGTTTTAGAGGACATCTAAAATATATATATACAATAAAATAATCTGTAACTTATAATGTAACATATGGTTAAAATCAATTATCTAATCTCTAAAAATATTTTAAGAGGATATCCTAATGAATTTTTGGATATGGATTCAAAATTAATAGAAAATGATGGGAAAAAGTGGAATTTATTCTAATTTTATAAGTCATTATTGTAATTTTTATATTTTAACAGATACAACATATTTAAAAACAATTATGTGGTGGTGTTAACAACATCATGGTTGTTACAGAAGTAAACTATATCATATTTATGGAATCTATGCCACGGTTCTATTGAAGTAAATATTATGAATTATATGATAATGCATACTGATTGATTCATTTGCTAACTTTGAGCTATTGTAATTGGATTTCCCATCATTATATGATTCTTAAATAAGATTTCATGAATTTTTTTAAACATCTAAATAGGTAAATATTTCATTAAAAATGAAAAATGTTACTAATTGGTTATTATTTTTTTCAATTTTATATCTTTTATAAGATTATTATAATAATTGAACTATGAATAAATATCATATATTCAATGATATAAACACATTAAGAATAATCCTTGAAGTATATAAATTGTGGTCAGTAAAATGAGATGGTGTAAAAAATTCATTATATTAATTTAAATTGATCCAGAGCTCTCATTTTTTTAATATATTTAATGAAAGGTTCTATAAAACTATAAGTTGAAGAGAGTGGTAACTGTTAATTGAGTTATTCATATATATTATAGACACTTTTAATGATTTTTATTATTTATTACTTCTTAGATATCTCCATCAATTTTGCTTGTAAGTTCTTAAATGGATTAAATTAATTGTAAAATAAATTATATTTATTTATGTATCATTTAAATAATTTTAATGGTTTATATTTTTTTTATTGGTATATTTTCATTGAATTTTTATAATTATATTCCCCACTAAAATATAACCCTCTATAAAACTAATATATATATATGTAATTAATATAGTCATATATGGTAATTACTAATTGATATTTTGAATATACATATCACATAAAAAAATTATTAATCTAAAAACATATTTTCCATGGATTCATCAACTATTTAATACATAATATTAGAATATAAATTAATTATTAACTCAATAAAATAATTGTTTCATTAAAGGATATAATTATCATCATTTTTTAATAATCTCGAATGGGGCATAAATATAAGGTTATATTATAAATAAAAGAATCATAAATTGTAAACAAATCAATAACTCTAATAAAATTTAACCATAAAATAAAACACAACAATTTTGATATTTTTCACTCCCATAAAATAAAATAAAATAAATTCACTTTTTTTAATCATTATATTTTTTATTATAAAATAATGATTTTATCAATTGAGAAATATAATAAAAATTTCAAAAATCAAAAATATTATTGAGTGTAAAATCTGGAGGGTATTTATTGACATGAAGTTGGGAAATCCTAACCATGAAATTTAAAAATACATTCTTTGTGATTAAACTTTAATAAGTTTATAAAATGTTTTACCATTAACATAAAAATTCATTAACATCAAATGACAATGGATTTTTGGGTCAAGAGAAATACCATATATTTGATATTTTTTCTTTATTATTCATTGATTTTAATCCCACTATTTTCACAAATTAATGGTTGTCATCAAATATCCAGTTCATATGTGTAATATCAGGTTTAATACCAAATGTATTCAATTTTGTTTTTAAATTGAAGGGTTTAATTTTATAATTATAAAAAAATTGTACATTGAAGTTGATGAGTTTGATGGTATTTTACGAATTATTCAAAAGTTAGTAATAAATAAGGATCCCAAAAAGTCCATAAATAGAATGATTTAAAAGAAAATGAGACATTACAATGAATTTTTTTCTATGGAATATACATCATAATCAATGTTTTTTAGAAGAAAAAAATTCTTGTATTATAATGATGAATTTCAAATATATATTAATTCTTTTATGATTACCTAGTTTATACGTTGATCTGGAAGAAATATGATGATGCATATAACACAAAATCCTAAGAATTTATTTATGAATTTGAAAAAAAAATTAACCCTTTTATATTGTTTTATAAGATCCACTCATGCAACTACAGTTATATACAAAGCCCAATTCTATTTTCAGGGCATGATATACATAAAATTTTATTTTTCCCATAAAAAATATGTAAATTTAATGTAGTTGATAGAGTGATAAGTTTGGGGTGTGACTTTTCCTTTGTGGATAATTCCATCCAAGATGTGGGGATGCATAGTGGTCTCTTACTTTTCTATATAGGAGTAATGGAACACATATAAGGTTAACATGAATTAAATTAGTTTTTATATAATGGTTTTCAAGAAGCAGAATGAATATTTATGGGGCCTATAGTTTGTATAAATTTAATCTTGTTTCATATTAAGATAAACATATGTTAATTTTGTCATCTTTTTGAATAAAATTATATCAAATGGAACTTCTAAATTTTAAAATTATTCCATTATAAGAACAAGAATGTGTTCTTGTTCAGTGAACCAGGTCACACAGCTACCACATAATATTAAATATCCACTATGTATAAATCATTTAACGAGTATCCCATAATATTAAGCCACAAAATTAATGGATATTGATATAAAGAAAACCAATCACATATGATTCATTCAATAAATTATAGAACTTTTGTAAGGTGATATCAAATTAGAGGCCACACAATATATTCAAAAAATGTTCAAATTTTTTCAATTTTTATTGCGGAATACATCCACATTGATACATTTAGACATTAAAATTCTTCCATATCTAAGTTTTACTCTTACTGTAAATTGAAAGGATAAGTATTAGTGTCAAAATGTGAATTTAATATTTTGATGTATAACTAAAACTCACTATTTATGTGGAAACAAACTACTAACCATCCCCTGAAGGAGAGGAAGACATTATTTTTTCCAATTTACCCTAATATTTGCATTACTATCAATGAAACTTGTTTTTTTGTCACTGTTTAATTATAGTTTTGGGGTTTATTATTATTCTCTCTATTTTATTTTTCTATAATTAAATTTTTATTTTAATAGTCTTTTTTCATTCCCTATTTTAATTATTTTTTCTATTTTTATTTCCCTGAATGATCTCTAAAATTCCTGATTGGAAAGAACAATCATGAGGGACCTCTCATGCAAAGACTCAAGTGATGAAACTAATTTCATTATCATTATTTTTAAATTTTCTTTTATAAACTTTGATATTTTTAAGTACAATAAGTAATGTACAACTATGAGTTTGAGTTTTCATGATAATTATCTTTGGAATTACTTTTTATTCTATACTATTCTCCCTACCATCCATGATCATTTGGGAAAATAATAGTGTATTGATGATTAAATGAATAATGGGTGTGATCTAAAAATAGGAATGTGGTTTAAGGGTTACACTCGATTGATGATCCCTCCAGTTTATTTACCAGGAAGAGGTTGAAGTGTATTGTGCTTGTAAAAATCTATGTATACATTATATTCAAAACAATGGAAAGATTGAGTGACCACACCTATAATGGAGTGTGATTATTTTTTTGGAAAAACAATTAATAACATGGAAATGAAGGTTCATTCACAGTGACTCTCCTAGGAGCATCTACTTTCATTCTAATTTCATTTTTTCAAACACATAGATTTACCTATAGTGTGATGAAGAATATGTAAATACACTAATATATAAACACATGATGCACCTTGAACATATTTTTTATTTAATATAGGTTGTTAATGGAGAGTTCCTAGCAGGAAAACTTGAAGTAATAATGTTATAATATGAAATTTATAAATTGAAATATTTTAACAGTGATCCATATTATTTTAATTTCATTAAAATATTATTATTCATTAAATTCCCATTCAATGAAACTTCTAATACATTATAAAATGAGTATGAGTGTGAGGACGATATGAAAAAACTATTAAAATCAATGGTGGAGGACCCATACTTTCTCATACCCCATCATACATGTTGTGTCACATGATAATGGGGGAGGATATAAAATTCAATGAAAATGGACCTCTATAATCAATGTTAGGGATGAACATTAGAATGAAATAATTATCCTTGTTTATATTTAAGAAGATAATCCTTGTATTTTATTTGGGATATCAACTAGTACTTCCTCCCTGGGGTCAATCAAAAAATAATACCAACATAGGTGTCAAGACCAAGATTATTTCCCTTTTACATTTCCTTGATTTTAATTGGATTTTAAATTTTTAATATGGTTTTAACAAATTGATAATTATTTGTTGTTATTGGGAGGTTAACTTAGGCCAAATCAACATAACAAATTGGTGATATCCCCCATTTTGTTTAGACTGCGTTGAAATACTCTTTTACATCTGTTTATAATTAAATGGTGTGTAGTAATATAATAACTAGTGGGAGAGGGACCAATAAATTTATAAATATCTTTTGTTTTCTCTTTTTTAAAGAAATCATGATCTAAAAAAATAAAAATTTAAAATTCATATAATATGTTTATATTTGTATAAAATTAATGACCTGAATATCTAACAATTTAGATGATTGGTAATTTGTATATTAATCATTTACTTAAAAGTTAAATATTTTAGGATGTTTAATCAAATTTGTAACCCATTTTCAAAATTCATGTGTAATGATTAGCATATTAACATATGGGGATTTTAATTATATTCCATATATTATTATATTTCTATTTTTTCTTGATATAATTGAGGCATGTAAAAAAATATTTATCATGTTGATTTTTTTGTTTTCAAGGCTGTTAAAGTTAATTGAATGTAAAAAAATGATTATGGAATCATTTTTGAAAAAACCATTTTGAAATTCACTATCTTTTGTGAATTCACATACACCCCATAATTTTTTAATTTAGTAATTAAACAGATGATCAACATGTTCATGGTGCTATAAAATAGTTTAAACTATTGGAATCATCTATTGAAATATTAATGCACTATGAGGGAAGGGACCCGATATAGCGACCCGGGCCTTTTACATATAACATTTCTTATTTTATTCATAATTAATCATCAGAGTACAAGACAAGGATCATTAAGTCTAGTGTATTGGAAGACTAGGTACATATAACATAAAACACGGGACTAAAAAACACTTCTTTATTTAATCTCCATAATGAGCTCCTAACTTCTTTTGAGCCCTTACATCTTCATAGGGTACCCATGGGAAAACATGAAAAATGGATGACCTAGAAATTTCCAGTAAGGGAATGAACATAAGTATACACCTCGAGCACATGAATTAAGAGGCATGACATAATGATATCCAAAGCATGAAACTTATGAAATAATTTAATATAAAAATTGAATCATATAAACATGGAATCATATAAATGTAGTAGAATCATAAATCATATCTTTAATATAGGTCAAGTCAAACCACAAATCCCCTTTTCCATTTTAGTACGGGTCAAAGCTAACCACCAAACCCGTTTCACATCGCATATCATGAGAGTTAACCTTACCCAATGCATTGGAGCGCTCTCTGGGCACACCCATATCAACATATTCATGATTATTATTGCCACATAAATAATCTTTCCACATAAATTATCATACATGATCATCCATACATAAACATAAGGTTACCCATTGAAGAATTGGGTACCACAATCATGACATAAAACCTATCCAATGGGCGTATCATGAAAGTGTCCATGAAAAAGAAGGGATTAGAACATAAATAAACATTCATAGGGTAACATAGTCATATAACATGGTATGTGGTGTCCAATATAAGTGACCACATATATAAAAAATGTTTTTTAACAAACATTAGCATTAAAACATATTTGTGCAGATTTAAGGAAAACACTCTAGAGATTTTCAAATAGAAAAGAGGAAATTATTTTATATAAAACCATAATTTAACCAAGAAGGTTCTCATAATAAAAATAATTATTTTATAAATACAATGGGTTTTAAAAACATAGGGTATATTCCACTTGAAATTTGGGTAAAAATTTGGGAATTCCCCTTAAAATAGGTTGGCTTATCGGATAGTTCAAAGGAGGGAATCTTTCAAAATCATGTATATCCCCAAAAAAATGTGATGAAAGGGTAATGATATAATAATCTCTTAAAAATAAAAATAATTCATAAGACTCACATAGATATAAAATATAACACCATATTGAATGAAAGACAAGGCAACTCGAAAGAACAAAGAAGGTTCGAGTATAATTCCTTACGATTTTATCGGTATGCTGTTGGGTGTATCCAAGAGGGATTAATGAGAGATGAATGGGGTTTATAATCACTTATAAATCCATAGAGAAGTATGTTAGAGGTTCTTTAACATACCCCATAATTTTCTAGTACACATATAACGACATTGTATAGAGGACAATCTTGACTAAGAGAGAAAAGGAAAGGATCCCTTACCTTAAATATGACAGTGTTCTCCACTTGTTATTAATGAACTGAATAAATAAATTAGGATTATTAATTCATTAGTCCAGAACCTATTATATACTTAATTTATTTATTATAACCCATTTTAGCTCATTAAAATCCTTTCTGATTAGTTATAATAATCAATTTCTTTGTTCGAGCTCATTTGTGTACCTGGTTTTAATGATCGGTTCACTTATATTCAGGTTTGGATTATATGCGAGATGAAAGAGGATGTCAAGAATTGAAGATATATTCTTCAGTTAATATCATGTAGATTAAATTGTTTTTATTTTTAATTAGGTTACTTAGAGTGATGTTTAATTATTACATATATAACATTCGTGATAACAGTTTCTATTATTCGGTGGGTTTGATTACAAAAAACGTGTTTTGATTTATAACTTAATTCCATTTGTACTAAAAGACTACAGAACCAAAAATAGGATATATTAAATATATAATAATCTGTTTCCACCATAACACAAATGGTTTCATGACCATAATTAAAGATAATAATAGAAATTGAAAAATGGTTGTCCTTTAATATGCTAAATTAACACATCTCAAACGGTGCTTTCATTTCTTTCATATAAAAGGGTGGGGAAAGGAGAGAAGATAATGAAATATACCACTAGCATGAAGAAATTCTACCACATGTATTCTACTGGATTTATAAAACTATTATGGTGAAGGGAGTTGAGGAAAGGAATTAAAAATAAAACAACTTAAAAGAAAGGAAGAAAATTCAGATGAGGAATTTACCTTTTGAAACTTCTTCCTTTGAAAACATATTGAGGGGAGAGGTTTTGGTATTTTGAGGAGGATGATAGCTTTTTAACATGGTGTCGGTCCTTGGGGAGATATTTTGGAAGAATTTAGAGAAGGCTTGGAGCGTGAGAGTACTGTAGAGAAGAGGGAGTGGAGGAGGGTTTTATTGTGGAGGAGAGGAGGGATTTCAAGATATTATAATAATTAATTTATTATTTCTTCCCAATACAAGGAATAGTAAGTATTCAATAACCAAGAATAGAAAATGAGTCATGTGAATTCGAAACAAGTGGGCTTACATCAGCATAGCATCTTCTATGACTCAATTAATCCATTAGTTAGCATTTATTGTAAATTATCAGATTCTACTATTCATCCAAAATTCAAGTATTTCCGAAAAATCCCAAAAATTCACCCCAACCATTTATCGACGTGTAGAATCCAAAAATGAAGTCCAATTTCCCAAATTAATTTTTTAAATATTATTATTTTAATATGTAATTAAAATTATAATTTATTATCAAAACCAGTTCTAAAACATTCATGAACTCATTCTAAAATATAGGTATATCGTACTTCCAACTTGAATATTATTTTTATACCACCATAGGTGAGGTGACTATTAATTTGGGTATATCACTATTCATAAGGGTATGTTACTATTCACTAGGGTAGGTTACTATTCCCCAAAAATAATTTTTGTTTTATTAGACTCCAAAAAACATCTTGAACACAGCCGTGTATGCTGAATTTTCGAAATTCCAAACATAGAAGTGACAATCTTATGTTTAAAGGTCACATATCACATAGTAGTTCATTATATAATGATTTCATGTGATTTTATGACATAAATATAAGAAGGGAATTTCTATTGAAAAACTTTTGGTCGTTACATTATTCCCCTCTTATGAAATTATTCCCTCGAAATTTCATTTTACATACTTATCCAAAAATAGGTTCAGGTACGTTTCCTTCATTGATTCCTCCAATTACCATGTTGCTTTTTCAATCCTATGGTTCCTCCACAACACTTTGTCAAGATGGGTTGTCTTGTTTCGTATAACCTTATCTCTTTGATCCCGAATCTTTACTGGTTGCTCTTTATAGGAGAGATCATCTTCCTACTGCACCACCTCTGAGTTTAGTACATTAGAGGGATCAGGTATGTACTACCTCAAGAGTGATAAATAGAAAACATCATGAACTAGAGCCATATTCGGTGTATGTGCAAGCCGATAGGCCACGAATCCTATGTGGTCAAGGATCTCAAAGGGGCCAATATACCTTGGGCTTAGATTACCTTTCTTTCCGAATCACATCACTCTCTTCCATGGAGATATTCAAAGGATACTTTATCTTCAACATCAAACTCCATGTACCTTCGTTGGTTGTCAGCATAGCCCTTTTTCCAACATTGAGAAGCTTTGATGTGTTTATGGAAGTCATGAACCTTCTCTGTCATCTCTTGAACAAGATCCGGTACAAGTAGCTTTCTTTCTCCAACTTCATCCCAACTGGTTGGAGTTCTACATCGCTTTCAATATAGAGCTTAATATGGAGCCATCTGAATACTCGAGTGAAAGCTATTGTTGTATGAGTACTCAACCAATAGGATATTCTGATCACAACAACCATTGAATTCAATAGAGTAGGCTCTTATCCTATCTTCAAGCGTTTGAATAGTCTTTTTAGATTGGCCATCTGTTTGGGGGTGATAGGCCATGCTGAAATTTAATTCAATACTCAAAGCATGTTGAAGACTTCTCCAGAATTTAGATGTAATCCTTGGATCGTAGTCCGAGACAATTGAGAGTGGATCACCGTGCAGTCTCACCACTTTCTTCGCATATAACGTTTCAAGTTGTTCAAGTGAAAGATCTTCCTGAATAGTGATGAAATGGGATGTCTTGGTGAGTCGGTCAACCACATCCCATATCGTATTATTTCCCTTCAACGTCTATGGGAGACTCGTGACAATGTCAATTGTAACATTTTCCCACTTCCACATGGGTATAGGAAATGGTTGAATCATACCTTTGGAAATTTTTCACTTATCTTTAACTTTATGACAAACCAAGAAAATTGATATATATTCCGAAATCTCCTTCATCATGTTATCCCACCAGAAGTGTTCTCAGATATCACATTACATTTTGGAACTCCCAGGATGGATAGAGAAGTTTGATCTATGTGTATCATTCAACATCTCCTTCTTTATCTCTGGATCATATGGTACACATAATCGTGTCGCAAATCTTACAAACTCCTTCATTCTCAATTTTGAAATCGGAGGATTTACCATTTTTAACATCTTCCACCCTTTTCTAAATTTCCTCATCCTTTCTTTAAGAAACCATTATTTTCTCTATTAGGGATGGTTGAGCAATCATTTCATAAATTATTGTTGGTGTTCCTCCCTTAATTATTCCCATGTACATCCTATGAAAATCTAAGTAGATCGGATCCTTTTCAATTCTCATCATTGATAAAGATGCATGATCATTTCTACTTAGAGAATCTACCACCTTGTTTGCCTTATTGGGATTGTAGTGGAATAAGAAGTCATAATCCTTGATGAGCATAATCCATCTTCGTTGGCACAAATTAATCTCTTTCTATGTGAATATATATTTGAGACTCTTGTGGTCAGTATATATCTCACATTTTTTCCCATAAAGATAATGCCGCCAGATTTTCAATGCAAAGATCACAGCCGCTAAATCCATATCATGCATGAGATAGTTTTTGTCATGGATTTTCAGCTTCCTTGAGGCATAGTCTATCACATTATAATTTTTCATTAGCACATAGCCTATGCCTTTCTTATAAGAATCACTATACACCATAAAGAGTTCTCTACTTGAAGGGACTGTGAGTACCGACGTAGTGATAAGCCTCTTTTTCAAATCCTTTAAACAGTCTTCACATTCTTGTGTCTAGACGAACTTTACTCCCTTTTGTGTCATCTTGGTCATTGGGTTTGAAAATCGTGAAAAGTTTTTCACGAATCGTCGACAATACCCCGCTAGACCTAAAAAGCTGCGGATCGCCGTTACAGAAGTTGGCATTGGCCACTCTTCAATTGCCTTCGTCTTGGAAGGGTCCACAGATATCCCTTTCCTGGTGATAACATTCCCTATGAATGATACGTCTTCCATCCAGAACTCACATTTACTGTACTTTTCTTACAACTTATCCCTTCACAAAGTCTTTAACATAGTTTCCAAATGCCCCTCATGTTCCTCCTTGCTCTTGGAGTATATCAGAATATCATCAATAAAGACCACCACAAATTTGTCGAGGTAATCTATAAAGACTCTATTAATTAAATCCATGAAAATTTTTGGAGCATTAGTGAGTCCGAAGGGAATCACTATGAACTCATAGTGTCCATACCTCATTCGAATGTCAGTCTTGGGAATATCTTCCTTCCTCACCTTTTGTTGGTGATATCCTGACCGAAGGTCCACCTTATAGAAATAACTAGCCCCACAGAGCTGATCAAACAAGTCATCTATCTTTTGAAGGGGATACTTGTTCTTTATAGAGATTTTATTGAGCTCACGATAATCAATGCAGAGGCGCATTTATCCATCCATCTTATTGACGAAGAGGACTGGATCACCCCACGGTGAAGCACTAAGGCATATAAAACCCTTCTACATATTCTTTTGAAACTACTTATTCAGCTCTTCTAGCTCTACGGTGGTCATTCTGTAAGGTGTCTTTGATAATGGTAGGGATCTAGGGATAAGTTCAATTGAGAACTCAACCTCTCATTCAGGGGGAAGACCAGGCAACTCTTCGAGGAATACATCATTGTAATCCCTCATGATGTTCTTGTCTTAAAGGATGATTCTCTCCTTTGTCTAAATAATTTTAGCTAGGTATGAATGCTCATAAAGAAGCAATATCTAAAAATGATAGGAAGATTCTATATGAGACTCATCTTCTTCCTTTCACTTGTAAAGAATCGAAGGATGCTACAGAATGTGAAAAGTGATCTCCCTTTCCTGACAATTATTGTTGGACTTGTACAATGATATCCAATCCATCCCCAAGATAGAATCAAACTCCACTAAAGGAAGTATGAAAATATTTTTAAGGAGTTTCATTCCACAAACATTGAACAGCGAGGAGTTATAAACCATGGATTCAATAATTGCCCCATTTCATGTTCTCACAGATAACTTTTCCTCCAAATTTTGGGGTGGTGTTTGAATAGTTCTACTAAACTTACAAGATATGAAAGAATTCAAAGAACAATAATCAAATAGTAAGTTCCCTATTCGTGAATGAATAATAAGAGTACCTATCACCACATCGTTTTCCGGCTCCAACTCAGTAGTAGTGATAGCATAATCCCTTCCTTGTTGCCTTGGAGGATGTTGCTGATTGCCTCTTACAACCCTTGTCTTAGGGAAATTGTTCACACAATGACAAATCTCCTTACAGTTAAAACACTACATTATAGGCTGAGTGTTGATCTGAATCTTTCGTTATTCTTCAACATTTGAGAGATTTTTCATATCCCTTCAGCAGTTCATGGACAGATGACCAAACTTTATGCATTTGAAGCAACTCTTGGTTCCCTTCATACAGTTACCAGGATGCTTCTTCCCACAATTTTTGCAAAGGGGAATGTTGGGATTCTTTCCATCATGGGATTTGTTTGATGGACCACTCATGTTGTTTTCCATCTTCCGATTCTTGTCACTAGGACCATGAGACCACTGATATTCTCCAAACTCAATTTCAACCTTAAGGGAACAACGGAAAATATCCTCATAGCTATCGAAGCCTAGAATTTACCTCACTTTTCATAGACTCGGCTTTAGTCCTCTAATGAAGCAATCCACCTTGCTTTCAGTGTTCATGAAAAATCCATAGGTGTGCCTTGAAAGACTTATAAAGTTCGCTTCATACGCCCTGATAGTCTCATCTTATTTCTTCTTGAGTCCAAGGAACTCTCTTTACATCTTGAGATGGAGGGTTCGAGGAAAATATTTGTTAGAAAACATCCTATTGAATCCCTCCTAATCTATGGAATCAATTTCATCTTGGGACTTAATTTTCTTGATCACTGTCCACCACTGATCAGATTCCCCATCAAAACAATAGACTGCTAGCAGAATTTTCTCTTATTCCGAGCACTGGAGGACAAAGAAAATCTTTTCAATGGAGTTAATCCATTGTTCTGTGAAGAGGGGATCAGAAGACCCGCTAAACATGGGAGGCCTTTGCCGTATGAAGGATTCTATGGAAACATTAATTTTTCTTTGAGGATGGGGATGTTCCACCGGATTCAAGTTATTATTCATAACTCGACCCAGCTGAGAAAGTACTGTCATGAAGTTTTGAGCACCCACTTCCTTCACATTAGGCATTTCATTAGGGAAATCATCACATTGCCTATAACATTGGTTGTTGGAACATGTTCTTCTATTTCCCGCCATTAACTAAGAAAAATAATGTATAATTAGAGGTCTTGAATACTTAGCTATTGAGCATAAAAAGGAAACTTTGATCATTATAGGATAACTTATAAAGAAGAAGTACATCAAATCTTGTGATTCTATAGGTTTATATCTAGGTTATCCTCAATCTATTTCATATCTTATATTCATATGGTATTTTTTTGTCCCTTAATAATTGTATGTACTAAGCTTGTGAATCTACCGAGGCATATCCCCCGAGAGTGTCGTAACCAATAGTGAAACAAGGATTGTTGTCATGCACTAGTTCTCGTTCGAGTCTAACTCAAAGAATTGTTTTTAGGGTTTACCCCTACATAAATCTGTGCCAGAGCCTCCTCTACCTGCTCGAATCTAGACATAGATGTATTTTCTTGATAAACCACTTACTCTATACTCACCAAAATTCAGGACTATTTTCTTATACTTAGTATCATCCTTAAGGTTCTCAGTAAGGTTCTCTATTCAAAATCTCCAAAAATAACAAGACCATCCTATGATACCAAGTAAAGAGGCCCGAGCCTTTTACATATAACATTTCATTATTTAAAGCATAACTAATCATCAGAGTACAATCCATGGATCGTTAATTCTAGTGTCTTGGAAGACTAGGTACATATAACATAAAACATGGGGCTAAAAAAAACATTTTTATTTAATCTCCATAATGAGCTCTTAATTTCCTTTGAGCCCTTACATCTTCATAGGGTACCCTGGGGAACACATGAACAAAGAGATGAGCTAAAAATTCCTAGTAAGGGAATGAACATAAGGATACACCTCTAGCACACGAATTAAGAGGCATGAAATAATGATATCCAAAGCTTGAAAATTATTAAATCATTTAATATAAACAAGAAATCATATAAACCTGGAATCATATAATCATGGAATCATATAAATGTGTCAGAATCATAAATCATATCTTTAGTACGGGTGAAGGCTTATTGCCAATCCCGTTTCCCATTTTAGTACAGGTGAAGGATAACCGCCAAACCTGTTTCACATCGCATCTCATGAGACTTAAACTTACCCAATTAATTGGAGCACTATCTGGGTGAACCCATCTCAAAATATTAAAGAATATTCTTTCCACATAAATAATATTTCCACATAAATAATCATACATAATCAACCATACATATACCTAAGGTTACCTATGGAAGAATTGGGTACCACAATCATGACATAAAACCTATACAATGGGCGTATCACGAAAGTGTCCATGAAAGGAAGGGATAAGAACATAAATGGATATTAATAGGGTAAAATAGGCATATAAAATGGTAAGTGGTGTCAAATATAAGTGACCACATATAAAAAAATTATTTTAGAAACATTAGCATTAAAACATTTTTTTGCAGTTTTAAGGAAAACACTCTAGAGATTTTCAAATAGAATAGAGGAAATTATTTTATATAAAACCATAATTGAACCAAGAATATTTTCATAATAAAAATACTGATTTTATATATACAATGGTGTTTTAAAACCTAGGATATAGTGCACTTGAAATTTGGGTACAAATTTCTGAAGTCCCCTTAAAATAGGGTGGCTTATCGGAAAGTTCTAAGGAGGGAATCTTTCAAAATCATGTATATCCGCAAAAGAATGTGATGAAAGGGTATTGATATAAGAATAATGTAAATCTAAACAGAAGTTATAAAACTCACATATATTGATAAGATAACACCATTTTTCAATAAAGATAAGGCAACCTGAAAGAACAAAAAAGGTTGAGGTAGAATTCATTATGATTTTATCGGTATGGTGTTCGGTGTGACCAAGAGGGATTAATGAGAGAGAAATGGGGTTTCTCATCACTTATAAATCCAGAAGAAATTATGGGAGAGGTTCTTAAACATATCCCATAATTTTCTAGTACACATATAATGTCATTGTATAGTGGTCAATCTTGATTAAGAGAGAAAAGGAGATGATCCCTTACCTTAAATCTGGTGGTGTTCTTCACTTGTTATTAATGACCTGAATAAACAATGTAATATTATTAATTAATTAGTCCAGAACCTTCTATATATGTAATTTATTTATTATAAACCTTTTTAGTTCATTAAAATCCTTTTTGATTAGTTTTAATGTTCCATTTCTTTGTTCGAGCTAATTTGTTTACATGGATTTAAAGATCAGTTCACTTATATTCATGTTTGGATTATATGCTAGATGAAAGTGGCTGTCAAGAATTGGAGTTATATTTTTTAGTTAATATCCATAATATTAAATGGTTTAAATTTTAATTAGGTTAGTTAGAGTGATGTTGAATTATTACATATACAAACTTAGTGATAACCGTTTTTGTTATAAGGTGGGTTTGATTACAAAAAATGTGTTTTGATTTATAACATAATTCCATTTGTACAAAAAGATTACAGAACCAAAAAAGGATATATTAAATATATAATAATATAGTTCAACCATAACAAAAATGGTTTCATGACCAGAATTAAAGATAATAACAGAAATTGATAAGTCGTTGTCCTTGAATGTGCTAAATTATCACATATCAAACGGTGCTTTCATTTCTTTCAAATCAAAGGGTGGAGAAAGGAGAGAAGATAATAAAATATACCACTAGAATGAAAATATTACAGTACATGTATGCTACTAGATTTATCATACTATTATGGTGAAGGGAGGTGAGGAAAGGAATTAACAAGAAAACAATATAAAATTGATGAAGAAATCTGGGAAGAGGAATTTACCTCTTGAAACTTCCTCCTTTGATAACCTATTAAGGGGATAGGTTTTGGTATTTGGAGGAGGAAGAGATATTTTTTAAGTGGGGGAGGTCATTGGGGATATATATGCGAAGAATTTAGATAATTCTTGGAGCATTATAGGGGTGGAGAGAAGAGGGAGTGAACGAGGGTTTTATAGTGGAGGAGAGGAGGGATTTCATGTTATTATTATCATTAATTTATTATTTCTTCCCAAGACAAGGAATAGTAAGTATTCAATGACCAAGAACAGTAAATGTGTCATGTGAATTCGAACCAGGTGGGCTTAAATCAGCATAGCATCATCGATGACTCAATTAATCCATTAGTTAGCATTTATTGTAAACTATCAGATTCTACTATTCATCAAAAATTCAAGTATTTCAGAAAAATCCCAAAAATTCACCCTAACCATTTTTCGATGTCTAGAATCCAAAAATGAAGTCTATTTTTCAAAAATAATTTTATAAATATGATTATTTTAATATTTAATTAAAATAATAATTTATTATCAAAACCAGTTTTAAAACATTCATTAACTCATTCTAAAATATAGGTATATCGTACTTCCAACTTGGATATTATTTTTATACCACCATAGGTGATGTTACTATTCATTAGGGTATATCAATATTCAAAAGGTTATGTTACTATTCATTAGGGTAGGTTAATATTCCAAAAAAAAATTATTTTGGTTTTATTAGACTCCAAAAAACAACTTGAACACAACCGTGCATGCCAGATTTTTGAAATTCTAAACAAAGTAGTGAAAGTATTATGTTTAAAGGTAACTTATCACTTATTAGTTCATTATTTTGGGCATTAATGAGATTTTATGACATAAATTTAAGAAGGGAATTTCCATTGAAAAAATTTGGGTCGTTACACCCAATCGTAGAAAAAACCATTCATGGATTCACCTATGTCGTAATAGAATACAGAATGTATGCCAATGTGTTACCTTCCTAGTAAGTGAGGAGTAAGATTAAACTATTCATAATGAGAAAGTTCACCATTTAATTTAATAGGGAACATACCAGGGGGTGAAGTATTTATATTTAAGAGAGTTTTCAATCATTGTAGAGTCTTTTTCAATAAAATCAAGCACGATTCTCATGGAAAGACAGACATTAATACCATTAAAATATTGTTGTATTTTGAATGAAGAAAATCAACTCCAACATAAAATAACTAAAGGAAAAAAAATCAAACCATTAGAGTCATAGACTACTCCACCCCCTCAAGAGGCTAAATCTAAATGAAACATTAGCATTGTGTTTGATATTGATTTTAGGAGGGTTCTAGAAATACCTTTGAAATGGATGGGAATCATTTGTGATGGGGAAACACTATTTTCTTCAACATAACCATACTATATTTTTAGCTACTCTCCCATTATTTCATGAGATAACCCATATCGACTATTAAATTTATGGCCTAGACCTACCTGGACAAGTGTGAGATGGTGCTTCCTTAATTAAGTGCTTTGATTATATCATTTCATATATACTAATAACCCACTTCCACTTGGATATCCCTTAACCATCACTTTTAATAATTATTGGAAATGACATTGAACCGGGTTTTATAAAAGTTTTCACAAGATAATTCCTAGGTATTTATCCCCGTGAGTTTGATAATGATTTTCCACATAACATTATTGTACCCCATTTAAAGAATAAGTGATCAAATGTTCACTCCTTAGAGTTTTGATAGACTATACTCTTCTACAACATCAAGATTACCTTTGGTTTGATCTATTTATCCATACATATAGTGTGGTTGATTATTTTCCAAAAAATAAAATTTTAGTTACATCTGATATCTTTGAACCAAAGAGAGCTCGCCTATAAATCGTGATCAATAATTTCATGAATTATGTTATGGTAATCATTGGTTGAGATGATCGATGATTTTGATTCCATGATGATAATTCTATCACAGTATTAAGAGAGAATAATATTATCCTTGATATTGTATTTTTGAATGTTAATAAATTCATGAATAATATAAGGATTAATTTTTTAAAGATAAAGAATAATAATATGGTTGGGAATCATGGAAAATTTGGAGGAGCTCCCACTGATATTTTTACTATATGTTGATCTCTCCACATAAGATGAACCTCAGATTCTGATTTTTGAATCATGGTAATGTGACTAGTATCGTCTTCTATATGAATGGGATCTTCACCTATGTTGTTTTGTCCCCTCTATATATCACCATGATAAGCCTACCCCAAAGGGATTAGCCTTCCAAAACCTACCAATATAGCTTACTCAACATGAAATACGTGGTACCATCCACACTACATAGGTTGAATCCCCTTTCTTTCACTTGACTGGACATTATTATCCATGAATCCAAGTGGAGCATTCCCTCATATTTAGAATACCAAATGAATGATGTCAAAAAAATTTCTATATTTCTGACCACCATTTTGGAACCTTGAAAATCAAGAGGGCCAAAGTCAGGATGGAAGTAAAGAAATATTTGAAGAGTGTGTTTATACCTCTAAAAGAGAGTAATTGGTTCCTCTAGTTGTTAATTTGGATGGTAATTTAATCGAACACCCCCTCATTGTGATTTATGAGTAATATACAAGGGGAAATTACTTATCTTCGGTTCTCTATAAGGAAGTGATTTCTTCAAAATAAAAAGGATATCCTTGATTATTTTCCCTCATCTATTTGAGAATGATTTTAATACGAAGATAATGATTTTCTCAGGAATGAGGATTTTTCTTCCTCACCTACTATAATTCATAATAATTAATTTGATGCCATTGAGTAACCAAATACTCCCATTAATAATTCAATCTAGGTCATCTCTGGGGAATAGGTGTCGGAAATCATTAAAGTAGTTCCTATAAAAGAAAAGTTATATGATACCATTAATGATACCCTTATCGAGGTATCTAATAAGCGAGTCTTGTAAATTGATGAACAGATTGGATGACATAGTGTCCCCTATCTTATACATTAGACTAATTCAATGAATCTAAATTTTTTATTTGTTAATGTAATTAAGAACAAAAGAGTGGAGTAACATCAAACAGACATGTCACTATTAAAATCTATGAATCTTATACATGTCATTATGAGGATGATGAATCCTTATTGTAGTCTTTCATTAGACTTGTCCACATTCATTTTAATGGAATATTTTCCCCAGTGGTATTTTTGTTGATATCACCGATCATTCCTATGATAAACCGATCGATTCATTGGGTGACCTTCCAATTATTGTTCTATGTTACTCCTCTAACACACATTCAGGAATTTGAACCCATAGTGTTTTATTAATAAAACTAGATAGAATCTTGTATGGGAAATTTCACATTTTTATCTGCCTGAACTGATTGAGATACGTGTGATATTTATCCTTCAAATAAAAATGACGGTGGTAATGCTAACAACATGAGTAATCCCTCCACCTCATAATTAATCATGAATGAACTCAATGATCTCTCCATTGATAAGATCCCAATAATCCACATAAAAGAGATTTAAAACCCATCTACATAAGGGTAACTTTTATTATTTATAGAGAGAACTACATCAAAAATCACAGGTTCTTCATGGATGCGTTACAAAAAATGAGTTGATAAAACTAGAAACAATGAATATAATTGAGTAAAAAAGATCAACCTACCATCTCAGGTACACATCTATAATACATGTGTTTGAATCAACTAGAAATTTTTTAATGTTGGTATTGAAAGGACCTCTAACTACCTAATGTTCATTTATGTATAATTCATTCTCCATGAGAATTCTCTTAATGTTATCCCACATTAATTATTTTACACATTCAAAAAAATGTTAATTTACTATCTCCCACTTTTATGAACATAAATTTGTATTTTTATCAATAAATTATATCTTGTTTGTGAAGAATTAATGTTAATTACTTCTTCATATATACATGGTTACTATAGATAATTTCAACCCATCTTCTTGAAGAATAGCTTCCATTAGTTAAATTTAATTTTTTTTAATCTAGATCAGAGAAGAGATAAGTGTGTTTGGAAATCTAGTACAATGAATATCCATTTAGTTTTTTTAAGTTTGTTTAGGAATAAAGTCCATGTGTTCTCATGTACTAGTTGTTCAATGGAAAATTTGTTCACCATATGACAATTAGGGTACTGACCTGATTGGATGGATATGAAAAAATGACCACTACCTCCATATCAATCCTATATGTTGACGCATGTTGTAGAATAATCTACGAGATACTTTACCAAGTGTTTTACTCTAGAATTTAAGAAATTATAAATTATATTGAGTTTAGTGTAATTGTGGTCAGGAAGATAATATTTTTATCAGATCCTATTATAGTTATTTTACAATGTAATGTTTCTACCAGAGAAGCCCATGTTCAATAGTCATTTCAAAGACACAAAGGAGAAGATGTCTTGTATGTCCTTCCCTACATAGATCTCAGATCTATTATTTGATGAAAATTCTATAAGGGTGAAATATAAACCCCACTATAAATGTTGAGTTCCTCATGTTAAAAGAATAAATATTACACCATAACAACTCTATTTCATGTGAATCACACCTAGTATAAACAAAAGAAATAAAAAACTAAAAATGATACCACTGATACTAGTTGAGATGTTTTTCCTTAGAGGAGTCAATATTGACCACTATAATGGTAGGTTTAAATAAAAATACACACACATATATATATATATTGGATGATGGGGACACATGGTGATGAATTCATGAAAACACATTCATTAACCAAAATTATCAATCGTGGAAGGGTTCTGTTTGGGTTCTAACATCACCACTAAAAAGAAATATATAATGATTAAGTAAATTGGGTTGGAAGTTAGTGATTACCTAGACTCCCAGAAAAATGATTTATGATTATCGAAGATATTTTTATTAGAGGTGGTTCCTAGATATTGTTCCCATTGTCAAGGATATCTATACTGGGGTAGATGGATGAATGAAATCAAATTTGGATGGAAACCTTGTGAAAAACACACGAGTAGGAGAAGTGGGAGATGGGAAAAACTCGGCAATGTCTAGATGATAATGTGATAACATAATAAAACTATTTGAGGTGGTAGTGGGTGGGTAACCAAAGGGTATTGGAATATAGCATAAGTTAATTAGGGGGTGGGGCTAGAAAAATATACTTACCTTTCATGTGGTAGAAACCTGGACTCTCTATGAGAATTGTCAACTATCTATTTACGAGATTTGGTGATGTGATCTATATCATGGGTAGAAAGGCCATGCATGGGCTCATAATTTCATCAGAAGGGGATTGAGGAGACGAGAATAACAATTGATATAGTGTGGTCCCATTGGGAGGGGAATGAAAATAAGGGTCTATAGAGTCATAATCATTTGAAATTAGATTGGATGTGGAAAAATCTTTTAGTGACCATATTATTTAATCAATTATAGTTCTTATAGATTCAAACATATAGATTTTTCTATAAAAATTTTAATATTACAAACCACCCACCATTACCCATAAATTACTCATCTGAATTCCTCATGATTGATAAATATTTATTACACTATGTTGTAGAGAGACTAGTATATAAGAAATAAAAATTAAATAATTCATGTGAATGATAATAAGAAACCCCTCCATTATAATTTCATGAGTAAAGAGAGATAAATTTATAGGATGTTAGGTATAATATAAATATGGATATTAACATGATATTTAATGAATATTTAGGCATAGTGATAAATTTGGGAGTCCAATTTCTTCAAAGACGCATGATATTTACAAGGGTGTAGGATTTGAAAGTGCTTCCAAACCCACCTTGATAATTTTTATAACCATTTCACTATATGATATACAAAGAGTAAAATTATTATTATTAGTGGATTAAAATATATTAAATATTAAATATTTTTACTTTTTAAATAACTAATTTCAATTCCATGATTTTGATTTTTTATGTGTAATTGTCACATACCAAATTTATAGATGTTATTTATGGTTTAGTACCAAAAACGACAATATAATTTTTAATAATTTATTTGTTAATTTTTTGTAATTATTATAATAAATAATATATTGAATTATATATGTTTTATTATATTTTAGGCATTATATTAATGTTAAGAAAAAGACTATATGCATCAATGTCTGGAAGATGAATGTTTTATAAGGAACATATATTTTATGAAGTTATTATTTATACAAAATATAAATAAATTATTCATGTTATTATATAATTAGAATATTATATATAAAAAAGGATGAATTTTTATAAAATATTAATTTCTTAATAGTTCATTTTTTATAAGAAAATTCAGATGTACGATGATGTAGTTAGGATGTTTTCTTCTAGAGACTTTGTCAATGAATTTGTCAAAGGGGTAAACCATTATATATATATAATGTAAAATAATTTCTCATGGAATAAGTGATTTGTAAATCTCAATGAATTTTCCACATGGGTTATACACCTTATATGTAAAGGTCACATGGAAAGTATGTAAATGTAATCTAATGGATACAGTGATTTTTATGTTTCATGCCTTTTCCATTGGGGGGATGTTTTCTATGATAAAGTGAAAGAATTATGGTATGGGTAAAGACATTTACATAAAAAACCCATAGAGTTTGGTTACTTTATTACATTTTCACTATGTAATAGGGTCCACAACACCTACGATTGATCATTTTTAAAGTCTTAGAAAACTATATACATGCTTTGATATCATATTAAATTAGATAACATACAATACGAGAAAATATTTTCATTGAGAAAATTATTATTCCTTATAATATATCATTTAATATCAGTCATTTTCACTTATATTTTATCATGGGTAAAGGAAACATAATACATTTGTGAGCTCGGATGGTCAGTAAAGGAATTTAAAAATTTGAAGCTATCATTTAATAAATAAGGCATGAAAAATATCGCAAGAATAAATTTCAATAAAAATTTCATATAAATAATCTAATGAATGACAATGTTATAAAGAGATATCTGAACTACAATAAAAATTTAATTAATAACTAATTTCATAATGAAGGAATTCATAATGTTGGATATCTTAAACTTATAGTCGAGGCCATGTGCCATGATAGATTACATAAAAGGTTAAGGTCTTATCCAAACACCCAAGTTATTTTTTCATATGAGACATATCAATTCATCAAGGGGGAATGTATTTATCAACCCCACCCATCACATAATAATTCAAATTAATTCATCAATATAATAAACCATAAAACATAATAAAAATTCATTAATGATAACTAATTATCCATTCAAGAAGAACACATATTCAGAACGTTAATACATTCCTTATTCATAATGATAATAATCCATATCGAGAAATATAATGGAAAAAATATTTTATTATATCCTCATTAAATCATAATATTGATAAATGTATTCTTAAATATATAGAAATAATTTTAAAAGTTTATTGGAATTTTTTTTCAATAAAATACCCTTTATTATTTTGAAATCATTTATATTAATATGTATAAATATTAAAAATATTTGGAAAAGAATATTACTCATAAATAACTATATAATATTTTAAATTAATATAAGATTAATGGATTATTCCTGATGATGGGGAAATCTATTCATGCATTATTCCTTGAAATGAATATTTATTTCACACATTTGGTATAAGGTACGTTATTTGGTAAAAAAAGAAATTTTCCTTTAATTTTTTTCATTGAAATTAAAATTTTGTGAGAAATGTATTTAATCAATAGTTATATTATTGAAAAAGATTTCTTGATAATATTTGAAACAAAATATTAACATATAATATTAATATTTGTGACCAAACAGAAAATAAGTCAGTTATTCATAAATGTATTCTTTCAGTATATTATGTAATTTAAGAGAAGAAAATTTAAGGGAAACATTTATTATATATATATATAGAAATAAGAAAAAAAATATATGTTTTAATATATAAATATCTTATAATTAAACTTAATTAATCCTAATCATAAACAATCTCTAATAATTATAAGATTGTGAAATAATCCTTTTCTTTATTCCTGACTTAATTCTGAAATGATTTCTTCCTCAAGTATTGTAAAATGAATATTTTTATTTATTTATAAAATTACCCTATTAATGTATATTATATCATATATTATCCACTTATAACATGAAAACCCTCTTTTATTAATAATTCATTATTAAAAATCGTCATTCCTGTGTGTTAATGATTCATTTTTCATGTATGTTTTATTTTGATGGTTTCTATCGTTGAATATTTATCATGGTTTAATTTGATATACAAAACTAATCAGCCAATAAATATCACATATATTCATTATATGCATATTTAGAATCATTCATTAATAGTGGACATGAGAAAAGTATCATGGAGCTTCATAGAGGTGGTAGTCCACATGTACACACGAGAGAGATTATCATTTTTTGATGATTGTATTGGTATAGTGGTAAATGATATATTATATTTATAAGACCCAAATTATTTATAAATTGTAATATATATCCATTAGATATTTATTTTTACTATTCGTGTAAAATGATAATGAAAAAAATACAGGACTATATGGAGATAGTGAGTTGTACATACATACAAGTGATATTTTTACTTTTTATAGGATGAAAGAAGACGAAAAAATAATAACACAATTGTAAACAAAATATGTATTTTTATGCTATAAGATTAAATATTTTTTGATTGTTAAAACATATTTTTAGGATTTTGAAGAAGAAATAAATTTCAATGAATCCGTAAATACGATTACCACTTCTTTAGTATACCTTCATTTGATCACTTATTACGGACCATTAAAACGGTATTATAAGAAACCCAAAAACTATAATGAATATTTAGGGATGTTGATTATAGTTTTATTCGGTTTTTGGTTAGGTGGATTAATGTGATTTTAATAAGAGGTAGGAGAGTTGGATTTTTATAGTGAAAGAAAGGATACACAATGAATCAATAAAAATATTAAAGTATAAGAAATTTATTTTCAAGTAAAATTGGAACAGTGTAGCTAGAATTTTGAATATGAAATAAAATATATATAGAATAAATTTGACCATTAAAATATGTATAGGTTTATATTATATATTAAATGTTATCATTTGGTTTAAACCATTTATTAATCAATTTTATTTTTAACCAGAGTAACATCATTCTCAATATTAAGGGGTTATAATTTTAGTTATAACGTATAAATTGGATTAAAATTGGACAATGGATGAAATTTAAGACCATTTCTAATATTAATTGTACTTTTTAAAAAATTTATGAATTCTAAATAACTAAAAAAATATATTACATAATATACAATACTACTTTTTAATTTTTATAACTTTTCACATAATTTAACTTTAAAAACATTAAAAGATTAATGGTATTTTGATATAATAAATTAGGTTGATAAAATGAATTATTTGTAACCATAAAATTATTTTGGATCCCTTATTCATTACAAATAAATTAGTTTTAATATTTTTGAAATTATTTTTATTAATTTTCCACTCCTTTCACAAACACTATGAGTGTGTTGTATAAGATATTAATGTAATTTTATAATCTCTATAAATAATTAATAAATCACCACCATGAAATAATTTCGTTTTTATACAAATAACATTCAATATTTTATAATAATTTTTTTATCCCTATATGAACATGCTAGATAAATTTAAAAGAAAGTGAGTAAAATTTATATATTATTCTTTTTATAAAATATTTTATTAGAAATTATCCAAGAAAAATAGATTCAAGTTTCCATAAATTAGAAAATTATAAAAGGATGGTTGAAATTGGCTCATATAACATGGTAAAGAAAAATTTTACGTATATTTTATAACCTTTTCACAATAAATTTTACCATTATTAAAATTATTTACCCTTAATTGTGGTTATAAGTATGTACCATAATTACTATTAACAAAAAAATATATTAAATTATACATATTAATACATAAGGAAATGATTATTCCCAATATGGAATAAATTCTTCATGATTAAATCTCTAGTAATGGTATAAATTAATTTAATATAAAAACATTAAATTAAATGAAAAACTATTTTATGAAAATTTAATTTTAATACTAAAGGTAATTTTTTACCAACACTATTAATAATATTTTTATAGAAGGTATACATTGAATTATTATTAACATGAGTAAAATAATGAAATTTTTAAAATAATACACATAAAATTGGAGCTTTGAAAATAATAGAAAAGAAATTAAAGGTTTATCTAAACATTTTATTTTATCCATACACCCACAAATATATATTTTTGGAAAATTTTATAACAAATCACCATAATATAATTTTACAAATATAATATAAAAAATTATATTATTTTTAAAAAAAATAATTTAAAATTTTGTATAAATTAATTATAATATCCGTGCATAAAATTTTATAAGAACATTTTTCTGATAATTTATTTTTGGACAATAAAATTACTTTACAAAAAATTGAGTATTTATTTTCCTTGACTCAACAAATACATTTGTGTTGAGGAAGAAAATTATTCATATTTTTCAATTTTTTTTACAAATAAACATAACAAAAAATTCAATTGAATTGTTATAATTGTAACATTTATATAATAATATATTTATATTATAATTTTAAACAAAATTTTTTGGGGTTTCAAATTCTCCCTAATTAAATAAATTTCATCCCCACAGTTTTATCTTGGTCACCAATTGATTAATATTTTAAAAGTTGTATTTTGAAAACCCAAAATGTTAAAAAGTGATAATAATACTTCCTTTGAAGAGAAGAAGTTTTAAACCTAAAGGATACATGAAATAACACAATATTAGGATCCAAAATAAAAATTACATTAATTGGATGTTAAAATATTTTCATGGAGGAGATATATAACATCTATGTACTAATAAATATTTATAGAAAGAATGTTCATTAGGAACATAATAAAAAAACCCATAAATCAATGCTGGGATTAAAGTCCATAATGTTAATAGAAAAAAAAGCTAAAATAATAACATTTTTATTTTAAGAACCTTTTTTTATATTTGAAATATTATCCTACTATCAATATGTAGAACACAATAAATTACACATACATTATTTCATTATGTTTAAAATCATAAATTTATTAGTTGGTTCTTCTTTGAATTTTTTTTATTTAATTTCATACATTATGAAGTGAATATTCAAGATTAATTTTTCACACCCAAATCAATAAAATTGAATTTTAACAGATCATAGGATCCATAAAAATGACAGTTCATTCCTCATAAATGTAAATATTTTCAAAAAAAATGGTTATAAATTTTATTTATCATGGATAAATAAAACAAATTAATCTCTAAAAATAATAATAACCTCAAACAATCAACTTAATCCATTCCAAAAATAGTTAACCATAATAATTATAAGAAAATGTATTAAAAATTGAAAAAAAAATCTGAATGTTTTGATCACTTATTTATTCCATGATCAACTTTATAATTATTACTCCACATTTTTTCTCAATACGATAAAATGATAGCAAAAAATTTATCCTTATGTATCAAAAGGATGAGAAAAGAAGTATAACGTGACAGAAGGCCCAAATATTCCCAATGGAATCTATGTGGATGATGTTCTAATGTTGGTATAAGCATTTTGAGTCACATACAAAATCAACTGAATCCTACATGAACACCAAGTTTGGTTCACCGGTGAAGGCCCTACCCCAAAATGTGGACAATATGAATAGAATAACAATGAATTATACATTAGTGTACTAAATACATCACCCATTTATGTGATATTTCCTATAAATAAAACCCATGGGCCATTACTTTAGAAGAGGTTGAAATGATCTAAAGTCAGAGGAAACTGTAGGGTGATCTCATTGCACTAGTCCATTACATAGGTCATTAAAATTCTCCAAATAGTTCAATAGGATATAAATAAGGATGGAATTTTTTGGGGTCCAGAGCCAATAGTTCTAAAATCTCTAAAAAAACATATATAAAGAGACACATCCCCTAGTCCAAGAGCATTATAGTGAATTCTCTTGCTCAATCCAAATCCTATGCGGGACCATTATAGAAGTGTATAAGGAAATCGTTGGAGGTTTGAGGGTGGTCTCCCCAATGTTCTTTTTACTAGGTTATCAATCACCCAAAAGTCATCTCTATATCACCTATGTCTTTCTTACCTAATGAAATTCATGTCCACCCTAATCCACCTTAGTTTAATCACTTATATCTTTCATAGGTCAACCCTATGAATGATGATCTAGCTCACATAGGTCAACCCTGCATGAAACTCCTTATCTCACCTAAGCATCACCTTTGAAATACACCCTATAAGACATCTTTTTAAACCATTAATGGAGAGGCACCTATTTCCATGGATCCCTTGTTGGGGGGACAAGAACTGATCCATATCCTCTATATTTGTATGATCTGAGCATTGGATACATATGTGTTACCTATAAATTATAAATTATCATGGTAATGGATGTCCCACATTTATCATACTAAATAGGTGGAATCCTCAATGAATTCTCAATTATACATTCCCATGGTAATGAGGGTCCCATGTATAGGTACGGTAGATGATTGATTCTCCAACCTGGAAGCTACATATGTGGATATAAAGGAGAACACAATTTTCCCATTTCCTTATAGATATATAAACCCTGACCCATGAGGCATGAAAACAAGAGAGGAGATGTGAACATACAATCCCCATATCTTTTATATCCCTACATAATCCACCAGTGGATGACTGGGAATGTGTTAATTGGTTGATCTTTCTTCTTCTTATTATTTCTCACACTGTGCATGAATGATGCTGACATCAAGGATAGTGGTAATCACATCATCTGAATGATCAAATAATTTTTCTTAATAGAAATTAATTTTTTGTCTTCCTCTCACCTTGACTAAGACCTCCTAAAAGTTTTAATCCCTCAAAAAAATTGTTACTATCCACTCATAGGCCCATATTCCTAATGAGAAAACCCCTAAATATGACATATTCTTAATGAATCAACAACACATGATTCCTCAAAAGGTGTAATACCCATCCTTCCAAACTACATGGTATTTGATTCCTATCCTAATGGGATACATAGGAACCCTACTTGTGGTTCAAACCCAACATCTCAAACTCACACTAATATTCTCAATTATATACCCGAAGTAGTGTCTCTTGCATCTTAGAGGGATATATTGTTTTTATTCTATTTTTATCATTATTATTTTTAGGATATTTCACTAATAAGATCATTCACCCATATAGGGGGCCACATCCCTTCTGCGTCTCTTAGGATTCTTTATCATAACTCACACTCCATCCATGGATACAAACATTACATCTAGGTGTGGCTTCCGTAAGATATTAAAATAAATTGTTTGGTCATCATCACATGACCATTAATTTTAATACGTGTCACAATAAGTGTAATTTAACAATGTATGTTATGATTAATTTCATGAGGTTGTGTAATAAGCCCATATCATGGCACTAATAATGGCATCGGAAAAACTTCCATCTCTATGTATGATGATAAATATATTAGTACCCCACTACGTGGAACCAATACTAAATAATGGTAATAAAAGATATATAAATATAGAATCTGTAAGTAAATATTGTACTATTTATGGAAAACATAAGATACATATTGATTTATTTGATGATGAATAACCAGGGATGCATATAGGAGATTCTAATGCCAAAAAATTCTAACCATAGAATGTAGATATAAGGGTGAACATGTCCATATTCAATATTTAATAATAGATTCATTAATATGTATTAAATATTGTTTGAGAGTCTTGTATGAGGAAATAATTCAAGCCAATATAGAGTGATGAGCCCAACCACCTATCCTATCGACCAATGTGAGTACATATGTTTCATTTTAGCCATTCCATTATGTCAATCATACATTGTAAACTAGCTTCATGAGAGATATAGAATAAGTGAATCATTGGTTGTGTTTTTCATGAATAAAAACTGGTAGAGACCATAAGAAAAAAATATAATATGAAAATGTTTTGTTTTAAATGGAGGGTCATTCCACCACAACCACAAAACACTATTCAACCCACATTTTCTTTTATGAATTAAATAGGAGGATTTTTCTAAATAAAACAAAAAAGTTTTACCTAGAATGAATACAAAAGATAGATGAATATGTCTCCAACACATCAGGAACCTACTGTTCTCTAAAATAATTGTCATAAACATGTATATAAAAAATATATTATAATTTTCTTCATTTATGAAGAAGATTTTTTAATGGGGATTTTTTTGTCATCGGTGTCTATGAAATTTCAATATGAACTCCCTCTGATCCAATTTTTTCTGCATAGCTGATCAAAACAAACACATCAGCTACTGCACATTATAGGTTCTCATAAAACCCAAGGAAAAATCACCAACCCATAATATTAAATGTATGGTTTCAAATTCACTTGTTCAATAGTACCACATGAATGGAACTATACCAAATTTACAGGTCACTCAATAATCCATCCATGTTATTAATTCCCTTGAACAATCTATTTAGTGATGTTCAATTCCCAATAAGTCAAGGATCCCAACACTAAATAAAAATATTTCATGAGAATTTCTCTATAAAACAATAAAAAAATTCTACAATTATCATAGGGAGGTTGATCAAGGGGTCACTGAAAGCCTTATGTTAATAACATAGGGGTATCTCCAAGGGGATCATTACATCAACTACCACCATCAGCACTGGAGAAGATAATGTATTAAACATGATGAAGAGACAACCCCAAAAGCTACATATAATGTCATTTAGATCCATGAACCTCTAGAATCAAATTAAGGGTGTAAATAAAACCAATTGGGATAATCTCACATCAATGCTCATGAAAAATAAACCCAGAAAAACATGTGGTAAACTTAAGAGTAGATGAAAATTCTTTCACAAACCCTTCAAAACTACTAATATTTTTTATAAGAAACCAATAGAACCCATAAAAAATATGGTGGAAACTAATGAGAAGATAACAATACATTCTCATTAATATAAAAATCATGTGAAAAATTTGGAAGAACTCTTATAATCATGGTGGAAAATCCAGGTAGATAACCGAGGGTATACGGATATCTCCACCCCACACCACACACATAAAGACTATTGTTATATACCAAAAAATAATGGATGGAACGATATGTCATATATACCAAGTAAGACCATTCAATGGTAATGTATCCTCATTATTTATACTATAGTCAGTCAAAGTATCATTATAATGATGAAATATAAGACATAAATCCATACCTATAACTTAAAAACATTCCATTGTATAATAATAGAAGTTAATGTCGTTAAATAGATAACACAGAACACCATACCTTGAATCGGAGTGACCCATCAATGTAATGCAAGGGAAAATTTGAGGAATAAAAATATCTCTTATCTCTTCCAAGAGGGTCATTGGAAAGATCCATTGATAAATAGAGAATCACATGGGGCCATATCCCTATTCAAACCAGAGGACATCAATCTATCATAGTTTCCATTCTATGTATGGAATATATCCCATAAAAACATCCAATAAAATATCAAAAAATCTCAAAAAATGATAGGCACTCAAAAAAACCAATACATATGAATGATGTTTTCCATAATAAGAATCACATGTTTCCCACAAGATGTCATCAAAAAAGCCTCAATATTGCTAAAATGAAAATGAAGAGCTAGATTATGAACTCAATATACTGAATTAATTTTTAATAATGTCTATATATATATATATATCTATGGATGATAGATATACTAATCAACCATTTTAAATTATTTATATAATAGTATAAATTGTGAATTCCCTCCATGGAACTTTTATACTAGTAGTTCAGGAAATCCTCTCTAGAGATATTAAAGTGAAGGAACAATTAATTCCCATTATTGTATCGATCGGAAGATACTATATTCTCATAAAAAATTGTATAAGCCATACTCATGGATAAATGTTCAAAAAGAATGGAAGCCCTCCCATCACTACTTTATTCCTATAAAGCCCTACCGGGGTATACACTGAAATGATTATCCTATTAGCTGGATGACAAGTCATGATGGTAGTACCTCCATGATAGAATTCACAAAAAATGTCCTCCCTATAGTAACACTACATTCCATCAAGAAGTTTATCCCCTAGGGGAATCAAATATTAGAAAAGCCTCCTATCATTAGGAACTTGGGAAAATGTGGCAAGTCATGACTAATTCCTCTATGTTAAAAATGTGAAATGTTTTATCAACTATGGAATCAGCCCAGGAAACCGTTATTGTCTAAATCACACATGGAAAAAAATTTATTTCAATATGATAGATTATATCCCTACCAACCTTCTTAAAATAATATTCAATGTGAATTAATAGTTTGTTTAGATCATGACATGGAACAACTTTATAAAAAATAATAGGAGATTTGATTACTTATGAGAAGGTAGTGGGCCAAGGATAATATAGACATAATGCATTGACACTCAGATACTTATTAGTTTAAAATTATAGTGTCACTATCATAAGATTGAATAAATTAAATACATATATACTTATTTAAAACTCTTCATAATTTTTTAATTCCATATGAAGGGAATACATAACATTTTAGGGTAATAGAAGAACTTCATCACCAAATCAACACAGAATCCCTTCCAGTATCACGATAAACAATATCTGGAAACAATTTAATGGATATAAACTTCGCATACTTCAATTAATTAAAAAAATTATGTTATATGATCATCAATGTTCCATCCATTATCCTTATTAGGGGATGATGGAAACATGTAACTTTTCATTCCACATCTCTCTGTGATTAGAAAAAACAGCTAGATGTTACACTGTATAATGTTATTTATTCATTAATGATCTTTCATGTGATTCCTATACATGAATGATGGTGTAATAAGAAATAAAAGACAGTGTACTAATATCATATATTTCATCCTATTAAGAGGGAGTTATTGAATTACTCAAGCAATAATAATATTAGGAAATTGAGAAAGTGTCTCTCTTAAGGGAAGTCAATTGTCAGATACTACACATTCCATTGAAAGTAATGGGAGGATATATGAACTATATATTTCTTATCAATCATGCTCAAAAGACATTTTTCATGATGAATAATGTCATCGTGATAATATTATGCACCGCTATACATGATCATCCGCAGCCCATAGGGCATTGGTAATTTTTAACATTTTATGTACCTTTAAGGACAACAAGTTTATCAAGAGGCTTTAAAATACTGGAAAGGGATAAACCATATCCCACAAGTCTAGGTGAATTTTTACCTCATCATCCACTATAATTGATACCCATTTTCTATATATAGGATGAACACCAGAGAATTAAAACACTAATTTCATCCCATATCATGACATTATTACCTCACTAAGAGCATTTATGATGAAGCTGTGTGGTTGTTATCTTATAGTCACCATTTTGAAAACACCTCCAATGGAATCCTAGAAGGAAGGTAAAATGATCAATAATAATAATAATCCAAATGTATTTATTAATAGTACCACTATCTTTGGAGACCATAGTTCTACCATTATATTTAATATGCAAAATCAACCTTCTTATCATTCTCCAATCGATATGACACCTACGATAAATTATATGTCAATTAACATCATCAAAAGAAAACTATTTGATGATTTACAAGATGATTCCAACATAGTGGGGCTAGAATATTATGTTTCCATTTGAATCATAGTGTACAATAAGATAAAAAATTATGGTGTACATAATATGAATCAAAATATCATGCACACATTGGGATTTTCATTGAATTTTCCATGATTATTACCTGAATGAGATTCCATCAAGGAAAAGGGTAAGGGAATGAAAACATAGCATCATCCAAGGAAAATATTTTAATCACTCACTATGAAAGATATGTTCATGAATTATAAAACCAACAAGCATGATATGTGAATATTAAATATAGAACTAGTCAGAGGAGATATTCTCACTAGATATACACTTCAAGTGGAGGCTAATCTCACCATCCCTAGTGATACACATCAATAATAAAGTCATGTTATATCAATGAGAGTTGAGCCAGATACCCCATCCAAACTTGGGAATATACATTCTATTCATTTGAACAATATTATTATAGGGTATCAAAAATTACCTCCATTATGGGAAACAACAAGAAATGAACTAGGAAAACCATCAATGGTTAACTAATTTATGGTTTCAGAAGCAGGTATTGGAGAATGTGGAATATCAAAACTAAATTGTTTCATTCCCTGTAAAATTACATATTCAAAAAAACACTCTCCAAGGGATTTTCATTATTATTGAGTCAGTGATAGCCCAATTCCATGCAGTGAAGGAACAATTTTCACCAACAGATCTAGAGATGAATCCTTACCCTGAATGGGTGGATGTGACCCTTACCCCTCATAAATTGGGAGCCATATATTTAAAATATATAATGGATAAGGGTACTCATCAAAAAACGTGATTCATGTCATGTCCCATTGTTATCTGATCCTTGGAACCCCTACAAAATAAAAAGAAATAATCCTCATGTGACTTGTAAAAACGGTCATGTGACAACCTTCATATTGTATAACAGTTTTATTGCAAGTTAAATCATAGTGTTGAATTTAATCCAACATGAAATTATCTTCAAATTTTGATCAATGTTATAATAGAAAATACTCGACCTCTCATACTACAAATAGATAGATAATTTTAGAGTCTCTTATTTAATTGTTAATGGAAGGGGTTGACTTACTCCCTAAACCGATATCTTATGATTGAGGATTTTTTGTACCTCTGTATATAAAATCATCAATATGTGTTATGAACAAGAATCATACCTATTAAATATATATATGATTTTCCGGATCATTAAACAACATCTAAGAGAGTTGAAGATTATATCTTGTGAACCATTTAAAATTACTAATTAATTCAATCAGATCATTCCTAGAGAATATGGTAAGAAAAGGATGATGCTATCATTCCTAATCCAACCCCATATATAAATCCAAATCTGTATAATGAAACAAACCCTATTTAAAGTTATAAATAACAAATTATTTATCTGGATTAGTGTAAATTATAGAGTAAAATCAGGTCAATAAAAAGTGGTATAATGTTTATTCATTTCAAGAGGAGAAAGTACCTATCTACATCATAGTGGAATTTGAATGTAACTTAATTCGATTAAAAAATCCAATGAGGGATAATTAGATTGGTGTAAATAATATCCCAAACTATTTACCCTTATATTGAATATTGAGACACACCATCAATTAATTCTTTTTGTTTTGTGTAATCTTGAAAAAAATGGTGGACTCAATGAAATTGAATTTGGGAAAACCAACAGAACTACAAGAATGTGTTTTTGTTGCTTCACAAAATGATTAAAGTAAGTGACCCAAAGTTTCTAAAAAACGTGAACATAAATTCAATGATTGACAAATCAGGTTGTAACACCCCTTGATTTCATAGTATGTTATATCATTAAAGTAATTCAATAGTTTGCGGTACACGCAACATCGAGTTCGAGCGCACCATAACTTACCACACTAGCTGTTCAAAAAGTGATTATGAATATTATTAACTGAATTTTAAATCTTATATACTATATATAATTTTAACATTAATAGTATGTGTTTCTTATACATAATATAAGAACAAATTCATTTTTTCAGATAAAAGAAGTATTTTTCAAAAAATAAAATTTTACTACCTATTAATGGAGAACATTTTTTAAAACCAATATTTTACACTTTTATATATTCAACATAATGAAATTAAATTCTTCTTTAGAATAGGTACATAAATATTTAGTTTGGATAAATTTTTGGTACTTTGCTGGTAACATTCATATTTTGATGAATAATGATAAATACTATATTTTAATTTAAAACATGTTTTTTTAATGAAAATAATTTATAGTGTTAAATAATTAATTTTAATGGTTTTGAAATATAATTAGGTTAAATTTTAATTATTTAAACTAATTTAGGTAATTATATGTAATTTCACACTTAAATTTGACATAAACACATGTCAATAGTTTGATAGTTTTTTCTTTTTAAAAAACCTGTTTTTTTTTTGTTTTGACAACAGGGAATTTATTTTAAATTAATAAATGAAACTTATATATTCATAATTTAGTCAAATAGACCTCATTTCTGAATTTGGAATATCAAAATTATCTTAGGGTGAAATTTTCAATTTGTTTTTGAAAACTTTCTATTTTTTATGTATAGTGAAAAACACTACGTTATTATTTAAAACTGGATTTTTATTGAAATAATAATTTATTTTATTTAAATATATTTAAAGTTAATATATATATATAATACCTTTATAAGTTCAATGTAAATCACTGGAGTCATTTTATATTAAAATTAGATGTATAAAATTTTATGGAACTTTTTAACCTATTTTACCAACCTCTTAGGAGCAGTTATAAATTTTTATAAAACATAATTTTACCACTTATGTGAGTTGAATTTCAAAAATATAAGAGGCACGGTTAATATCAATAAGTAAAATGTGTTTCAATAAGATTAAAATAATTTTTTATGAATAATTACTTTTGGATTTTATTTACCACGGTTAAAAGTAAATAGGGTAATTAAGGGTAAAAATGATATCATAATTACCCTAAATCATTTCCAAATTCTATTGGATAATTATAATTCGACAAAAAACAACCATAGAAATAAAATATGATCTTATTTTGTCCACTTGTCTTAGATAAGGACATTTATTATCATTTTATTTAAAGAAGAATTAAAAGAGTTAAATTTAATGTTTAATAACTAAAACATTTTTAATATAGGGTTATACAAAATATAAATTCGACTATAAATATTCAATAGAAAGCTAAAAAGATTTTATTTACAATAATATTTAATTTATAATCTATAAATATTAAATAATCTAATTTATTTATGACACAATGATGACGTAGTATTGACTAAATAAAAACATATTACAATAATTGCTAATATAAATATCCAAATAAATGTAATTGAAGAATTTTGATGAAATACACTAATTTTATAGTTTAATATGTTATTTTAGGATTGAACATATAAATTTATTTTTATGTAATAAAGTTTTTTGTACTTTATCAAAAATCATTTTTTAAATAATGTCAAAATGAACATAATTTAGTTTTTTAAAAAATACAATATTATTGGTTGATATAATATTCCTAAAAATATATGATTTTTCCAGAGGGCCTTAATAATATTATATATGTCATTAATGAACCTATTGGGGTTCTCTTGAAAGTTTAGAGTAGGTTTAATAACCAGATAGTGTAAGAATACAAGAATACACGATAAAAGTTAAACTATTTAACTATGAGTTAAATCAAAATGACAAGGTTAAAATGTTAACCTAAACTTGTATAAAACCTATTGGTTGAGAGGTTTTCTACAAATCCCCACCTTATAATCTAAATAAATCATTTTGAGCCATTATAAACTGAAAATGACTATATTATAAAATAATATTTCAATCTTTACGTAAAGTGACCCTCACCTCTCTTATAAAAGGGCATGTCCCCTTCTCTTAATTTCACACCTCCAAATCCTTTTTTCTCCGCCAAACCCTACCCAAATATTTCATCACCTCTTTCAGGTTATTTTCTTCTTCCACTTCCTCCTTCATTGTTGTTTACATTATAACATTATAACTATAGTATCTTATATATACTGTTATGTTATTATAAATATCGTACAACCATATTCATTAATCTATCCCGGCTATAAATGACAATTTCACCATACGTGTGTACGTACAGATTACAATCTCCACGCCGTGGTGTGGTTTGTAATTCAAACACTTAATTATTTGGATGGGTATAATAATGAGTATAACTAATCTAAATAATAAATATAACATTTTAGTGATTATTTATATATGATATACCATCCAATTACATACTATTTTACCATCAATCTAATGATATTGTCGCTCCTACGTACGTACGGATTACCATCTCCAAGACTCGATGAGATTCATTTCCATGTTCACCATTCAATGATGATTATAAAATAAATGTAATAAATAAAATTGTAATATATGTCATAATAATTCTACTGGAGATATATATATATGTACTTACATTTATTTTATTCATTTAGTTCTGTTTAATACGATATGAAAATTGAAACAACATTTATGCATAAGTATGACCTACCATCTCCATAAATGGTGTTTCCCATTTCATATATATGTCTATTATACATATTTATATTCTAAATATATATGATATATATATCATGTTTTATATTATGTAATTATTTAAAACATGATCTCAGTGATACAATCATGAGTAAGAAGTTAAAACATGTACGATAAAAAAAGCAGTTATTACCCGAAATGTTAATTTAACATGGAAATTATTTTTAAATAGTTAGTATAAAGTCATAAATGAATCATGTATGATATAAGAAATATTAATATAGTTCAGGTATAATTTAATACATACTAAAGTCTTTATACAGGAGGTTAAACGTACCATCGACTAAAGGAATGTACAAGTAAGGGATAATTCCTCAATCTCATTATTATTCAAGATTGTCTATGTGTAAGTTATTACAAGGACTTATTTATTATCGATGTCCATGTTTCATAAAAAAGATTTCAAAGGGATTCTTGTAAGGGGATGTTTTACTAAAACATAATTTTAAATGTTTTAATGACTTATTCTTCTAACCCTTTCTCATTAATGTCCATGTTTTCAAAAAAAATTTAAGGATTTACTTATACGGACGTGAATGTTTTTAAATTTTAATTCCTTTCAAAAGTTTCAAATTGTCCTGGGAACCTTTTCTTCCAAAATATATTTTAAATTAATTCCTTTATAAATTGTGCGACCTTAAAATGTTTTATTGAAAAAAATAATATTTCTCTCAAAGTGTTTGACTGATCATTTTCAACATTGTCAACAACCTTTAATTGATATTATTCCTGATGAAGGTTGATTTATTATAATAATAATTTTCCAAATTATATTAAAGGTTTTGTGATATGTTTGATTGTGGATGTGTTATTTTTATTCCATTCATGGTTTATGGATAAAGTATTGACATTTCTTATTATAGATTTAATACAAAGGATTATGTTATGTTTAAACCTTTTCATATGATTAATGCATCGGACATAGTAAGTGACGGGTGGAGCCCACTATAGTTTCTCGATGCATCGGTAGGTCTCATGAGAAAAACCAGTGTCTTGGCAGAAGGCCGTGACAAAATATTATTTGTAGTCTTGTCACAATGACTTTAATATATGGTTATGAATTCTGGAATTATGCATTCAATCATTATGAATGTGGCTACTAATATTGCATGTGATTATTCGAGTTGTAGATAATAAATTCGAATAAGTAAATGGAATTATTTGTCTTTAACATTTCCATATTATATTGATGTTTAAGTTTAAAATACATTTGTTTTATGGTAATACATTTCCTTAAATGTTTATGCTTATTTATGAATGTTTCCCCTATATGGTTATCCTTACTAAGCATCTGAGCTCACCCCTTTCTATGTTTTATTTTTCCTAGGATGTGAAGAAGTATTATATGATTGATAAGCAGGGTTAATGTAATGGATTAATGGTGTTCTCAAAGGATCATTTATGTTGTTTATTATTTTCTAATGCGAAATGTAATGTTCATGTATGTAATTAATTTTACAGGACTACTAAATTGATTGGTCTTTCGGGACATGGTCTTTTGTGATAGTGCCAATGTGTTAAAATAATGCACATAATCCAATAACTGGGGTCAGGGCATTACAGATGGTATCCAAGGAAGTTTAGAAATAAACATAAAGACTAGATTTATAAAAACTCTTATTAGAGAACAATACCCTAAGATAGACTTTGAGCATTAGTACATAAGAACATTCTAGAATTTTGGTACTGTATAGATTTTCTGAGTTTTCCTTGAAATGAATCCTTGTCTCAATATGAACAGGTAGAGGTGGATCTAGATTAGATGTACCTAGCGGTAAAACCCAAAAACAGCGCTTCTAGTTAAAATCGAATGGGAACAAGTGTGTGACAACGAGCCTTATGATACTCATGGTTATTACACTCATGGGAGATATGTTTAGGATAATTCTCATTTTCATTACAAACCACTATGAAGGATTTATGAGTATATACCTCCTCAAATTTTTTTTTATGATTATGGATTATATACATGAACTATTCCATTTATTTTAACTATTTTACAAGTTTGGAATTATTCAATGTGATTTATAAACTAACCTAGTGTATTCCATAATTTAGAAATGGCGCCCTAGAGATGGAATGAGACATCCAGTAATATGCATGATCTAATGAGTAAGAAGGATCATATCGTTCATGGTGTTAAGCCATCATTTAGAACGAAAATAGTCTCCCACATATTATCAACATATGAAGAAATAATATCATGTGTTAATAAGATAGGTAAAGGATTTTCCAAGTCTGATGTCTTTGAAGGGAAGCGAGAGAAGAAAATGACGGTAGAGAGAAAGATGGATAATGGGAATAAGGGAAAGAAGAATTTTCTCATATGTGATAACTGTGTAAAGAATCCCCATTGTAAATTCTTGAAGGTAATGGAAGTTTGTTATACTATGGATAAAAAGGACACAAACATCATGATTTCAAGTGTGAGGAAAAGGTTTCAAATGTACAATGCTTCATCTAAAAGGAGTTGGTACACTACACGAATCAATGTCCAAATCATCAGAGTATACCCCAAATGGTGTTATTGGATGATAATCATGTTATGATATTATCGAAGATAAAGAGCAATGAATAAGATTTATTACGTTTTTATTAATGTATTATGTCATTTAAGTATTGTATTAATTATTTACACATAATAATAATTATAGAGTATATATGGATTGTAATGCAGTACTATTTCATTAAGGAAGTGAGATTAGTAGAACCATGAAAAGTGACTCAATTTCAAGTTAAACTTCTTGGAAAATACATGGTTGAAGGAAAGAAAAAATATTAATATGGTCCTGATACCGAATTATTGATTTAGGAATAAGAGATGATTGATTTCGATAAATTATATTGGATATTATTGACATCCTTGGACCTAGTTAATGGTTTGTTTATTCCATCATTGTTGGAGTTTACAACATTTTTGGATATAAAGAGTATATACAGTATTATATAAGGAATAAAGGAGAAATAATACAATAAATATGGTAATATTATAATTTATGGTGTTACCATGTTTTAAAAGAATACATGATGACGGTATTGAAATGTTATTATGTAGAAAAAAATAATCTTCATTGTGTTTACGTTCCTTATAAATTTTGGATTGTGAGTTTGGACAGAAGTATTTTTGATAAGGCTAAAGGATGGAATCAATTAATTTTGACAATGGAAACAATTGTTAAGGTCAAATAATTTCTTGGGATTATTTATGGATAGTCATAAAAAGGAAAACCCAGAGGTCATATGAAAACCCATCACATCCAGCAAGGCCACAAGACTTGACCCCGCAACTGAAGAGTGACAAGGGTGCATAACCTAACTCTAGCCTACGTGATTTCCTAGTTTTCATAATTTAGTTTTTTAAATATTCTGAAAAATGAATTATAAATTCATTATTTTGGGAACCCTATTCTATTAGGTTAAATAGAATATTTTTGAATTATATTATCTTTTGTAGGGAAAGATGAGTTGTGGTAGGAAATAGTAGAAACATGAAACTCTACATGTCAAGTAAATTTTTTCCCTCTTATTCAATGAATAAATTAATTCATAAACATTAGGTAATAAATATTAATTTTTTTTTATCTTAATACCTTATGTTTTGTTTAACTGATGATACTTTAAATCATCATAGATTAACGGCTTTGAGGCTCTCAATTGTACACATGTTTGTTATTGATGACCTCAATCACACCCTATAAATATTTACATTGTTCCTCAAATTATGTGTCTCTAATTTCTAACAATGTTCTCCTAATTGATATCATAATTTGGTGGTATCTTTTCCATTCGTTTTCCCATTTATTAGGAATAAATTTTATAAACCCAATTTCCGATGTGGGTTTTCCATAAAGGTAATTTTCTATTTTTAATGATTTATTTTATTAGAAAAATTTGAAATTTTGAGGATGCAATTTATTTAAGGAGGGTATAATGTAACACCCCCAGATTTCATAGTACGTTATCTCATTGAAGTAATTCAATATCTTGCACTACACGCAACACCGAGTTCGAGCACACCACAACATACCACATTAACCGTTCAAAAAGTGGTTATAAATAGTATTAACTTCTTTTGAATCATATATACTCTATATAATTTTAACATTAATATTATGTGTTTCTTAGACATAATATAAAAACAAATTCATTTTTTCAGATAAAAGAAGTGATTTTAAAAAAATGCAATTTTACAGCCTTTTAATGGAGAACCTTTTTAAAAAACAACATTTGAAACTTTTATATATTCAATTAAATTAAATTAAATTCTTCTTTATAATAGGTACATAAAAACATATTTTGGATAATGTTTTGGTACTTTTCTGGTAACTTTTTGGTGAATAGTAACTTTTGACTTTTATTTACCACGGTTAAAAGTAAATAGGGTAATTAAGGGTAAAAATGATATAATAAATACCCTAACACATGTCCAAATTCTATTGGATAAGAATAATTCGACCAAAAAAAATATTAGGAATAAGACATGATCCTCTTTGGTCCACTTGGATAGGTTATAACATTTATTATTATTATTTTAATGAAGAGTTAACAGAGTTAAATTCAAAGTTTAATGACTAATTTTTTTTATATAGGGTTATAAATAATATAAATTTGACTATAAATATTAATTAGAAACCTAAAATGATTTTATACATAATGATATTTTATTTATACTTTTTAGACATTAAATATTTTAATTTATTTATGGCACAATGACGACACAATGATTACCTTAACAATGAAATATTAAAATAATTGATATTATAAATATCCAAATAAATGTAATTTGAGACTTTTGATGAATTCCATGGATTTTAGAGGTTAATATGGCATCTTATTATTGAAAATAAAAATTTAATTAGAATTAATAATGTTTCTAGGACTTTAACAAAAATCATTTATTAAATAATGTCAAAATTGAAATAATTGAGTTTTTAAAACAAATACTATATTATTTGTTGATATAATATTCCTAAAAATATAATTATATTAAAAGGGCCTTAATAATATTATATATGTCATTCATGAACCTATTGGGGTTTTATTGGATGTTTAGAGTAGTTTTATTAACCATATAGTGTAAGAATACAAGAAGACATGATAAAAGTTAAACAAATTAACTAAGAGTGAAGTATAAAAGATAAGGTTAAAATGGTAACCTAAACCTATCTAAAACCTATTGGTTGATAATTTTTCGACCCATACCCAAATTAAAATTTAAACAAATCATTTTTTATCCATCAGAAACCGAAAAATATATTATTATAAAATAATATTTCAATATTTTCCTAAAGTGACCCTCCCCTCTCTTATAAAAGGTCACTTCCCCTTATATTAATTTCACACCTCCAAATCCTTTTGGATCATCCAAAACCTGCCCAAATAATCTCCAAACATTCATCCCTTCATCCTAGAGGATATCCATTGGTCAGAAAGGTAGCCTAATGAGCCCTTTTGATCAAATGGAAAGGAAAAACCTGAAGAAGAGGTAGATATTTAATCAATTATTTCAAGTTATTTTCTTAATCCACATCCTCCGTAATTGTTGTTTCCGTTATAAAATAATAATTTTAGTATATTCTATATAATTGTATGTTATTATAAAAATGGAACAACCATATTCATTATTTTATCCAACTTATAAATGTCAAAGTCACCATATGTGCGTATATATGGATTACCATCTCCACGTCGTGGTGTGGTTTGTCATTCAAACAATTAATTATTTTGATGGGTATAATAAAGAGTGTAAATGATATAAATAATAAATATAATATTTTAATGATTTTTTATATATGATATACCATCCAATTATATACTATTTCTTCATCAATAAAATGATATTGTCGCTCGTACGTATGTACAGATTATCGTCTCCACGATGCGATGAGATTCATTTCCATGTTCATCATTCAACGATGATTATATAATATATATCATTAATAATTATGAAATATATGACATAATAATTATATTAGATATATATATATATATATATGTACTTATTTATATTTTATTCACTGAGTTCCGTTCAATAGGATATGAAAACAGAAACAAGGTTTATGGGTATGTACGGGTTACCGTCTCCATAAACAGTGTTTTTCATTTCATATATATATCTATTATACATATTTATATTCTAAATATATATGAAATATAAATCATGTTTTATATTCTGGATTTATTTAAATCATTATCTATTTGATACAATCAAGAGTAACAAGTTAAAAAACGTACGATAAAGAATGTGATTATTACCTGAAATGCTAATTTAACATGAAAATTATTATTAAATGGTTAGTATAATGTCATAAATGAATCATGTGTGATATAATAAATATTAATATGGTTCTGGTATATTTTAATAACATACTAAGGTCTTTATACGGGAGGTTAAATGTACCCTCGACTAAAGGAAATTACAAGTAATGGTTAATTCCTCAATCTCATTATTATTCGAGATTGTTTATGTGTAAGTTTTTGCTGGGAAATATTTATTATCCATGTCCATGTTTCATAAAATAATTTTCAAAGGGATTACATTAAGGGGTTTTTTTACTAAAAAATAATTTTAAATTGTTTAATTATTTATTCTTCTAAACCATTCTCATTAATTTCCATGTTTTCATAATTATTTTAATGATTTATTTATATGAAAATGAATGTTTTTTTAATGTTAATTCCTTTCAAAAGTATCAAATTGGTATGAGACCATTATATTCAAAAATATATTATAAAATTAATTCCATTATAAATTTTGTGACTTTTAAAATAATTTCATTAAAAAAACATTTCTCTCAAAGTGTTTAATAGATCATTTTCAACTATGTCTACATCCTTTACAAGATATTATTCCTGATCAAGGTTGATTTATTATGATAAAAATCATCACTATTTTATTGATGGTTTTGTGATATGTTTGACTGTGGATGTGTTATTTTTATACCATTCATGGTTTATGGAATAAGTATTGACATTTTTCATGCGAGTTTTACTAAAATGTTTATGTTATGTTTAAACCGTTTCATATGAGGAATGCATTGGACTTATTAATTGACAGGTGGAGCCCGCTATAGCTCCTCGATGCATCGGTAGATATCATTAGACAAACTAGTGCCTTGGAAAAAGGACTTGAAAAAAATATTATTTGTAGTCTTGGCACAAGGACCAGAATATGTGGTTATGAAGTTTGGCATTATGCATTCCATCATTTTGAAAGTGGCTATTGATATTTCATGTGATAATTCGACTAGTATAATATCCATTCTAATAAGTAAATAGAATTATTTTATTTTATTTTTTCCATATTATTCTGATTTTTTAGTTGAAAATACTTTTGTTTTAGTCTAATACATTTCCATAAATGTTTATGCTTCTTTATTAAAGTTTCCGGGATATTTTTTTCCTTACTGAGCATCTGAGCTCACCCCATTATATGTTTTTTTTCTAGGATGTGAAGAAGTATATTATGATTGATATGTTGGGTTAAGATAAGGGATTAATGGTGTTATCAAAGGATAATTTATGTTGTGTTTGATTTACTAATGTGTAATGTAATGTTTATGTATATAATCTATTTTCCAAGACTACTAAACTGATCAGTCTTTCGGGACTTTATCTTTTGTGATAATTCCAATGTATTAAAATAATGCACAAAATCCCATAACAGGGGTCGAGGTGTTACATAGGTAAAATAAATCAAACTCATGATATCATCGGGGACATGTTGAATCAACAATGTGTGCCCCTGGATTCACAATTCGTAGCATGACCAAACAATTGATGCCAAATTACTATGAGTACTGGTCCTCTAAGAAGTGGAACAATCAAAGACGAAAAATTAAAGTATTGGAATTCATGAAAATATGGAATCCAAACCATCCTAGACTCTTTTAGACATTATTACAAAAACTTATAGGATATAAGAACCACCCCACTAAATGGTACCACTGGAGTTTACCCACGAGATAAAATCATAATCATATGATGAATTAATGTTTGGTTTTATTAATTTTATTAACATAATAAATCCCATAATTATTTATTCGTTGGGATATGAAAATAAGATCCATGAACCCAATTTTAGAATCATAGGGAGATGTTGTTGGATCCAAGGGTAAAAGGGATGGAAATGTCACTTCACGACTCAATACTCGGACCAGGTTCCTTCTTGAACTATCTATTCCTCTGAAACCCATGTGAGATACCCTAGAAATCCCAAAATAAGGAGGAATGTTCCCCCGCATGTGTCTGGAATCAATTAAACCTAATATTTTTAGATGATTGATTATAAGGGGTGTAATTATATGATTGAATTTGGCGAGAAGTCATAGCTCTCTGTCCGAACATACATAGTTTAAGAGAACATTAAAATCAGGTTACAAAGTCATATCTTCCTACATCTATTACTTAAAATACGAAATATATTTTTAAGTAGAGTAATCATGCTAGGATGATTAGAAATTTTGATAATGATTACGAAATTCTATTGAAAATAGCCCTGGTTCCGTCAAAGTTGTCAATCCAACATGCTCTAGGATTATTGAAAGACCCTTGTGAAGCACTCAAAAAGAATTTACTGAGATATTAGGAGTGTGAAAATGACTTAACCATTATTGAATTATATCATGAATATATCAATTTTGAAGAGTGAAACAATATTATATCTTGCACAGAGTATGAAAATGTTGCTTGTATACAGGGACACATCAGACCATTGTATATATGTTGTAGGATATAAGATGATGATATCTGATGGGGTTCCATTCATAATGGCTCAACTATGAGCCACATTTAAGAGTGAAATTGAAATTGACTATGTTATAGGGAGAAAAAACTATCCAATTTCACTTTGATAGTATAGGGTTAATAAAAGGGAGAAAAATCCCCTCAATATAATCAAGTATAGAGCTCAATTTGGGGACCTCATCACCAACTCGTAATTTCTAGTTCCTCAGTTTGATACAACCTTAAATGTTCTTCTAGGAAGGACATGTTTTCATAAACACATGGAATGTTATAAACTAAGTTTTTTCTTAGTAATAGATCCTTTAATTTTCTTTCAAATTATTTTTTAGACCTAATATGGATGCCTAATGAGTTAAAAAAGGTTTCAGGGGTGTTTAGGGATAGTTTGTAGTCTATAACCCTTTTTCGGGGAAACTAACCATGACACATAGTTCTATTAACCATTCCGAAAAAATTATTAGATAAAATCATATCACATGGTTTAAGGATTTCCATGCAGCTATACCGTGAATGTTTCCCTTTTTCCCAAGTATCCATGAACGATTTTCACACGGGTTTTCAAAACGTGCTGTCAAACCATATAGAAACTATATTTCTGGGCAATTTTATTGATTTTCCATTAATGATATATTATATATCCTCCTCCCTATTTTGATTTATAGCAATATTTAACTACATTTCTCTTATTTTGTACAATCTTGAAGGCCAAATTTAGGGATTTAATGTTATCCTTCATTTGGGATATGATCAAGATTTCATACATCACGTTGGATATGCAACGATCTAATATGATCCAAGATAAATCAGCGGCTGATAGCGGAGGATGAGAGTAATATGAGTGTATGGTGGGTGGTCTATAACTCATACCTAATGTCTGTTGATATTTTAATAGTTGTTTGGGGCCCACCGATTTCAATGGGTGTCATTTATTGAATTTATATGGAATGTTTATAATCATTAGAACTATATGGATATGCTCTTTATATATATGTGATTAATTGTTGGTTGTTATTACCACTATTTTATTAATCCCAACTAGGTGTTTATTCCATAATTTGGTTTTTATTAATTCAAATTTTTGAGCTACCGTTCGGGTGTGACCAGGTTTGACACATGTAAGGGTTTTCTTTTCTATATTAAATGGAATGATTTCTTTTGTGAATTTAATTATGGAATGTACTATGTATAATAACCACTTGATCTGCCTATGGTAAGTCCCTAAAATAGATTATTAAATGTGAATGATAAATTGGAAAGTATATTTAGTATATTACTTGGCCATATTAAATGTGAATGAAATATAGGTTTCATCTATGTAGCACCCCTTACCACATTAATGGAAGGGAACCGATTGAACCATAATTATTTAATATGACATTAATTTAATTAATTAAGTGTTCTTGCTACATGATCCTATCACACTTCCAAAAAGAAAGGCATAAACCAAATGAAACATTACCTGAATTCATAATTGAACATGAATGGCCTAAATTGAGCTCACGATAGATTATAATTGAGGAATTCCCTGAGCACTCAGAACCCCCATTATCTTTCAAGGATATGCATTGATTATATTGAGACCCACTAGATCCAATTCCTTTTATATTTAGGGATGTCTGCTATGAGACTATAGGATCCCTCACATTGTATTAATGGATTCCATGGATACACTCATTGTATCCATCGTTGAGAAGTAGGTTCCATGATTAATACCCATAGGGACCAATCCATATTTATCCCCATGGTACCTTATAAAATCACCTTGGATTTTTTAGGTGTATTATTATGTAAAGAATTTGAATATGATCCATGGATTATACTCTCACCCTTATCTAGGCTATAGTTATGATACAGTTGGTGACCCTTGTGGTATATATTTCCTTGGTTATTACCTTGGAATCTCATTATTAAATTTTATTACAGGTTTCCTTATCATAATAAGGAATGTTGACTATTGTTAGAACATTACTTATTTATAAACCATTAATTATAAATTAATGCTCTGGTTATGTTTAGATGCTAGTTGAGGGCTGAATCATGTACTTGGGAATTTAGTTACATTTCACTACTTTACTTTATATATGCATGCTTGTACACTATTACAATTCCATTACAAGGGCTATATGTTATAGACAACATTAGTGGGGGCCCAATAAGACTTATATAACACCCTCTATTTGTGTGATGTTGTACCTAGAGTGTATTACATAAATTAAGGTGTTGATGAAGGAAAGATTACAACTTTAAACACCCAAGTGTTTGCTATTTAGGGTGGATCATGATAGCAGATGACAGAGCCATAGCTTAGGATGCTTAGATAGTCTTTTAGTTTCAATTAAATTTTTTGGAACATGTTTTTACTACTTTCGTTTATATATATTTTCTAGTTTTCTAGTGACATGACATATGATAATCATTTGTTGAATGTTCTTTGGTTATTCTAGTTTTTTAGTTATTGTTACTATTGTCTCCATTTTATGTTTTGTGATCTATTGACTTGTATTTATTAAGCTATTTACTTATGTTTATTTTCATTTTCTATGATAAAAGTTGATAATGAGGGAATTGTCTCACCAGAGACATACCTTAGGGCCTCGCTTCTTGTTGGCATCTTCTGGAATTTGGGGAGATGTGCTTGAGCCCATGTGGCCCACCGAGATCGGGGTACCTATTAAGTGGAATCTGGGTCCAGGACATCAAAAAGTGTTATCAGAGTGGTTTTCAATCATTATTTACTATTTTGAGACTATATATTAGGGATTATTAATAGAGTGAACTTTTCCATAAGCTATTCATGGGCGTTGTGAATATGTGTTCACGGTAAATGCCGACTCTCCAAAATTAAAATTGTTGTTCTATTTTTCCTATTATAGAGTACATTATTTCACCATTGGGTGATGCAAATGCTATGCGGTGTTTCTTAATATTACTATGTCTAAGTATTTTCATTCATCCTTGCCCCGATGATATGCGGTCAAGGATCATTGTAACATGCATCATTATACTCACATAGAATTTTCAATTCATGCATATTTCAATTCCATATATGTTCACTTCACTTCTTTACACTGCTAGATATTTATTTGATTTTTGGGTGATGTTGTGATAGTTATATTATGATTTTATTTTTGTGGGTTGTGATTAATTGATTATAATTCTCAATTCACATGGTGTATGAGCCCTCATTGGTTGAGATGTGTAATTTACTAAGTTGGTCCATTATTCTATGAATAAATGGGTATCGTTTTCCTTGATGGGGTATATAAGAACTATCTCATAGGGAATGGATATACATTACAAAGTGAAACACAAGTTATAATATGAAATGTTTTAAAGTCCTTATCCTACCTTGACATATTTATGAATGTTAAAGGTGTGAACCCAAAAAATTAAATGTAAAATTTAATTAAACTTATACATGAGAGCATACATATATAAGTCCATCTAAGCAGGTATTTGGGGTATTATTACATGGGTAGTAAGTTTTATTACATTCATATTCTGCAATTACTTCTATTTTTATGTTTCTTATAATTTTATATGTTGTTTTCTTTGAATTTTTAGACCAATTACTCAATGAAGACCTCATATCATAAGCTAGGAATGTGCTGAAAACCATGCTCTAGACCTGGTGGTCCATGGGAAACCATTCTTTCTCCTAGTGTTCCATGTATGGAATAACATGTTGTACTTTTCCCTAGCACTAATTCCAATTTTCATGATAGGTTCCTTTGTTTGTTTCATTCCATACATGGTGTACGATGTGTTAAACCAACAATGGATGATCTGACTCATGAGTTCTAGCTTAATCCTCCTCATTCTTTCTCAGGGGATGGCAGTTCACAGGCTGTTAAGCCTTTTATGGAGTCCATCCTATCAATTTTTGAGTGTCAGAATATTCTTTTATAGTGTATTGTCAATCATGCCACATACATACCTTGGGATTTGCCCAGGAACTGTTGGGATGTGATTACCCAGGCTGTTCATCATCAGGGCATGCAATGGGATGATTTCTAGACTACCTATTATGATAGTTCATTTCTCTGATGATGAGATATGAAAGAACCAAATATTTCATGTATCGTGATCAGGGTTCTATGACAGTTATTGAGTATTCATCAAGTTTCACAGAGTTTCAATGAATTTAACTACTTCTATCTAGTGATGAGATTTTTTGTGATTGGCATTTAGAGGATGTGATCTAGTATTGCATCTGTACATAGGTGAATTTCTTTTTCATACCTACATTTTTTCAATAGTTAATCAGCCTCTTATCATTGAGTGTATCATGATGGATGTAAATAATTCTAGGCATAGAGGAACACTGTCATGTTAGGCAATTAGTTCTTCTGGTGGATATATACATTATCTCGAGGGTTATCATAAGAGGAGTGACAACAAGAGTGCATGATCCAACAGCCCCAAAGTGTGTCATAACATTGGAAGATGGGTAACATGAAGCTTCAATGTGATTGATACTGAATGAAATGTTGGCCATGTAGTCATATGAAGTATCTCCACCATTTCTATAGGACCTCTCTACCAGCTTTGAGTGGAAAGGTATCTACACCAACTCCACCTTCAAGAGTGGGTTCATTCACACCACATAAGGTGGTGAGTTGGAATTGCACTGGTAAGACTGGACGAGGAGTAGGCCTTGCCCATGGATGCCATACCCCTGATCACCAGCAATACCAACAGAACTATTAATATCTTGGTAGTTCATCAATTACATAGGGTCATCGATCATGCTAGTTGCATGTACTACAACAAATAACTGAGCATCAGGCTACAAGACCTTCTATTGTATAAGGTTCTATTCATGTGGAATCATCTATAGTATATTATTTATTTGATATAGGTTATTCAAACTCTATTATATTTTTATCTGTTAGGAAAATTCTTACACTAGATATACAATATTTCCTGGGTTTAATGACAGTAGATACCTCATTGTGTGTACAAATAGAGGGTATACACTTGTGTATAGACTTCCCCCTTTATGTAGGAAGTTATCTATTATTATATAACCTCCTTGTTCTCAAGATTATAGGCTTTTATGTCATTATCAGTTTGGATTAGTTGGTTTTTTGTCATGATTTTTTAGAATAATATCACCACAGGGTATCATTTACATCACAGGAGGGAAATAGTTATCTACATAAGGGTTAGTCTGATGTCCATGATATAGAACTGGACCGTAGCATCAAGGGCTAGGTGGAGTGACTCCCTAGTTTACAAATCTCATCATAGAGGATTAGGGTTTATGAAAAGTTGATTTCCCTCTAGTAGTGTATTGTTTCCAGGACGTAATTCTTGGAGATTTTTAGAGATTACCTAATCATAGAAAGGTAGAGTTTTCGAACAATCTTGTTTCAAGAGTAGCTCTAGTGTAAATTACTCAACACAGACTGACACCTACAAAAAAGTAGGATCATAAGAGATAGTAAATGAATTTAGAGGCCAAAGGTTTTATATAACCCAATACATCCTATTTTGGTTCACCCATTCTTTTTTCGAAGAAGGTGTATGAAAAAATATGTTTATGTGTGTGTTTTATAATGCTGAACCAGCTTACGGTGAAGAAATGATATCATCTTCCTCGAATAGATGATCTCTTTGTCCAAATTTGATGAGATAGACTCTTTTATAACATCGACCTGAGATAGGGTTATCATCAAATGTGAGTGAGGCCATCATACATACCGAAAACACCTTTTCATATAAGGTATGGTCTGTATGAGTTCCTTGTTTTTTCGTTCAGTCTTACAAACATGCCGAATTTTTTCACGGATCTGATGAATTGGGTTTTCCCTTCTTATTTGGAATCTTTTTTCATCGTCTTTATTGATAAATCTTGGTGGATTATGTCACTCATAGAGACCATTCAGATATTATTTATAACGTTCTGAGTACAATGAGAGGGCATTAGATTTATGACAAGAATTCTATGTTCTATTGGTGTATAGACAAAGTTCACTTCACAGGTCATATAATATTAGAAACAAGAGTACCTGTTAACATTAAAAAGGTTATTTCTATAGTTTCCTAGGTCAAATGAAGAACTTGTTTGATATATAATGTTTCTTGTGGAGAGATAGATATTATAGGAGTTTCATACAATATTTATCATGGATTTATTCACCTCTTATTAGCCTTACAATGTAGGGTGTCAAGTTAATTGGATAATAAGAATGCAAGAAATCCTTTCCGGAGAAAAAGTGGAGGCTGGTATCAACACCTATTTGAATTCATCCCATGTTAGGTGTAGGTTATACCATCTTCTATGATGCATCAAGAATCATCCTAGGACCATGGATGATATAAGAAGACAGATTTGTGGTTTATGGATCTTGGCAGTTGGGACATCATGGGAGAAACTACCTAACACATAACCACAATCTAGCAGTATTTTTCCACGGAATACATTGCTGGACACATTATCTATTAGGTTAGAACATTATGTTTTACACATATGAAATGATCCTAAAATATTTATATTTATTCTATGAATTTAAACTTAGACAAAAAATACTTGTCAAATATCTAAAATCCTTTTACGTTGATCTTGATTATATGAATGGGAAAGAAAAATTGTTTATATATTCACTGAGTTGGAAAAATCCTGTAAAAGTAGTATGGGAATGTAGAGATAAATAGATGTCATTGAACCTCTTCTCTGAGCTGCACCTAGAGTTTAATTGTAGTCGTGAGAAGTCTTGTCTCTCATCTTTTATAGTTACCTCTTCCCTCCTCAAGAATGTGAAGGGTAGAAAATTTTCAAAATCTAATGTCTTAGTCATCTGTGAGAGTTTATCATGAGATAACTCGCCTCTAGATTGGATTATAGACAAATATGATATCCTGTGTATTCATGGATGTGTATGGGTCCCAACTGACATGAGAGAGAAGATTCTGAACAAGTACTATGCCTCTTAATGGGTATTATATCTATCAATCTTGATGATTTGTCTAGATATGTGTCCCTAATATTATTGACATGGATTGAAGCATATAATAAAATGAATTATCCCAAGGGGTTCCACCAATCAGCAGGTGAAGGAAGATCACTTGAGACTTGCATGATTTTTATAGTTGCTTCCACTACTAAAATTGAAATTGGATGAAATTGAAATGGTTTTCATAGTAAGATTACCTAGGGCATTGAGGGGTCTCTATTCTATTTTATTATTCATTGAATGACTAATGATACCATCAATCATCATTCATATTAGTTAGAATTTCATAGTTGATGAGCTTGGGAGAATGTATGCCCATGAGATCATACGATTAGACCGAGTTCCTCATAATCTCATTTAATAAAGGGATTCTTATTTCATGTCATAGTTCTAAAAGGGATTACATAAAGACATGGGAACTCATGTTCTTCTTTGAAAATCATTCCACCCTTAGACCGATGGAAAATTAGAATAGACAATATTGGTTATAGAGGATATTCTCCAAGCATGTTTCGTAGATTTCATTGCTTCTTGGGAAAACCATATATCAATTATTGAGTTTTCATATAATAATAAATTTTAGGTGAAAATTCATATATATTATTTTGAGGCCTTATATGGTAGGTTGTTCCATTCACCCATATAATAGATAGAGGCAGGTCAGTTAACCCCACTAGGTCCTCATCATGTTCAAGAGACATCATAGAAGGTTCTATTGACCAGAAAGAGTATGCCTGCTGCCTAGTCTTGAAAAAATCTTATACTGGTCACTATTTAAAACCTCAAGATTTTGAGGTCAGTGATAGTGTTTTATTTTGGGTATCTCCAAGGATTGGGCATAGACTATTAATAAGAAAGGGAAGGTGTCTCCTCATTTCATAAGTCTGTTTGAGATCCTAGAGTGAATCAAATCAGTATCCTATTAGTTGATATTACTTGAGAAGTTCCATTTCATGAATTATTTCTTCCATGTTTTACAGTTTCGTGAGTATCATGTCAACATGTCTCATACCTTTGATCCCTAGGAAGTTTAGTTAGATGTTGATTGTACCTTTGAGGTGTATCTGGAACGTGTCATCAGTTAGTGCATGATAGTTCTATAAGGATGGTGTATCACTCTAGAATGATTTCTACGGTACCATGTTCACGTGTAGGATGTGGCTTCATAGAGGAAGGCCAACATACATGATCATTGGCCAGAATTGTTCTTAGACAGTGTTTCACCACCATTAGAAAGTGAACTCGGGTACAAGATTTTTTAAGGGTGGTGGTTGTACGAACCTGGATTTTCACTTAGTTATGGATCTATTATATTCAGAATAATTCTTTATTTGGGACCAAATATGGATTACTAATGAGTTATAAAAGGTTTTAGGGGTTTATAGGCCTGGTTAGGAGCTAGAAACCCTAATTTTTTTGATGAACTGTACTTGTCACATGGTTTTCACATGGTTGGTTCATGGTTTTCCCAATCATGCAGATTGATATTCTCAAACAGAACCATATAACACGGTTAGTTGACATCTTTGTGGCCTAACTATGAAAGTCCCATTCTTCCCCGGTAACCATGACAGGTCAGTGCATGGACTTCCAAACCGTGTGGAAAAATCATACAAATTATTTTTTTTGGTAATTTTATTGATTTTCCCTTAATGACTTATTATGTATACTTATTTTTACTAGTACATATTTCAATGGGATTTACCTCCATTGCTCTCATTTTGAAGATTTTTGAATGGAAATTCATGGGATGGAAATATCTTTTTCCTCTAGGATGTGATTGATATATAGTTCTTCCAATTGGATGTGCAATGATCTACAATGATATAAGACAAATAAAGGGCCGATACTAGAGGAGGAGAGTTATAGGACACTAAGGTGTATGGTCTATAACTCATCTCTCATGTTTTTTGATTTTGTAATTGTCATGTTGGGCCCACTGATTTTATCAGGTGTCGTCTATTAGATTTATATTCCATGCTTATAAACATTAGAACCATATAGTTATGATCCTTCCCTAAATTTGATTAAATTTTAATGATTATTCCATAAAAGCCATACATTATATGTAGGAATTTATTACATAATTTAGTTTTTAGTATTTAGAATGTTTGATCCACTTTTCAGGGGTGACTTTGAATGAACCTTCTAAGGGTATTATTTTCAATATTAAATGAATTGATTTATATTGTAAAATTTACAATTGCAACTACCATGTATTCTCACCACTTGAACCGCCTATGGTAAGTTCATAAAATTGATAATTAAATGTGATAGGGAAATTGGAATGTATATTGTTTTTTTGAATTGATTATATTAAATGTGAATGAAATATAGGTTTTCATATATGTATCGTCCCTTACCATATTAATGGATGGTTGTAGATTTAACCTTAATTATTGAATATGTCATTAATGGAATTAAAAATGGTTTCATGATACTTGAACTTATCACACTAATGAGAGGAAATTCTCTATCAAAATGAACATTTCATGACTTCATAATTAAATAAGAATTATCGCACTTGATATCTCCTTGGATTCTTATTGGGGAATTCCATGAGAAATCAAGAACCCCTATCTGATTCATGGATACTACTTACATAGGTTGAGACCCACCTAGATCATGATCCCTTTCGTAGATTCATGGTATGACACTGTAGGATACCTCACATTGTATTATAGGATTCATTGGATACACTCCTTGAATCCAACATTGAAAAGTAAGTTCAATTGCTACAACCCATAGGTCACTATCTATGTTTATCCCCATTTACCTTGGATGTTCAATTTGGTTTGGTAAGCATATAATTGTGTAATTCCTTGGAATACTCTCCTTGTATTACAATCTTATCCTTAGATATACTACAATTATTACTAAGTTAGTGACCCTTGATGTAAATGTTTCCTTTGATATTACCTTCGATATTCGTTATTAAAAGTCGCCACAGTTTTCTGAGACATATCTTCGAACCATTACTATAGATAACATGTGACTTACTTATAAACTGGTATTCTTCAATTAATGGAATGTTATTATTTAGACCCCATCCAAGGGCTGATGTAGGTACATGGGTATTTAGTTACATTGCACTAATTTACATTATATATGAATTCTTTCATACTTTTAATTTTCCATTCCAAAAGACAGAAGATATAGTCACTATTGGTAGAGGTCCATTGAGATTTATCTCACATTCTCTCTAGCCATTTTTGGTACCGGATGTAGATTACATGAATCCATTTGTTGATAATGGGAAGCATAGAACATTGAACACTTGATTTATTGCTATTTAGGATGGATCATGATAGAAGATGACCAAGCTGAAGCACAAGATGCTTGGATATTCTTTTGATTAGCTTTATATTTTTTAGGAACATGTTATGCCTTTTATCATGTATCCATGTTTACCAGTTTTATAGTGACCTTATATAACCTCATACGTTGTAGTATTCTTGTATGCTATTCTATTTATTTCAGTTATTCTTACTATTGTCTCTATTATCCTATTTTTTAAATATTTACTAATATTTCTTCATCTAATTACATATATCTATATTTACAAATTTTTTATAGTTTGATAATGTGGTAATAGTATCCCTATAGACCAACCTTATACCTTCAATTCTAGTTGTAATTATCTGGTGTTTGCGGAGATGTTTCTAAGGCCATTCATCCCACCTTTATAGGGGCACAGATTAAGAGGAATATTGGTCTGGGATGTCATATGGAAGTCCAAAAATAAAAACACGTATGCCTTAATTATTTCATTAAAAGGAAAATTTATAGGATTCATGTTTTCAATCATCTATTTGAATTCTATGAATCATAAAACATTAATAAAGAATTATAAAATAGGGAATGAAAATAACTAATGACTAACAGTGTCAGTCTTGTAAATGCTCTAAATGGTCTCAAAATGACATCGTCTAATACATTCAAATAGGTCAGAGAATAATATGTGATTACCATAAATTATACCTAATATTTGAGCTCAAATATTGGTACATATTCATCAACCTTCATGAAATCAGTCCTGACATATGATCCTGACTGTGATGAAAAGGTTGTCGAACCAATAATCCATTCTAAAAGGACAAGTGAGAATTCATTCGTTCCATCCCATATGAATCAACAGATACATTCCTCATCATTTGAAATGATAAAAATACATGATTTAACTTGGATAGAATTGGGATACTTCTTCCCATTGTATCTTCTTCCCTAAGGATATTTTAAGAATCCCCATGCCTTCAGTTGGGACATAAGAAGTTGTTTTATCTTTTGGATGTCAAAATATTGACTCCTCTCTTAGCTCTATGAAATTTCATTTATCACATACGTCACGTAAGAGTATGTATGTATATTATGAGTAATATGTAGAATAATATGACTTTTGGGATGCCCCTACAACATTCAAGGATGGTGTATCAACTAATATTAATGAAATCATCCAAATAAACCTTGGATTAGAGGAGAACCCATGACCCACTATGAATCGTGTGTCCACGTAATTTGAATAAAAATACATATATAAAACTTTTATGAATAAAAATAGTGATATATTTTCCTATAATTTCATCTATATGTCAGACATTGATCCTCAAATATCTACCAACGACCAAGTCTTTTCAAAAATCCAATAAGGTTACAATCTGGTAGCTATAACAAACACCCAACTTATTCGAAAAACATTGAGTCTGATGATGAAAAGTTCATTAATAACTATTTAATTTAGTGAGCTTATTATATGAAATTGATTTCGTAGATATTCATGGTAATGATGGAGAATGAGAATCTAATAGTTTTCATTAAATTCAGAGATCTCTACCTGTAATATTTGAAACATGATTTCAAATTTCCAATAACAAAAACATAGCTTGGAAAACAATTTAGTTTACAACCAAATTTGGATGTCCTCTAAAGATGAGGAATCCATCGATTTCCTCTTTCCCTAAGGGGTATATTTTAATCAGGTAATGTTATTTAGATTGACGTATGGTGAAGCTATATATAAATGTTCCATACATCATAAATTTAAACCAATTTTGGAAAGACATTACAATACTATGGCGATGATGTAGTTGCTAAATTTTGATGATGTTCAGACCACATTGTGGATATTTTAACAATACGTAGAAAACTATGACAACATAATTTCTATATTAACCCTCTAAACTATGTTTTTGGAGCTACATTAGGAATTTTCCAAGACATTAGTGTATTCAATTAAGGCATCAAATTTATCCCAAGTAGAATAATTATATCATTATTTTTTCAACTCCACAATAATTTAAATAGTTGAAGATATTATAGGGAAACAATACTTATTTTATGAACATTATAGATAACCTCAATGTAAATTGTTTTCCCTTCACTATGTTACTAAAAAATTTGTTCACATATCATTTTAATGAATACCATCCAGATGTATTCAATATTTCAAGAAATATATATTGATTCCATGTTATTTTGATATTGAGGAGAGCTTCCTGATGTTAAACATTGTGGTCTGAAACTGATACACTACTTGGATCACCATATAGTCCATTTGGTCTCTTGTAGAAACCCAATCAAAAACATCATCATCTATCATATGTTTAAATGATGATTTGTATAATTGGTTGTCATATTTTAGTCGTTTTAAATTATGTTTGTTCATTAGAAAGTGGTAAATGACATGAAATTAGATGAATTACTGATTGAACACTCCTTCGTATAAAAAATATATTTATTTACTTCATTTCCTAAAGAAGATATCATATATATTATGGAATGACCCCATTCATGGGAATTTATTAGGATTATATATAAGAATACCAACACAGAAGAGAGTGGATGACCCCAATGTCAACAATATTATGCTGAGATTCATACCCATCTCCCCATAATTGGTATTCTTACTATACACATTCATGTTTTATGAATGTGGAAGAAAAAATGAGTTAGAGTATTAGGCCCAGATAATTGGGATATAAATGTAATTTCAAATTCCAATATACCACATTAAGTTAAATGGAAATTCATAATTGGAAATAATGTAGATAAATGATGACTATTCTATCCAAATAAAGATCTAATTCACATTATTGACTATGTCCATGAAAAAAAGGATGATTTCCCTTTGGATCCATCATTGAATCACCTCCCAAGACCATATAATTCAATGCAAGGATCATTGGTAAATACATCTAAGGAATTGGGGGATCTAGAATTGCATGAAACAATCATTGGAATTGGGAACAACCAAATGGTGTTGCCTAATGTTCATGTTAACGTGTATGAAATAAAAAATGTTAATTCCATCCCGGAACCAAATGTCCCTACCACTAGCTGGATGATTCCAATCGTAGAATACATTCAATACTATATAAAACCGTATAAAAATCTTGTAAATAAAAAATATACAAATGAAAAATTACCATTTCTCTTTTCAACATCCAAAATCACTAGAAATTCCTTTATAAACAGGGATTTTTTGGAGTCTATCACAAGTTCATTGAAATAGAAAATATACTTTTTTCATGAATGATTCACATATAGGGTCATATGATTCCCAATATTCAGGGTTCATGATTTCGTAGAAATCTATGGGATTGTATACTTATCTCCTTAAATGTTTCCAGATGGCACAAAATTCAATAAATGTGTCCTTACTACCAAATGAAATCTAACTTAATCTAGAAACCCTCAGAGTTTCTATACCCATCCAAATAATCATGTTAATTTTATATATGGTGAATATTATGTTGTAGGGATGTATCCTCTGGATACTACTATGAAATTCAAATTCATCCTCACTACTACCAACTTCCTCTCCAAATGGGATTATTAAATATCCCTAATGGATGTCTGCTATAAAAAAATGTATAACTATTTGAAATCCAATATCATTAATATAATTTTTCTTCCCCATACAATACTTATTTAATATGACACCAATTTCTATTTTTTTGTTTTATGAACTATTCCAGTAATATAATACCAATTAGATCAATTAATATCACTACTATACAGTGGATAATGTAATACAGGTGGTCGTCACCAAATATCATATCAAACATAATAAAAAACATGGTGGATAAAAAGAAATATTATTATCCTAAAAATATATTTGATTTTTTGTGGTATTACTACACTACAACATGCATTGTGACATATGTGAACCTGTATTCACTGGTATACAATAAAAAATTAGTCCATTCAAGTTATATTCAATTTCCCTCACTTCATATTTATTTATATGATTGGATATATATAGATGAACAATCCCACAAATGGATGGATGAATTGGAAAAAGTAGATAAGAAAATACTACATACCTTGAATCAATTTCGGTATAACCAAAATCCAATAGCATAGACTTTTAACAAGAATTATTTTCACTACTTGTTCTACCAAGTAGAACTGCTTAAAGTCCACAGGACCCTGATGATACCAAGGAAGAAACTTCCAAATTAGGATCCAAAGTTGGATTTTACTTTTTCTAGATATAAGGTACACTATAAAGGAGAATATTTATTAATTTTGATGAATATTAGCAATGATGTGACTACTAGAAATTTATTTCTCAAATAGTTGTTTTTTTAATCAAGAATTTTAGTCTTCATCACTAGACCATAGAAGTAATGACAAATGTTCCTTGTTGTATAACCTAAAACTACAAGATAATACTGTTTGAGTTATAATTCATTATACTATATAGTCTAAAATCCTCATCACATGATGTTAACATATTTGGAAATATCCTTTATGCATGAAAAAAACATAATCGTTCACATCCTTGTTACATGACATAAAACAATATTGCATTTCAGTCTATGATTGAGCGGATAATAATCCTTGGTATTGGTCACTCAACACACCACCATTCATGAAGTGAGTAAAATGACCCCTCTCTTACATGAAGACAACCATAAATCAAGTGGAATCTGACATGGATCATTTCACTCATGGGACCATATTGAGGATTAATACATTTGAGTGGATTAATTCTTATACAAAAATGATACATAGTGATGCCTAGGTCCCAGAATATTGGCATGGACATAACCAAAAATGGGTCTTGTATTGGAATACTCATGCATATGAATTCAATCAATGAAAGATATATCAATTTAAGGTTCCCTAATTATGGTTCCCGTCATGGAAACAAAAATTTACTCTTACATACAGTTGATCCCGATATATGGACAGAACCTCAAAATCACTAGAAAATGCTAGCTGAGAAGCTTCCTTCATGCTCAAAAAGGACCCTTTCCAACATCACACTCCTTTACTTTGGAAATAAAGATCATCATAAGCTTCCCCATGCTATTAGTAATAGAATTATTGATAACATAGAACACTATTACATCAGTATGAATAATTATCCCCAATAGTTCTTTTCCCAAGTCACCCCCAAAATTATTATCAACTATAGATACATTCATCCTCATAAGTGGCATCTTCTATCATTGTGGGATTTGAATTTTTTTATATAATCCTCTATTCCAACACGGTCTGCATCCACACCATGTATAGTTTCCTGAAGCAACTTCTCCTAATCTAAAAACACTTAAGAGATTGGTTGGAAATATCCTCCTTTGTGTCTGAAGTATGTCATAAACTCGTTGTCTTGGTAAGACATGCATCCCTCACTGTTCCTATATTTATGTTCATAGTCATGTAACCTAGAACCTACTGACATCATTTTTCTTTACCATGCGATGCTAAAATACATGGTTATAGTCATTCTTATTCAATGTTAATATGCACCTTAAAGTATGTACAAATTTATTCTAACCTCTATAAGGGATGTTGTGACACTTAGGTCATGCATCTTATTCAGAAACAATATATTTATATAAATCCCTTACCTTAATATGGATCATACCTACACATGTAGAACATTCCTCATTCTATGTTGATTTTGAAAACAATGATCATTACATACATAGGAAACTTCCTTAAGAAAATAAAACTCTTTTTCTAGGGAAATGTCGTTCTCTATAATATAACCCTGAATATTGGTAATAGAATATATGATACTAGTGAAAACAATTTCATAACAATTTAAAATACTACCTAAATAGTCCTTTCATGAGTTTCCCACAAAATACATGTAAATAGAGGAACAATTATCCATAGAAAAAACAACTTCTATCTTTTTACACCCCAAAAATTCTTTCTGAAACATCTTGTAAAACATTCCATTTACTCATCCCATGAATAATTTTCTCATATTTCCTTTATGATTTAGAATCCCCAAGATTTCGTCTTACAAAATTATATCTTTATACCTGAAAATTGATTGAACGTTCTTGGTTAGATCACAATTAAATGGGAAACCAGTAATCTCTTCATTAATGACACACCAACATTAATATTATACCTCAACATCCTTTCATTAATTATCTAATATACATTTATTATATCTTGGTTTCGTGACATTATACTTAATGATGATTCAACCATAGACTTAGAGAAGCTTTTACATTTAGTGTTGGTCATACACTACATCACTCTGAAGTGATGTGTGTGACTTTATTTCTAATTTTATCAATCAGACATCCATAATTTTTTATTGGAACACGGGAACCTTTTAATGGAATCCTGCCAATGTTTGTTGTCTATTTTGGCATCGCATTAGGTGAACATTTTTGTCAGTTCCTCACATTACTTGTTATGTGGGAAGCTTAAAGTAGAGAAAGGTGTGTTGAAACCCTTAATTAATCTCTCCTCTATATGCATGTGTTGGTTATTGAGGTTTTCTAGAAGTTTTTGATAACAAACATGGTGAAACTTCATGGAATATGGGGTGAAACATTTTTAATAGAACTCAATATTTCACTGTCTGGTGAGGAGGTGATGAGGATTATTTTCGTAATTTCATTGATGTTTTCTTCTATTTGGACTTGTAGGACAATATTACCATTTGTTTCGTATTTTTTATGTTATTTTATTTTTCTTTTAAATGTTTCCCTATATTACCATGTTAGAATGAGGTCTTTTTTATGTTTAATAAACAGTTCTTCTACCTATAACTTTAAAAGAACCACAAATGACATGATTCTTATCTCAATGATGTATGCAGAATCACATAGAATCCATTTTATATTTTCCTAACCATCAGTAATAGAATTTATGATACTAGAAGAATCCCTTAATTAAAAATTAATAATACACATAATATTCATTTTCCCAAGTCACCCTCAAAAGGTCCATCAAATAGTTGAACCTTTATCCTTGAGTAAACCCCTTAAATCTTAGTACGCCCTGAAAACATCAAGCTGGAAGACAATTTTGATAAATGATCCATGGTAATTCACAACATGCTTGTCCCGTATAATTTATTTAGATCCATGTATCATGATATCTTGATGTAAAACATTTCTTTGAATAAATAATGTTTTTAAGAGAATTCTTGGCCAACAAATCACATTGGATTCATTAAACACATTACTCATGGTCAATGTTTTATGACATAAAACACATGTTTAATTAGTATAGCTTATATGACTCTAATCTAATAATAAAAAGTGATGTATTGCTCACAAGGCTGATTAATGGAAAAGGGAACCCAATGTAATATCTGAGGTCCATCTCTCTAGACATGAAATTTGCATGATTTAAGAAAAAATGACAATGGAAACTAAAAAATGAAAGAGGAATAAAGCTTTTTATGTTCAAAACCCACAATGTGTTTCTTAATAAAAATACAAATCTCACTCACAAAGTCACCCTTCTATTCGACGTTGGAAAAATTAGGGTTATAATTAAAAAATACACAAAATTGGTAGGGTCAATCAGGGAGCACTAGAAATAATAAAACTATTCACATAGGGTCCCTAGAACTTGATAAAAAATAGTGAAAATTCATGATCCTCTCATAAAAATTATGACACATTAAAATTGAGATGTTCATCTAAACGAACTATCTAAAATTTTATGTAATAATTACCAAAAATGGAATCCCATTGATAGATGACAGAGAATAAAATTTTTTTAGTCATTGATAAAAAGTTATAGGAGCCTACAAAAGTTAGAGTCTCTAAATCATACATTAAAAACACTATCAATAAAATGTTTGAATTATTGGAGGGCCTCCCAAGACATATCAACATCTTGTTGAAGCTCAACTATTTGGGTAGTCTCAATGACCTTAGAAAGGTTGATCTCCTTTGCCAAAGTCACCATGGAAGTGTTCCCCTTATTTTGAACCTCTTACAAAAATTCAAAATTTTTTAAGAGATACATTATGGAATTATAAATCTATTGTTTGTGGTGAAATATTATGAGGGATTTCTTTTCCACACATTTCATACACTCCTCCAATTTCGTGATGTGGTTGAGATCTTCCTGGGATAGTGAAGAAAGAAGATCATTATTTTTTGTGACAAATCCTACTATGTTAAGGATATATTGTAACTCATTCTCTTACTACCATTGTTAAATGATATTTTTCAGTATAAAGTATATCATGTAGTAATAGAGACTAAAATACCCTAAAATTGTAATCATTATCTATAAAAAATAATGTTCTTAAGATAGATCAACCAAATGATTCCTTGGTACTAACTCCTAGAATTACTACCATATTAACTGATTACATTACTAGATATCATCCTCATCCACATTGATCTCTATGGATCTAGTCTCAATGGGAGATGTTTACTCTAGAATAACTGATTTTATGGAATTATATTGGATTTTATAACCTGGAGTGATTTCACCCTCACCATTTCTTGTTGGTTGAGTTGGGTAAAAAGACCCCCTTTAGGTTTTACTAGTGAGATTGATGGAACTAAAAGAAAAATTGAAATTAGTCATTGACATTAGATGATATAAAAGATAAGAGTAAAAAAGTGATCAAATTGGTTTATGATACATACCAATTGATGAGTTGGATTGTTGGATTGATTCCTTATTGACATCCTTGAACTCAATAGTACGGATCATGATCTCTTGATGGTTTCATCCTCTTGAGTATACATAGCACCCACGATGATAGCATCATCTGATCCTACTACATTTAGACATTGAGACAATACTATATCCACAACATGAATAGGCTGGATCTCAACAACATATATGTGGATTAAATAGGTGGTTTTTATAAAGAAAAAGGTACACACATTACAATATTTTGATTTAAGGCATCAGAAATAACGTTTTCAATCATGGTGGGATATGTAAATGAGGAAAAATCACATCCCTCCATTTTCTTATTATTTTCCTCAAATTGCATTAAGGGGCCATGAAAATAAAAATCTTCAAAAGTTTATTCCATTTTAAATATTTTGATATTCTTCATGTCTTGTAGTATCCTCACCAATAGGAAATATGGGAAACTTTGTTTAGAACCCACAATATATCTTCTATTGGAATTTTACACCTTATATAGGATAGTTATAAACCATTATACCCTCATTGAATCACAATTATAACCAAAACCTTCATAAGATTGTTTGGAGAGTTTATCAGCACCATTAGGAATGGTAAAAAAACCCATGGTATTGGTCACATGGCCCTTCATTTTTTGTGATAGATCTGAAATACAATATGGTAGATAAGTTAGTTATTCCTACATTACAACTTATGATATACATTTCACATTACTGGGATCCTTGTCTATATCTGTAGTAATTAGAAAAATATATGGTATCTTCCCCTGTCACTTGTCAATTCAAAGTGATGGGATTCCCATTAGGTATCTATGTCTCACCTTCAATACCCTCCTATGTTCTCAAATGGTCATATGTAGTACTATTGAGAGAGAATAGGGTAGTGGATCTTGTAGCTCACAATCATGGCTAGAAACATATTCGTGGAACATTGATAATAAATGGTTTATTGAAAGATCACCAAGAAGAATGTTGTTATTGTCCAAGTGATTTAATATCCCCTTTTCCTTACTATTTTATGGAGGATGTTCGGAACATTACATTTCAAAAACTTGAATTGGGGGAAGAAATTGGGAACATTCCTATGATATTTACATTTCTATGATCATCTAAATTAAGGATAGGTCCTCTAATTTAGGAGTGGAATCGTCAACCCTGATGAGGGTGCCAATGGGAGAATATTTTTATGATAAGATCCTATAAAAATGTTCCTCTACCCACTAAAAATAAATTCCGCACTTTTATTTGTGATAATATATTAAAAAAATAGAAAAATAAAGGAGAAAAAAATCATTCATCATGAGGAATAATGAAGTCATCGAATTTGTTTGTAGACTACTCAACAAGCACTTCGGGGGAGCCATATTTCATCATTATATTAACCTACCATATGGGGGGAACATGTTAATACATGTAATATTTTTGAATATTGATATCTAAAATATACATCACTTAAATTATTGGGTTGGTTTCATAATTTGAATCTGGTTGTTCCCAAATATGTCTCTGTCATGGGACAAACACATCATTATGAATATGTGTCCAAATTTCTCTAACATCATTAGGAATATCCCACTATAACTCAAACACATTGGGCCACACCTAATCTAAGGCTTCCCTAGTAGATTGTGTGGAGGACTCGATACATCCAAATTTCATTCTCTTTAGTTCTCTCAATTTTTGTCAAAGGATAGAGACAATTAAACAAGATTTACTCTTGATTTTAGAGACTAAAATGACAATGATTGACCAAAACTAAGTATCCATTTCAATCCTAAATGTCTAACTTGTCTATGCACACCATTTCGTCGATGATCTCAGGGCCTAACCACTATGTAACTCTCAATTCTGATGGACATTATTAACACATTTTTATTGACTATAATAAGTAACATATTTTGATTAAGGAACACTCATGGTCTTGTCCCCTTAAGGAAATGAATAAATAAAATCTCAATCATACCCATATTAGAACCTCACAAATGAACCTAATATGGGAAGCATTATCGCAATTAGATACATCTCATGAACCATATAGAACCAAAGTTGTCATGCTACAATAGGATGAATTTCTAATCAGACATGTGTATAATGGGAAATGGTTAATTATTGAAGTCACTAGAATTGAAATGGATATATAAAGGTCTATAGTCCTCATATATTAATTCACCATCTATCCATATCACCATTACATGCTCTCTGAAGGACCTCACATATGACATGATCTAATAAACACCAGGACAATTTTTGGTAACGATCTCTGTTGGTAGATCCCCATTTGGAAAAAATAAAAAATCTATGACATGGTTAATAATATTTAGATCTTACACGTGATTCAATTACTAGATATAGATTCCATAGACAATTTTATTTTTTTTTGGAATTGACATTGTTGGATTTTAACCTCACATAACATATTATATGTAAAAAAATGTGTGCAATCCATCTGCAAAATATATAGAATGGTCCATACATTTGGTAGGGGTACATACCTAGATAATGGGAACATCTGAATCCCTATAAATGTATAATAAACAAATAACAAATTCATTGTGTGTTAAATGATATTTATTAGTAAGTGGAATCTATCTTATGATTATCTATGGTATTAAGTGTATTTTTTATTTATATTCTTTCTTTTCAACCCATGTAGAATCAAAAATACTAGTGGGATTCTCATATTATTTAAACTCCACTAATTTTTATCTCATAAATTATGCTCTCATACATTCTAGTTTGGATCCCCATCTTGGGAAGGGGTCTCAATCCTCTATCCTTAAAATAGATTGGTGTACCATAGAATCAAAAAATATAGATAAATAATACTGTGGCTCTAACTTGGGTTATAAGGATTTGGGTCTGAAGAACATGAGTTATGATGGATGAAACACATCGAGGGATCTATTACCTTATTAATGAATGAACTTACATAATAGATGTTATTGGAATTTTTTTATATTCCATGAATAATGAGTTTTTCATGTAATTATTAACCCTTGAATAAGTACACCCATCAGTAGCCCGTGTTAATAAAAATAAAATTTCTCATAGTCTAGATACTTGTGGTCATAATTTTTAAGTTGTTTTTCTATAATATATAGGATAAAATAATGCATTATGTTGTAATGTGGGTCAATAATGTTAAGAATATCCCTAACACATGAAATGACACATTTATTAGACACCAAAAATATTTTATTTTTCATTAGAAATTTGAATGAGATGTTTGTGATGTTTTAGATAATATTATCAATAAAAATAGGTGAAATTATATTTTGAATGGTTCCATTATTGTAAGGTGATCTCGCAAAGAAGGAAGGCCACCTTACATAGGTACCCCAAAAGGCCACCACATACATGTGCCCTTTATGAGGCCATCTTACATAGGTTCCTCAATGAATTAACCAAAAACCATTTCCCATCAAAGGTCACCCCACATTGGTTCCCATTCAAGGGAACCTTACATAGTTTACCATCCATAGTCTGCTCAAGAAGGTTGCCCAATGAGTCCACATCATGTAACCACCCAAATATTTCACTCCTCTTATGCTAACAATGAAATTATAAAGTAAAATAATTCATGATGTGTTCGAAGGGATTGCATGATGAGATAAAATATGTAAGAGATGTAGTGTGAGTGTAAAAAATTAATTTTGATTAGGAAACACTATTTATAAGCACGACATTGCCTTCATGGGATTCACTATATGGAAAATACTATGAAGAAAAACCCACATGAAAAACTTTTACAACCACAATGCACAAAACCCTACACAACCCATTGACACATGTAACCATTTTAGAGAACAAAAGTAGAAATTCTCCACAATCCCGAATGTAAATAGACATGAAAAATTTCAGACTAATTATCGAAGGATTTACCACTAATAATATTAATCTCTACCTTAGGATCTGACCCTCCTATCAATATTAGATCCAATATTGAGTGGTGGGGATTTTTTATTGATACTCCCATTTTATATCTATGTTCAAATGATATCAAATTATATCTCTTTAAGAAACATAGATAAGTGAAAGGTTGATAAAGATGATGGAAATTTTAAATTCACCCAAATTAATGTGCAGGGAATATGTTCTCACCCATATCTAAGATGCGCGAGTCATGTGCATGGCCAACCAAATTGTGTAGGTGAACCTTTCTCGGTTCACCGATGATTCCCTCATAAAATCCAACATGTGTGGATGTCAAACACATAATAATTTTTATTAATACATATTTCTCCCCGGGTCCCAATATTTCCACTAAATAGGACCCTTGGTCCATTTATTTAGAATAGGATGGAATAATATAAATAAAAAGGAATCAGTTTGAATCAATGTCCACTCTAGTATTCTCCTATGTCTTCAAAACCCAAAAGGTAGTTATTTAAGATCTAAAAGGATAAAAATTAATAGTATTCCAATTGATTGGGTTCAAAAAGTCATATTAAGGGGTTCACAAAGGGAAACATCCCCTAGTACAAGAAAAATTGGTTAAAGACCCCATCTTATGCCTAAGACTATACAGGAAACTCCAAGAAGGTTGTGAGGAAACCATTGGAGGTTCGACCAAGGTCTATATAGTTTCCTAGGATTCCCCTCCAACAAAAGTTTTCTCTTGATCACCCAATTCGGCCATACAAGAAGAATGTATAGTCCTACACGATCCATCCAAGGTGAAGCACCTATAGATCAACCACCACTAAAATCAGTGAGACCGTTAATCGCACTAAAGTCCAACCTATGAAATACACATTATCCCACACTAACATAACTAATTTGAGACACTTTTCGAGCCCTATATTCATGTTCTCAATGACATGGAACCTATTTTCATGGATCCTTCATTTAATAGGTACCTAGTTATGACTGCCCTTAAAGCCTCCAGAAATGTATGATCAGATCACTTGAAACATCAATGTGTTCTCTCTATTATGTATTATTAATATAATCTATGTACATAATTATACTATATAATAGGTGGGATCATTACAGATTTATCTATTATAAACTCCATTATAAAAAATGATTCTATCCTTAAAGATAATGCGAGATGGATTCATAGGATGTGAAACTATATCTATGTCCCAAAACATGAAGAGTTTCAGGTCATGTACATATGGATACATAAGTTGTCACTATTGAGGCATTAAAATAAGAATGGATACAATATAATCTATGCTACATATCTTCCAAATCCAAGACGTCAAACACTAGTGGATAAAAGAGTATTTTTGGCTTTATATATCTTTTTCCTCCTCTTGTTTCTCACATAAAAAAACGACTCATGTGAGCTTTGAGGTTAATGATAATCATGTCATATACATTCCCAAATACCTATCTCAATACATATTCCTTTTCCAGATATTTGTATCTCTTTAATAGAGTCTTTCTATAAGGTTTAATCCCCAAAAACATGTTACAATCCTCTCAAAGGGTCATATACCCTATGGTAAGAGCCTTGAAAAGGCCATATTCTTGAGTATGAAACCATATGGTCCTTCAACAAAGGATTAATCTCTAAAATCCCAAACAATGTGGGATTTAATTATTATTTAAATGGGAAATATATGAATCCCCCTTGAGGTTTAAACCCATAACCTGAAACTGACCCAATCATACCTCGTCTATATCCCCTTTGGGGTTATATCTATCATGGAGGGATATATTACTTCTAGACTTTTTCATCACTATCCTTATTGAGATACATTACCCATAAGATCATGCAACCACTTATGATCCCACATCCTTTGAAGGTCCCTTGGGAAACTTCTGTGTAACTCTGAAATATTCCTTTGCTAGTCACCTCACTCTTAGATATCGGTTCCACAGAGCATTTAACTAATCGATTTGGTCCTTATGACCTAACCTCAAAATGAATGATGTTCCCGGTTAAATTGAACCAAACTACATGGGTTATGATACCATTCATAAGTATATGTTAGAAAACCTTTTCACGGGCTTGATCGAAGCATAAAAGTAATCCATGTATCACTCTATGTTATTAAATTCAAAAGAATCCCCATTGTGTGGCCTAAAAACAGCATCATGATTTTGAACTACATAAGAATATATAATTTGTTCTTACAAAAGGGTAACATCGATGGAGATCCTAAGATATATGTAATTTTATTAATTGATAAATAAAATTATATACATATAGATGACTGTGAATATTATGCATGATAACTATTGATTTTCGACACATGGGAGACCATTTTCCATAATTATAATTTTAAAATGGAATCATAAATATGTCTTAAATCTGTAAGAGTGTCACATAAGAGACAATAATGCCCACCAAAAAGGTGTTATGGGCCTGTATTCCAATCCAAACAACCAATATGAGTTCCTATTAGTTATTGGGTAAATTTAACAATGTCCACTTACCTTTCAAAAACATTGTTGTGAGGCATCAAAAATAATGGAATGGGTGGGTGTTTCTAGTTCTAGGAATAAACCCCATAATAAATTACTCAAAAAATAATTTGATGTAAAAAGGGTGTGTTTGATGTGAAGGTTTATTACACCACCAACAAAAAAATAAATTCAAATCCAGCTTTATTTCCAAAAAATATGTAGTGGATTTTTTGAATGAAAGAGACACATATAACTAGGAAACATGTAGTATCACATAAAGTCACATTCTAAACACGTGGATACCTTTTTCATATATTCTCATAAAAAATAATGTTAAAATAAATCAACAATAAGTACTAATTTTTTTTAAAAGGTAAAAGGCTTTTTATTGAAAAGCAAAAAGTTACAAAAGGCGAAAAGATGGAATTATTTTACAATCTCTATCAAACAAAGATAAGAAATCAGCAGGTAAAGAGCCCAGCCAAGTCATGGTATGATGAATGCCTTTGTTGGCAAGAGCATCTGCAATAGTATTCGCTTCCCGATAGGCGTGAGTGGCTGTGTAGTCAATCCCATGTAGAGAGTTGAGACAATTCATCCAAAGAGTGGTGAGAGACCAAGCCAGATGAATGGTACCATTCCAGATGGCATGAATGATAGTAGTAGAGTCGCTTTCAATCCAGAGTTTTTTCCAGCCTCTTTGAAGGGAAAATTCAACGGCGTGGATGACACCCAGCATTTCAGCTTCCAGGGAAGAGGAATGGCCACAGCCAGCATAGAAGTAACCCTGGCAAAGACCAACCGAGTCGTGAAAAATAGCACCACAACCAGCATGGCCTGGGTTACCTTTAGAGGCACCATCAACATTCACTTTGATCCATCCCGACATCGGTGATTGCCAGAATAATTCAAATGAACGTTTGGTCCGAGGGAAGACGCCGGGCACACGAAGGTGACGAAGGATCTCAAAATCACCCACCGAGTTGGTGCAACCGTTTTTTTGAATGGAAGCAGCTTCATGAATCACAATAAGAATTTGCGATTTACCTGCAATTAGACTAAATGAGCGCTTATTATGAATGATGTCATTTCTAGCATACCAGATCACATGAAGCAGTTCTACCACCACCGTAAGCAGAAGATTTTTAACCTGAGGAGAGGAAACATAGCTAGTGCACTTGTTAAGGGATAAGAAAATAGTGTCAGAAAGGGACCATCTGCAATTAAATAAGTCAAAAACATAATTCCATAAAGCAGATGCCATCGCACACGACAAAAATAGATGATCTGCATCTTCCCTATGTTGATTACACAAGCGATTAATGGAGCAGAGTTGAATGCTAAAGGCTTGAAGACAAGCTTTAGTGGGTAATCCATTATGGTCAATTCTCCAAATGAGAGTAAGCGTAGAAGGTTTTATCCACAGATTATCAAAATGGCTCACCCAATGTAAAATAGAATCAGTTTCAGAAAAGTGATGCTGGTAGAAGTTTTTGGAGTCAAAGATTCCATTCGGGGCAGGTTCCCAAACAAGGAAATCACCATTAGAAGAAAAATGATGATCATCAATGATCTACGCAATGTTATCGGGGAGAGAATGCATGTGATATTGTAAGACATCATTTATGGAAAGATTATAGTCATCGGGAGTGATGTTAGGTAGTAATAGAGATATCAAGGGGTTACCACACCATTTATCGCACCAAAAATTAATGGAAGAGTCAGCACTAACAATCCATCTAGAATTTTCCATGATCTTCTGATACGAGTCTCTAATCGAGGGCCATATTGAAGAGTTAATGTAGTTGAGCTTCCCATTTAAAAGCTTGGTGGGGAATCTATGGTTCAAGAAATCAGAAGCTTTGGAATTACCATTGATAATACGCCAAGTAAGACGTGCTTGGAGATCATTATTGAACATCTTTAAATTTTTAAAACCAATGCCACCTTTGACGAGAGGTTTGCAACAGGTTTTCCCAGGAATAGTGACAAGTTTTCTTTCAAGAATACTACCCGTCCATTTGAAGTTTTTGATATAGGTATTGATCTTCTTAAAAATGCTGGCGGGCCATTTGTAAATCATCATAGTGTAAACCATCATAGAGACAATGGTCGATTTGACTAGACAAATCCTGCCAGCCATAGAGAGGGATCTTCCTTTCCAGGTAGAGAGTTGGTTTACAATTTGCTCAGTGATATTAGTGAAGTAGCTAGCCTTAGGACGACCCCAAAAAATTGGAACACCTAAATAAGCGAAAGGGAGGAGTCCCTCTTTAATTCCAAGGTAGGAAGTAATGGTATTTTTTCTTTGGACAAGAAAGTTCTTTCCAAAATAAATATATGATTTATTCTAGGATATCGATTGACCAAAGACTTCCTCATAATGATTAAGAGCATGTTTTAAGACATGAATATTCCTTTGATCCCCCTTAAGAAAAAGAATGATGTCATCAGCATATAAAAGGTGGGTAGGGATATTTAAGTTCCTGGAAGCTTGTATGGGCTTCAGGGATCCTTGAGCAACCAGACTATTTAGAAGTCTGCTTAGATAGTCCTCAGCAATGACAAAGAGGATGGCCGATAGGGGGTCACCCTGCCTGACACCTTTAGAACAGTTGAAGAAGCCCCTAGGAGAGCCATTGATTAGAATAGAAATATAGGCAGATCTGAAAAGAGTTTTCAGTCTTCCAATGAAAGAGTCTTGGAATCCAACGTTTTTTAAAACCCTGAAGATGAAATTCCAGTCAATAGTGTCAAAGGCCTTTCGGATATCCAGTTTAATGGCCACACACCCCCTTCTAGTGTTTTTATTAAGACTATTGGTACCTTCCGAGGCCAGACAGATGCATTCCTGAATGGCCCTACCTTTAATGAATCCAAATTGATTCCATAAAACTATTTTGTCACAAATGGGCGCCAGCCAATTTGCAATTATTTTAGTAATGATCTTATAAACAGTATTAATTAGAGAAATGGGTCTGAATTAATGAATCTCCGAAGCATTTTCAACCTTAGGTATTAAAACTAAAAATTGAGCGTTAATACCATGAGGCAGAGAACCATGGGAAAAAAAGGTTTTAACAAGGATACAAACATCCTTTTGGATAATGTCCCAATGCTTTTGGTAGAATCCATTATTGAACCCATCCGGACCAGGTGAACTGTCTGGAGTAAGGCCAAAGACAGTATCTTTAATTTCTTGATCAAGCGGTGTACTTAAAAGAGTTTCATTGTATCTATCATCAACCAGTAAGGGGATAATATTGGTCCTGTTGTCAATATTTATGTCCGGACTGTTAAAAATGTTGTAAAAGTATGAGGTGACATGATCCGTTATGGCTTCTTCAGTACTGATGAGCAAATCATCATGAATAAGTTTGGTAAGAGGACGATTTTCCATTCTTATTCTTTGAAGACAATTATAAAATTTAGTATTACGATCTCCATCAACACACCAATTAGTCCTAAACATTTGTTTATGAAGGTTATCCGTAAAAGTGAGCAAAGAATTAAGTTTAAGGGAAAGGTTAGCTTCCAGCTGAGGATCCAAACTGAAATCAGAAATAGTGTTATTTATCCATAAATCAGAAATAGTGTTATTTATCCATAAAATTTAGTATTACGATCTCCAATATAAACATTATTTCCTAATAATTAGAAACATAGTAAGGGTTATTTATCCATAAATCTTTTAATTTTTAAAAATATCACATTACTATTTAGTAACTATTGTTCTTTATTACAATCATTCAACATATGCTTCCAAATTCTTATGAAAAAATATTACCTAATAATAATTAGATGTTTTATGATTCTTATAACAATAATATCAATAATAAAAAAATTGTAAGACATAATTATTTAATCCTCATACATAAACTCTTAAATCATTCCACATTAATCATTGGTATAACATAGACCCTTCTAGGTTTTAGGTATCAACACCTTTATTAGGGAATTGAATCATATAATGAATTTTTTTTCAACAAATAATTTATTTAATTCCTCAAAAATAAATTTCCCTATAAAATTTATTTCTAAATATAAAAAATATCACTTTCCAATGAGAAATTATCTTCTGTGCCTTTTCCTAAATCTTCAATATGTAGGTTATTAAATCTTCTTTTCTCCTTGAACCTCATGGTACTCAGGTTTTCCTTTATTTAGTTCATTTGAAATAAACATATGTTTAGGTTGTGAATAATATATAAATATATATCTAGGAATAATCCTTATTTTTCGAAATCCATCTCCCACAATAATTAGTTTCTTCATATGATAATAATGTCATTTTCAGTCGCATTCAGCGTTGAAATAGTTCTATCAGGTACTAAAAATTGCATAAAATAAAAAATCATAGTATGTAATAAAATAATCATAGTTATAAATCATATTAAAATTAAAGTAATGTATTAGTTAAATAAATATTTTTATAGTCGTTTCAATATATTACACTTCAAAATTAACAGAGGTCATCCACTGTCAATAGCAATTCAAATCCTTCAAAATGGTTAGAAATTAAAATGATAATTATCCAAGGAATATCCTACAGGAGTATCAAAAATGGTGCACAATAAGTGACCATTCACCATGTAGCACAATGATGGCCAAGATATACTCGGCATAATCAATTTAGGGTTAGAATCCCTAGATTCATATATGTTAGAACCATGTCTAGTAGTAGTATCCATAAAAAGATGTGTTTCATAAAAAGAAAAGCCAATCACAATATTAAAAAATCATTGTAATATTATCCCATATGTATAAATATCATCATAATCTGTTCTAGGGTTGGCTACCTAATATTTTTTTTCCATAATATACCTCTATAGTTTTAAATAAACATTCCCAAATATCCTATGTAATGAAATTAACTACTATTTCCCATATCCAATGGTAAAACTATTAAATTGGCATTACATACAAGGTGTCACACCTCCCATGATTAATTATATATGTAGTTCTAAAAGTTATATAAATTAAAAAAATATAATATTACATTTTGGAAAATACAATTCAAATTTTTATTTTCATTAATAACATTATTATTCCTTCTTACAGAACCTTACATATCAATAATAGTTTTATTCAAGGAATCCAAAGGAAATTAAATATAATAAATGGTTAATCTGAAATGATATATAAGGGAATGCGCAAAATGAAAGAATTCATAAAATATATAAGGCATGAAAAATATTATAGAAATAAATGATGAAAAATATTCAATATAAAAAATTTCATGATGCTAAAACATACCCATTGAAATCATAACGTAATCTCTTGGATATGAGTAACTTATTTCATAATAATGGAATATATAATTTTAGACATCTTAAATATGCCATTGAGGCCGAATTTCAAGAAATATTACATAAATGGATAAGGAATTAGAAAAATACTCAACCTATAATATATAATGAGACCTATTTATGCATTTAGGGGCTCTGTAATTTTCATATTCACATATCACATAATAGTTATAATGAATTTATCATCTAATATAGAATAAAATATAATCAAAATTTCATAATAATAAATAGTTATACATTATTAATAACATGAATATATAATTTCAGTACACTCTCAAAACAAAATGAACTTTATAAGTTTTCTATATAAAAAATGTGGATAGTATTGTTATATTATATCCATATTAGTGTATAAAATTCATTAAAGTTATTGACCTTGAAGGAAAAAACATTAAAAAGATCATTGTAAAATTTCTTGAGGAAAATGCCTTTATTATTTTCAAATATGTTTTATTGTAATACAAGAATTTAAAAAAAAATTGAACATAATTTTGTTTTAAAATAATGAAGGAAATATGAAAATTTTTCTTCAATGAAAATATAATTCATGATGGTGGGAAAATCCATTTTTTTGTTTATGTTAAAACGAATATTTTGTTCCCATATTGTTGATAAAGTAGCCCATTTGTACAATTAGAAAAATATTAATTTTAATTACTTTTAGAATATCTATAACATGGGTAAAAATGTATTAAATAAATAATTGGAGAATATTTAAAATATTTAGAAAATATTTTTTAAGAAAAAATTTTCATGGATGAAAAATATTCCCATACAAATTGAAAACAAATTTGGTTTTCAATATAAAAAATTATTTTAGTGTCCTGATTAGATATAAAGAGAAAACAATATAGAAAACATGTATTATAAAGATAAAAAATTAGGATATAAAAATATATGGTGATTAAGATATAAATTTCACATAATTTCTCTAGTAGATATTTAACATTAACAATATAGAATTATAATGAGACTATTGAATAAGTCACTACCTAAATTTTGAATTTCTGGATAAGAACTTGTAAGATCGTGTAGGATAAAATTATATTTTTTATTTATCTTCAGAAAATTCAAATATATACTCATAATATCAGATATTATCCTCTTATAACATTTCAACACCTACTATTTAATAATTCATTAACAGAATCATCATTTACAGTTGCTAACTATTTTGTTATTAATGTATGTTTTTATTTAGTGGTTTTGGAGTTTCAAAATTTTTCATGGTTAAATAATGTCAAGAATATTAATCATGATTTAAATATAATATATATTAACTATAAATATATAAATTTAGAATCTTCATTGAGTGATGGTCATGAAAAATAAATCACATTGCTTCATGTTGGTAGTAGTCCACACATACACATATATGGAAATACCGTTTTTTAATATTTGGTAGGGTAAAAAGATTAATTGTATGTTATTTTCCATGAAAAATAACATTTCAATATTATGAAATATATTCATCAGTTCCATATTTATAACCATCCAAGTAAATTTTTGATGAAAAAATTACACTGGTATGTGGAGATGGTAAGTCTTGCGTACCGAAGAGTGATATTATCACTATCATCTTTATGGAAAATAGGTTAGAAATTTATGAAATATATTAATAATAGAATATATGTTTAATTATGATATTGTAAATATTATTTTAGGATAGATATAATTTATTTAGAGGAAGTTGAAGAAGAAATATATTTGAAATATTTGGAGAAGATGATTACCTCTTCTTCAGCAGGAATCCATTAAATTCCTGATTAAAAACCAATGTAATGGAATTTTAGGATGTTAGTAACCATTTATTCATGTATAGGGAATTTTATAAGAATAATAGGTAGGTTTTGGTTGATATAGGTTTGTCATGTTTTCTTAACACATAGAAACAATGGGTGGCTTTTTATACTTAATGAAATGACACACATGTATTTAATTAAAAGATATAAATATAATAAAGTAATTTTCATTTAAAAGTGAAAACATGTAGTAATAATTTAGAATCTATGATAGTATATGTTATAAATACCTTAATCCAATATAATTTGTATATATTTATGTGGTATTTTAAACACTATAATTCATATAAACCCCCCATTAGACATTTCTAGCCTCAAATGTTGTAATAATTGTTTTAATATTAAAGGGTTATAATTTTAATTATAATTTATATATTGGACCACAAATTAAAAATGTATAATATTTTAGAATATTTATAATCATATTTTTCTTATTTTATGATTTTTATGATTTTTTAATAATTTAATAAAATATTATATAACCGAAATAACTATTAAACTTCTATAAAGATCTAGTAACATAATTTCACATTACGGACATCAATATAGAGTTGTAATTATAATATAACCCATTTAATAATAACCAATATATTATTTTTAAATTTAATGTTATTTTAAAATCATAATTTATCCTAAATACATAATATTTAATGTATATAAATTTTTTTAATTTGATTTTTCTATGGTGCGTATAAGCATTATGCCACCATTGTATAAAAATTTAAGGTAATTATTTAAAAACTTAAAATTTTAAATAAAATACGATCATGAAAATGATTTCATTAATACCACTATAAATTTTAATACTCATTAAAAACTTATTTTTTTTCTATGTGAACATATAATATAATATAAAAATAAATAGAGTTACATTTTTCTATTTTTTTAATAGAAATTTTATATAGGTAATTATAAAAGAAAACAGAATCCAAGTGAAAACAATAAAGAAACATATATTTTATAGATTATCTCTTCTCATATAATAATTTAAATTAAATTATTGGGGTGAATTTAAATACTTTTTAAATTAGTTCTACACTTAATTATATTCACTTAATATTTATTGTGGTCATAACTATTTAGTATAGATACTTTTCATAATGAAAAAAATAAATCATCACCATTAATAAATTTTAATATTATTATTCCAAAATTGGAATCATTTTTTCAATATTCATTCTCTAGAAACCAAGAAAATTAATTTAATAAAAAATGAAAAATATAATAAAATGTACTTTTTTAAATAGTGCCTTTTATGTTTAATTATATTTTTATACCCACATCATGTATAATTTTAATAAAAACTATACAAATTGAATTATTTTTTTATTACAATAATTAAACATCAAATCAAATATAAATAAAAAATTTTATTCAAAATATTATAAATGAATAGGAAATCATTTAAAAAAAATTATTATCACTATTCCCCAAAAAATCAACATTTTAAGGGAATTCCCAAAAATTAACTCATAAGATAACAATAAAATGATGATATAAAAAATGATATTAATTTTGCAAAATGTACTTTATAAAAGGTATTTATATTAATTGTAATATTTATACACAGAAATAAATATTATGGTTTTTTAGAATACATATTTTTTAAGAGTAAAATAAATTTACTATAAATTTAGAACTTATTTCCATAAAATTAATTAATACGACTATATCATGATGAAATATTATAAATATATTTAATAATAAATTTACTTATATTCATAAACAAATATCACACACTATATTATAATGGTCACATTTAAATAATAAAATTTTTATTTTATATCACAATTCACCTAAATCTCAGATTGGTTGTTAAAATAACTATCATGCATAATATTATTTTAAACTAAAATTTTGAGTTTTCATACTATAAGAATTATTCCCACAGGAATAATGTACCTTTAGGAGATGTCTAGATCTATTTGGGAGTTTGAGTTTTTACACCAACCTTGGAGAGCCTGCTTAAGAACATTCATTTTATATACACAAGCGAAAGAATACTTATGATGCTTCATGGAGTTCCAAGTGTTATAAATAAAGGTAACAAAATCAAGATTCAAAGACCATGCATTATTAAACATATGTTTAGAACTAAATGGCTTACCGATGGTGATTGTAATACTAAATTTTATCATTTCCTTCAAATAATTAGAAAGGCCAGTTGTCCTCTTTCTATGCTTCTTCATAATGACTTGGTCATTGACACTGAAGAGGCCATAACAGATCATGTTACCTCGTATTTTTATAATATTCTAAATGGACCGGACAGAAATGTTGATCTTAAACCTAACATCATTCCTTTATTGGTTGATGAAGGAGACAATAATTTCCTATTAAGCACTCCCTTCGATCATGATATTAAAGACATTGTTTTTGGTCTAAACCCAGACAGTGCTCCTACCCCGGATGGTTTCAATAATGGTTTTTTTCAAAATCATTGGGATATAATACATAATGATGTTTGTAACCTTGTTAAGACCTTTTTCACTCATGGATCTCTTCCTCATGGTATCAATGCTCAATTCATAACTTTAATACCCAAAGTGGAGAATGCTGCTGAGATTCATCAATTCAGACCTATAGCTCTGATTAACTCTATCTATAAAATTATCACAAAAATTATTGCAAATATACTTGCACCTATCTGCAATAGAATTATCTCTCAGAACCAATTTGGCTTTATCAAAGGGCGATCCATTCAGGACTGCATTTTTCTTGCTTCTGAATGTACGAATACTTTAAACAAAAAAAACTATGGGTGGGTTTGTGGCCATCAAACTAGATATTAGAAAGGCTTTTGACACCATTGATTGGAATTTTATTTACAAATTCCTTATAAATTTTGGCTTTAATGATCTCTTCATTGGTAGAATTAGGACTCTCTTCCACTCGGACCACATCTCTATCCTGATTAATGGTACCCCTCGTGGTTTCTTTAAATGCACTAAAGGTGTTTGGCAGGGTGATACCCTATCTTCCATCCTTTTTGTCATTACTGAAGATTACCTTAGTAGACTCATAAACCACCAGGTTGAGCAAAACTTGATTAAACATATTCAGGTGGCTAGGAAGTTAAATGCCCCCACCCATCTTTTATATGCGGATGATATCATCTTATTCATAAAATGGGATCAAATAAATCTTCATGCCCTCCAGCAAACTATATCACACTATGAGGATGTATCTGGTCAAGCAATTTCCTCGGAAAAATCTTATATCTATTTTGTAAAGAATTTTCCTGTAAGAAGGAAATCTAGTATTATAAATTACCTGGGTATTAAAGAGGGATTTTTACCCTTCACTTATTTGGGTGTTCCCCTATTCTGGGTCGTTTTAAAGCTACCTATTTTTCTAATATCATTTCTCATATCAAAAATCAACTAGCTAACTGGAAAGGGAAGTCTCTCTCCATGGCTGGTAGAATCTGTTTGGTCAATTCGACCATTGTTTCTAAAATGGTATATTCCCTTATGGCCTATAAATGGCCCGTTGGTATTTTTAAGAAAATTAATACTTACCTTAAAAACATCATTTGGTCTGGAAGAATTTTTGAAAAGAATATTATTACTATTCCATGGAATTCTTGTTGTAAACCCATTGCTAATGGTGGAATTGGTATTAAGAATTTAAAGTTGTTCAATGATGCTCTTCAGTCATGCCTTAATTGGCGCATCATTATCTCCTCTTCTAAAGCTACTGAATTTCTAAAACATCGGTTTTTCTCTAAGATTTTAAAAGGAAATATTAATTCATTAACTCTTCCATCTGGCCTTCCATCCAGGACTCTTACCACAAAATCATGAAAAATTCTAGATGGATTGTCAGTGCTGATTCTTCTAGAAATGTTTTGTGTAGAAATTGGTGTGGTAGCCCTCTGAAATCTTTGTTACCCTATTGTAATCTTCCTGAAGATACTAATTAGTCTATAAAGGAGGTCTTAAAATCTCCTGATGGTGATCACCCTGATATTATAATGCAAGCCATTGAGAATTACACTTTCTCTTCTGCTGGTGATTTCCTTTTTTGGGAGCCTTCTCCTAATGGCATTCTTGATTCCTAAAATTACTATAATTATATTTTCTCTGATCATGATCCTAATTTTTCCTGGGTGAACCAATTTAACAAACCTAGGATTAAACCTTCTAGACTCACCCTTATATGGTGAATTACGCACAATAGATTACCAATGGAAACTAGTCTCCAAACCTGTGGTGTTTCTCTTTGTTCTAAATGTCGTCTATGTAACCAGCACAGGGAAGATGCCAATCATCTATTCCTATCTTGTGCGATGGCCTCCACTCTTTAGAACAACATCTTTGACCTTTTTAATTGCAGAAAGACCATTAATGACTCTATTTCTTTCTTACTTTGTAATTGCACCAGACATGATGCCTCTCTACAGGTCAAAAACATGTTTCTTGCGGCAGTGGCGAAACTCCTGCATGAACTCTGGTATGTTAAAAATGATCTTGTTGACAATAATCACACTTTCAATCTTAATGCAGGGATGTCCTGAATTCTTCTTGCGATTCATGAAGCAGCCTCAACTCAAAAGGACTATTGCGACAACTCTGTTGGTGAATTTATGGTCCTTCGACATCTTAATGTTCCAGGCATTTTCCAGAAGCCGAAACGCACCCTTGAGGTATTCTGGAAATCTCAAATGCCAGGATGGATCAAAGATAACGTTGACGGTGCTTCCAAAGGCAACCATGGTCCTTCCAGTTGTGGTCCTATCTTCAGAGACTAAGCTGTTCAATGTCAGGGCTGTTTCTTTGTTGGATGCGGTCACTCTTCATCTCTGGAGGCAGAAATGCTCGGTGTCATTCATGCAGTTGATTTTTCTCTTCAAAGAGGTTGGAGAAAACTTTGGATCAAAAGTGATTCAACCACTATCATTCATGCCATCTAGAATGACAACATCCATCTAGCCTAGTCACTCAGTGCTCGCTGGATGAACTGCCTTAATTTTCTCCAAGGGATTGATTATATAGCTACTCATGCCTACCGTGAAGCAAATTCTGTTGCTGATGCTCTAGCTAACAAAGGAGTCCATCAAAGCATGACTTGGCTGGAATCTATTCCTCCTGACCTTTTATATCTTTTTGATAGAGATTTTAAAAAAATCCCTTCCTTTCGCATCTTGTAATCCTTCTCTGCTTTTTAATAAATTATGCTTTGGTCTTTGACCAAAGCATTACCTTTAAAAAAATACAAACCCCATAACCGTGAAGGTTTACAGTCATAGAAGAATATATTCATAAGAAATATAATTCATGGGTGATATAAAAACTATCTTAATAATATATTCTATAATATTAAAATTAGTATACATACGGTACAGAATACATATATTTATAACCTATGAAAATGAATCATATGAAAGGATAATCTCATATAGTCCAAAATGATAAACATTATATATATCAATATATGATTAAAAGTGAGCATATTAGAAGAATAAGGGTACATGAACATGATAATAACTTATGAAAGAATATCTATAATTTCATAGATTATAAAACATGTTTCTAAGCAAATAGTTTTTTCATAAAAAATCATATGAGTCATAAGAGTATAGAATCATAAAATCTAATAATATGTCATAAGAGCTTATCATAATCCTAAGAAACAATTAGTCAGTATAAATATAACCATAAAAATCCATTTATTTGTATTAAATCTCTAACAATAATCTAATATTGAATAGTTTCTCATAGATTATTAGGTTCACTCTAAATTCCCATCATTTATGTATAGAAAACTCATTACCTAGACTATCATAGCGGAAAATATACCTTACAAGATAGGGTTCACTCCCTATTCAAGTTCATATTACCTCATAAGGCACAAATATTTCACCAATTAAATAAATAGATATATTATCTTTCCCCACACCTCACATAATGAAGACCAGACAGAACTGTTCTTTAAGATCATAAAAATATTTATCATTTCATAAAAAATTAATTAACTTAGGGGAAATTGATTTGTTTCATGAAGTAATCTATAAAACATTATCATCATAATACATTAATAGAAATCAATTGGATGGTATTAGAATATAATATTTAATGTAAATAATATAAATCCATAAAGGATGGTGACATAGATTAAAAATATCTTCTATAAAATCATTTAAAATAAATTTCGAAAATGAAGTGAAAACATTCACTGTAATGTGGATAATTTTAGAAAATAAAACTATCAAATAAATTTGGACTTTATTTTATATATAAAATCACAACAACATGAAATGTAATTTACCTGAGTAAGTAAGCACATGATGGAGGGATAATCAGTTCATGTCGTGTCAGTTAAAAGGGAACATTCATTTCACACTTTTGTAAAAAAATAAAAATGGAATTATATAAAAAAATATTAGAAGGATTAAATTTAATTATTTATTAATTGATTAAATAGTAATAATTATTTTTTCAAAATAGTTATTTATAGATAAAACTTTAATAAAACTTTTATTAGAATATATATTGAATTGAATGATTCCTGATTGAAAAAAGGAAATATGGTCGGTTTTTAGAAGTAAAAAACATTTATAAGAAATTTAATTTTGAAATTGATGTCAAATAATGTTATAAATTAGCACCAAATATGTTAGAATAAGATAATAAAATATATGGGATTTAGGAGATATGTATAATATAATTTCAATCAATGAAATTTTATCACATACAATCTATATTATAAATGAGATAGTAATATAAACCCTTAATCCACGTCATGATTTCCATTATATGTTTTCATAAAATCTTTTATAATAAATTTATATTTATTATAAAAGAGACACTAAAATAATAATAATACCTGTATTAAAATATATAATTACATTATAATTTATAATAACAAAATTTTGAAACATTTCATAAGTAAAATCAACATTCCGGGTGTTAATTGCTTTGTTTCCCATGCATGTTTTGGGTTGATGGTTCTAGTCCATGCACTATGGTCACGGTTTAATAACATAAATTTTTTTAATAATTTCATACATAAATTATTTAAAGATCATATATTATTTTATAATCGTTCCTTCCTATTGGAGATGAAAAATTAATTAAATTAGTTCCTGGAGAAGACACTCTGTACGTATGTTGGAGTAGTGTTATATTTTTCCAAGAAATAGAAATAATGATAGGTAAGTAGTAATAATCATTAATATAATAATAATGATAATAATATAAAAAATTAATATATACTTATTAAAATTTTTATATTTACTATCATTCTTAAGAATAAATGAAAAATGAATCATATTTCATTGTGGAGATCGTAGCACACACATATGCACCAGTGATGTTATCATTTTCCAAAAAATATGATGTAAAATGGGATGATAATAAATTATTTTTAAATAATCATAATTATTATATATTTATCATTTATATTAAATAAATCTATTTATATAACCATAAATGATATATTCTTATGAAAACAATAGAAAACTTCTTGGGAATGGTAGTATGTTTTTATGCATGAGCATTGATTCAATTTTCCCTTATATATAAATGAAATAGAAAATGGATGTTACATTAAGATAAAAATAATTTTTTATGTTAAATATATGTATTCCATCATGTTAATATGGTTTTATAATATTTATATGATGTTCCAAGAAGTATCAAACATGGAATGGATCGGTAAAAATAATTACCTCTCCTTCAAGTATCATTCTTTATCCCATGCCTTAAGCCTTCTGGATATGGAATTTTGGTGGGATAAATAACTCTAGGATGTGGTTTATTGTAACACCCCAAGCTTCTACGGTACGCTTCTCTTTGAATAATGTGATAGTGTGTGTTGTACGCAACACTGAGTTCTAACACACCACAACTAATCAAACTAGCCGTTATGAATAGTAATACCTACTTTTTGAAATTATATATATTTTATATTTGAAAATGGACTTCATTTTTGGATTCGGAATATCGAATTTAGCCTGAGGTGAAATTTTGGTACATTTCGGATAACTTTCATATTTTGATGAATAGTGAAAATTACTAAGTTTTAATTAAAAACAACTTTTTTAATCAAAATAATTAATAGTGATAAATTATGAATTTGAGTGGTTTTAAAGTATATTTAGAATATATTTTTACCATTTAATATAATGTTGGTCATTGGACATAATTTTACAATTAAACCGAACATAAATGAGTGTCAATCTTTTGATAGTTATTATCTCTTAAAAACACGCTTTTTGTTTTGACAGCGGGAATTAATTTTAAATTAATTTCTGCCACTTCTGTGTTTTGAATTTAGGAAAATGGATTCCATATTTGGAATCAGGATGTTCAAATTGTGTAAATAGGTAACTTTTATTTTTAGACATTTTGAATAATTACTGCGGTAAATATTTTATTTACCATGGTTAAGGGTAAATCCGGTAAATAAGGGTTAAAAAATAATATTATAATAATACTAAATTACCCTAAAACGTGTCTTAACCCTATTGGTGGATACATGGTCGACCATGGGAATCTTTGGGTCTATTTTGGGACCCCATGGATCCACTTGTAAGTGATAATGACACTTTATTTTAATTAAGTTAAAATGAATACAAAAATGACACAAGCATATATCTTTTAGACAAACAATTGTTACATAGGGTTATATATGTTGTATTTTAGATTATAAATATTCATTAGAAAGATAAAAAGATTTCCTACATAATGATATTTTATTTATAATTTTTAGACAATAACTAATTTATTTTATTTATGACACAATGATGATGCAGTAATTACTATAATAGTGAAAAATTAACATAATTGATATTATAAATACCCAAATAAATATAATATGAAACTTTTAATGAATTAAACTAATTTTCTAGGATAATATGATATATTAGGATTGATTTAATTTACGTTTTTCGAAGTAATCAATCTGTTATGAGTTTCAAAAAAATAAACTATTGAATAGTGTCAAAATTGACATAAAAGAGTTCTTAAAACAAATATTATATTATTAATTTATATTAAATTCCTAAAAATCTAAGGTTCGGACAAGAGACTTATATCATGATAGGTTCATCATTAATGTACCACATGGGGGTCTCTTGGATGTATATAGTATGTTTATTAACCATATTATATAAAAATACAAAGAGACATTGTAAAAGTGAAACTAATTAACTTAGAGTTAATACTTAAAGATAAGGTTAATATAAGTACCCAAACCTGTCTAAATTATATTGGTTGAGTGGTTTTCGACCTATCCCAACCTTAACCTTTGAATAATAAGCTTTGTAGCCATTAGAAACCGAATATGAATTTATTATAAATTAATATTTCTAGCCTTTCCAAAGGTGCCCCTCACCCCTCTTATAAAAGGGCACTCCTCCTTCTCATTTCTTCACACCATCAAAGCCTTTTGGTTCGGCCAAACTCTGCCCAAATACTCTCCCAACATCCCTCAATACAACCTAGAGGCCTTATTTGGATCAGAAAGCCAACCTAAGGATCCCTTTTGATCAAATCAAAAGTAAGAACCCGAAGAAGAGGAAATGATTTCACCACCCTTCTCCAAGTTCATTTCTTCTTCCACTTCTTCTTCCTTTGTTCTTACCATTCGAAAATAATAACTCCAGTATCTCACATATAATGTGATGTTATTATAAATATGGTACAACCATATTCAGTATTCTATCCACCCTTTGAATAACATGTCACCATACGTGCGTACGTACGGACTACCGTCTCCACGTCGTGGTGTAATTGTTATTCAATATAATATTATTTGTATGGGTATAATAATGATGTGTAAATCATGTAAATAATAAATATAACATGTTAATTATTCTGTATATATGATATACCATCCATTTATATATTATTTTAATATCAAAAGAATGATATTGTCGCTCGTGCGTACGTACGGACTACCATCTCCACGAACGCGATGAGATTCATTCTCCATCGTATCCATTCAAGTATAATTATCATTTTATGATTTAAAAATGATGTTTAAGGACTAGATATCATTCTGGATATTAATAAGATACAACAACCATGGCTTATGTAACATAACATATAAAAGAAAATGAGTAAGTTAACTCCCGAAACGACGATAATTCTAAGATATTATTAACAAATCAATGTTAAAAGATCATATATGATATCATATGATTCTTGTATAATTTAATAACAACTATTTCACCATTATACAGAAGGTTAACCTACCCCAACCAAGGAAATGTACAAGGTAAGGGTTTACTTTACAACCTCTTCATTATCCAAGGTTGTTTATACGCAATAATCTACAGGGATCTCTTTATCATCCACATCCATGTTTCTTAAAAATGAATTTCAAAACATTTTTACTATTTACTAGAATATGAGTTAAAGTCATTTATACCCTTTTTGACTTTTATAAGTGGTTTATAAAGGAATCTTTCGGTCGTTTTCAAAACAAGGTCCTTTTTAACCTTTTCGACAGAATTATGGTAAGAATGTTTTTTAACTTATACGGCGGGTGCGGCTATTTTCCGCCGTTATAAAATCTTCAAAGCATCCCTTACAAGCTTATAAGAATATTTTCAAAGAAAATATTTTATTTTATATGGATCTTAAATTATTTCAAAATAAAAGGAGATATTTATTTAAAAAGAATTTTGATTTCATCTATGTCAACATCCTTTGATGGATTTTAAGATTATTTGAAGTTGATATATTATGATACAAAACTTCTATATTGTATTGAAGGTTTTGTGATATGTTTGACTGTGGATGTGCTATTTTTATACCATTCATAGTTTATGGTGAAAGTATTGACATTTCATATGCTAGTTTTAATATGAATGTTTATGTTATGTTTAAACCTTTTCATATGGGATTGCATTGGACTTAATATGTGACGGGTGGAGCCCACTATAGCTCCTCGATGCATCGGTAGGTATCATGAGACAAACTAGTGTCTTGGCACAAGGCCTTGACAAAATCTTATTTGTAGTCTTGGCACGAGGGCTTGGCTATGTGGTTATGATAGTCTGGCATTATGCATTCCAACATTATGAAAGTGGTTATTGATTTTTGCATGTGATTATTCGATTAGTAGAATATCCATGTGAATAAGTAAATGGCATTATTTCATTTTATTTATGCCATACCATGTTGAAAGTTCATATTTAAAAGGCTTTTGATTTAGTTATACATTGCCTTAAATGTTTATTCTTATTTATGAAAGTTTTCGCTATATTGTTATCCTTACTGGGCATTTGAGCTCACCCCTTTTCTATGTTTTATTTTTCCCAGGATGTGAAGAAGTAAGTTAGGAATGACCTGCAGGGATTTTATGAGGGGTTAATAGTGTGGATTGTGGAAACATTATGTTGTTGTAGTAGTTTTTCATTTTATGATATAATGTAAAACTTATGAATATATCTAGTGTTTCCAAGGCTACTAAACCAATCGGTCTTTCGAGATTTGATCTTTCTTGTGATCATTCCAATGTTATGTAATAATGCACCGACTCTGGGTAACTGGGGTCGGGGCGTTATAGTTGGTATCAGAGGAAGTTTAGTACAAACCTTGGAAGCTAGATTTAGATAAACTCTGATTAGAGCACGTAGACCTAAGATGAACTTTGAGGATTAGTATAGAAGAACTTCCTAGAATTTTGGTATTGTAGAGATTTTGTGAGTTTTCCGAGCAATACATCCCTGTCTGGATACGAGCAGGTAGAGGCGGCTCTGGCACAGATGTACCTAGGGGTAAAACCCGAAAACACCGCTTTGAGCTAGACTCGAACGGGAACTGGTGCACGACAACGGGCCTTGCTGCACTCTTGGTTACGACACTCCCGGGGGATATGCTTAGGATAACTCTCATTTTCTTTACAAATCATTTTGAAGGGATTATGAGTATATACTTCCTCAAAGAAAACATTCTTATGATTATGGATTATATCCATAAATAGTTCAATTTATGTTAAGTATTTTATAAGTATGGGATTATGTATTTTGATTCATAAACTGATCTAGTTTATGCCATTGTTTAGAAATGGCGCCTAGTGGAAGAAATGGAAACTGTATCAATGGACGCACTCCATGTAGGGATTTCCCTTCTACTCAAGATAATTATAGTGGGGCTGGTGATGCAACTGGTGCTGATCAGCTAATCACCATACTGGGACAACTTACTTAGGTTATGAATAATAACCTTACCCGTATGGAGCACCCTGATCCGCAGCGTGGAGGATAAATGTTAGATCTATTCATGAGGAAACAACCACCAACGTTCAATGGGAATACAAATCCCTTAGTAGCTGAGCAATGGATATTTTCCCTATAGAAAATATTTCAGGCTTTGGGGAGCAGTGAAAGGGAAAAAGTTATCATGGCAGGTTACCGCCTCACTGGAGATGCTGATCAATGGTGGTCATTGATTCAAAATACGAAGGAAGATGATGAAGTATCAAATATGGAATGGAGGGAGTTCAAAGATCTGTTTTTAGAAAAATACTTCCCTCGCGACCATCGAGCAGATATGGAAAGGCAATTTCTGAGTCTGAGACAAAAGGAGGATGAGAATGTCACAAAGTATGAGGATAACTTTACAAGGTTAGCGAGGTATGCTGGTGATTATATTCGTAACCCAAGAAGTAAGATTGATCGTTTCTTTGATGGGTTAAAACCATTTCTCCGTCGAGCGTTAGTCTCACAATCCTTTTCATCGTACGAAGACATTGTCTCATGTGCTATCAAGACCGAAAAGGAATTCTCTAAGTCTTATGACTTTAAAGCAAAGTAAGAGAAGAAGAGACTTGCTGATCAATATGGGAATGGAAATAAGGGGAAGAAGGGAAAGGTTGAATATCCATCTTGTGGTAAATGCGGGAAGAAACATCCTGGTACTTTCTTGAAGGGAATGGGAGTCTGTTACAAGTGTGGTGAAAAAGGCCACCAAGCTCATGATTGCAAGGGGAAGAAGGAAGCTACCAACGTTCAGTGCTACAATTGCAGGGAGATGGGGAATTATGCAAATGCATTTCCTAAGCGTCAGGAGAACTTACCTCAGAAAAGGCCAAGGGATCAAGGCCAGGCTTATGCTATCACTACTGCTGAGGTAGAAGCTCCGAAAGACGTGGTGGTAGGTAATTTAATGGTTTCCTCAAGTTTAGAAAATGCATTATTTGATTCTGGATCATCGCATTGTTTCATATCTTCCCAGTTTTCTAAGAAAATTAGACATTTCCAATTTGATTTAATAAGGGAGTTGTCAGTTAAAACTCCTAAGGGAAGTATCGTTGCAACAATGTTTTATGAATCAGTCCCCATTAGAGCACATAAAGTTTCTTTATCTGCTGATTTCATCGTCATACCTATGATTGAGTTTGATATAATCCTCGGTATGGACTGGCTTTCGGACTATGATGCGAAGATTTATTGTAAGAAGAAAGAGGTTACGATTCTTGATGATAATGATAAGGAGCACCTTATTTTTAGAGCAGAATCGTCACCACCTAATTCTTATTTAGATCCACCCCCAGTAGCTCAACTTAATTCAATTATTGGGGAGGAAGAGAATGAAATAACTGTCGGTGAGGAAAGGAATGTTCAAATAGAGGATGTACCTGTTGTGAAAGAATTTGTAGATGTATTTCCGGAAGATTTACCTGGACATCCTCCAGAACGAGAAGTTGAGTTTTCTATTGATTTGATTCTGGGATCAAGGCCTATATCGAAGACCCCATATAGAATGACCACTGTAGAGTTAGTCGAACTAAAGAAACAACTAGAGGAATTGAGTAATAAGGGATTTATTCGCCCTAGTGTTTCTCCATGGGGAGCCCCTGTTCTTTTTGTTAAAAAGAAAGATGGATCTATGAGGTTATGTATCGATTACAGGGAGATCAATGCTATAACGATAAAGAACAAGTATCCCCTACCTCGTATTGATGATTTATTTGACCAACTGCATGGAGCTCAATAATTTTCAAAGATTGACCTTATATCTGGATACCATCAGTTGTGTGTGAAGAAGGAAGACATTCCGAAAACAGCATTTCGAACCAGGTACGGGCATTACGAGTTTACTGTAATGCCGTTTGGATTGACTAATGCACCCTCTGTATTCATGGATATAATGAATAGAGTTTTTAAGGAGTATCTCGATGAATTTGTGGTGGTATTTATTGATGATATCTTGGTATACTCCAAAACTTACGAAGATCATGAAAATCACTTGCGCATTATCTTGAAGACTCTGAGGAGGCATGAATTATATGGGAAGTTTAGCAAGTGTGAATTCTGGCTTCTGGAGATTTCTTTTCTTGGCCATATTGTCTCTAAAGATGGAATCTCTGTTGATCCTTCTAAGACCAAGGCAATCCAAGAATGGCCAGCACCTACGAGTAAAACTGAGGTACGTAGTTTTATTGGTTTGGCAGGTTATTATCGACGTTTCGTCCAGAATTTTGCCCGATTGGCTAACCCATTAACGAAGCTCACACGTAAAGGGGTTAAATTTGTTTGGACAAAAGAGTGTGAAGAATGTTTCGAAGAACTAAAGAGAAGATTAGTCAATGATCCTATATTGACTCTACCATCGGGGAATGATGGGTTCGTTATTTATAGTGATGCATCGAAGAAAGGACTTGGCTGTGTCCTTATGCAGAATGATAGAGTTATTGCCTATGCATCACGACAGTTGAAAATTCATGAACAAAACTATCCTACTCATGATCTCGAGTTAGCAGCAGTGATCTTTGCTTTGAAGATATGGAGGCACTACCTCTATGGTGAAAAATGTGAGATTTATACTGATCACAAGAGTTTGAAGTATATTTTCTCACAAAAAGAACTCAACATGATGCAAAGGAGATGGCTTGAATTACTCAAGGATTATGATTGTACGATACACTACCACCCAGGGAATGCAAACAAGGTGGCAGATGCTTTGAGTAGAAAAGACCATGGAGTTTTGAACAATATGAGAATTGAAAGGGATCCAATTTTCATGGATCTAGTGAAGATGGACATGGGAATAACCAGGGAAGGTGAAACATCAATGCTTTTTCAAATGGTTGCCAAAACATCTTTACTAGAAAGGATTAAGAGTTCTCAGACCGATGATGAAGAATTTCAAAAGAAGATTAAAGCTGTGAATGATGGGAGATTGAGAGACTTTGTGTATGAAGGTGGAATTTTGAAATTCAGGAAGAGACTTTGTGTTCCCAATATACCTGATCTAAAAAGGGAATTGCTAGATGATGCTCATAGTTCCAATTTCTCTATACACCCTGGGAGCACCAAAATGTATAGAGATTTGAAGGAACATTTTTTGTGGGACAACATGAAGAGGGAGATTGCTGATTTTGTGTCAAGATGTATGGTTTGTCAACAAGTGAAAGCTGGAAGGCAACAGCCTGGAGGAGTCATGCAACCTCTTCCCATACCGGAGTGGAAATGGGACAATGTTACGACGGACTTTGTCATGGGGCTACCAAAGACTCCTAGAAGGAACGATGCAATATGGGTTATTGTTGATCGTCTTACCAAGACAAAACATTTTCTTGCTACAAGAGAAGATCTACCCCTAGAACGTCTAGCAAGACTATATATTAATGAAGTTGTGAGACTTCATGGAGTACCCCTATCGATTGTTTCTGATCGTGATCCCCGTTTTACTTCAAGATTCTGGAAATGTATTCAGAAATCCCTGGATACTGAACTTCATTTGAGCACTGCTTACCACCCTCAGACAGACCGACAATCAGAACGGACTATTCAAACCTTAGAAGACATGTTGAGATCTTTCTCACTTGACTTTCAGGGTATGTGGGATCAATATTTACCTTTGGTAGAATTTTCCTATAACAATAGCTTCCATTCGAGTATTTAGATGGCACCATATGAAGCGTTATATGGAAAGAGATGTCTTACACCAACCTGTTGGGATGACGTTGGTGAAAGAAAACTTGTAGGCCCAGAACTGGTGGAGGAAACGGTGGAAAAGGTGAAAGTAATCCAAAATCACATCAAAGCAGCTCAAAGTAGGCAGAAGAGCTATGCCGATAATCGAAGGAAGGATTTGGAATTTCAAGTCGGTGATCATGTTTTTCTGAAGGTATCTCCGTGGAAGGGAGTCATACGTTTTGGTAAGAAAGGTAAATTGAGTCCCAGGTACATCGGACCTTTCGAAATTCTAGAACGAATTGGGGTTGTAGCTTACCAATTGGCAATGCCGCCAAGTCTCTCCAAAGTTCACGATGTGTTCCACTTATCTATATTGAGGAAATACATGCCTGATCCGACGCATGTACTCACCTATGAGGAATTAGAACTGGAACCCGATATGTCTTATTGCGAAGAGCCCGTCAAGATTCTTGATACGAGAGAACAAGTTCTGAGAAACCGGACGACGCGTCTCGTAAAAGTTTTGTGGAGAAACCATAAGATGGAAGAGGCAACGTGGGAACCCGAGGAACTTATGATGAAGAACCACCCGAGTCTTTTTATGCAGTAATACCCTATAAATTGCGAGGACGCAATTATTTGAAGGAGGGGAGAATGTAACACCCCAAGCTTCTACGGTACGCTTCTCTTTGAATAATGTGATAGCGTGTGTTGTACGCAACACCGAGTTCTAACACACCATAACTAATCAAACTAGCCGTTATGAATAGTAATACCTAATTTTTGAAATTATATATATTTTATATTTGAAAATGGACTTCATTTTTGGATTTGGAATATCGAATTTAGCCTAAGGTGAAATTTTGGTACATTTCGGATAACTTTCATATTTTGATGAATAGTGAAAATTACTAAGTTTTAATTAAAAACAACTTTTTTAATCAAAATAATTAATAGTGATAAATTATGAATTTGAGTGGTTTTAAAGAATATTTAGAATATATTTTTACCATTTAATATAATTTTGGTCATTGGACATAATTTTACAATTAAACCGAACATAAACGAGTGTCAATCTTTTGATAGTTATTATCTCTTAAAAACACGCTTTTTGTTTTGACAGCGGAAATTAATTTTAAATTAACTTCTTCCACTTCTGTGTTTTGAATTTAGGAAAATGGATTCCATATTTGAAATCAGGATGTTCAAATTGTGTAAATAGGTAACTTTTATTTTTAGACATTTTGAATAATTACTGCGGTAAATATTTTATTTACCATGGTTAAGGGTAAATCCGGTAAATAAGGGTTAAAAAATAATATTATAATAATACTAAATTACCCTAAAACGTGTCTTAACCCTATTGGTTGATACATGGTCGACCATGGGAATCTTTGGGTCTATTTTGGGACCCCATGGATCCACTTGTAAGTGATAATGACACTTTATTTTAATTAAGTTAAAATGAATACAAAAATTACACAAGCATATATCTTTTAGAAAAACAATTGTTACATAGGGTTATATATGTTGGATTTTAGATTATAAATATTCATTAGAAAGATAAAACGATTTCCTACATAATGATATTTTATTTATAATTTTTAGACATTAAATAATTTATTTTATTTATGACACAATGATGATGCAGTAATTACTATAATAGTGAAAAATTAAAATAATTGATATTATAAATACCCAAATAAATATAATATGAAACTTTTAATGAATTAAACTAATTTTCTAGGATAATATGATATATTAGGATTGATTTAATTGACTTTTTTCGATGTAATCAATCTGTTATGAGTTTCACAAAAATCAACTATTGAATAGTGTCAAAATTGACATAAAAGAGTTCTTAAAACAAATATTATATTATTAATTGATATTAAATTCCTAAAAATCTAAGGTTCGGACAAGAGACTTATATCATGATAGGTTCATCATTAATGTACCACTTGGTGGTCTCTTGGATGTATATAGTAAGTTTATTAACCATATTATATAAAAATACAAAGAGACATTGTAAAAGTGAATCTAATTAACTTAGAGTTAATACTTAAAGATAAGATTAATATAAGTACCCAAACCTGTCTAAATTATATTGGTTGAGTGGTTTTCGACCTATCCCCACCTTAACCTTTTAATAATATGCTTTGGAGCCATTAAAAACCGAATATGAATTTATTATAAATTAATATTTCTAGCCTTTCCAAGGTGCCCCTCACCCCTCTTATAAAAGGGCACTCCTCCTTCTCATTTCTTCACACCTTCAAAGCCTTTTGGATCGGCCAAACTCTGCCCAAATACTCTCCCAACATCCCTCACTACAACCTAGATGCCTTAGTTTGATCAGAAATCCAACCTAAGGAGCCCTTTTGATCAAATCAAAAGGAAGAACCCGAAAAAGAGGTAATGATTTCACCACCCTTCTCCAAGTTCATTTCTTCTTCCACTTCTTCTTCCTTTGTTCTTACCATTCTAAAATAATAACGCCAGTATCTCACATATACTGTGATGTTATTATAAATATGGTACAACCATATTCAGTATTCTATCCACCCTTTGAATAACATGTCACCATACGTGCGTACGTACGGACTACCGTCTCCACGTCGTGGTGTAATTGTTATTCAATATAATATTATTTGGATGGGTATAATAATGATGTGTAACTCATGTAAATAATAAATATAACATGTTAATTATTCTGTATATATGATATACCATCCATTTATATATTATTTTAATATCAAAAGAATGATATTGTCGCTCGTGCGTACGTACGGACTACCGTCTCCACGAACGCGATGAGATTCATTCTCCATCGTATCCATTCAAGTATAATTATCATTTGATGATTTAAAAATGATGTTTAAGGACTAGATATAATTCTGGATATGAATAAGATACAACAATCATGGCTTATGTAACAAAACATATAAAAGAAAATGAGTAAGTTAACTCCCGAAACGACGATAATTCTAAGATATTATTAACAAATCAATGTTAAAAGATCATATATGATATCATATGATTCTTGTATAATTTAATAACAACTATTTCACCATTATACAGGAGGTTAACCTACCCCAACCAAGGAAAAGTACAAGGTAAGGGTTTACTTTACAACCTCTTCATTATCCAAGGTTGTTTATACGTAATAATCTACTGGGATCTCTTTATCATCCACATCCATGTTTCTTAAAAATGCATTTCAAAACATTTTCACTATTTACTAGAATATGAGTTAAAGTCATTTATACCCTTTTTGACTTTTATAAGTGGTTTATAAAGGAATCTTTCGGTCGTTTTCAAAACAAGGTCCTTTTTAACCTTTTTGACAGAATAAAGGTAAGAATGTTTTGTAACTTATACGGCGGGTGCGGCTATTTTCCGCCGTTATAAAATCTTCAAAGCTTCCCTTACAAGCTTATAAGAATATTTTCAAAGAAAATATTTTATTTTATATGGATCTTAAATTATTTCAAAATAAAAGGAGATATTTATTTAAAAAGAATTTTGATTTTATCTATGTCAACATCCTTTGATGGATTTTAAGATTATTTGAAGTTGATTTATTATGATACAAAACTTCTATATTGTATTGAAGGTTTTGTGGTATGTTTGACTGTGGATGTGCTATTTTTATACCATTCATAGCTTATGGTGAAAGTATTGACATTTCATATGCTAGTTTTAATATGAATGTTTATGTTATGTTTAAACCTTTTCATATGGGAATGCATTGGACTTAATATGTGACGGGTGGAGCCCGCTATAGCTCCTCGATGCATCGGTAGGTCTCATGAGACAAACTAGTGTCTTGGCACAAGGCCTTGACAAAATCTTATTTGTAGTCTTGGCACGAGGCCTTGGCTATGTGGTTATGATAGTCTGGCATTATGCATTCCAACATTATGAAAGTGGTTATTGATTTTTGCATGTGATTATTCGATTAGTAGAATATCCATGTGAATAAGTAAATGGCATTATTTCATTTTATTTATGACATACCATGTTGAAAGTTCATATTTAAAAGGCTTTTGATTTAGTTATACATTGCCTTAAATGTTTATTCTTATTTATGAAAGTTTCCACTATATTGTTATCCTTACTGGGCATTTGAGCTCACCCCTTTTCTATGTTTTATTTTTCCCAGGATGTGAAGAAGTAAGTTATGAATGACCTGCAGAGATTTTATGAGGGGTTAATAGTGTGGATTGTGGAAACATTATGTTGTTGTAGTAGTTTTTCATTTTATGATGTAATGTAAAACTTATGAATATATCTAGTGTTTCCAAGGCTACTAAACCAATCGGTCTTTCGAGATTTGATCTTTCTTGTGATCATGCCAATGTTATGTAATAATGCACCGACTCTGGGTAACTGGGGTCGGGGCGTTACATTTATAATGTTGGGAAGATTTTATTTGTACGATAAAATGAACTATATTTCTCAAGAAGAGTGGTTATGTGAGAAGTGGAGACTCCCTTTCATACAAGAGGAGGGTGGAAAACATATAAATACATGAAAATTTATTATATACTATATGTATTACTCAGTAAATGTGGATAATAATTGTTAAATTTTAGAAGATAAAAATGTTATTGTTTACATATAATAAAAATTGGATTTATGATAGTTTTTGTGTTATATTGAATCATAATCCCATTAATTTATCCTTTATAAAAAATTTTATCCGTAATACTAGTAAGATAATTTTTACTATGATAACTATTTAATATAGATAAAAATTAAGTTGAAATCACTGAATTATATTAATTGTTATGGTTTAAATAATATAATCAATAGAAAAATATTATATTGAATTATTTTTTTGAAATTAATATTAATAGATGAATTCAAAAAGTGTAAAACCAATATTTGTGTGAAAATGTGTTTTTATGTGTAAAAATGAAAATATACTTATTTGGGGAAACTATTAATGAGTAATAGTGATTAATATCAATTTATTGTATTATTATTAAATCAATAAATTTTATTGGAAATTAAAATTGATCTAAATCATAATGTAATCATTGAACCAATGTATTATAGTTAATGAATCAAAAATATTTTAAATTAGAATACAATATAACCGAGGTTACAAAAACTGAGTAATGGTCTAAAAAATTCATCATAATATTTTTAAATTAATCCTTTTACTTGTTATGCATATTATTTGTATGTCCGATGTTTCAGAATATGTTTAAGACCTTATTATATAATAGTCATTTCATCAAAGTTATAGTATTTGTAAAAAAGGAATGTTTGACTCTTCACCAAAAAAAATTAACCCTTTTAAAAATAATCAAAACGTATTCATAAATTATTTTTGAGAAAAAAAATAAAAAAATATTTTAATTGTTTAAAACTATAATTTTAAAATCCATTCATTAATGGTAGTTCCTCTGAATATAGTAAATTTGAAAGATATTTTATATACTTCCCCATATTGTTACGTGGTATATATTGTTAAATTATGAGAGGTTTAATGGTAGAGCTAAAAGATAAACTAACATCCGTAATTGATCATGTGTAATGAAGAGACAAAGGTATCTAGGGCTCATCTACCCCTTCCTTCTAAATATAATAATAATATTCCAAGAAGATGTCAATCAGAAAACCTTCTCTCCAAATTCATACTCTATATCCCATCAATGGTTATTAGTATATTTTTTTGTATACTCTATACTTCTTAGATGTGATATTGAATTAATTTAACATTCTCAATCATTTCTTCAGCTAGTTCATTTCCAAATAATTTTTCCCCAACCTCATATGATAATGTTGGAGTCTAGAACAAATTTATATAGGGTTATTCATAAGGAACCATCCGAATTTGTGATTGGATGCTATTTTTTGTACAAATATTTTTCCAAATAAAGATATTGATCACAATCTACATTCAAATCCATAGAGCAGAATCTAAATAAATATTTTACGGTTTGAATGGGAATCTAAAAAATACCATATATATGAGGAAGAAACATTAATATAAATACAAACATCATATTGAATTATTACAATATATATCCTTATAACATTAAGGATATCCTTATATATCAATAAAAAACAATATAATGTGGTACTCAAGGAAACATTACAACATCTAGAATGTATGTACTAGAAAGATGGTTAAGAGAATGTCTTCTCTGATCATAATAAATTGTATCATTCCTATATTGACTAACTGAGGCACACCTATCTGGAGGTAATCATATATGGACACCCCAAGACCACCTGTAATAATCTATGTGCTAGATACTACCATCCATTAGGCATATCAATCACTTAAGAAGACATAGCCTAAAGTAACCGTACACATGAAAAATTATCCATACACACATATAATGAAAAAATTATTAAAATTTAAATATAAATTCACATAGAACCTAAATCCCACATCAAATTATGACATATAGTACAATAGAAGAAAATATTTTAAATTTAAGCTCACCAAGCTACAACGGAACTCAGCCAACTGAAAACACCTAAGAATGTACACATACACACAACTCCTGGATCCATCCATGGACCATTCATTACAACTATTCTCTGCATTCTCATGTTCCTCCTAGGGTTGAAGTGGATGCCTTGTCAGCTACATAATACATGACATGTGTGGATATAGCCAAAAAACGGTTGTATATATATATATATATATCATGTATTGATCCTCAAAATCAATAAACAGAAAGCATCAAATAGAGTGAGTAGTGATATCATCACTGTGATAAAATGTTAAATAGAAAAAGAGACAATAAAGATAAAACAATAACGAACAAAAAATTTTCAATTATTGAAACCATATCTCTAGGTGAGGTCACTGTAACACTGTAAGATTTTAATGTTAAACTATATTTGATAGCGTACAATATAGGGAACACCGAATATAAACGAATAACAAAATATTATTATTTAAATATTATTGATAAAAAATATATGTTAAATTTATGGTAATGAAATATATTAAATAAACAAGGAAATTTTTAATTTTACAACACATTTATAATATATTTATTAATTCTTTGTGAATAAGAATATTATTTTTAGTAATATCATATTCAACTTCCAAAATATATTTTCATACAAAGTGTTTTCTTTCTCTTGTGTGTAAATAATATAATAAATTTATAGAATATCAATAAATAATATTTTATTAAAACTACCACTTTTTAAACATCACCATATAAAAATAATATTATTCTGAATATTCATGATTTTTCATAAAAGGAAAATTTTCTAATGAATAGTGAAAATACACATTTTTATAAAACTCTCATTTTATATATGTGATAAAGTAGATTTATAGTTTTTATTTTATATAAAATTAAAATATATACTATTTAATAATATATAATCTAACTAATTACATTTGAATCGTCCTTATATCTTAATTTTGTATACGTATATATTTTTGGCTTAAAACCCATTTTCAAGAATTATGTTTTCACTACCTTTTGAAAGATTAGTTTTAAATTTATTTTTCCACTAATATTAGTTGAATAATTAAAAATGGATTCAATGTTTTGAATTATTGGGTTCATATTTTGTTCATAGGACTCTATTTTTTTATTCTAATTGAATAAAAATTTTAGTAATTTTTTACCGTGGTAAGGGTAAATAGCGTAATTTTGGTAAAAAATAAAATGACATGGTGTAACGCCCTGACCCCAGCTACCCAGAGCCGATGCATTACTTCGTAACATTGGCATGATCACAAAAGATCAAGTCTCGAAAGACCAATTAGTTTAGTAGCCTTGGAAAACACTAGATACATTCATAAATCTTACATTACATCATAAAGTGAAAAACTAATAACAAAGTCTTCATAGTCCACACTCATATCCTCTTCTGACTATCCCTGTAGGTCATTCATAAAATACTTCTTCACATCCTGGAAAATATTAAAACATTGAAAGGGGTGAGCTCAGATGCTCAGTAAGGATTACAATATTGCGGAAGCTTTCATAAATAAACATAAAAATTTAAGGCAATGTATAACTAAAACAAAAGCCTTTTAAACTTAAACATCAACATAATATTGCAAAAGTAAAATGATATAATTCCATTCACTTCTTCTCATGGATATTCTACTGGTCGAATAATCACATGCAATATCAATAACCACTTTCATAATGAGGGAATGTATAATGCCGGATATTCTGAAACATTTTCTCAAGGCCTCGGCCAAGACGTCTAAAATGATTAAGGCCTCGGCCAAAACCATAAATCAAATTGGGAAAGGGCCTCGTCCAATTCCACGTCTAGTTGTCTCATGAGACCTACCGATGCATCGAGGAGCTATAGCGGGCTCCACCCGTCACTTATTAAGTCCAATACATTCCTCATATGAATAGGTTTAAACATATCATAAACCATAAAATAATCGTATCACATAAAACATGCATAAAGGAAACATAACATTTCCACATTTCAATCACAAGATATCAAATACAACACATAGATATATTAAAAACGCATTCAAAACCATTTTCAATACCAAAATAAAAGAAAGTTAAAACTTTGTATTTATTTTTCATTAAAAAAATGATGGCTTGTAGAGGAAGCCGAAAATCAAATAATGGTCACGACGGCGGAGAAGTCGTTGTCGACGCATATGTATGGAAAGAAAAACATTCCTTTTTTTCGTTTAGTAAAATGCTTCGTATAAAAAGATTCCTTTTGAATAAACGTAAAATGTCAAAGGGGTTTATACATTGTACAAATGAAATTTGTGTATAAAACAAAATATGCCTCATTGAATGGATATTGAGACGAAGTCCCTTAAAAAGATCATTTTTAAATAAAATATGTCTATTATGTATATTCACGACATTTACACATAAATAATGTATAAATACAATATACGACATAATAATATCATGACATAATTTGAAAGTAGGAGATTAACCCAAAGAATGGAAGTTGGGTTATGAAATTCCCTTACCTTGTGTCCGAATTGACCCAACCGTTCTTTAACCTCCTGAATAATAAACTAGAGTTAATATCTACCTTATTAAGAACGATTTTAAATTTCATTATCCTTTTTATATCACTTATTACAATGTTATGAACATTATGTAATTATTTAAGTTAATAACGATCGTTTTGTCGATCTTTGGTAACTTGAGTCAACAATAAAATTCTTATAATTACAAGTTGTTCATGTGGTAGAATATCCATTATATCCAGAATTATATTCATGATTTATATGTCATATATATCTTATATATCCAGTATATACATTCATTTATAATATTACGTAACATTTAGAGGTAAGAAATGAAATGCACCGTTCATGGAGACGGTAAGCCGTACGTACGCATGAACGCTACTTTCATTTCAATTTCATATTTAATGGAACTAAATCATATTGATATAAATGTATAATATAATTCCAGTATAATATAGTGTATAATACCATTTACTCCATCCTTTATACATCCCACATATGGCATTAACGATTCAAATCACTTTGAGGGGGCGGTAGTCCGCACTTCCTAAAATGAAATTATCGCATTTTACCCATAATGGAAATCATAAAGTATGCCATAAATGAGAAATAAAGAAGCATAAGTAAAACATAAACATATTATATATCATATATAAAAATATTGACATCTTAATGGCCACCTTTGAAGGTGTTATATGAGTGTTGAACAATCATCGTTTCGTGAGGCAGAAATTCGCCATCCCCAGAAACCGTATGTTCTTTAACCATTAGATGTAGGTGTGTGTAAGTGTAGCTCGAATAATTCTTATAAAAACATCCTAGTATATTGAGGATACTGGTGTTGTTACAAAAGAAATGAATAAAAAGAGTTTATGGGGTTGGTGAAGAAAAATAAAACAAAACAACATTAGAGAAGACATTACCTCAAAATCGGGTAACTCTTTTTGATTTGAGCCAAAGGCGTCCTTGGGAAGAGTTCTGCCCAAAGTAAGGCTTCTAGGAGTAATAGGGGGAAGTTGGGAGAGTATTTGGGCAGTGTTTGGCCGAGCCAAATGGCTTGAAAGTGTAAATGAGGTGGAAGAGGTGGGGGCCTTTTATTAGTGGAGAGGAGGGGCACTTTTGGAAAGATTGAAATGTTATATTATTTCACAATGCTTTTCGGATTCTAAAGGTCCCACACTTATATAATTATAGGCTAAGGTGATAAGGTTTCGAAATCTCCTCATCCAATAGGCTTTGGACAAGTGTAAGTCTTGGATTTTTCATTATCTTCTCATTTTATTTAAATCGTTAAATAATGAGGTCATCGCTGGATCATAATGATGTCATAAATAATTTAATTTATTTAATGTCTAGAAATTATAAAAAAAATACTATGATGTAGGAAATCTTTTTAGATTTCTAATGAATATTTATAGTCAAAATGTGGACTTGTTTAACCCCACTTAAAAACTATTTTAGTAAAATAACTCATGTTTGTGTCAATTTAATTTTAACATTAAATAAATATATATTAATGTCATTTTCCAAATAAAGTGGCTCCAGGGGGTCCCCAAGTTGACCCATGGGTTGTCTTGGTCGGCCATGACTCATCCAATAGGAGTAGGACAAGTGTCAGGCTCATCTCATATTATTATAACATTATTTGTACCTTAAATTACACTAATTACCTCTAATCGCGATTAAGAACTTAAAAGTTACTATTCACCAAAAAATTATTTTAATCTCATTGAACCACATTTTACTTCTTAATGAAAACCATGTATGTCGGATTTTTGAAAATAAAATCACAAAAGTGGTAATATTTCATTTAAACGAAAAATCAGTTATTTAACTACCACTTAGTGGTTTTACTATTCATCAAAAATTGAAGTTTTTCAGAACAATGCCAAAATTTTACCCTATGCTATAATTGATATTCCGAATTCAAAAATGATGTCTATTTTAAAAAATTCCAATCATATAAGTTTCATTAATTAATTTTATAATTAATTCATGCTGTCACAACAAATAGCGTGTTTTTAAGAAACAATTTATATTAAAAGATTGACAATTGTTTATGTCCAATTTTAATGTTAAATTAATTACAATGACCACCATTGGATAAAATGGTAAAAATATATTCTAATTATACCTTTAAACCACTAAATAGTATAATTTATCACAATAAATTATTTTGATTAAAAAAGTTGTTTTAAAGTATTTTTCACTATTCATAAAAATTAGAAGTTCTCAGAAAAATACCAAAAATTCAACATAGGCTAATTTCGATATTCTGAATCCAAAAATGAAGTCCATTTTGAAATAAAAGATTTCTATAATTTTAAAAAGTGGTTATTACTATTCATAACGGCTACTTTGATTAGTCGCGGTGTTTTAGAACTCGAAGTTGCGTACAATGCAAGCTATTGCATTATTGAATGAGAAGCGTATCGTGGAAGCTCAGGGTGTTACATTCTCCCCTCCTTCAAGAAATTGCGTCCTCGCAATTTGAAATTTTTCATTGAAAATAAAATGTTGAAAAGAGAAAATACCTTTGAGGAAAACCCACATCGGAAATAAGGTTAATAAATATATAACATTAAAAGAAAGCCGGATAAGTACAAAGGTCACCCGATATAGCCCATTCTAGGATTATATGAAAATATGGATATGGAGGAGAAACAAACCATCAAGGTCTGATGGAGAGTTATAGAAAACAGGATTAGGAGAAAGTTTAACCACAAGAAAATCACAAACTTGTGATTGGTTAAACGGTCATTGAATCCCCAGTTGAAAAAGTTAACCGACAACATTTTTTTTAAGTTACCTTTTATAATGTTGAGGAATTTATTTAGGAGATTTACTAAGAACGTAAGGGAATATACATACTTGTTATGTATACTTTCATTCGTTAATAAATTTTTACCACAAACCCAACTTTTACTCCAAATGGTAACAGAACTCAAAAATATTCTATTTATCCTAATTGTATAAGGTTCAAAATGTTAACACATACCATTTAGATTAGTAAAACTATTTTGTAATAACCAGGGACTTCCTGTAGGCTAGTGGTAGGAAATAAAGGCCTGTCACAGTATGGTTGTGGGTTCGATTCCTACAGCTTTGTCTGACGCGACGGGTTATGCCCCACCCTGCAGGTTGTCCTTTTCCTAAAAATATAGTACTATACTATTCCAAAAATAATCTTCAGAAATGCTTTAACCTTAAACAATACTATCCAAAGATCAACTTAATCCACTCCAACCTTTATAGTTATCCAAAATAGCTCCGTCCAGACTTTCTCTAATAAGGTCTCTAAATTCCAAAATCAATTGTAACATCAGATTCCCCAAACAAAGAAAAGTTTCTCATATTGTCACATACTAAAAATATGATTACCTTAATCATATTAAAACATTACTGAAATCAATAAGTACTGCAATACAATCCATATATATATATCACATTATTCTTATAACCAGAATATAATCGTTGAGTCCAAAAGCACCAATACATTAGTTATTCCGCTTCAACTGTAGTCACAGCATAAGATTGGCCTTGATCCCTTGGCCTTTTCTGAGGTAAGTTTCCCTGACGCTTAGGACATTCATTTGCATAATGACCCATTTCTCTACAATTGTAGCATTCAACTTTGATATCCTCTTTCTTTCCCTTGCAATCACGAGCCTGGTGACCCTTTTCTCCACATTTATAACAAACTCCCATTCCTTTTAGGAATGTACCAGGGTGATTCTTCCCACAACTATCGCATAATGGAAAATCCTTCTTTCCCTTCTTTCCCTTTATCTGTCTCTTGTTCCACCGTTCTCTTCTTCTCTTTCTTTACTTTGTTGTTATAAGACTTAGATAATTCCTTTTCTGTCTTGATAGAACACGAGACAATATCTTCGTATGACGAGAAGGTTTGTGAGACTAATGCTCAACGGAGAAATGGTTTTAACCCATCAATGAAACGATCAATCTTACTCCTTTGGTTGCGTATATAATCGGCAGCATGCCTCGCTAACCTTGTAAAGTTAACCTCATACTTTGCGACATTCTCATCCTCCTTCTGCCTCAGACTCAGAAATTGCCTTTCCATATCTGCTCGATGGTCACGAGGAAAGTATTTTTCTAAGAAAAGCTCTTTGAACTCCCTCCATTCCATATTTGATACATCATCATCTTCGTTTGTGTTTTGAATCAGCGACCACCACTGATTGGCATCTCCAGTGAGGCGGTAAACTTCCATGACAACTTTCTCCCTTTCACTACTCCCCAAGGCATGGAATATTTTCTCTAAGGAATTTATCCATTGCTCAGCTACTATAGTATTTGTACTCCCATTGAAGGTTGGTGGTTGTTGCCTCATGAAATGGTCTAGCATTGATCCTCCACGTTGCGGATCAGGGTGCTCCATACGAGTAAGGTTATTATTCATAACCTGCGTGAGTTATCCCAGTACGGTGAGAAGCTGATCAGCACCAGTTGTATCACTAGCTCCACCATAATTATCTTGAGCAGGAGGGCAATCCCTACACGGTGTGCGTGCATTGATACGATTTCCATTCCTTCCACTAGGTTCCATTTCTAAACAATGTCATAAACTAGATTAGTTTATGATATAAAATACATAATTCCATATTTGTAAAATACTTTACATAAATTGAACTATTTATGGATATAATCCATAATCATAAAAATGTTTTCTTTGAGGAAGTATATACTCATAAACCTTCATAGTGGTTTGTAAAGAAAATGAGAATTATCCTAAGCATATCCCCCGGGAGTGTCGTAACCAAAAGTACAACAAGGCCCGTTGTCGTGCACCAGTTCCTGTTCGAGTCTAGCTCAAAGCGGTGTTTTCGGGTTTTACCCCTAGGTACATCTGTGCCAGAGCCGCCTCTACCTGCTCGTATCCAGACAGGGATGTATTGCTCGGAAATCTCACAAAATCTCTACAATAACAAAATTCTAGTAAGTTATTCTATACTAATCCTCAATGTCTATCTTTGGGCTATGTGCTCTAATCAGAGTTTATCTAAATATAGCTTCCAAGGTTAGTACTAAACTGCCTCTGATATCAACTGTAATGCCCCGACCCCAGCTACCCAGAGCCGGTGCATTAATTCGTAACATTGGCATGATCACAAAAGATCAAGTCTCGAAAGACCGATTAGTTTAGTAGCCTTGGAAAACACTAGATACATCCATAAATCTTACATTACATCATAAAGTGAAAAACTAATAACAAAGTATTCATAGTCCACACTCATATCCTCTTCTGACTATCCCTGCAGGTCATTCATAAAATACTTCTTCACCTCCTGGAAAATATTAAAACATTGAAAGGGGTGAGCTCAGATGCTCAGTAAGGATTAAAATATTGCGGAAGCTTTCATAAATAAACATAAAAATTTAAGGCAATGTATAAATAAAACAAAAGCCTTTTAAACTTGAACATCAACATAACATGGCAAAAGTAAAATTAGATAATGCCATTCACTTCTTCTCATGGATATTCTACTGGTCGAATAATCACATGCAATATCAATAACCACTTTCATAATGAGGGAATGTTTAATGCCGGACATTCTGAAACATTTTGTCAAGGCCTCGACCAAGACGTCTAAAATGATAAAGGCCTCGGCAAAAACCATAAATCAAATTGGGAAAGGGCCTCGGCCAATTCCACGTCTAGTTGTCTCATGAGACATACCGATGCATCAAGGAGCTATAGCGGGCTCCACCCGTCACTTATTAAGTCCAATACATTCCTCATATGAATAGGTTTAAACATTTCATAAACCGTAACATAATCGTATCACATAAAACATTCATAAAGGAAACATAAAATTTCCACATTTCAATCACAAGATATCAAATACAACACATTTATATAATAAAAACGCTTTCAAAACAATTTTCAATACCAAAATAAAATAAAGTTAAAACTTTGTATTTATTTTTCATTAAAAAAAATGATGGCTTGTAGAGGAAGCTGAAAATCAAATAATGGTCACGGCAGCGGAGAAGTCGTTGTCGCCGCATATGTATGGAAAGAAAAACATTCCTTTTTTGTCGTTTAGTAAAATGCTTCGTATAAAAAGATTCCTTTTGAATAAACGTAAAATGTCAAAGGGGTTTATACATTGTACAAAATAAATTTGTGTATAAAACAAAATATGCCTCAATGAATGGAGATTGAGACGAAGTCCCTTAAAAAGATCATTTTTAAATAAAATATGTCTATTATGTGTATTCACGACATGTACACATAAAGAAAGTATAAATACAATATACGACATAATAATATCATGACATAATTTGAAAGTAGGAGATTAACCCAAAGAATGGAAGTTGGGTTATGAAATTCCCTTACCTTGTGTCCGAATTGACCCAACCGTTCTTTAACCTCCTGAATAATAAACTAGAGTTAATATATACCTTATTAAGAACCATTTTAAATTTCATTATCCTTTTTATATCACTTATTACAATGTTATGAACATTATGTAATTATTTAAGTTAATAACGGTCGTTTTGTCGATCTTTGGTAACTTGAGTCAACAATAAACTTCTTATAATTACAAGTTGTTCATGTGGTAGAATATCCATTATATCCAGAATTATATTCATGATTTATATGTCATATATATCTTATATATCCAGTATATACATTCATTTATAATATTACGTAACATTTAGAGGTAAGAAATGAAATGCACCGTTCATGGAGACGGTAAGCCGTACGAACGCATGAACGCTACTTTCATTTAAATTTAATATTTAATGGAACTAAATCATAATGATATAAATGTATAATATAATTCCAGTATAATATATTGTATAATACCATTTACTCCATACTTTATACATCCCACATATGGCATTAACGATTCAAATCACTTTGAGGGGGCGGTAGTCCGCACTTCCTAAAATGAAATTATCGCATTTTACGCATAATGGAAATAAAAAAGTATGCCATAAATGAGAATTACAGAAGCATAAGTAAAACATAAACATATTATATATCATATATAAAAATAGTGACATCTTAATGGCCACCTTTGAAGGTGTTATATGAGTGTTGAACAATCATCGTTTCGTGAGGCAGAAATTCGCCATCCCCAGAAACCGTATGTTCTTTAACCATTAGATGTAGGCGTGTGTAATTGTAGCTCGAATACTTCTTATAAAAACATCCTAGTATATTGAGGATACTGGTGTTGTTACAAAAGAAATGAATAAAAAGAGTTTAGGGGGTTGGATAAGAAAAATAAAACAAAACAACATTAGAGAAGACATTACATCAAAATCAGGTCACTCTTTTTGATTTGAGCCAAAGGCTTCCTTGGGAAGAGTTCTGCCCAATGTAAGGCTTCTAGGAGTAAGAGGGGGAAGTTGGGAGAGTATTTGGGCAGAGGTTGGCCGATACAAATGGCTTGAAAGTGTAAATGTGGTGGGAGAGGTGGGGGCCTTTTATAAGTGGAGAGGAGGGGCACTTTTGGAAAGATTGAAATGTTATATTATTTCACAATGATTTTCGGATTCTAAAGGTCCCAAACTTATATAATTCGAGGCTAAGGTGATAAGGTTTCGAAATATACTCATCCAATAGGCTTTGGACAAGTGTAAGTCTTGGTGTTTGCATTATATTCTCATTTTATTTAAATCGTTAAATAATGAGGTCATCGCTGCATCATAATGATGTCATAAATAATTTAATTTATATAATGTATAAAAATTATAAAAAAAATACGATGATGTAGGAAATCATTTTAGCTTTCTAATTAATATTTATAGTCAAAATTTGGACTTGTTTAACCCCACTTAAAAACTATTTTAGTAAAATAACTCATGTTTGTGTCAATTTAATTTTAACATTAAATAAATATATATTAATGTCATTTTCCAACTAAAGTGGCTCCATGGGGTCCCCAAGTTGACCCATGGGTTGTCTTGGTCGGACATGACTCATCCAATAGGAGTAGGATAAGTGTCAGGCTCATCTCATATTATTATAACATTATTTGTACCTTAAACTACACTAATTACCTCTAATCGCGATTAAGAACTTAAAAGTTACTATTCACCAAAAAATTATTTTAATCTCATTGAACCACATTTTACTTCTTAATGACAACCATGTATGTCGGATTTTTGAAAATCAAATCACAGAAGTGGTAATATTTCATTTAAACGAAAAATCAGTTATTTAACTACCACTTAGTGGTTTTACTATTCATCAAAAATTGAAGTTTTTCAGAACAAATGCCAAAATTTCACCCTAAGATATAATTGATATTCCGAATTCAAAAATTATGTCTATTTTAAAAAATTACAATCATATAAGTTGCATTAATTAATTTTATAATTAATTCATGCTGTGACAACAAATAGCGTGTTTTGAAGAAACAATTTATATTAAAAGATTGACAATTGTTTATATCCAATTTTAATGTTAAATTAATTCCAATGACCACCATTGGATAAAATGGTAAAAATATATTCTAATTATACCTTAAAACCACTAAATAGTATAATTTATCACAATAAATTATTTTTATTAAAAAAGTTGTTTTAAAGTATTTTTCACTATTCATAAAAATTAGAAGTTCTCAGAAAAATACCAAAAATTCAACATAGGCTAATTTCGATATTCCGAATCCAAAAATGAAGTCCATTTTGAAATATAAGATTTCTATAATTTTAAAAAGTGGTTATTACTATTCATAATGGCTACTTTGATTAGTCGCGGTGTTTTAGAACTCGAAGTTGCGTACAATGCAAGATATTGCATTATTGAATGAGAAGCATATCGTGGAAGCTCAGGGTGTTACATTCTCCCCTCCTTCAATAAATTGCGTCCTCGCAATTTGAAATTTATCTTTGAAAATAAAAGGTTGAAAAGAGAAAATACCTTTGAGGAAAACCCACATCGGAAATAAGGTTAATAAATATATAACATTAAAAGAAAGCAGGATAAGTACAAAGGTCACCCGATATAGCCCATTCTAGGATTATATGAAAATATGGATATGGAGGAGAAACAAACCATCAAGGTCTGATGGAGAGTTATAGAAAACAGGATTAGGAGAAAGTTTAACCACAAGAAAATCACAAACTTGTGATTGGTTAAACGGTCATTGAATCCCCAGTTGGAAAAGTTAACCGACAACATTTTTGTTTTAAGTTACCTTTTATAATGTTGAGGAATTTATTTAGGAGATTTACTAAGAACGTAAGGGAATATACATACTTGTTATGTATACTTTCATTCGTTAATAAAGTTTTACCACAAACCCAACTTTTACTCCAAATGGTAACAGAACTCAAAAATATTCTATTTATCCTAATTGTATAAGGTTCAAAATGTTAACACATACCATTTAGATTAGTAAAACTATTTTGTAATAACCAGGGACTTCCTGTAGGCTAGTGGTAGGAAATAAAGGCCTGTCGCACTATGGTTGTGGGTTCGATTCCTGTAGCTTTGTCCGACGCGACGGGTTATGCCCCACCCTGCAGGTTGTCCTTTTCCTAAAAATATAGTACTATACTATTCCAAAAATAATCTTCAGAAATGCTTTAACCTTAAACAATACTATCCAAAGATCAACTTAATCCACTCCAACCTTTATAGTTATCCAAAATAGCTCCGTCCAGACTTTCTCTAATAAGGTATCTAAATTCCAAAATCAATTGTAACATCAGATTCCCCAAACAAAGAAAAGTTTCTCTTATTGTCACATACTAAAAATATGATTACCTTAATCATATTAAAACCTTACTGAAATCAACAAGTACTGCAATACAATCCATATATATATATCACATTATTCTTATAACCAGAATATAATCCTTGAGTCCAAAAGCACCAATACATTAATTATTCCGCTTCAACTGTAGTCACAGCATAAGATTGGCCTTGATCCCTTGGCCTTTTCTGAGGTAAGTTTCCCTGACGCTTTGGACATTCATTTTCATAATGACCCATTTCTCTACAATTGTAGCATTCAACTTTGATAGCCTCTTTCTTTCCCTTGCAATCACGAGCCTGGTGACCCTTTTCTCCACATTTATAACAAACTCTCATTCCTTTTAGGCATGTACCAGGGTGATTCTTCCCACAACTATCGCATAATGGAAAATCCTTCTTTCCCTTTTTCCCTTTATCTGTCTCTTGTTCCACCGTTATCTTCTTCTCTTGCTTTACTTTGTTTTCATAAGACATAGAGAATTCCTTTTCTGTCTTGATAGAACACGAGACAATATCTTCGTATGACGAGAAGGTTTGTGAGACTAATGCTCGACGGAGAAATAGTTTTAACCCATCAATGAAACGATCAATCTTACTCCTTGGGTTGCGTATATAATCGGCAGCATGCCTCGCTAACCTTGTAAAGTTAGCCTCATACTTTGCGACATTCTCATCCTCCTTCTGCCTCAGACTCAGAAATTGCCTTTCCATATCTGCTCGATGGTCACGGGGAAAGTATTTTTCTATGAAAAGCTCTTTGAACTCCCTCCATTCCATATTTGATACATCATCAACTTCCTTTGTGCTTTGAATTAGTGACCACCACTGATCGGCATCTCCAGTGAGGCGGTAAACTGCCATGACAACTTTCTCCCTTTCACTACTCCCCAAGGCATGGAATATTTTCTCTAAGGAATTTATCCATTGCTCAGCTACTATAGGATTTGTACTCCCATTGAAGGTTGGTGGTTGTTTCCTCATGAAACGGTCTAGCATTGATCCTCCACGTTGCGGATCAGGGTGCTCCATACGAGTAAGGTTATTATTCATAACCTGCGTGAGTTGTCCAAGTATGGTGAGAAGCTGATCAGCACCAGTTGTATCACTAGCTCCACCATAATTATCTTGAGCAGGAGGGCAATCCCTACACGGAGTGCGTGCATTGATACTGTTTCCATTCCTTCCACTAGGTGCCATTTCTAAACAATGTCATAAACTAGATTAGTTTATGAAATAAAATACATAATTCCATATTTGTAAAATACTTTACATAAATTGAACTATTTATGGATATAATCCATAATCATAAAAAAAATTTCTTTGAGGAAGTATATACTCATAAACCTTCATAGTGGTTTGTAAAGAAAATGAGAATTATCCTAAGCATATCCCCAGGGAGTGTCGTAACCAAGAGTACAGCAAGGCCCGTTGTCGTGCACCAGTTCCCGTTCGAGTCTAGCTCAAAGCGGTGTTTTCGGGTTTTACCCCTAGGTACAACTGTGCCAGAGCCGCCTCTACCTGCTCGTATCCAGACAGGGATGTATTGCTCGGAAAACTAAAAAAATATCTACAATAACAAAATTCTATGAAGTTCTTCTATACTAATCCTCAAAGTCTATCTTTGGGCTATGTGCTCTAATCAGAGTTTATCTAAATCTAGCTTCCAAGGTTAGTACTAAACTGCCTCTGATACCAACTGTAACGCCACGACCCCAGCTACACAGAGCTGGTGCATTAATTCGTAACATTGGCATGATCACAAAAGATCAAGTCTCGAAAGTCCGATTAGTTTAGTAGACTTGGAAAACACTAGATACATTCATAAATCTTACATTACATCATAAAGTGAAAAACTAATAACAAAGTCTTCATAGTCCACACTCATATCCTCTTCTGACTATCCCTGCAGGTCATTCATAAAATACTTCTTCACCTCCTGGAAAATATTAAAACATTGAAAGGGGTGAGCTCAGATGCTCAGTAAGGATTACAATATTGCGGAAGCTTTCATAAATAAACATAAAAATTTAAGGCAATGTATAACTAAAACAAAAGCCTTTTAAACTTGAACATCAACATAATATGGCAAAAGTAAAATGAGATAATGCCATTCACTTTTTCTCATGGATATTCTACTGGTAAAATAATCACATGCAATATCAATAACCACTTTCATAATGAGGGAATGTATAATGCCGGACATTCTGAAACATTTTGTCAAGGCCTCGTCCAAGACGTCTAAAATGATTAAGGCCTCGGCCAAAACCATAAATCAAATTGGGAAAGGGCCTCGGCCAATTCCACGTCTAGTTGTCTCATGAGACCTACCGATGCATCGAGGAGCTATAGCGGGCTCCACCCGTCACTTATTAAGTCCAATACATTCCTCGTATGAATAGGTTTAAACATATCATAAACCATAACATAATCGCATCACATAAATCATGCATAAAGGAAACATAACATTTCCACATTTCAACCACAAGATATCAAATACAACACATTGATATAATAAAAATGCTTTCAAAACCATTTTCAATACCAAAATAAAAGAAAGTTAAAACTTTGTATTTATTTTTCATTAAAAAAAATGATGGCTTGTAGAGGAAGCCGAAAATCAAATAATGGTCACGGCGGCGGAGAAGTCGTTGTCGGCGCATATGTATGGAATGAAAAACATTCCTTTTTTGTCGTTTAGTAAAATGCTTCGTATAAAAAGATTCTTTTTGAATAAACGTAAAATGTCAAAGGGGTTTATACATTGTACAAAAGAAATTTGTGTATAAAACAAAATATGCCTCAATGAATGGAGATTGAGACGAAGTCCCTTAAAAAGATCATTTTAAAATTAAATATGTCTATTATGTGTATTCACGAAATGTACACATAAAGAAAGTATAAATACAATATACGACATAATAATATCATGACATAATTTGAAAGTAGGAGATTAACCCAACGAATGGAAGTTGGGTTATGAAATTCCCTTACCTTGTGTCCGACTTGACCCAACCGTTCTTTAACCTCCTGAATAATAAACTAGAGTTAATATCTAACATATTAAGAACCATTTTAAATTTCATTATCCTTTTTATATCACTTATTACAATGTTATGAACATTATGTAATTATTTAAGTTAATAACGGTCGTTTTGTCGATCTTTGGTAACTTGAGTCAACAATAAACTTCTTATAATTACAAGTTGTTCATGTGGTAGAATATACATTATATCCAGAATTATATTCATGATTTATATGTCATATATATCTTATATATCCAGTATATACATTCATTTATAATATTACGTAACATTTAGAGGTAAGAAATGAAATGCACGGTTCATGGAGACGGTAAGCCGTACGTACGCATGAACGCTACTTTCATTTCAATTTCATATTTAATGGAACTAAATCATAATGATATAAATGTATAATATAATTCCTGTATAATATAGTGTATAATACCATTTACTCCACCCTTTATACATCCCACATATGGCATTAACGATTCAAATCACTTTGAGGGGGCGGTAGTCCGCACTTCCTAAAATGAAATTATCGCATTTTACCCATAATGGAAATCATAAAGTATGCCATAAATGAGAAATACAGAAGCATAAGTAAAACATAAACATATTATATATCATATATAAAAATAGTGACATCTTAATGGCCACCTTTGAAGGTGTTATATGAGTGTTGAACAATCATCGTTTCGTGAGGCAGAAATTCGCCATCCCCAGAAACCGTATGTTCTTTAACCATTAGATGTAGGTGTGTGTAATTGTAGCTCGAATACTTCTTATAAAAACATCCTAGTATATTGAGGATACTGGTGTTGTTACAAAAGAAATGAATAAAATTATTTTAGGGGGTTGGAGAAGAAAAATAAAACAAAACAACATTAGAGAAGACATTACCTCAAAATCAGGTAACTCTTTTTGATTTGAGCCAAAGGCTTCCTTGGGAAGAGTTCTGCCCAAAGTAAGGCTTCTAGGAGTAAGAGGGGGACGTTGGGAGAGTATTTGGGCAGAGTTTGGCCGAGCCAAATGGCTTGAAAGTGTAAATGAGGTGGGAGAGGTGGGGGCCTTTTATAAGTGGAGAGGAGGGGCACTTTTGGAAAGATTGAAATGTTATATTATTTCACAATGATTTTCGGATTCTAAAGGTCCCACACTTATATAATTCTAGGCTAAGGTGATAAGGTTTCGAAATCTCCTCATCCAATAGGCTTTGGACAAGTGTAAGTCTTGGATTTTTCATTATCTTCTCATTTTATTTAAATCGTTAAATAATGAGGTCATCACTGCATCATAATGATGTCATAAATAATTTAATTTATTTAATTTCTAAAAATTATAAAAAAATACTATGATGTAGGAAATCTTTTTAGCTTTCTAATGAATTTTTATAGTCAAAATTTGGACTTGTTTAACCCCACTTAAAAACTATTTTATTAAAATAACTCATGTTAGTGTCAATTTAATTTTAACATTAAATAAATATATATTAATGTCATTTTCCAACTAAAGTGGCTCCATGGGGTCCCCAAGTTGACCCATGGGTTGTCTTGGTCGGCCATGACTCATCCAATAGGAGTAGGACAAGTGTCAGGCTCATCTCATATTATTATAACATTATTTGTACCTTAAACTACACTAATTACCTCTAATCGCGATTAAGAACTTAAAAGTTACTATTCACCAAAAAATTATTTTAATCTCATTGAACCACATTTTACTTCTTAATGACAACCATGTATGTCGGATTTTTGAAAATCAAATCACAGAAGTGGTAATATTTCATTTAAATGAAAAATCAGTTATTTAACTACCACTTAGTGGTTTTACTATTCATCAAAAATCGAAGTTTTTCAGAACAATGCCAAAATTTCACCCTAAGCTATAATTGATATTCCGAATTAAAAAATGATGTCTATTTTACAAAATTCCAATCATATAAGTTGCATTAATTAATTTTATAATTAATTCATGTTGTCATAACAAATAGCGTGTTTTTAAGAAACAATTTATATTAAAATATTGACAATTGTTTATGTCCAATTTTAATGTTAAATTAATTCCAATGACCACCATTGGATAAAATGGTAAAAATATATTCTAATTATACCTTAAAACCACTAAATAGTATAATTTATCACAATAAATTATTTTTATTAAAAAAGTTGTTTTAAAGTATTTTTCACTATTCATAAAAATTAGAAGTTCTCAGAAAAATACCAAAAATTCAACATAGGCTAATTTCGATATTCTGAATCCAAAAATGAAGTCCATTTTGAAATATAAGATTTCTATAATTTTAAAAAGTGGTTATTACTATTCATAATGGCTTCTTTGATTAGTCGCGGTGTTTTAGAACTCGAAGTTGCGTACAATGCAAGATATTACATTATTGAATGAGAAGCGTATCGTGGAAGCTCAGGGTGTTACATTCTCCCCTTCTTCAATAAATTGCGTTCTCGCAATTTGAAATTTTTCTTTGAAAATAAAAGGTTGAAAAGGGAAAATACCTTTGAGGAAAACCCACATCGGAAATAAGGTTAATAAATATATAACATTAAAAGAACGCAGGATAAGTACAAAGGTCACCCGATATAGCCCATTCTAGGATTATATGAAAATATGGATATGGAGGAGAAACAAACCATCAAGGTCTGATGGAGAGTTATAGAAAACAGGATTAGGAGAAAGTTTAACCACAAGAAAATCACAAACTTGTGATTGGTTAAACGGTCATTGAATCCCTAGTTGGAAAAGTTAACCGACAACATTTTTGTTTTAAGTTACCTTTTATAATGTTGAGGAATTTATTTAGGAGATTTACTAAGAACGTAAGGGAATATACATACTTTTTATGTATACTTTCATTCGTTAATAAATTTTTACCACAAACCCAACTTTTACTCCAAATGGTAACAAAACTCAAAAATATTTATTTATCCTAATTGTATAAGGTTCAAAATGTTAACACATACCATTTAGATTAGTAAAACTATTTTGTAATAACCAGGGACTTCCTTTAGGCTAGTGGTAGGAAATAAAGGCCTGTCGCACTATGGTTGTGGGTTCGATTCCTGCTGCTTTGTCCGACGCGACGGGTTATGCCCCACCCTGCAGGTTGTCCTTTTCCTAAAAATATAGTACTATACTATTCCAAAAATAATCTTCAGAAATGCTTTAACCTTAAACAATACTATCCAAAGATCAACTTAATCCACTCCAACCTTTATAGTTATCCAAAATAGCTCCATCCAGACTTTCTCTAATAAGGTCTCTAAATTCCAAAATCAATTGTAACATCAGATTCCCCAAACAAAGAAAAGTTTCTCATATTGTCACATACTAAAAATATGATTACCTTAATCATATAAAAACCTTACTGAAATCAACAAGTACTGCAATCCCTACACGGAGTGCGTGCATTGATACGGTTTCCATTCCTTCCACTAGGTGCCATTTCTAAACAATGTCATAAACTAGATTAGTTTATGAAATAAAATACATAATTCCATATTTGTAAAATACTTTACATAAATTGAACTATTTATGGATATAATCCATAATCATAAAAAAGTTTTCTTTGAGGAAGTATATACTCATAAACCTTCATAGTGGTTTGTAAAGAAAATTAGAATTATCCTAAGCATATCCCCCGGGAGTGTCGTATCCAAGAGTACAGCAAGGCCCGTTGTCGTGCACCAGTTCCCGTTCGAGTCTAGCTCAAAGCGGTGTTTTCGGGTTTTACCCCTAGGTACATCTGTGCCAGAGCAGCCTCTACCTGCTCGTATCTAGACAGGGATGTATTCCTCGGAAAACTCACAAAATCTCTACAACAACAAAATTCTAGGAAGTTCTTCTATACTAATCCTCAAAGTCTATCTTTGGGATATGTGCTCTAATCAGAGTTTATCTAAATCTAGCTTCCAAGGTTAGTACTAAACTGCCTCTGATACCAAATGTAACGCCCCGACCCCAGCTACCCAGAGCCGGTGCATTAATTCGTAACATTGGCATGATCACAAAAGATCAAGTCTCGAAAGACCGATTAGTTTAGTTGCCTTGGAAAACACTAGATACATTCATAAATTTTACATTACATCATAAAGTGAAAAAATAATAACAAAGTCTTCATAGTCCACACTCATATCCTCTTCTGACTATCCCTGCAGGTCATTCATAAAATACTTCTTCACCTCCTGGAAAATATTAAAACATTGAAAGGGGTGAGCTCAGATGCTCAGTAAGGATTACAATATTGCGGAAGCTTTCATAAATAAACATAAAAATTTAAGGCAATGTATAACTAAAACAAAAGCCTTTTAAACTTGAACATCAACATAATATGGCAAAAGTAAAATGAGATAATGCCATTCACTTCTTCTCATGGATATTCTACTGGTTGAATAATCACATGCAATATCAATAACCACTTTCATAATGAGGGAATGTATAATGCCGGACATTCTGAAACATTTTGTCAAGGCCTTGGCCAAGACGTCTAAAATGATTAAGGCCTCGGCCAAAACCATAAATCAAATTGGGAAAGGGCCTCGGCCAATTCCACGTCTAGTTGTCTCATGAGACCTACCGATGCATCGAGGAGCTATAGCGGGCTCCACCCGTCACTTATTAAGTCCAATACATTCCTCATATGAATAGGTTTAAACATATCATAAACCATAACATAATTGTATCACATAAAACATGCATAAAGGAAACATAACATTTCCACATTTCAATCACAAGATATCAAATACAACACATTGATATAATAAAAACGCTTTCAAAACCATTTTCAATACCAAAATAAAAGAAAGTTAAAACTTTGTATTTATTTTTCATTAATAAAATGATGGCTTGTAGAGGAAGCCGAAAATCAAATAATGGTCACGGCGGCGGAGAAGTCGTTGTCGCCGCATATGTATGGAAAGAAAAACATTCCTTTTTTGTCGTTTAGTAAAATTCTTCGTATAAAAAGATTCCTTTTGAATAAACGTAAAATGTCAAAGGGGTTTATACATTGTACAAAAGAAATTTGTGTATAAAACAAAATATGCCTCAATGAATGGAGATTGAGACGAAGTCCCTTAAAAAGATCATTTTTAAATAAAATATGTCTATTATGTGTATTCACGACATGTACCCATAATGAAAGTATAAATACAATATACGACATAATAATATCATGACATAATTTGAAAGTAGGAGATTAACCCAAAGAATGGAAGTTGGGTTATGAAATTCCCTTACCTTGTGTCCGAATTGACCCAACCGTTCTTTAACCTCCTGAATAATAAACTAGAGTTAATATCTAACTTATTAAGAACCATTTTAAATTTCATTATCCTTTTTATATCATTTATTACAATGTTATGAACATTATGTAATTATTTAAGTTAATAACGGTCGTTTTGTCGATCTTTGGTAACTTGAGTCAACAATAAACTTCTTATAATTACAAGTTGTTCATGTGGTAGAATATCCATTATATCCAGAATTATATTCATGATTTATATGTCATATATATATTATATATCCAGTATATACATTCATTTATAATATTACGTAACATTTAGAGGTAAAAAATGAAATGCACCGTTCATGGAGACGGTAAGTCGTACGTACGCATGAACGCTACTTTCATTTCAATTTCTTATTTAATGGAACTAAATCATAATGATATAAATGTATAATATAATTCCAGTATAATATATTGTATAATACCATTTACTCCATCCTTTATACATCCCACATATGGCATTAACGATTCAAATCACTTTGAGGGGGCGGTAGTCCGCACTTCCTAAAATGAAATTATCGCATTTTACCCATAATGGAAATCATAAAGTATGCCATAAATGAGAAATACAGAAGCATAAGTAAAACATAAACATATTATATATCATATATAAAAATAGTGACATCTTAATTGCCACCTTTGAAGGTGTTATATGAGTGTTGAACAATCATCGTTTCGTGAGGCAGAAATTCGCCATCCCCAGAAACCGTATGTTCTTTAACCATTAGATGTAGGTGTGTGTAAGTGTAGCTCGAATAATTCTTATAAAAACATCCTAGTATATTTAGGATACTTGTTTTGTTACAAAATAAATGAATAAAAAGAGTTTAGGGGGTTGGAGAAGAAAAATAAAACAAAACAACATTAGAGAAGACATTACCTCAAAATCAGGTAACTCTTTTTGATTTGAGCCAAAGGCTTCCTTGGGAAGAGTTCTGCCCAAAGTAAGGCTTCTAGGAGTAAGAGAGGGAAGTTGGGAGAGTATTTGGCCAGATTTTGGCCAAGCCAAATGGCTTGAAAGTGTAAATGATGTGGGAGAGGTGGGGGACTTTTATAAGTGGAGAGGAGGGGCACTTTTGGAAAGATTGAAATGTTATATTATTTCACAATGCTTTTCGGATTCTAAAGGTCCCACACTTATATAATTCGAGGCTAAGGTGATAAGGTTTCGATATCGCCTCATCCAATAGGCTTTGGACAAGTGTAAGTCTTGGATTTTGCATTATCTTCTCATTTTATTTAAATCGTTAAATAATGAGGTCATCGCTGCATCATAATGATGTCATAAATAATTTAATTTATTTAATGTCTAAAAATTATAAAAAAAATACTATGATGTAGGAAATCTTCTTATCTTTCTAATTAATATTTATAGTAAAAATTTGGACTTGTTTAACCCCACTTAAAAACTATTTTAGTAAAATAACTCATGTTTGTGTCAATTTAATTTTAACATTAAATAAATATATATTAATGTCATTTTCCAACTAAAGTGGCTCCATGGGGTCCCCAAGTTGACCCATGGGTTGTCTTGGTCGGCCATGACTCATCCAATAGGAGTAGGACAAGTGTCAGGCTCATCTCATATTATTATAACATTATTTGTACCTTAAACTACACTAATTACCTCTAATCGCGATTAAGAACTTAAAAGTTACTATTCACCAAAAAATTATTTTAATCTCATTGAACCACATTTTACTTCTTAATGACAACCATGTATGTCGGATTTTTGAAAATCAAATCACAGAAGTGGTAATATTTCATTTAAACGAAAAATCAGTTATTTAACTACCACTTAGTGGTTTTACTATTCATCAAAAATTGAAGTTTTTCAGAACAATGCCAAAATTTCACCCTAAGCTATAATTGATATTCCGAATTCAGAAATGATGTCTATTTTACAAAATTCCAATCATATAAGTTGCATTAATTAATTTTATAATTAATTCCCGCTGTCACAACAAATAGCGTGTTTTTAAGAAACAATTTATATTAAAAGATTGACAATTGTTTATGTCCAATTTTAATGTTAAATTAATTCCAATGACCACCATTGGATAAAATGGTAAAAATATATTCTAATTATACCTTAAAACCACTAAATAGTATAATTTATAACAATAAATTATTTTGATTAAAAAAGTTGTTTTAAAGTATTTTTCACTATTCATAAAAATTAGAAGTTCTCAGAAAAATACCAAAAATTCAACATAGGCTAATTTCGATATTCCGAACCCAAAAATGAAGTCCAGTTTGAAATATAAGATTTCTATAATTTTAAAAAGTGGTTATTACTATTCATAACGGCTACTTTGATTAGTCGCGGTGTTTTAGAACTCGAAGTTGCGTACAATGCAAGCTATTGCATTATTGAATGAGAAGCGTATCGTGGAAGCTCAGGGTGTTACACATGGAATTTTAGATGACCCAGAAACATGACATAATATTATTGGATTATTAAATTTCATACATACACAAACAAGGTATGGTTATATGAAATTATACATCCAATTTGGATGAGATTTTGAACTTGATAGTATTTTATTTCCAGAAAAGTCAACATGTCCAAATAATGTTTTTAACAAATTTGATATTTTTATATTCATATAATCCAATTAAGAATATAGACAGTAAATAGTAATTTTAAATATAATCTATCAATCTATAACATGGTAATTTATTTATTTTTTGTTAAATATATAATTTATTTAAATTCTCACACAACACTACTGATGTAATTTGTTAATTAATGGAATAATAAAAAAATTATATTATAAATATTAAACGTCACATAATATTATATTTTACAGTGATAAAAGAATTATATATATTACAATTAAATTTTTATGATGTAATCAAATAGTCATTTCAAATTTTAATTATTTATTTTATTTAATGTTAAATAAATGAATAATATCAATATTGTAAGTAATGATATTTTATGGGATTATTATTTTATTTAATTATTTTAAAAAACATTAAATAAGAAAAAATTGGATAATATATGGTATAAAATGTCATTTAGTATGAATTTATAGGTTATTGTAAAGAAATTTTATATATATTAGTCGTAATATATTTTAGTCTTTTAAGAAATTTCAAAAGTACCCCTCAACAAAATATTAAAAAGAAACCTCCTCAATCACTTATTAAGAACACATTTTGAAATCTATCTTTGACCATATTTTCCCATACCACATAAAAAAATCATTATCCTTGTTCTAGAGGTGTTGGTCTACTCAAAAGACACACCATATGTCCCTTAAAAAAGGATATATCGAAGGTCTCCTGAAGAAGATGATATCATCTTTACCCACTCTTTCCAGATTATTTCTTCTTCTACTTCCTATCCAAATTAATTTTCAAACCCCAACTCATATATCTAATATCATATATATAATTAGATGTTTTTATTATTACTAGAGAACCATATTCATCCTTTTATCCATCCTATTAAAAATTAAAGCATCGCACGTGCATACGTACGACTTACCATGTCTACATATCAGTGTAAGTTATTCATCATCACAAAAATACATGGATTGTTATAAAGGAGTAAATAATGAATAAAAATTATATACATTTGATGATCTTTATTCTGAAAAATTAATATATCAACCACTTCATTACCCGTTAAACCATTTAGATATGATATCACTGCACACGTGAACATACAACTTATGGTCTCAGAGAAGCAATGCCATTAAATTTCAATGTTAAAATTTCAATAATGAATCTAAATTGGAATATAATTAATAAATATTATATAAATATCCTTAATATGATTTTTTTAGTAAATGAAACTATATCATATATACAATATTTGAAACATACACAACAAAACATGCATGGGAAAATGAAGAAGTTAACAAAAAAATGGTAATAATGAAATAATATTATACAATGGGTGATAATATTATATAATATGATTATATATGATATTATGAATAATAATATTATTCTAGTATAAATTAATAACTTCTTAAAAACCATTATATATGAGGTTAAATAGAATTCAAATAGAGTGAAGTGTGAGGTAAGGGTTTCTCATCTGACTTATACATTCAATGACACATATGCCATATTCACCACTTATTTCATTTTTTGATACTGTAGTGATGGGTTGGTATGGGAATTAGATATCCCCTTGATGCATTAATATGTATCATGTGAAAAATCTATTTGAAAAATTAAATGGGATTCTACCTATTGTTCAGAATTTTCTACTGAAATGACTTGATGATAGTGGTATCATGTTCCGATGAACATGACATCCAATTGTTGAGAATTTCAATCATTAAGAATTTAGTTATTATTGATCATTATATTTTTTAAATTATATTATATCATGTTTCATTTAATTCTATGATTATTGATTAAGTGTCATGTATTTCTAGTTATTTACACTTCCATGTTGATTATTCATTATTGATTTGAGATAGATTACACTATATGTAACTCATGATAAGAATTTGAGTTCATCGTTTTTTATGATTTATTTTCCCTAGGATACTATGGTGTTTTTTATGATTTATATGAAGGTATATGATTAGGGGAATAATGGTGTTATGAATGAAATTACACTGTGTATTTTGTGATAAAATGTAATGTCAAATTTCTGTATGTATCTATTTTACCATATATACTAAACTATTTGGTACATTAGGATATGATTCCATATATGTTATGCTAATTTAATAAAGTGAACACATGATAAATGATAATAGATTTTGAGTGTTTATTGCCATGTCTTTACTATTAGCATGGGCTTCTACTAAAGGCTCAAAAGTGTAATTCTATTTTGGGAGAAACCCCTCATATAGCCTTGATAATACTGATCTAACTCACCAGATAGGTTATTCTAGTTGATCCTCACAATATTTAGAGCACTCAAATAATAGGATATATTCATTGGATCTTTCTATGAAGGATCATCAAGGAATAAAAGAAAGATCTTTTGAGATACTCAATGTATTAGTCTATGTATCAATAATTGAAAACAGATGTTGATAATAATATAGAGGTGAAAAATCAATTCCTGTGTGGTAAATATGGACCATAACTAAAAAAACCCAGTAAAAAGGGCTCACTCTAAGATATGCTGATCATCTAATTAATGAAACACTACTTTGTGAAAATGATGATGGGAATGAGGATGCACCCTTATTTCCTCATGTAGGGATTCCTTCTCTAGTGTATCAAGGGGGTTTAGTCCATTATATTGAATAATGTTCCCTACTAAACCCTTATTCATTAGGAATAAGAAAAATTAGTCTAATAATATAGAATGAGGGGACTCACCCTCAAAGATACAGCTCTAACGAGTACATACATGCACATATGAAAGCTAAATTGCGAAGAAAAATGTCTCTATGTTTCTTTTGAATAAGTACACAACATATAGAAAGTTGTACACAATGCGTCTTACTATGATAGGAAATTTTTTTGTCTCATTGTCTCACACAACATATTACTCCAAATACATAGCATGTCTACGAGGGGTACACAACCTATATAGATCATTCTATAACTTGACATGATATTTGGTCAAGCCTCTATATAGTAGAATGTACCCATATACTCTGTCTATTACTATGTAAGCTGACCAGGTTCAAGTACTTTCAAAAGTTCAAAGGGAGTAATCCATGTCACATAGTGTGTAGGGGGGGGGGGTTTGACACTTGATGTGTCCCATATGACAATGTCCATGTACTTTTCAGTGTACATTAAGTATTCGCCACAATACATGGATATGTGATCACATGGCTACCTAGGTGTGAAATCCTTTTACATTACTAGCCATTCTCTAAGTACTTTGTGGAGTGTGAGTGAACGACATGGAATTTTGATCTATATGTATTTCTAATAATGTACTCCATATACATGCAGAGCTGGTTTATTATGTTTTCAAGAGGCGTGTGGACCCAATAAACAACATGTGATACATTTCTCCATGAATAAACCCTATACATTTCCTAAAGGGGGGAGGGGAAAGATATTTTGTATTTGGACTACACATCATGTAGGTTGCGATTTTTTAGAAACTATATAAATTATCACACATCATTCCCATGCTATTACTACATTTGATTTCACATAAAATTGTAAGAACTCAGTTCTTATTTTTGAGGTACGGAGTTCTTATTTTTCCTTTTACTTAAGTGTTTTTGAGAAAATATGGGAAATGGGAAAGAATGCTAAATTTTGAAACTACACACCGTGTATTTTTCCACACACCGTGTACTTTTGTCCGTGTCGGGATAAGTACACAGGGCGTGTAGCCTCGCCGGTGACAGAGGGTGTAGGAACCGACCACACACCGTGTAGAGGTCCTTTATAGGCCGTGTAGTCAGTCAGCAAGGTGAAAAGTAAGGCGGTGGAGTCGCTACTAGCTGGGCGACAGTACACGCCGTGTACTTGGGAGTACATGTCGTGTACTCTTGTCAGCAGATGAACAGTGTGGCGGTGTCGCCAAATGAACAGTTAAATGAAAGGAGAACACGCCGTGTACTTTGAAGTACACACAGTGTACTTTGTTTTTCGGTCTTAAAACAGACAGTAGCCTCCTCATTTGGAAGAGGAAGCATTTGATCCATTTTGGAGCCAAAGGAGGATGCTGGGTCTTTGAAGAACCGCCGGGCATTCATCTGGAATCTGATTCCATCTCGGACGATCCCGTTGGAATCGCACGGGTAAGGGATTCTACCTCCTTGTTTGGTTCTTGTCAATTCTTCACATAACGTAAGTTATTTATGTTTGAATGGTTTTTGTTCTTCTTCAGATCTACGTCGTTATTGGGAGTTTCTGGAGTCAGTGTTCGGGTATAGCATTCGTTGGCATTTGAGGTAAGTGTCTTGGTGTTTATTTTCCAACTGTCATGCTTTTTTGTTCATTTTCATGCCACGAACCCATGTTGGGGTGTCGTGTGGCTGAGGATGTTTCTATATTTAAGGCCTAGAATTGAATAAGTGATTTAATTTTGATAATAAATTCTGATTGGGATCGTTTCGTGGATCCGGAACCACCCCTGGGGTGTGTTTCACTATTTAGACGTTTGTCCAGGATAACCAAGGGTATGCCTTCAATGTAGTAATTGTAAGAATTGCCTTGAGAAGAATTTCTTGTTTACTGCATTTTGATATGTTAGGAATGGCCCAGTTACCTATATTAGGCTGAGGGCGTGACTATATTAGCCTGATGTATTGACTATATTAGCTTGAGGACGTGACTTCTATGCCTGAGGGTGACACTTCGTATGCCTGGGGGCGAGAATTATGTTACAATGCCTGAGGGAGAGATTCTGTATATCCTGAGGGCGTAGTTCAATATATTAGCCTGAGGGAGAGATACTGGTTGGCCTGCAGGCATGGTGTTGTTGAGCACAGAACGATACTAAATTAAATAAATTAAATGAATAATAAAATGGAAATTTAATTGTTATGTTAGTTAAATTTGAGTACTGCTTACTTTATTGCATTTTACTATTGCACACTATTGTTTCATGCTTACACGCAGTTGGGCACGAGCCTTTGGTGGGTGCCTACTGATATATATTTCTCACACCCTGTTTGGGTCATGTTTTTCGGCACAAACAGATTATGTTTTTATAGGTTTGGATAGGGGCAAGAGTCCCTATCCACGTACTTGACTATTGTTGTGGAGTAGGAGGGCATGGGACCGAGCCTAGGCTCGCGATGCCACTGCCAGCTGTTTATTCATTTTGTTGTACTTTGCTTTTGGTTGTATCATAGTGATGTATAACATGTTATGGCTATTTTCTTAGAATTTGAAACATGTAGCATCATCATTCATATACTGCTGGTTATATCCACTGCTGTAGTTTATTTCAGTTGTGTGTGTAAACTGCTTCCGCTGTTTGTTGAATGCTTATTTTAGTATTCCGCTGCGTTACACTTTGACAAATGAGGGCATAATTTCCCCACAATCAGACCTGGGCCCTTGCTGCTAGTCGGAAGCCTCTGGCATTTGGGGAAATGCACTTGAGGTAATGTGGCGAACTGGACTTGGGGCACCCGTTGCGTGGCACTTGGGACCATGACGTTACAAAGTGGTATCAGAGCAGTTTCTTTTCTTTGACTTACTGTTTGGAGATGTTTTCAGGGATAGGATGAAACGATAGTTGGTAATAAGCTGTGCCCGGGCGTAGCTAACCCATGTACAAGGAAAAATCCAGTCTACCTCTTATTTTTCATTCTTTTGATTTTGCAAATTTTATGGTTGATATGTTTTCACCATTGGGTGACGCACTTGGATTTTGCTGTTTATATTTTATCTGTGGGTTCTATTTAGTTGCAACCTGATGAGATGAGGGTATTCTGTCTCATGCATCATATAGGCACATGCTAGATATCACATTCCATGCATAGTTTCCATGCCATGTAGGTGCATTAGAAATTTCATGTTGTTGTGATAGTTGTTGTGATAGAAAGGCATGCTGTTGTGATAGCTGCACTGAAAAATATACCTGCTGTTTGATGGGGTGATTTTTATGTGAACTGGCTATAGAATAAATGCCAAACTTTGGTTTTTGGGGAGTATGGGCCCCCATTGACCACAATTTGGTAGATCATTGACTGTTTATGTTTTTATAACACAGATAAGATGTCAAACTTTGATTCATGGAGAGTATGGGCCCTCACGGGTCGGAATTTGACACTTAGGTGTTGTTTTTCAGTGTTTTCTGGGTTCCGGGGAAGTTTCCGAGGCATACTGTCCGGAAACCCAGTATACACGCCGTGTAGTATTTTTATACATTCCCTGTATGTTCTTCTGTTCGGGAAGTAAAAATGAACTTTTTGAAGTACACGCCGTATACCAGGAGTATACGCCGTGTAGCCTCATCCCGTGTCACAAACCGTGTGGAGGGTGACCGGGGGTAGAGAAAGACTTGGGTAAAACATGCCGTGGCAATAATTAACACGACATATAGTGTGACCTGGGGACTCGGCCGTGTAACTAACAATAGAGGCCGGTATCACCTCTTCCTTAACATGTCGTGTACCTTTGGGACACGCCATGTAGTCTTGTCTGAGGACAGACCATGTGGAGTTAGCCGTGTGGCTGGGAAACGGGATAGTGTACAAGCCGTGTTCGGTTGTAACACTCCATGTAGAGTAAATCAAAGTAGTCGGTCGTGTCACAGACGACACAAGAAGTTGGAAAATTACACCGTACACGCCGTGTAGATATTATACACGCCGTGTAGTTTTGTTGATCGGAAGCCGTGTGGCTTAGCCATGTAGAAGGACCCGAGCAGGGGAAAGGAAGTCAAGTACACGCCGTGTAGTCAGTGTACACACCGTGTAGTCTTGTTTTGAAAATTTTGAAACGCCTTCTTTCTCTTGTTCCTTTGTGGTTCCTTCGTTTCAGTCTTAATAATCTTGAATATGAGGCTTTATTTTGACCTTGTAGTGTCATGCCGCCTAGACGACCACGAGTTGTTCGCTAAGGTAGTGGCGACGATTATACTGCGGAGATGGTGGCCCATGGGCTACTAGTTGATCCACCAGTAGAGCCAGATGCATCACCAGCTGTTATACCGGACAAGGGCGCGAAGGCGCAGTTCCGTGAAGGCTTATTGCGGTTCATGCAGACCTTTTAGGGAGCACCGCAGGCTGCCACATCTATGGCCGAGCTGACGCGTATCTTTCAGTAGCAGCATCTGCCTACATTTTCAGGGGATGGCAGACCACAGGCTGCAGAGTCTTGGATAGGATTGATGCTGACTATTTTCGAGCATCTTGAGATGCCTCCAGGGTGAAGGGTTAAGCTCGCGACTTACATGCTACGTGATTCTGCAATGAGGTGGTGGGATGTTACCACCCAGTCAGAGAATCAAAGGTACATGGCGTGGGAGGATTTTCAAACAGTCTTTTATGAATTTTTCTTTCCCAAGACACTGAGGGCAGATAGAGCTCGAGATTTCATCAATCTACAGCAGGGTGCTATATCGGTGATGGACTATTCTGCTCGTTTTACGGAGCTTCAGCGCTTTGCACCCGTGCTGGTGGGTGATGAGACGCTGAGACCCAGACGTTTTGGGGATGGTCTTCAGTATGAAATCCGAGTTCTGGTGAATGTTTTCAGGTTACCTACTGTACACGCGATTGTGAACCAGGCGTTGATTACAGAGAGGAACCTGCGAGAATCTAGTGGTGTGGGCCAGGGCGGTTCGGCACCAGTTACTGGTACTATTTCTGATGGAAAGAAGAAGAGACAGATAGACTTCTCTCAAGGAAGCAGTACCAGCCATGCAACTTCTAAAGGTGGCCCGATCAGGTGCTACCAGTGCGGTAGAGAGGGGAACAAGAGGACACAGTGTCCACGAGACCAAGTGGAGTGCCGAGATTGCGGCAAGGGGGGTCATCTGCAGCTCTTTTTCAGGGAGGTTCTACCAGTGGCTAGTGAGAGGGGTTCTGTACAGACTTCGCATGCGGGAGCAGGACCAGTGGCTTTTACCTGTCAGGGAACTGGAATACGTCAGGGCGTGCAGGCAATGATGGTGGTTGTGGTCGTGGTAGCCAGACACTGGGATCACAGAGGCAGCAGGGCGGGACAACTTTGGGTAGCCAGGCTGTGTCGTAGGGCCGTGGCATTGGGCAAGCATATGCAGTGCAACAGACCCAACATAAGTAGGATCCCGGACCTTCGATAGTCATAGGTACTATTCAAGTAGCTTTTGTCTTGTCTTCATTACTTTTTGATACGGGTGATACACATAGTTTTATATATGTACCTGTGGTGGTGAGCCTTGGGCTCTGTGTTTCTACTTCTTCTGATATCTTGATGTTATACACTTCATTGGGGATGAGAACGACTGGTGTGAATCAGTGTAAGGAGTGCCCCTTTGAGGTTGGAGGGTGTCACTTCCTTTGGGACCTCTATGTCCTGGAGATGACGAGTTATGACATCATTCTCGGGAAGGACTGGTTGGTTCCCTTTCGAGCCTTTGTAGACTACTATCATCGTAGGGTGTGTTTCACGTCACCAGAGGGCAGGGAGTTTCTATACAAGGGCGAGTGGGATGTTCAGGCGAGTCGAGCTGGACCAGAGCATCATGGGAGAGGTGAAGTCACAACCCAGATTGCGAGATTATATCTGAATGACCAGGGGACTTGTCAGACGGATTTCCCTCCACTTGTCGATCATTTCAGGGATGTCTTCCTAGACGACTTTTCAGGTCTACCTCCGGTGCGTGAGGTGGATTTCTCTATTGAGCTTGTGCCAGGAGACGCACCGGTGTACATTACTCCTTATAGGATTGCCATGCCTGAGTTGCAGGAGCTCAAGAGGCAGTTAGAGGAGCTACAGGCGGAGGGGTTTTATCCGACCTAGTAATTCTCCTTGGGGTTCTTTGGTCCTTTTTGTGAATAAGAAGGATGGTACCCTTAGGCTTTTTGTGGATTATCGGAAGCTGAACCAGTTGACGGTTAAGAACCGATATCCCTTGCCGAGGATTGATGATCTGTTTGATTAGCTTCGTGGAGCACGAGTGTTCTCGAAGATTGAACTGAGATTCGGATATCATCAGCTACGCGTTAGACCATCTGATATACCTCTCACAGCTTTTAGGAGAAGGTATGGTCTATATGAGTATACGGTTATGCCGTTCGGACTAACGAACGTTCCAGAAGTTTTTATGGCTCTGATGAATCGTGTGTTCCATCCGTATCTTGATTCATTTGTGGTAGTATTCGTGGATGGCATCTTGGTGTACTCTCACACTTGACACGACCATGCCACCCATCTTGAGATCATATTGAGTACACTGAGAGAGCATCAGTTATATGCTAAGATCTCGAAGTGCCACTTTTGGATGGACCAAATTCACTTCTTGGGTCATATCATCTTAGAGGCAGGAGTTGCAGTGGACCCATAGAAGGTGAGAGCAGTAGTTTTCTTGGGATCAGCCTAAGAACGTGTTTGAGGTACGAAGTTTCTTAGGGATGGCTGGTTACTACAGAAGTTTCATACAGGACTTCTCCCGCTTAGCAGCACCGTTCACAGTTCTGACTAAGAAGGGTGTGAAGTTCATTTGGTCAGAAGCTTGTGAGACAGATTTTGAGGACCTGAAGGGAAGGCTAACATCAGCACCGATCATAATACTCCTAGAGCTGGGGAAGAGCTATACAGTTTACTGTGATGCATCCGGGATTGGGCTGGGAGCCGTTTTGATGCAGGGCGACCGAGTTGTGGCGTACGGGTCTCGGCAGTTGAGGCCACATGAGAGAAATTACCCGACGCATTATCTCTAGTTGGCTGTAGTTGTGCATGTGTTGCACTGTTGGAGACATTATCTGTTGGGAGAGCATTTTTTGGTTTTCACCAACCACAAAAGCCTCAAGTATATCTTTACTCAGCGTGACCTAAATTTGAGGCAGAGAAGGTGGGTTGAGTACCTGCAGTCCTTTGATTTTGAACATGCCTATACACCTGGTAAAGGTAATGCAGTAGCCGATACACTGAGCAGGAAGACTCAGATAGAGACAGTGCAAGAGGCCAGTGGTGAGTGGCAACTTATGGCTTTGTTCTCTGAGATGCATCTGGAATTTCATGACAGTTAGGGGAAGACTTATCTTTCCTCGTTAGCTGTGAATTCTACCCTCCTAGACAGAGTGAGGATGAGGCAAATATCGGTTTCAGAAGGCCTAGTTCTACGGGAGTTGGTGGCAAGTGGGGACCCTCCTCCCGGTTGGGCGATAGGAGACGACGAGGTTTTGCGTTTCCATGGACGAGTATGGGTTCCAAGGTATATAAGCGAGGAGATGATGAGGGAGTTTCATGCTTTAGCTTGGGCAGTTCATCCTGGGGTCACCAAGATGTACTGGGACTTGAGACATCAGTATTGGTGGCCGGGTATGAAAAGAGAGATAGCTAGTTTCATTATGAGATGTTCCACCTGTCATCAGGTGAAGGCAGAGCATCAGAGACCAGCTGGGCTGTTACAGCAGTTGCCCATTCCAGAGCGGAAATGGGATGATGCCGCGATGGATTTCGTGACGGGTTTTCCAAGGTCACCTCGAGGCAATGACGCCGTGTGGGTTGTTGTGGATAGACTCACGTAGGTAGATCACTTCCAAACAATCATGGAGACCTTCGGTGTGGACGAGCTCGGAAGGATGTATATCCAAGAGATTGTACCTCTTCATGGGGTCCCTCATTCTATCATTTTAGATAGGGACGCCCGCTTCACGTATCGTTTCTGGAAGAGTTTTCAGAGGGCGCTAGGTACACAGGTGCTTCTGAGCATAGCATACCACCCTCAGACAGATGGTCAGTCAGAGCGGACGATACAGGTGGTAGAGGACATACTGCGCGCATGCATCCTAGACTATGGGGGCTCTTGGGAGAATCATATACCCTTAGTCATGTTTTCCTATAAAAATAGATTCCAGGCGACTATTGAGATGGCACTATACGATGCTTTATATGGTAGGCCATGCCAATCACCTTTGTGCTGGTTAGAGGCAGGTGAGGCAGCTTTACTGGGGCCACAGCTTGTGCAGGAGACATCTGAGCAGGTCCAGTTGATTCGGAAGAGGATGGCTACTGCACAGTCTCGTCAGAAGTCTTATGATGATCGCCACAGAAGACCTTTGGAGTTCGTGGTCGGAGATCAGGTTTTCTTGCTTGTTTCTCCGAGGCTGGGACACAAACGAATCAGGAGACATGGTAAGATTTCATCGAGGTATGTGGGACTATTTGAGATTCTAGAGAGAGTCGGGTTGGTTTCCTATCGGTTGTAGTTACCGCAGCGGTACCGAGCCATCCACGACGTCTTCCACGTGTCTCAGTGGCGTCGCTATCATTCAGACACATCTCACGTCCTTCATCCAGAGAAGGTTGAGCTTCATCATGATGCATCCTTTTATGAGCATCCAATCCGTATCGTGGACAGGATCTCGAAGGTTCTCCGAGTCCGGTCAGTTCCTCTCGTACGGGTGCTATGGAAGCATGGCCGAGTGCAGGACGAGACCTGGGAGCGGGAGGCTGACATACGTGGTCAGTGGCCAGATTTGTTCTGAGCTTTCTCTTCGCTACACCTGAAAGGGAAATTCAGGGATGAATTTCTATAAGGGGGAAGGTTGTAAGAACCCAGTTCTTATTTTTGAGGTACACATTTCTTCTATTTTCTTTTCCTTAAGTGTTTTTGAGAGAATTTGGGAAATGGTAAAGAATGCTAAGTTTTGAAACTACACGCCATGTATTTTTCCACACGTCGTGTACTTTTGGCCATGTCGGGATAAGTACATAGGGTGTGTATCCTCGCCGGCGACAGAGGGTGTAAGAACAGACCACAAGCCGTGTGGAGGTCCTTTACACGCCATGTAGTCAGTTGGCAGGGTGAAAAGTAAGGCGGTGGAGTCGCTTCTAGCTGGGCGACAGTACACACCGTGTACTTGGTAGTACATGTCGTGTACTCTTTTCGGTAGATGAACAGTGTGGCAGTGCCACCAAATGAACAGTTAAATGAAAGGAGTACACACTGTGTACTTTGATGTACACGCCATGTACTTTGTTTTTCGGGATTAAAACAGGCAGTAGCCTCCTCATTTGGAAGAGGAGGCATTTGAGACGTTTTGGAGCCAAAGGAGGAGGCCATATCTTTGATGAACCGCCGGGCATTCGTCTGGAATTTGATTCCATATCAGACGATCTCGTTGGAACCGCACGGGTAAGGGCTTCCACCTCCATGTTTGGTTCTTTCCAATTATTCACCTAACGTAAGTTATTTACGTTTTAATGGTTTTTGTTCTTCGTCAGATCTACATCGTTCTTGGGTTTTTCCAGAGTCGGCGTTCGGGTATAGAGTTCGTTGGCGTTTGAGGTAGGTGGCTTGGTGTTTATTTTCCAACTGTCATGCGTTTTTGTGCATTTTCGTGCCACGAACCCATGTTGGGGTGTCGTGTGGCTGAGGCTGTTGCTATATTTAATGACTAGAATTTCATAGGTGATTAAATTTTGATAATAAATGATTATTGGGATCGTTTCTTGGATATGGAACCACCCCTGGGGTGTGTTTACCTATTTAGTCATTTGGCCAGGATACCCGTGGGTATGCCTTCAATGTAGTAATTGTAAGAATTTCCTTGAGAGGAATTGCTTGTTTACTACATTTTGATATGTTGGGCATGGCCCAGTTACCTATATTTTCCTGAGGGTGTGACTATATTATCCTGAGGGCATGACTATATTAGCCTGAGGGCGTGACTATATTAGCCTGAGGGCGTGACTTCTGTGCCTGAGGGCGACACTTCGTATGCCTGAGGGCAAGAATTCTGTTACAATTCCTGAGGGTGAGATTCTGTATAGCCTGAGGGCATGGTTCAATATATTAGCCTGAGGGCGAGATACTGGTTGGCCTGAGGGCGTGGTGCTGTTGAGCACAGAAGGATACTAAATTAAATAAATTAAATGAATAATAAAATGTCAATTTAATTGTTAAGTTAGTTATTTTTGAGTACTGCTTACTTTATTTCATTTTACTATTGCACACTATTGTTGCGTGCTTACACATAGTTGGGAACATGCCTTTGGTGGGTTCCTACTGAGATATATTTCTCACACCATGTTTGGGTCATGTTTTTCGGCCCAAACAGATTACGTTTCTGCAGGTGTGGATAGGGGAAAGAGCCCCTATACAGGTACTTGATTGTTGCTGTGGAGTAGGAGGGCATGGGACCGAGCCTAGGCTCGTGATGCCGCTGCCAGCTATTTATTCCTTTTTTTGTACTTTATTTTTGGTTGTATCACAGTGATGTATAACATGTTATGGCTGTTTTCTTAGAATTTAAAACATGTAGCATCGTCATTCATATACTGCTGGTTATATCCACTGCAGTAGTTTATTTCAGTTGTGTGTGTTTATTGCTTCCGCTGTTTGTTGTATGCTTATTTAAGTATTCTGATGCATTACACTTTGAAAAATGAGAGCATAGTTTCCCCATGATCAGACCTGGGCCCTCGCTGCTAGTCAGCAGCCTCTGGAATTTGGGGAAATGCGCTTGAGGTCATGTGACGAACCGGGCTCGGGGCACCCGTTGCGTGGCACCCAGGACCGGGACGTTACAAAAATAAACCAATAATAATGAATCAGTGATCCTCTGAGCGTTATCTTTTTTGGTGGATGCATTATGGTAGCCCAAACCACATGAGATTCAATCATCATTTCTTTATATTTACCAAATATAATAAAACTGTGAAAAGTCCACATTCAATCCATCACCATTTCATCTATCATAATTTTTGAACCATAACTGAACCAATTGATCTTGAACTCAAACCCATGGTATGCATTCCTTGTCCCAAGGAATAATTGTGCAATGATCGTTCACCAGGTAATTTATGAGACAATGTCTAAATGAATCTCCAGTGGTGAATGTGCAACGAATAATGGGAGAAAAGGGAAAAACATAAATGTGAGGAATGATCCTTTCACACTGTTTGGGTTCTCGTTAATTCCCTATTATGAAGGTGTAAAATGAAGGGAAATGAACTATTATTAACAATCTATAATCCTAGGGAAAATATTTCACAAAATGTAATTATCCATAAATCAATGAATGGAAACTTATTAGGATATTTGATTCATTTTTTGAAAAGTTTATATATAATATGATTAATATATCAAATAAAAATCCATAAATTGGGTTTGGATATATGACTGATACAAAAATGATTCACTTTATTTTTGTTTTCATGATCCAAGAACTCATTTGGCACAATGATCTACAACATTCAATTTGATGTTTTTTGTCCAAGGATCATTCCCACAATAGATTTTCTCCAAACACCAAGGATTATGTAGATAACCCTAGATATATTCCGTAATGGGAATTAAATATACAATTTTATTCATAGTGAATTAAATAAAAAATCAATCAATCAATTTATTAATCCTCCTTTGAATTTTTTTAATGAAACAACTTAAGGTGATAATTATTATATAACACACAGGCCAATACCAACATCCCATATTTAACAAAAGTCATATATTTACCATCAGAATCAATATTATATAGATATTCCATTATTTAAAAACACCATGTGCACATGATATAATAAATTTAATAATATTAATATATCCTTACTAAGGATCTCCGGGCCTCAAAATCCCACACTGACTCAATAGATATATTTGAAAATATTTATCAAAATATTGAAAATAATTAAATATATGAAAATAGAGTGAAAATATTATCCCCACCATAATATATTTTCATCCCAAAAAAGAGAAAACCTAATAAATTATAAGGATACCGAGATCACATATAGATCCCTAAATCTGATAAGCCCTCTTGTAGGTTATCAAGAAACAAAGAATCATTTTCTCAATGGAAACCCATTCTCAAAAAGGGACTTCTAATAATGTTATACCACTATAAAACTCAAAATGGTTACTCCACCATGAATTTATATCTCATAATGGTCAAAATAATTAAAATATTTGTGCACATATATCCTTATCAAAAAAATGCAGAATACCTCACATGATCCACCCAATAGTTATGTTAGGGATTATCATAACACCACGTCATTAATAAAAATACAATTTATAGAAAAATACCTTTGATACTAAGAGAAAACATGCCAATCCAACTAAATCATTGAAACCCATGATGATTTGAGATCCCTCAAAACACATTATATCTTTATCCAACTCCAAGGGCCTATTTCAGCAGTCCAAAATTCACTCATAACATTTTCGGGTATAAAACAACACACCTTAGATGAATTTATCATATAAAACCATCTCCCAAAAAAATATAATCCAAAAGTGTTATTTTGCACTAGCTCCAACTAGTACAGTGGTAACCTATAGGGTCTCATGAACATGGCCTCAAATGGTGCTAGACCATTATTGGAGGGGTTACATGTTGTGATATGAAAACTCCACCAATGGAAAAACATCCATCAAACTTTTTCTTAATGAAAACAAGAAACCTGAAGCATATTATCCAAAACCTATGTGTTCCACATTACCTAACCATCTATATAAGGATAGAAAAACAATGCTCAACCATAACATAGTCCTAACCACCTCCAAACTCATATCTATAATCAGGATGTGAAGTGAAAATAACATTAAGAAATGATTATAGATAGAATTCCATGAAACTGACCAAGCTTTGTCATGCACAGTAATACCTCCCTCACCACTATGTTCAACTCTTACAAGGTTAGAAAGTGGGATTACATGATGATTCATCCTATAAACACTTAGATTTCATCATGGATGATCACTAATATTGGTAGAAAAATCCCAAAAACCACATAGAGAGCATCCATTTCTAAAACATCCTGGCACCTTAGCCTGTAGATATTAAAATATTATAAATAAATATTCAAACTTAAGAACATTCTATAACATCCTTGGCCATCATTATAGATGCTGAAGGATCTCATTACATCAACACCTTTTCTTTATGTTCTTCTAAGGTAATTCATGGAACCTTCTCAGCCCCTCCTCTCATAGGATGACTAGTGTCATCATCTATCCCTTGAAAAGAATGATGTTCTCAACAACATGATAATATCTATCAGAAAAATTTCTAGTGAACAATTGATCATGAAATATCTCTCAATCAATATCCCCATGTTGTGCCTCTCTACTGTTCTAAAGAATACTTGGGGAAACAACCATAGACTAGAGGTATGTTGCACCATACCCATCCGTACTGGTAAATTACAAAGAGGATAACTACTCTGTTTACCCTAAAAAATAGTGAATATAAGACCTTTTTATGAGTATATTCAATCATTTCCGTGCTCCTAGGTTGATTCCAAGATGTATCTGAATTAACCATTATTGGGCTTACTATCACTCTAATGTATGAGAAGACATATCCTATGAATTGGACCTCATGAATGTTTAACTAGAACATCAAGAAGTTTTTATAATTATTTTAATCTAGGAGAATATCTGAAACTATTTTCAATCTTCCCACATGCCCCTCTTCTGATGTCGATTACACATGAATTAAAAAAATACTTCAATGAAATTATCCAAGAAGGGTATAAATATTTGGTTCATCTATTCCACAAATACAATTTGGTTGGTTAGAATTCTAAAAGGTATCACCATGAACACAATGAAAACAAATAAATTTTAAGAAGCTATCCCTAGTATAATCTTCTATCACACTAGGAGATTATGGTATTCTATCCCAAGGTCAAACTCTAAGGAACAATTATTCTCTAACCACTGGATGAAGAATTAATTGATTATCATGAGTTGATATTTTTACCTAGATGCATCCTAATTCTGTTGATGTTAGTCAATTCCTAACCTCAATCTCACATCATCCTTCTTGGAAAAAACACTAATTTTCCCAGGAAATAACATTTTTCTTAACAAATCCCGTTTCTATAGATTTTATAACCTAAACATTAGTTCTCATAGCAACAAATGGTCATTTGAAATCCTATAGAATATATTCGGCCATCAATGGGTTCATGTATATGTAAAAAAACTTTTGTTTTGGTGTAAATCCAAGAAAATACCAATGCAAGACATTTTCACAATCCTCTAGAAACATAGTAAACTAATTGATCAAAAAATCTAATGCTCAAAGTTTCATATAATCTTAGAGAAATGAAATCATATGTATCCTCCTACATGTTGTCATATCAAAATTTTCATGTGACTAATTCTCACAAGAGAAGGTAAATTATAGACCACTAATAATGGTACACTATAACCACCAGTTGTGATATTCAACTAAGAATCGATGTTATACAAACAACCCATACAAAGTGAAATAACATAGGGTTTCACTTCCATGAAACTATATTACATTAAAGGCCCTATATCCTCCCATGGATAGGTCACACCATCAACAAGAGTGTGTGGTGACCGATCCTCCCATAAAGGATACTCTAAACACAAGGTATTAGTTAAAATTATATAATTTTATTGATAAATCAGGAAAACGTGTAAAATAAGGGAAATATAGCTTAAATCATTGTGAGAAATTTTTTGTTGATGTAGAGAATACACTTTGAAAACCTCAAACTATACTCAAACACTCTATGACACAAGATCCTACAACCTGAAGCTATCCTTTAACTATCCAACATCTTCCCCAAAACTACGAAACTCCCAAAAACTATAACACATTAAAATGTACTCAAATGTACCATTAAAATGAACTCATCCCCCAAAAAAATATACTATCCACGTTGGATGGAACTAACTCTCCTTAATAGTTTTAGATCATGTCACTATAATGTTTCTTATCATGGAATTGTAACTCTTCTTTCATGTCTGAATCCATATCAAACATTACCAAAACAAGGATATTCCAATGGCCAACATAATCATATAAAAGTCTAACTTCCAAAACCATGGTCAATAGGGGTTCTAATTAAGTTTTACACTTACAAAAAAAGGCTCATTCCAAACCTCAACCATAGAATAACGAGTTTTAGATCATCATGAAAAACGTGACATCTTTACATATATAACTCATGAAGTGAAAACAAACCATTTTTTTCATCATCTTGTACCATTGGATACAACTAATTCTCAAATTTATGGGGAGTATTAACCAAAACCACCAAAGGTGGTTTAGTTTATTATTGAAATTGTCGAGGAATCACTCTCTCTCCACCAAGAAGAATTACCTCCTAAAAATACCAGAAACTGAAGCATCATAACTTATAGAATCATAACTATAATCCGACTTTATAATCCTAGTTGGATATCATAATGTATTAATACAAAAATATTTTATAAATACCATTGTTAAAAGATTATATATGAGGATTGGACTCACAATTGATATGAAACCAAAAACCGTTACTATAAGGTTCATACATGAAATAATTTCCTACTACTAGTGCCTACTTGTTGTTTGATAAAAAGAAGGTTATCAAGTTCCAATTTAACTGATTCATTGATGGAGACTCTAAAACTACCTCACCTATCCTAAAGGCTGAACATGAGAATCATTAACTACAGAAATATATTTCCAAATCAAAACCACATAGCTAGACATTCACCAAAAATCTTCTCCTATGATGACCTTTTATGATACCACTTTGTCATTACATGGCCCATCAAATCCTGCTTGATAGTGTAATACTATGAAAAAACCCAAATCCCGCCTCTATCAAGACAATGAATAGAGACTAGCACTAAGTACACATACAATAGATATGAGAGGACTTACCTTAATTACATGTACAAATTCCCACAACTCCATACACTAATATAATGTATAAAGGTACAAAAATCATAAAAATAAATTCATGAAGGAATTATATCCAACAATACAATACAAAATTATTATAACATATTTTTTAAAAATACTATCCCACTAAAACTTGAAAAGAACCAAACCTGCTGACAAAATTGGTAATCCTATTGAAATGAAACTCTTGGATCTATGTAAGGTTTGTCTAGAACCACTAATATAAACCTGGTACTGATCTTACTAGGACTATAATGAAAGGCATATCCCTCCCATAAAACATGATGTATTTGAGGATATCCCATTATTGTTTAATTATATACCTACTCAATAGAAGAAAAGTAAATCACCAAACATAATCCATTGAATAAATAGATAGAGAGTAGTCTTCACATCACCATAAAGGAATTTCAATTCATATATGAGACAAAAAACATAAAAAATAATAAAACATTTTTTATCATAGGTATAGACTAAGTCCCAATTTGAGATCATATCCTCACTTCCAATATAGGATTACAGTATAAGATAAAATGAGTAATATTAATCTAAGTTAATTTACTCCATGATCCATTGTAACACTGATAGTGGTCATCTCAGAGGTCATGCCTATCAAGCCTTATCATATTAATGTCACTCATCTGAGTGTATGTAATTTTTGACTGAATCCCAGTTGCAGTTTCATGAAAGATAAGAGGGATCACGTGAGATAATCAGTTGACCACTCTATAAATCAATGGAAGAGAATAGATGAAGAAAATATTTAAGGGGATCAACCCGAGGGCCTATGTTGTATACAATGAAATAAACGAGAATAACTCACTAAATTGGAGGTCAAGGAAAATTTCATGTCCAAACTTTTCTTCAAACCCTACATAAAGAAGATGTTTATGTGAATATTGAGATAACCTATGGGATAATTCGGGATTCCCACTCTAGTTTTTAAGGAATCTTTTCTAATTTAATGTACAAGATGCCACACTGAACCTTAATAGAGAGGGGAATACAAAACTCACTCTAGTTTTAAAAAATTATGGGTCTCACTAACATATATATTTGTTGAGGGAGAACACTCATTCTCAAACCAAATATAATCTGAGAAGAAAAAAGACTCTAAAATTATATTAAAGAGTCAGCCATTGTGTACCTATATGTATACATATGTCTAACTAATACTTCCACTGCCCTTGTATCATTGTCTTACACGATATGTTTCATCAAATACATGGTGTGTCTACAAGAGGTATATGAATTATATAGGTAGGTATATCACTTGGAATTCCATCCAGTGTTTCCAATGTACTATATCAATTTTTCATGTACTTGGGCCATTCTCATGTACACTGGATATGTCTGAGTAATTTCTAAATGACACTAGGTGAACACCACATCACATTATTTGTAAGAGATGGTATAATAAAAAAATGTCTTTAATCTACCCAAGACAATGTTCTTTCTAATATATATGGTGTGTTATCTATAGCCCACATCATTTTAGGTTTGAAGGATTCTAGGGAAAGTAACCCTCATAATCATCGAAGCCATTTTCCAAAGGATATAAGGTGTCTGATTGAACCATATGGATTATTTCAGAACATATATTCCTATGTTTTTTCTCCTTTGAAATGATAATCTATTTGACTAAGGTTCTTTCCAAATATAGACCAAACATAAGATAAGTGATATATAACTCCAAGAGGGAACCTTAGATACTTCATAGAGATAACAACATGGCCTATTTTCTTTGGAGTACAAAGTATGTATGTCAGGATTTCATAGAAACACAAAAAATATTAATGTTTCACACTCATAAAAATGTAAAATTTGATTACACAACAAAATATATTGATAAACAATGATATGGTATTGACCTAGTTATACTCTCAATGGTGGATAGACTTTGGACACCCGAAATGCTTGAATTTTTTTTGCCTCTGCATCACTTAAATTCAAAACTGATAAACCACCATCCACTAATCCATCACTAGCTCAACAATCATCATCAATGAAATTAAATGGAATTGATAACATCAAACCAAATACTTATGGAAATTATGTATTTTTCTAAATAATTATTGTGTGATGATCATTCATCGGTTAGTTATTGAACCAATATCCAAATTAAATAACATCGTTGAATATGGGACAAATGATGTGGGGGGTTAAAAAATAAACATAATGAAATAACCACATCTATTTTTTAGTTGTTCTGAATTCACTATCATGAAAGAGATCAATGAAGAGGTAATACAATTTATAAAGAAACCATAATATCAGTGATAAAAATTCCTCAATAGTAATCAAATAGTGATCCATGATTCAATTATTTTTAGGTCCATTGATTCCAGTTTAAATATTGGATAAAAAATGGGATTAAACCAATCAATGAAAATGGCATATATCTAGTTTAGATCGATCATTGATGATGAATTATTTTTATTCATTTCCGTTGGTGGGATCCAAGAACTCATTTAGCACAACAATCATAAATCTTCATTCTGATGACATTCATCCAATAGATCTCCTCCAACAGATAATCTCCATATCCCATGTATTATGAAGATAACCCTAGCTATTTTCCATATTTTTTTTAAATAAAATCAGATTGGTCGGGGAAGTTAAATTATAGATAAATAAATAATTAAATAAATCATATTATTAATACTCCCATGATTTCACTTAGAAAAAACATCTGACTCCAACATAGGACTTTTAAAAAATAATGTAAAATTCACTTTCCATATTTAATGGTGGTAAGATATTTGAAATACATATCACAATTAATGATATATTCTATTATATTAGAAAAACTATGTAGTCATGATAAAATATATTTATTATTTTTAGTATATCCTCACAAGGGATCTTCGAGCCTCAACATCCCATTGTGTCCCAAGGCCTATCTTTGGAAAATATTCTTTAAAATATTCAAATGCCTTACAAGGTAAAAATATATTTATACAGTATTTGTAAGGTTATTGACTAAAACCCAAATGGAGATATTCCCATTTGATGTATTTGTGGATCCCTATGACAAATTCATGGGTGATATTTTACCATTTACATTATATTATGGGTAATGCTACTAATATCCTATTAGATTTGTGATATTCTTCCTCAATATACTCACAAAACATGTATTGAGACATGTACACCACAATATACATTTTCTTGTTTAACCCCCATTAATACTATTCAAGATCTATATAAATCTCCAAGAATCTAGTATGAACATATAATGATGATCTATGTGGATCATCCAATAGCTTATTTCTCAATTCTGGTGTTGATGGGACACATATTCGATTCCTAAATCTGATCATTAAACCATTATCAAGGGTGATATACTTCACAATCAATACATTCTTTGAAAGATCCAAATCTTCGTCCAACGCCCATTTAATCCCCACATGAACGAATATTTGAGAATACATATAATAATGATATGATATTTCCCCATTCCATATGACTTCATGTTCCATACACTATTAATTGATAAGTTTTTTATCTCTTTAAATCATCACCAAAGAAAAATTTGTTTGGCCATTCAAAATCAAAGAATCAATTACCTTGTTTCCCTTCCCAGGGATGAATGGTATCGAGAAATCATAAATTTTTAACAAATAAAACCATTTCCTTTGGAAAGTATTTGACTCTTTTTATGTGAATATATAGTTAAGTATTTTATTAGTTTTATGTATATTAATAATTTAACTTTATTGATAATTCCATTATATGTTTAATGAAAATATTACATATTCGATCTCCAAATAATTAGTTGTGTATCTTTTCTCATGATGTTGTAATTAACATGATGAATATGTTTCTACCATGTCACCCTCCATTAGAACACATCTAATTCCATTTTTTTTGCATTAAAATATATCAAAAACCATTTTCCAATAAAGGGTAGTGTGAGAATATGTGTACCCACCATCCTTCTATTTAGATGTATCAAATTTTCATAACATTAATCTATCCAATGGATCTTGGATCCCTCATGAAAAACATTGTTTTTAATTTTTATATCCATTATAAATTTCGTAGAAAAAATAAATATGAATAATCCAAAAAATGAATTTTTAGACATCACTCGCTATGGATATTCTCTAAATTGTTCAATAACATAAATTGTATTGTCTCTGCCTAATTTCCTATAAAACCAATAGTTAGACCAGTCACCATGTGACCTCAAGCACGCCACAACATACACTAAAGGACACCAACATGAATTGTGGTTCTAATGATTGTATAATGGAGAGAATATACCACCATAATTTGAGTGTCACAATGTTATATTAGATAAAATTTAATAGAAATCAAGGGATTTAATAATAAATGAAAGATATAGTAGTCGAAGAATAAAATCAAATGAATATATATGACCAATACCAATATATAATAACACATTAATTTCCATAGGATGATACCTAATATAAAACAACATAAATAAATTAAAAAACATGATATAGTTAAGTACATGAATAAAAAAGAATAAAATACATAAGGGAAATCTCTATGATCATCCTCCGCAATGGCTTAGTTCCATGCTCTAAACTCCTCAGTAAATGAATTATGGTCAAAAAATAATCCATGGTTCTGTAAACATATGAGCTGCACATTTACCGTATTGTAATGGATTCTAGATAAAAGTATTAGATAAAATCCTAGTAGATCACCGACAATAGTTTTAACAGATTAATCCATAATATGAATATATGGTACAATAATATGTAGGATTACAGAATAATGAAAATAGCTGAATGAGTAACAGTTATTCTCCTCAGGTTCCTGTTGGATCCCTGACAGCTCAACCTATTTCAGCTAATAGCTAGAATTAATTTATAATTAAAAACTATATATATAGTGATAATATATATATTAATATTATATATGGTATATTTGTATACCACATCCACCTATGTGAACGGATTACATGTAGATGTATGTAGAAATATACATAGAATACTAGGTTCTAGATGGATCATGGGGTAACAAAGGCATGCATAACTAATCTAAATGATCCTATAATATCATGAAAAGGTTATACTCCATATATCACAAAATTAATTATTGATTTCTTGATAATAATATGAGTTGGTGGGTGTGTCTTCATGCCAACACTCGAAATAAGGGATGTGGTAAGTTACACCCATTGTCCAATTAGTGTTAATGTTGTGAGACATCACACTCAACAACTGATGTAAGGGAGAACTAATATTAATATCCAACATAACCCTTACATTGTTCTATATCCTATATCAAATGTTTAATCTTATTTACAATAATATCTATTAGTCATTATCTCTCTATCATTTTACTAGTGAAGCCTAATATAACCAAGTGCATCACATATACTAAAATTCACATAATATTTTCTTATTTAAATATATATTGTTTCCTTTTCATACAACCCAATTTTAATGCACTTAATTGAATTGAAAACATTTAAATTTAAATTAATTTATCAAGGAAATTTTTTTTGTAACCATGTCAGGCCAACCCACATGGATGTTGGTTGGTCTTTGAACCAATTAGCCACAAGGAAGTCAATTCCCTGATATTAAATCTATTTAAGATTATTAATTGAGGTTATATAATATGAATTGAAAATATCCATAAATAAAATAAATTTATAATAAAATATCAATGAAATTACGTCTACTATTATTTAATTCCAAAATTACCATTTTTTAGTTTAGAAGACAATGTACCTCATCCATGGGATTTTGTTATAAAACATGAAAATAATAAAAAACAATTCATTTATAATAACAATGGTTCAAAATAAATTTATGTTTCTAAATTTAACAAATATAATCATTTTAGAATGATATGAAACATGTAAAAAAAATTAATGTTTAAAATAGCTCTCTAGATGTGTTATTATCAATTATGAAATTAACTATAATTGGAAACTCCATTTACAATCCAGCATGAATGCTTAGATAGAATCCTTTGATTTTAAAAAGTTATATAACAGATGATAAATCATGTGGCACACCTGATGGGTGGCTTTTATTGATGTATAAATCCTCTGATTACATATTAAAGCTCAACCATAGTAATACATCTTGCATATAAATATTTGGAAATTTGGAAATCAGTTAATTAGGGTGATGCATTAGAATGGATGGAAAAAAAATATTAATTAATCAATATAATTTTGCAGAAAAAGTTATGGACCACCTAACTTATTCATAAGGTGTTGTACCCATCCAATATAGAAGTTTTATTTGATCCTAAATGGAAGAAATCATAGAAATTGACATCACCCTTGAAAATTGGGTGAATTAAATCATAAAAATTTAGTTCAATGGAATGGAAAAGGAATTGATAATATATTTTATATCTTACCAATGCTTATCCAAAGTGATCGACAATTCATGATTATTAATTTGGTTGAGATAGATATCACCAAGCCCACAGTAAAGGAGGAAGATCCCACATGAGTAAGGTAGAACCTCATATGGATAGAGAAGAATAATGAATGAAGAAATGGTGTATTAAATATTATTAAAGGAAAATAGTAAATTCAACAAGCATGATAGGGATTCATAGTTTGGTTAGATAGTTTTTATAAATAGTGTGAGCATAGTGCAGATCCCACTATATAAGAACCACACCCCACATGGTTGTCCCACATGTTTTGACCAAAAATGTGATAATTAGTGAAGACATTAAACTGAAATGGAAGTAATTGTGTAGGATTTAGTGCATGGTTTGAAAAAAATTTCACAACATGTGAACACACTATCCATAAAATATTTAACACCACAAATGATCATATTACTTGACTTACAAAACTTTAGCCAAGCCATTTGGTATCCTACTACACATTAAGTACCGCAAATGGTCACCCTGCACCGTTTTTACTAGTCATGCGATAATTTTGATGCCTACCCTTAATTCTATTTTCTTAAAACTTCTGCCATTGAAAATGAATCAAATTCTCAACGGGCCATTCTTATTCCATAACACACATTTACCAATATTAAAATAAGGATATCAATTGAAAAACCAATTAGTTATTCCCTAATGAAAATATGGGTTGTTATAAAATCTTATCTTTAGAACTTCTTAAACATGAGATTCCTTGTGGAAATAACTAAAACATCACCCAACCTACAGGGGTCATAATGCATTAAAATGGTTGTGTTTCATTTTAAAAAATGATATCAACTTCCATTAATTACACAAATTTTTGACACATAATCTGTAAAAACCTAACACATTGTTCATTTTCCGAATGTATCATTGAAATAGTTCTTATATAAGATTGTTTAGATAGAGAGATGATCATTTCATGGTCTCTATACACATTTGTACAATGGTGATCCCCACCATTGGTTTTAACAAGAAAAGGGGTCCAATTATGATCCATTATACCTCCACCATTAGAATTTCCAACAAATCACACAGTAAGAGTTCAATCGACACTTATGGAATTTTTTTTTCAACTAGGAGAACCCAGTTACTTCTGAGGTCATAACAAGGACCCCCCATTAAATAAATACTTGAATCTTGATTCATCAAACAAAGAATGACCACACAATATTTTCATGAAATACAATGTCAAACATTAAACAAAACTCACCTTAATATGGAGACATTGTTAAGATAGTTTTTTGTACCATAAGGATAAAACAAGAAGGATAACAATTTGAGACTCTCGGGCTGACTATTCACAAACATACTCTTCATAGAGATTCAGTGTATCACAAACAGAATGTAAATGCCTTATTCTATGGAATCATTTAATTACTATGATCATGTTCACTAATTCCCAAAATGTAAATTTGGTAATGTTCTGAAATAAAATAATTAACAAAATATTTAATCTGTCATGCCTTAAATGAATAAGGGTGTTTCCCCGATCCATCAATCTAGAATCATTACCCTTCAATCATCACCATCGATCCCAAAAACAAGTCCACAATAACCTTAGACTCACTTTCCAGGAGTCCATGTAACTTACCAAGAAAATAATTACTCAATGTTTTGAAGTGATACGTTAGTAAAAGGCCATAACATCCACCTATGATCATTTATTTGTCCTAGAAATAAATCCACATGGTGATCATGTGATTGAAAAAAGGATGGTGTCAACGAATCCATCCATTGTGTTCTCACATAGGAACCCAATAATTACTCATGACTATCCATGACTCGATAAACACCATATATGAAACACATTACTCTGATAAATCTTGATTATTGAAAAATCTTATAATTTAAGTATTTTATCTCAATACATAACAAACAAACTCTTTTCCCAATCATGATGATATTAACATAGGGTCAATTCTCATTGTTAAGAAAGAATACTCTAATAGGATGTAAATAATTTCTAATAATATTTGACACACCTCCATCAGTTCCATGATGAAGTTCTCAGAAAAAATCCCAACCATTCATACCAGAAAAATAAAAGGAAGAGTAGTCAAATGACCATCGTTAGTATTCTTGGAATATGCATGAGTTAACTGGTCGACATATTATTTTGGATCGATTATAAATCATTTAACACTCAAGGTGAAGTGATCCAAAGCCTAACATAAATTGACTTTAATTTACATTTTCAGAATAACAAATACATGAACAAAACAGATTCCCAATGACCATATATGTTTATTGTCTTTCGAAACATGGAAACATAGAAAAATGGTTCATAAAACATCTTCATCATCTCCTGCATTTTCTTTCATAACTAGAACCCCGTTTTGACACATATTACATAATACCATTCTTCATATAATGGGGAATATAAACCAAAAAATGGGTAAGATAAAATGACTAGTAAGGGTAATAATTGAAAATATCAAACAAATAATAATAATAAGAATGTAAAAAACATGAACATAACTTTTGAAAATCATACCATGTATATAAAATATCAAAATATTGAGTCATGAAATAAATCATGGTTGATCATAAGGATTAAAAAATATAGGAAAAAGATCCCTGAAAAAATAAAATTGACATAAAGCATGTAGTTTTGGAAAACAAATATAATCATAGGAAATAATTTAAATATTAGACTAAGAACATTTAAAAGAACATAAAAGTAGTCATAGTACATTACTGAACCTAGTTTATTTTTCAGTCCATGAACTTATTACTGAAGTGGATTTACTTATTTTTCCATTCTAGTATATGTTGTGAGATATAAGTATTTACCCAATTCATTGGAGGGAGAAATAGATCCCACCCATATCATAATGAAATCATCTTTATGTGTTCCACAGTAACATAACTCACTCATCGTAATCCAATGAATAAAATGGGGTTATTTAAACATCATTACACCATAACATAATCCATGTAAAACAATGTGATTTCATAAATAACATCATATCATAAAAAATATATTATTTAGAAAATTAAGGATATATTACTTGAAAAATAAAAATATAAAATAATTCCATATTATATGGAAAATAATTCTGATATTTCACTTGAAAATAATTTTTAAGGAAAATATCCATTCTTCTACAAAAACATTATCATTTCTCGAAATGCTGCACAATTTTAAAAGAAAATTATTTATTTTCAAATATATATGAAATAATTTAGAAGAAGATTCATAGAAATAAATAGTTAAAAAAATGTAAAAAACCTCTAATGTTGTATAAGTTATAAAAAAACATTAACCTTGTACTTTTTTCATAAAATTCAAACAGTACCTCATTTTGAAAAATGAAAAAATACTCCACTAATACAATTTAATAAAAATTCACCATTGGGTAAAACTATGTTTAAATTTTTTTAGATGAATATAACTAATATTTAAAATTTTGGAAACATTTATGTGGATAAAAAATATACCGCTGTAAAAACTTTTTTATAAAAAATCTCGTATAATAATGAAATAATAAAATTATCCATTACCTTAGGTCCTATTTCTACATTATTTATTCAAAACACATGTATAGTGGTTTTTAAAACATTATTATCCTCTAATAGAATCATAATAATATTGTTGATATCATATATTATTCATTTATGACTTTATATTACCCATTCATTTATAAATTCTTTGTTAAAACACGTTTGGGTAATAATAGTTGTCTTTATAGTATGTGTTTTTGATTCTTTATTCTTAATCTTATTACATAGATTAAGATTCAATTACTTCCATAATGTTGAACATGATTTTTATACCATATATGTTAAGTATAAAAATATATTTAAAATATAGATAAATGAAATAGAATACAACATTCATGGATATTGTAGGTCATACGTACACATGACCGATGTTTCCATTTTCATAATTAATTGAATGGAAGAAAGTAAGTGAAAAATATTTATATATACACATAATTCTACTATAATTATTATGTAAAATATCTCATGATTATGTATTATATATACATAATAATAATTCTCTAATAGTTAATGCAGAGAATGAATCTCATCGCATTATGGATACGACAAGCCATACGTACACTCAAGAGATAGTATAATTATCTTAATGGTTAAATGGTATTTAATTGGGTGGTATATTAAGTAAAAATAATAATTATCATGTCATATTCATTAATTAAATACCTTATATTTACCAATATACCAATTCAAATTTATATTTTTTGAATAATATATTACACAACGATGTGAAGACGGTAAGTTGTATATACAGACACTAGGTTATATCATTATTCATAGGATAGATAAAAGTAAGAATATTATTATACAATAATTATACTGACATATCTGCATGTAGGTGATACTAGATTTATTACTTTTTTAAGTAAATAACATATGAATAAGAAGTATAATAATAAAAGAACATTGAAGGAGTTATTATTAAAATTATATCTTCTTCGGGCAATAATTTATAATTTAAAAAAAGACTAATTATTATGGAATTATACCCAATGTATGGACTCTATGATAAATTTAGAGATGTTGGGAGGAGAAATCAGTAAGGGTACACTGAGCCAGAGCTCTTTAGATGTTTTAATAATAGATGATAGGGGCATTTTTATAAGAGGGGTAGGGAACTTTTGGACACTCGAAAACTAATAATTTATTAGAAATTTATATTAAATTTTAAATAGATAAAAGATAATTTATTTTGAGTATAAGATATGTATGGCCTCATGTCCTCTCATCCAATGATATTATGACAATTTTAGCTTACAAAAGTAACCATATCTTTTGGATATAACTCTTTGTTAAACAGCTTAACTCTCACCTAGTTTACTAATATTTCTATAATATAGGGTTTATATATTTACTGTATATTGGAAAATAACTCCAACTTGATGATTTATCACATATTGTAAATTATCATATCTATTTGAATAAACCCGAATTTTTAATTTATTTTATAAATATTAATAAAATATTATTAATTTTTACAGTATCACTTATGTCAATTTTGATACACGTTGATATTTTACGTTTTAAAAACATAAGTCCAACCTAATAACTTCAAAAAAATTAGTTTATATACTTCTAACTATGATTATTAGGGTAAATGTAGACAATAATTCGAGGGCATCCCATACTATTCACATGTCGTTTATAATCTATTTATACCCAATAGTATAACCAATAATTGTACCACCTTCATGATTCTCATTATGAGATTAATAATTAGGAAATAGGTTTTCAATATTCCCATACCATCCTAATTTGAAGCATTCAAGGATAACTATGTTTTATTTAGTTCTTTTTTTGTTGACTATGACTATAAAGCAATGTGTGAGTAATAAATATCAGAGAATAAAAAATAGTAAGGTAAATTAATTATATTATTTCAATCTATTATATCATAGGTGTTATCATTGGTTATTCATGATTATCAAAACAATCTCTAGGATTTTACCAAATAATTACGCTTGTACTTTTAATACCTTAAGAAATAACCATTGTAATATCTATAGGGATCGCACTAATGTATTTGCATCCTAGTTTCCAATGGTTGACTAAACCTTCTCTCTGATACCATCTCTTATGATCCAAAGATTAACTTACAAGAACATTACAATTTTTTTAAACTAAATAATTGACACAAACAGACTCCCAAATACCATATTAGTTCAGTGTCTTTGGATATTGGGAATCATTAACAACTGGATCAAAAAATGTTTACATCATCTCTTGCATTTTCCTTAATAACTAGAACCACTTTTTGACACATCATTCTCAAAAACCTTCTTTATATACTATTGAAAATAAAAATAAAAAGGGGTGAGAAAAAATTATCAACGAGGGTAAAAATTGAAAATATAAAACAACATAAAAGTATAAGTATTTAAGAAACCTGAAAATTACTTTTCAAAGTCATACCATGTATAAAAAATATCAAAATAATGATTCATGAAATAAATAATTTGAGTCCATAAGTAATAAATCATAATAAAAAAAGATCCATGATAAAATATTATAGGAATAAAACATGTAACTTTGAAAAAAAATAAGCATAGAAAATAATTGGAAAATTATCCAAGGCCCATTTACAAGAGAAACATAGTGTACAAAGTTCATTACTAAAATGGGTTTATTTTTTGTTCCAGCCCTGTATTACTAATATAGATTTACTTGTCGTTCTAGTCATTCAAATTTCATGAGATATAAATCATTAACCAATTCATTAGAGGGAGATTTAGGTACCACCCATCTGATAATTGAACCATTTATATGATTTCCAAAATAACAAAAACCATTCATCGTAACCCATAAATAAAATGGGTTTTTTTAAACATCATTTCACCATAATATAATCCATATAATACAAATGTATTTCAAAAATAAAATAATATAATAAAAACCATAAATTCATATGAAAAATAATGATGTTATTTTTTAATAATAACCATATAAAATAATTCCATATTTATTGGAAAATAATTTTGATATAATACTTGAAATTAATTCATGATGAAAATATCTTTTTTTCTTCAAAAACAATATGTTTTCTCAAAATGATGCACAATTTATAACGAAAATAATTTTTTTGAATATAAAATAGAATTAATTTAGATTAATTTTCATGTAAATAAGGTGTTATGAAAATGTAATAATCCATTCCAATCATATAAGTTATAAAAAACATTATACTCATACTATTGCCATAAATTTCAACAAGTAACTCATATAAAAAGATGTAAAAGGATTCCTTTTATACCATTTAAGAAAAATTAACCAATGGGTATAATTTAATTTAAGAAATTTTATAGGAATATAAATAATATTTCATATTTTTGAAACATGGAAGAGGATGATAAATACACCCCTGTAAATACATACATATAAACAATCTCACATAATAATGATATCATGAAATTATCCTATATCTTTAATTTGATTTCTTCTATATGTTTCAATAACTATGGTATTGTGGGTTTAAACATATTATTAAGTTCTAATATAACTATAAAAATATTTATGATACCATATATTATTTACTTATGAGTTTATATTACCCATTCATTTATTTATTCCATGTTAATAAAATGTTTTGGGTAATAATCGTTTTACTTATCGTTCATGTTTTTGATTTGTTAGTCTTGATAATATTAAAATTATCATAGATTAATTAAATTAAAAAAACAATTATTTATTATATCATATATATTAACTATATATAAATACATAATAGATAGATATATTAATTGAATCCATCATTCATGGATACAGTAGGTCGTATATACGAATGATCATTGTTTCAGTTTTATTATCGAATTGAATAGAAGAAAGTAAATGATGTATATATATTTATATACATAAATAAAATTCAATTATTATGTCATATATTTCATTATTATTTATTATATATACATTAAAACCATCCTTTCATTGTTAATTTAGAGAATGAATCTCATTGCATCATGGAGATGATAAGTCTTACGTATGCAGGAGAGATAGTGTCGTTACCTTAATGGTTAAATGGTATGGAATTGGATGGTATATTAATTATATAAATTCTTTATAATGTAATATTCATTACTGAAATTATTTATATTCATCTTTATACCCATCTAAATAATGTTTTGTTTAATAACAAATTACACCACATCGTGGAGACGAGATGTTGTACGTACACAAATATGGTGATATCATTATTCATTAGATGGATGAAAGAAAGAATATGTTTTTCCCATAATTATAATAACATCTCATCAAGTATATTAATCTTTAGTAATTACATTGTTATGGAAACAAAATATGAATAGAATGTAGAATAAGACAAGATCATGGATAGAGTAGATAAAACAATTACCTTTGTTTTAGGTAATTTTCAATTTATTTGTACCAAAAGAATCCTTATGATGGATTTATTACCAATTTATAGCCCCTATAATTTAGATAGGAAATTTGGTAGGATAAGTGGGTGGGGTTTGGCCAATAAAAAGGTCTTTATATATTTATTAATATAAGGGAAGGATTTGTACTATTTTATAAGAGAGTGGAGGGGAACTTTTGGAAACTCAAAAAGTATTAATTTATTATAAATTAAATTTTGGTTTCAAATAGCTATAGGGTAATTTATTTCTTGGATAATATGATTATTGTTTGAAATCCTCTAAAGCAATAATTTTTAGTCATGTTTAGGACACAAAATTAACATTACATTTTGGATTTACCTCGAAGTTAAACAGTTTAACTATTACTATGTTTAGATGTATTTTAATATTATAGGGTCAATATAGGTACTATAAAATGCCAAAATAATCCAAATTTGATAACTAATGACATATATGAAACTATCCTAGTAATTCAGACAATCCTAATATTTTTTTAAATTTCATAACATTTAATAAAATGTTATTTATTTTTGACTAGCACTTTTGTCTATTTTGATACTATTCAACATGTTCATTTTTTAAAATAATAAATTGTCATATATTCTAAAAAAATTACATGTAATACTCATTAAATGAAATATTAACCTGGAAATCTAACATGGAACCTTAATTAAATAAAAAATATAGTTTTTTTAATTTTAATAACATTCATTAGATATTTCTATTAAAAAATAAATTTTGTATCGCCATTGTGTCATCCTTCAAAGAAAATATTTAATATCTAAAAACAATAAAAAATTTCTATTGATGTAGTTAATTATTTTATATTTCTAGAGACTTTATAATTTTTTTTATTCTATAGAAACATATATATTAAAATACTATACTAATTAAAAATCTATCACGTGAACAACATGACTTCCTTTTTAATAAATTATTATAAGGGTCTTATTTATATCCATGTTACTCAAAATGGTAACTAATTGGAGACTTGGAGAAATTATAATGATATATAAAAAAATTACTTAATTTATATGTGTTTTCGGTCATTTAATAGTCCTTAAAATATTTATCATAATAATTTAAATTGTTTTTCTTCTACTTGCAAAATCACTACATCAAAATTGTATAAGCCCTCATTGTAATTATTTGTATCCTAACAATTATAAATATATTTCCATGATATATTTTATCATTTTATATTTATAAAAACAATGTAGAGTCTAAAATATCCATTGTGTATCACAATATTAAAAATATTTTACTTGTTAAAAATAAAAGTAAAATAAAAGTGTTTTTCCGTTAGTTATAATATTAAAAATATATTTATGCCATCCATGTGGCTCAAAGATGTTCCAAAATTGGCACAATGATTCATTTGATCTAAGCACACTTACTCGAATAAAATTTAGATAATATTTGGGCTAATTATAATTTTATTTTTAGCATTATTTAGCTGATTTACCTTTAATCACAGTAATAAAAAAAGTTACAAAAGTCACTATTCATAATGCCCAAAAAATAAAATAATTCTATTTAAATAATTTTGAACTTTGAATTCAAACTATATAATCTATTTTTATTATAGCGACTCGGCTTTTTGGTCCTGTCACACTTTGGAATATTTCTACAAATAATTCCAGATCTAGGCGCGAAGATGATGTGCGATTCCGAGGCCTGGTGTGCCCGGAATTAATTTTATAAAAATATTAAGTATTTTTATACTATACACGTGGTGGGGGTGTGATATCTCCTAAACGGAAGCTCATGACAGAAATCTGATGGCACAATTGCGTCTGGAACGTGCTGTTTACCCTAGGAGGGGTGTAAACTTTGCGGGTGCGGAGCTGCGGTGAGAAACGCCACGAGGGGCATTTTCATAAATAATTAGCAATGTTAGTGTGCGACCATTGGGTCGAATAACTTCTGAACGGAGTCTCGGATGGAAAATCTGATTCCGCCGTTGCATTCAGAATGGTACGTTTACCCTAGGGGTGACCTTACTTTTGTTCGCATCGGGTGTCGGGTCCGAGGCGGGTTTGGCGCCAGCGGGCGGCTGATATAAATATCAGCCCCCCTATCGTTCCTCTTGACGTTCTTCACTGTTCTTCATCACCGCTCCGCCGAATTGAGCAAACGAAGCGCCCACGAGGTCGAAATTTGACGGCAGACGTTCCAGGAGTAGGCAGCGGAAGCTTTAGAGCGTGGATCTGAGGCAGAACGTCGGCGTTTCACCCGCGAGGTAGGCGGTTTGAGTTTTAAAATACTGGATCTTGTTTTTGTGTTGTTTTCTTTCAAATTTTCGTAAGGGTTGTATAGTTCGAGTCCTGAGATTTCCAAAATATGTTTCGGATCTGAATTTGGGGCACCGGGGTGCTCTCAGTGGCTTACAGAATTTTCCGGCGAAAACCCGGTTTTCCGGCGATGACGGGCGGCGGCAATGGCCGAATCCGGCGACGGAGCGGCGGCGCAGCGGCTGTTTCCGGTGGCGGCGGCGGTGGTGCAGCGGAATCCGGCGGCAACGCGGTGGTTTCCGGTGAGGCTGGCGGGGGTCCGGTCAGGATTTTCCGGGGGTTCTTTAAACCCCCGTAACTTGCAAACCGTAACTCCGATTTGCGAGCCGTTTGCTGCGACGCGCTCCTTGCATCAAGTCGGACCTTTTGAACTCACTTTGAGGGTTTAAGGGTTCGGGATCGTGGCCCGGGATTTAGAAACTTCGTATAAAATAATATTATTTTATTATTTTACGACTTCGAGCAGTTGTAACTTCTACCTGGAGCGTCTGATAGACATGCTGTCAGTGGCATTGAGACCCTGATGGTATGACGGACTTTTTGAAATGGTTTCCGGGTGTTGGGACTATGAACGGGGTGCGGGCCACACGAGGCCGGGTTTTGGCGTTTGTGGAGAAACGCAGCTTTTGCACCAGGAGTCCGATTTTGGCGGATGAATAGTCGATCCTGTGTGTTTTTCCGAGGGGATTGCAATGGTGTGATTTGTTTGAGGAGTTTCGAAATCCAGGCGTGGGCCCCACCCGAGATGGCCTTCGGTAAATAGTACCTTTTCACCGGGTGTCCATTTTGGATGAGCGAGTAGTCGATTCTGCTTGTTTTTCTAAGGGGATCGTCGTGGTATGGTCCGGTCGATGGGTTTCGGGATCGTTGTGTGGGCCCCACACGGGCTAGCTATAGTGAATAGTGCCTTTTTCACCGGTGCTCCGTTTCGGTTGAGTAAACAGCATATCCTGTGTGTTTTTCTGTGTGGAACGTAATGGTGGCCTCGGTTTTGGCCTAGGAGGTCCGCAGTGTGGCGTTGTTGCGGGTCGCTCTGGTTAGCGACGTTTGAACGAGTAGTGGTTGAGGGTTCTCCCTTGGTTCGTTCCTACGAGGGTTTACGCGGCATGACAACCTTTGTAGGGGTTTGTGATCCTCTCGATGGGATGTTTTAACTGTTAGAGTTGTGGCATCCCTCCGGTGGGCCCTGAGCGGATCCTCTAGCATCTTTATCCTGGATCGGGTTCTTGGTATCGCTGTTTCCGCTTATTCACGGGCGGCGATCCCCTATCTAGCAGGTTAACCACGTAGGGTTTGTGGCATCATCGGGAATATGATCCCCTACGCAGTGGGTCTTTCCTAGTAGGGTTGTGGCATCGTCGGTTATACGATCCCCTACTCGGCATGATGTTTATAGTATGGTTGCGGTATCGTTAGTTATAAGATCCCATACTCAGCGCTTGGTGTCGGTAGGGTTGCGGTATCATTGGTTATGCGATCCCCTACTCACCGCGTGGTTTCGGTAGGGTTGTGGCATCGTCGGTTCGATCCCCTACATCGCGAGTTGTACCATATAGGGTTCCAGTATCATCGTGACCATCTGTATATGGATGATGATCCTCTATCTGAGTGTGGAGCTTTTGTCGAGCGCCAGATCGGGTTGTGGTATCCCCCAGCGGATCCTGGGTGTGATCCCCTATCTGTGAGAACTACGTATGCCAGATCAATTCGTGGTATCCCCCAGCGGACCCTGGGAGTGATCCTCTATCTGTGAGCTACGTATTCCAGATTGGGTCTTGGTATCCCCTAGTGGACCCTAGCGGCGATCACATATTCGAGGAGTTTGGTGGTAATGTTGTTTCTGCGGTGTTTCCTCAGTGATGTTATCCGACGAGCGTGGTCTCTCGGGTGAGCGTCTGAGATGTTTGTTTGGAACCTGATGGAGTATATCTCTCAGATGAGGGTCATCTGGTATGGCAGTGTTCGTGTGGTGTACTCTCCTGGTTGGGGGTAGTTGCTGGTGATGAGGTTTGTACCTCTTGTGGCTTTGTGGCGTGAGCTGACTATATCCGACTTGTTCAAGGTGTATGTACAGGCATACACCTGAGCTGAGATGAGCTGACTAGTTGTGTTTAGCCGAGGATGGTGACGAGATGGAGTTTCTCTCTCGTCTGGGTTCCCTCTGGCTGGGTTGAGCGGACTGTTTCCTTTCAGTTGCTCCCTTGGGTTTTGGGTTTTTGGGGTGCCTACTGAGTATGTTTATACTCACCCCTACACGGGCTTTGCCCGCACATGTTTGTGTCTTGTGCAGACCACAAGCCTTTCGACGGAGTCCCAGGAGGTTCTGGGGCAGGCAGAGCTGATTGAGCGAGACTGACCGGGGTGTTTGCTTGTGCGGTGCCGAGGGAGCTTTCCGGTGGTGTTTCTTGCAGCGTTCCCCTTCTTCAGAGCAGGTTGGACGTGCTTTTGTAGTTTACTTTTGTTGGGCCTTGTTTTTTTCCTTTGTACTTTTGTTGTACTCTGGTTGTGGGATAGTGTATGCATGCATTTTATTTTCAGTTTTACATATCTCACCACTGTTTCATGGAGGTGTGTGTGGGTGCGTGTGTACAGGTACCTTAGGATAATGCCTCCCATGTGTGTGATAGCCTACTCGGCGCTGGTCGCCAGCCCCTGGCCTATTGGAGGCAGGCATGGGGAGTCGTGGCTCGAGCCCCGTTGGGTCAGGTCGTGACAGAGTGGTATCAAAGGAGATTCCACCTTTGGGATCTCAGAGCGTAGCTGGTCTAGCTGTGAGTTTGGTTTGGGTTTCATAGTGGTGGTGTTATGATGTTTCGAGTTCTTCTTTTAGGCCAGGGACTCCAGTGTTGGTGTGGCGGCCGACGTATCCATACACCAAGACTCTGATAACCTGCCTTTCGACTCGGAACATTCGTACACTGGTCGCAGGGAAATAACGGTACATGCATCATATAGGACTGGGTTTTGGGGTTTTCCCTTGTCCTTCTTGAGTCATCTCTCCAGATATACTCTTTGACTATGGTGCGTTTTGAATGTTTTTCAGGATTCCTCCATGAAGACAGCCAGCGAGGGTTCCACAACTGGATTGTGCTGACGACCTGCCCCGTGTAGAGGTTGTGGAGCAGGGCGCAGGTTCTGAGGTTACACCTCTAGGTGGTCTGCCAGTTGATCCGCCACCTGTTGAGAAGCTGGTTGTGCCAACAGTGCAGGACGAGGTTGCGAACAGGCAGAGTGCGCTGCATGAGTTCCAGAGGCAGCGTCCTCTGAGGTTTCGGGGTGATGCAGACCCCCAGGAAGCTGATGACTGGCTTGAGGTAGTCACCCGAGTTTTCAGCCTAGTGGGGAAACCTCCACATCAGATGGCAGTCCTAGCGGCGAGCCTTCTGCATGGTTCGGTTGGGCGATGGTGGAGTTTGGTGGCGCGGTCCCTTGACGAGGAGACGCTCACGTGGGCAGAGTTTGAGAGGCTCTTCAGGGAGGAGTTCTATCTGGTGACGCTGAGGTCAGTGCGGATCCAGGAGCTTCTGCAGCTTCGACAGGAGGGCATGATAGTATCAGAGTACTCATCGAGGTTTACAGACCTGTCACGCTACTCCCTTGAAATGGTTCTAGACCCGTTCTTTAGGGCTCAGACCTTCTAGCAGGGCTTACGCAGGGACATCCGAGCAGGTGTGGTTTCCTTGTGCATGCCCACCTATGCCGGAGTGCTAGAGCGAGCGTTGGTGGTGGAGAGTTTTCTGGCTGAGCAGATTCCCCCTGTTAGTGCTGGGCACTCGAGGGCTGATACTTTTTCAGTCGGAATGGAATCTGGTAGCCGATGAAAGATTCAGGGGTCAGGACGTGGTCGACATTTCACGAGGCGACCCCAGGATGGAGGATCTGAGCCTCAGGGCTCACAAGGCTCGCAGGCTAGTTTTGGTCAGCCGCAGGAGAGGCGGTGTTACGCTTGCGATGGTCAGGGACATCTTGCTAGAGATTTTCTGACCCGACGTGCTGCTGAGAGGGATCCAGTCGATGGACCGCCTTGGCAGAGGCAGCGTCTCGAACAAGGAGGTCCGCAGGGCGGCGGACGTGGCGGTGGAGCTGGTGCAGCGGGAGGCGGTGGTAGGCAGTACCAGTTGCCACCACCCCACCCCCAGGTGGTCCACGCCAAGATCAGGGAGCTGGTGGTCGAGGGCGAGGACAACTTCATGCCCTGGAGGCAGTCGACCCAGAGGCACCGCAGATCGATAGAGGTACGCCCTATGCCTTTTCTACTTACTACAGTATTTTGATAAACAATGTTTAGCGGTACTCTTTATTTTTGTTTCTTGCTCGAGTTTTTTTCAGGACGTTGGTAAGACACTGTGTGGGTATTGTTCGACATGCTTCGAATGCGTGAGGAGGAGGGATCCTTCCCCCACCGAGACGCGTTTTTGGTGATGCGATTAAAACTGTGCGGGCGAGTCAGTGCCGCCCAAAGCGGATAGTATTGAGGTGTGGCAGATAAGTTTCTCTGACTTATACGTTCGGGCATGGGTGTTTTTTGGTGAGCTCGCTGGTGTGTGAGACCCAGTTGAGAGTACAGTCACTTTCCTTGTGCTTAGAGCTTTTCTGGGATGAAAAGTTCTAAGGGGGGGAGGATGTAGTGACTCGGATTTTTGGTCCTGTCAGACTTTGGAATATTTCTACGAATAATTCCAGAGCTAGGCGCAAAGATGGCATGCGATTCCGAGGCCCGGTGTGCCCGGAATTAATTTTATAAAAATATTAATTATTTTTATACTATGCACGTGGTGAGGTTGTGTTATCTCCTAAACGGTAGCTCAGAATGGAAATCTGATGGCACGGTTGCGTCTGGAACATGCGGTTTACCCTAGGCGGGTTGCAAACATTGCGGGCGCGGACCTGCGGTGAGAAACGCCACCAGGGTCGTTTTCCTAAATAAGTAGCGAAGTTAGTGTGCGAGCGTCGGCTCGAATAACTTTTGAACGGAGTCTCGGATGGAAAATCTGAGTTCGGCGTTGCGTTCAGAACGACGCGTTTACCCTAGGGGTGACCTTACTTCTGTTCGCATCAGGCGTCGGGTCCGAGGCGGCTTTGGCGCCGGTGGGCGGCTAATATAAATATCACCCCCCCTTATCGTTCCTCCCGACATTTTTCGCTGTTCTTCGCTGCCGCTCTGCCGAATCGAGCAAACGAAGCGCCCACGAGCTTGGAATTTGATGGCAGACGTTCCAGGAGCGCGCAACGGAAGCTCTAGAGCACAGATCTGAGGCAGAACGTCAGTGTTTCGCCCGCACGATAGGCGGTTTGAGTTTTAAAATCCCGAATCCTGTTTTTGTGTTCTTTTCCTTCAAATTTTCGTAAGGGTTGTATAGTTTGGGTCCCGACCTTTCCAAAACATGTTTCGGATCTAAATTTGGAGCACCGGGGTGCTCCCGGTGGCTCCCAGATGTTTTCTGGCGAAAACTCGGTTTTCCGGCGATGACGGGCGTCGGCCATGGCGGAATCCGGCAACGGAGCGGCGGTGCGGCACCAGTTTCTGTTGACGGAGCGGCGGCGGCGCGGTGGTTTCCAGCGAGGCTGCTGGTGGTCCGGCTAGGATTTTTCGGGGGTTCTTTAATCCCACGTAACTTGCAAACCGTAACTCCGATTTGCGAGCCGTTTGCGGAGACGTGCTCCTTGCGTCGAGACGGACCTTTTGAACTAACTTTGAGGGTTTAAGGGTTCGGGATCGTGGCCCAGGAGTAAGAAACATCGTATAAAATAATATTATTTTACTATTTTACGACTTCGGGTCGTTGTAACTTCTACCTGGAGCGTCTGATTGAGATGCCGTCAGTGGCGTTGAGACCCTGATGGTACGACGAACTTTTTGAGATTGTTTCTGGGTGTTGGGACTGTGAATGGGGTGCGGGCCACACGAGGCTGGGTTTTGGCATTTGCGGAAAACGCAGCTTTTACACCAGGAGTCCGATTTTGGCGGATGAATAGTCGATCCTGTGTGTTTTTTCGAGGGGATCGCTATGGTGCGATCCATTCGATGAGTTTCGGAATCCAAGCATGGTCCCCACCCGAGCTGGCCTTCGGTAAATAGTACCTTTTTCATCGGGTGTCCGTTTTGGACAAGCGAGTAGTCGATTCTGCTTGTTTTTCTGAGGGGATCGTCGTGGTATGGTACGCTCGATGGGTTTCGGGATCGTTGTGTGGGCCCCACACAAGCTAGCTACGGTGAATAGTTCCTTTTTCACCGGTGCTCCGTTTCGGGCGAGTAAACAGCATATCCTGCGTGTTTTTCCACGTGGAACGCGGTGGTGGCCTCAGTTTTGGCCTAGGAGGTCCGTAGTGTGGCTTTGTGGCGGGTCGCTCGGGTTTGCGACGTTTGAACCAGTAGTGGTTGAGGGTTCTCCCATGGTTCGTTCCTACGGGGGTTCGCGCGGCATCACAACCTTTGTAGGGGTTTGTGATCCTCTCGATGGGATGTTTTAACTGTTAGAGTTGTGGCATCCCTCCGGTGGGCCCGGAGCGGATCCTCTAGCATCTTTACCCTGTATCGGGTTCTTGGTATCATTGTGACTGCTTATTCACGGGCAGCGATCCTCTATCTAGAATGATAACCACGTAGGGTTTGTGGAATCATCGGGAATATTATCCCCTAAGCGGTGCATCTTGCCCAGTAGGGTTGTGGCATCGTCGAGTATACGATCCCCTACTCAACATGATGTTTATATTAGGGTTGCGGTATCGTTGGTTATACAATCCCCTACTCCGCGCTTAGTGTCGGTAGGGTTGCGGTATCATTGGTTATGCGATCCCCTACTCAGCGCGTGGTTTCGGTAGGGTTGTGGCATCGCCGGTTCGATCCCCTACATCGCGAGTTGTACCAGATAGGGTTCCGGTATCATCGTGACCATCTTTATATGGATGATGATCCTCAATCAGAGTGTGGAGCTTCTGTCGAGTGCCAGATCGGGTTGTGGTATCCCCCAGCCGATCCTAGGTGTGATCCCCTATTTGTGAGAACTACGTATGCCAGATCGGGTCGTGGTATCCCCCAGCAGACCCTGGGAGTGATCCTCTATCTATGAGCTATGTATACCTGAGTGAGTCTTGGTATCCCCTAGCGGACCCTAGAGGCGATCCCATATTCGAGGAGTTTGGTGGTTATGTTGTTTCAGCGGTGTTTCCTCAGTGATGTTATCCAATGAGCGTGGTCTCTCGGGTGAGTGTCTGAGATATTTGTTTGGAACCCGATGGAGTATATCTCTCGGATGAGGGTCATCTGGTATGGCAGTGTTCGTGTGGTGTACTCTCCTGGTTGGGGGTAGTTGATGGTGATGAGGTCAGTACCTCTTGAGTATTTTTGGCGTGAGATGAGTATATCTGGTTTGTTGAAGGTGTATGTATGGGCATAAATGTGAGCTGAGTTGAGCTGACAAGTTGTGTTTAGCCGTGGATGGGCACGAGATGGAGTTTCTCTCTCGTCTGGGTTCCCTCTGGCTGGGTTGAGCGGACTGTTGCCTTTCAGTTGCTCCAATGGGTTTTGGGTTTTTGGGGTGCCTACTGAGTATGTTTATACTCACGCCTGCACGGGCTTTGCCTGCACATGTTTGTGTCTGGTGCAGACCACAGGCCTTTCGACGGAGTCCCAGGAGGACCTAAAGCAGGCGGAGCTGATTGAGCAAGACTGATCGGGGTGTTTGCCGATGCGATGCCGAGGGAGCTTTCCGGTGGTGTTTGTGGTAGCGTTCCCCTTCTTCAGAGCAGGTTGGAAGCGCTTTTGTAGTTTACTTCTGATGGGACTTGTTTTTCCCTTTGTACTTCTGTTGTACTCTGGTTGTGGGATAGTGTATGCAAGCATTTTATTTTCAGTTTTACATATCTCTGCACTGTTGCATCGAGGTGTGTGTGGGTGCATGTATACAGGTACCTTAGGCTAATGCCTCCCATGTGTGTGATAGCCTACTCAGCGCTGGTCGCCAGCCCCTGGCCTATTAGAGGCGGGCTTGGGGAGTCATGGATCGAGCCCCGTTGGGCCGGGTCGTGACATTTATAAACTAAAAATACATAATTTAATGAAATCAATATAAAATTAGTCCTATTTTCATTTTGAAAAAAACGAGTTTTTAAAAGATAAAACATTGCAAAAGATTGAAATGTTTTAACATAAAAAATCAATGTAAAATTAATTCCAATGAAAAAAAAAGTTATATTAAATGGTAAAAATATATTATATTTTTTACTTTAAATCTATTCATTTATATAATTTTACATATAAATTATTTTGATCAAAAATGTTGTATTCAATTAAAATTTATTATACATCTACTATTCATAAAAACCTAGAAGTTATCAGAATCAAATAAAACATTCATACAAAGTAGTTTCTTATATCACAAATTAAAAGATTTATATTATTAAATAAAATATTAAATTTTTTGAAAATTTTTATTTATGATGGGTACTCCATCAAAAGGCCAGAAAACAACATATTTTGAAAATTACTTCTTTTATCTAAAAATAACATTTGTTTTTATATCATGCCTAGAAAAAATATATGATGATTTTTAACAATTATATTTAAATATATAACATATATATATTTCCTTAATAAAATAATTAATGAGTGGTTTTATTATTTTATAAAATCAATTATTTTCATTTCAATAATTTTTCAAAAGAATGTTAATATTGATCATACCGACCTATGTAATAACTGGGTCATAATATAACATAATGATATTTAGTTTTTCACATAAAATCAGCCTTATGGGAAATTAATTATATCAAATTACCATTAAATATAGTGTAACATAAGAAATGAAAATTGTTTTATATACAGAAATCTATGTTGATGTTGTGTATAGAGAAAGCTTATCTTGGTGTAGCGTACAACAAAAGACTTCAAAGATATTAAAGAAACCCATAACGTTAAAATCTTGTGCAATTACATGAGGAATGTTGTGACCATTAAAGAATAATGAATAAAGAATATCAATGACCAATTATTTTTTCCGGGGGATTCATAAATATCCAACTACATCGACACTGTGTTTCCGAGTTAGATCAAAAAAATAAACAAAAATCCTAGGCCATACAACATCCAAAAACATTAAAAAACATTTCCATTATGTATTCCTTGGTTGCGTCACTTACACCTAGAAGGAAACATATTCACTATAATTGATACCATTATCCCCACCCATGGAGTGTCCCAGTCTTCCAATGGAGAGACAATATAGCCACTCACATGAACATTAGGTCAACTTCACATTAAATTTTGGCATGAATCTTCTCCAAGTCATCGTTAAAATGTTCTAGTATTTCAAATGAAAAACAAAACCAACATGAATAGTTTATCAAAAAACATGATCCAAATGAAACACTATATCGATCATTAGGAATTTTTTTCATTAACACATAGATCAATCTACTCCAGATATAAATTGAGAATGTACTCAATTTCTCAAGGCTCAATGAATCCACTGAACACAATTAGTTAACTCTATCATTGTTGAGCACTATAGGTACCATATATATAAACCCACACTACCGTTAGGTTTTATAATAGTGATAGCACATCCAAGATACCATCCATAGGGTGTCTTTCCAATGCATTCAAGTATCTGGTGGTTTGTACAAAAGATTTATCCCATAGTCATATTGCTTCCACACAACCACTAACCTCGATGAAGAAATATCAAGTTGTACATCACTCCGAAATAATTGAGGGTCACACAACCTACTAAGATGCTGATTATTCCCTTGTCATGTATATCCTACTAAAAACGAGAATTACATTGATCAAGTCCATAACAATAGTCAATGAAAACATGAACCCCATCCCAACAAGGGTGCAATTTCGAATACAAAAGTCCTTCTTGAGAAAATGATACTTGAATGAATCAATATTTCAAAAGTATCAAAAAATTTAGCAATCAATTTATTCTATAAGGGTTATATGTAACCCTTCTCATCCCCTTACAAAATCATTAGCATCAACCCTATCAGTAGGCCATGCCAAATAGATTTCACTAGGCTGTACTCTTGTCATTTAATCCCATGGAAAAAAAGAAAAATTCATATAAAAATAATCACATTCCTATCCATGTAAACCCAAAGAGTTGTATAAACATCACATACATGATGATTTAAACTATGAATAACACCTATGGTTCCATTTTATTTCATTATTTAGATTCACATTAAATATTTTAAAATTTAAAATAATACATCCCAATTGGTAATACTTATCATTATTCCATTTTAAAAACTAATAATCTATTGATAAGGTGAAATATGAGGATCCTACTAATCCCAGATCGGTTCATTAGAATACTACACAATAGTAGTGTTTTAATAATAAATTATTAAAAAACCCGTATAAGGGTTTATCTAATAAGAAACATGACCCAACTGACTAACATCTGTGTAGTATTTCTGTTCATATGTTATTTATACTAATCATCATACTTGTTTGATAAATTCAAGATCCTTTATAGATGAAACCATCAACATTTTAAATCATTAATGTAACCTTAATGGTTTTTATCTAAAACCTTAAATATCCTAACCGGCCTACTAGGGTCGAGTCACATAAAAGGTCCATAAGAGACCAATTAAATTTATTTCAAAATTCAATAAAATTGTACATTTATAACCTTCTCCAATCATGTCATGGTATTATATAAGGATTCAATTATATCATTTTCCATTTAACAATCTATAAATATCACATACACTTTATATCTTACTGACTATCTCCCATTAAATTGAAACAAATTCACTTTAAAAATTGATCTTCAGCAGATTTTACATCTTAACAATGGTCTCCAAATATATATATATAATTTTTTTCGTGTAAATGGTTAATATTTTAACAATTTATAAGGTGACCCTACACCTTAAAACTAAAAAATTTCTCCCATTTAATTAAAACCAATATGTATCATCTCATGCATCAAATAGTAGAGAAAAATCATAACTAGTATTCTTATCACATGAAGTAAACATTGAATAATATAATATGAATAACAGAAGAATGATTCCAAGGAATGAAATGATAAATAATTTGGAAGCATGTTATATAATTATCTAATCATGTAAACATATTAACTGGATAAATAAATCACCCAACAATGTTTTATTAATAGGAATACTAAATTAAAATCTAAACATGTATAAACTAAAAATATCACTAAAATAGATAACCTTGTAAATTACACCTAGGATATAAACACTTAAGAAACATCAACATAATTAGTAGGAAAACTATAATTGAAATGACATGTCATTGAATATTCATGGAATGTGGATATATATGTTCCTATAATGATTCATGTAAGGAATCATCCCTACCATACCAAGATAAAGAAAAAATCGAAAAATTTCATAAATCAACAAATGATAGAATGTAGACCAATAAATGAAGGCGAAATCATAATCAACAATAACAATGTATGAAATGAGAAATAATCACATCCATATCCACTTAGACCTTTCCCCAAGGGTGCATTGATCATATCTAGACATAACTATTTTACGAGAACAAAAATATTCCTATTCTCCTATCAACCAAACACAAAATGTAATATAAAGTAAAAATAATTCTATATGAAACTAAATTGTAAGATCCCGATTTGATGACCTATAAAACCATTAGCAAGACCGGTTGACACATGTCCTCAAGAGTTCATCCCCATATCCCATAGGTTGCAGAATAGCAGTGAGTGTAAAATGATTACTTGATATGGAGATTACACCTTCTTGATCAGAGTAGCACAATTTTATATTAGAAAAAATAATAGAAAATAGTGGAAGTATTAATGATTGAAATACAATTAAATGGATTAATAGTATGAAATGAATTTAAATGTATAATTCCTATATAAAAAACACATGCATGTATAGATTTTGAAACATAAAATAAAGTATCCTACATATAAATGGAAAAAATATTTATTACATTAGATGAATAAAAAACGAATAAAATCATAATGGGATATCTCCCTGATAGTATTGATCATTGAATCTATCCATCATTTCTAACCCCCAGGTACCATCATAACATCCCAAGAAATATTTCATTTTCCTATAAACATGATATCTTCTTGGGTACCCTAGTACAATGTATGTCTGAGTAGGTTGTGAGACAAAATATCAAAATTCCACCAATAATTATGTCTAAATCTAAATCCATTCCATTAGTATAAGTTACAAAAATGTACATATATATGGAATAATAAACAAAACTGAATTAAAAATAACTATCCTATTTATGTTCTTGATGGAAACATTAAAGCTCTACATACTCATTTCAGGGCTTGAATGAGTTCCTAATATCAATTCTATATATAGTATTAATATATATTATTTAGTTATATACTAGATAAATTTATGTGGACTAATTACATGCCGATATAAATATCCATATACATATAATACAATGTTTTGACTATACCATAGAATATATTAAGTATCCATTACCAGTCTTAATTAGCATATAAGGTCCTAAAAGGTGTACAATCCCAATATGTCATATTGAATTAGAGATTTCAATCTCAACACTTGAGATGGTGGATTCATCTTCATAACAAATCCCTAAAAAAGTGATGTGGTGTGTCATTATCACCCTCCAAATAGTGCTAATGGTGTGAGATGTTGTGATCAACACCTAATGTAAGGGATATTTCATTGTTATTCCCAGAAAACCATTATTATTATCTCAAATCCTCTATAAAATGAGTAATAATTTTTATATTACAATCCACGATGTATTACATATCCTGAATTTTAATATTGAATCCCAATATAATCAAGGGAATCACATTTATTTCTATTCCCAAAATATGTTCTTATATAAATATAGAAAATGATGTGTTTGTACAAAAAATTCAAATACATTTAATTTAAACCATCACATTTAAATAATCCATTAATTATTAAATTCAAGTATCTCTATAACCATGTTATGAATACCCACTTAGAATTTGGTTGGCCATTGAAACAATTAGTCATAAGGAAGTCCATGTTCCCATATTTAATCCATTTGAGACCATCATTTGATGAAATTTACTAAGAATACCACATTTTTAACAATAAAATAGTGGAATATCAAATGAATTATACAATAAGTCAAACCATGACATAAATATAAAATAACCACAACCATATGAGGGGTTTTTTATAAAACATGACATTGTTAAAAACACTATTTAAACCATGAATCACATTCAAGAGACAGAACTTAAGTCATCAAAAACAAACATTTGATAAATCTATGAAACATGGAAAAACAATTTCAAGGTTCAATATAGAACATTAGGAATTCTAATATCAACTGGGAAATTACATGTAAGGGTTAAATTCCATTAAAGTCCAAGAAAAATGTTTTTAAGGAATCACAAAAACATGAAAAATTATATAATATATGAAAAATCACAATACATACCTAACATGGTGGATAGAATTGAGGTCATCATCCTCCAATTACATATAAAGACACAACTGGAGTAATACATGATGCATATAAAAAATTATAAATGAAGAAATCTATTTAGGGTAATTCAAGACAATGGCTAGTTCATGATGAAAAAATATATTTGCAAATATTTAGAAACATGTTTATATAGTTATAGACCACCTACATCATGCTTATGAATATAATATTTCCCAATTTAAAGTATTGATTCTGTCTGATTTGGATGAAATTGACGAAACATGCATCGTCTAAGAAAATAGGGAGAATGACCATGCACCAAAATAGCACAATGGAACAGAAGTGGAACTCAGATAAAATGAAAGAGGGTTTAAGATCTTACCAATGTGGATCCAACATTACCATGGATTCTTGATTCTATATTTAGATAAGATAGATATCTTAAAGGTATGTGGAGGAACGGGGAAGAACCCACATGGGAAAGGGAGAGCCTCATGTGGTTGGAGTATAATAAAGAAATAATATAAAAGGGAATAATTATACCTAATGTAAAAATAGTAAAATCACCCTTCAAGAAAGGGTACCATGATTTGGAAGCACAATGTAGCCAGACCATGTGCCATCCTTGGGGCTACCACGACATATGAATCACACCATTCACAATTGTCCATCATGGTTTGACCATTCATGAACTAAATATTCACTAATTTTTGCATACATACTACCTGAAAGAAATTTAATTTGTGGGATTATCCATAGAGTTTGACAATGCATGGGCATATCATAGGCAGTCTCTACTAAAAACTACAGACACCACACATGATCATGCAACCCAACCCACACAACTTCAAACAAACCATGCATCCACTTGATATATAAAGAGTAACACACACACTTATTACTATCCATTATATAGCATTGATTCCTACCCATTATTCCAAATTTTCAAGAAAACTAGGATTTAGATAATCCATTGTCAATTCAAAGACCTTCCATACCAAATAGTTCATGGTTTCCAATATTTAAACAAATATTTCAATCAAAAAACAAATGATATATACCCTCTTAAATAGATAGTTCATTACATCCCTCATATAAGGATATACTGATATACCCTAGCTTATTATTCAATGACCAAGGAATGATAATTTTTACTGATAAAATTATATGTTTTTAAATATGGAATTCAATTTATATTTCCTCAATGTATTCAATTCAATAATCAAATTATATTAATGATATTACTTATTCATTGAAAATATAATGATATATAGTATAAATAATACTGAAAACTAATCAAGGTAATATGTAAAGACTCTATTAACTAAATCAATAAAGATAGTAGGGTAATTACAATGTCCCAATGCAATTAATATAAATTCATACTGTATATGCCTTCTAGAAAGGGATTTCATGAGGTTATCCTCCTTCTTGACCCTAAATTGATAATATACAGAATAAATTTTACATTCTTTAAAATGTATTGAAATTCACTTAGTTGATCAAAAAAGACAACAATATAGGTTAAAGGTTACTTGTTCATGATATTAATCTTTTAATGTTTTTGATAATCAATGAAAAGATTCATTGAGCCAATATTTTTCATAATAAAAAAATATGTTCACCCCATGGTAATTCATTTGGGAATATAAATACCTTTTATTGTATTGGTTACAATTGATTATTTTATTCCTAAAACTCAAGTGGAGAACATTATATAACGAGTATTTGATGTTGGTATAACACTAAGTATGAGTTACATAGAAAATTGACAAAACATTTTTGGGGTTGACTAGGAAACCCTTCAAAAAATACATCAGCATATTCCATTAAAGTAGTAATATATATAATATTGAGTTTATAACAAACTATTTGAGATATGTACACCTTCTGAATAGCTCATTAGACCAATATAATGGAAGTCATTTCAATTATTAATTCAGTATCATCCTCAATCCTATTGACAATCATAGGTTTATCCAGAATATAAAATATGACTTCCTTACTATAAAATTGATCTGGGATTTATATAAAGTGAGGAAATCCATTCCCAATACCACTTTAAATTCAAGTATATGGAGCAAAAAAGGTTGTAATAATCACATTCAAATATAATTTTCTCAAAGAAGTGTTATAGAAATGATATGTGATCATCACACTATTGGAATTTCTCACCAATAATTCAATATCTAATCATTGAGGTGGTGATGTTGTAACATTATTAAATTATTAAACTATAATTTAGTGGGAATAACCTGGATCAAATAATACATTTTTAGTTTTTCAGTGGATTAATTTTTATAACCACATATTTTTACGATCCACATTTATGATTCTGATTGCATGAAATTTCCATTTTTATCATAGATTAATATATTTATAACATTATTTTTCCTTATAAACAGGTTGATTCCTTATATGATTGGGATAATTTTCATAAGAAATTTAATTAATAAAATAGGGTGTGGGTGGTGAATTTAGGTGATAACTATCTACATCAATTTTATTATCTTACCTTTTCAAATCACGTTGGTATTCATTTGTGTTATGACCTTATTTTGAAAGATTAAAAGAATTATCAATACCCTTAATATTTCTCCCTCTATGATTCTTTCACTAAATCATTATGAATAAATATTGATTTTTTTCGTCCATGGGTTTATTAATTAAATCTACTCAGTGATCCATCTTTCTTTTCCTTCCACTATAACCATGAGAATAATTGGACTCTCCACTCCCTATTCGTATAATGAGTGATAATTTACATGTTTCTTAAAAGCTATAAAATTACGTACAGATTAATCTAGTCAGAGACTTGGTATTACAATAAAAAATAATGAATTAGAATTTCATTATTGTTTTATGATCAAACCAGAAGCACAACATGTATATATAGTTAAATTTTCCTTATAAGTAATACTGGAGTGATCATATACCTACTTATTCTCAATGAATTCTATTTTTGTTCTTGTGTGATGATTTTGGAAAAAATTTATTCAAAAACACACTATTTGACTATTATACTTTTATGGTTTCAATAAAAAAATATATACATGTATTATTAATATGATTCCACAATTGGTTGGATTCATGTTCTAAAGAACATATGATAAAACATATTTTTCCTGCTATGAGCATAAGAGAATTGAAAATATCATTTATATGGTACCGATCCATTTCTAAATAGTAATTTGATTAGAGAACCCACTTAATTATTACAAAATTTGGCTCATGATAGACTCATTGTTGAATTTATACTTCCACTGTTTGTTTTGAATCTCAAAATGATTCATATATTGAGAAATTTTTATGACTAATGAAATAATTTTATAAAATCCAACTTGCATTCCATTCAGTTTCACATGAAGAAGTTTATTTCCTTTATTATAAGATTCATTATTAACATGATTCCGCTTGGTTCTATGAATTGATTGAAACTGAAAAAAATATTGTCAACATCAATCATGATTAATCTGAGGGCATAATAATATAATTATAAAAACCACTATAGGATGATCCTTAAATTTGACACCTTCTTATACAATTATGACCCATTAGGTTCATCCTGTCTCAATTTCTGTTCATCATTTGTCATATTATTTTATATAATCATTTTTCATATAACAAAATCTACCAAATAACTAAACCATACATTAATACCAACTGATGTAAATAAAGAATTATAAAAAAAATTAGTACCACATTTTATATGAAAATTAATTAAATATTATAGTAATAAATTAACTAGATTCATAAATTTTATGTGTATTTTGGAACCACATAAATAATTACAATATTTAATGAAGGATCATAAATATCACTTAGAAATTTTTTTAACATTGTTCATGTTTTATACGTACACTACTTAATGACATTCTTTTAAATGGGGGGATAAGGAATCAATTGAAAGACTGAAGACATGTTCTTAGAAATTATAAACATGAGAGATATAAATATAGTATAATAATTGATAAGAATATAAGAATAAAACTTTTGAAACATGATAATAACTTATTAAAACATTACAAAATTCCATAGACCATTCATTCAGATGAATGGAATATGGTATGGTCATGTCAATATTTATAAGTATTAATAGTTTAAAATAATCCATTATTAGTTATAATACATAAGAGAACATCATAGATTTAAAAAGAATGTTTTTGGAATACACATAATCATAAAAAACATGTCTATATTCAAGGACCCCTTATAAGACTATCTTGATGGATAGAATCCCACATTGGATTTTTTAGACCCCCTATTCCTAAAATTTCCTTATTCTATGCTCATTGTAAAGACTCTCATAGTTGATAGAGTCTTATACAAAAATTGTTTCTCTCTTTATTCCAATAAATATAATCTCACGATACATAAAATATTATCTATTTAATTATATGGTTATATAATTATATCACATATTATTACCTAATGAAAACAAAACATAGGTATTCCATAAGGTTATAAAAGAATTCATCAGGACACAAAAACATAATTAACCTATAGGAAAGAAAAGGACTTCATGAAAAATTACTTATAGAATCATTATAATAACATTTATAATAATGGAGAGTGGAATTTACCATACAATAAATCTTACAGTGATGCATAAAATCCTTAATGTAAGTCAAGATAGATAAAAAAATTATCATTTATAAAAGAATTTAGAATATTCTTTGGAAATGAAAAAAAAAGATATATTTTATTTTGGTATCTATTAAAAAATTATATTCCATGAAAAATTAGAATATGTTTTTATTTTTTAATATATTGAATCATGTAAAATAATTTTCATGATGAATTAAGGATATGTTATCTGGAAAATATGTTCATGCTGTATTTTTTAAGGATAATTTTCATCTCATTTTTTGTAAAATGTTAAAATTGATACACATGATTTTTCTAAAATAATCCCTTTAACAAATCATAAATATAATACAATGATATGAAAATATTTTTTTTTAAAAATAAGTATAGGTATAATCATCCGTAAAATAATTTTATGATCATGGATATAGAAGAGAGATATTCTTTAAAAAAAGAAATACGGTCCTCTTTTCATAAAACAATTTTCTCCATAATTATAAGTAACTAAGTGGGGAAAAATAATTTAATACATTAAATTACAAAAAATAACCATGTAATATTAAATAATATAGGTCCTAAAATAAAATTATCATAAAATTGTCCTCAATGAAAATTATACATAGATATTATAAAAAATGAGATTGTAATATTAACCCATAAGTAAAGTCTTGAATTTATTCATATGAGATCTCAATATCCAATATAATAATGAAAATTTATTAAAAACTATAACATATTAATATTAGTACATACCACACAATACATAATTCCCTTATAAATTACAATTACCCATTATGTAACAATTATTCATTAAAATCCACACTCAGTTTATTAATTATTCTATTTCAAATTAATTTTTTTGTTTGAAGGTTCTAGTCCACAAACCATGGTGTATGTTTCATTATCTCTAGATTATTATTAATTAAATAAGTACCATATTTATTCATTATTTAAAATTTTATATCAAATAAAGAAAATATTTCTGAAAAATAAATTACATCACATAAATGAGGTGAGAATCCATATGTATGCATGATTTATATTTATATATTCCAAATAATTGAAGGAAACAGAGGAGAATAATAATGAATAAATAAATAATAATAACAATATAAAAATAAAGTATATAATTTTTAAATTTATCCTTATTATAATCCATGTTGTGTATAAATTAAAAATGAATCGCATCAATTTATAGAGGTGGTAGTCCACAAGTACACGCAATAAACATTATCATATTCCAACATATATTAGGGTAAGAAGGTAGATAATAATTTATCTTTATAAAATAATAACTATGGTATAAAAACTATATATATATATATTGAATACATTTATATAACCAACCAATATATATAGGTCTGAAAATGAAAATACATCACTTTATAGTCACGGTAGTTCATTTGTACAGATGAGTGATGTTTTTATATTTCATCAGATAAAAAGGATATAGAGAATACTTCTTCCATTAAAATAAAAAAACCAATTATATTGAATATATTAGCTTCATAATGTTTTGATTGTCAAATAAAATTTGGGTGACTTATAAATAATACTGAAACTCAAAATAGACTGATAAAATAAATTATCTCTTCTTTGATTATCTTCTGAATTATACACCTTAATAATTATTGATATGGTATTTTGGTCATACCTAGAATTCTTGGACAAGAGAAGAAGATTTTGGAAATTATTTATATATGGATTATCCAAAGTGGAGTGATCATATTTTGTGGATTAGTTATAAGAGGCGGTTCCCTTTTATATATTATTTTGGTTTAAAACATATAAATACATTAAATCGTCTCATATAATTTGAATCATACTAAAGTAATGTGGCTCCATATGGTTATATATTATAAGATAAAAATTATATGATAAAAATATAATAAAAAATATTTTTATTCATATGCATTGAGTTATATTTATTCCATGTCTCATCATATAAGCACCATTTGAAAAACATTTGTTAACTATGGCAACAAAATTTTCACCATTACAAATATTCATTATGGAAAAATAATAATTTTTCCCTTACTACATAATATTATTTCTTATAATTAACAACATGGAAACTATATTACATTATTAATACCTTTATTTCATTTAAATTTATTCTATTTATTTTTCCCATAACAAGTAACAATAATTTTCTTGTGTAGGTGTTTCTATATGTGTAAAAATTAATTTATACATATGTAGAAAAAATATTATTTTTTATTGGTTTGTTAAATGAATGTATTATTTTATTACTAATGAAATAAATCTTATTTTACATCAAATAACATAGAAATATTAAATTTCATCATTTAACCACCTCATTAAATGTTCAGAATAAAAAATAAGTTTTTATTTGATGAAAAAATGTAACATTGTTTCCAAAAATTGATGTATGGGATTGAAAAATAAAAATAATTTTTTAAAATAGTTTATTTTAATCACTAATCATATCATTGTTTTATAAAAAAATTAACATATTTTCCATTAATTATTTTATTAAAATGACATAATCAAAGGTATAGTATTTGTATAAGGAGGTTGTTTCACTATTCAACACAAAATCCACCCTATTAGTAAAATCCAAAATATTTAGCCTAATTTATTGTTCAAATGATTAATATAAAACAGTTTTTATTTTTTGTAACATAGATTTAAATATTTATTAGTTTTTATTTTATATATAAAATATTAAATATTCCATAGCAATAATGTTTTCAAAGAAAAAAATTCCCTTGAGCAATGAATAATTAAAGTAATACTTCTTATAAATGATTTTAATAATTACAATTTATTTTATATCATTATAAAATTTTTTCTATTATATTATTATATAGAATTATTTACATTTGTTTAATTTATATTGAATTTCTTTTCATTAAGAAAATCAAATTTATTAAATATTAATATATTGTAAAATTTCTAGGAGTTACAGACAATATATAATTGTAACTTTAATGAATTTAATTTATATGTTAAGGTTCACATGAGACATAGAGCATATGTATGGGTCATTTACATTGAAAATTGTCACCCAGGATTAACACATACGAATCAATAGGTTTGGTTGAGTCACACATTAGAATTATTTCCATTCCCAATGTCAAGCCAATTTAAAATGATCCATCCATATTAAATTAAAGAACTCACATCAGATGAAGTAGGAAACATAGTTTCCACATCTAATTACAAAATATATATGATATAATTATAAACTGATCATCATATATTATTAAAATATGAAATTTAATGATCACATAAAAATTCACATACAATCAGATTTGATTCATTCTATATTCCTAATAGTCATGTTATGTGTGATCAAAATAGAAGAATAACATCATTTTAAACCCAAATAACAATTATTCTGAGTTCATTAATATAGTACACAATCATGATACTTTAAACAAATAAAACTTAATATATAATTAAATTTTGTGCAACAAATTCATGGTCAGTGATCAATTTTATAAATATTTCGTAAATATTTCAAAACAAAAATAAACAGTCACTCCCCATATGAAAACATTCTACTAATTTATATCCCATTCTTGAAATAAATTTATTATTATTCCATATCTAAACCATATTTTAATCCACTATAAAAAATATTTTTTTAGTTTTTTCCTTGTATTATTATTATTTAGGGTTTTACAATTCATTTCTATCATATTTTTCAATTATAAGTAATTCTTTATTTTAACAATTTATATGTTATCTATATCTCTATATTCTGTCATTTGTTTTGTTATACATTTTATATCCAATATTATTTCTGGTGTAATAATAAACACAATTATCTCCCATAGGATTTATCTAGTAATTATCCCAATTCCATGACAATTATTTTTTAATTTTACTTTACCTACTTACATTTCTTCTGAGGAATATCATTAGTGGGGAAATGTGATTGTTGTTGTAGTTAGTACCCTAAAACCAACTAATTTTCACATTGGATCACATTTATATATATTTATATTCCTTAATATTAATTAGTATATTATCACATGATTATTTTCATTTTGGGTAACATTAATATGATAATTTCTTTAAATTCTCCATCACATTGACAGATAATAACCATTCACCGCTATGAGGATATCCATATTGTTCAACTATGATATTAATAAATATATATTTTATGCATAGAAAATAAACTTTAATTGGAGATATCATATATATACTGCTAGGATTAGGTGGATAATAAGACATTGGGACATATCATTATTTATTTTAATAATGGAAATCACTAAGAGATAAGGTTATGAGAATATAATTTCCTATATAAATTTCATGTGTGATATGTGTCAATGGATATTATTATCCATGTTTGTAAATATTTTTCTTTGGATGTTAGATTATTTTTAATGAATATGATGAGTCACGTAACTATATATTTTTATAAAATAAATTAAAACATATAGTATTGGTGAGGTCTAACATGTTTAGTGCATAATAAATCGTTATAATGAGCCTTTAATTTACGAATGGAAACAAATATTCGTGAATATAGGTTGATGAAACATATGATGTATCTTGATTTATGATATATTTATAAAAATATATTTTAATATGCAATTAGCCTTCATAGGTGGTTTTTGGAATTGTGACCCTCATGATTTTCTCAATTGGTGTCTTGTCAGGTTTATAGATGTAAATTTAAGGGTATAAATGAGTCTTCCAAAAACCATTGAGAAAGGGTCATAGTGGGAAACACACAATGTGAATCAATAACCTTAGTTAAATTCTATTTAAATATATAATTAAAATAATTATTATTCTCATGTTATGAGGTATTATATTTATTCTAGTTATATTAATGGCTAACATTCTCCAAAAATTAGTCTAATGAATAAATATGTGATTTGAATGTTATGTAAATATTTATTCATGACCTCAGTGAAAATAATAATTTTTTCATTTTTTGATTGAATAATATATTTATATTTTTTTATTTTAATAAATATTCATTAATATTGTTTTCATAAAAGTTGAAGAGGATTCATGAACATGGATATGGGTCCAGTATGTAAGATATATTTAATATTATTGAAAAAAATATTAATTTATTTTCTTCTATATATGGTATCAAAATTAGCCACTAGTTTTTCACATGTCTCAAAAATAAAAATAGTAATATATTATTATTTTTTATGGGGTTGAAATAGAATTATGATAATGGTTAAGGTCATTGGGGAAATTAATTATTCTCAATCATATGTATTTGAACATGATTATATCATTTCTAGGTTAGAGGATTTGTTTTTCATCAAAACCACATTAGAAAACTCTATCAAATATAGAGATAACATTATCATTTTTACACATAATAATGTATCTCATCAATCCTCCTCCACACTATCATTCCAAAAAATAACTTCATGAATCCTCAACCTCAAAATGGATTCTTATTTCAGTCAATAATTAATGATACAAGTTGGGAGAATCATTCATCCAAGAACTCAATAAGTATATGGTGATATTTTGGGTTTAAGAATATTACCACTAGAAGTATTCAACATTTTAACCCTTTATCATAATTAGGGTTGTATAAGAGTATAAAATTACATAAAAAATGATGAAATAATTTCAAGGAAATTAAATTATTATTAAAAAAATTATTTATAAATTATAAATGAAAATATCTTTTATTGGAATATTATAATAGTTCTATCAACATGATCTAAGGATTTATCCAATGAACTAAATGATATCTATTATTTTTCCCCACCCACAATTTTTCAATTACTCTATATAACCAATATGTGGTAAAACATATTCACATATAAATTCATAATTATTTATTAATACCTTATTACATTGTGTATTGGTTGTATTTTTTTTATTTCATGTTCATTATTTTTCTAATGGTATCATATTATGTCACCATTTTATGAAACATAAAATGTCATGAAAATATGAATTATTCTCATAGATCACATATATATATACTGCTTATTTTTTCTATATACAATACTTACAATAAATGTAACTAAAAATTACACTTCTTGTACCCATGTTTAGTACATTGGGGAATGTTGCAAAAAAATGACACATTTTTTCAGGAAAATATATATTTTCAATAAATATCATTCATTGAACAAACAAATGGAACATAGTTTATATGGTTATGTAGTGTGTAGAAATTTTATATTCCATGTAACCCTATATAGTTTCTCTTTGTGTGAATCATATGTGTTTTTTTGTCAATGTACATGACATGAAATTAATACACACATTGTAATGACTACTGAACAAGAAACATGGTCTAGCTGTGAGTGTATTTTTGTTAGGTAGATTACACACTATATATGACATAAATGTTAAAATAAGATACATGTTAAGTACCTATATTTGTAATATGGAGAGAATGTTAATGAATTACATGGAATGTACATGGATGTACATTCTAAGCAACTCATAATTTTTCAGTAAGCCTATACAATGATCGATGCTATAATATTTTGAATTAATTAATTGTAACGATTAATTCTGTAAAACATAAAACAGATAAAATATTTTTAATTGGAATAAATTACACTAGATAATTATTTAAGAATATTATGTACCACTTATCTTTTAATATACACATTGTATATGGTCCTTTTATACTGCATGTAGTTTGTTCACATTCCCATTGGTGCACATCACCTATATTAAAGGCATTTCATGTTTTATTGATGTCATTATAATTGTAAAACATAACGCTTGTTAATATAATCCGTATAATGCCATCAATTATAATGTACACTATATTTAATGTAGGTATACACTAAATAATATCAAATATACAATGAATAACCACATTCCATTTATGTGACAATACACGTCTTGTATATAGATACACATAGTGTTGCCTCTAGAAAATGTCATGTCAAATTAAAGATGGAGTTTTAGACATTCCAAAATTGAACACAACACATTCCTTATGAGTATATGTTGTATATATATATATATATATGTATTAATTTTAAATGAAATTATTAAACTTATTTATAATTGATGATGATGATAATTTCAAGGATGATTCTGATAGAAAATTAAGATAAATAAATATATCAATTTATAAGAAAATTATTTTATTATTAATAGTTATTTATCAGAATAATGAAATAATTTAAATGAATTATTATTGGGTTTTAATTTGTATTCAATATATGTGTGGATGATCATGATAATGAGTAGTATGTGCATGTGTTGGATTTCATTTAGTTAAATTACTATTACATGGGTTATTATTATTATTATTTTCAAATTAATATTATATTTTTTGAATGATACCGTCCTATTTAGTTTGAATGGGAATGTGAGTCAATGATTTTTTTGTAACACCATGCCCCTAGGTCCCCTCACATTATGTGAGTAAATAATATGTAAAGTGTGAATATCACATGTGTGTAGATTTCACAACCCCTCCCTCCAATGGTATCTCTCATGGTCTTGAAGTGAGATAATGGAGATAATAAATCCCACGTCCTACCTCCAACAAGGAAAGGCTTGGAGACATACATCAAGGGAATAAAATACATAAAAATACGAGGTATTACCCTCTAGGGTAACATGGAAAATAAGAAATAATATGAATATTCCAATAAAATCCTACATAGATTATTTGAAGTAAATTAAAAGTACAAGAATTTAATATTAAACAAACCAGAACAATAAAAAATTGAAACTAAACCACAGAAAATAAACTCATAAATGACCAAAGAGCCCAAATATATCATAAAAATTATTTATTAATATTTTAATTGATCTCAAACTTGTTCTTAATAAACAAAAATAGCGTACATATACACTACATGAGAATAATATGTACACTTAGTAACATCCAACCCAAATAATCTACTACAATAGATAAAAAAGTACACTAAAGAACATTGAATGGAAAGTGGAACAAACTCATCCCCTAAACATGTGTACTATGTTACCACCATCATAATGGATTTATATAACCATGTAACATGTAAAAGACATCATATAATATAACAATATAAATAGTGGTACACTGCTTTAACCTCTACACTAGTTTTCACTTTTCTATAATGTCTTATGTCCTAGGGTATCTCCCTCCGAAAGAAGTTATCCTAAAGACACATAAGATAAATTATCATAACATTCATCACATGTGTCACATAATTCAATCACCCAAACTACATATTCATATATTAATTGAGTATTTTAGATTCAATACAACCCAATTTTTCATTTATCAAATGCCTAGTATTGTACATCCATCTATCACACCCCATACACTGAGTAATGTACCTCATACCATCAAAACCATAAATGAAAAACCAATAATAATCCTTACGATACAATTTAAAAATATATATGTTTGTAAAATAAAAACAAGAAATTAAAAAACTCTAGAACATATATGGGTAATGATATCCACAATGAATACCATAACATATACTACTATGATAAGAGAGTGGGGATATAGGGTTTATCTATCCAGCCATTTCATCTCCATCCTAGATATTATGGGAAACACCCTCCAAGAGTCCACTCTGTGTGAGTAAACTAACTATAATAGGTGGGTTAGCATATTGAAAACATAAATGATATAATATAGTTCACAATCACACATTGTGCATTATCCTAGTCTAACAATCAACTACATATATCAATTATTAAATACCCGTAATACACTGTTAAGAACTTGATATCCTATAATAGAACAAGTATTAAATGATATACATTATATTTAATCATTAACAATTACATTTCACCATATGTTAATTATTTTATTATCCATTATTGAATGTAATTAAAATTACATTTGTTGACATCTATGTTAAGTATACAACCTCTACAAAATATGCTACTGATCCCATGGTTTTTTGATATTAAAATCTTTTTAATTTGAAAAATCACCAACACCATGGGGTAAAATTTTTATTTTATTTTAATAAAATTTCATAGATATAGGTAATCTTAAAAACATCCTAAAATTACATAATGAGATATTTAGTGAAGCATGATCAGTATCCTCAACCACTGAGTAATGGGAAATAAATAAATAAATAACATGTCCATGTGGACTTTAATAAAAATATATTAACAAGATTTCATCCAATATTTCAACACAATAACAGGAAATAACTACTTCAACACATTCCATCAATCCCAATTCTATCAATGATACTATCTTTCATATCACTATTATCCTCCCTATCAAATTCATTAATTGTAGCTAGAAAACATGTCATCCCTTCCCATACTTATCAACCAACACCTATCCCATGATGAAATCACAACAAATAAGTGGTCTCACATAAAGAAAAATGAAAAATAAAATAAACATAAAAGAATAAAAATATGGGAATCTAGGACCTAAAAACAAATCATAAATCCTTTACATATAAATTGGATCACACAACCACAAATATCAATATTAAAAAAATAAACGTTATTACCATCTTCGATTAACAATCTATATTGTTAATAGTTTATAACTACAATTAAACTATGGAATCAACTATATAAAGAGATAAATTATTTACAATGACCCCTTACATATATGGGGAACAATCATATAAACAAGACACATTATTATTAAAAACAAGAATTACAACATCACATTATATTAAAATTTTGATTAATATATTGAAAAAAGTTTAATTAATCATGAATCATGTGTCATTTTATTTCTACCAAACTATACGAATGAATGGTTTATCAAACATGCATCATTAATTATTTATCTAAAAAAATTTACATATTTTAAATTCTTAACAGTTTTTATTAAATTATCATTTTAAACAAAGACTAAACAAATGATGAAAGAATAATAATAATAATAACATTGTATCAATAAAATTAAGATATAAAATATTATCATGGTTGATAAAGAAACATGCGATCACTATAAATTTCAATGATTTAATTTAATTAAAACTTTTTAATATATATTATGGTTAGTTCCACTATCTCCCAAAGAGATAAATCATGGTAAATTTATAATTTCTCAGAAAATAAATGGATATATAATGATTCCACTACCTCATGGTTTGAACATTATTCAATGATTAGGGGAAAACAAAGTATATATAAGACCCCTTATCCAATAAAAAACAACTAATATCCAAATATATTATTCCATGAAATAAAGAATGGGATGAGAAAATACATATCCAATATGAAATAACAAGAAAAGAGGAAAGATCTATTGAAATAAAGCAATTCAATTTCTAATAGGAGGTGCTCGAATCTAATTAAAAAGGTATTCAAGGACACATGAAAATATTTCTCAGGATCATTCTGTTTAAGAGTGAAAAGGGAGAAAAATTTCAGTTTGAATTGGTTTGGTTTATTTATATTAATATTGGATTTTAAGATACCATAATGTCGCACAATACACCAGGGTCCATAAATCCAAACAATTGACAAGACACTAGTGTAAGACAAGAGACCAGACAACTACCTACATTGTTTATGTCACATTTTAGAGACAAATCACACTCCATGATATAAATCATTATTATATGGAAGATGGACTTGGTGCATATTAAATAAGTAATACAATTAATCCACCCACCTAAAATTATACTAAAATAAAGACTAAACTTCTTGTTGTAGGGGTACTGAATATTGAAGAACCACCAGAAACTTCACCATGAGGCCCAATGTCATAGAATAGACCATCATACCATTGAACTCAATGGATATTATAAAAAATCTTCCTTTATTACATAAACATTAAAAAAAATGGATTATTTCCTAAAACTCCCACCTCTGTGATCATATGATATAACTAATACCAATATGCCATAACAACTACCATCAAAAACATAACTCAATGTTCAACCCCGTAGAATCCTCTACAACTGAATTTTAAAAATCAATTCCTCTCATTATCCATTTGAGTGTAGTCCTAGATCCTTCTATATCCATACACACAAAGCTATGACTATAAGGATATGGTCCCTTAAAATCGTATCCCTTTTAATCTATTATCACCATTAATAATTAAAAATGAATCCTAGAAATATGGAATGAAAATGGGTCATAATAAGAAACACCCCATTAGAAACATATGAATAATATTAAAAAAAGATTATATCAACCACATCACTTATAGGAACAAATCAAAAAATCATTCAATAGCACCACCCTGATCGTAAACAAATATGCCTCTATAAAAAGGGAAAGGCTACAAGAAAATTATATGAAAGAATTTAATAAATCATTAAATGGTAAAATACAAAAAATAAAAAATTGAAAAGGTAAAATAAACATCACAAATCATAGGATACAATTCCCGTATATTTGAATCACATTACCTGGTACTTTTTCCCATGTCATTATGTCACCATAAGGTGTGAGTTAGGTGAATAAAAGACCCTTGAGTCACCTTCTATTATTTGTCTTAGATTACTACAAAAAAAATTCTAAAAGTTCACGAAATCATCATTGTAAATATCACATAATAAATTATGTGGGATTCATCATAAATTTAATGTAATAGTTGTTACACATGTAAAACATCATGTTTATGACACATAACAAGGGGAAGTGATGTCTATTATGCCATGGATCTAACATAATTCATGACCACAAAAGTACCAAAACATCGAGGAGACATTTTATGCCTCAGATCAATCCTCCATTACCCATGATAAAGAGTCACCTTCAAGAATACATGGTCTACACTATAAAACTATTGTGGTATCCTCCTATGATTAAATAGGAATTCTAATGATCCTACACTTTATTCATCCCAAAACAATCACCTGAAAAATATATATCACATTCATCACATGTTGTGGCCCACAAATTGAAGAATCTATAATCCCAATCGAGTACGATGGAGAAACAAATAGTGGGATATAAAAAGCTTCAAATGGTTTCGTACACCAGGTGCAGTGGAAACTATTTTTTGAAATCACGACACAATAACTATATCCACCACTACCCAACTCATTTCACTCATCATCACCACATATAACAAATCTGAGTGCTCGTTAAGGGCATGGATCGAACTGAAGGATATATTTTATTATACTAACTATTTCTCAATCATTGGGACAGAAATATACCCCTATAATTGTTTAGATTCACATTTTTAACCCTTAGACTATCCTCCTTGATGTTGAATAATCATTGACATATATCCATGGAAATATCCTAGAACATCTTTCTAAACATACTCTTGGTGAAAATTTTGAGGACAATGACCTAGATCCAAACTTCTAAAAGGTTAAATTGTTAGACACTCATAAACCATGAATATGGAAAATTTATAATTTATAATTTATTTATTTATTTAAGGATTAACCTAAACCTATGTTCTACCAATTTCAAACACATGTGTGAAGAAGAATGATGCATGATATTTTCTATGGACTATACCCCACAAAAGCCTCACTTTTCTTAATAGAATCAATTAACACAAATTTCTGTGAATCACTACAATGTGGTCCCTAAATACCATTTTCTTAGCCAATCAATATTATTTATATTTATTATTCATCTTTGTTGAGACCAATCCATATACAATCTAGGTAGTCTTATACATTCTTCACTCCAATTTACATCGTATTCCTCAACATTAACATTTTATACAAATATTTCATTACTAAATACACATAAAGGAAACATAGAACTTTTAAAAATTAGAGAATGAAGATGATGACAATGGAATCCCACCTCTAAAAGGCCGCATGTTGAAAAAATGTACCAAGGTATAAGATATATACAAATAAGAGTAATTTTCCTTTAAGAGAACATGAGGAATGATATATAAGACAAGTACACATGTAAACATTTGATATGATAAATTAAATAAATCAGAAGTATATTAATATATTTTAACTCTAACATGAACAATAAAAATGGAATATAGAATACCTAAAATATAAACTCATTATTAGCTATAAATCCCAAACAAATCCAAAGTAACCATGAGATAGAAATGGAATTCTGATAAACAGAATTCTTCTCATGAACAAAAAGCTATATTTATATACACAGTGAGACAATAATAGTTATAATCAATAAGATCTCCCTAAATCCTCTTGTGAAAATAAATATGAAAGTTTTCTAAATCCTACTGAACAATAATTGAATCAAAATCATAACCCTAATAGATATAATATGTTACAATATACATAATGAGTATCTGTTAAAAATTAAAACACACATGATATCGTATAATATAATAATAAAATATTGGTTACCCTTATACCACTTCTCCTCTAGTTTTTTACTCATCATCAATGTCATACATCCTGATCTATATCTCTCCAATGAAATCCTAGATAATTTCACCTCACGAAAATTATCATAACATGCATGTCATGCATCACATAATCCCTTCATTTAAACTACATCTCCATATTGTAATTGATATTTTTCTGATGTGCCACCATATTCTGTATATCATGTATCATAAATTTGGTACTATACCCCAATTCATCATAGACAGTAAACGATTTAATGTTCCTCAAGTCATCGCATCCAAAAAAATAAATAACTATAATAATTCAAAGGATATTATATTCAAAGAAACATGTGTGTTATATAACCAAAATACATTACTATCCTCTAAAAATATTTGGTAAATATAACTACCATGAATATTAATACCAACACTACATATCGAAGAGAGTGATGCTAGAGCGGGTAGTCATCCATATTTTCCTCACCATCCCAAATGACAGAGAGAACACCCTGATATTGTACATTGAGTCTTAGTCTCCCTTAAGATATGAAGTGGGTAGTATATGAAATAAAAATAATTGATGATATAATATATTTCTTATCCATACTATGAAAGATATCCAAATATTATGCTACAAGGATGATATTGTCTCTAAAAAAACCAACTATGACTGCTAAGAACATGTTATATTTTAATCACACAATCATTAATGGAAGTTCATTAAATTACATTTTTCTTATTTTACATTTAAATGTACCTTAATTATTTCATTATCGATAATTTATCATTTTCCATCAAAAAATTCATTTACCTTTAATGGATTTACATTACCTCTGGGAATAATCCAATAGAGTGCACAATTTTTCATTATTAACATGTTTTCAATTCCAACAAGAACCAAAACCACGGGTTATAACATTAATTAGACATTAGTAACATTATATAAATATAGGTACTCTTGAAAAAATAATAGGATAAAACAATGTGACTCATAAAAAACCACGACCATCATTTTCAAGTAATGGGGATAATAATGAATATAAAAAAGAAACTGAGACATCAAATATTTAAAATTTGAATTTGAAATCATGAATTGAAACATTAAACACAACTATATGCTATACCAACTTCAATCCATTCCATCAATCATGTTTTCATCCTTAAACCCATCATACATGTGACTATAAATTTTTTCATCATAGTAATAAAATTTTTCCCCAAACCCTAGCCTCCCTAACCATACAACATAAAAAAACGTTCCTAGAATTACATAACATCAGATAGAAGTGATAACATCGATGGAAAAAACAAAAGATTAAAAAAAGGTCAATAGGGAAATATAGTCCATAAAAATAAGGCATCTAGATTTTATATAAATTAATATATCATAGACAAAAACATTTATTGTAATGAAACAAATTATTTAATTATGATTGAGGATTAATTTATTAATTTATCAACATGTGAAAACTATATGTAACCAAATTCATTCAGTGATTAAATTCATAAATTATTTAACATTAATTTTTGTATATATTCATGTATCGATAAAAAATTATAGACAACATTCAAATTATCATGACAGTATATTATTAACAAACAATAAATAATTTTTCATTTCCATTCACAAAATTAACTAACATACGGAAGGATTATTTAGTCAAAAATTCATCAGGAGTAATTTTTTATTTGTAATGTTATAAAAATGATTTTTTAAAGATGAAACATTAAATATTAATCCAACTAAAATATTATCATTTTTACATTACTTTTCCATTTTCATAAAATTAACATGCTAACCCAATGATAAAAATGTGCTAAAAAAGAATAAACATACAAAACACACTATCTCAAATATCAAGAGTAAAAAAAATTCATGGTATAAAAAGACACACGTGATTACTACAACCATAAACAATTTTTTATTAATCCAGTATAATTCATATTATATTTAATTACAACATCACCCATAGAGATAAATCCTAATAAAATTATGATTTCACATAAAATAAAACTATAATAAATAAATCTCCTACCATAAGGATTCATTGTTCATTAATTATAATGGAGAAACAATGTGGTTCTACAATCACCACTTCTACAAGAAAACCAAATCTCACTGAGGAAGTATCCCTATTAATGCACTAAAATCATCAAAGGAACTCTATGATAATGAAGGAGATCAACCTAAATATAATTCAAATAAATAATAGGTTCAAACATGAACATTTCAAGAATAAAAAATAAGAAAAGACAAATAAAGTACATTGAATCCTCAAAACTCATTATCTAGAATGTGGGGTTTGAATCCAATTGAAATGGGATTAAAAATCCATCAAAAATGTCCCTTGAGAACCCCGTTTTTTGGAGAGAAAGTGGATAGAGATGTATATTTGAAGGGTTCTATAATTTATAGTTAAACTAGATGTTATAAGACCATGGAACAACACCCTCCAACATGACACATAATTGCTATCACATGAAAATACAACAACATAATATAAGAGACCATGACACAACTTTACTGGTCAAAGTCATGTCCTATAAACCCAATAAAATTATTTCTAGAAATAAAATTTTCTAGGAATAGGACCATGGAATTGTTAAACCAACATGAAAATTAAATCATCTAACAAGAAGAATATTATGTCATAACCTACACTCCACATCGCATGGGTACCAAATTTGGAAGAGCCACTAAAAAATACATCCCAATGCTCCAAACAGCATTTAAGAACACCACTCTACATAATTTAAATGAACTATTCCATTGTGTTTCTCCATGCTATATATATGCCAAAAAATGGAAGAATCCCTAAAACCCCCAAATCCATGATCCTATTTCATAACAATCCCCACTATACTGCAATGACTACCCCATAGGGTGAAACTCCTATTAGCTTAACATATAATCCTCTGCATCTAAAATTTTAGTGGAAACTCCCCTCATTTTCTATATGATCCTCATCCAAATACCTCTAATAACTAAACACACAAATTAATGTCTACAATAATATGATACCTTATAGTGGTGGATGTTCATGGTGGGGTTTAGGTTGACCTATCAAAAGAGATAAATAACAGTATTGGTGGGATGATGTTACTCAGAAACATTATGGTTCTGGGAGATGTTCCCGTATGTTCAATTGTAATTCCCCTACCCTTGAGGCCCATAATTGGTTTTTTATTAAGTATCATTGTCATGATCACAAAAGATCAAGTCTCAAAGGACCGATTAATTAGTAGCCTTGTATTTACTAGATATATTCATAAGGTTTATATTTCATCATAAAATGGAAAAGTACAATAACATTGCTTCCATAGAAAACATTGAGATCCCATAGACTATCCCTACAGGTCTATAATAATATACTTCTTCGCATCCTGGAAAAAATAAATCATAGAAATGGGTGAGCTCAGGTGCTCAGTATGATTGACAACATAGCAGAAACTATCACAAATAAGAAAAACCATTTAAGGAAGTGTATAAAAATAAAACAAAAGCCCTTTCAACATAAACATCATCATAATATTTAAAATATAAATCAAAATAATTGAATTTACTTACATAAAAGGATATTCTACTAGTCTAAAAATCAGATGCAATATCAATAGCGACGTTCATAATGATAAAATTCACAACGCAAGACTTCGTAACTACATAGTCAAGACCTTGTTCCAGGAATACAAATAAGATTTGTTCAAGGCCTTGTGCCAAGACCATAATTTGTCTAATGAGACCTACTGATGCATTGAGGAGATATAGAAGGCTCCACCCGTCACTTACTAAGTCCAATTAATTCCTTATTTTAAAATTTTTAAACATAACATAAACATTCGTATTAAAACTAGCATACGAAATGTCAATACTTTATCCATAAACCATAAATGGTAGAAAAATAACTCATTCGCTGTCAAACATATCACAACACCTTCAAAACAAAATGGAAGATTTTTACCATAATAAATCAAATTTAAACAAGGTTAAAATCCATTAAAAGATATTGTCATAGATGAAATCAAAACTATTTGAGAAAAATATCTCATTCTTTTTTTTGAAATAATTTAAACATACATAATTATAAAAAACATTTATTTTGAAAATATTCTTATAATATTGTAAGGGAAGCTTCGACAATGTTATAATGGCGGAATATACCTGCACCAACTGTATAAGTTAAAAAAGCATTCTTACTTTAATTTTTTTGAAAAGGTCATAAAGTTAGTTGTTTGGAATATGAAGGAAAGATTACTTTCAAAACATATATATTAAAATAAGGGTATAAATGACGTTAACACATAGTCTAGTAAATAATAAAAATGTTTTTAATACATTTTCAAGAAACATTTATGTGGATTATAAATAGGTCCTAGTAGATACTTACGTATATACAACCTCAAATAATAAAAATATTGTAAAATTTAACCTTACCTTGTACTTCTCCTTGGTCGAGGGTAGGTTAACCTCCAGTATAATGGTGAAATAATTTTTATTAAATTCTACAAGAACCATATAAATTAATAAGATATCTAATATGATATTTCAATATTAATTTGTTAATGATATTTTAGTAGTGTCATATTTTCAGTTGTTAACATATTCATTTTCCTTTATATACATAGTTACGTAATACATGATAGTTATGGATAGAAGGTATTTGATTAACATCCATAATGATTTTAATCACCTTAAATATTATTTTGAATCATCACATGAAAATTATTTTTGATTGATTACGATGGGGAGTGAATCTCATCGTGTTCGTGGAGACAGTAATCCGTATGTACGCACGAGAGACAATATCATTCTTTTGTTATTAAAATAATAAGTGAATGGAGGTTATATCATATATAAAGAATAATTAACATGTTATATCTATTATTTTCATTAATTATACATCATTATTATACCCATAAAAATAATATTGTATTGAATAACAACTACACCACGACATGGAGATGGTAAGCCGTACGTACGCACGTTTGGTGACATGTAATTCATAGGATCGATAACATAGTGAATATGGTTGTACCATTTTTATAATAAAATAATAGTGTATAGAATATACTGGAGTTATTATTTTATAATGGAAATGACAAAGAAAGAGGCAGTGGAAGAAGAAAATAACTTGAAAGAAGTGGTGAGATATTTACCTCTTCTTCAGGTTATTCCTTTTGATTTGGCCAAAAGGGCCTCTTTGGGTGGATTTCTGATTAAAATAAGGCATCTAGAATTAATGGGGGATAGTTCAAAAAATATTTGGTTAGGGTATAGTTGATCTAAATGGGTTTTAGGTGTGAATTTGAGATAAGGGTAAGTGACCATTTATAAGAGGGAAGAGGGGAACCTTAGGAAAACATTTAAATATTATTTTATAATAAAATCATGTATAGTTTCTAATGGGCCCAAAATAAATCATTTAAAATCTAAGGTGGGGATGGGTTGAAAACCACTCAACCAATAGGTTTATACAGTTTTGGGTCACCATATTAAACTTATCGTTTAGATTTAACCCTTAGTTAAATTGTTTGACATTTACAGTGTCTCTTTTGTATTTTTATATTATATGGTCAAGATAAATATATAAACATCCAAGAGAACCCCAAGTTGTTCATTAATGACATATATAATAGTATTTAATCCATTTGGTAGAACCATATATTTTTAGGAATAGAATAACAATTAATAATATAATATTTGTTTTAAAAACTCTTTTATGTCAATTTTGTCACTATTCGGTATTTTGTTTTTGCTAAATTTAAAATAACATTATTACTTTGAAAAAAATTCATTTAATCAACCAAAATATGTATTATTAACCTATATAATTAGTGGAATTCCTATAAAGACTCAAATTACAATTATTTTGGTATTTAGAATATCAATTATTTATAATATTTTATTAATAAGGTATTTACTACATCCTCGCTGTGTCATAAATAAATTATATTATTTAATATCTTAAAATTATAAATAAAATTCCATTATGTAGGATATATTATTATATTTCTAATAAATATTTATTGTTGAATATATATTGTCTTTAGCCTTATATTAAAAATGTTTCAGTTATAAGAACTTGAATTTAACACTTTTAACTCTTCTTTGAAGTAAATAATAATAAATGTCCTAATCTAATCCATGTGGACCTAAAGGATCATATTTTATTCCTAAGGTAATTTGTTTCTTAATAACACTTTTCAAATAGAATTAGGACATGTTTTAGGATAATTATAATTCCATTTTTACCTGTTATTACCATATTTAATTTTAACTGCGGTAAATAAAAGTCAAAAGTTACTATTCACCAAAAATTATTTTTATCTCATTAAAACCACATTTTACGTACTGATATCAACTATGTTTCTCATATTTTTGCAACTCAACACACAGAAGTGGTAAAATTATGGTTTATACAAATTTTCAAATGCTCTTTGGAGGTGGGTAAAAGATGGTAAATAGTTCAATAAAATTTTTATATTACTAAAATTATTATAAACTAACACTAATGAATTACATTGAACTTATATAGGTATTATGTATCTTTTTTGAATTAAAATAAATTACAATAAAAAATTAACTATTTAAATAAAAATACGGTTTTAAACTATAACATAGTTTTTTTCACTATTCATCCAAAAATTGAATGTTTTCAGAAAAATACCAAAAATTCATCTTAATATAAATTTGATATTCTAGATCCAAAAATGATGTACATTTTAAAAGATAAAATTTATAAAATTTAAAAAAATGGGTATTACTATTCATAATGGCTTGTTTTATTGGTTGTGGTGTGTTAGAACTCGATGTTGCGTACAACACACGCTATTATATTATTCAAAGAGAAGCGTATTGTGGAATCTTGGGGTTTAACATTCTCCTCTCCTTAAAATAATTTCATACTCAAAATTTATAGGATATTATTGCATAAAATACTCTAGTGGTTCTTCATCAAAAGTTCCTCGAGTTCCCACATATCCTCTTACATCTTATGGTTCCTCTATAGTACTATTACCAGACAAGTCATCCGGTTTCTCAGCACTTGTCCTCTTGTATCAAGAACATTGACCTGATCTTCACAATAAGATAGATCAGGTTCTAGTTCTAATTCCTCATATGTGATTACATGCATTGGGTCAGGCATGTATTTTTTCAATAGTGATACGTGGAACACATCGGGAACTTTGGAGAGACTTTGCGGCATTTCAAAACTATAAGCTACAACCCCAATTCATTCTAGAATTTCGAATGTTAGGATGTGTTTGGGACATAGTTTACCCTTCTTACTGAATCATATAACTCCCTTACCTAGAAATACATTCAATAAAACATGATCTCCTACCTGAAATTCCAAATATTTCATTTGGTTATCGACATAGATCTTCGGTCTACTTTGTGCTATTTTGATGTTGGTTTGTATAACCTTCACCCTTTCCATCGTTTTCTCAACATGTTCCGGGTTCTCAAGTTTTCTTTCACCAACATCATCCAAATAGGTTAGTGTACGACTTCTCTTTCCATATAACGCTTCATATGGTGCCATCAAAATACTTGATTGGAAGCTATTGTTACAGGAAAATTATACCAGAGGTAAATATTGATCCCACATACCTTAAAAGTCAAGTGATAATGATCTCAACATGTCTTCTAATGTTTAAATAGTCTGTTTTTTTGTCCATCAGTTTGAGGGTTGTGGGAAGTGCTCAAACGAAGTCCAGTATCCAAGGATTTCTGAAAACTTTTCCAGAATAATGATTTAAAATTTGGATCACGATAGGAAAGAATAAATATAGGTTCTCCATGAAATCTAAAAATTTTATTAATATACAGTCTTTATATAAGTTCAAGTGGTAAATCTTCTCTTATATCAAGAAAATGTGCTCACTTGGTAAGGGGATCAACAATGACCCATATTGCATTGTTCCTTTTATGAGTCTTTGTTAGTCCCATGACAATGTCCATATTAATATTATCCCATTTCCAATCAGGTATGGGAAGAGGTTCCATGACTCTTCCAGGCTATTTCCTTCCACCTTTCTCTTGTTTACAAACCATACATCTTGACAGAAAATCAGTAATATCCCTCTTCAAGTTGTCCAACCAAAAATGTTCCTTCAAATATCTATACAACTTAGTGCTACTGGGGTGTATACAGATATTAGAACTATAATAATCATCCAACAATTCCCTTTTTAGATCAGGTATATCAGAAACACAAAATATCTTCCTCAATTTCAAAATTCTATCTTCATACACTAAGTCTCTCAATATCCCATCATTCACAGCTTTAATCTTCTATTGAAACTCTTCATCATAGGTCTAAGAACACTTATCCTTTCTAGTAAAAATGGCATGGAAACCATTTGAAAAAGTTTGTATGTGTCACCTTTCATATTTTTTCCCATGTCTAAATTTAATATATCCTTATATATCATATCCTTTCTACTATGTTCTTGGTCATAACTCCAAGATCCATTTTTCTCAAAGCAACTTCCACATTATTTTCCATCCTCCGGTGGTAGTGTATGGTTCAGTAATAATCCTAGAGTAGTTTAAGGTATCTCCTTTTACTCATGTTGTATTTTTTCTATGAGAAAATATATGTCAAACTATTTTGATCAATATATATCTCACATTTCTCACCATAAGGATAATGTTTCTATATCTTCAATGAAATGATTAATGATGCTAACTCAAGATCACGAGTAGGATAGTTTTTCAACTAAATTTTTAGATATCATGATGCATAGGCAATAACCCTATCATTTTGCATAAGGACACAACCAAGTCTGTTCATGGATGTGTCACTATAAATAATAAACCCATAATTCCCTAATGGTAGAGTCAAGTTAAGAGAATTGTCTAATTACCTCTTCATTTCTTTAAAAAAATCTTAAAACTGTTTTTTCCAAACATATTAAACCACTTTACATGTGAGCTTTGTTATTGGGATAGCCAATCGGGAAAAATTCTGGTAGAAATGCTGATAATAACCTGCTAAAACAATAAAACTGCATACCTCAGTTATACTCGTTGGTGATGGACATTAGTGGATTGCATTGGACATATAAGGACCAACAGAGATTCCATCCTTAGATATAATGTGGCCAAGAAAATATATCTCTTGAATCCAGAATTCACACTCTCTAAACATCACATATGATTCATGACTTCTAAGAGTCTTTTAAATAATGCACAAGTGATTTTCATGATCTTCATATCCATTGGAGTATACCAAAATAAAATCAATAAAAATCACTTCAATTTCTTGAAGATATTCTTTGATAACTCTACTCATTAGATCCATGAAGACATAGGGTGGATTAATCAATCCAAAAGGCATTACTGTTAACTCTCAATGCCCATACCTCGTTTGAAATATTATTTTCGTAATGTCTTCCTTCCTCACACACAACCGATGATATTCAGATCTATGTTTAATCATTGAAAAGTATTGAGCTTCATGAAGTTGTTCAAATAAATCATCAATGCGATGTAGGGGATACCTGTTATTTATTGTTATAGCATTGACCTCCCTATTTTCAATGCACAACCTCATAGATTTATCTTTCTTCTTTACAAAAAGAACAAGGGATCCCCATGGAGAAACACTTGGGTGAATAAATCAATTATTAATAAATTACTGTAGTTGTTTCTTTAGTTCCAATAATTCTACAGTGAACATTCTATAAGGAGTCTTCGATAGTGGCCTTGAACCAGTTATTAAGTCAATGGAAAACTCAATTTCTTGTTTTGGAGGATTTCTAGCTAAATATTCTGGAAACACATCAACATATTCTTTCACAATCAGTACATCCTATATTTGAAAATTATTTCCCTCTCTCACAGTTATTTCATTCTCTTCCTTTCTTATAATTTAATTCAGTTGATCTACTGGGGGTGGATCTAGATAAGAATTAGTTGGTGATTTTTTCTTATCTAAAGATAAGGTACTCATTATCACCATTGAGAGTTGTAACCTCCTTCTTACAATAAATTTTTTACTTCATGGTCTAAAAAACAACCCATAGAAACGATTATATCAAATTCAATCACTGGTATAATTATGATATCAGCAGATAAAGAAGATTTATATGCCATAATGAGGACTAAATCAAAAAACATTATTACAATGATACTTCCCTTAGGAGTTATGTTTGACAAATACCTTGTTAAAACAAAATGAAAATATCTAATTTTATTAGAAAAATGAAGAAGATATGAAAAAATGGGATGATCCAGAATCAAATAAAGCATTGGATAAATTTGATGAAACCATTAAATTACCAACCACTACATCTTTCAAAGCTTCTACCTCCACAGTTGTGATAGCATATGCTTGGCCTTGATCCCATGTCCTTTTCTGGGGCAACTTCCCCTTACGCTTAAGACATTCAATTGCATAATGTCCCCTTTTCTCTAAAATTGTAGCATTCAACATTAACAGCCTTTTTCTTCCCCTTGCAATCACGAGATTAGTGGCCTTTTTCACCACATTTATAACAGAGTGCCATTCCATTTAGACAAGTACAATGGTGTTTCTTCTCACATTTACTACATGATGGATATTTAATTTTTCCCATATTCCCCTTATTTCCATTTCCATAGTGTTCAGCAGGTCTCTTCTTCTCTTGATTTACTTTAAAGTCATAAGACTTACAAATTTTTTTTGTCTTCATAGCACATGATACAATATCTTCGTAGGACGACAAGGATTGTGAGACTATTGCTCGATGGAGAAATAGTTTTAAACCATAACATAAATGATTAATCATACTCCTTGGGTTACGTATATAATTTTCAGCATGTCTTTCTATCCTTATAAAGTTAGCTTCATACTTTTTGACATTCTCATCCTCCCTTTTCCTCAGACTCAGAAATTATATTTCAATATCGGCTTGATGGTCATGAGGAAATTATTTTTCTATTAAAATTTCTTAAAAATACCTCTATTTAATTTCTTATACTTCATCATATTCATTTGTGTTTATATTCAATGACCACCATTGATCAGCATCTCTAGTGGGGTGGTAAACTACCTTGAAAACTTTTTCCATTTCGCTACTCTCCAAGGCAAGGAATATTTTCTCTTTGGAATTTATGCATTGCTCAAGAATTAATGGATTTGTACCCCCATTTAATGTTGATTTTTTTTCCTCATGAAGTGATTTAACATTTATCCTCCACGCTATGGATCAGGGTGTTCCATACGAGTAAGGTTATGATTCATAACCCGAGTGGGTTGTCCCAGTATTGTGATAAGATGATCAACACCAGTTGTATCACCAGCTCCAATAATAATCCTAAGAAAGTGGGAAATACCTACATAGAGTGCGTGTATTGATACAGTTTCCATTCCTTCCACTAGGCTCCATGTCTAAACAATGTCATACATTAGATTAGTTTATGAATCGCAATACATAATATCAAAATTAAAACATACTTAACATAAATTGAACATTTTATGGATATAATCCATAATCATAAAAAAAATGTTTTTTTTGAGATGGTATATACACATAAAGCGTATGTAATGGGTTGTAATGAAAATTTTGATTAGCCTAAGTATATCCCTCGGGATTGTCGTAACCAAGAGTACAATAAAGTCCATTTTCGTGTACTAGTTCCCGTTCGAGTCTAGCTCAAAGCATAGTTTTTGGATTTTACACCAAGGTACATTTGTGCTAGAGCCACCTCTACCTGATTTTATATAGATATGGATGTATTTCCTGGAAAACTCACAAAATCTCTAAAATACCAAAATTATAATATGTCCTTCTATACTAATCCCCAAAGTCTATCTAAGGATAATGTTCTCTATTCAGAGTTTTTCTAAGTCTATCTTCCATGGTTTGTACTAAACTTCCTATGATATCAAATTTAACACCCAGACCCCGGAAGCCCAGAGTTGGTGCATTTTTACATATCACTAGAATGATAAAAAAAGGTCATGTCTCGAAAGACCAATTAGTAGAGTAGCATTGGATTTACTAGATATATTCATAAGGTTTATATTAAATAATAAAATGAAAAAGTACAACAAATTTTTTTCCATAGACAACACAGAGATTCCATAGAATATCCCTGCAATTCAGTCATAATATACTTCTCCGTATCCTGAGAAAAAGAAAACCTTGAAAGGGGTGAGCTCAGCTGCTTAGTAAGGATAACGATATAGAATAAACATTCATAAATAAGCATAAACATTTAAGGAAATGTATAAAACTAAAACAAATCCTTTTCAACATAAAATTAATTATAATATGGAAAATATAAATCAAAATAATTCCATATACACACTCACATGGATATTATACTAGTCGAATAACCACATTGAATATCAATAGCCACTTTTATAATGATGGAATGCATAATGCAAGACTTCATAACCACATAGTCAAGGCCTTGTTCCAAGACTAAAAATAATATTTTTTCAAGGACTTGTCCCAAGACACTAGTTTTTCTAACAAGACCTACTGATGCATATAGGAGTGATAGTAGGCTCCACCTGTCACTTTCTATGTCCAATGCATTCTTCATATGAAAAGCTCTAAACATAACATAAACATTCATATTAAAACTAGAATATGAAATGTCAATACTTTATCCATAAACCACGAATGGTTGAAAAAAAAACAATCAAATTCAAACATATCACAAAACCTTCAATAAAAAATGTTTTATTTTTATCATAACAAATCAACTTCAAACAATATTAAAATCCATTAAAGGATGTTGAAGAAGATAAAATCTAAACTGTTTGAGAGAAATATATCATTCTTTTTTTTGAAATCATTTAATGTTCCATAATTATTAAATAAAACATTAATTTGGAAAATAATCTTATAAGAATGGAAGGGATGCTTCGACGATGTTATAACGGTGGAAGATAGCCACACCCTCCGTACAAGATATAAAAAACATTCTTACTTTAATTTTGTTGAAATGGTCATAAAGTAACTTGTTTGGAAAATGTCAAAAAAATTCTTTCAAAACGTATAAGGTCAAATAATGGTATAAATGACATTAACCCATATCCTAGTAAATAATAGAAATGTTTTGTAATAATTTTTTTGGAAACATGTATGTGGATGATAATGAGGTCCCAATAGTTACTTACATAAAGACAACCTTGAATAATAAAGAGATTGTAAAATTAACCCTTACCTTGTACTTTTCCTTGGTCAATGGTAGGTTAAAATCATGTATAATGGTGAAATAATTTTTAATAAATTATTAAATAACCATATACATTAATATGATATCATATATTATCTTCCAATATTGATTTGTTAATGATATTTTAGTAGAATCATCATTTCGGTTGTTAACTGAATTGTTTTCCTTTATATGATTAGTTACGTAAGCAATGATTGTTATGGATAGAGTTTATTTGATTCATATACTTAATGATATTATGTTATTTAATAATTATTTGAAAACATCACATGATAATTATTCTTGATTGATTAAGATGGGGAATGAATCTTATCGTGTTCGTGGAGATGATAATCTGTATGTAAACATGAGCGACAATATCATTATTTTATAATTAAAATAATAAGTAAATGGATGGTATATCATATATACAGAATCATAAAAATTATATATATATTATTTAAATAAATTATACATCATTATTATACCCATCCAAATAATAATGTATAGAATAACAACTACACCACGACCCGGAGACGATAAGCAGTTCGTCCGCACGTATGGTGACTTGTTATTAGTAGGATGGATAAAATAGTGAATATGATAGTTAAATTATTATAATAACATCACAGTATATATAATATATTGGATTTATTATTTTATAATGGATACAAAAAATAAATAAGAAGTGGAATAAGAAAATAACTTGAAAGTAGTGGTGAGATATTTACCTCTTTTTCGGGTTATTCTTTTTGATTTGATAAAAAATGGCTCCATAAGACGGCTTAATGATTAAACTAATGACCCTAGGTTTAATGGAGGATAGTGGAGAGGTTATTTGGTAGGGGTTTGCTGATCCAAATGGCTTTTAATGTGTGAATATGAGATAAGGGGATTTGAAATTTTATAAGAGGGGTGAGGGGCACCTTAGGAAATGGTTGAAATATTATTTTTATAATAAAATCATGTTCTATCTATAAAGGGAAAAAAAATTATTATTTAAAGGGTAAGGTTGGGATGGGTCGAAAATCACTCAACCAATAGGTTTAAGAATGTATTGGGTCACTAAATTAACATTATTGTAGATTTAACTCTTTGTTAAATAGTTTGACATTAACAATGTCACTTTGTATTTTTATATTATATGGTCAATAAAATAAATATAAACTTCCATGAGAACCCCAAGTGGTTCATTAATGACATATATAATAGTATTTAATAATTTTGTCTGAACATTATATTTTTTATGAATATTATAACAATTAATAATATAATATTTTTTAAAAAACACTTTTATGTGAATTTTGACACTATTTGGTATTTTGTTTTTGATAAATTCATGACAACATTATTACATAAAAAAATCCACCTAATCAAACCTAACATGTTATGTTAACCTATAAAATTAGTGGAATTAAAAAAAGTATCAAATTAAATTTATTTGTGTATTTATAATATCACTTATTTTAATATTTCATTAATAAGGTAATTACTGCATCATCATTGTGTCAAAAATAAAATAAATTATATAATGTCAAAAAATTATAAATAAAATACCATTATCTATTAAAAATTATTACATTTATAATTAATAATTATAGTCTAATTTATATTGTGTTTGACACTATATTAAAAATGTTTTAGCTATAAAAACATGAATTTAACACTTTTAACTCCTCTTTGAATTAAATAATAATAAATGTCCTAATCAAATCCATGTGGACCTAAAGGATCATATTTTATTTCCAATTTTTTTTGTCTAATAACACTTATTCAATTGAATTAGTGCATGTTTTATGTTTATTATAATTTCATTTTTACTATTGATTACCATATTTACTTTTAACTGCGTTAAATAAAAGTCAAAGGTTACTATTCACGAAAAATTATTTTCATCTCATTGAATAGTATTTTACATACTAAAGTCAACCATGTTTCTCAAATTTTGGAAATTCAACTCACATAAGTAGTAAAATTAATTATTATACAAATTTTCAAATGCTCATAGGAGGTGGGTAAGAGACGGTAAAAAGTTCAATAAAATTTTTATATATCTAAAATTTTTATAAACTGACTCCAATGAATAACATTGAACTTATAATGGTATAATGTATCTATTTTGAACTAAAATATATCTAAATAATATAAATTATAATTAAAATAAAAATTCGATTTTAAACTATAACTCAGTGTTTTTCACTATACATAAAAAAATGAATGTTTTCTAAAAAATACAAACAATTCACCCTGAGCTAATTTAGATATTTAAAAACCCAAAATTAAGTCCATTTTAGAAGATAAAATTTATATATTTATAAAATTTGGTATTAATCTTCATAACGGTATGTTTGATTGGGTGTGGTTTGTTAGGACTCGAAGTTTTATAGAACACATGCTATTGTATTATTCAATGAGAAGTGTACCATGGAAGCTTGGGGTGTTACATTAGTGGAAAGATTATCAACTGTCTAATAAAATAAATAATTGAAATTTTCATGATCATTCCACATATATTTATTTTATTTATGTACATCTCATTCCAATTTGTTTATGTTTATTTGATTCTTAAATATTGTACCTTTAAATAAATTAATTAATAATCCTAAAAGATAGAAAAAAAAGAAATTGATTTTATATAAAATATATTATTAAGAAATGGTTATTTTATTATAAAAAATCCACATAATATTATAATTCATTTAAATGGTTAAAATAATGATTATTTATGCATAATGATAAAAATCCCTCAAATAAAAATATTATTTTTGGTATTTCCTTCCATTACATGATTTTAATTAAAAACATATATTGAATTTTTTTTCTATCCATCATTATGAATAATCTTTTTACTAAGGAATTATAATGATTTTTGTGGATTAATTAACAAAGTTATCATCATTTTGATTTCTTCACAAAAGACATGGTGTAAGGTGGAGTAAATTATTAATGAAATCAGACTATATGATTTCAATACTGGGCATTCTACTCAAGGATAAAATCAGTTGTGTGTTAATTAAGTTGGTAAAAAAAATATACTTGAATTATATCATGTAGTTAAATAGGCTCTCATCTATGGTATAATAATGGAAATATTCATCCATGACACTAGAATATCCAAATTATAATATATTTCCAATATAATGTTGAGGGATATTAGTATTTGATAAAATAATGGGAGATGAATACATGATTTTTTTTAAATTTTTGTAATAAATATTATGTACTAAATCCTAAAATTGTTTTCCTATATAAGGAGTGAAATTTTTTACCTCAACATTACTGTTGTGGTTAATATTGGATAAATATAACCTCCTCAATAGTAGTTAATTCTATTAGTGGAAGATGCAAAAGTTCAATAAACTCTGGTGGGAGAGAAAAATCATACATACTGCAGTTTTAAATTTCTAGTGGGTATTTTAAGGAGGAAAGTGATGAAGAGCTCATTTTATACCAAAAAAATGGATAATATAGTACATTTTTGGTGTTTGAAGTTATTTTTCCTCCACATTTTTCTCTAGAAGCTGTATAAAAATTTGGATACACACAAAAATATATATCATATATTAGATATCAATTAGGGGATTTCTAGAAAATAATTGTATGAGTTCTTCAAGGAACTCATCATATGAAATATCAATGAAGGTTATCCATCCAGATGCTATGTATTGGAAGTGATTGGAAATATTAATAAATTGTAAATAATGAGTAACACCCGCCACATTCATGTAATTTAAAATATTTAATGTATTTAGTGGTTATATTATAGATTTTTTACTTTTAGGTTTTTATGGATAGTTTATTAGGGTGTTAAGAGGTTCTCAATTTTAACTTCATTTGGTAAAATCAGGAACCTTTTATAAGAAGCCATAAAAGTGGTTCTAGGAAGGCTAATGCTTGGTGAATTTTTCTTATAAATGATGTGCATGTTTGGAATAATTGCTATATTTTTCAAATTGTTTATTAAACTATATAAACCATCATATAAGGTAATGGTTTAAAGATAGTATCATCATAGTATTAGAACAAAATTCTCAAATCAATGTGGCACATTCAATAATCTCCTATGGTGAAGTCCATTATCATGCACATGACTAATACATGGTTTGAAAAATTGTAAACATAAACATTTTATATGAATTAAATTATCCAAAAATTAGACTTTAACATATATTTTCATCATGAATTTTTTTCCTTCTATTCTCATAGGATCTCTAACTCCTCTCCATAGTTAGGGATCATCATAAATTTCTATTTATCATGATTTTTTTAAAAAAAATCATTGTTTGTTAGATCTCTAAAATCTATGGTAATTCCTCTTTCTAACTTAGTATATATAGATAATCACATTTTCTCTCTCAATTAAACATAAATTTAATATATTAATGACAAAATAATTCCCTATGATGTGTATTCTAATGGGATATTGTTGGGATCTCAAGAATGGAAGAAAATTTATGTCTTAATCTAAATGACTATGTATTCTATTATTCAATGTAATTATCTATTAAAAAGTAGGTATCTTATCGTCTACAATAATTATTATATCATTTAGAATATTCGTTTTATTAAATATTTTTCTTAGTTAAAAATATTAATATATGGATGAACATGGGAATTTGAATAGTTTTTATCAAACCCCATTTTGTTGTAATTTTAATTTATGGTTTTGAAATTATCAGTTTAGATGAATGATATAATGGAGTTAGATGAAACGATTAAAATGAAAAAATTGAATTATTAGAAATTATTTTATATGTCAACTAGACATACATAATGTAATGTGTTAATTTTAATTTGTGATAGATACTGGTTCTAAAATAACATAATCAATATGGAACATAGAAAATTCTTGAAGTAGAACCTTCACTATTTGTGACCAAATGATGGATTGGTAAAATATATCTCACCAATAATGAGTATAGGGGAATCCCTGGAATAAATGTGTAATTTTTAATGTGAACATGGGTTAGTTATTCCATGTGGTAAGAAACTTTTATAATATTTTTTTATTATATGGAATGTGTTTATCACAATGTATAAAAATTTTATTTGGATCATATCATATATTATACAAAGCATGTTCAGATGTTCACATCATAGTGATGTTTGTTGGGATGTGTCTAGGGATGAACTAATATGTTTTATACTCACACCCTTCTTGGGTACATTGGTTTTATTAGGTATTTTATTTTCCATGATATAGAATTGTTAAGTCATCATAAATATCTAGTGATTCATCTTGATACCATGGTAATGGAAGGTGGAGGTAGATATTGGATCTAGTATGTTTCATTCTAGGGATGATTCCATTTAGGTGTCATCATGCTATGTTGTATTTCTATCCTTGTTGGTTGATGTTTCTTTTATTAATTGTTACAATGATATTGGTTTTATTAGTTTTTTATATTTTAAATATTTTTCCTATTAGAACCATATATTTTTTTCCAAAATTTTCATTTTTATGTTCAGTTCTATATTTGTTTTCATTAAGGAAATCTATCCCCTAATTATTAGGTAATCCCATGACATTATTTCACGCCTTTCATGTCTTCAGAATGTCACCTAAGGTTAGTATCACCTTGAACCTTCCCAAGATAATGATAAACATTTCAACATTACTAATGATATCATATAAAATACCATATAGTAAGTGAAGAGGCACAACCAACATCATAGTTACATGATCTATAATGAGGGAATTATGATTTAAATGTGATAGATTGTAAATCTCTTGAAAAAGTTAGACTTAATAGATAGAATTTAATTAACCATTTAAATATGGTGATCCTTTCTCTTTGAGAGCCAACCATATTATAACTGTATAGATAATCGAGTATGGCCTAATGTACTGTGAGAATGGGTGAACTTCTGAGACATTTCTCTTGGATTGTGTGTGGGGGGAAAAAAGAAGAATTAAAGAACATAAGTTGGCCTATGTTGAAATTTATTAGTCTGAAAAGTGTCATCATTGTGTAATAACCTGTGGTTTACATGAAAGGAAACATAGGTTTTATAACATAATAGTATGGGTCAAATTACATGGTTCATGGCTCAGGGATGCTGGGTCATGAAAAACGGTATTAGATATTTTTAATCCATCATCATGGGATGATTTCAAGGATATAATAATTCCAAAATATGAAATTTATACCAAAAAATCATTTAGCTAACATATTTATTCTGAAATTAATGTTACCAAGGTGGTCCGGGGACAAATTTTTTTTGGAAATATCTATGTCTGTTTTCATACTACCATCATAGGTTTAGCCTATGGTTGTAGAATATCATGAATTAGTAGTGAGACTCCCCGCTAGGAATTCATTTTTCAGAAGGTGTTTTATTTATTATAAAAATTGGTTGTGTTTAATGATGAATTTAATTTTTTGGAATATTCTATTTATTTAGTTTCTAGTATGTGACAATAAAGTGGTTTCATATACAATCAAAACAGAAATGTAAATAGATATAAGATATAGAGACATACTAGAAGAGCTCACAGAAACCTCATTTTGAGATGATTGATTGCTGATAAATGCTTGATTAAATAATTGTGAAATCCATCCATGTTTTTTGATAAATTAAATTTAAATGATAATCCTCAATAAGTGGATCATTCCATTTAATGTAATTAATATAATCCAAAAATATTCTGGGGGGATTCATGACATAAAATGATTGGAGTGTGATTTTAGAAAATAATTTCTATATTTTGATTTACATAGTACATTGAATAGACTATAGGTCGATTTATCAGCATTCATTCCCATATATCTTTCACTTCAATTGATGGATTTACCAGGGTAAGACAAATTTGACCCAGGATTTGCATTGTAAGATTTTAAATAATTTTTTAAAAAATAATTCCATCCCTACCCATTATAGATAATCCAAAAAAATATTTCATTATCCAAAATCTTGATAATCTATTAGTGATAGAGTATATAGATAAGTTGATGAACATTGTTCATTTTTCTCATGATGTTTCAGTTAGTACATCCTTGAAGGCGCACCTATTTGAATCTAGGTTGTGAGATAAAATTTTTCTTAGATATTTTTCTTCTATATTAAATATTATCTAGATGTGGTTAAAATATAGACAGTTTAAAATGAGATATGTTTTGGTATACTACGAGACGAAGTATGTTTTTCAGCTCATGAATAGCAGGGTAATCTAATCATGGGTATAACTAGATAATGGAAGCATATTTCTAAGGCGGTGGATTATTTAATAACTAAATAACTGAATTAATTATCTTTCCATAATGTATTAAAAATAAGCATGGATTTTTTAATGTTTTTCTCTCAATTATATCAATTGATATCATTCAAAACCACAAGGATCATATCACAACTATAATCATATGGTTAGTATTTAATGTTATTTTTGTAGTACTAATTTGTTAACTATTATGAATATATATCTTATCTCTTGAACATCAAATAATTAAAATATATGATCTCTTACAAATAGAAATAATCCAAAAAAACAAATAAATCCTTGGAGATTTTAGGAAAACCTGCAGTAATAAACATATAAATTAATACATTGGAACCAAATATCAAAGAGGATCATGTAAAAAGCTTAATAGTACTATGTAGATGATCATGGAAGACAGACATGGGGCTTCAACTATATGATGTACCCTTCTTCTTTAAATGAGTGTTAAGAAATTTCTATTTGATATTGGTAGAACCCACACTTTTATATTATTACTTTTTTTTTCTAATACGGGGATTTAGATCAAGATGATTACACACCAGATGAATATCTTGACACCTATTTTGTATTGAGATTGTATTAGATTTAAATTTTAAGCATGTCATATAAATTTTTTTTTATTTTAATTCTAAATTTTCACTTTTTCATTCATATTTTTTGTCTCAATCATGATAATAGATCTCTTAGTTTCCATCATGTCCTATAATGATTTTTATTCTTGATGGGAAAAGTTCACATATCATAATGGGCTAGTGAATCTCTTTAAAAGATGAGATGATGTGATCTATGAAAATTAGGATATTTAAAACCAATATTATGAGAAAAAGCATATCAATATGTAATAGTTACTTTGGGTACTAATGGCATAAATTATACTAGAAATTTTACTACCACTATAGATCAACAAGAATACATGTCTCCTGAAATGATTGACAATTTTCCACCAAAAAAGGATGAATAATATTAGATTAATATACATCCTGGTACAAATACTATTTCAATTCCATCATATATAATGTTACCAATAGACATAAATGAGTTTAATATCACATTGGAATAATTGGAATCAAATCATTTCATAAGACCAATTACGGCACCTTGGGAAACTCTAGTTAATTTTTTTAAAAAGGTATAAGTCTCATAATAACTCTATGTTAATTATTATAAGATAAATCAGGTAATGATGTTGAATTAATAACCACTACCTTGAATTATGTTCCTTTTTTTAAATCAATGATATCACAATGGTTAATTAAATTTTATCTATAATATGGGTGTCTTCAAATATAGGATAGGAAACCCGATATGCAAGAAACAACTTTTTGTAGTTAATAATGTCCTTATGAATATGTGTTCATTACCTTTGGTCTTAGAAATTCTCTAATAGTATTTGAGGAATTGATAAATTATTCCTCTAATTGGTACTTAGACTCTTTATTTTTTTAAATTTTAGGTGAAATTATATTGTATTCATGAACTCATAAACAACATGACAAACATTTAGAGATTTTGTTAAGTATTTTTTGAGGCCATTTATAATATGAATAATTATATAAGTGGGATTTATGGAAACAGGTTTTACAATTACTTGAACAATTATCATTTAAAATGGGAGTCTCTATAGATCATGAAATGGGGGAATATGTTATCTCATGGGAACCACCATAGAATTACTTTGAGATACATAGTTTCCTCTATTTAAAATGGTATTACATTCTCTTTGTTTGTGAATTTTCACAACATACCTATCCAAGGACTGTTTTTAATATGAATGGATTTCCTTTCTAATTGATTAATTATTGTAAGAAATACTTTCAAGAAAATATTTTTTGGATAACATAATCACTCATACTTACATTTCTAATTTCTAAACCGGGATATGTGGTTTGTTATGATGCATCTGATTCTAGTTTGTGATATGTTCTTTGTAACATCGTATCATTTTAAATGGACATTTTTTTTCATAGTGTAAATAACATCAAACAATTGTTGGAAAAGAACCATGATATAATATTAATGAATAATTATTTAAATATTACCAATATAACCTAGTTATTAATGTGGTGTGTTTGAATAGTACTGACTACATTATGAAATATATAGAAAGTTTCCACTCAATATAAACTTTTTAATATAAAAAATTTCTAATGATTGTTTGTTATATAATATAAATATATAATTACAATTAACTTTCTTCTTTAAATAAAAAACATATTTATAGAAATATTTAGCACCTAAGAAATTCATTTACATATTTTCAAGTTAAATTGATATTTATTTATTAAAATAATTTAAATAAAAAGGTGTGACACCTATATATGTGCTTACCTCTTTTCAATATTTATCATTTTTATGTAAATATATTTTATAATACACATGATTTTTTTAAATATATTGTATTAACTCGTAGCTGCATTCATTTTATTATAATTAGTTATCAAATCATCTTTTTAATTATGTCCTTTTAATTTTATTTTTTAAAAAATTAGGCATTTTGAGTTTTTTATAATAGTAAATATGATTTTTTATTTTATCTTATTATATTTATATGTTTTATTAATTTAGAATATTCCATATAAAATATAAAATAAAAAATTTAATAAAAAATGCTATAAGACTTTATTTTATTAATTTATAAAAACAAATTTATATTATGATCGTATCTAATAAAAAACGCACTATTACCGTAAGTCTACACACAAAAAATACTTTTAAATTTCATAAGATAATTAATACTTATGTATAAATATAGTCTATAATGTCTAGGAATACTAAATACATATACAGATTAAAAATATTACATTCACTGAAACAAACACTATTCGCAAGAAATCCACCAAGTGGATCACTACAACAATAAAAATTATATATTAAATATAATCATTAGAAAAAACAATGACATCATACAAGGATGTCTAAGAACCATTTTATGAAAATTAGAATGTGACAGAGTGTGAATGAATGTGAATTTATAAAGAGAAATATTTTTTACATTATACTTTTCATCCAATATGTTTGATCAAGATTATGAACATTTGTTAATATGAAAACTTCTCGTGATTATTTTGTTTAAAGATGTAATTAAGTGATCAAAATATTATTTTAATGTTATTAATAATTATTTTATTTCATAATATAAATATATTTTCATAAGAATTTTTTTATGATAAATTTATGAGTTTTATATAAGAGATATTTTCGTGAAATAATTTTTTAAAAAACATTCTAAATAATAATATATTTTATCAATGACATAAGTAATATTTATAGTGGTAGAATGTTTAATTTTTTATCAAAATGATAAATTCAATAAATAAAGATATTTTTTAATATGTAAAATTTGTATACATTTATAATTATTTGTATAAAATAAACCTCAATTTAGGGCTCAAATGAATATAATTATATTATGTTAATTTGTTTTGATATTTTATGGAAAATATTAATTGATTGGAAAATTTTAAAATCTCCTCTTTTTATTGAACTACGATTTTATTAAATAATTATTATGTCATCATGTAATAAAATATGTAAAATTTTATTCAATAAATAAAATTTAAATAGTAATAAATAAAATTAAAATAATAAATTTGTAATAAAAATGAAATCTTATTTTAATCTAAATATTGTATTTTTGCAAAAAAAATATTTTTTTTTGTTTGAGTAAATTTTGTTTTTTGGGAGATATATTTTGGTTTAAGAATGCACTATACCTCAACCTACCTTTTTGAACATATTAATAAGCATGATAATAGGTTATGGATGAAAAAACCAACAAGTGATTGTATTATATAATAAAATAACCTATATTTAAAACCTTAAACCCACACATCCTTAAGTATAAATAACCACATAGACAAAACAATTTCCACAAAAAAATTCATTAATTATGATTTATATATAAATTAACATCTCATGAGTCTTTACATAGTGGTTATATGGTTATTTGATGTCATTATCTAGAATTAAGAAGTGTCATATTTAAGTAATGGTTCTCAGTCCTCCACATTATTTTTCATGTTCATTACATTTGTTATACATTATTTTCCAATTTCATTTTTAACCACAAACATGATATTTATTCCACTAAATAATAATTAATTTGATATTTTGTGAGTTTGAATTTATTTATTCAATAAAACAATATACTTTTTCTATGCTGGTAGAATGCCTATGTAAGTGTACCAGTCCTCTAAAATATTCCTCAAGATCATTATGTTTTTTACATTATCATTTTAAATTATATTTTCTTATAATCCCTGAGTTTTTTGTTATGTGTTTTTATATTCCATTTTATATTATAGTAATGTATTTTGTATTATCTATAATTTTTTTTATAATATGTTACTATGAAATATTTAGGGTCTCAATATTCCTCTTTCTATTTCAACTTTATTTCCATTGTTATATTAAGTTTTCAAATTCCATTAGTTCATAATATCACGATTATTATTCCATGGTGTTTTACTCCATTTTATTTGTTTTAATTGATAATTAATTTATTACCTTTTAATATATCCTTAATCTATTTTGATATATTTCTAAAACTATCCCATAGACAAAAACTACCCAAAAGTTTGATAATAAAAATTAGTGGTTGTTTTCCTAAGAAATGAAATATATATCTCGATACATTATGTGGGAGTAGTTTTTCTCAAATTCATCTATGTATTAAAACCCAAATAATATTTGGTCGAGTATATCATAGCCATTATCCCGGTTCATGGTGATTGTGGTAGTACTATACCTCTAGTTTGACACTCCTGAGAGATATTATTTGGTTTAATTACACACTATATAAAATACCATTAGGAAGGATTTATATATCATTTATTTTGTATCCTAACACTGGAAATAAATTTATTTCCAAAAACTATAGAGTTTTTATTAATTCTATGATTAGGTAAAAATAAATTTGTACAATATAATTATTTATTATGAATGAAAAAATATTATAAGAAACGCCTCATTGAGCATTTTGGGAAATTATTTTTGTTGTACACACCTTATAAATTATCCCATTTACTCTTTTATTATGTGATTTAATTAATTGTATATGAAAATACTGGGGGTGTTAGAAATTATATATCTCCTCAGTGAATTAGTAGTGTAACATCCTGAGTTTTGATAAGGAAACACTATGCTCAATAGCACACGGGATACGCTACATCGTGCTTAAACTAAAATATAAATATTAATATTTAAATGTTACTATTAAAACATAGACATTTAAATAGATGTAATGAACCATATTAAATTACTTACGGAAAATATTTTCTACAGAGGTATAAAATTAATTCTTCTGTGAACAATTATTTATAAATGAAAATAAATCCTTTTTAAAAAGGAAATGTTTTTCTGAAAAAATATTTGAATGCAAAAAATTAAGTTTATAAAATAATGAAAAGACACTTGGTGAATGAAATATATATACATATAATAAAATAAATTTAATATTTAAATTTTTTCTTATATGTTTTCTTGACATGATATAATAACAAATTCAATTTTTTGAATAAAAGAAGTTTGTTTTAAAAAATTGAGTTCAACCACTTATTGATAGATATACAATTTAAAATTTTTTTTTGACAATTTTATATAAATTATTTGAAAAAAATATACTTATTATTTGGAATTTTGACACAAAATTTTACTTTTATGGAATTTTTGGAATTTTTTTGATTCAATCAATATTTTAATTAATAGTAAAAAATATTGTGTTTTAATTCAAAATTGTATTTTCATTTTTTTATATAGTTATATTATCCATTTAATTTTTTTCAATATAAAATTTAATTATTTTTTTATAATTTAATACAATTATTTTAATTTGGGACATATCACATTGAAAGTTTTCATAAACACATGGGATTATTTTGATGGTTTTTACTTTTATAAAATTCATTTTTTTCGTTTTGAAAGTGGGAATTAATTTCAAATTAATTACTGTAACTTATGTGTTTAGAATTTAGAAAAATTGAATTAAAATTTTTAATCATATATTCTAAATTATATAAATTGGTCACTTTTATATTTGGACATGATTAATAGTAACTTTAGTAATTATTTTTATTTGCCATAGTTAAAGGGAAATCAGGTATAAAAGTGTAAAAGTAATATTATAATAATATAAAACATCCCAAACACAAGTCTTACTCCTATTGGATGAGATATGTCTGACCATGAAAAATCTTGAAATTAATATTTGTCCTTTAAAATCCACTTAGGTGTGATTGTGACAGTTATATCTTTTAATTTAATATAAAAAAATTATTTAATAAATAAAAAATATTATAAATAAAAAAACTATAACATGTGGTTATATAAATTATATCTTGTAGTGTAAATATTAATTAAAAATATAAAATTATTTAATACATCATGGTATTTTATTTATATTTTTTATACATTATATAAACAAATTTAATTATCACACAAAGATGCTGCAGTCATTTCTTTTTTAGTGAATGATTAAAATAAATGTAATTTGAAAATTCTTATGCCATCCAAGAATTTTATGCATGATGATGAAATTATAAATTTGTTTTAATGTACTATTTTGGAATGAATAATGTCATGATTTCGAAAAAAAATCAATTACTAAATAGTATCAAAAAATGACATAAATGAGTTTTTAAAACAAATACTATTTTATTAAATGATATTATAGTGATAAGAAATTTATATTCTTCCAACCGACTATTATAGTGGTAAAAATTTCATTATTTATCCACCTTATTTTCACATGTAATTTTATAGTACGTTTATTAACCATGTAGTGTAAAAATAGAAGATGACATGGTAAGAGTTAATTTATTTAACTAAGGGTTAATGCCAAAAAATAAGGTTAAATTTGTGAAATAATCTTGTCTAAAACCTATTTTTTAGATTATTTAGAACCAAAATCATGTTATCCTCAAAATTTATCACTTTTTAGCTAATAAAATCCGAAAACCAATTTTTAATAAAATAATATTTCAGGGCTTTCCTAATGTTCCCCTTTGCCTTTTTATAAAAGGCCGCCACCTCTATAAACTTACTCACACCTCTCAAGATCCATGGATAGAGAAAATTATACTCAAACAAGCCCCAAAACAACCCACATACACCTTGAATCCGAACCTTTGAATGAATGTAACACAATAAAGACTATTGGCTCAAATAAAAAGGAGTTACCCGATTAGAGCTAACGTCTTCTCTCAAGATTGTTTCATTTATTTTCCATTATCCACTACATAAACAGTTCTTATTTTATTATTACATAACCACACCATTATCCTAAATATACTTGTATTTTGTTTTTCTTTATTTTTATTCTATAATTACACACACCTCTATTGAATGGTTAATCAAAAAACTGTTTCTATGTACGATTAACTACTGCCTCACGAGATGATGATTGTTCAATTTTTCCCTACCACCTACCATGTTGGCTATTATAATGTAAAGTATCTTACCTATGATATATATTATATTTATTTTTTCTCTATGCTTCTTTAATTTTTATTTATACCTTACCTTTATTCTTTTCATGTTGTATAAATATAATAATTTCGATTCAGGAAGTACGGACTATAGCCCCCCCTCAAAGTGATATGACTCATTCCCACTATACATGGAACACATAAAAGATATTTTATTGAGAGTATGAGACATAAATAACATTAATATAATACAGGTATTATAATATACATTTATATCATTAAATTATTATTCTTTTATTAATGAAAATAAATGAAAGTATCTTTCATGCATACGTACGACCTACTGTCTCCACAAACGGTGCATTTCATTTGTTCTCTCAAAATAATATAAATATTCTAAATACATATATACAACATATATATGATATTTAAGTCATGAATAATGTTCTGTAGATGATTCAATATTTACCACAGGGAAAATTTAAATCAAAACAAGTTCATTTTCGAATCAAGTACTGAATATCGACAAAACATCCAATATGATCATAAATAATTATGTAATTTTAATATCATATTAATAAGATATATAACAGGAATAATAAACATTAAAATGATCTCAAGAAAGTAGAAATAAACCTATGATTATTAGTCAAGAAAATAACAAATTTACGTGACGACTCAGACTCACAGTTAGGGAAATCTTAACTCAATCTCTATACATTGAGTTAATTATTTTTGTCATTTGTTAGGTTATTCAATGAATAAATGTAAAAGACCTCTGATATTTTTATACTGAATATAATATTATGATTGGTTTATTTATATTTTCACACCTAATTATGTCATTGATTTATCCTTACTCTAATGAGAAGATCTTTTCAAATGACTTTGTCTCAATATCTATTCACTATCTTGATGTTATGAACCATGAATATCCAATAATGTATATATAAATCACATTTGACATGTTATACCATTAATTTTTATATACTAATGATATTTAACATTTTTTAAAATTTTATTCCTTAATTATTATTTTTCTAGTGTTTCTCAAGTGGAAAGGGACTCTTTAACAAAAACATCATTTTGAATATTTTATAAATTTATTCTTCTAAAACCCTTTATTTTATGTCCATCTTTTAAAAATGGTTTTTTAATTTATTTATATTGGAATTATTGATTTCAAATATTAAAATATTCAATGTGGTATGGCACACATTGAATGAAAAGTATTTTTAATTAATTTTTTAAATGGATTTTGAAATGGAATGAATATTTAAATATCATAAAATGATTTATTGTGATTGAAAATGAAATGTTTTGATTGAAATGTTTTTAGTTACAATATTTTATGTGTTATGCCTATATAATTTTACACAATAAATTTGACGTGTGGTGACGTGATAATATTATAAAAGGTGGTTATGTGATAAACCAATGATGGGTGGTTACGTGATAAACAAAAGACAGGTGGTTCTGTGATAAACCAAGGATGGGGGGGTTATATTATAACCTTCAATTCATTGGGAATGGAGGTAGGTTTTATGTCTATTACATTCGTAAGAGTTTTATGTGTGCAATTAGACTAGATGTTATTTTATTTAATTATGATTTTGTCCCCAGTTACCTATATATGTTAGATGTGCTTGATATCAGTTTTATGGTAATCGTTTAATTAAAAAAGGGTATGAAATGAGTTTATTTTACATGATGAGTATTTACTACTTCATAAATTAAAACGGTATTACATTATGATAATGTATTAATGGTTTAGATATTTTTTCAAGACAAATAGTTTTCCTTATTTTTGAATCCCTCATGGAGATTTTGGCGCTCATCCCATGTTTTGGAATTGTTTTTCGTAGGTTTTAATGAATAATATGGTCATGTACGGGATCAAGAATAATATATAATGGCTACACATGAAATAAAACCTTGATTCTTTTTAAAAGATTTTTTTCATAAAAAAATGTATAGTGAGTAGAAGTATACATTTTTTAATATTTGAGTTGTTATATATGAGTTATGGCATAATTCTCTAAATCAGTAAACATGAAAATATGTTTAACTTGAAATAAAGTATAATTATTTAAATAACTCAAGATATGTAATGTTTAATTTCAGGTCCTAATAGTTTGTTTCAATGGATGGTTAAGAGAACAATGTAGATTTGGATGTTTTTATAAGGGTTTTGGATATCATCATGTGTTTATAATTGTAAGGTAGATCATAAGTTCAATGTCTTATAAACCCATTTTTAGGATTTATGATATGAAATATTAAGGCGACTAATGATAATTTTGGAGACATTGACCTTTGATAAAATAATGGGTTATTGGTTTTTCGGATGAAAAAAGTGAGGTATGAAATAAAAATCAACGTTAAAATATACTATGCTTATTTTTTTGTATTTTATCTAATTTTTGGGAATATTATAAATTATATAGTTTCTGAAAAAGGAAAACATGATGACCATGTGAAAAACTATCCTGTTAGACAAGGATTAGGTAATTTTTCCAGCAACTGATGTGTGATTGGGTGTTATCTCCTACCATTTGACCACGTGAAGTACCCGGTTAAAAAGAATCATAATTTTTAGTTAAACTAGTTTATGGGATACAATGAAGATGATTTTGGGAACATATGTTTTATCAAATAGATATCCATGTAATTAGAAAATGATATGGGTATTGAGGGATACTTGTTATTTTTTAAGATATATTTTATTTTGGGAACAATATATTCTGAAGGAAAATAGAGTACGATGGGATTTTATTTTCAGTGTAATGGCTGAATTAAATTTTTGAAGAATCTATTATTATAATTGTAGAAATATAAGAATCATATAATATATCAAAATGATTAAACTATCCTGGATATTATATGATTATTTTAATTAACTGTTAGTATGGGTCATTAAAATTGTCGATGTTATTTAGCGATAAATGTTAATAATTATCATAGAAATCTGTGTTTTAAAATCCATCTAATTTTTGTGTTTGAATCTATGTTTGGATCCTTTTGAGGAATGTTATGGACAATTATTTATCGAATATTCTATATTATACTTTAGGTATTACTGTTGAATTTTCGAGATTAAAGGAATTATTTTTTTTATTATAAATCATTATTCTTTTGGTGGAATTATGTTATCTTATCCTAACCAGTTTGACTTGGGTTAATGTTTCATGTCTGGATGAATAAATAGTTAATATTTTGTAGATTATGTGGTCCTATAAAAGTTTACTCTAGTGCTTCATGCATGACTAAGTCATCATCAATAATAATTTTATGAGAAATGATCAGTTTGTGGTAGAAATTTATTAATGCATGAAACTCTATATAAATAGTTTTTATGTTTCGTTATGTTCCTAGTCAATATCGTAAATAAACATCTCAACCTTATGAAAGGAAAATAAAAAAGCATTGTCTGTCTACTTTTCCTACTGTGAAATCAAAGACCATTTAAACCATAACTTGTTTGATGTTTTTTACTGTTAACATTCTCACGATCATGTTTTTATCACTCTCCATCATAACATGATGGTTACTTTTTCTTCAATATCTATGTTTTCTTACATGGAATCTGAGTATATTTTATCTCAGGTGACCTTTTTACCATATTTTCATTATTTTAAATTTGATGATTTGTTAATAATTTTTTAGATGTGGGATTGAAATAAAGGTATTTTGAAAATTTATAATGTACTTAAGGACTGAAAATTAAAATTTTGAGGATGAAATTTTATAAAGGGGGAAGGATGAAACATCATAATTTTGTGAGAGAAAAAATATGTTCAATAGTGTATATGCCACGCTACATCGACCTTCAATGAACAACTAAATATTATTTTTAAAATGTTTCCATAAAAACCTAATAATTAGAATAGTGTTAATGAACAATATTGGGTAAATAATGAAAATATTATTTACAAATGTGTATAAAATATTCATTTGTGAACAATTATTTAAAAATGAAAATAAAACCTTTTTTAAAAAGGAGATGTTTTTCTGAAAAACAATTTGAATTAAAATAAGAATATTTATAAAATAATAAAAACACTGAGTATGGATGAAATATAATATTAATATATTAAGTGTAATATTTAAAATTAATCTTATATGTTTTCTTGACATGATATAATAACAAACTAAACTTTTCTAATAAAATTATTTTTCAAAAAATGCAGATTTATAGCCTATTGATGGAAAACCCTTTTTAAATCAAATTTTCACCATTTTATATGATATATTTTACAAAATAAACTTATTATTTGGAATAGGTACATAAAATTTTACTTTGGATGAATTTTGTTTCTTTTTCTGATTACAAAAATATTTTCATGAATAGTTAAAATACTGTAATTTAATTCAATGTTATCTTTTCATCTAATATAAATATTATTTGATAGTATTATTAATTAGTTATAAATTTTAATTAGATTAATTTTTTATCATTTAGTCTAATTTTTGATATTTTAGGTAAATTCACATTAAAATTTAATATAAACATATGTCAAAGTTTTGATGGTTTTTACTTTGAAAAACATGTTCTGTAATTTTGAAAATAGTAATTAATTTTAAATTAATTAATGAATCTTAGGAGTTTGGTATTTGAAAAAATCGATTCCATATTTGGAGGCACAAAGTTCAAATTATGAATATATGTTCCTTTAATTTTTGTACATCATGAATATTAACTTTAGTAATTATTTTTTTCTACCATGATTAGAGGGTAAATCTGTTAAATATGTGTAAAAAAGATTATAATAATATAAAACTACCTTAACATGTGTCATAGTGATATTTTATAAGGTTTGGAAGACCATGAAAATCATTGGGATGAAACATTGTCATTTGGAAGACACTTGAGTGTGATTGTGACACTTATATCTTTTAATTTAAATTCTAGGAAAATAATTATAAACCAAAATATTCTTAATAAAACAATTCTAAATGGGTATATATAATTGATATCATTTACTATAAATTGTTAATAGAAATATAAAAATATTTTCTAAATCATGGTATTTTACTTTTATTTTTTAGACCACAAATAAATAAATTTAATTATGACACAATGATGATGTATTGATTTCATTATTAATGAATGATTCAAAAAAAAGATATTATAAATTTTAAAATAAATATATTTTGAAATTTTTGATTCTATACAAAAAATAATTGGATTATGATCACATTTTATAATTTATTTAATATAGTTTTCTCAAATGAATCCAGTTTTAATGACTTTAACCAAAAACAAATTACTAAATATTTTAAAAATATACATAAATGAGTTTAAAAAAATATTTTACAAAATGAAATAATAATAATAAAAATTTATGATTCATCCAAATGAATGATATTGTGTTAAAAATGTTATTAATGATCCACTTTAGGTTCTGTTGTCATTTTTTACTAACCATATTAAACATATCATGTAAAAAAATAAGAAGGCATGGTAAGAGTTAATTTATTAGACTAAGGGTTAAAGAGAAAAGATAAGGTCAAATTTGTGATCTGGTATTGTATAAAACCTATTGTTTGAGAGGATTTCAATCCATCCACATATTTTCCAAGATATATATTACATTTGGGATATTATAATTCCAAAAATAAATTTATAATAAATAAATATTTCAATACTTTCTTAATGTGCCCCTCCTCCAAATTTAAAAAGGAATCCAACTCTACCAACATACTTACACCCCTCAATCCCCTCAGATCACACAATATTTACTCATATAAGATCCCCAAATCCCCAAATTCCTCTTATAAGCCTTACATTTTTCATAAGACAAATCCAATAATGCTTTTGGATCAAATCAAAAGGAGCTACCTGAATTCGATGTATAGTCTTCTATCACGTTCTGTTCATTTATTTTCCATTCTCCACTCCATAAATATTTCTTATTCTGTGATTACATAACAACACTAGTATCCTATATACAATAGGATTTTTTTTCTTCACTATTTTTTATTAACACTTATATACACCTCCATTTAATGGGTATCAACCATACTGTATCGGTAAATAGTGAACTACTGCCTCGCGAAACTATGATTGTTCAATTTTTTCGCAAAAACATCTCATATTTACCATTATAATATACACTATTTTACATATGATATATATTATACTTTCTATGTTTTTATTGTTTCGTAATTTTTATTTATAACATAACTCTATGCTTTCAATTTTTCGTAAATACTATAATTTCGTTTGAGGAAGTGTGGACTACCGCCCCACAAAAGCGATATGACTCACTCTCACTATACATGGAATGAATAAATGATGGATTTATTATTACTATAATTCATGAAAGACATTAATATAATAATTTTATTATAATAAAAATTTATATCATTTAATTATTATTATTTTAATATGAAAATGAAATGAATATAACTTTCTTGCGTACGTACAACCTAGCGTCTCCATAAATGACACATTTATTTTTTAATATCCAAATATTATAGATATTATAAAAAAATATATAATGGATATATATGATATTTAAATGTTTAATAATATTCATGAGATGATGGAATTATTACCACATTGATAATTTACATCAAAATTAGTTCATCATCGACTTAAGTATCAGATATCAAAAAAAAATTTGATAGGATCATGGAAAATTGTGTTATTTTTATAAAATGATAATAGGTGATAAAAAAATAATACAGTTGAAAAAGGTTCTAAATAAAGTAGAAATTGTCCTATTTTTTATTTAGGTACACAATAATTGTATGTAAAAAGTCATACTTAAGGTAAGGGAAATCTTACATCAATATATATTCATTGAGTTAAATATTTATGTCATTGGATATGTTTTTCTATGAATATGCGTGAATGAAACTTGAATGTTTTATAATGAATATAAAAATATATTTGGTGTATTTTCTTTTGTCATAGATAATTATTTCACTTATTTATCCTTAATCTAATGAAATGATATTTGTAAGGGACTTCAACTCAATATCATTTTAGTGAGTCATATCTTGATGTTATGAACATTTATTATAAAATAAGGTGTATATAAAAATATGTTGATATGTTATATCATGAATTAATATATTCTAATTATATCTAAGGCTTTGTTTAGTTTTATTCCTTAATTTTTTATTCATGTATTTCTCAAGTGGCATGAGACTCTTTAACAAAAACATCATTTTTAATATTTTACAGATTTATTCTTCTAAAAACTTATATTTCATATCCATGTTTTAAAAATTATTTTTATGAATTTAATTCTATGGACATGTAATTTTTAAAATGTTAAATGTTTTAAAGTGGTATGGGACACATTTATTATAATGACTTTTAATAAAATATTTTAAACGGGTTTTGAAGAGGATTGAATATTTCCATTTCATGAAATTATTTCTTGTGATTTCAAATGAAATGTTTTGTGTGAAATGTTGATTATTAAAATGTTTTATGAGTTAAGATTATATAATGGTACTTTGATATTTTATGGGTGGTTCCATTATATACCAATTATGTGAGGTTACATGATAAACTAATGATGGCTGGTTACATGATATACCAAAGACGAGTGGTTCCGTGATAAACCAAGGATGGATGGTTATGTTATAACCTCCAATGCATTAGGTATGGAAGTCGACCGTAAGGATATTCTATTTATAAGAGTGATATGTGTGGATGTTAAACATATGTAATTTTATTTATGTATGATTATGTCCCATGTTACCAATATAGTTATTATGTACTTGATAGGAGTTTTCTTTTAATATTTTTATTAGAAAAACGATATGAAAATAGATTATTTTTAGTATAGTGTATTTAATAATTTGTATAGTTGAAAATAATTATTTTATGATAAACTATTCATTGTTTACATGTTTTATCAAGATTAATAGTTTTCATTATTTTTTTATTCAATACTGATATTTATATGTTCATCACATATTTTTAAATATTTTTGCAGTTTTTAAAAAATAATAGAGTCACTAATGGTATCAAAGAACAAATATAATGTTTAAACATGAAACCAAAATATATTTCTTTTTAAAAGATCTGGTTTTATGAAGAAATGTATATTGAGAAGAAGTGTCCAATTTTTAATATTTGAGTTGTAATGTATGATTTATGTCCAAATTCACTAAAACCCTAAAAATTAAAAGATCCTCAATGTGTAATAAAGTCAAATTATTAAATTAACTCAAGAATAAATAATGTTTAATTATATAGCCCTATATTTAGGTCTCATGAGACATTTAAGATATGGTAATGAGATTTTCCATAACCATTATATTAGATGGATTTAAAAATGGATTTGATAATATATTTAATTCATCAGACATTAATTATTTACATCAACATGTGATCATTTTATAATGAAGGTGCATGGCAGTGTTTATTCATTCATTCCTCATTTCACTATATGATATATTTATTATTATTTTTAATTAATATTTTTATTAATTAATTCATCCTTCAAATATATAATCAGTTTCGAATGGTATAGAATAACTTAGTTTAATAATTAATGAATTCACTCATACAATGATCAATTATTTATATCCAGGAATCCATTCATTGTTATTCCATCCTTGGTTTTATTTAACCTCACGTTTTCATTTAATATGACATAACCGAGTTTATGTATTTATTCTGTAATATGTATTTTATAATTTCTTCTTCTGTATAAAAACCCTTTACTAGGAAAATATATTGACCTTTTATATGGTTTCCCATTCTCACCATGTAAACAATGTGTATGACAACGTATGATAAAATGCTCATAGGATAATATAAATGGTTTTTATATTTTCATATGATATATATACAATTATAATATAATATCCATTGAATCTAGTGTAATAGATTATGGTTTTGTAAAACATTATATATATATTCTTTATAAATAAGATCTCACATTTTAATAAATATATTTGATTATATAAAAAATTTATTTTCATTAATAATTATATTTATTAATATTTTCTGCAAAAATATATTATTTAATTTATATAACATATGGATTTTTTTTATTAAGTGAAAATATTTTTTCAAAAAATTATATATAAAATAATTTAGTGTAAAATTTTATTATTTTTCTGATATTTTTGACTTTCTAGTGATCAATGAAATTTACCGAATTTTCAAATACAGTAATTTCATTTCACTAATTTTTTTTGAATGTTCCATTATTTATTAGATTTGGTATTCAAATTAAATTGGAACTATCAGATTTTTAATAATATAAATAATATTAGATTATTTTTTAATTTCTATTATTTTGTTAAAAGTTAATCTTTTTCAATAATAATTCAATTTTCTACAAATAGTTTTTAATTGTATAAATTCTATCCATTTCAATTAATTAAACACCTATTAAAAAAATAATTGTATTAAAAAAATTTATGTAATTCATTTAGTTATATTAATTTAATTTCATATAATGAATTTTTATATTTATAATCATTATATATGATGATATTTTTCTTGAAAAATTATTTTCATAAAAAAATGTTTTTGACGCATTTTGTGGGTAAAATTTTAAATTAAATTATGATCCTTCTATGAATTAAATATGATAAAAATTATTCCAGATTTGGAATAATCATAATTAATATCTGTTTATTAATTATTCTTAAATTTGATCATAATAACTTGTAAAAATAAGAAAAAACCCACTTAATGTGGTGAAAAAATAAAATGGTAAATGTGAGAGACTAGATAAGTAAAAATAATAATATGTTTGTATTTTTATTTTTTAGGGGTTGTTATTTTTATCAACCATATATCTTAGTAAAATGCATTTTTTTATTTTCAAGGCACTGTGATTGAGAGAGACATCCAATTATTGAATAATATTTTGTATTTATATAAGACCATTGGTTGGTGTTTAATATCAGATGGGACGTCCCATAACAGAAAATTTATTTTGGATTTATATAGAGAAATCCAGTCCATTCCTAAGAAAACATCAAATTCACCAAGATGTTGGATAACAAGTTTTTCAAAAATCACTTTCATGAAAACATCAAATAGACATGAATCATAAACATGAGACGAAGTCATCATACCATTATGTGTATTCACTTTTAATTTAATATATAATCACTAACGATTGGAAAATAAATTCTAGATACATTTAATGATATAATTAAATTCAAATGATTAATATCAAATAAGTTATTTCAATATTTGATCATGCCTATTACCAACCCAATTACATTTTTCTATATTTAAAATCTTAGTAAAACCAAAATGGTCTACATGGCTATAAAGAATCATGGATTAAGTGATTAACCGCTCATCCGATGTCTAAATAATTAAAACTTCTTTCCACTCTAAGAAACAAAAGGTTTAACATATTTATTTCGTAATTATCGTTTATTCAAAATACTTCATTATGATTCATAAATAGAATGTAAATTTTGAAAACATATCCCATGAGTGTGTCAAACCAGATATGTAGCAATGCCCATTTTCCATTACATGGTGATGATCGATTCCATATTAATATTCTCTTTTACATTTTATTACCCTATGGTACAACTATTTGATGTCCACAACTACATATAATATTTAGATAGTGATGTAATTTCTCCTAAAATACTCTCTCTATCATTCACCACAATTCAACGATATTTTCCAATACTTTTACATATCATTATAAATGTCACCAATGATTTCTCTTCTTAGTTTAATAATATAAATTAAAATTTTAACTGATACTACTATAGTGAACCAAAATTTTATTATATTGATATCAAATCATAATACATGGATATTCATTAAAGAACATAATGATTTATGTTAGAATAATATACATTTATTACCTTTGGAAACATGGAATCATAAACAAAAAGTCCATATATAAGCTAAATATCCCCTTAGTAAGTTTCTCATATCTATGATCCATTAAAAAATTATCATACATAGAATTTTTAGTTATAATATATGGATGGAAACATAATAAATCATAATATCATATGATCATAATATATGGATGGAAACATAGTAATTGAATTATGAAAGAATGTTATGCTTAATTATTAGATGAAATATTTTCTAGGAACATTAAAAAATTTCCATAAAAACTGTTAATTTTTTTAGGACATTTAGGTTAAAAACTAATCTGGTTAGGGTAAGTATGTCACTAATATCATGACCATTGAGATGACAAATTAGATCTTCTAGTAACAAACTCATATGGTTTGGATTACTGATTTTGTCTCATCATACTACTAATTCATCAAGGGTATTTCAATTAATGGCCCCATAACTAATTTATCATGTCCAAAGAATTTTTCAAATTTATAATAATAAATTTAATTCATAACCAATGTTCCATATTATAATGTACCCTTATTGATTTATAGATATGTATTTATCAATATTTCAACAACAAATTATATAATAATCAATGTAAACAATACTTGTAAAATGGTATAATGTATATGAAATTATCATATCCATCACAAAAAAATTCATAGATAAGGGATATGTAATTTATAATGAGAATTTATTTCAAAAATTTTATTTTTTTGAGATATAGTTTACCAACACAAAAGAAAGTGAGATTTCACAATGGCATTTTCCACTCTGTCAATTTCAATTCAAATCAGTTTAGATGAAATAATAAAAATTGAAACATAAAATACGATGAATAATTATTCATTCATGAAATTACATTTCTATGGGTATTATTATTTATTTTTTGAAATAATATAGGTGCATAAAAAAAATGTCTCAAAGAAGGAAAATTAAGAAAAACATTCCCTCACAACATGCTTTCTTTTCATTAAAGATGCATTAACATCCTATATAGTGATTTCAAATATGATAATAACATATTAAATATCCCTATTAGTATTAAACAAAATTTGATCCTTTAATAAGATCTAATATCCCGTTAATCTATACAATTTTTTTATTTTTATTGTTTCTAGTGTTAATTGCCTAGTTTTATCATTCATGAATTGTTTTGAAAGTTATGGTTATTGGGAATATTATAATGTTACATAATACATATAATAATATCTATGAATAAATTACCATATTAGTATATAAATATCACTTTTAGATCCAATCATTGAAGATGTTTATGTAAAATGAAGTACATTATGATCACAATGATGGTAGGTCGTACATATGCATGCATAACATTTCCATTTTCCAAGGATGATTATAGAAATAAGGTAATTAATATATAATAATTATATAATAATCATAATATATTTCATAAAATATTATATAATTATATATTTATCATGTATGTTGTGAAATTATGAAAAGAGAGTCACATTTCATTGATAAGGCGGTAGTCCACACTAACATAAATAATATAGTAATCACTCAGTGAGTTAAAAATAAAGAAAGAAATTGATATATATTATTTTTCAATAATGATTAATATTTCATAAATATCATAATTATTCCATGTCTATCCCATATGATTTTTATCATCATATTTATAAAATTCAATGTCAAATGTTTGTAAAAGAGGAATGACATCGCTTCGTGAGACAGTACTCCACTATACACACAAATGACATTATCATATCTCCAATGGAAAAGAAATTTAAAAATATATATATAATATAGTTACATGATAGTTATAAATATTTTATCAAATATAAACTTTATATCTTTTATCATACCCATCTTTTAAGAGGGAATAGAAAAAAACGATTGAAATTGGTTCGTGAGGTGGTGCTCCATCATACAAATGAACGATGATTTCATAACCAATTTGGTGGAAGTATAGATGGTTTAAGATAATTAAATTATTATAATCAATATTTTTATATTTAATAGAATTATTTAATTATTTTGTAATGATATAATTAAAAATTTATGAGGTGGAGAAAAAAGTAAAATAAATAAAATTCTTAAAGAAAATTTCCTTTTCTTTAGGTGTCATACTTAGGTTTGGAAAAATTCCTTACTAGGTTAGTATTTTACCAATATAAATATTTTAGGATGATGGGATGGATGTTGAGAATGCTTTTGGAATTATGTGGATGAACCAAAATGGTTCAGAGGTGTGATGATTATAGGATTTTAGGTGGCCTTTTATAAGTTAAGGAGATGACACAGTATGTATTTTTGAAAAGAATTGAGTGATCCCGATATATTAATATGTCAAAAGGGTATAAAAAGGACCATTATCAAACCATATATGTTTAGTAATCTAAATATTTCTACTAAATATTTTTTGTGAAGTTTAAAGTCCATTTATAACCTTATCTTTTTTGGGACCCCCTCGATAAACACATTTTTACCTGAATTGTGGTAAATATTTTTTTCACATTCACTATTCATAGGGTCAAATATAATGTCGAAAATATTATTAATTATAAATTATTGTTATTATAAATAGTGTTTCTATTTTTAAAACATTAATTCATATAATATTCAAAATTTAATTTAAAATTATTCCTATAGATGTGACGGAGAAGAGGGTGTCTGAAGGAAAAATGTCCTTAAATTGACAAAGCTTTCATATAAAAATTCAGTATTATATTTATTCCAATGACCTAAATTGGATTAATTTAAATAAAATATTACTTATTTTACATTAAAATGATTTGAAAATATAATATATCTATATTAACTTTCTAAATGAAAAGGAATATTTCAATTAGAATTCAATATTTTTCACTCTTCATCAAAAATATAAATATTAAAAAAATATTCCAAAACATTACCCAAAGATAATTTTGATATGATGACTTCAAAAATGAAGTTTATGATGTAAAATAAATTTTATAATTTATTTAAAAAATAATTTTAATTTATTAATCGAGTTTTATTTATACATGGTGTTGCATACATCACAAGCGATTAAAAAAACTAAATTATTGTAAAAAGTATTTATTGTAATGTATTATGGTGTTACAATCCTCCCTCTTTCAAAAATATAATCAAAAAAATTTCATGCATTTTACATTCTAAATAGATGATGGTAGTTTTTCTTCATAATATCCTTTTTTTCTCATGTTTTTTTACTATTTTTTCATTTCTACAAAGTAACTTTACTAGATGAGTCATCCAATAACTTAATAATTTTTCTCTAGTATTACTAATTTTGACAGGTTCTTCATCATATAATAAAATATGATCCAACAATATTTTATCATAGGTGAGAAAATTCATTAGGTATGGCCTATACTCCCTTTATTAGGATTTTTGGAACATATCATGTAGTTTTTAGAGATTTTACAACATTAATTAATGATAAGAAACAACTCCAACCCTTTGAATAATTATAATGGGTATGATCTATTTAGAGAATTTTTTTTATTTTCTTACAAAAAAAATATATCACCCTTCAATGGAGGGACATTCAACAAAAAATTATATCATGCATAGAATTCAATGTCAGTCCTCTTGTTATTAATATAAATTTTTTCCATACTTTTAGTTTCATTAATGTGAGATAAAATATCCCTTAACATTTGTTATCTATTTGAAAATTTCTAGGTCAAAATTATTTCATTTACCAACTTCATACCAAAAATTTGGAGTCTGAAAATACCATCCATAAAAAGCTTTATAATGTTTCATTTGAATACTTAAATACAAATTATTATCATAGTAAAAATATTCCATAGTTAAATAATGATCCGACATACTTTGAGAGTCATGTGAGAATGACTACAAAAAGTGATCTTCTATTTGAATAGACCTTTTCAAATCTCCATCAGTTTGAGGATGGTAGGTAGTGCTCAAATAAATCACAATATTAAGAACCATCTAAACACTCTACAACAATTTTGAAGTAAAATGGGGATCTTGACTAGTTATAATAAAAAGCGATGTTCCATGATGTATTATAACTTCATTAAGATATATCTTTATGAGGAATTCCATAGTTAAATACAATAATATATCATTGAAATGTGTTGATATGGTAAGGTGACCAATGATAATTCATATTGCATTATTCATTCTAGGATTCTTAGGTAGTCCTATGAAAAATTCCATCATAATTTCATACCATTTAAAAATAGGAAGAAGAAAATTTTATATGAATCCTTTAGATTGTTATATCCCAGAAATCACATTTTGGCACACAAAACATATGGAGAAATAATCATTAACTTCTCACATCATGTTATCCAACATGAAATGTTACCTCAAATTTGAATACATATTTGTTCTACCAATGTGTATATGTAAATTTTAGATATTATTATCATAAAAATATTCCAATTTTAGATTAGGTATAGATGGAAACCATAACCATCTTCCAAATAACATAACACAATAATTACAAATAATGTCTCTTAATTTTATATCAGTCAATGAATTAATTATCTTCTAAATTTTATCATCATAAAATTGATTCTTTTTATCTTTAAAAAAAATTCATTAATTTGAAAAATGATTGATGAATTCACTTCCTTTATAATTACCATATCAATATATAGTTTCCCATGAAAATATGATCCCTTTAAATCTTAATTTGGTTTAGAACCCCATGTCCTTTCCAAATAAATGCATATATTACATAATTTTCTTTCCCCTGAAGATATTTTATTGAGAAATCATAGCCCTTGAGTATATCAAGCCATCAACATTACCTCACATTGATCTCTTTCATAGAAAAGATAAATTTTAGGCTTTTTTGATCCATGTATATCTCCCATATTTCACCATAGATATGATGTATTAGTATCTTAAAAGAAAATATTATAACTACCAACTCATGATCATTGGTGTGATAGTGCTATTCATGATTCTTCAACATCCTCGATTCATATGTAATGACTTTATCATTTTTCATTAAGAATTATAATGGAACATTATTTGTTGCTTCACTATATAGAGTCAAAATTGGAACATTGACTAGTATCATCTTTAGTTTGTCAATAAATTCATCACATTCATTTATTAAAAAAAATAAAATATATTTATTTGTAATCATTGTTAACACATTATCCGAACATGAAAAATAATGAAACAATTGATCATATTAGCCTACCAAACAATTGAAAATATTTACCTTGGTTATCTTTTTGGGTATGGGAAATTATATTACTACCTTCATCTTGATTGGATCAATATATATTCCATTCTTGGACACATTATTTCAAGTAAAATAAACTTTTTCAAGCTAGAAATTACAATTGCATAATTTACCATATAACTATTCTTTTTTAGAGTCTAAAACAAATCCACTAGTTACTCTCATTCTCCACCTAATTTTTAGAAAATACCAAAATATAATCAAGGTATACCATAAAAAAATATAATCTTGATATTCCTTGAATAATAAGACCATTAGATCCTAAAAAATAATTTGTTCATTATTCAATAAAAATTTAAATAGTATAACCTCAAAATTTCCATTACTCATTATAAAATCTATCTTTTTAATGCCTTCATAATTTTTCCGCAATTGATGATACACAAAATGAAGAAAAAATTTAAAAAAAAATATCAGGAACTGTGAATTTAATAAAATAATTCATCATTGTGGGGAATATGGTACTCTTTTTGTCCCACAATAGTACTGATTTTCCAAAAATCATGTCACATCCGCATGGATCCATCATTATTATTTATTTTTAGAATATGGGTTCCCCATAGAGAAACATAAGGCTGAATAAATCCTTTATCGTGCAACTCCTCTAGTATTTTTTTAGCACACCAAAAATTCTATAAAGACTATTATATTGGGATTGATATATACTATTATTTTATAAGGGATTAAATTTATGGAAAACTCAACTTCGTGATTTTGGGGATGTCTAGGTAATTTCCCACAAATACATCAATCTGTTCCTATATAATTGGCATGTCCACAATGTTAAGGTTACCTTCTCCTTTATAGTTGGTTTCCTATTCCTCATCCCCAATAATCTCATTCTTTATAGCTACTGTGGTTCAATCTATATTTTACTCAAATGATTATGTATATTCACTAAATGTAAGGAATTATTCAACATCCTCACAAATCATAATTTCATTTTTCGTGAAATTGTTTTTTGAATCATATTTTTAAATCCAATCCATAATAAGGATTATATCAAAGTAAAACATAGTTATAATGATAAATATATGAAATAAAGATCATTTTTGAGTCACAATAGGTATTTATTGACACATCATTTGGGAAATGAGACTTCTCTTAGAGGTTTGACTATCAACTCCCTTATAAAATATAAAGGGAAATGGGTAATTTTCTTCAAAAACTAGGTATATATGAAAGAGTGAGAGGATACAGACTCATATAAAGCATAATATAAATTTTAAAATAGGATTAACGTACCTACCAAAACATCATTAGGTAATTCTTTCTAATCTATAGTGATTAAATAATATAAAAATTCTCCTATTTTTAACATTTATGGTAGATTCCCTTAATTATTGGGGTGTTCATTTTCATAGTTCCCCATATCGTAGTTGATAAAAAACTAAATATCCATTTTTACCTTCATCGCCATGGATTATCTAACAAGATGAACCTTTTAACACATATATATAAAATATAAAATCACATCATGAATTTCTCATAGGGATTATTTCCATAGTAGTCACAATGTGTAAATTATTTTGTTATATTCTTATTCATCAACACATTCCATTTTTCATATTGTTTAGATGACGTATTCTTATTTTGATTACCCTTGAATATATAAGATATAAATAATGAAATCCTCCTTATGATGGGATAGAAAAAAATTTCATCATATCATGAAAAATGTTTTAGATACCAGGGACCATAGGACACCTTCCTTAATACCTTCAATAGAATGGTTGATATTTCAATTTCTGTTGTCTATGTAATATTTATTAGACTTGGTTAACCTTTTAATGATATCCTCATACTAAACAACACTTTATTATTCCTTTTTCATTATGATATAGAAAATTCCTTTTATTTTATTCTTTCTTCATGAGTTTAATATTTATCAAATTGTTTCTCCATAAAATATTTCTATTCCATGAGTAATATTTTCTCCACCTCTCTAGTATTTTGGATCAATTACTACAATTGGTCAATATATCCTCTGAGAAAATACACCCCATATGGAACCTTTTCCTTTTCAATACATCCCATGTCCATAAATATATTTTATATAGACTTAATCCATTACTTGAATAATAGTGGATTAGTATTACCACCATGTATTGGGGGATTATGTATAATAATTACATCCATCATAAGATAATCTTAGTACAAAATATATTACTCCATCCAAGAAATTTTATTTTCATAATATAATTATGCTTACAAAATATATCCACAATTTTATAAGCTCCGATACCATTTATATTGGATTACTTGGTAGGGAAATATATACACTGACTATGTGTATTAATACCTTTCTTCCTTCCAGAATCCATTATAAACATTATAATATACTAGATCAACTCCTCAAATTATGATATTTGATTCATAATTTATAATTATAATGTTGGTAAAAGAGTTAACATGAATTAATTACTTTTATTATTAATATAATAATTAATAACAAGGATTCTTTGGGGATATATTAATTTTAATATAATTCATAATGTTTTTTAAGGAAAACATGAATTTTCATAAGAATATACTAAAGAGTGTCAAACCAGGTGTGTAGTAATGCCTTTTATCATGGACGAGGTGATGATCAGATCTATCCCAATACACCCTTTTCCATGTCAACACTCTTAGGCACCTCTATATAGAAAATCATCCATTTGATGTTCCCATATTTGGATGTATTATAACTACCATGAACTCGTAGCCAAAATTTTTTGTGCCCCATGCAGGTTTACCACATGATCTCTGGTGCAAATCCCCATACTATAGAGGCTACCGACGAACAATAGTAGTCAAAAAAATTGGGAGAATACTCCAACGTATTATAGTAATTACGTAGTAATAGTGAAATAAAAAAGATAAATCAACTAAATAAATTTATGGAAACAATAAATGGGTAACCAATCATAAGAGACAACTTGTAACTATGTTACACATGATATATAAATAAGATAGAATCACTAAATAGTTACCAGTCATGAAATAAAGACCTAAAATAATGTAACTATGAAAAACCATGAACACTGCCTTGAGTCCAAACTAGTCCTGAACTCCCATTATCCAACCAATAATCCAATACTTAAACCAAACAACAGTTCTCTATCCTAAAGCAGTATTAGAGAACATGTATCATCTTCCCAAGTACCCAGGTTCCCTGGCATCCTAATTTGGTTGTGAGTACAAATAAGAAGGTCGTCACTATTGATTTATATTGTAGCCTCAATTTCGTAAAGTAGTTCATGAAGTTAGTCAAAATAAAATAATTATATAGTGAAATAAAAGAATCATGTTCAAATTTAATAAACTATTAAATCTACATTTTATCCATTAAGTTATATAGTGTGAAAAAAACAACCAAAATGTCAGTGGCCATTTGGGGAGCCTAAGACATACCCTTAAGGGTTTACATACTATTTCCCATGAAGGTTATTTCAGTAATAAATTCAATTACACTATATAACTTGGAGCATCATACGAGGAAACAATAACACTTCTATACATTAGGATCATAGAGCCCTTGTCAAATATCATAAACCATGCCATATATAGGATAATTGAACCTCAGTCTAACATCATAAACATGGAAAAAAATTATTGGGCCAAGATAATAAATTATTGATGACCCAAAATTAAGAGACAATGTTTAAAATGTAAACTATATAATACATTGGTGGGGCCTATTGAATCTGTTTTACCTGGTTAGTGGGAGTAGGTCCATAGTTAAAAACCCAAATCATACCATTCGCCACATGTACATGCATATTTATCCATTTACCCACATAGTCATGACATTATCAAAAGTCTATATGGACCCTTAAATCCAAATCATCACAAAAAACATAAAAAAATACGCATTAAAAATCCTATTCATGAAACCTTTAAACACATGGATATTCCTCTTTGAAAAACATATCATTTCCTAAGGCATTAATTTCCATTTCCATCCATTCAAAATTGCTGTTATAGTATTTTAAAAAAATGGAAACCACTCCTTCAATTTAAATAATCATTTATAATCAATTAATAAATACGTCTTAATATCACTTTGATGTCAAAATATAATTTTCAAACATTACCAAATTTCAATACATAATTTTACGTCATTGAAAACCTAACTATATCAAAATCTAAAATTCATCATTTAGAACATTATACAATCACCCATGAAAATTCCCAAATGCTAGAATATGAACATTAAATCACCTGTGAACAATTCCCATTAGCTACTCTAACATTAAAATTTCATTTCACTAATTTCCATGGGTTTGACATACCTCCCATGTAGCTCGAAGTTCTGTATAGAATCATCAATAACCCAAAAGGGTACTATAATGTGTCTCACACATTATTCTATGTCCTAAATTACATTCCATAGTTTATGCCAATAAAAAGCATAATGTTGGTTGATATGGAAAACCAAATACACTTATATAAAAATCAAGACTATAGGAAAACTCTTGTAGATCATATAACTTAATATTTTCAGCATCCAATCATCCAATCGTGACCCTTGATTATAGATAAAATTGTATCAAACACCGAGATAATGAAAAACCTATAAAACAATGTTTTAGATATTTCGGGGGATTGGAAACAACCAACAAATCCTTATTTATAAAATGGAAGGAAAAAATTCAAATACTGACACAGATCTTCTATTTTCATTAAAAAAGCTTTGAATACCTAATAATCAAGTGATAATCTCTCATAGAGGAGGAAGAAGATACTAGTTCTTTACCCAAGTATTTAGGGTTCAAATGAGGTGAAATTTAGTAGAGAAATATTTAGTCCAAAGATGGAAAAATTGAAAAATTACACTTTTTGTGGAACATGGTTTGGTTACATGGTTTCCCAACATATGCACCAACTATATATCTCTCTTTGACCAAGAGTGTACCAGGCCACACAGTCTAGATATCCACCAACACAGATTGAAAAACTGTAGTGATCCATTGCTCCAAACTCTATCTGATGGAGGTTTTGGCCACATGGTTTCTTTGGCCACTCTGTATGGTTTCCCGAGCTATGCACCACTATTCTATAGGCTACACATTTGTGGAATAGGGTTAGTAAAAAAAATGAGAAATTTTTTCTCTCAGAACATTTTCTCCTCTATTTATTTTACTCCTTCTACAATCCCTCAATACACATTCTTTATAATTCCAAATCCCTAGAAATTTTCCATTAAGAAAAAACCCACCTAAGATGTATCATACCATAGGTTAGTGATATATAAATATCCCAACCTTGTAATAGTCCATCCACTAACTATATTTCTTAACATCACTAAGAATTAATGGCAAAAATTTGGACCATATAACCCACTAATAAATATCATCTTCTATGTTTCCTCTTAAACACTAACACACCCTCACAACATTCAAACCAAAGAAATATTCCTACATGAAATAATATTACAATTATAATCTAAATAAACAAATTTTTTCTCATCATGGTGGAATCAACCTCAAATAAACATCAATTACACCAACTATAAGATATGTGAGAAGAACTGCGAATTAATAAATAAATGAGAATTAAAATGAAATATATAAAATACTAAACCACCCAAGGAGAGATAATAGGTACAATCTATGTAAAATTACCCCGGAAATTATTAGCTTCCCAAAAGACCTAGTGTTTCTCAAAAGGAAAAAATAAATTTATTTATGTATTTCATGACCTAAATCAGTTCAAAACTCAAGGATCAATGACCTCCTTCCATATATAAACATCCAAAAAAAACTCATATCAATAAATTTACCCAAATATCATTTCCAAAAGAATTGAAATACATTATAATAACCATGTCTATCAGAAACATTACAATGATCACATCATCAACTAACCACTTTCCATATATGGTGTTCCACAAAAGTTACTTCATCTAGAAACCACCTTCTTCTGGTGTTTGTATCCTCCATCATAAAAAAGACTATTTTAACCTCAACTAAAAATTCAACAACCTACTTGATGGGTTTTCAAACTCACCAGACACAGATATCCAAAAGAACACTATCTAACAATTGAAAAAAACCTTTCCATAAAAACCAACTAGAATGGGTTCACCTTAATCATCCATAAATCAAATAAAAAAATATACCTTTCCTCAATAATCAGATTCATTCCAAAATTCACTATTCATTCCAAAACATCCACTAAAGGAGACTTACAACATACAAATTTTTTCCTTTATCCAAACTATTTTTTACTATACCAGGATGATTCGACATGTTGATGAACTAATTTCACTATTTTTACATCGACACATTACCTGGACATGATTCCGTCTCACATAAGTCATAACACCATCATATATCACACTCAAAATATTCTATCCAGTACACCTAGTAAACTCCACCATCCGGGAATCTACTTTTCCCCCAATAATTTAATGTGATCTACATAACTCGCATACTCTTATCTATTGCAAACACAATGAATTTTATTTAGAACCACCATATTTCTAAGGCTTACTATAATATCGATAATCCACTATGTGCATGTCCGACTTAGAATTCATGAGAAATCCAAATATGTACCTCACATTTTTCACATAGGCCTCCAAATTTAATTATGACCAACCTTATGGTCTACTCCACACATCTATGACTAACACATCACTCACTACCTTAGGAGTGTCGTTGTCACCACATTTCTCACGTAATATCACTCCCATGAGTTACATTTTACTTTATCTAATGTAAAATACTTCAAGAATCCCCTTCACCCACTATAATAAACTATTATGGATCTTGGTGTATAAAAAATTCTCTCTCAGTGTACCATGGATGATGTCAAGATATTTAGCAGGATCTTATTAAGTCTCTAAGTGCACTAAGAAGTAATTGACGAATACCACAACTAATCATTTCTCATTCATATCACCTCCCCCTAGGAAAAAACCATAACATATCAAAATCATCATGCTTCCTAACCCAGATCATCTATCAATCACCCAATCATAATAATTTAGTAATGGGTTATCAACCAAAACTCGTCATTCTGAACGACTGCCATCTAAGCATCCATGATCAAACATTCCCCATCGAACTAATTTCTCCACCACTTGACGTTTCCCCACATTACCTGGGTGAACTAACAAATAAAATTACACTGTACAAAAATCCAAAAGAAAATAGTATATCCCATAATAGTCACTTCCTACATTGATAAAAAAAGTAAATGACATGAACATATTCCAAGAAACATGTTCACATGTCCCAAAAAGAATCATTACTCACCTATATGTGTCGATACAAAGACCACATTAGAAACCTCAAGATCACAAACATTTATATGACCAACAATAAACCTGAATCTAGATCACACAATCCATACATCACCAGAACATGGCCCAAATTCCCACTCACACAACGTACCATGCCTCCTATTTCATTAGAATATTTGGGCTGAATGAATTTTCATCATACCCTTACAATATCCCAACTTTTTGTGAAAAAGAACCCAACCATGTGACCAAAAATCACCCTAGGTGTATTTTCAGTATAAAAAACATCCATCCATCCATTGGTCACCATTATCTTGTACACCCAAATTCAACATCTGGTTTTTCAGAAAACACCATAAAAACCACATGGACCTGTTTTTAAATGATCCTTCCCTTGAAAACTATCATTAACATAAACCATAAAAAAAGTGCTTCCCTGAATGAGAAACCAAGGTATATCCCATCACTACACAGTAAACTCTTATCGAACCAATTGTACATTGATTCCACCTCTGAAGAAACCATTTGTGCTTCAAATTCTAGGGAACATGAAATATTTGGTTAATATCCATCAAGGTTTCCCTAGACTTCAAAAAACCACCATCATCAGACCACAACAAAAGTCACACCTCCAAAATGATTTACATTACCATTATTTCATATTGGAATAACTGGTTTGAGATATCACTCTCTATCCACTACTGTCACAGTGGAAAACATCCACATGTTCCATATGCTCCAAAAATCATAAGCATCCACACCAACGCCTCTCATTGGTCAACCATGAAGTTCATCCTATATGATATCCAAAATTTTATTCATTCCTGACAAGTATGTTATCTCTCCCTCAATTACATTCACATAAACCTTCAAACAACTCACTACTCATGATAGAAAGCCTAAAAATATTTTTAAATAATGTGAGTATAATTCTTTAAACAAACTTTCACTATATGTTCTTAACTAAGGATAATCACTAACACAAAATGAAACTATAACCCGAACACCCACTCAAGGGTCCAAAAAAATCCCTAGGTGTCAACCAATTAAATCATAACAAGTTTGAAGGGAACCAAACACCAAGACAACAATTTTCATGATGGATGTATATCCCACTCATTTACAACCAAGAAGTGTTTCCGAAATCATGTTAATATAAAACAACTCAAAAACTCAAGATCACAACCCAAATGAGGGAAAATGATACAAAATAATACCAAAAAACACATCTTAATTTATAAAGTTCTCTAATCCCATAACCCATGGTATAAAAACTCTGTATTTTTACCATCCAAACCACCCCTACACAAGGTCCTATAATAATACTAGGTATACCTTCACTAGTTTCCCTAAAGGTTACATCATAAAAAATTCTTAATTAATTAACTTTATAATTTTATAAAATAAAAAATTTATCATCTAAAACTTTTTTATTACCCTAAATTTCAAAAATCCCATATTAATTCAGATTCACATTTTAATTATTTTTCAGTAAAAACAAATTCAAATAATTATATTTTGTTATAAACCAAAAATAGAGGGAACACTACAAGTAAATAAATCATAGGGAACTAGTAGTCATAGAAATCATACATATAACCTATCAATCCTAGGTCTCTATCATGATCCATGAACCCATACACTATCCAATATTATAACTAGATAAAATATAAGACTCCACAAATCTATAACATCAAATCTAAGTGCGCCAATCAAGGTGGAATTATTATTAAACTATAAAAGAACCTAAAAACATCAATTCCTGCCCTTGGGAACATGGGTTTTCCATGTGTATGGGGATTTAGGAACCATTGAATGATATCATTTTCAAGCCCCAATATTATCCAAGTCTCTTGAATACCATCATTAAATATTAAAACAAAACACACACTATGATACCACTTTTTATTATCCCCAACCTAGTATCCAATATTAATGGTACCCTAAGATGATTAGCCAATTGACCTCAGACGCACATCCCTTTTTTTCAGAGGTTGATAACGATTAGAACAGATCTAAGGATAATCATTGTGAGACTATAACGACTTATAATTGTAACTCAACAATATAAGTGATATCAATTTGTACATAAATGAAAATAATTGTTAGAAACATTAAATATAAATCCCATGTAAGAAGACAAAACTTAACTAAGGAATAGAAGCTGTATCATTGAGATCAATGAACTACTTTTCTGGAAGTCAAACAATTAATATCCAAAATATAGAAACAATGAAATTCCCCAAACATAGTCCTCATTCAAAACCATTAAATACCACCTATGCCCCCATCCATCATCCCACGCTCAAACCAAACACTATGTTCAAATCCTAAAAATGTACATTAAAAAAATGTTCCTTATACACAATTACCCAGGTTCTATAGCGGGCCGATAAGGGTGTGAGAAAATCACAACAGGCCAATACAAATGGATTCTGATGTAGTCACATGTATTTAAAACTGTGTACAATTTTATTCAAGATGAAATAAATAAAAAGTTAAATAAAAAATTCCAATTAATGAAATTATTAATTATTAATTTGATATTTTATATTCCATAGTTTCATTTAAACAACCCTACTATCTATGACCAAGAAGGAATCCCAATCCATAAAATAAATGGGTTACTTACTTTTACTCCCAAATAATATTTCACTAATAATTTCAATTAAACCATATAAATTGAAGAATATGTCCATGTATGTATATCATATTCAAACATTATGAGCATAGATCATCATTCAGATATCTTAATCCATTCCATCTTTATGAATACAAAGCCTCAACCAGACATCCTAAACATGGGAAAACATAGTGGTTCCTAAAGCATCAGTCTATCCCTATCCATCATGAGGATCCTTGTTCCTATAATAAAGTCATATAATTTGTTAGCGGGGGCATAGAGTATCAGTCTATGTAGAAAAATGGTTGTATTTCTCCCTTACAACACTATAAACATACCATTTACCACATGTACATGCTTCTTTAATGATTTACTACATTTACCCATATAATCATTACATTCACTAAATTCCCTACAAACCCTTTAAACGAAATAATGACATAAAACACCAATACATAATAATCAGTTAAAATAATCTTAAATCAACCCTTTAAAACATGGGTCATTATCTTTTTAAAACTAATTCACGTCCCAAGTATTACATTTCAATTTCCATCAAATAATAAATCCATTAATGAATTTTAAAAAAAAAAGAGAACCCATGCTCTGATTTGAAATCATAACATGAAATTAATTAATAATTTTTTTTTCAAATTTCTTTGACTTCAACATCATAATTTATAACATTACCCACATTAAATAAATAATTTTACATAATTGAAAACCTCAATAGGATAAAAATTAAAAACACATCATTTAATCCATGAAAAAAATTATACAAAACAATTCATAAACACTAGAATATGAACATTTCATAATCCCCTCAATCATCAATATTATATAAGTACCATCCCCTAACCATTAACATTCATAAATTACTAAATCCTATATTACCAATTCATTTATCTACTTTTTTGGGCTTGGAATAATTAGTGGGTAGCACTATGTTTTTCCTCAAAACACCGTCAACCACAATAGGGTCTATCAAGGGTCTCGCACCTTGATCTATATAACACATTTATTTCCTTATTTGAAGACATTAAATAAAATGAAGGGTTTTTATAGACACAACCACGTACACTTATAAAACATTATGACTATGAGAAAATCATATTGGAAAACATCCTCACAAAAGTAAAAAACTATTCCTCCAATCATGACCCTTGATCCAAGCTAAAACAACATTAATCACAAAGGAAAATAAATACTTTTATAAATGTGTAATTTATTAAGTAGGAAGGAAAACAACCAATAAATCCTATTCTATAATATTGAATGAAATAGAGTCAAATAATTACACAGAGCTTTGATATTCACCAAATAGAACTCCCAATAACTATGAATAGTGGTAGAATCAACCTTGGATGATTTGGAAGATACTATTTTATATCTATCACCATGTGGGGGGGGGGGGGTTTAATGGGGTTCAAAATTGGTGTAAAAATATGTAATCTGAAAATATAAATAGGAAAATAAAAAAAATTATGTGGCATAGCTATATGTTACACAGTTTTCAAACTACGTGCCAATTATGCTTATCGCTCTATCTGAGAATGGACTAGGAAAACAGTCTAGTATTCTACCAACATGTACTAATAGTCCATGAATTAATGACCATCCAAAATCTATCAAGGGTTTTTTGAAGCACGTTTTAATAGGGAACCCTATAAGGTTTTCATAACCATCCACCCCCTATATAGCCCGCATTATTACAGAACACAATTAATATTAAACAATATACAACAATTATCATTGGAATGTTTTTCCTCTCTTCATTAATTTTTTTGAGCCCTAGAGGGACATCTGAGATCATTCGAACACCCTTGAAACACTCTATTAACAAAAATATCAAACGAGTACTTACCTTATCATTGGGTTGAGACTTTACAAATGGTGATATAAAAAAAAGAGAACATATTAAATACCAAACATTTGTTTGTTCTTCTATACTTGTCCTAAAATTATATTTTATGGTTTGATTACCTAATCATTTTTTTCATAATTCTAGTTCCCATGATTTTTTCTAAATATCATTTGATATCGACTATAAGAAAACCAACCACAGTATCTTGAATCTAGTTCCTTAATTTATTAATTTTACATACATACGATGGCTCAAATATCGAATGACAAATTACAGTCATGATTTTAGGGAAATAGAAAAAAATATGACTCGCAATTTATATTGTTAATATAAACTAAGAACACTAAATAACATAAGAAACTGATGAGAATATTTTAAAAATCATTAAATATATTCACCTTAATAATGTTGAGAAAGGGAAAAAAAGAAAGGGGAGATCAAAATGTCAGTAAGGGTTATGTATAGACGAATATATCATGGATCAGTGAAAAATAGTCAATATGTGAAGTTAAATAACTAAAAAAAATCCATTTAATCAATAAAATAAAAATTAAATTCATCCAAAAAGAATATCATGTTGAAAATATCTTAGATAATATTAATTGTATTTTTTATGAAGGTAATGAATAATTAATAGACATAAGATTTTCCTAGAACATGAAATAAAATAATATTAAGTCCTTTTAAATGAAGATGTAGAACATACTTGGTTCATGTAACACCCCATGATTTCATAGTACATTATTTCTTCAAATTAATTCAATAACATGCACTACACACAACACTGACTTCTAGCACACCATGACATACCAAAATAGTCGTTCAAAAGTGGTTATGAGTAGTATTAGCTGAATTTTGACCATTATATAATTCTTATAATTTTAGAATCCATATTATGAGTTTCATAGACATAATGTAAGAACAAATACATTTTTTCAGATAAAAGAGGTATTTTTCAAAAAATTCAATTTTACAGCCTTTGAATGGCAAAGCCTTTTTAAATACAATATTTGAAACATTAATATATTGAATTTGACAAAATCTTATTTGTATTCTTGGCACAAGTCATTGACTAGGTGGTTATGATAGTATGTCATTATGCATTCCATCATTATAAAAGTGGTTAGTGATATTGCATGTGATTATTCCACTATTAAAATATCCATGTGAATAAATAAATGGAATTACTTCATTTTATTTTTTCCATATTATTCTGAAGTTAAATTTTAAAAGGATTTTGTTTTAGTTATACATTACCTTAAATGTTTATTCTTATTTATGAAAGTTTCCGCTATATTGTTATCCTTACTGAGAATCTGATCTCACCCCTTTCTATGTTTTATTTTTCCCAGGATTCCAAGAACTGTATTGTGATTGATATATAGGGTTAAGCTAAGGGAATAATGGAATTCATAAGAGATTATTTATATTGTTTTTTTGTTATAAAATATAATGTAACATTCATTTATGTAATCTATTTTCCAAGACTTCTAAACCGATCTTTCCTTCATGACTTGATTCCTTATAATCATGCCAATGTATTAAAACAATGCACCGACTCTAGGTAACTAGGGTCGGGGAATTATTGTTTTTATCAGAGGAAGTTTAGAAAAAACCTTGGAAGCTAGATTTAGTTAACTCTGATTATAACACATAGACCTAAGATAGAATTTGAGGATTAGTATAGAATAAATTCCTAGAATTTTCGTAATGTATATATTTTGTGAGTTTTCCAACCAAATACATCCATGTATGGATATGAGCAGGTAGTAGTGGCTCTAGCACAGATGTGCCTAGGGTTAAAACCCGAAATCAACGCTTTGAGCTAGATTGTAATGGAAACTGGTGCACGACAATGGACCTTTTGCACTCTTGGTTACGAAACTCTAGGGGATATTCTTAGTATAATTCAAATTTTCTTTACAAATCATTATGAAGGGTTTATGAGTATATAATTCTTAATGAAAACATATTTATGATTATGGATTATATCCATAAACCGTTCAATTTATGTTAGGTGTTTTACAATTTTGGAATTATTGATTAAAATTCATAAACTGACCTAGTTTATACTATTGTATAGAAATGGTTCCCAGTAGAAGGAATATGAACTCCAACAACATGTATGATCCAAAGAGTAAGAAGGATCATATCTTTCACGGTATTAAGCCATCATTTAGAAGAAAACTTGTCTCCCATTTATTCTAAACATATGAAGAAATTATATCATGTGTTAATAGGAAATGTAAATAATTTTATGAGTCCTATGGCTTTGAATGGAAGAAAGAGAAGAAAAGGATGGAAGAGAGAAAGATGGATAAAGGACAGAGGGAAAAGAAGAATTTTCCCATATGTGATAACTGTGGGAAGAAACACCCGGGAACTATCCTGAATGGAATGGGAGTTTGTTATAAGTGTGGAGAAAAAGGACACCATGTACGTGACGACAAGGGTAAGAAAAAGGATTTAAATGTATAATTCTTCATCTGCAAAGTGTTGGGGCACTACATGAAGAAATGTATATATAATTAGAGTATTCAACAAATGATGCTATTGGATAACTATCATGTTATGATATTACCACAAATGAGGAGGAATTATTAGAGTTCTTATGTTTTTATTAGAGAATTATATCATCAGAGTGTTGTTTCAACAATTTATTGGTTATAAAAATTATGGAGTATTTAAGGATTGTACTACAGTACTATTTCATTAAGGACTTGATATTGTGTGGAACCAAGAAAAGTGACTCAATATCATGTTAAATTTTTGGAAAATATATTGTAAAGAGAAAGATAAACCATAATATGGTTCTATTACCGAGGTAGTTATTTTGTAATAATAAATGATTGATTTGGATAAATTATATTGGATATTCTTTACTACCTTGAAACTGATTAATGATTTGTATATTCCATCATTTTTGGAGTTTACAACATTTTTGGATAGAAGATGTATATCAAGTATTCTATAAGGAATAAAGGATCATGAATATAATCAATAAGGTTTTATGTTAATTCAGGATGTTGTAGTGTCTTAAAAGAATACATGATGAAGGTGTTCACATGTTATTATGCAGAAAAAATAATCTTCATTGTGTTTACCTTCCTTATAAGTCTGGGACTGTGAGTTTTCATAGAAGTTTATTGGATAATTCTTGTTTGAGATTATTTTTCAATTGTCATGAAAGGACAACCTGAAGGTTGGGCGACAACTCATCTTGTCCGGCAAGGCTGTGAGACTTGATCCCACAACCGAAGGGCAACAAGGGTGTATCACCTACCACTGGCCCCCATGATGTCATTGATTGAATAAGGTGGTATTTTTTAAAAAAATCAGGTAGATGGATTTTAAATTCATTTTTAACCCTATATGAATAGGATAAATAGAATATTATTTTTGAGTTCTATTTTCCTTTAGAGTGAAAGATCAGTTTGTGGGAGAAATTAGTTAAAGGATTGGACTCTACTTGTCAAGTTATATTTTTCTTCTTCTCTTATTCTATGAAGAAATTAATTCTTATAATTTAGTAATGGGATCTTAAAACTAAATATTTTTTATCCTAATACAATATGTTTTATTGAACTCGTGGTATTTTAAATAATCATAGATTGATGAATTTAAGGCACTCAATTTTACACTTGTTTGTGATTGATGACCTCAATCACTACCAATAAATATTTATGTTTTTCCTCCAATTATATGTCTTTAATTGCACAAATTTTCTCCTAATCGAGATCATAATTTGGTGGTGACCCTTTCATTTTCCATATCCTCTTATTAAGACTAAATTTTATTAACCTAATTTTCAATATGGTTTTTCCGAAAGGTATTTTCTATTTTCAACCTTTTATTTTCGAAAAATAATTTCAAATTTCGAGGAAGAAATTTATTTAAGGAGGGAAGAATGTAACACCCCAAGATTTCAAAGTACGTTATTTCTTTATTGTAATTCAATAACATGCACTACACGCAACACCGAGTTCTAGAGAACCATGGCTTACCAAACTAGCCGTTCAAAAGCTGTTATGAATAGTACTAACTGAATTTTTAACTTCATATAATCCTTATATTTTTAGAATCCATATTATGAGTTTCATAGACATAATTTTTGAACAAATACATTTTTTCAGATAAAAGAAGTATTTTTCAAAAAATTCAATTTTACCGCCATTTGATAGAGAAGCCTTTTTAAATCCAATATTTGAAACTTTTCTATATTAAATTTAACAAAATATTATTTGTAGTCTTGGAACAAGGACTTGAATATGTTGCTATGATAGTCTAGCATTATGTATTCTATCATTATGAATGTGGTTAGTGATATTGCATGTGATTATTCGACTTGTAGAATATCCATGTGAATAAGTAAATGGCATTACATGATTTTATTTTTTCCATATAATTCTGAAGTTAATGTTTAGAAGGATTTTGTTTTAGTTATACATTTCCTTAAATGTTTATACTTATTTTTGAATGTTTTTGTTGTATTGTAATCCTTACTAAGCATATAAGCTCACCCATTTCTATGTTTTATTTTTCTTAGGATTCCAAGAAGTGTATTGTGACTGATATGTAGGGTTATGCCAAGGGAATAATGGCGTTCATAAAGGATTATTTAGGTTGTTTTGTTTGGTATAAAGTGTTTGTAATATTGATGTATGTAATCTATTTTCCAAGACTGCTAAACTAATCAGTCCTTCGAGAAATGATTCCTTGTAATCATGCCAATGTATTAAATTAATGCACTGACTCTGGGTAACTCGAGTCGGGGCATTATAGTGCATACCAATTTTGTTTGGAAGAAAATATTACTATTTAAAATACCATTCACATGATATTATAGAACAACACATTTCAATCTCAGAGGGGTTGGACAAATAATTTTGACTCCAAAGATCCATCAAGGGTATTTATATAAGTGGTCCCAAAACAAGTTAATACATGTCTAAAGCATTATTCATATATCTAATAAATGATTTGATTAAGAAATAATGATCTTTATTAGAAAGTATTTGTATTTATTAATGTATACAAATTTATCTATATTACCCTATTTAATAAAATGAAATTAAATATAAACATCAATTGTAAAACATTAAATTTCATTTAGAAAATAATAACATCCATCACAGATGAATTTAAATAAATTAGAGAAATGTTATTTTAATGAAAAATGATTAAAATAAGGTTATTCTTTCAATAGAAAGTTAACAAACATATTAGAATGTGAGATTTCACAATAAAATTTACCACCAGGTAATTTTTAATTTTAATCCCCTTAGATATTATTATTACAATTAAAACATAAAATACCATTAATAATTAATTATTCATTATCTTACACGTGAATTAGATTTAATATACACATCATTAAAGAATATAGGTTCATAATATAACCAACACGTAAAACAAGGAAATGTGAGACAAAATACCTTACCTCACATATCCTTTTGATTTAACATTAATTATCCAAATATATAGTAGTTATAAATATATTATTATCTGGTAACAAAAAAAATAATAGTATTTACGATATCATATATTATCATTTTATAACATCTCATAACTAGTTTTTTAATAATCTTTAATTATTTTCATTCTGTTGGGGGTTAATTGTCTTGTTTTTTCATTCGTTCAGTATTATTAATGGTATGCTTGTTTTTAATAGTATATAGTTACATTGTAAATAAAAATATAATCATCAAATAATTATCATATTTTTACACCAATATTAATTTGAAACCCAATTTTGAAATATTTTTATGAAAAATGAACTATGATATGATCATGGAGATGGTTGGTTGTACTTTCTCAGGAGTAACATTTCTTATTTACAACGATACATATAAGAATAAAGTTATTAATATATTATTTAATCAGAATTATAATAACAAATTATATAAAATATTTAATATATATATCATCATTTTTTTGTGAAAAAAATAGATTCACAAAACTTCGTGGAGGTGGTTGTCCATTTGTATATGAACCATGTTATCATCTTGAAGTGAGTGAAAAAGAAAGAAATTAATGATGTATATTATTTTTTAAAATTGATAAATATGTAATTAATATCCTAATTATTTAATTTATATCACATGTAATCATTATATTTATATTTACCATCTTTAAGTGAAACATTACAGAAAGACGAATCACATCATTTTGTGAGGTAATTTTAAACCATAATCATGAGTGGAATTATCGTATCTCATATGAAATGGGAAGTAAAAAAGATATATATGATATATAAACTCTAGAGGAATTAATAATTTTAAAAAATAAATATATACTTTATATCCATCATCATTCCCCATATTAATATGTGGAAATGGAAAAACAAAAGACATTAATTCGCATGGAGGTATTATGTTATACACGCAATAGATGATTACATAAACCATTTGATACAATTAGAGATGGTTGTAGGACATTAAAATATTATAAAAACATTAAAATATATTTAATATAATGATGACATTATACCCTAGTGGTTTAATAATAGTGGAAAGAGGTGGATAAGGAAGTAAAATAAATATACTCATTATATAACACTACCACTTATTTAGATACACTCATTAGGATTTCACTAATTCATTAATTGGTTAGATTTATCCCCAAGACTAGTATACTTGGATTTAGGTATTTGTTTGATGGAATTTTGTTATGTCTTTGTTGAATAAAATAATATTCAATGTTTGATGAATAGAGAAGAGGGGTGTTATTTTATAAGTGTGGGGTAGGACACACAAGTTATTTTTAAAAATAATTGAGCGACCCCAAGATTTTTCATATGTCACAAGGGTTAAACATGGACCATTATATATTATTAGAGGTTTCATTTTCAAAATACTTCCATAAAATAGTTTTTGAAAATACTATTGGTCATTTTACCCTTATATTTTTTCCCCTTTGTAAACATCTTTTTACCTAAAATGTGGTAATTAGTTTTTATTGCATTCGCTATTAATTTCGGTTAAAATTAATTTATTTATTTGAAATAATAGATATTATTATTCCAAATATTAAATCAATTATTCAAAATTCAGTTCACCAAATTGGTAAAATTTAATTTAAATTTAATACCAAAGATGTGATGAATATATGGTTTTTAAAAAGAATGTATCCAAAAGTTTACAATGATTTTATATCACAATTAATTAGGGGAATCTTTACAATGATCTAAATGATATTAATTTATACAGAGTTGGGTTAATTTTTTAAATAAACTAATAATGTAATTAAAAATATAAATTAATTAATTGGAAACATAGTTTTCAATTAAAATTATATATTTTTACTATTCATAAGAAATTAATGTTTTCAAAAAAATCCACAAATTTCACCCTAATGACAATTTGATTTGGTAATTTGAGATATTATTTTTATTTTTATAAATAAATTTCCTAAAAGTGTTAAAAATTAATTTTAAATTATGTATTGATTTTTATTTAAACCATGTGTTGCGTACAACACAAGATACTAACAAAACTAAATTTATTCTAAACGAAATATATTATAATGTCATGGGTTGTTAAAATAATAGTGTTTATATTTTTAATCAACTATATATTTTTTATTTTACTTATATTACTTGTCATATCAAAAAGGATATTATAGTTCCCCTGCTATATTGAGATCCTAGAGATATCATGACAATGATCTTAATGCAATGTATAATTTACAATATACATCATACTAATTGGATAAATATAATATCTGACAATTAGGTGTCGTGCAATCATTATAATTATGAATTATTATCATCATTTTATGACTCTATGATATCTAGTATTTGATATTATGAGTAAGATATGTTCCTATTATAATTGGTTCATCAAATCTATAAACATGTGTACTGGTCTCCAGAGATGATATCATTGTAAATGTGTTCTATTTTATTATGTATATTGATGTAATGAAAATACCATGACACCAAATTCGTGTTGATGTTTCATTTTATGGATACATCATTGGTGGTAAAACATTGGTTAAATGGTCATCAAAGAATTTATCACATTCAAGTTGAGTAAGTGATATCTCAATCATGATTGATTATGATTGTAATAACATTATAAATTTATGTCCACTATATTCAATGGTATGTCTATCCATGTAGATAAATAAATAATGAATAAAAGAATTATGATGAATTAATCGAGTGTCTTTCTTTATGAGATATCGTATGATAACAAAGTTATCATACACAGTGCATGTTTATTGGAATGTTTTTCATTACAATGACTATTACACTTCCATTTAGGGGTCGTGATGGGTTTCTATATTCCAATCATAGTCTATGAATATTATTCACTTCTATCGAGGTAAATCTATAGATGGTCAAACACAATATTGTATCTAAAAATCTATGCTATTCTGTTGATTAAGTGTAAATGACATGCTTTTACCACCATAGGGTCTGAGAGACATCCATGTATTATAGATCACTGATAAATAAATAAATTCATTGTTATTTTTTTCAAAATTATTTAGATTAATTTAATTAATAAAAATTAAAAAATTTGTTTATGTAAATAAAAATAATATAATTATATAAAAAAATATATTCTTAATAATAACGAATCATTTAATTTTACTGGGTATTGTGAGTTGAGTTGTCAACTCATGATTATAAGGGAATATATTTAATATTTATTAGATGTAGGTGATGAAATATAAATTATATTTATCTAATATATATTTATTCATAACTATTGATTTATTTTTTATTTAGTGGATGTTAAATATATGGGGTTTAGGGAACTGTAATCTATTATTTTTCCACATAAACTATATAATTAGGGGATGGGATATATTCTCAGTGTTTTTAATTCATGATGATTGAGATATATTCTCTCCACATGTATGAGAGATAGATAAAGGCCCTATATAAGTGAGTTATCTCTGAACCCCTTCATTGATCAATGGCCCTAGATCGTGGGGGTCATCAAGACATTGGAAGATTGTTCTGAGATCTGTGATAGTTCCTAAACACTATTGAATAGCATATGAATTGATTTACGAAGAACCTTTTTAATGAAAAATATTCTTTTAGCCTCATATCCTTTAAAAATAGTCACTTTAAATGGTTGAAAGATGAGAATTATTCGATTTTAATGACTTACACATTCTCTTATATTTTTAGTTCTTTGATAAATCAAGAAAGATCTTCAGACCATACTGTGGATCAGATCATCAAATAAGAATAATTCTTTTTAATCCAATGATGATATTTTTAAATTCTCATCCCACCCTCATTTCTTGTAGACACTGATACCATCCGGGATGGAATTGGTATTTCCCCATACCTCATTTTAACAGTAAGTTCATTTCACTCTTATTATAATGTTGTTTTTCCATAATTTTTTTTTAAAATGTTATACCCTTTAATAAATAGAACACTATCAATTTTTGAGGATATAATTTGATTAGGTTGAGTAGAATGTAACACATAATTATTTTAAAATAATATTATGTTTGATATTATATACAATACACCACCCTATGTTTAAACAAACTATGATATAATATTTATGTATTATTAGGTATATTTGACCTATATTACATAAAAACTAAATAAATGGGTATAAATATTATTAACTACTTTTTTAAATATATATAAATGGTATACATAATATAAAATTATTGATAAATTCTAAATAAATAAGCATCATCCTTTTAAAAAATAAATTTTATTCTAAATTTTTTCCCTTAAAAAATAGTTGTTATTAATTTTTTTATAGAAATATTACAGTTATTTTATGTAATGTTTTTTATTTTTTATTAAATTTGTGTGAATTTCTAAATTTCTTAAAATGTGTTAATTTACAGCGAATATTGAAAATTACTGATATTTCAAATATTTTCATTTCTTTTCATTAAATAAAATTATTTAATAGTTAAAATATACAATTAATTTAATAAATTTCAAATTTGAACCATTATGTTTAGAATAATAAAATTAATTACATTATCATCATAAATTTTCAATTTTTTGTGATAAATTTATTTTTATTCTAGAAAAAAGGGTTTATAGAAAACACTTTTTAAATGAATAATGGTTATATATTTAAATTAATTAAAATAAAAAATATTAAGGAAAATTTTAAAATAAATTAATATATTATAAGTCTATTTATATTTATTTAAATACATTTTCTTATTATTTTTGTCATAAAGTTAATATAATATCTCATATTACATCAAAATTCATTTCATGAAAAGTAGTTTGTCAACATGTTTTTCAAAGTTTAATTAAAATTGAATTTATAAAGATCTATTAATATAAATTTTTTAAATTGATTATAATTTTCAAATTAGGATTAAATTTTTTAAGAGATATGATAAACATAAATGTGGTAATAATGAATAGCAGAAAAGAAAATAACAATATATCATGGTGAAAATGTAAAATGGGTATATTAGGAAACCTTATACGTAAATATGATACCATTTTTAAAGCATGTTTCCATTTGAATTATGGATTTTTATCTACCAAATTACTTGTAAAAACATTATATATTAATTTTTTAAGCAATTATTGTGAGAGTGACTTCCCGATATTGAATAGTTTTTGGTATTTTCACAAATGTCACTCATCCTTATAAAAGGGCATTGATACCCACAGTTAGTCACACCTATTAGGAAATTAATATTTATAAAACCCTTTAAAATTATATCCTCTATATCCTTATCTAATTTATCATTATTTTGGTCCTCCTGATAGACAAACCATAGGGCCCTAAATAATAGATCGAAATGAGGTTCTTCTAAATAATTGTAATCTATTTCACTTAGCTCTTTCTTTTTACTTCTTTTTTTTCCACATTCAATTCTTTATGGAGAAGTACCACCTTGTGAAGTGAATAAATTCATTTTCCATCATTTCCGGTCAATGATATTAATGTTGATATATTTAATTTCTATATATTACTTTAATTAAATATAATTATAGAAAATTAACATATCATATACCTTCATACCCCTCCACCCATTTAAAAATGATAACATCATTTGTGTCTACGATAGGATACTGCCAGGTGAAATGTTGTGATTCATTTTTTATTACCAAATCACATGGTAGGTTTAAATAATTGTCTTTCAAGAATTAATATTATATTTTTTTTACATAATCATCATTATATAATGGTTAATTTACACTTATCATATTTTCATCTTGATTGTCAAAAAATGGAATTGTTACTCAATTGTACATATGACCTACCGCCTCTCTGATTGTATTGTTGTTCATTTTTCAAAACCATATTTTATGGTTGTTATTAAAATTATAATTGATTTATAAAAATTAAAACTAAATATATTTTATTATTCTATATATTATGTAACAATTATCCATTTGACCATGTTCAACACACCCATGCCATTTTGAAATTACAAACTAATTGTCTTTAAAACCCCAAATGGAAAAACTGAATAAGAAATAAAATATTTTATTAAGATAAATTAATTAAAATAGTTAATATAAGGTCTTATACAAATAAAATTTTATTAAGTAAAAAATTAATTCTATAAGATTATTATATAGGAGATAATGGACATACTTGATATGTATGGACATTTTGTTTAGGTATTCTTCTCAAAAAACCCTTCATTGAGATACATGTTATATTATGCACATAATCATTGTAAATGTTTTATATACTAAAAATTGGATACATAACATCATGTATTATTCATATTCATAGTATTTTAACTTCAACATCACGCCCCCCTCTTCAAATGGTTTTTTGTAATATGTTTTTAAAACCAAACATGATTACTTTGGTCAAATTTACTTTTTTTATACAAAATCCATATTCAACACTTTTTTATTTTTTCTGGTGTATATTCATACCCATTGGATATTATATATTAAATATGTTTATAAGGGGTTTTAATGTTTCATTTTATGTTAATTCATTCAAGGGGATTATGATTCCATAGTTTCCAATGTGATAAGAGTATATTTCACAATAAGATCATTATTCGAGAATGTTTATTTTTATAATTACCATGGAGGAATTGTTTGAAATTTCCATGTTAACCATAATATATTTTATTACTATATTATTATAAAGTAATTTTTCAATTAATTATATCATTTACTCTATTTTTTAATTAAAATTAATGAGAAAATTATTTTAGGAATAGTTAATTTTAATTATATCTTCTATCAAAAATAATCATTCATACATATAAATATTTTCAAAAAATATTGTCAAGACTGTTTTTATAATTATCCAAATGATATATTAAATAAATATTTAAAGATGATTTACTTTTTAATATTATTTAAAGGATTAATTTTTCCATTTTCTAAATGGGGAAACTGTTAAAATTTTTATAAATGTGTGGAAGGTATGTCCTTTTTAATGTATATGATATGTATGAAATTACACATCATCATAACCACTAAACTCATTTTCTCTAACTTTATAATTATTCATGGATATTTTTAATGGAAATGGTTTCTATAGATTTTGGATCTTTTTTGACACTTAAGAAGTGAACTCAATGTGAAAAAGGTATTTTTCTCTAGAAATATTCCATTTCAACTTATAAATACATTTAAATCAATTAATAAAATAAACTATGTAAAATATTTATTCTAGATTATATATATATGTATTTCCTATGTATAACATGCTTATTCTCTCATACTATAATGGGGTAATACATGCATTATTGTCATATCTCAAATGTTGCAAAAGTCGGAGCACAAAATTCAGCTATATAGTACTTTTAGATTAGTATTTCAAATATAAAACCATCTATACATTATGTTTACATACAATTATTGTGATGATAAAACATTATCCACTATTTAATGGTAACTTTCACAGATTAATTATCATATTTAAAGGTTATGGAAGATCCCAGACCATAATGATATCCTTGAGATAATATGAAATATTAAACATCGGTCTTATGGTGATGATACTTATTAATTTATAGAAAAGTTATATTATTGAAAATAAGGTGATGGTGGCTCATTGACATTGATACAAATTCTCTTGAAGCATAAATATGGTAATATATAGTAGTGATATCCTGATGAAATACCCACCAATTAGAAAAGCACATCTTTTGGATGTCATTGGTTGTCCCATTATGTAGACATGAGTATTGTTCTATTGACATGAGGTCATTATCACTGTGTTTCAGTTGATATTTTACACTCATTCAAGGAAATAACCAGAGTAATGAACAAATCATTAGGTATCTTTGATTGGGTGTGTCATTTGTGGTATGAAATTGGTTTAATAGTAAAGAGATAATTTAAGAATTCAAGGATGAAAATGTTTTATATTTAGGGATTTTTTGATTATGATTGTAATACCTTTATTAATCCATGGAAGTAGTAGTCAAAATATAAGTCCATCCTGTTAGAATTTCAAATAATAAATAATGAAAATATAGATGATAGAAGTGGGCATACTACTATTTGAGATATTTAAAGGCAATATATTATATTACATTGTGTGTGTTCGCATGTTGGTTATCCTTCCTATGGATTTTATTATCTCTTTAGGGGACTTTATGGATAGCTAGACTCTGTTGTCGGTCTGTGGATATTATTCACTACTATCATGATAAGGGCCTATATGGTCAAAAATAATAGTATATTCATTATTATTCACTATTAAGTTGAATATGTATATTTTTCATGGTGGGGCCCTCCAATGGGTTTGACTATTGTCCAAATTATAAGTCACAAGAGAATAAATAAATTCTTATCATTCATGTAAAGAATAATTAGTTTGAATTTATTTGTCAAATGAATTTAAAATTAAATTTACTATAAAGAATAATATTAAATGAATGTATATTATTTTTTATTCTAGGTTATTTTTTTACAATCGGGTATTATGAGTTGAGTTATTGACTCACGTTTTCATGTAATATATCATATATATACAATATAGTAGTGTGATAAAATAACAAATACAATTGATTCATTTTATTACATCATAATTATTTCTTTCTTCAATGTTTAATAAGTAGGGTCTAGGGATCCCAAGTCGGGTGTTTGAACATCCACTAAAAATTGAGGGGAGTGTCTATGGATCATGTACTATTAATGATGAGAATTTCAAACCCTGGCTTTCCTGTCTAAATTTTTAGAGAGAGAATATCTCTATCTAGGTAATCAGATTGAGTAATTTTATATGCATCAATGGTATGTTGATGTACTGATCGTTTGGACATTGAAGACATCATTGGATTTATTCACTTGAATACATAATTTGACAATCGATACCCACCCCATGGAATATTGAAGAATTTTTGGAAGATATAGATGGATCATTCTATGGATCCATCATGTAGTGATCATCGATGATAATATGATGTTGGTTGTGGATTCAGCTATGAAAAATCTATGTTTTGTATTTATGTTTTTTTGGACATTTAATTTACGAGAGTCACTCAGATTGTATTGGGGCTTGAATTCTCAGTGATGATAAGTCTCATCATCCCGATGATGAAAACATTTAAAATTCCCAGCCCCCAGCTTCCATAATGACACCTATGGATTAAATTTGTATTAGAGAGAGGGCACAAACTTTTTTATCCAAGAAAAATTTAATTAATTTTAAATTTAAGTAGAGGATTTCCTTCAGTCAAAATAAATAAAATCACACATCAATTTGATTTTAGATGGACATGGTATGGCCTTATTATATTTTTTATATGAATTTTTTTCCGATTTATGGGTCTTGAAATGTTTTCTGTTTAATCTTCTGAGGGGGATTTTGTTTTGATCTAGCTTGTTCCGGCCAGACAAGGTGGTCGGAAAATCATTTTTATACTATCTAAAATTTAATAGGTTTTGTGAAAATAGACTAATATATTAATAATAATCATTATTATTATAATATTAATTCTATTAATATTGTATTTATATCCTTATTTTAATATAATATTATGTGTTATTATAATAGAAAGGCCAATTTTTATCCTTTAGGAAAAATATATATGAAAAAAATTCACATATATATAAACAAATGATTCCCACTAGTTGTGGAACATACTTTGGTAGATTTATTACAGAAAATAAACTCAAGTGGGAACAGCATATTATATAAGTCAATGTCAAAAAAATGTCACCCATTAATGGGATTTATTCAATTTAAAAGGGACACACCATCATTTCCTGAACCTCCTTGGTGGGAACCTCTTGGTTCCCAACGTGACCACCAGATCCCACTCTACAAGTTGCTGAAATTGCTCATGTGGAAATCCTGGAGATAATTCCATGGCCTCCAAAATGGCACCATGGAATCCCCTCTATCTGTTTCCCACCTAGAGAGCTCATATTGTCTCTCCCCACCACTCGAATGCTTACTGCCCTATCTACGTCCTCTCTTTTGTGTCGCACATCATTGGTGTGATAGCCCTTCTTCCTAGATCGACCACCGTAGGCTTCCTCCCTCATATGTGGGTTATCCTAGATACCCACCATCCCTCATCCAGAGCTACTCATACATATCCTCCATGTAAATATCATCTCATCCTGGTGAGGATACAATGTTACCATCATGATGATGCCTCCAGGTTGACCACCACACTTTCTCACTTCCTAGAAATCCCACTACATCCTACTACATATCTACACAATACAATACCATCTGGTTGCGATTATCGAGTTAAATCCTAAGGGCCTCATATACATGGTGCCGCCTAGACTCATGTAAATCCGGATGACAATTGAGGAAACCCAAGAACAACCACTATTTTCCTATAAACATGGCTAGGTGGGTCTTACCAGACTGGAATGGTTCTAGGAATACCTATATGGACTAAAAAAGAACATAACATGCATTACACATCCCAAAATGGGTTTGTGCGGGATTTAGTGCATCCTACATTGGGCATGATCTTTTTTTAGTGGCCTTAGGATAATCAAAATTAATTAATATAAGTAAAATTAAAATAGAATAAATTAGTTTTTGTTGAAAAAATTTATAATTTCAACACCATAGAAAAATTAATTTAAATTTGGTAATAAATAAATTTAATCAATAAATTTAATTTTTGAATAAATTTAAGTTAATTGGAGGAATACAAAATAATAAAATTATTTTCTTTTATTTAATTAATTTAATATAATATAAATATAATATTACTTAATTTAATTCAATATATTGTTATCACACTTTAATTTTAACCACATACTTGTTTGGTGTACCGATCTGTGTATGTCTGTATTTAATTATTAATTTAATTATTTATTACATGTGTGCGATGATTGTAATATGTAGTTAATAAATACATGGTCTTCATATCATCATTTATTTTCAATCAATTTGTATAGAGTCTTGTTTGGCTGACCACATATTGTGTACATTTTACCCCCTAGTCCCACTTGATTGTGAGCGATTATTCTTGTACATTGACCAAGAAGATGCAACATGTGACGTGAATCCTGCCTTGATGAGAGAGCACCCAAAAAGTGATTTGTAAACCGCAATGATGAGATGGTACTCTAGAAATGACATGGACCATGTCAATATGAGGACCGTGAAAGATGAATACAACCCCATGTAGAGATGTTACTCCAGAACAACATTAAATTGATTGGAAAAGGGTGACCAGTATCGTGAGTCAATATAAAACTCTTGTTTGATTCCCATATTTCCTTTTTTATTCTCAATACTAGTTTGGAAGTTGATTACCATTTTTTATTTATTTATAATTTTATTCATTTATAAAATAAGGGGAAAAATAATTAAAAAATAAAATTCAAAAAAGAAGAGATGGATGGTTTTATAATAATGTTCAGTTTCGAGCACAACATCTTAGATGAAAAATATTAAAAAAATGGATTAAATTCATTGAGGAGAAATGAACAAAAGGACATAGTGTAATATTCCATCATATCTTCCATCCATCATTCAAATTTGAAGAAAATCAATTGGTAGTTGTGATCCCCTGTCAAATGTTGAGGTCTCCTCATACTACCATGGTGTTTTAGTGATAGTGATGGGTTGATATAACAAATGTGTTAGTAAGTATTAACCACAAATAACATGATATAATTTTAGAGTAATTGATTGATGTAATCACGTTTATGATTCTGAGAATCTAGGACATCACTTAATAGATCAAGGAGCTGCGATTTAATGTGGTTGTCCAACTAAAATCATACCCTAAACTCTCTAAGCCGTGGAATAACCAAAGCTTTTAGGTTATGAGGGGAGGCTCAGGGATAACTTCCAGTAGAATTATAAAGGGATAGATTATTATGATTCTTTATCATAAGGTTAATAGAAATATATAAATTATCAGGATGATTTAAATGATTCAATAAATAAATAATTTCAAAATCAATAATCCAGATATAAGTAATAATACAGAAGTTTTTATATAAAATGGAAAGTAATAAAACTAGTTAACCTAAGATAATAATTGGTTAATTTATATTTACAAACTATCATGAATTTCCAAGTATATTACATGCTCTTGTGTATAACACTAAAATATGATAAATTCAAGGAGTTAGTATCCATAAACCTGTTGAACCACCTTAGGAAGCAAGGTTGTAAAATATGTTACATGAGACACATTTATTGAGAATAGTTTTGTAATGTTGTAATTTTATCATCAATGTATGATGCTAGTTGTGGTTACAACATAAGGATGTGGATAATTACATAAGTTTTCTCATCTATGTGATTTTTTCATGGAGAATGTTAATCAAGATATGTTTGGGTGATCAATTACACTGGCATTATGTAATTATGAATGCTGAATAACAATCATTCAAGGAATCCCACTATTATGATCAATTACTCCAATTTAAATTAAGTTTATAAAAGAAATAATTATTTACTAAATTATTCATTACCTATTTAGGTATTGTTATCTATGTAAATAAAAATTCAATGATAGATTAATCTTTAGTTCTTTTGGCGAACAAATTAAAATACAATGATACATGGCGATTGGAAATATTGTCGCCAAAAGAACCTTCATAATTTCCATCAAATATAGTTAATGGTTATTAAAAATGATTTTATTTTCACCTTCGAACATGAAATAAATTCTAGTGATGTTTATAGAAAATAAAATAACTAAAATAAAAAATCCCCATTTTTTCATTAGTTAATATTCATCTATTAAATGTATTTATATAAAATGTTTCTTGGGTATAAAATAAAATATTCAAATAAAATATGTGTATATGAATACAGAAACCATATAAGTTTATAAATTTTTTATGGTGACAAGTTTATAATGCAACTGGCTATGATAGGGGGATTCTTATGTCAACGGTGAGAATCACACAACTTCTGTTGTCAAAGTTGATAATTTAAGTTAAACCATTATTGTGTATTACCAAAATTATTATCTCACAGACCATTTGGACATAATGATATATTATTACATGATCCGGAATGAATTATTTCAGTTTTATCATATCAATAAATAACCCAGAAATACCTGATTCATAGGAAACAATTTATGAGTAATTTTTTTTGGACTTTTACCCAAGTGTATATAATTATTTTCCAAGTAAAACTAATAGGATAAATCAAGGATATACATAGTTTGGTATTTTACATAGAATAGATAAAAAAATTGTGTTATAGATGTATTTAGTATATACAAATAATCATTTATGAAAACAGGTTTTCATAGAAGATTTTTTATTTACTCTAAAAAGAGCGTGTGGACTATACTAAAAGTAAGACCGTGATAAATACAAGTCTTACATATCCTTTCAGTAATTATGTTTTGATACAGAGATTTATGGTATATTCAAAGTTAATGTAACATCCCAGGTAAATAAATGTCATTACATTAATCATATTTATTAATATTTTTGAATTAAACATTAATTTTACATTAAAGGGGACTCTATGTTCAATGGTGTACCCGATACGCAATAATGTGTTTCTTTGAAATCATATGTTTCAAACTAATAATATACTATTATTATTTTATATGGTAGTTAACTAATAGAAGTTGTATTCTTGGGAATAAACATAAATAACTAAAATATGATTATAAATGTTTGTTAAATGTTTTCACATTTATCCAATAAAATAAAGAGTCATAAAATAAGAAAAGAATTCTATTTTAATCATAAATTCTATAATATTCTCTTAAAGATTGATTTACCTCATTTTGAAAGTGAAACCTCATTAAAACTAGATTTTTTCACTTTTATCATTTATATTTGACCAAATAAGTTTTTTATAATCAGTACACCCAAATATACTTTCAGTAATTGTTTTTTATTTTTATGATAAAATTCATTTTTTAATGAATAGTGAAAAATACTGTATTTTAATTCAAATATGTTTTTCAATATAATTTATTTATATGGATAGATTATCTTTATAATTGGTTTGAAAATGTAATAAAATTATATATTAACCATTGAATCCAATGGTGGTAATTGGAATTAATTTCACATTGAAATGGGATATAAACAAGCGTCAATCGTTTTATAGATATTGTTTATTAAAAACACGCTATCTGTTTTGACAATGGAAATTAATTTTAAATTAATTAATGAAACTTTAATGTTTTGAATCGTTTAAAATATAAATCATTTTTGAAATCTAAATATCAAATATTTCGTAGGCTGAATTTATGGTATTATTCTAAAAAACTTCAATTTCTGATGAATAGTGAAACCACTAAGTAGTCGTTAAAAACTGAATTTTTCATTTAAATAAAATTTTACAGCTTTTGTGGATTGAATTTTGAAAATCCAACATACATGGTTGTTATTAGTAAGTAAAATTTTGTTCATTAAGATGAAAATAGTTTTTGGTTCATAGTAACTTTTGACATTTATTTACCGTCGTTAAAGGTATATAGGGAAATTCAAGGTAAAATGAATATTATAATAATACAAAATTACATTAACACTTCTCTTAACCATATTTTATGAGTCATACCCGAACATGGGCATACATGGGTTTATTTTGGGAGCCCATGGAGCCACCTGGGAGTGATAATTACACTTTCTATTTATTAATTTAATGTAATGACAAAAAATGACACAAACAAATTTTTTTAGAAAATTAATTTTTATATGTGGTTATATAAGTTATCTTTTTGACAATAAATATTAATTTCAAAGATAATATGGATTAAATCCATCCTGATATTTTTTGTTTATAAATTTTAGACATCAAATACATAAAATTATTTATGACACTAAAATGATGTAGTATTTACCTCATTAATAAATGATTTAAATAAATAAGAATAAAATTTTTAAAACAACATCCAAAACTAGTCCAATTCAAATTGGATGAATTTATTCTTACCATGAGCCAACTTATCTTCGCCTTTAATTTTTTTGGTCCTTTAGAAACCGAAAATAATTGTATAATAAAATTATATTTTCATACTTTCTTAAAGAACCCCTCCTCCCCCTTATAAAAGGACACCACTTCTATCCCATTACTCACACCTCTAAGGCCCCTTGGCTCATCCAAAACCTTCCAAAATAATCCCTCAAGATCATATGTTCCACCTAGAATCCTTAACTTAAGAATAATTAACTTCAAGAAGTCCTCTTGGTTCAAACCAAAGGGAGTTACCCAAAATAAAGGTAACAATTTCTCTGAAGTTATTTTGTTTTATTTTACGTCTCCAACACCCTAAACTCTGTTTATTTTTTTATAAAAACACTGGTTTCCTTAATATACCAACATATTGTTATGATAAAGATTCAAACTACACACACATACACCTCCATCTAATGGTTAATGAACATACTGTTTCTTTGGATGTGAAGATAATGCCTCACGAAACGATGATTGTTCAATTATCTTCTATCACCTCTCATGGTGGCCTATTATGACGTAACATTATTTATATATGATATATATTATGTTTATTTTTTCTTTATGCTTCGTTATTTTCATTTTATAGCACACCTTTATGGTTTCCATTATGGGTAAACGTGATAATTTCATTTGAGGAAGTGCAGACTACCACCCCCTCCAAGTGATATGACTCGTTAATGCCATATTTGGGATGTAATATGGAATGAGTTAATGATATTATATATGAAATTATACTGTAATTATAATATACTTATTTATCATTATGTTTTAATAAAATAAAAAATAGAAATGAAATTGGAGTTCATGTGTACATACGGCTTACCGTCTCCATGAATAGTGCATTTCATTTCATACCTCCAAATGTTATGTAATATTATAAACACATGTATATAATGGATATATATGATATATATATATGATATGAAAATCATGAATATCACTATGGATATAATTAACTTTTGACCACATGAACAACTTGTAATTATAAGAAGTCCATTTTTTACTGAAGTACCAAATATCGACAAAAACACCATTATTAACTTAATTGAATAAATAATATTTATAACATTTTAATAAGTGATATAAAAGAGATAATAACTTTAAAAATGTGATTAATAATGTATAAATTAACTTTAGTTTGTTATTCAGGATGAACAAGGAATAAATAAGTCATGTCCGATATGAGGTAAGGGGTAACTTATCTCACTTTTAATTTCGTGATATTTCCATTGTTCGCCAATTATTTATTAGATGTGGTGTATTTTGAACTTAAATTTGATATATATAATCCTGATTCTATTTATATTCATGTTATTCTGTGAATCATTTTGTGGATATAAACTTTTTTTCATATGACTCGATTGATTACAACGTGGTAAGGGATTTTCATCTCTGTTTTTATTCCTGTGAGATTCATGGTATATTTTCCACTATTTCATTTTGTGTGGTGTGTGTGCTACCATGGGTTGTATTTATTGTGGAATAATCTTCAATTTATGGGTATTTACATCTTCATTTTATGATCCATCATTCATGGGTAGTATGTTTCAGAAGTTACCAAATCGGTAAGGGAACCTTTTAACCCAATTTCCATTCCTTAGGTTAATCTTCTAATTATTTATTATGTCATGGTATGATTATGTGTTGAATCACTATTTTTTTATTTATGTTGTAACATCCACTACCTTCTCTATGGATATAATTTTGATATACATAATCACTCCATTGATAAATTCTCTAGTCATCGATATGAACTAGACAATTATAATTTTAACTCAATTTCAATTCATTGAGTTAAACATCCAAATCATTGGTTTTGTATTAAAAAGAATATTGTGAATGTTATATGATTGATTCACACTAAATATCCAATAATATTTACTATATTTATTTTTTTTACGTATTATTATGTAATTGATTTATCCTTAATCTAACGATACAGTTTTTATAAGGGAATTCATCTCAATTTACATTACATTGAGACTGTAATGTTTTTATGCACCAATTCACTCTTATATGTTGTATATAATGTATTTTCTAATATTATATCATGAATCCCTTTATTATCATGATATTATAAATTTCTGATGCAATTTTATTCCTCAATTATTTTTACTCATGATTCTCTCACTTTGTTAAAAACACTTCAACTAAAATATCATTTTAAATGTTTTAAAGATTTAATCTTATAAATATTTTTAATTAATGTCCATGTTTTAAAAATGGTTTTAAGGATTTATTTATATGGACATTAATGTTTTCAAATGAGAATTAATTTAAAATATTCAATGTGGTATGGGACACTTTGATTCAAAAATTTCTTTATTAAATGTTTTAAATTGTTCTGAAATTGATTTGATAATGAATTGTTTTTTTCAATATCTTGATTTGATATATTGTTATTAGAATGTGGAAATTTTATCTTTTATTTATACTTCTATTATGTGTAATGAATATGTTATGTTCATTGGGCATTGTTTACATATACGGGTGGTTTCATGATAAACCTAGGGTGGGTGAGCCCGGAATAGCTCTCTAATGCATTGGGTAACGTGATAGAGGTAAACATGAATGTATCTCCAAAGATATTTATGGAATATACTATGATGTGTATTCCAAATGAGACTCCTTCTGTAGCTGTGATAGCTATAATGTAAGTATGATATGAATTCCTTAATTTACCTTTGGGATTTATGATTACTATGTGTTATTCAAAAATATAATTATTTCAGAAGGATTGTTATGATTGAAAATTATGGTTCCATTGATTTGTATTTATTGATGGGTTAATGTTTCCTTTCCTTATTTTATGACCCTTACTGAGGTTTTTATGATCATACCGAGTTTTTGAACTATTTTTCACAGGTTATATGGAAGGGTAAGAGAAAGAATGTATTTATGAAAATTTATATCAAGAAAACAACTCTTGTTTTATTTAAATTGTTATATTTTTGTGAAAAATAAGTTATCATAGAAGTGTATACTTTTTAATATTCAAGTTTATAAGTAATATTTATGGCCAATTTCTCTAAATCTCTAAAATGGAAAAGATCCTTAAAGTGAATTCTCGATTTAACTCATGATTAATTAATACTTAAGGTCGGGTCCTTATAGTTGGTATCATAGGTCAGTTTAGACAACATTAGGGATTAAAAGTTTTCACTAGACACATGGTTTGACCCTATGTCTATTATTTCAGTTTATCCTTGTTTTATAAATATTTTAGATCTGGGAAAGTTAGTTACAAATGAAAGGAGGAGGATCTCAAATGACATTCCTATCTCTTTCGTATGTATTGCTCGCAAAAATTATTGCAATTTCATGTTTGGATGAATGTGAAAAATTTTCTAGCATACAACCCACTTGAAAGCAGTTGTATGAGATATCAAACATCTCCACTATATTTCGTAATCATCGTGAATCATGGGTTTTATTTATGTAAATCCTATTTTCACAACATTATCATATTTTTAAGAAAGGGAAATATTATCAATGAATTTTCAAATACTTTACCTTATCCCAATATTTTGAAGAATATTATGATTTTGAATAAGGTGATGAAGAAGGAGACCCTTTCACAACCTATTTATATTTGTTTTTACAATATTGTCTCCCAGCACATACATACGGTATTTTACAAGGACCATTAATTGAAAGTTTAAACTCAAATTTGGTCCGAATGTTTTATATAAATCTCGTTTTATTATATGTTTTCAATATTATATGTCATACATGATTATTTTACAAAAATGTTTTTCTGTGTACACCCATATGACCCATGTTGTACAAGGTGTATTTGGATGAGGGAAGAAAATGATTTTGAAGGATCTCTAAATCATTGTTTCAATGCAAGTACCTTCTACCTAAATGAACAAGATGACGATGAAACCTAGTGGACACCATGATCAAGGTATGTTGTTTTGTATTTTGGGGATTGTTTTATATTACCATATAGCGGCGTAATAAAAAAATTAATGACAATATATACGAGACTATAAGAATTATTTTGTAGATATAATAATAAATCGGGATTAAAATGAGAGGTATAAGGAAACCATTGAGGTTAAAAAATGTTAGGGTTATTTTTGTGTTTTATAAATAGGAAAACACACAGACCGTGTGACAAAACGTTGCATCGGAAAAATCAATGAGAATCGAACCCACAACCAAAGTGTGATTGGGATTTATTGTGACAACTCGCCCTCGGGGACCATGTCGTGACTACCCCAAGCCTGCCTTCCATAGGTCAGGGGCTGGCAACTAGCACAAAAGGAAAAAATACTGATAAAAGGGAAGGTATTTCATTTATAAAAGTTAACAAACACAAAATAGTACACAAATAAAGTAAAAACTAAGTAAACTGAGTACAAAATTAAGTGCTGAAAAGTAAATGGGCCAGTATACAAACCCAACTGAAAGTAGAGTACAACTGAAAAGAAAGTACAATAGCAGTAAAGTAAAGAAGCAATGACTGAGTCTTACTCCGGATATCCCACCTGAAGGGTGGGTACAGATGGTCTCCTCAATCCCCTTGGGTACGGCTGTCTACTCCTTGTACGTCCTGTTTAGTGCTCCACCTTCGGGTACCGTCCAACTCCACAAGCCTCCACCTCGATCAGTGTTGTCTGTCATCAGCATCCAACACAGTGTAGTGAGGGCACAGCCCGTGCAGGGGTGAGTATACGATACTCAGTAGGGACCCCGAGACCCCCAATGGTCTCCCAGAATCCACAAAGGAAAGATACAAACATGAAATATCAACCGAATTTACTTAGGTATATGCCCATACCTTTACCGAAGTCATCAATTCTCGTCCAGCTCCAACTCTCGAGCCCAAGAACAACCCAGTCCATATAGGAAAGGAGTCAATTACACCGTTGGCAATGATTTTAAGACAAGACTCAACTAACATAGGTATAATACTCACGAATGAAGGAGGAGATGATTAGATGTAGGCTCTGAATCATCTCCTCTACCGAACCCACATAGGATCCAAGTATAGAAGTCGTCGCTGTGGAACCCACGTAGGATCCATGTACAGTAACCATCGTTGCCGAACCCACGGCGGATCCAAGAACAGTCGTCCTCGCTGCCGAACCCATGGAGGATCCAAGTACAGTCATCCTCACTTCCGAACCCACATAGTATCCAAGTACAGTCGCCATCCTCATCAAACCCACGAAGGATCCCAACAAGGCAGTCTTCGTAGTCGCAGCCAGCTCTATGGTTCTCGTACACTGCACGCTAGATTTCGGGAGAGTCCACTTCTCAAGTAAAGGGGTTAGATAATTCACCTGTCACAATGTTTAGAGTTTATGTATTCTGAAGTTCCGTATCATCAAAAGGAACTCAATGAGAAAGACGACAGGTCAATTGGACGCCCGGTCTGAGAGATATTGGCTTTTTCGTTCCAGGGACCCAGTTAGAAATATGCTCATTTTTAACCCGTCCATTATCCAAGTCCTCAAAAACTAACTTAGAGTATTGGAAAAGGACCACCTCGTCGAAAGGGTCCCATTTCCGTTGACTGCGTGTCGTTCGGACTTGTGGTATTCAAGATATTCACATTTAAGTGAAATGGACCCGGCCCGTTAAGCCCGGGGGGATGACGGGTCGGGTTAACGTAGTTTTGGCAGGTCCGACCCAGCTGGGGTGTCAGACCAACCTAACGAAATGTGTGGCTCGGCCCGAGGTGCGTGGCCCGACTGGGCGCGACTATGCTGGCTCCGCCCAAAGGCCGAGGGGTCCGAGGGGGGGCGTGGCCCCCCAGCTGCCCGAACCGGTGGCGCAGAGTGGTTCTTCCCTCCCTATCTGGCTAGCCAAAACCGGCCGGCATCTTGGCGCGAGTGGCCTTCATGGGCGGGCTTCTATTCATCCGGTGCGGTGCCCTCATGGTGTCGCGGCTTCCCTTTACCCAGTCGTCCAAGAGGCCCGCTGGTTCTTCCACCAATGCGGCCCACGAAGTGGGCCACAACTCTTTCCGAACAGAAGGCACGGCGGCACTGGCTTCCACCACCGTATCCCACCCTGGTCGCGACTTCACATTTCCAGGACAACATGACGGCGTTGTGCTTCCTCCGCCGCGGCCCTCTTGGCCGTGGGTTTTCATTGTGTGTGTGACGACAACCCTTGCACCGTTGGCCCCTTCCATATTCCACCTCTAGTTGCTGATTCCAAAAAGTTCAAGTTCCAGTGGAGGGTCATCAGGCCATGTTCATTCGGCCTAGTCCCTCCGTGTTAGGTAGTAACACATGGTAAAATTAGTTTCATAAAAATCAATGAGGAACAAGTACAATTTTAATCAACTAAAAATTTTATATAATCCCCTTACATCGAATAACATTTTTTCATTGTAGACACAGAAATCTATGTTTCATCGTCAATTTCAGAGAAAGAACTGTTGTCATTGGCGAGTTCCCTGCATCGGTGTCTCCTCCCTTGATGCGAAGGAAGAAAAGGATTGAAGAAATGTGGAGCTTTCTTTGCCAAGTCTTTCTCCGTTGAAGGTGAGAGTTCTTCATCAGAGAAGAGCATGGTTCTTCGTTGAGGATAGGAATACCATTCTCCCTTCTCAAAATCTCTCTCCCCCACTCTCCTTAACACAAAAATTTCCCCAAAAATAAAATAATAAGCCTCAACTATTATTTTATTAACACAAGAAATTTTAAAATTAAAAAATAAAATCACATAATTAATTAAGTGAAGAGGTTTAATTTATTAATTAGTGTGTGTTGGAATAAAATTAAGAGGGAGAGAGGAAGAGGAAGGTATTATTACAAATAAGGGGGGTTTGTCGTGAATTTAAACATGGGAGTTTAAAGGGGTTTTGAAAAGAGTTATGGGAGGTGAATGGTTTGGGCTCGTGCGGGCACCACCTCTCCACCTCTCCATTATCCACACATGGGAAGTTGGGTGGGTGTGGGCCTGACCAATAACTTCCCATGGAAGAAATTAACATCCACAGATATAAATAAAATTTTTCCTACAATTTTATTTAACATCTTAACTAAACCCCAAATTTTAATTTACATCCCGCATAACGCAACTCCGGTAAAGGTCCCATTAAGCAATTATCGGTGTTGCGAGTTCATCGATGCCCTCAGATTTCAATTCTGAACACTAGTTCAAATGATAGAAAAACATGATCGTTCGTTCACTAAACTTACCCAATGTAAACTACAGATATTGATTCAGGGCACATATGGCCTCAGAATCAAGTGTCGTTAGATGCCACAAACTCGTAAAATTACAAAGTATTAAGAAAACAAATTCCTTGAAATTTCCAGGACTTTACATTACTCCCACCTCAAGGATTTATGTCCCTATAAAGCTTCATCATAAACTAGGGAAAAAATGAGTTTAATGAGCACACATATGTACTCCCTCTCCCATGTGCACTCCTGGTGGTTCTTGTGGTGCCAAAGAATGTGCACCATAGGAATCGACCATCCACGTAGGACCCTCTCTTTCCAATCATCGATCTCTGCAGGGATATCATTGAATATCGCCCTGTCATCAATGTCCTGCTCCACGTGATTGATGATGTGTGATGGGTTGTGCACGTGTCTCTACAGCTAAGATATGCAGAGGACGTCATGCACCCAGTGTAATTGAGGTGGAAGGGTTGGGAAGTAAGCCACCTCTCTTACCCTACTGAGGACCTGGAATGGTCCGATGAAGTGTGGAGATAACTTGCCACCCCAGCCAAAAATCCATAGTCCTCGTCGAGGTGAAACCCGTAAGAAAATGTGGTATCCATCCTCGAACTCTAGTGGTTTCCGTATCCTATTAGCATAGTACTTATGTCTTCTCTGTGCAGTCCTCATCCACTCCTGGTTGATTTTTACCTTCTATGTCGTAGCCTGAACCATCTATGGTCCTACAAGTGCTGAATCCCCATGGTCAGTCCAGTATAGAGGTGATCTGCATGGTCAGCCATATAGTGCCTCGTATGGTGCCATCCCGATGGTGGAGTGGTAGCTGTTATTGTATACAAACTCCACCAAGGGTAGGTGATCCTCCCAGATGTGACCAAAGACAAGGACACATGCACATAGCATGTCCTCGAGAGTCTGAATGGCCCTCTCCGTCGGGCCGTCCGTTTGAGGATGAAAGGTGGTGCTCAGGCATATCTGCGTCCCAAATGCCTCCTGCAACCCCTTCCAAAGTTGGTAAGTAAAGCGAGCGTATAAATCAGAGACGATAGACGATGGAACACCATGAAGCCGTACGATCTCCTGAATGTAGAGGCGTCCCATTCCTTCTACTGAGCCCTGCTCTCTGATCGGTAGGAAGTGGGCTGACTTGGTGAGTCGATATACGATTACCCAGATAGAGTCGTGACCTCTGTATGTATGTGGATGTCCCGTCATTAAATCCATGGATATCCCATACCACATCCACTTTGGAACCTCTATGGGTTGTACCCAGACTGATGGTACCTAGTGCTCTGCTTTCACTTGCTGACAAGTGAGGCATGAAGAGACAAAATATGCTACAAACTTTTTTTATACCAAGACACCAGTGCTATCGTATAAGGTCCTGGTACATCATCGCCATTCCAGGATGTACTGCTAGAGGGGAAGTGTGAAACTCCCTCAGAACATCCTCCTACAGTGCAACCAATACGACGGTATGTCCCCTGAAGAGGATGACGAGATCTACTCCTTCATAAAATCCAACAAGGTCCTGCCCTGTGAATATCATAGCACATAGCATCTCACAGTCAACGTCCCCACCCTGTGCCTCCCTAACTAACTGAATGAGTGGAGGAGTGACTGTGAGAGACTTTAGAAAAGTTTCTCCATCTCTATCCACAAAGGATATCTACAACACAGCTAGCTGCTCTGTCGCCTCACCTAGTAGCTGAATGCCCGATCTTCTACTAATAGAATCAGCCACAAAATTCCCCTTCCTATAAGTATAGACTATCTCAAAGTCATAGTCCTAGAGGAACTCGATCCATTGGCGCTCTCTCATATTCAGGTCCTTCTGCGAGAAGATGTACCTGTGACTCTGGTGGTTAGAGTAGAATATAAAGTGCTCGCCCATCAGATTGTGTCGCCACATATTCAACGTGAATACCACTACTTATAACTCAAGGTCATGGATAGCGATGTTCTGCTCGTGCTACCTCAACTGATGTGAATGGTAAACAATCATTGCTTGCTCCTATATCAGGACACACTTGAGTCCAGTCCCAGATGTGTCGCAGTAAACTACGTACCCTACACCCTCCTATAGTAGCCTCAAGATGGGCGCACTGGTCAATCTCTGTCTCCACTTCTGAAAGCTCTACTGGCATGTATTTGAACACATGAAGGGTTTCCCCTTCATCGTTAAATCTTAAAGCAGAGCTGCACCTCTGGAGAAGTCTTGAATAAATCTCCAATAGTACCCAGCCAGACCTAGGAAACTCAGCACCTCCGTCACGCTCCTGGGTGGATCCCAAGAAAGCACTTCCTCGATCTTTGCTCGATCCATTACAAATCTCACCTCTGAGATGACGTATCCCAAGATGTGTACCACTCGAATCCAGAACTGACACTTCGAGAGCTTACCATAGAGCTGGTGCTCTCGGCGTGTATCCAGTACAACTCGCAAATGGTAGGCATGCTCCTCCTCAGTAGTCAAATAAATAAGTATGTCTTCTATGAGTTCAATTTAAAAATGATCGAGGTATGGTTGGAAGATCCTATTCAGGGGACTCATGAACACCTCTGGAGTGTTGGTTATGCCAAAGGGAATAACCAAGAACTCGTAGTGGAAATACTGACAGCAGAAGGCTATCTTCTGCACATCCTCATCTCGAACTCTTAACTGATGATAGCCTAACCGGAGGTCTATCTTCAAGAACCATCGTGATCCCTTCAGATGATCAAAGAGGTTTTCAATCCTAGGGAGTGGATACTTGTTCATTAAGGTCACCTGATTCAGGCGATGGTAGTCGACACAAAGTCGTAAGCTCCCCATCTGCCTTCTCGGCAAACAAAATCGGTGAAGTCTAGGGTGAAACACTGGGTCAGATGAATCCCCTTCCCTGTAAGTCCTCCAGCTGTACCCGCAGCTCACGAAGATCAGTGGGATCCATCCGATTTGCTGGAGTAGATATCGGTGTTGTCCCGGGGTACATGTCAATGTAGAAGTCTACCTCTCTGTGAGAGCGTAGTCCTGGAACATCGTCAGGAAAAATGTCTACATACTAATCCACCACAACAAGAATACTTGGACTCCGCACATTAACCAATCCAAGGATGAGACTAGCCAACTGAGGTGTGATTGGTTTCCCTCTCCTCTGCGCATGTCCATCCTGCACTGCAAAGGGTCCCTTCTCATCGATGAAGGGGGACCTGCTCCCATCTGTGCGGAGACACCAATGTTTGTGCCTAATGAAGTCAATTTGAGCAAGGAATGTAGAAAACCAGTCCATACCCATGATGACGTCGTAAGTCCTCGATACCACTACAAGAAGATCCCAGCTGAAGCTCTCACCTCCTAGAGTAAGCTCACACTTCCTGCACCAGTTCGTAATTGTCGAGTATTCTCCAATAGGAGTCTCTAGCCATAAGGATTGAGCCAATGGATCCGTCAGAAAAATCAGTTCTCCAAATAATGGAAGTGGAAATAAAATAATGACTTTCTACTATGTCTATAAGAACTGAAATAAGGGTAGAGTAGACACAGATAGTACCTTGAATCATCTCAGGTGCATCGTGGTCGTAGGCCTCGACTTCCTGGAGACGTGCCTGCCGCTATCTGCCAGCTCCCTGTAGTCGGGGTGGTCCTCCTGGTGGTGGTGGTCGTAAATCCTCAAAGAGTCGTCCACTAACCGCTGCTCGGCCAGCTCCTCTTCATTGTCCGCCTGATCCTAGTAGACCGCCATGGTCGAACCTCTGCCTATGACTGGGAGGTCCATATACTGTCTGCTGCTCGTCTGCATGGCGGGTCGTGCAGTCACGAGCCATGTGGCCCTGCCCGCCGCATGCATAGCATTGCCTGCCCTTCGTATGGATGGCTCTGCTCCGTGTTCCCTGTAAATCCAAACCAATGTCTTAAGGTCACCCACCTGATGGCCAGGTCCACTTGGACCTCAGCGACATCTATCTACTGCCGGCTTTAGAAGACTCCGCTACGTTTCACCCTACGGTGGGTCTCGCTGCTGGTGTCGGCTCAGCAAGAAATCACTCCACAAAAAGAGCTCACTCCAGCACTCCTGCCAGAGTCAGAATGTTGAGTGAGACCATTTATTCCATGATATCATGACTCATTCCCTACTCAATGGTCTTGGACCAGAAGAATGGGTCTCGTACCATGTCTGTGGGGTAGCGTGAGTGGTCAGTAAATCTCGCCGCGTACTGAGATATTGGCCTACTACCCTACCTCAGATGAAGTAAATCCAAGATGTGCACCACATAGAGGGTGGATGGAACAAACTCCGAGCCAAAGAGACTCTCTAAGTTCATCAAATGAAGAGATGCCTCTCCGTTCACCTGGAGCATTCGGATCCACCATCTATATGCTGCTGCATACAGTAGGCTCGCGGAAAGGATCACCATAAGGTCAGCTGGTGTCCCTACAAATTTGATGACTCTATTGATAGACTCCAACCAATCATCGGCTGCCTGAGGGTCCGTCTCTCTGCGGAACCTGGGTAGCCTCTATCGCTAAAACTTGTACAACGCACTCAGGCAGCGTGCACTCTCTACTGCTACGGATGGTGGTATCGGTGGCCCTACGGGTAGTGGTTCTGCTATTACCTCCACTATAATGGATCCCTGCACCAAGGCCTCATCACTCGGTGGGATTCCATCTCGCCCGTAGCTCAGAACCCTAGCTGGCTTCCTTCGTGGGGCCATCCTGAAAAGCAACAGGTGCACCACGGTTAATACATTATACCTGGGGAGCTAACAAAAATTAATCAAAAAGAAAACTTTTGAAACACACATGCAATCAATGATTTCTTGCACTGAGTCAGAAATCAGATGTCAGGGTCCTGGTGTATGGATACGTCGACCGCCGCACCAACACTGGACTCCCTAGACTATTAACCACACTCAATAATATAAACATTATTGCTTCACAGAAAGAATTTATCAGAGTCATGAGTTCTGCTGTAGAATTGACTCCTATGATACCAATTTCTCATGACACGTCCTCAGGACCCGTTCCGTGACTACCCCAAGACCGCCTTCCATAGGCCAGGGGCTGGCGACTAGAACCAAAGGCGTAAATTCTGATAGAAGGGAAGGAATTTTCATTAGAAAAGTAAACAAACACAATAGAGTACACAACTGATGTAAGAACTATGTAAACTGAGTAAAAAAGTAAATGTTGAAAAGTAAATGGGCCCGTATACAAACCCAAATGAAGGTACAGTACAACTGAAAAAAGTACAACATCAGTAAATTAAAGCTGAAACCATCGATTCGCCCTCCGGATATCCCACATGAAGGGTGGGTACAGATGGTCTCATCATCTCTTCGTGCCCGGCCATCCGCTCGTTGTACATCCCGTCTAGTGGTCCACCTCTGTGTACCATCTAGCTCTACAAGCCTCCACCTCGATCTATTTTGTTCGTCGTCTGCATCCAACACAACGTAGTGTGGGAATTTCCTGTGAAGGGGTGATTATACGATACTCAGTAGGGGCCCTGAGACCCCCGAAGGTCTCCCAGAATCCACAAAGGAAAGATACAAACACGAAATATCAACCAACATTAAATAGGTATATGCCCATACATATACCTATGTCATCAATTCCAGTCCGGATCCAACTCTCGATCCCAAGCACAACCCGGTCCACACAGGAAACAAGTAAATCACACCGTTACAATTATTACAAGACAAGACTCAGCTCACACATGTATACTACTCATGAAAAAGGGTGGATATTAGTAGATGTAGCCTCTGAATCATCTCCTCTAAAGATCCCACATATTATCCTAGTAATGAAGTCATCATGGATGAATCCACTTAGGATCCAAGTACAGTAACCATCGCTACTGAACCCACGTAGGATCCAAGTACAATCGTCATCGCTACTGAACCAACGGAGGATCCAAGTACAGTCGTCCTCACTACCGAACCCAAGGAGGATCCATGTACATTAGTCCTATCTTTTGAACCCATGGAGGATCCATGTACAGTCTTCAACGTCATCAAACCCACGAAGGATACAGAATGGTAGTCGTTATAGTCGCAGCCAACTCTAGGGTTCCCGCACACAGCATACTCGATTTCGAGAGAGTCTACTCCTCGAGTAATGGGAGTCGATACATCAACTATCACGAAGTATAGAGTTGATTTATCCAAAACTTTTGTCTCATCAAAAGGAACTCAATGTGACAAACAGTGCGTCAATCAGACCCCCAGTCTAAGAGATATTGGACTTTTCTTTCCAGGGGCCCAGTTAGAAATATGCTAGTTTCTAACTCGGCCATTTTCCAGGTCATAAAAAACTCACATAGAGTATAAAAAATGGACCGCCTCATCTAAAGGGTCCATGTGCCACAGATGGCGCGTCGTTCGGACGTTCCGTCTTCAAGATAATCACTTTTAAGTGAAACGGGCCCCGTGCGTTAAGCCTGGTGGGATGACAGGTCGGGTTAACCCCGTTTTTCCGGTTCCGACCCGATAGGGGTGTTGGACTAGCAAGATGAAATGCGCGGCTCAGCCTAAGGGACGCAGCCCGACGTGAGGGGGCACAGCCCGGTCCAGCGGGGCGCGGCTCGAGGCTGCCCGACCCGGCAGGGCACGACCAGGCTTGGCGCGACCTGGCTGGTTTGGTGAGCCGGCTGAGCGGCTCGGCCCAAAGGCTAAGCGGTCCGGGGGGAATGGATGCCCAAACCAGAGGTGTCGTGCGGAACCGCCCTCCCTTTCCGGTAGGCCGAAGCCAGCCGACCTCTTGGCACGACCGGCCCGCACGGGCAGGCTTCAGTTGATCCGGTGTGGTTCCCTCTTGGGGCCGCAGATTCTCTCCACCCGGCCGGGCGATGGGTTGGCCGGTTCTTTGGCCGATGTGGCCCGTGAAGCAGGCCGCGGTTCCTTTAGCATAGCTGGCGTGATGGCACCAGCTTCCTCTGCCGTAGCTCCACATTCCTATCATGGCGTGACAGCGCCGTGCTTCCTCCACCATGGCCCGCTTGGCCGCAGATTTTCTTTTCATGTGCAACGACTGCCCTTGCACCGTTGGCTTCTTCCACGTTTTGCCTCCGGTTTCCAATTCCGAAAAGATCAATTTCTAGGAGAGGGTCATCGGGCCATGTTTATTCGACCCGTGCCCACCGTGTTAGGTGGTAACACATGGATGAATTCATTTCAGAAAAATCAACGTTTAATAAGTAAAATTTTAATCAACTAAAAATTGTATATAATCACCCTTCCTCGAATAAAATTTGTTCATTGTAGATGTAGAAAGAGATGTTTCTTCATCTACGTTGGATAAAGAATCTTCATCATTGGTGAGTTCTCCGCATCGGTCTCTCCACCCTTGATGCGGAGGAAGACAAGGATTGAAGAAACGTGGAGCGTTCTTCGCCGAGTCATTCTCCATTGAAGGTGAGAGTTCTTTATCGAAGAAGAGAACTATTCTTCATTGAGGAGAGGAATATCATTATCTCTTCTCAAAAGTTCTCTCCCCCACTCTCTTTAACACAATGATTGCCCCAAAAATAAAATAATAAGTAACAGATATTATTGTATTAACCCAAAAAATTTCAAAATACAAAAATCAAATCCTGTAATTAATTAAGTGAAGAGGTTTAATTTATTAATTAGGATGTGTTGGCAAACAATTATGAGGGAGAGAGGAAGATGAATGGATCCTCATTAATTAATGTGGTTTGTCAAGAATTTAAACATGGGATTTTAAAGGGGGTTTGAAAAGATTTATTGGAGGTGAAAGGCTGGGGATCGTGTGGGCCCCAACTCTCCACCTCTCCCTTATCCACACATTGGATGTTGGGTGGATGTGGGCCCCACAAATAACATCTATGGAAGAAATTAACTTCCAAAGATATAAATAAAATTGTTCATATAATCTTTTTTAACTTCTTAACAAAACCACAAATTTTAATTTACAACTCGCATAAAACGCAACTGCGATAAAGGTCCCCTTAAGTAATTACTGGCGTTGTGAGTTCATCGGTGCCCTCAGATTTCAATTCCAAACACTTTTTCAAAAGATAGAATAACCCACTCATTCATTCACTAAACGTACCTGAGCTAAACTTTGGAAATTGAATCCGGGCACACCGGGCCTCAGAATCAAGTGTCGTAAGAAGCCACATACTTGTAAAATTCCAACGTATTATGAAAAAGTCTTCCTTGAAATATCCGGGTCTTTATATTTATCACATACCACAAAACGACATGAAGTCCCTAGTTAGTATGACTTATTCTTTTTAGTTAACAGATTTTGTTTTTCAAGAATATATTGATTTGGGATCTTATGTTTTATCATATGGTTATCCTTGGTATTAGAAAATGATTTGGTGATTAAGTGATAAAAGTGTTTTTGGAAGATGTTCTCTCTTTTGGGAACACTTTATTCTAAAAAAAATACAATAATATGGGATTAAATTTTTGGAGTAATTGTTAAAATTTTATTTTGAAGAATATCTATTTTTATGATGGGCATATAGCTATTTTGGTAATTTAGGGAAATGATTAACCTAACATAGATAATATGTGATTTGGTTAATTATGTTTTATTATAAGACATTAGGAGTAGTCTATGTTTATGGAGATAAGTGATAAGATTTACAATGGATGATTATATGATTAAATCCTTCTGTATTTTGGATTTCAATATTAGTTTCGTTTAATTCGAATAATTTTATGGAAATTTCTGTATTGAATGATCTTTCTTGACCTTGGGGTACATTATGTTTAATTTTAGAGATTAATAGTAAGATTTATTTTTATAATGGATTATCATTTTGGGAGATTATATGATCTTGTACTTACCATTTTGGTTTTATTTGATGTCTAAATACATATGAAATATATAGTTCTTCTTTTTGGGATTATGTGATTCTCTAGAAGATTATTCTTGTGCTTTTTATGTGTCCAAGTCTTTTTGAATGCTAATTATTTGGAGAAAAGATTAGTTTTTGGTAGAAAGTTATTAAAGGATGAAACTCTACTTAAAGGTAAGTATATTTCCTTATGTTCTTATTCAAGGTAGTAAATTAATTCCTCAAAATTATGAAAATGAACTTAAAAAAATGTTGTTCGTTTATGTTTCTTACTAGGTAATCAATGACCGTTTTGAACATCATATGTTTTTTGATTTTCTTGAGGTTAACTTTCTCCTAGTCATGTTTTATATCACTCTCCATCAGAACTTGATGGATTGTTTTCTCTTCCATTTCCATGTTTTCCTACATGGAATCCATGTATGGGTTATCTTGAGTGACCATTGTTCCTCACTTTATTTCTTTTAATGTGATAGTTTTACTGACCCTTTTTTGGTGTGTAACATTCAATGAAGTTTCCAAGCCCAATTTTAAAATGGAAAGGACACAATTTAAAAATGTGGGGAAGGATGTAACATCCCATGTAAATAACGAAGATGACATTTTTCATATTTATTAATATATTTGAATGAAATATTAATTATACTTTCAAGGGGATGCTGTGTTCAATGGCATACCTAATTAGAAATAATGGGTTTCTTTGAAATCTTATGTTGCACACTAATAATATATTATTATTATTTTAAGTGGTAGTTAACACCTAACTGATTTATTGTCCGGAATGAACATAAATAACTAAAATTTGAATATAATAGTTTGTTAAATGTTTTTAAATTTATCCAATAAAATAAAGTGGCTTAAAATAAAAAAAGATTTTGATTTTAAGCATAAATACTGTAATATTCACAAAAAGTTTGATTTTTATATTTTTGATGGTGAACACTAATTAAATCTAATTTTGGTCACATATATATGTTATATTTGACCAAAAAAAATATTCTATTGAATCGGGGCACTAAAATTTACTTTTGGAATTTTTTTGGTATTTTTATGAGAAAATTCGATTTTTATTGAATAGTGAAAAATTATGTATTTTAATTCAAATATTCATTTTAATTTAATTTTTTAATATGGATAAACTATCTTTTTAATTTATTTTAAATTTTTATTAGATTATATTTTAACCATTTAATACAATGGGGGTCATTGAAATTAAATTTACTTTGAAATTGGACATAAACATGTGTCAATCTTTTTATAGATATTGTCTCTTAAAAACACGCTATTTTTTTACAATGGGAATTAAATTTAAATTAATTAATGAAAATTTAATGTTTTTAATTTTTTAAAATAGAAATCATTTTTGAATTTGGAATATCAAATATAGCTTAGGCTTTATTTCCTGTGCTTTTCTGAAAAATTTCAATTTTTGATGAATAGTGAAATGACTAAGTAGTCGTTAAAAATTGACTCTATCATTTAAAGGAAATTTTAATGCTTCTATGCATTGAATTCCAAAAATCTGAAGAACATGGTTGTTATTATTATGTAAAATGTGGTTCAATAAGATGAAAATATTTTTTCGGTGAATAGTACCTTTTGACTTTTATTTACCGCAGTTAAATGTAAATAGCGTAATTGACGGTAAGAAAAATATTATAATAATTCAAAATTATCTAAAGTATTTCCCTACACTTATTATATGAGTCATGGACGACCATGGTCTTCCGTAGGACGATTTTTGGACCCCATGAAGCCACCTTGGAGTGATAATTACACTTTAGATTAATTAATTTAAAGTAAAGACAAAAATGACACATACAAAAATCATTTAATAAATTAATTTTTACATGGGGTTATATAAGTTATTATTTTGAATATAAATATCAATTGGAAGGATAAAAATATTTCCTACAACATGTTATTTTTTTTAATTTTTATACATCATATAATTAAAAATATTTATGACACAAAAATGATGTAGTATTTACCTCATTAAAAAATAATTTAAATAAATAAGATAATAAATATTAAAATTACCTACAAAACCAATCCAATTATTATTGTATGATTTTATTTCTACCATGAATCATATTATATTTGACTTTAATTAGTTTTGGACCTATAGAAATAGAAAATCATTATATAATAAGATATTATTATCACACTTTTTTAATGAACCCATCCTCCCCCTTTTTAAAGGACACCACTGTTATCCCATTCCTCACACCTCTAAATCCCCTTTTCTCATCCAACCCCTGCCAAAATAAGGTCTTAAGATCCTATGTTCCACCTAGAGGCCTTAACATAGGCAGAAGGCAATTCAAGATGTTCTTTTCATTCATACCAAAGGGAGTTACCCGAATTAAGGGTAACAGTTTCTCATAAGTTATTTTGTTTTATTTTACATCTCCAACCCCCTAAAAACTTTTTATTCTATTATTTTATAACATATCCAGTATCATAAATTTACTAGTATTTTTTTATGAAAAGGATTCTAACTACACCTACGCACACCTCCATCTAATTGGTAAAGAACATACTGTTTCTATAGATAGAAAACTAACACCTCACAAAACGATGATTGTTCAATTATCTATTACTGCCTCTCATGGTTGCCATTATGATGAAAAATTATTAATATATGATACATATTATGTTTATTTTTTCTTTATTCTTCTGTATTTGTCTTTTATTTCACACCTTTATGGTTTCCATTATGGGTAAACGTGATAATTTAAATTGTGGAAGTGCGGACTACCACCCCCTCAAAGTGAGGTGACTTGTTAATGCCTTATGTGGGACATAAAAGGATGGAGATAATTATTTTATATATGATATTATACTGGAATTATAATATACTTATGTATCATTATGTTTTAATAAAATACAAAATAGAAATGAAAGTAGCATTCTAGCGTACATACGGCTTACCGTCTCCATGAACGGTGCATTTCATTTCTTACCTCTAAAAGTTATGTAATATTATAAATACGTGTATACAATGGATATAAATGATATATATATGATATGTAAATCATGAATTTCATTTTTTATATAATTAACTTTTGACCACGTGAACAACTTGTATTTATAAGAAGCCAATTTTTGACCCAAGTACCAAATATCTAAAAAACAACCATTATTAACTTAAATGACTAAAAAATGTTTATAAAATTGTAATATGTGATATAAAAGGAATTATAAACTTTGAAATTTTTCTTAAACAATTATAAATTAACTTGAGTTTATTATTCAGGAAGAATAAGGAACATACTAGTCAGGACAAATACGAGGTGAGGGTTTCTTATCTCAATTTTAATTCCATGAGATTTCAATTGGTCACCACTTATTTATTGCATGGGGTGTATTTTGTGCTTACATTTTATATATATTTTCATGATTTTATTTATATTACTATTATTCTAAGAATCATTTGGTGGTTATTAACCTTTGGTCATACAACTCGATTGATTTCAATGGGGTAAGGGATTTTCATCTCACTTTTTATTCACATGAGATTTATGCTATATTTTCCACTAATTCATTTTTTGTGTTGTATGTTCTGACCATGGTTGTATTAATTGTGTAATATACTTCAATTTATGGGTATTTAAATCTTTATTTTATGATCCTTCATTTATGGGTTGTTTGTTTCATATGTTACCACATTGGTAAGGGATTCTTTTAACCCAATTTCCATTCCTTGGGTTGATCTTCTAATTCTCAATTATGAAATTATAAGATTATATGTGGAATCACTATTTTTTATGTTATAATTTCCACTCCCCTTTTTGTGGATATACTTTTAATACACATAATTACTCCATTAATAAATTCTCAAGTCATCAATAGGAACTTGATAAGAGTAATTTTAACTCAATTTCCATTCATAGAGTTAAACATCACAGTCCTTGGTTTTGTCTTAAAAAGAATATGTGTAAATGTTCTATGATTTATTTAAACTGGATATCGAATTATATTGAGTGTATTAATATTTTTCACACGTTACTATGTAATTTATTTATATTAAATATTAGGATACAATTTTTATAAGGGATTTCGTCTCAATTTACATTCCATTGAGACATAAATGTTGTTATGCACCCATTCACTATTATATAGTTTATATACTATCCTTTGGAATTTTTTTATCATGATTCTCTTTATTCTCATGATATTATATAGTTCTTATTCAATTTTATTCCTCAATTATTTTAATTCCGGAATCTCTCACTTTGTTAAAAACTCTTTAACTAAAATATAATTTTAAATGTATTAAATATCTATTCTTCTAAATCATTTTCAATAATGTCCATGATTTAAAAATGGTTTTAATGATTTATTTATATGGACATTAATATTTTCAAATGATACTTTATTTAATAGTTTCAATGTGTTATGTGAAACTCTGTTTCAAAAATCACTTTATTAAATGTTTTAAATAGTTTTGAAAATGTTTTTATAAATCATTGTTTATTTCAATATCTTGATTTGATATATTGTGATTGGAAAGTGGAAATGTTATCCTTCCATTATTATTGTGTTATGTGTTATAAATATGTTATGGTTATTGGGAATTGTTTGCATATATGGGCGGTTCCGTGATATACCAAGCGTAGGTGCGCCTGAGATAGCTCTCCAATGCATTGGGTAACGTGACAGAGGTAAATGTGAATGTATCTCCTAAGAGATTTAGCGAATATACAATGATGGGTATTCCAAACATGACTCCCTCTGTAGCTGTGATATCTAAAATGTATGTATTATATGGATTGCATAATTTAACATTATGATTAATGATTTCTATGTGTTATTCACAAATATTATGATTTCAAAAGGTATGTTATGTTTAAAAATTATGGTTTCGTTGATATTAATTTATTGATGGGTTAATGTTTCCATTTTTTATTTTATAACCCTTACTGAGATTTTTAAACTCATCCCTTGTTTTTGAATTTTTTTTCAAAGGTTATAAGGAAGGGTAAGAGAAAGGAAGTTTTCAAGAAGATTTATATCTATAAAATAACTCCTGTTTTATTTTGGGAGTTTTATTGTTGTGAAAAATCAGTTATAGTAGAAGATTCAACTTTTTAATATTCAAGTTGATATGTAACAGTTATGGCCTAATTCTCAAAAACTCTAAACCATAAATGATCCTCTATGTGAATTCTTAATTTAACTAAATATTAAGTATTATTTAAGGCTGGGTCCTTATCGTTAAAAGATACAATTTTGTTTGTGTATACATGCCAAAGAATATCGTGAAATGTAATACAATGATAAATATAATTTAGAATGGTGTAATTCCTAAAAACATAATACCTTATATAAATAACAACAATGATGTCTATAAAGAGGATATATGATTAGTCTTATAGGTCAACATTGATCAATGACATATAGAATCGAGAAATTGATAAATGCACTCTTTATATAGTAATGTAACAATGTATATAGTATCAATGTCACATCTTGCAGTATCATCCAATATATTTTAATTTTTTTTGTAAATAATAGTGATAAGCCATAACCATATGGAAATTATAATTTCAAATCAGTATCATATGATTCAAATTATGATTATAATCTGTTATGTTTTGAGGCATGTGTTTAGTTTCGAAGAGTTTTTTAGGATATAAACAAATTTCTATCAATAAAAAAACTTTTCTTTTATATAAAATTAACATAATGGTTATATAGGATAATAAAAAAACCACTAATATAGAATAGTGCATGTCAAGTGATAGAATACATTTATATATAAGGGAGAACATATCTACTTGATATAGTGGGAGAAATATTGACATGGGTTTAGTCAATGCTGATGATTTTCAAGTATTTTTCATATGAACAAGATCTACAACTGTATGTGGAAGAGGAATGTTCTATAGACACATAAAACATGGTAATGTTAAAACCATACTTATGGTTTTATATTCACTACTTCTGGTTATACATTATTCAGTGAGAATAAAAATTCATATTTCTAGGAATTTTTCGGTATAAAACTAAATTTTACGATGTCAGTTAAAACTAAATAATGGATTTAATGTATTAAAGTAAAAAATGGGATTATAATTTAGAATAATGTGGTGGTTATTAAAGCGATATTATATATGGATGTTAAAATATAATTACTAATAAGGCATGATTGGTAATACCATGTTGGAATAACTAAATAAACTATAATTTTACTTATCATTTCAAACATCTATGATCATTTTATTAGGCATTAGATGTCATGATAAATTATCTTTGGAAGGTGTCTAAATAAAGAACCCCGAAATGGATGATTATACTGCTGGATGCCAAAAAAATGTTGCATGTTAAAGGAAATAAAATTTAGGATTAATGCAAGAAACTATTACTTAAGTAATTAATTTGGAATGACTATTTTTCATGTTTCTACCATAGTTTAGTGGGAGCACAATTGTGTTCCATGTAAATTATATTCAGAAATAAGTAATAAATAGATAATTGTATTAAATCTATTTAAGACAAGTTGAAATTAATTCTCCCATGATTGAATTAAATTAGAATCCTATACTATATGGAATAGGATAAACTGAGATAGATATAATGTTTTATTGGACCTATTCAGTTGTATATATACTAACACTGTAATGAAAAATAGATGTTGGAATAATTCACGATAATAATTTTTTCCAATTTCACATGGAATATATCTATCCATGTAAATATGTAATAGAATAAGAGGATATTGAGTGGTGAGTTATGTTCTATGATATGTAGACATAGATAAATCATGTATTCCTTGATATGTATAGGAAATTATATTACTGACATATAAATTATGTTAAGAAAATATTAGTTATATCTAGAAGTAGTATATTTAATGCAGTCAAAACTATATTATTGTACATTAGAAATTATAAATGTTATATAATTGGTATGTGGAGAGGAAAGGATAATAGTATTAGTAGGATAAACTTTTGTCTTTATTTGGATCAATTTAATCTAATTTCATAGATAGGATAAGTTATTGATAGATAAAAACTCAAAAAAGATAGTGGAATCCCTACATACAAATACTGAGTACATTTCATCATCAAAGACAACTAAGAAGATCTAATAAAATATAAAGACTTATATTAGTTATTGGAATTAATCCTAAAATGTAATGTTTCTTCATTATTCGGTTACTCGTATAGACTATGATGTTATGTTTTAATTTTGGACATAATGATATACTCAAGGACATATCTATTGAGCTGTTTTACTCAAGGAGATGAGGTTGTATATAGAAAAACATCCATAGGGTGGAAATGTGCAAGACCTGGTAGTTAAATCATTTAATTAGCAGAAACAAGATCTTTATCAGGTGAGAGCTAACAAGGTTCAATAGAATGAAGGATCTTGTGTAAGTCAGATTGTTGTAAAAGTGGGTTCCCTAGAACCAAATATGGATTACTTTTCAATTAACGTCCCATGTATAAATTATTTTATAAATGATTCCCACTTACAATCAAAGGGTAGATAATTCGATATCCTCTATTTAATAGTAATATACATAGATTAATTATTGTATCAGATGATTATTACAGATCATATGCTATAATGATAACCTCATGATACTATGAAATCAATCTTAAACAAAGGTCACATGGTCAAGATACATCTTAATGGATGGATAAAGTATATGTTTGAAAATTAGGTGTTGGGGATCATAATCATTGAAACTTATTCTCATTAGGTTATCACTTAGTGATCTCTAGTAGTGATATTATGAGGGTATACCCTCCAATAGGAATAACACATGTTTTGGATGTCATTAGTTGTTCAAATCATTGGATGAGTGTATTGGTCTTCTAACAAGAGATCAATATAAATGTGTTCCATTTGATCATGTAATTTTATGTAAGAAAAAACTATGATAATGAAATCATGGTTTGGTATCCTATGTTGGGTGTGTCATTGGTTGTATGACATTGGTTAAATGTTCAAGAAAAGATTTTTTAATTTTAGGATGAGGAAGATATATATCTCGGGCGTAGTTGATTAAAATGGTAGTACATTATATATCCTCGGGCAAGGTAGTATAAAGGTAAATCCTTCTAGTTAAATCAGAAAATAATAATTAATGAAAAGTGATATAAAAAAAGTATGTGTATATGGAATTTTTAACGAAAAAGATGTTATATTACACAGTTTTTCTCCATTGATTGGTTTTCATTGATTTGAATTCACTTATATCATTAGGGTCCTTGATGGGTTTCTAGACTCCACTTATGGATTTTTGATATTATTCTCATGTACTGAGATATGTTTCTAGAGTATGACACATAATAGAGAATTCAAGTATCCTCACTATTTATTTCAATAATTATGTTGAACATAGTGGGCTCCACAATGGGATACGAGTGTTGTCAAAATTATCAATCAATAACGATTAATTAAATTCTTATTATTCAAGTGAAAAATAACATGGATGAATTTATTTATTATATTTATTTATATGTTTAGTAAATATGAGGAATAATATTAAATGAAAAAATATTATTTCATATTCTAGGTACATTTAATATTAGTGGGAATTAAAAGTTACGTTAATGTCTCATGTTTATCACATAATATATTTATTATATATTATAGATATGTGATAAAATAATAAATAATATTGACATATTTTAGATCATCATAAGTATTTATTTAGTGTACTTTTAATAAATTGGTGTCTAGGAACCCAAACATGGTATTTGATAATCCACTACAAATTTAACAGGGTGTCTTGGGATCATGAACTATTCAGGGATATTATTACATTGACTCCCTCTCCTCACCATAATTATACCAAGAGAAGGTATTGATAAAAATTATCATTTTGATTACTTCTCCATGAATAAAATGTATGTCGATGATGTGATTGTCAGGTCCTCGAAGATGAAGTTCGATTTCCGAACATGTACTCAGAAGTCGATGTCCGATGCTCCTTTGGATTTTTGATGTATGTAGATGATCTAGAGGGAACCTGATTTGGATCATTCATGTATTTATCACATACAAGAAGAAGATTTGGAGCACAACATCAAATATGGAAATGGTATATCTTGTTGTTTCATTTATGGGCACCTATAATTTATGGGAGATCCTCAAATTGATGGAGATGAAAAGTAACATCCTCTTAATGATGAAAAATTTCAATATCCTTAACCCATATAATTTCACTGTGACCCCAGTACATTCATCATATTCCATAAATACAAAAAAAATAACTATGATATGATACATTATTATGAAAACGAATTCCTTATATCGGTAATTATTTTGTTTATTCCATATGAATAATTTCATTATATGGAGTACATTATCTTCAACTATTTATAATCTGTAAACCTTGATAGATCTCTAATGCAATGGGTTGTTCTTAATTCTCATAAGAAATTATTCTTGTGATTAAGGAGTAAACCAATTCCATTATGGGTCCTTTTCAACTACGTGATATTGTATAGGAAATTCTCTTTGATTCTTTTATTTTTTCTGTTATATACTTCAAGAATATTTCCTATGTATCCCTGATCTTATTATAAAATGTTATTTATGTTATTATCCCATATGATTAGATTTAATACCAATATTTTATGATGTTATTTTGGGCTTTTGAGATAGAACTTATGACTCCATATGATGTTTTTTACCCCAATAGGCTTTCAACTCACCCCTTTTGACTATTAATTTCCCAATATATCACATTATTATTTTGATTATGAAAAGATATCGGGTATCATTATATAAAATAAAATAAATAAGTTTAATTTTTATATCACATTGAGGTATTATGAACCTATTTTTCAAAATAAAAAAATGACTCGCAATATTTTTGTTGTAATTAATGAATATTTACATTAACAATCATGTAAAAATATGTTTAAATGTATTAGTTTATTATATTTTCATGAAGGGGGAATGATGTTGTTGCTTTTAGATCACAAAAAGTATGTGTTCAAAAAAATAATTATCTAATTAATGATTTAATGTTAGCTGTTATAGGTCATCCATTGAATATTTGGCATCATTGTCTCATTGTTGACAAACTAACAGTGTTCATGGATCATTATATAGTGAAAAAATATTTTTAATGGGAAATTTTAATTAAAGGAAATGAACATGGGAAGAATACCATAAAATATATGACTTTGACTTGACATATAAATCAGGTATATAATATTTAATATCAGATTCATTGAGTACTAATTCATAAATTCATTTCACTAAAGAGGATTTTAATCTCTTTAAACTCTTGGAATTTAAAGAAGATATTCATATAAATTTTGGTGAGAAAGAATATTTTCTAGCTTTCATTCCATTTTCTCATTTTTCCTAATTTTAGTGAGTATGTTACATATGAACAAACATTTGATCCTAAATATTTATCCATGAGGTCCAAAATCAATGGTGGGGAGACCATAGAGGTCTGAAAACTAGATGAGAGATTTTTATTTTGATATAGGAATAATATTTTAGTTCTTATAACTTATCTTGAACATCTCCTTTTGGATTTCCACCACTCAAGATGGGATTCTCATCCTAATAATTAGAATATGCATACCTTAATAAAAGTATAGTTCCGGTTGGATGATATATAAAGGAGGGTGTAATAGTATGTCTAATGATGCCTCACTGGTCAATAGTTAAAGGTAAAACACTTAAAATAACTAGGAATGTATCAATGCCTACCTAAAACAATGTGGAGTTGGGAGCATATGACTATAGATTTTTCATAAGTGTATATAGAATGGAATAGAAAACTAATATTTAATGTGTGGTTGTAGATCTACTCACAATGTTATATCACTTCATCTCTACTAATGAATCAAATACAGTGTAATACATATAATAACTCTAAATTTAATAAGTTGTATTTTGACATTGTATATCGATTTCAGTGGTGTCTACCCAGGACCCTAGGATTACATCCTGATTTTAGAAATTATTATAGAAATCCCTTGGAATCTAGTTAAACATGAAAACATCCTATCATCATCAAATAGATGGAAATTTAGAGAATATTATCTTAACATTATATAAAACAATTATATAATGTGTTATAGATTTTGAAAAATCATGGGACCGTAATATAATATTAGTAGTGTATTCGTACCATAACTGTTATCAAGAATCAAAATATACAGATCCATTGGTTTATTTGTATGGATATCATTTTTGTTCCAAAATTCTTCGGGTGGAATGGGTGAGAAATCTCATGTTAGAAAAATCCATGTAAATTTGGAATTTTTAAATTATATAACAAATTGGTGAAGTGGATTATAAATTTGTTTTACCACCAAGATTCACCTCTATGAAAATTGTATTTTATTTATTTGAATTTATGAATTAAAATACTGATCATTACCATATTATTTTTTGGAACCATATTAAGGTTGAGCTATATACTACATGATTCACATGGTAATATATATTGTTGATATAAAATAGAATCTATTTTGTGGGAATATTATCAGTTTTGTAAGATTTTTATTTGATCATGGTAACATATAACAAGATATAAAGGACACGAGAAGAAAATTATTATACAATGCCTCTAGCTAAACCAAGTCATGATATCCTAAAACATTCTATGGAAAAAAATTCCAATGGTGGGGAGAGTACAACACTTTTTTTTACGTTCTTTACCTTGTCTTGTATTTTAATGTTATATATTTCTTATGATGGTTTTATGAATTTATGAATAGTTGTGGAGATTTCAGGACTTCATTTTTTTTAGAGAATGGGATGATAATTGTTAAGAGAAAATGTGAAACCTCACTAGAAAACCATTCCAGAGGTTTTGGAAAGGTGTATGGTTAGGACACAATTTTTCCAAATGATGTGCATTTCTAGAGGAACTATTAGAGTGGAAAAAATTGGGATAAACATTGTTGACACATGATTTTTAAAACCATTGGTAAAAACCATAATATGGGAATATTTATAGAAACTATCATCACAAGGTTGGTAGCAAATTTTCAAAATTGTGCATTAAAACTATGTCCCTTCCCAGGGGATCTCTAGTTTCATGAGTATGGTTGCTGCACAGTTTACAAAACTGTGCACTCTAAATATAAAAATTTCATTAAATCAACCAAGAATTATAATTTAACTTGTATTATGACCCAAATCTATTATTTTATCCTATTATATTAGTCGGTCAGACTCCTCTCCTGTCCTAGTAACCCTTTGGGATTTCTTTTGTTATGAATGATATTTTTTGAAATTCAATCTCTTATAGATCTCTAGAATCACTGATAAGTAATCCTTGATTCTAGTTATCTATTAATATTATCTTATTCTCTCTCATATGTATATAATCATAATATATTATATTGTAATATATATAATATTTTGTGTATTTTGAAGATATATTTTTGGTATGTAATAGTTGGAAGACGTTTCAAGGTCAGATAGTGATGTCTCCTTATGTCAGTCATCATTTTTCATCATCCATTAAGATGTAGTTGGATATCATCTACTCTACATACTCTATAAATTGATATCATGGTTTTATTGAAAATTATTATTGGTTTTAGAAGGTAATTATTTTATGGACAATGGAATTTTATTGTCTTAAAGAAAACCCCATTACTAAACAATTTTAAAATATATATTTGTTTCAACGATTACATGAAGATCATTGGAATATTTTTTTGGGTAGTTTTTTTATGTGAAAGGATTTATATGATAACCTGTAATAATATATTGTATGTGTTCATGTGGTTTTTGAATGGAGGCTGGCCATGAAGTACTATGATTAATATGGGACAAAGCAAGGTCATGAAGTACCACCGTCATTGTGGGTAACCGCGTGATGAAATAGTAGTATGATGACTCCCCACTGAAATGTTTGAGTAGATCCATGACATGCATGTGTGTGTGAGAGAACATGGTATGATTATGACAAGTGGCAAGGAAAGTTAATAATATTTGTTTAATGTTTTCTTACATGGAAATTTATTATTTATTTGTATAATATTATTATTTTATTATCATTTTGTATTATATAAAATGTGAAAACATGTTCTTATAATTGAGGAATGTGTTTCCATTTATTTAAGTACTACCTTATAAGTGTTATAATTTAACCCTACATATTAAGTTTGGTGTTTTTGCCAAATTTGTTTTATTAGGATACAAGAATCGTAAATATTTCATACTTTTATAGTTATAATTCATGATACCATGGCAGGGTCATATGGATTTTGAACATAGATCTAGTGTGGGTATTTATTTGGATGACTCCACTTGGTTATCATTGATTCATGTTGTCATTCATTCAACATTGGTTGATGTGACATGTCTCTATTGTCACCCTAATGATGGTTTTATTATTTGAACAACTCATTTATCATGAATTGTATTGATTTCTTCTATCTTATTGTCCAGTGATGTTTGGTTGTATTTTAATTTTTTAAATAGTAAATAATCCTCCAAATATTTAGGTATTCCCTTTGTTATTTGTTTCTAGATTCCTTTTGAATTGGGGATTTCATCCACTATTAGTGTCACATTGACTTGTTCTGTGAATATGTTTAATGTCGGGATGTTACATTTTGGATTTTAAGCTACCCAATGTGTTTTTTACTAGCCCCCATCTGAAATCACTCCCTCATAGGATTATTTTAAATTATAACATAGAAAATATAGATTAGTCATTCCTTGATATTCATACACTAATATTCTATTAAAATAAGTAAAAGACTCACGAAAACCCCAAATTTTATATGGTGAAAAAAGGTAGGGTAACATAAAGGATTCTAGGAATACCTCCATGTATAATTTATCTTCACACCACCCTAATAATATGATGAGAATTTAGAGGTAGGAAAGGGAATAAGATAAAAAATGTTTATCAGGTTCAATGAAGAGACTCTAGGATATGAATTATACCACTATGAGAATTCCAGGGGAACATTCAGTTGAGTTTGTTATCATAATTCAAGAACCATGTATATTATTAAATGTTATAAGAGATGATGGAGATCTTTGAACAACAAAAAATGTTTGATTGTATACACTTTCTAAAAGATACTAACACCTTAAATTCATTATGGAGTATATTATATTTTTACAAACTTGATATTATAAGAAAATAGTTACAAAAAAACTATATTTTTGTAATGTTTGGAAATGGATGAATTTATATTAATATTTGAAAATAGAATATAATAATTTTATAATGAAAGCATTTCATAGAGTATATATCACTCTATAAATGATTTTTGTGTACATTTTTATGTAAACCATTTATTATAAATTGACAATAAATCAAGTTCACAAGACTCATTTCATGCCCAGTTGTGGTATATATTTCTTGGTCCTATAAATGATATATTCAAGGTAATGATATATTGAGATAGAAATATATTTTCTTTGAAACTATAAATACTTATTTTTTCACTCTTTTTTCCAAAGAAAGATGAAAAAACCCCATTTTGAGGAATGAGTGCAAGGGTCAAAAAGCATCAAGAATTGGTTCATAAAATATATGCATATATGTTCTTATTTAATGTAGAGGTGTATAGTCAAACTTACTTTTACTAATGACTTGGGTAGATATGGAAATGTGTACATAATGATTTATATGTTTGGATCCCTTGAAAAATTTCTGTGATTCAATAATTAATTATAAAATCAAAATGGTAGGAATATGAAAAATAATTTACTCGACTAGGGAAAAGAATATCAAAATCAAAATCTAATCAACAATCTTACTATTTTATAGATTCTATGTCCACTCTTTTATCGTTATAAAAAACAATTTATTGGTGTTAGTGAATGGAGGGATCATTTTATGTTAGATATGTATGGTTTTATTATCTTATATGTAGATATTTTATTATCCTTTTGAATATACAGTTTGGAAACTATGGTATTCTAACCAATCTATGTGAGAACTAAATAGGAAAATGGAATTCCATATGAGTTAATGTGTGTAATGAAATATGTGTTTTCTAATTTATATGTATGGGTATGTGAGGTGTTTTTTGATGAAAAATAAATTAATAGAAAACTACCTTGAGGTATGAATAGTTTCTTTACATTATAAACTAATGAAATAAGGGGATAATTTATATACCACCCCTTATAAAATAAGGTAACAGTGGAAAGACATTCCTTGTTCCTTGAGATTGATAAATATTCAAATAGAGATTATGGGAGAAAAATTGATTTTGATGAAGTTGATACTCATGATATAAATGATTTATAAAAATAAAAAATTATACATAATCCATTTTAAGAGGTTTCTCCAATGATATCAATTATATATAATAACACTAGAGAGGTTATGGATCCTTAGAGATATGGTATTCTACTCACCAAGGATGGTTACATAAAATATGTTTACAATTATGATCCCTTTTCTCACTAAGAATCTGAAAAAAATCATAGGGGTTTCAATATGAAATTATGATATGAATTATGAGATATTCTCCATATACTAGAACATTTTTGGGTTCTTTTAGATTCAATCAATGATGAAAATAACATTTGCTGTAAATAGTTATTTATGAAAAATCTATACTGGGAAGGTAACTATATTGACAATAATGAATGAATATTTCATATAGGGTATTCAAAATAAAATGGAATAAATAATATGAAAACATTTCACTAATTTCCATGTTGAAATCCAACAAAATTATTCATGCAAAATTTTCATTACCTGATCAATTGATTTGCTATATCAATATAAATATAACATTCCTCGATGGAATCCTTATAAAAGAAATATATATAGACCATGAAGGATTATAACATATTCCAATAAATTATATAAGTTCCATAGATCTTTTTTTTTTGAATATATATTATAAACCCTGAAAAATTCTCTTTGATGAAACTATTAATGCTAAAAACATTCCTTAACCCAATAAATGTGGGTTTAATCTAAAACAAATAGAAAAAATTCAATGTGGGACCATTCCATAGATGTGGATTGAGCCTCTAAATCTTTTCATATATGTGTTCAACTACCTATTTTGTGTGTACTCAATTTTCCTACAAAAGGAGATGTCATAATATAAAAGTGTGCCACAAAAAATATGCCACCAAATACCAAAGATGATATTTCCATCCAATATTGTCTTTATACAGTCAATTCCAATGTAGGTGTGAAATTCATTTATAAGAGAAAGGTGATGTCAAACATTTTCCTTGAATTAATTCCATAATGTGAATTTACTAATGGAGTGATTAAGTTTATGCAATGTATCAAGGGAATATAACATGTAAATTTCATGGTTTCACATATGACCATTGAGAATATATATTTGGATAATCATTTACCTTATGAATTTATCCTCTCTATAGATTAGACTATTATATGTTGGATGATTAGTATTTAGGGTCCCTATCATAGTCTGACTAGTAAAAGACTCATCAACTAAAATAACAATAGTGTCGGACTTTGGATAATCTTCATTACTCTCCCATATGACATTTTACATACGAGTTCTTGTTTTCTGAAGGATAAACCAATAATGAGGTGGTGTTCCAGGGCATAATTATGTCCCTTGTGTTGGCCTTTGATATCATCTTCTACTATATCCATATGAAGTGATAATAAAACTAGTAACCATGAAGATAAATGTTGAATAGGTTATCAGGAACAATTAAATGTTACCCCACTATAGAGGACTCATGAATTGATGTCCTAGTTCCCATCCTAGATGGTGGTGACTCTGGTTTCCTGGTGACTAATTATCAGAGCCAGTTCCTTGTAAGACTTCACTGCATATCTTGTAGAGCCTGGCCGAGATGGATAATTTGTTTTTGTGGATGATATAATGGTTATTACCCCTCGCTATTCTAACAATTATAGATTACCGTTATATAAGATAGAGGCCGAAGCTTCTATGGAAGTAACCTAAAATGATGCAACATTTGAAGAAATACCTTATTGGATGAATCCCTTGAATTAGTATCTCCAACATAGAAATATCCCCCCCCCCAATGAAACCAATAATGAGAGAATACACATGCATTAAGTTCATTTTACTATCTAGGATGTCATGATACTTGAATAGACCATCTATAGGTTTAGTATTGATGGAATCCTCTTCTATTACTTCAAATTACAAGAAATCCCTCAATTTATGAAATAGGTATGCAATAGGTCTTGTGGGGACCATAAAATGGGATTGAAGATTACTCATCATATATAATTGTTTAGATAAAATTAGACAACCATTGTCTTTGAGTGCACTGAATTAACCAAAATGTGGCATGTGTTCCATGTCTACTCTAACTTCATTCACTAACCACTTGTTCTTATACATGATAAAAATTTATCATGTGGCTATTATGTATAGGTACTTGATGTTGTGGGTCCCTACCCCTGTAACAGGTCGACAGTGAAGGTTCAATCTATCTTCAATGGACATATTTTTTAGGTGGTTGGAGTCTATTAACCACTAAGTGGTCAAAATATATTCCCTAAATGAATTAATTATGTGATAAATTTTCAATCAATTTAATATTACTCACACCATTCTCACAAAAAACATTAACAAATCTCAATCCACAAAAATAAAGATGTTTTATGGAAATTGAAATATTCAGTCCAACCACACATCCCACTATCATGTATAGTAAAATTGGTTGATAAAGGAAGTAAAAAAATCTATCTAAAATACATTAGAATTACATAATATAAAACAAGAGGATTTGGTCTAATAATCTCCATAATTCCCTTCGGTTATATCTGATGATGAATCAATATTCCAACTTGGTGACCCCATACCCATTTTTGTATGAGAAAATTGTAGTTCTTAATATATAGGTTCAAATATCATCACACCATCTGGCCAATTATAATTAGAATAAATCGAAGATAATATCTAAATTCTGATTGGATGTGTATGAATCTCTCAAATAAATTAGGATACAGGCTTTGCATAACCTATTAAGGCATCGTAATTGGGTGGTGTGAGAATACAATAAAAAGGACATAATATTCTCTTTCCATTAATTTGATATGGTATTGGATTTAAGTATTCCCAAGATACCAGGAATGAAGTTTCAAAAAATAGAACCAAAATTGGAAGGGAATTACATTATTCATGTGTTCTAATTAAATAGTACATGGTCATTGATCCCCATTGAGGGGGAACATATCTCAACTCCCACAAAAATCAGGTTTCTAAAGTTGTAATTTTCATAAACCACTATATCGTTTTATCTTTATGACTTTAAACTACATAATCAAGAATCCTCCAAAAATTATGATAAATGGTAGTTGTACCCTTTCAAATAATCATGGGATTCCACTAATATAAATCATGAGATGTTCCAAATATTATAATACTCAAAACACAATGTTAACATAAAGACTTACCCAGTAGGATAAACATGTAATCCCTCATATGATAAATATGAGATGAATCAATATCCTCACTAGAGACGATTCCACCCATTCATTATTAGTCTCCTACAACACCACATTACAGAATAGTGGGTTGATTTATTCCTAGTTTCATGTAAAATTTAGTGATTCATAGACCACTGGTATTTGGGACCATCCAAAAATTCTCCAAAAATGGTGATATCACCATTAATACCATTAATACACCATATCCTCTATTTAAAATTGGTCCATTACTTTTAGATAATGAATCTACTGCACTCTCATTAAGGGTCCCAATCTCACCCTAATGGAAAACCATGAAACATCATCCAAGATGCATTACATTAACATATAATATACCCTATGCGAAAATTATAGATTGATTACAAATAGAAAATGTCATTCTTTAAACTCTAAGTATACAGTTTCTCATGAAATGATAATGATATGACCCCCAAATGGACCCATGTGCATTCCTATCAAGTGTAATCCCCAATAATTGTCCTCAACCATCTAATGTGTTAGGAATCCTCTATATATCCCTAATAACCACATGTGGTCCATATGTTCCTATTTTAAATGTATAATCCCATGTCATAGTTATCGTGGTGTATTAGTAGGTGGAGCCTTTTTTTAGACTAGGATGCCATCATGAATTGAAATTAGGGGGAATCAATGGGTGGAAGTAGTGTGAATGATAGACACATATTCTTATAAATTTATATCACAAACCAAGGGGTGTTAATGCTAATCATAATATCCTGTACAATAAAAAGTCCTAGATTCTCTCATTTTATGACATGAATTATACATAATGGGCTTCTCAATGCACAAACCATTTCTATGGGAATTATCTTATACTATGAATATACCCCGTGTAATCACAATGATATTATCTTTATAATAAGAATACAGTGAATAATATTATAACATGATATTCCACTTAAAAAATAATGTGATTATACACTCATCCCTAGTTGGATTCCACACATAGGCCCCCAATCACACTGTCATTTCTCCTTAAGAGTGGTGGGACGCCCTAGGTGAAATCCCAAAAAGATCCAAGATATAGAATCATACTATTTTTGTTCAATGTCATTTTTGTAAGACATGAATCCGTAATATTCCCCATTTCTATTGAATAGTATTTGAAATTGTGATGAATTGATCCCCTTTTTGAGTGGGTTTCCTCTACTTAAGTGTCAGTAATTTACCATACAACATTACAAAACTATGTGTATCATGATTACCATGACCATGTGATATGTATAATTTTCCATGTCTCATATCCTAAGCCAATCCATACCAAAAACAAGACATTGGGGTCTCCCCCAATTATAAATTTCTCAATCCTCATAAGAATATATTTCTATATACTACATTAAATATCATATCAGAATATCTTCTTTGGAATTTAACTTCCACGGATCATCCTAAAATTCTAAAATACACACTATAAAACAACCCTAATTTGGATCCTACACACTATCCCAGTCTGAAAAGGCCCACCTAACAATAATGGTTCCTAGCCACACTATGTCACCTACCATCTTGGTCACATATCTTAAAGCATATTTACTGAAACGTGGAAAATCATATGCTTCAAACATGGTCAACATTTCATCCCACATTTGTTATCCCCATATATAAATTTTGTAGTTTTATATCTTTTTTTTAAGAAATAGTGGTTATTCATATCCCATCATCCATCCCTTTTATGTATCTAGATATCTAAATTCATGATTTTTCTTCCTCTCCATTACAATTTTTCTAATATTTATTCAACACCCATGGTGTTACTCCTCCATGATTTAATTTATAGAGACCAAAAATTTGGTGTCATCGATGCTTTCTCAATTTGACTTCATTTTCCAAATATCCTGCTCTCTCATAGGATAGGTGGAACTCCCTACTACACTTTATTTCTCAATGAATTCATGGATCATGAGGGATTAAGAAACATTATAGGTTTTTTCCAATGATCATTTGAGAAACATATGCATTATTTGAATGGAATTCCACCCCCATATAGTTCAATCTCTATAACCTTAAACTAGGATCCCATGTCTAATAATCAAAAACATAAAATATATGAATCATTTACCATAGATATTTATTGTGGAAGTGGGAATAATTGAATCTATTTTATTATTGGTCTACTTCTACATAATTCCCCCAAAAATATATTTGAGACACACACCATTTGGTTCAATCGTCATGACTTTAAACTATATGAATGTTTTCTAATACAGGATTTGCATAGTATCAGTTCTCTTTTTCCAGTACTCACATCATACTTATACCCACATTTGTTGCACAAAAAACAATTAAAAAAAACCTTATGTCAATGCATAATGAAAATAAAATATATATAATATTGTGGTAAAATATTCATAACTCTATACTGGTGGAACAAATATTTTTCTAGATTCACTACCATAAACTATCAAAAACGTTCCTTTCTACAAAACATAATAAATTACATATTATGATTCTACTTTTCACCATAGAGGATGTACCGACATTCATCATTGGTATCATAACCTTTCATGTTATAGAACTAAATATGTCTTGATTCCAAGTGAAATAGGAAAAATCCTAGAACTAGAATCCACTTCATCAAGACCATATGTAAATACCAACAACAGGTAAGACCATTTTTAGTATCATTCACCCCATAATTGTCTCCGTAGGAAATATTTTTCATCAATTAGAGAATAAAATATCCTCACCAACCCTCTTGTGGTCCAATAATTATGAAAACAATCTATGTGAAACATATTTGAGGACCATTAATTAGGGACATGAGCTTATTTTACCCAATTCAAATCAGGATATATTCTCTTTAGTGATGAAAAAATCAACCCATATAGCCACTATTTTACAGAATCCCGAAATCCATAATCAGGAAACAAGCATTTTCTAATAAGTATTACCTTAACACATGTGAAATTGGGCTTATGTGTCCCAAATTTTCATTTTGGTTGGCCTTACATCTAATTCATTTGAAAAATATGCATCCACATTTCATTGTATTCCAAATCAATATGACTTACCACATTACAATTGATCTATTACGATGATATATTTTAGAACTATGTTTCCCATGATTCCTTATAATGAAGTACACTTTTCATTTATAAATATCACCTCGGAAGAGATAAACATTCATTACCAAAAAAAAATTCATTCCAAAATTGTTCAGGTTTTTTACCTTTTGCAGCATGGATTCTAAAATAATATTTCATAGGTGAAATAAATTATCTATAAATAATATCTTCATAACTATAAAACTTCTTAGAAATATGACACATAATACATTTATTCATAACTTGGGGAATAAAAACAAAATAATGGGGGAGCATAGATGCTTAATAAGGGTAAAAAAGGGAGATATTGAAATAAAATGTCAATAGCTATATGAGAAAATGAAAACAACATTTGAAAAACATATCCTAAATATCATAGGTCACAAATTTCTATCATGGAATTGATATTGATAGTTAATAATACATGAATAGAAATAGAATCAAGGAACATGAGCCATGATAACATAACATTGTCATACGATAAGGATTTTTAGCATAAACAAAATTATTGGAAATATTATCCTTATAAGTTAAGGATCACTGCCAAACACTGACATAGTTAAACAGTCTTACTCCCCAAACCATCATAGCAATCATGGTTCACTTACAAAAAAATTATAGTGGAAAAATTTCCTTAAAAAAATAGGATTAAACATCCTTCCAGTTCAATTTATCTCATGATATATGAATATCTACCCAATAAATTGTATAGAGGTATATGTTCCACCCATAAAATAATCCATACATTTTTTAGGGACCAAATAAAAAAATATTAATAATATAATATTCCATAATAAGGAAATGACAATCATAAATACTTCATCAGATCATAAACCATTGGAATAAAAGAAGTTTCATAATCATTTGTCATCATAATCATAAATCATCAATAAAAAATACATGAATGGTATCATTAGATCATATCCATATTAATTAATAGGTAAAATAAAGGGTGTCATATTTGATGAAAATTTATTTAGAAAAGATCACATGGAACATTTCTTGAAGAATATAAATGTTCCACTTTGGAAAAACATATATATAATCAAACAAATATGCAAAATATTAAAGAGAATTTATGATTTGAAAATAAACCTAGAGAAATGTATACTAATAAAGAAATAATTTATAAATTTAGATTTTCGAAAATACAATTGATAACATACACATTAAAATAAATAGGATGTTTACTTTTTATTTAAAAAATCAAAAGAAACATATTCATAAAATAATACTAGGATTTATTTAGAATAATTTATAAAATGAAAAACTTCATTAAAAATGTATTTAAAAAATAAATATATTATTTTACAAGTTATCATTAAAATTTTGTAAGAAAATATAGAGATTGAATTAAAAGTATTTCCAATCGAATAGATTAATGGCGTTAATTTTTCACATAAACATTCCTTCAATATCTTCAGTACTAAAATAGAGGAAAACTAAATAGAAATTATTATTAACTAGAAATAAAAAATGTATAGAGAAACAAATAAGTATTTTTATAAATATATCATATTTTTTAATCCTCGGAAACATATTCATAAACAATCATTATACCTCCCTTACCCCAGTTACCCAGCGTCATTTCATTATAACATATCATTGGAATGATCACAAAAGATCAAGTCTCGAAAGACCGAATAGTTTAGTAGCCTTGAAATCACTAGATACATTCCTAAAGTTTACATTACATCATAAAGTGAAAAAATACATCAAAATCTTGTCTCCATAGACCACACTCATATCCTCATACTATCCCTACAGGTCATTATCAAGTACTTCTCTACATCTTGGGAAATATAAAACATAGAAAGGGGTGATCTCTAATGCTCAGTAATGATAACAATATAGCATAAACATTCCTAAATAAGTATAAACATTTAAGCAAATGTATAAAAAAATCCTTTTAAACTTGAACTTTAGAATAATATGGAAAAAATAAAATGAAATAATTCCATAAACTTATTCACATGGATATCCTACTAGTCGAATAATCACATGAAATATCAATAACCACTTTCATAATGATGGAATTCATAATCCCAGACTATCATAACCACATAGTCAAGGCGTTGTTCCAAGACTAAAAAAACTTTTTTTCAAGGCCTTGTTCCAAGAAAATAGTTTGTCTCATGAGACCTACCGATGCAACGAGGAGTTATAGAAGGCTCCACCCGTCACTTACTAAGTCCAATGCATTCCCATATGAAAAGATTTAAACATAACATAAACATTCATATTAAAACTATCATACAAAATGTAAATACTTTATCCATAAACCATGAATGGTATAAAAATAACACATCCAAAATCAACAATATCACAAAAACTTCACTACAATATGGATGTTTTGTATCATAATAAATCAACTTTAAATAACCTTAAAATCCATCCAAGGATGTTGACATAGATGAAATCAAAACTATTTGAGAGAAATATCTTTTTTTAAATCATTTAAAAGTCACATATTTATAAAAGAAAATATTTAATTTGAAAATATTCTCATAATATTTTAAGGGAATCTATTTTTCTTTTATAACAGCCGAAAATATCCACACCCTCTGTATAAGTTAAAAAGACATTCTTACCATAATTTTGTTGAAAAGGTTAAAAAGGACCTTGTTTGGAAGACGACAGAATGATTCCTTTCAAACCACTTTATAAAAAGTAAAACAAGGGTATAAAGGAAATTAACCCATAATCTAGTAAACAATAAGAATGTTTTGGAATAAATTTGTATGATACATGGATGTGGATGATAAATAGGTCTCAGTATATAATTACGTATAAACAACCTCGGATAATGAAGTGATTGTGAAATAAACCCTTACCTTGTACTTTTCCTTGGTTGATGGTAGATTAACCTCCTGTATAATGGTGAAATAATTGTTATTAAATTATAAAAGAATCACATATGTTAATATGACATCATAAATGATCTTTTTACATTACTTTGTTAATAATATCTTAGTATTATCGTTGTTTCGGGTGTTAACATACTTGTTTTATTTTATATGTTTTGTTACATACGCCATGTTTTTTATGGATAGGTTGTATATTATTCATATCCAAAACAATATCGAGTCCATAAAAATTATTTTTAATCATAAAATGAGAATTATACTTGAATAGATATGATGGGGAACGAATCTCATCGCATTTGTGGAGACGGTAGTCCGTACGTACGCACGAACGCTACTTCCATTTCATTTTTCATTTTAAAAGGAATCAAAACCAAATGATATATAGGTATATTATTATTTTATTATAATATAATATCTGATATGTGTTATTTATGTTCATTAACACCATCTTTTATATGTTCCATGTATGGTATGCACGAGTCATATCACTTTGAGGGGGCGGTAGTCCGCACTTCCTCAAATGAAATTATCGTATATATATACAACATGAAACAAATAATGGTATGTTATAAAATGGAATTACATAAACTTATATATAAAATAAATATAATTAATATTATGTTTAATTATAGTTCCATCATAATGGCCACCATGAGAGGCGGTAGGAGATAATTGAACAATCATCGTTTCGTGAGGCGTTTGGTTGCCATCCACAAAAACATTATGTTCATCACACATTAGATGGAGGTGTGTGTAAGTGTAGTTAGAATAATTATCATAACAATATTCAATTATATTTTGTATACTTTTTTTCAAAAGAAAATAATAAGTAATGTTTAGGGGTTTGATAAGTAAAATAAAATAAAAGAAACTAAGACAAATTGTTACCCTTAATTTTGGTAAGTCCCTTTGGTTTGAACCAAAAAAGACTCTTGAAGTGCCTTATGCCTAAGGTAAGGCTTCTATAAGGAGGATAGAGATGTAGGGAGCTTAATTGGTCAGAGGTTGGACGATCCAAAAGGCTTGAGAGGTGTGAGGAATTGGTTAGAAGTGGTGTCCTTTTATAAGGGGGAGGAGGTGCTCTTTAGAAAAAACCTAAAGTATTATTTTATAATAAATTAATATTAGTTTTATAATGGATCCATATTGGATACTTTAAATTATAAAGTGTTTATGGGTATATAAACACTCATCCAATAGGTTTTAGACATGTTTGGGTCACTATTTTACCGTTATCTTTTAGATTTAACTCTCAGTTTAATAGTTTGACATTTACCATGTCTCTTTGTATTTTTATATTATATGGTCAATAAACTTACTATAAACTAAAAAAAGAACCCCAAGTGGTTCATAAATGACATACCTATCATCATATAAGTCCTTTGGACTAACCTTAGATTTTTTGGAATATTATATAAATTAATAATATAATATTTGTTTTAAAAACTCTATTATGTCAATTTTGACACTATTTAATATTTTTTTTGTTAAAGCCTTAATAACTTTATTAATTCTATCCAAATTCATTAAATAAATTCTAAAATGTCATATTAACCAATAAAATTCTTCTTATTCATTACAAGTCTCTAATTATATTTATTTGGGTATTTATAATATCAATTATTTTAATATTTCACTAATTAGTTAATTACTGCATCATCATTGTGTCATAAATAAATTTGATTATTTAATGTATAAAAATTATAAATAAAATAATATTATGTAGGAAATATTTTTATTTTTATAATTAATATTTATATTTGAATTTATCTTATCTATAAAACTATATTAAAAATGTTTTATTTATTAAACTTTGATTTTAACTCTTTTAACTTTTCCTTGAATTAAATAATAATATATGTCCTAATCTAATCCAAGTGGACCAAAGTGGTTCATATTTTATTCGTATGGTTATTTCTGGTCGAATTATACTTATCCAATAGAATTAGGAAATGTGTTAGGGTAATAATAATATCAATTTTACCCTTAATTACCCTATTTACTTTTTACCATGATAAATATAAGTAAAAAACTACTATTTACCAAAAATTATTTTTATCTTATTGAACCAAATTTTACACCTTGATATTATCATTGTATCTTGGATTTTCTAAATTGAACTCATAGAAGGTTAAAATTATGTTTTATGTGAATTTGAAAATTCTCCTAGGAGGTTGGTAAAAGACGATGAAAAGTTCAATAAAATTTTATATATGTAAAATTATTATAAACTGAATCTAATGAATCACATTGAACATATATAGGTATTATGTATCTATTTTGAAATAAAATAAATTTAAATAAAATAAATAATTATGTAAATAAAAATTCGGTTTTAAACATAAATCAGTGTTTTTCACTATTCATCAAAAATTTAATGTTTTCAGAAAAATACCAAAACTTTACCCTAATATAATTTTGATATTCCTAATTCAATAATGAATCCTATTTTACCAAATTATAAACATATAAGATTTATTTATTAATTTAAAATTAATTCCCGCTGTCAAAACTAGAAGGCGTATTTTTAAGAAATAATAACTACCAAAAGTTTGAGAGTTGTTTATGTCCAATTTCAAAGTGAAATTACATAAAATGACCATCATTGGATTAAATGGAAAAAATATAATCTAGTTATAATTCCAAACCATTAAAATTTATAATTTAACAATATAAATTATTTTGATTTTAAAATTTGTTTTCATTTAAAATATAGTATTTTTCACTATTCACCCAAATTTGAAAGTTATCAGAAAAACAGAAAAGCTTTATTGGAACTAAATTCTTATCTCCCGATTCTAAAGAAGAAGTTTACTTTGTAAAATTGAATATATAAAAGTTTCAAATACTAGAATTTAAAAGGCTTCTCCATTAAAATGCTGTAAAATTGCATTTTTTGAAAAATACTTCTTTTATCTGAAAAAATGTATTTGTTCTTACATTATGTCTAAGAAACTCATAATATGGATTCTAAAATTATAAGGATTATATAAAGTTCAAAATTCAGTTAATACTATTCATAACCGCTTTTGGACGGATTGTTTGGTAAGTCATGGTGCGCTAGAACTCAGTGTTGCATGTAATGCAAGTTATTGAATTACTTTGAAGAATATTAACGTCTATGAAATATTGGGGTGTTACATTCATCCGTCCTTCAAAAAATTGTGTCCTCGCAATTTAAAATTAATTTGTGATAATAAAAGTTTTAAAATAGAAAATCCCAGTGGAAAAACCCACATCAGAAATTAGGTTAATAAAATTTAGTCTTAATAAGAGGAGAATGGAAATGCAATGGTCACCACCAAATTATGATCTCGATTAGAAAAAAATTGGCGGAATTTAAAGACCTATAATTGGAAGAAAACTGTAAATATTTATTGGTAGTTATTGAGGTCATCAATCACAAACAATTGTAAAATTAAGGGCCTTAAATTCATCAATCTATGATGATTTAAAATATCATCGGTTCAACGAAACATATGGTATTAGGATAACACATTTTTTGTTTTAAGATCCCTTCACTAAAGTATAAGAATTAATTTTTTTCATATAATAAGAGAAGAAGAAAAATAAATACTTTACATGTAGAGTCCCATCCTTTAACTAATTTCTACCACAAACTCGTCATTCAATCTAAATGATTATAGAACAGAAAAATAATATTCTATTTATCCTATCCATATAGGGTTCAAAAAAATGAATTTATAATTCATATACCAGGATTTTTTTTAAAATGACTACATTATTCATTCCAGGACATCATCTGGGACAGTGGTAGGTGATACACCCTTGTCACCCTTCAGTTGTTGGTTCAAGTCTCGCTGCCTTGCCAGACGCGACAGGTTGCCGCACGACCTCCGGGTAGTTCTTTTATGGCAATCCAAAAATAATCTCAAACTAGAATGATCCAAAATACTTCTGTCCAAACTCACAGTCCAAAATTTATAAGGAAGGTAAACATAATGAAGATCCTTTTTTCCACGTAATAACTTGTAAACACCTTCATCATGTATTCTTTTAAAACACTGCAACTTCTTGAATTACCATAAAACCTTATTGATTGTATTCATGATTCCTTATTCCTTATAGAATACTGGATATACTCCTTCTATCCAAAAATGTTGTAAACTCCAACAATGATGGAATATACAAATCAATAATCTATTTCAAGGTAATCATGAATATCTAATATAATTTATCCAAATCTATCATGTATTATTCCAAAATCACTACCTCGGTATCAGAACTATATTATGGTTTATCTTTCTCTCACCCATATATTTTCCAAAAATTCAACCTGCTATTGAGTCACTTTTCATGGTTCCACACAATCTCATGTCCTTAATGAAATATTACTGTGGTATAATCCTTATATACTCCATAATTATTATAACCATTATATTGTTGATACAACACTCAAATTCCTTAATTCTCTAATAACAACATAAGAACTCTAATCTTTCCTCCTCATCTGTGGTAGTATGATAAATTGATTATTATCCAATAGAATCATTTGGGGAATACTCTGATGATTTGGACATCGGTTTGTGTAGTGTCCCAACTCCTTACAGATAAAGAATTGTTCATTTGAACCCTTTTTCTTACCCTTGCAGTCACGTACTTGGTGTCCTTTTTCTCCACACTTATAACAAACTCTCATTCCCTTCAGTCAAGTTCCAGGGTGTTTCATCCCATAGTAATCACATATAAGAAAATTATTCATTTCCCTCTTCCCTTTATCAATCTTTATCTCTTCCATCCCTTTCTTCTCTTGCATCCCTTCAAAGCTATTGGACTCTGAGAATTTCTACTTAACTTATTAAATCATGATACAATTTCTTCATATAATGAGAATTCATGGGAGACTATTTCCCTTCTAAATGTTGTCTTAATACTGTGAATGATATGAACCTTATTACACTTTGGATCATACGTATTAATGGAGTTCACATTCCTTCTACTGGGCCCCATTTCTATACAATGTCATAAACTAGGTTGGTTTATGAATTTCAATGAATAATTCAAAACTATTAAAATACCTAACGTAAATTTAAAAGATTTTGGATATAATCTATAAGATGTTTTCATTGAGGAATTATATACTCATAAACCATTCATAATGATTTGGAAAGAAAATTATAATTATCCTAAGCATATCCCCCAGGAGTGTCATAACCAAGAGTGCATCAAGGCCTATTGTCATGCACCAGTTCCCATTCGAGTCTAGCTCAAAGCAGTGTTTTCAAGTTTTACCCCTAGGTACATTTGTGCTAGAGCCGCCTCTACCTGCTCATATCTTGACAAGGATGTATTGGTCAGAAAACTGCCAAAATCTCTACAACACCAATATTCTAGGAAGTTCATCTATATTAATCCTCAATGTCCATCTTAGGTCTATGTGCTCTAATTAGAGTTTATCTAAATATATCTCCCAAGGATTTTACTAAACTTAATCTAATACCAACTATGACACCCCGACCCCAGTTACCCAGAGTCAGTGCATTATTATGTATCATTGGCATGATCACAAAATATCAAGTCTTGAAATACCGATTAGTTTAGTAGCCTTGCAATCACTGGAATCATTCATAAAGTTTACATTACATCATCAAGTGAAAAACTAAAACAACATCATGTCTCCATAGATAACACTCATATCCTTATACTATCCCTAAAGGTCATTCATAAAATACTTCTTCACATCCTGGAAAAATAAAACATCGAAAGGGGTGAGCATAAATGCTCATAAAGGATAATAATATAGCGGAAAATTTCATAAATAAGCATAAACATTTATGGCAATGTATAACTAAAACAAAATCTTTTTAAACTATAACACCAATATAATATTGAAAATATCAAATGAAATATTTCCATTTACTTATTCACATGGATATTCTACAAGTGTAATAATCACATGCAATATCAATAACCACTTTCATAGTGATGGATTGCATAATCCCAGACTTTCATAACCACATATTCAAGGCCTTGTTCCAAGACTAAAAGTAATTTTTTGTCACGACCTTGTGACAAGAAACTATTTTTTCTCATTAGACCTACCGATGAATCAAGGAGCTATAATGGGCTCCACCCATCACTTACTATGTCCAATACATTCCCATATGAAAAGGTTTAAACATATCATAATCATTTTTATTAAAACTAGTATATGAAATGTAAATACTTTTTCCATAAACCATTAATGGTATAAAAATAACACATCCATAGTCAAACATATTACAAAACCTTCAATACAATATGGTGGTTTTTTATGATAATAAATCAACCTCAAATAAGCTTAAAATATATCAAATGATATTGACATAGATGAAATCAATACTATTTGGGGGAAATATGTTTTTTTTAAATCATTTAAAAGTCACATAATTATAAAAGAAAACATTTACTTTGAAAATATTTTTATAATGTTGTAAGGGAAGATTCAGTGATTTTATAATGGTGTAAAATAGCCGCACCGGCCGTATAAGTTAAAAACACATTCATATCTTAATTTTTTTCGAAAAGGTTAAAAAGGACCTTGTTTAGAAAACAACATAATTATTCACTTTCAAACCATTTTACAAAAAGTCAAACAAAGGTATAAATTAATTTAACCCATAGTCTAGTAAACAATAAATTTTTTTTGTAATACATTTTTAAGAAACATGGATGTCCATGATAAAGAGGTCCCAGTAGATAATTGCGTATAAACAACCTCGGATAATGAAGAGATTGTGAAATAAAACCTTACCTTGTACTTTTCCTTGGTTGAGGGTAGTTTAACCTCATGTATAATGGTGAAATAATTTCTATTAAATTATACAAGAATCATATACGTTAATATGATATCTTATATGGTCTATTAACATTGCATTGTTAATAATATCTTAGTATTATCGTCGTTTCGGGAGTTAACTTACTCATTTTATTTTATTTGTTTTGTTACATAAGCCATGTTTGTTATGGATATGTTGTATGTTATTCATATCCAGAATGATATCATGTCCTTAAAAATTATTTTTAATCATAAAATTATAATTAGACTTGAATGAATATGATGGGGAATGAATCTCATCGCGTTCGTGGAGACGGTAGTCCGTACGTATGCATGAACACTACTTCCATTTCATTTTTCATTTTAAAAGGATTCAAAACCAAATTATAGATAGGTATATTATTATTCTATTATAATATAATATTTTATATTTTTTAATTAAGTATAATAACACCATCCTTTATATGTTCCATGTATGGTATGAATGAGTCATATCACTTTGAGGGGGTGGTAGTCCGCACTTCCTCAAATGATATTATCGTATATATATACAACACGAAACGAATAATTGAATGATATAAGATGGAATTAAAGAATATTATATAAAAATAAATATCATTAATATTATATTTAATTATAGTTCCATCATAATTGCCACCATGAGAGGCGGTAGGAGATAATTGAACAATTATAGTTTCGTAAAGAATTTGGTTGCCATTCACATAAACATTATGTTCTTTACACATTAGATGGAGGTGTGTGTAAGTGTAGTTTGAATAATTCTCATAAAAATATCCTAGAAAATTTAGGATAATGGTTTTGTTACAAAAAAATTATAACAAGGTTTTAGGGGTTGGAGAAGTGAAATAAAATAAAAGAAGCTAAGAAAAATCATTACCTTTAATTTGGGTAACTCCATTTGGATTGAACCAAAAAGGACTCTTGAAGTTCCTTATGCCTAAGTTAAGGCTTCTTGGAAGAGTATAGGTATGTAGGTAGCTTAATTAGAAAGAGGTTGGACAAGCCAAAAGGCTTGATAGGTGTGGGGAATTGGCTAGAAGTGGTGTCCTTTTATAAGGGGTAGGAGGTTCTCTTTAAGAAAAACATAAAGTAATATTTTATATTAAATTCATATTCAGTTTATAATGGCACCAACCTAGATTATTTAAAGTATTAAATGGGGATGGGTCTAAAAAAACTCAAAGAATTGGTTTTAGACAAGTTTGGGTCACTATGTTACCCTTATCTTTTTGATTTAACTCTTAGTTAAATAGTTTGACATTTACCATGTCTCTTTATTTTTTTTATATTATATAGTTAATAAACTTAATATAATCTACCAAGAGAACCCCAAGTGGTTCATTAATGACATAACTATCAAAATATATGTCCTTTGGGAAAAACTTAGATTTTTAGGAATATTATATCAATTAATAATATAATATTTTTTTAAAAAACTCCTTTTGTCAATTTTGACATTATTTAATAATTGATTTTTTTAAAGTCTTAATAACATTATTAATTCAATAAAAATTCATTTAATCAATACTAACATGTCATATTTACCAATAAAATTCGTTTAATTCATTAAAAGTCTCAAATTATATTTATTTGGGAATTTATAAATTCAATTATTTTATTTTTTCACAAATAAGGTAATTATTTCTTCATCATTGTGTCATAAATAAATTAAATTATTTAATGTCTAAAATTTATAAATAAAATACAATTTTTTAGGAAATGTTTTTATATTTATAAATAATATTTATAAATGAATTTATATTATGTATAACCCTATATTAAAAATGATTTAGTTATTAATATTTTTATTTTAACTCTTTTTACTCTTATTTGAATGAAATAATAACAAATGTCTAATTCTAATCCATGTGGACCACATAGGGTCATATGTTATTCCTAAGGTTATTATTGGTCAAATTATACTTATCCAAAAGAATTAGGACATGTGTTAGGGTAATAATAATGTCATTTTTACCCTTAATTACCCTATTAATTTTTACCGTGGTAAATAAAAGTAAAAATTTACTATTCACCAAAAAAATATTTTTTTCTTATTGAACCACATTTTAATCCTTGTTATTAATTGTGTCTCTCCGATTTCTTAAATTCCACTCACAGAAGCGGTAAAATTAGGTTTTATGTGAATTTGAAAATTTTCCTCAAAGGTGGGTAAAAGACGGTGAAAAGTTAAATAAAATTATTATATATTTAAAATTGTTATAAAATGACTAAAATTAATTACATTGGACATATATAGTTATTATTTATCTATTTTTACATAAAATAAATTTAAATAAAATAAATAATTATTTAAAAAAAAATTTTGTTTTAAACTATAACTCAGTGCTTTTCACTATTCATCAAAAAATAAATGTTTTTAGAAAAATACCAAAAATTTATCGAAAGATAATTTTGATATTCCAAATTCAATAATGAAGCCTATTTTACCAAATTAAAAACACAAAAGTTGAATTTATTAATTTAAAATTAATTCCCGCTGTCAAAACCAAAAGGCGTATTTTTACGAAATAATAACTACCAAAAGTTTGACACTTTTTTATGTCCAATTTGAAAGATAAATTACTTATAGTGACTATCATTGGATTAAATGGTAAAAATATAATATATTTATACTTACAAACCATTAAAATTTATTATTTAACAATATAAATTATTTTGAATTTAAAAGTTTTTTTAAGTTAAAATATAGTATTTTCACTATTCATAAAAATATGAAAGTTATCAGAAAAACAAAAAAACATTAGTGAAACTAAATTCCTATATCCCAATTCTAAATGAGATGTTTATTTTGTCATATTTAATATATAAAAGTTTAAAATATTGGATATAAAAAGGCTTCCCCATTAAAAGGCGGTAAAATTGCATTTCTTGAAAAATATTTCTTTTATCTGAAAAAATGTATTTGTTCTTAAATTATGTCTAAGAAACTCATAATATGGATACTAAACTTAAAAGGATTATATAAAGTTCAAAATTCAGTTAATAATTTTCATAACCTCTTTTAAACGACTTTTTTGGTAAGTCATGGTGCGCTAGAATCAGTGTTGTGGGTAGTGCAAGTTATTTAATTACTTTGAAAAATAACATACTATAAAATATTGGGGTGTTACAATCATGATAAACAATGATATAGAAACACAAACCATTACTACATTCGTAATTATAGACTCATAGTCCCCATTTATAAAAGAACATTATATTGGTATGTAAATACAAATAATTTTCCTAAGAGTAATGATTTATTATAGTCATGTTTTGAATATCCACCTCACATAAGAAACATGTGGTGAATATGGAATCGGTCCATAGATAGAAAAGTTAAATGAAAATCCCCACAAACATTGAAATATTTAGAATCATAAACCCCATTAAAAAAATTTATTTAGAAAAAAATATAACTTCATTAAAATTGTTATATTCATGATATAACATGTTAAAGGGGTTTTACATTCACACTAAAGAAAAATGATTGGTGAATATGGAATTTGTCTCTATGATATAAAAGAGATTGTAAAAATCACTTCCCTCATGTATCGATTTTCTTTGTGTAGTTTAGAAGATCCAATATAATAAATATATGTTTTTTTAAAATTATTATAGAACCATAATCATATATTTCATACAACATGTGATTTAATTCGGATATTTTATTACCCATTTATTATCAATTTTCATTTTAAAATCAATTTATTGGCAATAAATTATTATTTTTTCATATATGTTTTGGTTTTTTTGTTTTTTTCCCATTTTCATTTATCATGGATGAGTTATCTCCAAAATATTAACTATGATATAAATTTCATATATATTCATTATATATGTATTTATAGTAATCCATAAAATTTAGATATAGAAAATGAATAACACTGTCAATTGTTTCTGATGTTTCAATTTTCTATATGAGTAGAATCAAAGAAAGTAAATTTCTAATTCACCTTTATAGAATAAATTTTTTATCATAGATATCGTATATATTCAGTAAATTTAACTTCATTAACATACATGTTAAAATAAAATGATAAAACGTGTCACGTCACATTGTGGTAGTAGTATTCCACAAGTAATCATTAGCCACATTATCATTTTACAACAGATTGAGAGGTAATAATGAATATGTGATATAACAATTATTAAACAATAATTATGTCATATATATCCTTTAGATTATTAAAATACATCATCATATCCATATGTAAGAGGTGTCAATGTAAAAATAATTACACTGGTTCTTGAGGCAATATTCTAACATACACATGATCGACAACAATTTTACCAATTTTATGGAAAAGGATATAGATATTGGTTATTACATTAAAATAATAATATATTAGTATATGGGATATATAAGTGTTTTTCTATTGGTAAAATTTTAGATTAATTTATGTCTTTGGAAATATAAATAATGAAAAAATGGTCCAAGAGTGAAACATCCACTTCGGTCGACCTTCATAGGGTTTCACCAAAATCATTCATATAAGGGTTACCAAATAAAATAAATATTGTAGTAAATTGGTATGGAAGTAGGGAATATATTTGGGTAGGTATTGTATAATCCAAGACACTTTGGAATTGTGAAAAATTGAGGGGAGGAGGGGGGACTTTTATGATTGAGGTGGAGTGACATATTGTTAAATACCCAATACTATTCAATAATGGGAAGTCAATATCAACCCATTACCTCAAAAATTAGAAAATACTGTATTTTATGTATGATATGGTCTGAAAAAACATCAAATGTAAAATTTATTCATGTTTTATACGTGTTATTCCCTTATCTTATAAGTTTACTCTCTTTTACCATTGTAGTTTTCAATGTTGTAACAAGTCACTTTTTATTTTCCTTGTTAATTTATCGTTTCAGCCTAAAAATAAAATGGAAATTATTCTATAATTTGGATACATTTATTCTAAATATTAAAAAAATTATTAAATAAAATAACTTTGTTTGTTCATAATTAATTTTAATAAATTCATATGTAACTTGAAAAACATAATTTAACCTGAACCATTAAAATTACCTTTTACTAGTTTTTTACTAATATATATTTAAAATGAAAAAGATTAAATTAATAGATAATATAAATTATTTTTATTATATATATGGAATCCAATTTATAAAATTATATTCATAGGAGAAGAAAATTTTAATTTAATGTTAAACACATGGATGAGATGAAAATTATGTTTTTGAAAGAAAATAAATTAATATGTATAAAAATAATTAATATAATAATTGAATAAGAAATTTATTCTAATTAAATAAATTGGATTAATAATAATATAACGGAACAAATATTTCATTTTTGAAAAAATTAAAATATAATTTAACATTGTATGTATTTGAAAAAAAAATTACTTTTTTAATAAAAAGCACTATATTACCCTATTAATTAAAAAATTTAACATTTCATAAATGTCTATAAAGGTACCTATAAGTTAATATTGAAATGTTATGTCCAAAAATGATGTTCATTTTTTCAAATACATTTCATAAAATAAGAAAAAAAATATACATTTTTTAACTATTTGAAATAAAACCCATTTTTAGTAGAAATGTAATTTCATAGTATAAAATGACTTTACTAAATATTAAGAAATTATTTATCAATATATTTGATCTAAAAACCCATTATAAAAAATTTTAACATTTTAGTTATTCCAATTAATACATCAAATTTCAAGGGAACAATTATAATGGTCATTGTTAAATAATAATATTGATAGAATATTGAAATTCATTAAGGATATGTGTTACATGTAATAGAGTCCGCCAATTAAATTGAGTTAATTTGGAAAAATATTCCATAAATACTTTGGGAATTAAAATTTAACCCATAAAAACGAATTAAATACTTAAAATTTATTAAATCTACAATAAATAACTGAGTATACTTCTTCGAAATTATATCCTCATGTTCCCATATAGATTTTTTAAGATAAAGTGTTTTGAAAATAAAATTGACCATGATAGTGGTATTGTTTCCTAAAACTTTACCCCTATGATAAAAATTTTACTTATTTATTACTTCATTGGAAAAATAATTATCTACTATTTTGGATTATGACTTCATTATATGTGATGGATCAGGTATGCACCTTCTTAAGAGAGAAACATAGAACACATCAAGGAATTGAGAGAGGTTCAGGAGAAGTTCCAAGAGATAATAAAATGACCCTCCTCAATAAAATTTCTATAATTATCCAACATACATTGTGCGCACATTTACATTCTACTCAAATATTATATCCTCATTCCACTTATAAATTCTTAGGAAGACATTCTCACCAACTTCAAACTCTATATTATGTTAATGACTTTTAGCATAACTTTTCTGTCGACACTGAACTACCTTTTTATGATGTGGAATAAAAATAAAATTATATACTAATTAATCAGATATATTAGGTGAAAATTTATGAATTTATGAGTATATAACCAAAAAATAATTAGTTCTACACTTATTTCCATCAAGGTATTTATAAGGATCCATCTAAATACTCTCTTGAAATAAATTATTTTATGAATTTCAATTAGAGGAAGTTGTTGATCCTCAACACCATTGAAATATAGAAAAATATATATCAACATATCATCTAGGGTTTTATTAGATCTCTCAAACTAACCATATGTACAGGGATGATATAGTATAATTAAATTAAACTATATATCAAAATCATGATGTTGACTTTACAATAACATCATGGAAAACCTATAATGCTACTCAGATACAATACAATGTTATAATCCATAAAAATATTCCACATATTTAATTTATATAATAATGTAACCAAGGGAAAAAATTTCATTTATGGTGATGAAGTATGTGACATTTTTAATGTGATTTTATAGAAAACATAAAGTATTTCACCCATTATATGTTTTATGGAGTCTGATGACAACATCCATGATGGTGTTTTCCAATATAAATTCAAGTATGGATTATAGTAGTCACCTAACTAATGAAATTTATCTCTATACTATAACTTTTTGACATACCCTAAACAATAAATCCAAATCTACATTATATATCTTCAGGACATCCCACAAGAAATACACTTTCAGATCACTATACATCATTGTACGTATGAGATGAATAGAGAACGATTAACTATGAGCTTCCTCTAATAGAAAATTTTCAAATACGTTTTGGATATAAAACATAAACGGTTCTTAAATCATCTAATTCAATTATAATAAGTATTAAACTCATGAATATTTCCTACATTTTTATTATTCTATACATCCACCTTATGTGCCTCTTAATCTATAAATTTTTTTAGATGGTTTAACACTCATTTATGAAATATATGAATAATCCCATTCCATTGGAATTTCCTTACCCATCCATTGAAAATAAATAATTATTTGATCATTTATGATACTTATTGTAACACCCCATGATTTTAGGGTAAATTAATTTTTTAATGTAATTCAATAATTTTCACAACACGCAACACCGAGTTTGAGCAACCACGTCTTACCAAACAAGCCGTTTAGAATGTGGTTATGAATAATATTAACTAAATAGGGAGTTTTATATACTTCATATAATTTTATAATCCATATTATGTGTTTCTTAAACATAATATTAGAAGAAATTCATTTTTTCAAATAAAAGAAGTATTTTTTCAAAAAAAAACAATTTTACCACCTTTTAATGGTGATCCTATTTTTTAAAACAATTATTTGACACATATATATATTAATTTTAATTAAATAATATTCTTCTTTAGAATCAGGGCATAATTTTTTTTGGGAAAGGTTTTGGTAATTTTCTGATAACTTCCATATTTTGATAAATAGTGAAAAATACAAAATTTTAATTGAAAACAAATTTTTTAATCGAAATAATTTATAATGATAAATTAATCATTTGAATGTTTTGGAAGTATAATAAAATTATATTTTTATAATTTAATACAATGTAGGTTATTATAAGTAATTTCACATTTAAATTTGACATAAACACATGTCAATCTTTTTATAGATTTTTGTTCTTAAAATCCCGCTTTTGGTTTTGACAATGGGAATTAATTTTAAATTATATAATGCTAATCATCTGTTATGAATTTGGAAAAATATAATTAAATTTTGGATTCACAATAACAATATTATCTTAGGGTGAATTTTCGGTATTTTTCTGAAAACATTCAATTTTTTATGAATAGTGAAAACACTATGTTATTGTCTAAAACCTAATTTTTATTTAAATAATTAGTTATTTTATTTTAACAAATTTTAGGCCAAGATAAATACATAATACATATTTATATTCAATATGATTCATTTGTGTCATTTTATATTATGTTTAGATACATATAATTTTATTGATCTTTTTTCCCATCTTTTACCCACCTTATAGGAGTATTTGTAAATATTAATAAAACGTAATTTAACCATTTCAGTGAGTTGAATTTCCAAAATCAGAGAGACACGGTTAATATCACTAAGTAAAATGTTGTTCAATATGATGAAAATAATTTATGGTGAATAGTTACTTTTGGCATCTATTTTCCACGGTTAAAAGTAAATAGAGAAATTAAAGGTAAAAATAATATTATAATTACCCTAAAACATGTCCTAATTCTATTAGATAAGTTTAATTAGATCAAATAAATCCTTAGGAATAAAATATGATTATTTTGGTCCCCTTGGATTAGATTATGACTTTTATTATTATTTTATTTAAAGAATAGTTAAAAGTGTTAAATATAAAGTTTAATAAATAAACCATTTTTAATATAGGGCTACACATTAGATAAATTCCAATATAAATATTCATTATAAATATAGAAATATTTTGTATAAAATATTATTTTATTTATAATTTTCAAACATTAAATAATTTAATTTATTTATGACACAATGATAATGGAGTAATTACCTTATTAATGAAAGATTGGAATAATTATTATTATAAATATTCAAATAAATGTAACATGAGACTAATGATTAATTAAACTAATTTTTTTCATTAATAAAACATGTTAGGGTTTATTAAAAAAAATTTCAAAGTAATCAGGCTGTTATTATTTTTACAAAAACCAAATACTAAATAGTGTCAAAATTGACATAATATAGTTTTGAAAAAAATACTATATTAACGATTGATATAATATTCCAAAAAAATCCATGGTTTGGCCAAAAGGATTAGATAATATTATATATATTAATAATGAACCACATAGGGTTCTCTTGTCTTGTTATTTAATGTTTATTCACCATATAATATAAAAATTCAAAGATTCATAGTAAATGTCATAATATTTAACTAAGAGTTAATTCTAAAAGATAAGGATAATATGGTCACCTAAACTTGTCTAAAACCTATTGTTTGAAAGGATTCCAATGAATACCAAAATTATCCTCGAAATAAATATATTTTTCACCACTAGAAACCATAAATTATATTATTATAAAATAATATTTCATGCTTTTCTGAAAGTGAATGTCACCCCTCTTATAAAAGGGTACTTCTATTTCTCTTAATTTCACACCTCCAAAACCATTTTTCTCATCCATACCATGCCCAAATATACTCCAAACATCCCAAAAAACAACCTAGAGTCCATACTTTGATCAGAAAGGCATCCCAAAGAGCCTTTTTTGTTCAACTCAAAAGGAAGCACCCGATGAAGCGGTAATAATTTGACCACCCTCTTCATGTTCTTTTCTTATTCCACTTCCACTTTCTTTGTTGATTCCATACCAAAAAAATAAACCTATTAAATCTTATATACTGTGATCTTATTATAAATACGGTACAACCAAATTCGTTATTTTATCCATCCTATAAATGATAATGTCATCATACGTGCGTACGTATGGCTTACCGTCTCCACATCGTGGTGTAGTTTATTTATTCAAAAACATCATTATTTGGATGGGTATAATAATGAGTATAAATGATGTGAATAAAAAATATTACATTTCAATTATTATTAATATATTATATACCATCCAATTAAATTAGATTTCATCATCCATAAAATAAAGTTGTCACTCATGCGTACATACGGATTACCGTCTCCAAGAACGTGATAAGAATCATTGCCCATCGTAATAATTCAAGAAAAATTTTCATTTAATAATTAAAACTAATATTTATGAACATAATATCTCTCTGGATATTAATAAAATAAATTCTATACATAACAAACTTGACATACATTACTAAACATATAAAGGAGAATGAATCAGTTAAGAACCAACATAATGATACTACTGAAATATCATTAACAATGATTTATTACAAGATCATATATTATATCATATTTATGTATTTTTATCTCATATAATTTATTAATAATTAATTCTCCATTATACTAGATGATAACCTACATGATACTATGGAAAATTACAAGGTAAGGGGTTTTCATCTCACTTCTTATTCCCGTGAGATTCATGATATATATCCATTATTTTCTTTTGTGTGGTGTATGTAATTCCCATGATTGAATTGATTGTGTAATATAATTTAATTTATGGGTATTTAAATCTTCATTGTATAATAATTCTTTCATGGGGTTAATGTTACATATGTTACCAAATTGGTAATGGAATTTTGAATTTCAATTCCCACTCGTTCAGTTTTACACAAACATCATTGATTACATTACACTATGATTATGTGTGAAATACTATTTATTTACTTATATAGTAACTTCCACTCCCTTTTGTGTGTATATAATTTGGATACACATAATCACTCCATTTGTAAATTATCATCTTATAAATTTGAACTTTATAATATTATTTTTACCTCAATTTCTATTCATTGAGTTAAACATCCAAGTCATTGGTGTTGATTTTACATGAATATGTGTGAAGGTAATCTGATTGATTAACACTGAATAAATAATTATACTAATTGTATTTATATTTTTCAAACATTATTATTTCATTTATTTATCTTTAATCTAAAGATACAGTCTTTATGGGGTATTTCATCTAAATTTTCATTCCTTTGAGACCACGTTTTTGTTATGGACCAATTCACATTTATATGGTGTATACACTATACTTTGACATATTATATCAGGAATCCATTTATCTCATGATATTATAATTTTTTGATTAATTTTATTCCTCAATTACTTGTATTCAAGTGTCTTTTATTTTGTTAGGATCTATTTAACTAAAATATTGTTTTAAATTATTTAAAAAAAATTCTTCTAAAAATTTATAATTAATGTCCATGTTTTAAAAATGGTTTTAAGGTTTTAATTATATGTATATTAATGTTTTGAAATTGAAATTCCTTTTAAAAATTTCAAATTTGTAAGAGAAACATTGATTAAAAAATAAATTTTAAATTGCTTCTTGATAAATAGTGAGACTTTTAAATGCGTTCATAATAACTCAGATATTTTTCTCAAAGATTTTTATTGATCATTTTCAACTATGTCCACATATTTTAGTGAGTATTATTCTTGATCTAGTTTGAATTATTATGATACAAATATTTGATTTTGTATTTAAGGTTTTTTGATATGTTTGACTGTGGATGTGTTATTTTAATACCATTCATAGTTTATGGATAAAGTATTGACATTTCGTGATCTATTTTTAATACAAATGTTTATGCTATGTTTAAAACTTTTCATACGAGGTATGCATTGGACTTAATTAGTGACTGGGGGATCCCTTTATAGCTCCTTGATGAATCGGTAGGTCCCACTAGACAAACTACTGTCTTAGCACAAGGCCTTGAAAAAATCTTATTTTGTAGTCTGGGAATGAGGCATTGACTATGTGGTTATGATGTCCGACATTATACATTCCATCATTATGGAATTGGATATTGATATTAAATGTGATTATTAAACTAGTATAATATCCATGTGAATAAGTAAATGACATTATTTGATTTATCATTTGCATATTATACTGAAATTTAATTATAAAGGGCTTGTGTTCTCATTTTATACACTGCATTAAATATTTGTCCTTATTTATGGCAGTTTCTGCTATATTGTTCTCCTTAATGAGCCTATGAGATCACCCCTTTCTTATGTTTTATTTTCCCCAGGATGTGATGAAGTTTATTAAGAATAAAATGAAGGAATAAGCTAATGGATATATGAGTGTTGAAAAGAGACACAATATTGTTTTCTAATTTCATGATGTAATGTAAAACATATGTATATATCTAGTACATCCAAGGCTGCTAATCTAATCGGGATTTCAGGACATGATTCTTTGTATCATGCCAAAGTTATGTAATAATGCACTGATTCTGGGAAATGGTGTTCAAGGTGTTACAATAGGTATCAGAGGGAGGTTTAGTACAAACATTAAAATCTAAATTTATAAAAACTCTTATTAGAAAACACAACCCTAAGATATACTTTTTGTATTAGTATAGAATAACATCCAATAATATTGGTAATGTAAATATTATGTGTGTTTTACAAACAATACATCCCTGTCTGGATATGACTAGGTAGAGGAATCTCTAGCATAGTTGTACCTATGAGAAAAAACTCTAACAAAGAGTTTGTTCTTGACCTAGGGTATCCTGATACACGACAAATATCCTTACTACACTATTGGTTATGACACTCCTGAGGGATATACTTAGAATAATTTCATTTTCATTACAAACCGAATTTAAGGATTTTAATATATGATGATAATAAAAAACATTGGTTAATCTTATGGTGTTTTAGAATGAAAATAAGGTGTTACGATATTCAATAATTGATTATGACTCACACTATGATTTCTTGTGTTAGTCAATGTCTTGATTCCAAAGAATTTATAGTAATATTGAACATGATGTACAAGGTGGAACAAAGGTGGAAATGAGCAGAAAAAGGGAATGTTGATAGGTGTAAAAGATATCTTGTTCAGGCCAAATCAGTTTTTCAAAAATATGATCAACAACATATATAATAAGAAACTCATAGACTCCACAATGATGATAAAGTCAGTGCATGATAGGAGCTCTAGCAGTGGAGACCCATGAGAAAAGAAAAATCAATATATATCATGTAGGAAATGTGGAAGGAGACACCTAGGAATGTGTCTCAATGGAACAAAGAAATGAATTATGTGTGTGAAAGAAGGATATAAAGTAAATAATTGACGAGGAAAAATGAAGAGTGTTATAAAATAAATTAAAAATAATCCCAAGAATCCATTTACTGTAATTTGTCTAAAATTCAAGGGACCTAGGAATTACCTGAGTGAATTCCCTATTATATTATATAACATCTTATTCATGGAATAACTGATGTTGAAATAAATGGATTGTGAAATGTTTAAAATTATTTGTTCTCTTTGTTGATGGGATTACATTAGAATAATTTTCCCTTGTACGTGTAACCCTATAGGTTTTTATGTGAAATTGTTATTTGAGGAATAATTATCTTTTATTTTTTTGATATAGTTTTAAAGAAACATTTTGGTTTATATGATCCTTGGATTTGAGGCAATTATAGGTTATTGTTTTTTGGGATGATAATGTGAGGTATGAAATAACATTTGTGGTTAAATTATGTTATGGTTATTTTGAGTAATTTATATCATTATGGGAATGTTATAAAATATAGTTTTTAAAAAAGAATAGTACCCTGACCACGTGACAACCCGTAGCATCAGACAAAGCTGTAGGAATCGAACCCACAACCAGAGTGCGATTGAGATTTATCGCCTACCAGTAGACTACGTGAAGTCCCTAGTTAGTGTGACGAATTTTTTTTAGTTAAATGATTTTATTTATAAACAATAATTTGATTTTGGATCTTATTTATTATAAAATAGATATCATTAGTATAAGAAAATGATTTGGTGATTAGGTGATAAATGATATTTTGGAAGACGTTCGCTCTGTTGGGAACACTATATGAAAAAAATAGAATACTATTGTATTTAATTTGAAGAGAAATAGCGGATTTATATTTATGTTTTTTTTGTGGATTTATAGAGATTTGGATTATTTGTGGAAATAATTAACCAATCATAAAGAATATGATATTAGGTTAATTACTTTTAAGTATGCAGCTTTAAGAGTTGTCGCTATTATTTGGTGATTCAATTTAACGTGGAAGACTCCGTAATAAAATTATTCTATGTTTTGGGCTTCAATATTAGTTTGGATTATATTGAAGGATTTTAAGGACAATTGTGTATTGAATGGTATTTACTGAACTTTTGGTATTGTTGGTTTAATTTTAGAATATAATTTTAATATTTATTTCTCTAAAGGATTATACTTTTTGGGGATCATCTGATCATGTACTAACCATTTTTGTTTTGGATAATCTCTAAAGACAAGGGAAATATATGTTTTTTCCTTTCTGGATCATGTGACTCTATAGAAGTTGATTCTAGCACTTTATGTGTGACCAATTAATCTTGAATACTCATCATTTTGAAAAAAAAAGACGAGTTAGTGGTAGAAATTTAATAAATGATGAAAGTTTAATTAAAAAGTATGTATATATCTATATGTTTTTAGTCAATCTAATAAATAAATTCTTCAACTTTATTAAATGGATCTGAAAACAAAAAAACAATGTCTGTTTACTTTTATTAGTGGGAAACTAATAACCATTTAACTCATCACAAGTTTGTTGTTTTCATGTTGTTAGATTTCCCTTTATCATTTTTCTATCACTCTCCATCAGAACATGACACTTAGTTTATCTTCTATATCTATGTTTTCCTACATGGAATCCCAGTATGGGTTATCTTGGGTGACCTTTGTACTTCTCTTTCTTTATTTTCATGTTATATTTTTATTGACTCTTTTTTCAGACGTGGGACATTAAATGAAGTTCTCAATCCCAATATTACAATATCAATGATGAAATTTACAAAAGGGGGAAGAATTTAACAGCACAAGATTTCACAGTATGTTATTTTCTTTAAAATAATCAATAGTTTGCGCTACACACAAAACCGAGTTCAAGCGCACCACAAATTACCAATCTAGCCATTCAAAAAGTAGTTATGAACAATATTAACTACATATTGAATTTTATATACTTCATATAATTTAAAAATCCATATAATATGTTTCTTAGACATAATATAAGATGAAATTCATTTTTAGATAAAAGTAGTATTTTTTAAAAAAAATGCAATTTTACCACCTTTTAATGGCGAACCACTATTTTAAACCAATATTTGACACATTTATATATTGAATTTAATGAAATTAAATTCTTATTTTGAATCTTGACATAAGAATTTATTTTCGATAAATTTTTTGAACTTTTCTGATAACTTTCATATTTTGATGAATAGTGAAAAATTCTAAATTTGGATTGAAAACAACTTTTTTCATCGAACTAATTTATAGAGATAAATAAAAAATTTGAGTGGTTTGGAATTATAATAACATTAGTTTTTTATAATTTAATTCATGTTTTGTAATTATAAATAATTTAACATTTAAATTTGATATAAACACATGTCAATCTTTTAATAGATTTTACTTTTTAAAAACAAGCAATTTGGTTTTGACAATAGGAAATAATTTTAACTTGTTAATGTTAATTATATTATTTTAATTTTTTAAAATATAATTCATTTTTTTATTTTGAATATCCAAATTATCTTATGATGAATTTTTGGTATTTTTCTAAAAACATTAAATTTTTGTTGAATAGTGAAAAACACAATGTTATTGTTTAAAATAAAATTTTATTTTAAATAATTAGTTGTTTTATATTAATTTACATTAGGTCAAAATAAATACATAATAACTATATATGTTCAATGTGATTCATTAGTGTCATTTTATAATATGTTTAGATATATAAAATTTTATTGAAATTTTTTACCACCTTTTACCCACCTTTTAAGAGTATTTGAAAATTTCATAAAACATAATTTTACTACATGTGTGAGATAAATTTAAAAAAAATTGATAGGCACTGTAACACCCCAGGTAAATAAAGAATATGCCATCTTTATATTTATCCATATTTTTTAATCAAATATTAATATTACTTTAAAGGGGATGCTATGCTCGATGGCGTACCCAACACGCAACAACGAGTTTCTTGGGAATCTTACGTTGCACTCTAATAATAAAATAATATTATTTTAAATGGTAGTTAACATGTAGCCGTTGTATTGGCGGGAATGGATATAAATAACTAAAATATTATTATATATGTTTTTAAATGTTTTTACATTTATCAAATAAAAGATAAAGGCATAAAATACAGAAAAAATTCAATTTTAGGCGTATATGCCCTAGTTTTCACTAAAGGTTCACTTATCTCCTTTTAATGGCGAACTGTCATTAAATATATTTTTGATCACTCTTATAAATTCTATTGGACCAACTATAACTCTTCTTTAGAATCGGGACATCAAAATTTACTTTGTGTAAATTTTTGGTACCTTTCTGATAAAGTTCATTTTTTTAATGAATAGTGTAAAATGTTGTATTTTAATTCAAAACCTCTTTTTAATCTAATTTATTTATATGATTAGATTATCTTTTGAATTGGTTTTAAAGTGAAATTAGAAAATATTTTTACCATTAAATCCAATAGTGGTCGTTGGAATTAATTTCACTTTGAAATCGGACTTAAACTAGTGTCAATCTTTTGATACTTATTGTTTCATAAAAACACGATATTTGCTCTGACAGCGGGAATTAATTATTAAATTAATTAATGTGACTTATATGTTTTGAATTTTTTAAAATAGACTTCATTTTATAATTCGTAATATCAAATATAGCTTAGGGTGAATTTTTGGTAATTTTCTGAAAAACTTCAATTTTTGACGAATAGTGAAACCACTAAGTGGTAATCAAGCAAACTGATTTTTCAGTTAAATAAATGTTTACCGCTAATGTGTATTGAATTTTGAAAATCCGACATACATGGTTGTCATTAAGAAGTAAAATGTGGTTCAATGAGATTAAAATAATTTTTTGGTGAATAGTAACTTATTAAGTTTTTAATCGCAATTAGTGGTAATTAGTGTAGTTTAAGGTATAAATAATGCTTTAATAATATGAAATGACCTAGACACATGTCCCAACCTTATTGGTTGTGTCATGGCCGACCAAGACAAGCCATGGGTCAACTTGGGGACCCCATGGAGACATTTCGGTTGGGAAATGACATAAATAACTTTTTATTTTATGTAAAAGTAAAAATGACACAAACATGATATGTTTAATTAAAACAATTTTTATATGGGGTTATAAAGATCAGATTTTTTATTATAAATAGTAATTGGAAATATAAAAAGTTTTCCTACATCATAGTATTTTTTTTATAATTTTTAGACATTAAATAAATTAAATTATTTATGACATAATAATGATGCAGCGATGACATCATTATTGGACGATTTAAATAAAATGGAAAGATAATGTAAAATCTATGAACTACACATGTCCAAAACCAATTGGATGAGTGGATTTCGAACCCTTATCACCTTATCCACTAATTATATCAATGTGGGACCTTTTAAAACCGAAAAACATTTTCAAATAATGTAATATTTTTTACTTTCCAAAAGTGCCCCTCCTCTCCTCTTATAAAAGCCCCCCACCTCTACCTCATTCCACACACTCCTCAAGCCTTTGGCTCGGCCAACCCCTGCCCATTTACTCTCTCCAAATCCCTCTCCTCATCCTAGAGGATTCCCTTTGGGCATAATCCTTTCAAATGAAGCCTTTAGGATCAAATCAAAAGGAGTTACACTTTTAAAGGTAATTCATTCTCTCTTGTTCATTTGTTTTATTTTGCTTCTCCAACCCTCTAAACTCTTTTTATTTACTTCTTTTGTAACAACACCAGTATCTTCAATATACTTGGATGTTGTTATAATATTTATTCAAGCTACACTCTCACACAACTACATCAAATGGTTAAAGAACATACAGTTTCTGTGGATGGCGAAATTCTGCCTCCCGAAACGATGATTGTTCAATACTCATTTAACACCTTCAAAGGTGGCCATTATGATGTCACTATTTTTATATATGATATATAATAAGTTTATTTTATTTCTTTAAGCATATTTATTTTTTATTTTGGTCATAACTTTATGGTTTCCATTATGGGTAAACACGATATCTTCATTTTAGGAAGTGCGGACTACCGCCCCCTGAAAGTGATTTGATTCGTTAATGCCATACATGGGACGTATAAAGGATGGATTTAATGTTATTAAATATGATGTCATAATGTAATTATTATATACCTCTATATCATTATTATTTATTTCCATTAATTTATGAGATAGAAATGAAAGTAGCGTTCATGCGTACGTACGGCTTACCGTCTCCATGAACGGTGCATTCCATTTCTTATCCCCAAATGTAATGTACTTTTAAAAGTAAATGTATATAATGGATATATATAATTAATGATATATCTAAATTATGAATATAATTCTGGAATTAAAATATACATACATCTCATTTAGTTTTAATTCCATTAATATGACAAAAAAATGAAAGTAGCGTTCATGCGTACGTACGGCTTACCGTCTCCATGAACGGTGCATTTCATTTCTTACCTATAAATGATTATGTAATATTATAAATACATGTATATGCTGGATATATATGATACATATTATATCCAAATCGGGAATTTCATTCTGGATATAAAGAACCTTTGACCACACGAACAACATGTAATTGTAAGAAGTCCACTTTCGACTAAAGAACCAAATATTGACAAAACAAACATTATTAACTTAAATGGTTACATAATGTTTATAACATGGAAATAAGTGATATAAAAGGAATAATGAACTTTAAAAAGGTTCTTAATCAAGTATAAATTAACCCAAGTTTATTATTCAGGACGTTAAAGAATGATCGAGTCAAGTCGGACCCGAGGTAAGGGACTTCGTCTCAATCTCCTTTCATTGAGGCATATTTAATTTTATACACAACTTTCTTTTATACGGTGTATAAAACCCTTTGAATTTTAATTTTATAAAAAAGGAATTTTTTTTATGAAGCGTTTTACTAAACGACAAAAAGGAATGTTTTTTTAACATACGTGGTGACAACGACCTTTTTCCGGCACCGCGAGTATTATATGGTCTTTGGCTTTCTCAACAAATCGTAATGTTTTTAGAATAAAATAAATACCATATACTCTTTTATGTATTTTGGTATTGAAAATGGTTTTGAAAAAGGATTCTATTATGTCAATATATTTATGATATATTGTGATTGAAATGTGGAAATGTTATCATTCCTTTATATTGATTTTATGTTTTATGATTTCATCTTGGTACTTGGAAATTTTAACGGGTGGTTACGTTATAAACCATATGACGGGTGGTGCCGTGAATACCAGGACGAGTGGTTACGTTATAACCTCCAATGCATTGGGTATGGAAGTCGGCAGTATGGCTATTCCATTATGTATGTATGGAAACTGGCCGTATGGCTATTCCATTAAGTGATATGTGTGGAAGTAGACCGTACGGTTATTCCACTTAAGTATGTTTATGTCCCAAGTTACCTTTATATATGTTATGTGTTCTTTATATGGGTTTTATGGTAATACTTTGGTTACAAAAAAGGTAAGTAATGATACTTTATTCAGTTAAGAGTTTTTACTACTTCATGAAGGTGAAGGTATTACTTTGATAGAGTATACATGGTTTACTTGATTTTGAAAAACTAACAGTTTTCATTCTTTGTGTATCCCTTACTGAGATTTTTATGCCCACCCCAAGTTTTTTTGAAATGTTTTTCACAGGACTTAATGTGGAATAAGGTCATGGATGGGATCAAGGGAATGTCATGCTATATAAAACATGGAACTAGACATGTTTCTTTCAAGAGTTTTTTATTATTATGGAAACTTAGTATAAGTGACTACTTTTTAATCTTTTGAGATGTAATAGTTATGTTCTAATTCTCTAAAACTCTAAACCTGAAAAGATCCTAAACTTGAATTATTCATTTAATTCAATATTAAGTAAGGTTTAAGGCCAGGGCCTTATAGTTGGTATTAGAGGTCTATTTAGACAACTTTAGGGATTATGAGTTTTTGTGAGGAACATGATCAGTCCCTATAACTATTATTTCAGTTAAATCCTTGTTTTAAAACTTTTTTTTTCAGGTAAAGTAATGTCGGTTACGAATGGAAGGAGGAGGATCTCAAACGACATTCCTATCTCTTCCTGGTGACATGCTTGCAATAATTATTGCAAAGTCATCTTCGGATGATTGTGAAACTTTTTCTAGCATACAAATCACTTGCAAGCATTTGTTTGAGATATAAAACTCATCCGCTATACCTCGTTATCATCGTGGATCATGGGTTGTTTTTAGAAAAATATTATTTTCACAATATTCTCATGTTTTCAAGAGAGGTAAATATTATCAAGGTATTTTCAAATATTTTACCTTATCACAAGAATTTGAAGCATATTATGATTTTCAAAATGGTGCTGAGGAAGGATACACTTGCGTAACCTATTTATATTTTCTTTTAAAATATAGTCTCACATCACATAGTTATGGTATTTTAAAAGGACCAATAATAGAAAGTTTCAACTCAATTTCAGTCCGACAATTTTTTAGAAATCATGTTTTATCAGATGTTTTGGAATCATACGTCATACATGATTATTTTCCAAAACTGATTTTCTGTGAACACCCATATCACCCATGTTGTACGAGGTGTATTTGGATGGAGGAAGCAAATGATTTTGAAGGATCTCTAAATCATTGTTGTAATTCATGGGACTTCTACCTACGTGAACAAGATGACGATGAAACCGAGTGGATGCCATGATCAAGGTATGCTATTATGAGTTTGTGTAAGAAACCTAGAAAGAGTTGAAAGTCAACATGATAAGTGATTATGTTTCCTTATGAATAATTTCTTCAATAAAAAGTAACTTGAAACAAAAATGTTGTCTATTAACTTTTCCTACTGGGGAATCAAATGCCGTTTAACCCATCACAAGTTTGTGATTTTATTATTGTTAACTTTCTCCTAAACATGTTTTCTATCACTCTCCATCAGAACATGACCCTATGTTTTCTCCTCCATGTCCATATTTTTCATACTTGGAATCCTAGTATGGGTTAACTCGGGTGACCTTTGTAATTATCTTTCTTTATTTTAAAGTGTTTGTTTTACCGACTTTTGTTCCGATGTGGGACTTTCAAGGATGTTTCCAAGCCCAATTTTAAAATTGCGAGGACGCAATTCCCAAAAGGGGGGAAGGATGTAACACCCCAGGTAAATAAAGAATATTCCATCTTTATATTTATCCATATTTGTGAATCAAATATTAATATTACTTTAAAGGGGATGCTATGCTCGATGGCGTACCCAACACGCAACAACGAGTTTCTTGGGAATCTTACGTTGCACTCTAATAATAAAATAATATTATTTTAAATGGTAGTTTACATGTAGCCGTTGTATTGGCGGGAATGGATATAAATAACTAAAATATGATTATATATGTTTTTAAATGTTTTTACATTTATCCAATAAAAGATAAAGGCTTAAAATACAGAAAAAATTCAATTTTAGGCGTATATGCCCTAGTTTTCACTAAAGGTTCACTTATCTCCTTTTGATGGCGAACTGTCATTAAATATAGTTTTGAAAACTCTTATAAATTCTATTGGACCAAATATAACTCTTCTTTAGAATCGGGACATCAAAATTTACTTTGTGTAAATTTTTGGTACCTTTCTGATAAAGTTCATTTTTTTAATGTATAGTGTAAAATGTTGTATTTTAATTCAAAACATCTTTTTAATCTAATTTATTTATATGATTAGATTATATTCTTAATTGCTTTTAAAGTGAAATTAGAAAATATTTTTACCATTAAATCCAATAGTGGTCGTTGGAATTAATTTCACTTTGAAATCGGACTTAAACTAGTGTCAATCTTTTGATACTTATTGTTTCATAAAAACACGCTATTTGCTCTGACAGCGGGAATTAATTATTAAATTAATTAATGTGACTTATATGTTTTGAATTTTGTAAAATAGACTTCATTTTTGAATTCGTAATATCAAATATATATTAGGGTGAATTTTTGGAAATTTTCAGAAAAACTTCAATTTTTGATGAATAGTGAAACCACTAAGTGGTAATCAAGCAAACTGATTTTTCAGTTAAATGAAAGTTTACCGCTAATGTGTATAGAATTTTGAAAATCCGACATACATGGTTGTCATTAATAATTAAAATGTGGTTCAATGAGATTAAAATAATTTTTTGGTGAATAGTAACTTATTATGTTTTTAATCGCGATTAATGGTAATTAGTGTAGTTTAAGGTATAAATAATGCTTAAAAAATATGAAATGACCTAGAAACATGTCCCAACCTTATTGGTTGTGTCAAGGCCGACCAAGAAAAGCCATGGGTCATCTTGGGGACCCCATGGAGACATTTTGGTTGGGAAATGACATAAATAACTTTTTATTTAATGTAAAAGTAAAAATGACACAAACATGATATGTTTAACTAAAACAATTTTTATATGGGGTTATAAAGATCCGAATTTTGATTATAAATAGTCATTGGAAAGATAAAACGATTTCCTACATCATAGTATTTTTTTTATAATTTTTAGACATTAAATAAATTAAATTATTTATGACATAATAATGATGCAGCGATGACATCATTATTGGACGATTTAAATAAAATGGAAAGATAATGTAAAATCTATGAACTAAACATGTCCAAAACCAATTGGATGAGTGGATTTCTAACCCTTATCACCTTATCCACGAATTATATCAATGTGGGACCTTTTAAAACCGATAAACATTTTAAAATAAAGTAATATTTCTTACTTTCCAAAAGTGCCCCTCCTCTCCTCTTATAAAAGGCCCCCACATCTACCTCATTCCACACACTCCTCAAGCCTTTGGCTCGGCCAACCCCCACCCATTTACTCTCTCCACATCCCTCTCCTCATCCTAGAGGATTCATTTTGGGCAGAATCCTTTCAAAGGAAGCCTTTAGGCTCAAATCAAAAGGAGTTACACTTTTAAAGGTAATTCATTCTCTCTTGTTCATTTGTTTTATTTTTCTTCTCCAACCCTCTAAACACTTTTTATTTACTTCATTTGTAACAAAACCAGTATCTTCAATACACTAAGATGTTGTTATAATATTTATTCAAGCTACACTCTTACACAACTACATCAAATGGTTAAAGAACATACAGTTTCTGTGGATGGAGAAATTCTGCCTCCCGAAACGATGATTGTTCAATACTCATTTAACACCTTCAAAGGTGGCCATTATGATGTCACTATTTTTATATATGATATATAATATGTTTATTTTTTTCTTTAAGCTTCTGTATTTTTTATTTGGTCATAACTTTATGGTTTCCATTATGGGTAAACACGATATCTTCATTTTAGGAAGTGCGGACTACCGCCCCCTGAAAGTGATTTGATTCGTTAATGCCATACGTGGGACGTATAAAGGATGGATTTAATGTTATTAAATATGATGTCATACTGTAATTATTATATACCTCTATATAATTATTATTTCTTTCCATTAATGTATGTGATAGAAATTAAAGTAGCGTTCATGCGTACGTACGGCTTACCGTCTCCATGAACGGTGCATTCCATTTCTTATCCCCAAACGTAATGTACTATTAAAAGTACATGTATATAATGGATATATATAATTAATGATATATCTAAATTATGAATATAATTCTGGAATTAAAATATACATACCTCTCATTTAGTTTTAATTCCATTAATATGACAAAGAAATGAAAGTAGCGTTCATGCGTACGTACGGCTTACCATCTCCATGAACGGTGCATTTCATTTCTTACCTATAAATGATTATGTAATATTATAAATACATGTATATGCTGGATATATATGATACATATTATATCCAAATCGGGAATTTCATTCTGGATATAAAGAACCTTTGACCACACGAACAACATGTAATTGTAAGAAGTCCACTATCGACTTAAGAACCAAATATTGACAAAACAAACATTATTAACTTAAATGGTTACATTATGTTTATAACATGGAAATAAGTGATATAAAAGGAATAATGAACTTTATAAAGGTTCTTAATCAAGTATAAATTAACTCAAGTTTATTATTCAGGACGTTAAAGAACGATCGAGTCAAGTCGGACCCGAGGTAAGGGACTTTGTCTCAATCTCCTTTCTTTGAGGCATATTTCATTTTATACACAACTTTCTTTTATACGGTGTATAAAACCCTTTGAATTCTACTTTTATACAAAAGGAATCTTTTTCTACGAAGCGTTTTACTAAACGAAAAAAAGGAATGTTTATTTAACGTACGCGGTGAAACCGACCTTTTTCCGGCACCGCGAGTATTATATTGTCTTTGGCATTCTCAACAAGCCGTAATGTTTTTAGAATAAAATAAATACCATATACTCTTTTATGTATTTTGGTATTGAAAATGGTTTTGAAAAAGGATTCTATTATGTCAATATATTTATGATATATTGTGATTGAAATGTGGAAATTTTATCATTCTTTTATATTGGTTTTATGTTTTATGATTTCATATTGGTACTTGGAAATTTTAACGGGTGGCTACGATATAAACCATATGACGGGTGGTGCCGTGAATACCAGGACGGGTGGTTACGTTATAACCTCCAATGCATTGGGTATGGAATTCGGCCGTATGTCTATTCCATTAAGTATGTATGGAAACTGGCCGTATGGCTATTCCATTAAGTGATATGTGTGGAAGTCGACCGTACGGTTATTCCACTTAAGTATGTTTATGTCCCAAGTTACCTTTATATATGTTATGTGTTCTTTATATGGGTTTTATGGTAATAAATTGGTTACAAAAAAGGTAAGTAATGATACATTATTCAGTGAAGAGTTTTTACTACTTCATGAAGGTGAAGGTATTACTTTGATAGAGTACACATGGTTTACTTGATTTTGAAAACCTAACAGTTTTCATTCTTTGTGTATCCCTTACTGAGCTTTTTATGCTCACCCCAAGTTTTTTTGAAATGTTTTTCACAGGACTTAATATGGAATAAGGTCAAGGATGGGATCAAGGGAATGTCATGCTATATAAAACATGGAACTAGACATGATTCTTTCAAGGGTTTTTTTATTATGGAAACTTAGTATAAGTGACTACTTTGTAATCTTTTGAGATGAAATAGTTATGTTCTAATTCTCTAAAACTCTAAACCTGAAAAGATCCTCAACGTGAATTATTCATTTAATTCAATATTATGTAAGGTTTAAGGCCGGGGCCTTATAGGCACTGTTAATATAATTATGTGAAATTAAGTTATAGAAGTTGAAAAGATTTTTCGGTGAATAGTAACTTTTGACTTGTTTTCCATGGTTAAAAGAAAATAGGGTAATTAATGGTAAAAATGGTATTATAATTATCCAAACACATGTATGAATTCTATTTTATAAGTGTAATTCGACCAAATAAAACCTTAGGAATAAAATATTATCCTTTTGGTCCACTTGGATTAGATAGGGACATTTATTATTATTTTATTTAATGAAGTGTTGAAAGTGTTAAATTCCCAGTTTAATAACTAATAAATTTTTAATATAGGGTTACACATAAGATAAATTAGACTATATATATTCATTATAAATATAAAAATATTTCCTACATACTGATATTCTATTTATAATTTTTATACAGTAAAAAATATTATTTATTTATGACACAATGATGATGCTACAATTATCTTATTAATGAAAGATTGCAATAATTGATATTGTAATATCCCAATAAATGTAATTTTAGATTTTTGATGAATTAAACATATTTTATAGGTTAATATGAAATGTTAGGTTTGATAAAATATTTTTTTCCAAAGTAATCATGTTGTTATGATATTCACGAAAACCAAATACTAAATATTGTCAAAATTGACAAAATTGAGTTAAAAATTACTATATTAATAATTGATATAATATTTCTAAAAATATAAGTTATTAAAAAGGACTATTATAATGATATATATATTAATAATGAACCATTTGAGGTTTTCTTGTATTTTTATAGTATTTTTATTAACCATATAATATAAAAATAAAAAGAGACATAGTATTTATCAAACTATTTAATTAAGAGTTTAATCTATAAGATCAGGTTAATAGGGTTACCAAAACCGGTCTAAAACCTATAGTTTGAGAGGTTTCTGAACCATCCTCACATTATCCTAGAAGTAAATTATTTTGGTTCCATTAGAAACCGAAAATGATTTTATTATAAAATAATATTTCAGGATTCTCCTAAAGTGACCCTCACATCTCTTATAAATGGGTACTTCTCCTTCTCTTAATTTTCCACCTCCAAAGGGATTTTCCTCATACAACCCCTACACAAATTTACTCCCAACTTCCCTCACATCAACATAGAGTCCTTATATTTTTTGTAATGTCAACCCAAAGAGCCCTTTTGATCAACTCAAAAGCAAAAAACATAAGAAGAGGTAATAATTTCACCACCCTCTTTCAAGTTCTTTTCTTCTTCCACTTCCATTTTAATTGTTGAATACATACCAAAATAATAACTTTAGTACCTCCTACATACTGTGATTTCATTATGATAATGGTACAACTATATTCGTTATTCAATCCTTCCTATAAATGACAATGTAACTATATGTGCATACGTACGACTTACTGTCTCCCCATCATGGTATTGTTTTTATTCAAAAACATCATTATTTTTATGGGTATAATAATGAGTATAACTGATGTAAATAAAAAATATAACATGTTAATGATTATTTATAATTGGTATACCATCCAATTACATTCGATTTTACCATCAATATAATGATATTGTCTCTCGTACATATGTATGAATTACAGTCTCCACGAACGCGGTGATATTCATTCGCCATCCAAATAATTAAATAATAAATTCCATTTTATGATTAAAAATAATTTTTATGGACTTAAGAGCATTATAGATATGAATAAAATACGTCCTATACATAAAAACATGAATTACGTAACAAAAAATATAATGGAAAACGAACCAGTTAAGAACCAAAACAATGATAATACTAAAATATAATTAACAAAGTATGATTATAAGATCAATTATGATATCCTATTTTTTTATTTGGTGCTTTCATAATTTAATAACATTATTTAAACCATTATATAGTTGTTTAACCAACTCTATACTAAGGAAAATTACACGGTAAGGGGTGTTCATCTCACATCTTATTCCCATGAGATCACCCTATATTTCCGTTATTTTATTTTGTGTGGTGTATGTATAGAACATGATTATATTATTTGTGTAATATACATTATTATGTTGGTATTTACATCTTAATTTTATTATACTTATTTCAAGGGGTGAATGTTTTGTATGTTATCAAATCGGTAAGGGAATATCAAATTTCAATTTCCACTCATTAGGTTTTACGCAAACTTCATTGATCACTTTACTCCAAGATTATGTGTCAAATCACTATTTATATACTTTTTTATTAATTTACACTCCACTTTCTGTGGATATACTTTTAATAAAAATAATCACTCCATTGATAAATTCTATTGTCATCAATATAAACATGATAAGAGTAACTTTAACTCAGTTTCTATTGATTTAGCTAAACATCAAAGTCATTACAGTTGTTTTTTAAAGAATATATGTGAATGTAATCTGATTGATTTAAAATTAATTACTAATTATATTTAGTGTCATTATATTTGTCCCTCATGATTATTTCATTGATTTTTACATAATCTAAGGTTACAGTCTTTATAAGGTATTTCATCTTAATTTACATTCCTTTGAGACCTCTTTGTCATTAGACAACAATTCAAATTTTTATGTTGTATATGTTGTCTTTGAAATAATATATCACGAATACCTATATTCTCATGATATTATATTGGTTTTATTGATGTTATTCCTCATTTACATGTATTCCAGTGTCTCTAATTGGGTTAAGAACTCTTTAACTAAAATATTTTTTTAAATGTTTTAAAAATTTATTCTTATAAATCATTCTCATTAATGCCCATGTTTTGAAGATAACTTTAAAGATTTATTTATATAGAAATTAATGTTTTAAAATTGTAATTTATTTTAATTGTTTCAAAGTGGTATGGGACACATTCATTAAAAAATTTATTTTAAATAGATTCTTGATAAATACTGATAATTTTAAATGTTTTAAAAAATGGTATATTTTCCACAAATATTTTTACTATAATTTTTAGGTAGGTCAACATCCTTTATGGGATCTTAATCTTGATCAAGAATGATTTAATATAATTCAAATATTCAAAACTATATATAATGTTTTTTGATATGTTTGACCGTGGATGTTTTATTTTAATACTATTCAATATTTATGGATAAATTATTGACATTTCGTATTCTAGTTTTAATAAAATGTTTATGCTATGTTTATACCATTTCATATGAGGAATGAATTGGACTTATTAAGTGACCTATAGAGCTTTCTAAAGCTCCTTGATGCATCAGTGGGTGTGATGATACAAACAAGTGTCTTGGAAAAAGGCCTTGGAAAAATCTTATTTGTAGTCTTGGAATGAGACCTTTATTATGTGTTTATGATGTCCGGTCTTATGCATTCCATCATTATGAAATTTTCTATTGATATTACATGTGATTATTCGACTAGTTAAATAAAAATTTGAATAAGTATATGGAATTATTTGACTTATCTTTTCTATATTATGCTGATGTTTATGTTTAAAAGAATTGTGTTCTAGTCTTATATATTTACTTAAATGTGTATTCTTATTTATGATAGTTTCTGATATATTGTTATCCTTACTGAGCATTGAAGCACACCCCTTTAATATGATTTATTTATTAAAGTATGTGAATAAGTATATTGAGATTAACTAATATGAATATGATAAGGGATATATGAGTGTTCAAAGGGGTCAAAATGTTGTTTTGTTTTCCTAATGTTATGGAAAACATATTTTTGAATCTCATACTTACAAGTCTTCTAAACTGATCATTCTTTTGGGATATGATTCGTTTTATCATACCAATGTTGTGTAATAATGCACTGATTCTGAGAAACTGGGGTCGAGGCATTATACTTATCATAGATAATCATGGATGATCATTCATCAAAAATCATCTACCACCCTTTTGCTTTCATAGGGTGGTATTATATTGACTAGTCATAATAATTAGTCAGCTCCAAAAATCATCTACTGTTTAGTTTCAAATAATTATCTGTTAATATACAATTTAAAATATTATTATCAGTATACATATCACACATTTGTACATAAATAATGTTCCTTCATTTTTTAGTGAAATAATTACTAAAACTAACTACAATTAAAGGGTATAATAATTTTGTTCATGAAAAATTAATTTTCATGAGCCATAATTTATCACCATATCTTTTTATATGAGAATTAAACATTATCACTTCATTAATACATCTATATTTATTACCAAACCTTCTCCAATATTTTTTAATTTTTTTGTAGGTGCACTACCTTTTCATGTTTTCATTTAATTTTTCCTATTAATCATAAGATTAAAAAAACAAGACTCATTCTGATTTAATTTTATGAGTGATTGAAAAAAAATCCTCAGAACGTTTTATCAAAATATGAATAATATCCATCCAATATAAGAAAAAATCATATTTAATCCATAGTGGTCAGATTGGGAAAATGATAAATAATAGAGATCATTTTTGGATCTATAGATATACCATATTTTTAGATAAAATGATGTAAAAATGAAATTTTTTCATTGAAAGTATTTTTAATTTGTAAAATTTTGATATAGTTAAACCCTTTTAGGGTCATCAGTATAATTCTTATATGATCTTGACTATATTTACTTCTCTTTGAGTATATAATTATATCATATATAAATACATCCAAAACATATCAATGTAAATTATAATGACTATATTCCATAAATATATGAAGATATTGATGGAATAGGTAAGACAAAACAAGATCACTATATATTCATAGAATTCATTCCTCATAAAGAATATCATCTTGAGTATATACTCCTCTTTACCGTATATTTACAACATCCACAACAATGGTAAATCTTGAAAAATTATTATTCTTGACATAGTTGAAAAAATAATTTATCAATATAAGGTACATGATACATGTTCTTGATTGTGATCTTATTTAGTTACTGATAATAAATTCAATGTCACATTTATCTATCTATCTTTTTTATAGAAATAATTGTTGCACACCATGGTCATTATCATGGATGAATGAATCCCTTGTCAAGAATCTTCTAGAATTTCTTCTTTAATTCCAGTAAATAAATCAGCTCCATTATATAGGGAGTATTTTGAAATGTAATAAAAATTTGTATGATTTATATTGAACACTAAACAACATGACATGGTAGAAGACTATGAAAATATTCTTGAAATGCATCAGAAAAATCATTCAGAAAGTATTTATCATAAATTTTAATTTTATCTCTAACCATATGACATGGAAATTGTTTTTAAAGTGAATCATGACCCAAAAAATGGTTTCAATTTCTATTAGATGTCTATATTCATTGTCAGAACAATAAAGGATCATATGTCAGATTAGAATGTAAAACCTGACCTTCATTCCTTAATAATTAATATTGTATTTATATAATTAAATCAATTATATATATATGATAATATCTAATTCAACCATAGGTTGAATTAATATATTTACTGGTAGAAAATTTCCACCAACATTATTCGAAGAAAATTTGTAGACATGATATCTAATCATCATACCATTGCATGTTTTCTCTGCTAATTGAACATCTAATCATTGAGGATATTTATTAAAATTAATATATATATGAATATTTAATTATATATGGGAATTCATATAACCGAGATCAAATAAGATACTTTAACATTTGATCATTCATATCACCCCAAACATCACCATTTTATTTTCAACACTACAATATAACCAAAATGATTACTATGACCATCAAGAATCACTAATCAGTGTGATAAATCATGAAATATAATACCAAGGGAATCTAAGTCCTAAAACCATTTTTAATATATGAAGCATTAGGTTTAAACAAGTCCATTAATGGTCATAAACTATTTTAATCCTCTATTATTATTTATAATGTGTATAGAAATTTCCAAAACACATATCTAATCAGGGTAAAACAAGGTGTACAATATGGCAATTTTCAATGTTATTATCCATATGAGCAATTATTCTTGATTCAAATCCACTTTTAGTATCCAAATAGGGATGCCATTTCTTAGAAACCACCCACTCTAGCATTCACCAAAATTCATCAATATTTCTCTGCACATAGACTTATCATTACGGTTGTCAATATGTTTTTCTCATTATTGTTTCCTAATATTATGTATACCATTCTCTAATACTATAAGGCCCCAGCCTTAAACCTTACTTAATATTGAATTAAATGAATAATTCACATTGAGGATCTTTTCAGTTTTAGAGTTTTAGAGAATTAGGACATAACTATTACATCTCAAAAGATTACAAAGTAGAAACTTCTACTAAGTTTCCATAAAATAAAAACTCTTAAAAAGAAACATGTATAGTTCCATGTTTTAGGTTGCATGAATTTCCCTTGATCCCATCCTTGACCCTATTCCACGTTAAGTCCTCTGAAAAACATTTCAAAAACCTGGGATGAGCATAAAAAAGCTCAATAAGGGATACAAAAAGAATGAAAACTGTTAGTTTTTCATAACAACAAGTAAACCATGTATACTTTATCAAAGTAATACTTTTCACCATTTTGATGTAGTAAAAACTCTTCACTGAATAAAAGTTCATTACTTACCCTTCTGTAACCAAAATATTACCATAAAACCCATATAAAGATCACATAACATATGAAGGTAACTTGGGACAGAAACATACACAAGTGGAATAACCATACGTTCGACTTCCAAACATAATTAATGGAATAGCCATACAGCCGACTTCCACACATACTTAATGGAATAGCCATACGGACAACTTCCATACCCAATGCATTGGAGGTTATAACGTAACAACCCATCCTGGTATTCATGACACCACCTGTCATATGGTTTATCATGTAACCACCCTTCAAATGTCCAAGTACCATTATAAAATTATAACACATAAAACCAATATAAATAAATGATAACATTTCTACATTTCAATCGCAATATATCATTTAAATATATTTACATAGTAGAATCCTTTATCAAAACCATTTTCAATACCAAAATACATAAAAGAGTATATGGAATTTATTTTATTTTAAAAACATTACGACTTGTTGAGGAAGCCAAAGATCAAACAGTACTCGCGGCAGTGGAAAAGGTCGTTGTCACCGCGTACGTTAAAAGAAACATTCATTTTTGTCGTTTAATAAAACGCTTTGTAGAAGAAGATTTCTTTTGTATAAAAGTAAAAGTAAATGGGTTTTATACACCGTATAAATGAAAGTTGTGTATAAAACGAAATATTCCTCAATGAAAGGAGATTGAGATGAATTCCCTTACAAAGACGGTATCCTTGGATTAAGGATAAATCAATTACATAACTATATGTGACAAACGAATACTCCAAATATAAGTGGATATTATGTGTAAAACAATTAGATGTTATTCACACATATTCATAGAACGACATATTCAAGGAGTACAAGCTTATCCCAAAGAATCAAAATTTGGTTAAGAAGTTCCTTTGCAAAAATTTGACGGCCAAACGGTGTCACTAGAAATTCAGAAAATGAATTGATGAGAGATAAAAATGGTATCTAATCACTTGGAAATAAAATTTAAATCAATAAGGATATATAAGAACATATCCCAACAAAATATTATGTGAATTAAAAGACATAACAAAAGAATTATTTTACAAAAAGTGGAGGGTGAATGGTACCCTTACCGACATGGGTATCTTTCGAGACATGCACCCCGGGAAAGAAGGACAATAAAACATTGATTTAAATAATCATAAATGAAATTATATTACACAATGAGTAAAATAATTGTCATTACATACACCACTCAAAGGAAATTGTGGAAAATTTAGCATAAATATCACAGGAATAATAGTGAGATGAAAAATCCCTTACGAAAACTCGGCAGCCTAACGGCGCCACATAAAACATACAAAAATGGATTGATGAGATCAAATAGGGTCTCTCATCATATTAACATAAAGTCTACAGAAAGAGGAATATAAAATAAAATCCCCCAACATAACAAAGAGGAGCTTTAAAGAATTGACATAAAGGAGAGTACTTAAAAAGAAAGAGAGAGGTTAGATCTCTTACGAAAATTCGGCAGCCTAACAGCCCCACTCAAAACATACAAAATGGATTGATGAGAGAGAATAGGGTATCTCATCATATGAACATAAAAATTACAATAATAGTAATATAAAAGAACATCCCAATAAAAATAAAGATGAGCTTTAGAAGGAATGACATAAAAGAGTGCACTTAAAAAGAAATAGAGGAGTAAGATCCCTTACCTCGTGTCCGACATGACTCGATCGTTCTTTAATCAACTAAATAATTAAATTTTGTCAATTTATAATTGATTAAGGACTTCATTTAAATATTATTATTCAGTTCATATCACATATTATAATGTTATAATAATTTGTTAATAAAGTGAGTTCGTATCAGACGTTTTTGTCGATGTTCAGTACATGAGTAAAAATTGACATTGTTGTAAAAGAATTTTCCATGTAGTTATAGGTACATCATATCCACAATAGTATTTATGTTTTAAATATCATATATATACAGTATATATTTGTATTATACTATTCCATAGAATTTGGAGATAAAAAAAAATTAAAAGCACCGTTCATGGAGACGGTAGGCCGTACATACGCATGAACGCTACATTCATTTTTTTGCCATATTAATGGAATTAAAACAAAAGGAGATATATGTATATATTATAATTACAGAATGATACCAATAATTTAGATTTAACATATTACATATATATCCATTATATATATGTACATATAATAGTACATAACATTTGGAGATAAGAAATGAAATGTACCGTTCATGGAGACGGTATGACGTACGTACGCATGAACGCTACTTCCATTTCTATTTCATATTTAATGGAATTAAAACATAATGATAAATAATAGTATTTTAATACCATAATGGTATCATATATAATATCATTAAATATATCCTTTATACGTACCACATATGGTATTAACGATTCAAATCACTTTGAGGGGGCGGTAGTCCGCATTTCCTTAAATGAAGATATCGCGTTTACCCATAATGGAAACCATAAAGGTATGCCATAAATGAAAAATACAGAAGCTTAAGTAAAAAATAAACATATTATATATCATATATAAATATAGTGTCATCTTAATGGCCACCTTTGAAGGTGTTAGAAGAATGTTGAACAATCATTGTTTCGTGAGGCTGAAATTCGCCATCCACAGAAACAGTATGTTCTTTAACCATTAGACGAAGGTGTGTGTAAGTGTAGCTCAAATAATTCTTATAAAAACATCCTAGTATATTGAAGATACTAGATTTGTTACAAAAGAACGGAATAAAAAGTGTTTAGGGGGTTGGAGAAGCATAAAAAAAACAAAAGGACACAAGTGAAAACATTACCTTAAAATCGGGTAACTCCCTTTGGTTTGAGATCAAAAGATTCCTTGGGAAGACTTCTGCCCAAATTGAGGATTCAAGGAGTTAGATAGGGATTTGTAGAGACAACATGGTCAGGGGTTGGCCGAGCCAAAGGCTTTGGAAGTGTGGGTAAGGAGGTAGAGGTGGGGGCCTTTTATAAGAGGAGAGGAGGGGCACTCTTGGAAAGTAAGGAAATGTTACTTTATTTTAGAATGAGTTTCACATTTTAATGGTCCCACATTGATGTGTTTCGAGTATAAGGTGATAATGGATAGAAATCCACCCATCCAATAGGTTTTGGATATGTGTAGGTCTTAGATTTTACATTATCTTTCCATTTTATTTAAATCGTCAAATAATGAGGCCATCGCTGCATCATCATGATGTCATAAATAATTTAATATATTTAATGACTAAAAATTATAAAAAAATACTACGATGTAGGAAATATTTTTAGATTTAAAATTAAAATTTATATTCCAAACGATCATTTATGTAGACAAAATAAAAAATATTTTATTTAGGTGATACATTCTTTGTTACATTTAACATTCTTTAAAAATAAAAAGATAAAAAGTCACTTTCTCACAAAAAGTGATTCCATGGGGCCCCCAAGTTTAGCGCAAGGCATCCCATGGTCGTCCATGAGACAACCAGTAGCCTTAGGACACATTTTGTGGTCATTTTGTATTATTATGATGTTATCTTATTATCTTTAACTACCTGATTACTCATTAATCAAGATAATTAAAGATAATTACCGTCGTTACTATTCATAATGTCCAAAAACAAAAGAGACTTAATTAAATAATTTGGACCTAATGATTACAAATATGTAATTTATTTTACCAAATTAAAAATACATAAATTTCAATAATTAATTTAAAAAAACTTCCTGTTGTCAAAACAAATAGCGGGTTTTTAAGAAACAATATTTATGAAAAGTTTGGCACTTGTTTATGCATAATTCCAAAGTTAAATTAATCCCAATGACCATCATTGAATTACATGGTAAAAATATATTATAATTACACTTTAAAACAAATTAAAAAGATAATATAACCATATAATTAAATTATATGAAAAAGCAGTTTTGATGTAAAATGCAGTATTTTTCAATATTCATTGAAAAATGAACATTGTTACAAAAATACCAAAAATTAACCCAAGGTAAATTTCTATGTCCCAATAATAAATAATATGTCTATTTTGAAAAATAGAGCTTATGAAAATGTCAAAAAGTGTATTTAAAAGGGTTTCTCCAACAAAAGGTGGCTAATCAACCTTTTAAAGATTATTAGAATGTTTACGCTTAAAAACTGGATTCATTTGAATTTTTAATCCTCTAACATTTATTGTAAAGAGTAAAAATATTTTACAAACATATATAATCATTTTGTAGTTAGTTCTGTTGATTCCCGCCATTAAAACGTCTAGGCGTTAATTACCATTTAAAATAATATTATTTTATTATTAGAGTGCAACGTAAGATTCCCAAGAAACTCGTTGTTGTGTATTGGGTACGCCATCAAGCATAGCATCCCCTTTAAAGTAATATTAATATTTTCTTCACAAATATGGATAAATATAAAGATTTCATATTCTTTATTTACCTGGGGTGTTACATCCTTCCCCCAATTTGGGAATTGCATCCTCGCAATTTTAAAATTGGGCTTGGAAACATCCTTGAAAGTCCCACATCGGAATAAGAGTCAGTAAAACAAACACTTTAAAATAAAAAAAGATAAGTACAAAGGTCACCCGAGTTAACCCATACTAGGATTCCAAGTATGAAAATATAGACATGGAGGAAAAAAACAAAGGGTCATGTTCTGATGGAGAGTGATAGTAAACATGTCTAGGAGAATGTTAACCATAAGAAAATCACAAACTTGTGATGAGTTATACGGTATTCGATTCCCCAATAGTAAAATTTAATAGACAACATTTTTGTTTTAACTTACTTTTTATTGAGGAATTTATTCATAAGGAAACATAATCACTTATCATGTTGACTTTCAACTTTTACTAGATTTCTTACACGAACTCATATTTTCTTCAAAAGACGAGTATTTAAGAAGACTTGTTCACATTAAGGGTACTATAATAAACTTATAGAAAATCACCTAATCCATAGAAGAGAACTATATATTTCCCATGTCTTTAGACAAAATCCAAAACCAAAACCAAAAATGTTAGTACAAGATCAGATAATCTAGAAAAGGATAACCCTTTATAAAAAGAAAATATATTCTTAATCTCCAAAATTTGTCCAAAAAAACCCAAATTTAAACGAGGACCATTACATAAACAATTTGTCCATAAAATTATTCAAAGAAAACCAATCTATGATTGAAACAAAAATATTTGAAAGATTTAGTCACATAGTCTTCCATGTTAAATCATAACATTTATCTCCAAACAGCATCAGTTGCTCCTAAAGTCTCGTATTGAAAAGTAATTAACCTAATCACATTTCCTCCATGATAGGTTAATCATTTTCATAAATAACCCAAAATCAACTTACTCTTAATTCATAAAATCATCTAACTAAAAAGAATAAGTCAAACTAACCAGGGACTTCACGTAGTCCAGTGGTAGGCGATAAACACCAGTCGCACTTTGGTTGTGGGTTCGATTCCCGTATCTTTGTCCGACGTGATGGGTTGTCACATGGTCTGCATGTTGTCCATTTTCCAAAACTATATAATTTTCAAACATTCCCCAAAACGAGATAAAATCATCAAAAATGATCATAACATATTTTAACCTCAAGTTTATCTCATGCCTTTCATTTTATAGCATATCATATAATAACCCATAATTACCTCAAAAGTAAGGATCATATAAACTCTAATGGTTACCCTAATAATTATTACATGAACTTCCACATTGATTGGTCATCTGGTACATGAGGCATTACAGAACATACCAAGGTTCAAGTGGTTGATCATGACTCCTTGATAGTTGGTTTAGAACAACCACGAGTTTCCTCATTGAATCCCCCATTTTATCTAGTATCTTAATCAGAGAACCACCACAGTTTCTTTCAAACCTGTTGTCTCTTTGGTTCCTGCTAGATCCATCCATTCACTAAAAACAGAATTCTCAGTGTGAGTATATCAACAAAACCATCATGTACTAATGAGGAAGATAAACACTAAGATATACTTACTCATTCACTTTTTCTAAAACTAGGACTCTTTCTGAATTCCAAACCATTATGGTAATGTCACTTATGCATAAAGAATAACCTAACCTCTAAAGTTATCTAAACTGACCTTTTATACCAACTATAAGGCCCCAGCCTTAAACCTTACTTAATATTGAATTAAATGAATAATTCACATTGAGGATCTTTTCTGGTTTATAGTTTTAGAGAATTAGGCCATAACTATTAAATCTCAAAAGATTACAAAGTAGAAACTTCTACTAAGTTTCCATAAAATAAAAACTCTTAAAAAGAAACATGTCTGTTTCCATGTTTTAGGTAGCATGAATTTCCCTTGATCCCATCCTTGACCCTATTCCACGTTAAGTCCTGTGAAAAACATTTCAAAAACCTAGGATGAGCATAAAAAAGCTCAGTACGGGATACACAAAGAATGAAACCTGTTAGTTTTTCAAAACAAAAAGTAAACCATGTATACTTTATCAAAGTAATACTTTTCACCTTTTCGAAGTAGTAAAAACTCTTCACTGAATAAAAGTTCATTACTTACCCTTATGTAACCGAAATATTACCATAAATCCCATATAAAGATCACATAACATATAAAGGTAACTTGGGACATAAACATACTTATGTGGAATAACCATACGGTCGACTTCCACACATACTTAATGGAATAGACATACGACCGACTTCCACACATACTTAATGGAATATCAATACGGACGACTTCCATACCCAATGCATTAGAGGTTATAACGTAACCACCCGTCCTGGTATTCACGGCACCACCCGTCATATGGTTTATCATGTAACCACCCGTCAAATGTCCAAGTACCATTATAAAATTATAACACATAAAACCAATATAAAGGAATGATAACATTTCCACATTTCAATCGCAATATATCATTTAAATATATTTACATAATAGAATCCTTTATCAAAACCATTTTCAATACCAAAATATATAAAAGGTTACATGGCATTTATTTTATTTTAAAAACATTACAGCTTGTTGAGGAAGCCAAATATCAAACAATACTCGCGGCGGCGGAAAAGGTCATTGTCACCGCGTACGTTAAAAGAAACATTCCTTTTTGTCGTTTAGTAAAACGCTTCATAGAAAAATATTCCTTTTGTATAAAAGTAAAAGTAAAAGGGTTTTATACACCGTATAAAAGAATGTTCTGTATAAAATGAAATATACCTCAATGAAAGGAGATTGAGACGAATTCCCTTACAAAGACGGTATCCTTGGATTAAAGATAAATCAATTACATAATTATGTGTGAAAACCGAAATCACCAAATATAAGTGGATATTAAGTGAAAAACAATCAGATGTTATTCACACATATTCATATAATGACATATTCAAGGAGTACAAGCTTATCCCAAAGAATCAAAATTGGGTTAAGAAGTTCCTTTGCAAAAATTTGACGGCCTAACGACGTCACTACAAAATTCAGAAAATGAGTTGATGAGAGATAAAAATGGTATCTCATCACTTGGACATAAAATTTAAATCAATAAGGATATAGAAGAACATATCCCAACATAATATTATGTGAATTAAAATACATAACTAACGAAGTCTTTTACAAAAAGAGGAGGGTGAAAGGTTCCCTTACTGACATGGGTATCTTTCGAGACATGCACCCCGTGAAATAAGGACAATACAACATTGATGTAAATACTCATAACTGAAAGTATATTAAACAATGAGTAAAATAATGGGCAGTATATACACCACTCAAAGGAAATTTTGGCAAATGTAACATAAATCTCATAGGAATAAAAGTCAGATGAAAAATCCCTTACGAAAACTCGGTAGCCAAACAGTGCCACATAAAACTTACAAAAATGGATTGATGAGATCAAATAGGGTCTCTCATCATATTAAAATAAAGTTTACATAAAGAGGAATATAAAATAACATCCCCCAACATAAAAAAGAGGATCTTAAAAGAAGTGACCTAAAGGATATTACTTAAAAAGAAAGAGAGAGGTTAGATCTCTTACGAAAATTCGGCAGCCTAACGACACCACTCAAAACATCCAAAATGGATTGATGAGAGAGAATAGGGTCTCTCATAATATGAACAAAAAAATTTCAGTAATAGTAATATATAAGAACATCCCAATAACAAGAAAAATGAGCTTTATAAGGAATGACATAAAAGAGTGTACTTAAAAAGAAAGAGAGGAGTAAGATCCCTTACCTCGTGTCCGACATGACTCGATCGTTCTTTAATCTCCTGAATAATAAAATTCGGTCAAATTATAATTTCATAAGGACCGCCTTTAAATATTATAATTCAGTTCATATCACATATTATAATGTTATAATAATTGGTTAATAAAGTGAGTTCGTATCATACGTTTTTGTCGATGTTCAGTACATGAGTAAAAATTGACCTTGTTGGAAAAAAAATTTCCATGTAGTTATAGGTACATCATATCCAGAATAGTATTTATGTTTTAAATATCATATATATCCAGTATATATTCTTTTTATACTATTCCATAGAATTTTTAGATAAAAAAAATTAAAAGCACCGTTCATGGAGACAGTAGGTCGTACGTACGCATTAACGCTACTTTCATTTTTTTGCCATATTAATGGAATTAAAACAAAATGAGATATATATATATTATAATTCCAGAATTATACCCATAATTTAGATGTATTATATTACATATATATCCATTATATATATTTACTTATAATAGTACATAACATTTGGAGATAAGAAATGAAATGTACCGTTCATGGAGACGGTAAGCCGTACGTACGCTTGAACACTACTTCAATTTCTATTTCATATTTAATGGAATTAAAACATAATTATACATAATAGTATTTCAATTCCAGTATGGTAGCATATATAATATCATTATATATGTCCTTTATACGTACCAAATATGGTATTAACGATTCAAATCAATTTGAGGGGGCGGTAGTCCGCACTTCCTTAAATGAAGATATCGCGTTTACCCATAATGGAAACCATAAAGGTATGCCATAAATGAAAAATACAGAATCTTAAGTAAAACATAAACATATTATATATCATATATAAATATAGTGTCATCATAATGGACACCTTTTATGGTGTTAGAAGAATGTTGAACAATCATCGTTTCGTGAGGCAGAAATTCGCCATCCACAGAAACAATATGTTCTTTAACCATTAGACGAAGGTGTGTGTAAGTGTAGCTCGAATACTTCTTATAGAAACATAATTTTATATTGAATATACTAGAGTTTTTACAAAAGAAATTAATAAAAAGAGTTTAGGGGGTTAGAGAAGTAAAATAAAACAAAAGGACACAAGTGAAGACATTACCTTAAAATCGGGTAACTCTATTTGGTTTGAGCTCAAAGGCTTCCTTGTGAAGACATATTCCCAAAGTGAGGATTTAAGGAGTTATATAGGGATGTTGAGAGACAAAATGGTCAGGGTTTGGCCGAGCCAAATGCTTTGGAAGTGTGGGTAAAGAGGTAGAGGTGGGGGCCTTTTATAAGAGGAGAGGAGGGGCACTCTTGGAACGTAAGGAAATGTTACATTATGTTAGAATGAGTTTCGGATTTTAATGGTCCCAAATTGATTTTTTTCGAGGATAAGGTGATAAGGGTTAGAAATCCACCCATAAAATAGGTTTTGGACATGTTTGGGTCTTAAATTGTACATTATCTTTCTATTTTGTTTATATCGTTAAATAATGAGGCCATCGCTGCATCATCATGATGTCATAAATAATTTAATATATTTAATGTATAAAAATTATAAAACAAATAATATGATGTAGGAAATCGTTTTATATTTCCAATGAATATTTATAGTCCAAAAGATAATTTATGTAGACAAAATTAAAAATATTTTACTTAGGTGATACATTCTTTGTTACATTTAACATTCTTTAAAAATAAAAAGATAAAAAGACACTTTCTCACAAAAGTGATTCCATGGGGCCCCCAAGTTTATCAAAAGGAATCCCATGGTCGTCCATGAGACAACCAGTAGCATTAGGACACATTTTTTGGTCATTTTCTATTATTATGATATTATCTTATTATCTTTAACTACCCGATTACTCATTAATCAGGATAATTAAAGATAATTACCGTTGTTACTATTCATAATGTCCAAAAACAAAAGAGTCTTTATTAAATAATTTAGACATTATGATTACAAATATGTAATTCATTTTAACAAATTAAAAATACATAAATTGCAATAATTAATTTAAAAAAACATCCCGTTGTCAAAATAAATAGCGGGTTTTTAAGAAACAATATTTATGAAACGTTTGAAACTTGTTTATGCCAATTCCAAAGTGAAATTAATCCCAATGACCATCATTGAATTACATGGTAAAAATATATTCTAATTACACTTTAAAACAAATTAAAATGATAATATAACCATATAAGTAAATTATATGAAAAAGCAGTTTTGATGTATAATGCAGCATTTTTTACTATTCATTGAAAAATGAACATTGTTAGAAAAATACCAAAAATTAACCCAAGGTAAATTTAAATGTCCCAATCATAAATAATATGTTTATTTTGAAAAATAGAGCTTATAAAATTGTCAAAAAGTGGATTTAAAATGGGTTCGCCATCAAAAGGCGGTTAATCGACCTTTTAAAGGATATTAGAATGTTCACGCTTAAAAACTGGATTCATTTTCATTTTTAATCCTCTAACATTTATTGTAAAGAGTAAAAATATTTGAAAAACATATATAATCATTTTGTAGTTAGTTTTGTTCATTCCCGCCATTACAACGGCTAGGCATTAACTACCATTTAAAATAATATTATTTTATTATTGCAGTGCAACATAAGATTCCCAAGAAATTAGTTGTTGCGTATTGGGTACGCCATCGAGCATAGCATCCCCTTTAAAGTAATATTAATATTTTATTCACAAATATGGATAAATATAATGATTTAATATTCTTTATTTACCTGGGGTGTAACAAATACTATCTAATGTGGCCCACACATTTCATATATAAATATCACCTCTGAATAAATGAATATTAATTAAGTGACATAATGATCTAGGCAAGAATTTTTTAGGTCTAGTTCCATTTAAAACATGGATACCTAAAAAAATCACTCATAGGTGAACTACATCATCTCCAAATATATTTTAATTTACTATAACAATTCTTAGACATATCATACTAATACATTTATTTATAACAAAGGGAAATGAAATATAAGAAGGAGTGATATCATATTATCTATAAGGGTAAGAAAGATGGAAATAAACATAATCTGGTAGTATGTGTTTGAAAAAATGAGTATAATATATAAAATGTTTTCCCCAAATATCATAGATCATAAAATTGAGTCATGGAATAAATAATGTCATTTTGAATGACAAGAATCACAAAAGTATCAATGAACATGATCCATGAGAACAATATAATGGTATAGGACATAGATTTTTTGTGATGAACATAAGTATATATAATCATTCCCTAATTAGTAAAAAATAATTTAAAAACTATCATAGTATAATGGTTTTACTCCCAAAACCAAAATAATATTGATGGTTCACTTCCAAGACAATAATTATGGAAAGAGTCCCTTTTAAAATTGGGTACACTCCGCTTTCCATTCCAATTTATCTCATGAGATAAGAAACTTTACCCAATGAAAATGAGGGAGATAAAGGTCCCATTCATTAAATAAATCAAGCATTCTTGTTTAACATGATCACAAAGAATTATTTATATCATATACTCAAAAAAAAGAAATTGGGTTCATAAAATTTCATCATAGTATAACATGTGGGAAGGAAATGAGCTTCATAAACAATTGACATTGTTATAATAAACCATATGTAGAATTAATAAGTATGGTATCATTAGATCATATACCAAATAAATATTATGTAACATCTGGGATGTCCTCATAGATGGAATAGTTTTTTGAATTGTCACTTGGGACATTTCTTGAAGGAACTAACCATTCATATTTGATAAATCTTTCCTTAGATATACATATTTTTCAAATATTAATGAATATATTATATTTAAAAATTTATCTGGAAATATGTAAATGATGAATTATGTTATTGAGTTGTCTAAATAGAAAAGCAAAATTAATGGAATTCATGTTAAAATAAGGAATCCATTAAAAATTTCATTGAAATTAAAAATGGATATATTCATAAAATGAAAAGAAGATTCCAAAAAAACCATTTTTTAGCATGGAATACATGGGTAAATACATCTCTATACCATCATTTTAGGAAGTTAAAATCATTAATTAAATCATTTTTTGAAAACATGTGCATTGAAGTGATGTATGTTTGACCTAAGAGAAAGATTGAATTTATTTTTATTAAAAAAATATTTTATTATATTATGTACTTAAAGAGACAAACATGAATGGAACAAATTTATTCTCTATAAATATCTAGTGGATAGTAAAATAAAAGAGTTTCATTAGAGCCAGATTATAATATTTCAACATTATAATTATAGTCATAAAGCATCTCAATAATCATTGAAATGGTAACATAAATCATTTTCCACATGTATAATATTTGAATATTAGAATCCATAAAATACAGAACCCTTTTAGATATGAAAATTCCTATTATTTTTATAAAAATAATCCAACAAATATTTAGGGGAAAATATATTCCATAAAAAAGAAATAATGTGTGAATATGGCTTATTTTAAATATAAATAGAAGTGTGTTGAAAATCCTCATACCACTTAGGAAACATTTGAATGGTACGATCAAATAAATAATAAAATATAAAAAAATAAATATTAGGAAAAGAATAAGATTAATGGTATAAAATTTCAAGTGGTGTAGTATATATGTAATGACATATCTTTTCTCAAAGGTACGACTCATTTTTTTGTTTATGTACTTTGATTTATATTTGTAAATTTTCTCTATAAATGAATGAATAATTCAATAGAATATTTGGCATGATCGGGGACAAAATCTCCATGAACATAAAAATAATAGTGAGCTACATGGTAAGAACCTATTTTGTAATAAACATATAGGCTAACTATACATATCACTCAGTGGCTAGATGGAGTCCACATGGTTTTTTTGAAACCATATGACCCTTGGTGGACACCTGTGTGGGTTGCATATGGTTTTGAGATAAGGGCCCACACATTGATTTCACATAGTTATAAAAACCATGAACGTACCCTCTGAAGGTTACCTCCATAGATAGATCCTAGTGAACAATTAGTGCACGATTTATCCAACTATTCATCAATACTATGTGAACTTATCTATTTGGGTGAGTTTGAAATTATACCCTTAATTAATATAAAATTATAACCATCCATTCTCCCTTTTGTCTCTAGTGGATGAACAAAACACCTTTCACATGTCAGATCTCTTATATCATCCATATTTAGGTTTTGATTCTATTTTCACATCTAGACTCCAAATCAAATGATTCCGTTCATGTTGGATCCCAAATGGAAATCACTTGAAACCCATTTCGTCTTATGTTTTTTCCCTTAGTATGTCTTTTAATATTTTGGTGCGATCACATTCTACCTATTTTCAATGGATTTGAAGATTATTAAATTTTTTTATTTACATTGAATATAAATAAGATATTGTATGGGAATTAATCTATGTAACAATGGTAAGTGGTCTAGATGTTTTACTTAAAAATTATGATGTTTTCATAGCCCTTTATTTATTTAATATGACATAAGTCTCCATGTATTTTTATAAAATGAATTATTAATCTTTGAAGTCAAATAAATCTTGTCATTATACTACCATATATCATTTAATGGTTATTAGAAGATTCCGAAAGTTTTATTTCAACCCATATAGGTCATACAATAATATGTTCCCCTTAAATATAATTTTTTACGCAGAAACATGATATGGTCATGGATTATCAAGAAATGGTTTTCCATAAATAATTAATAAAATGGATTTCTTCTAATTAATGGTAATGGGTTAGAAATCATTAATTATTAGTTCCCAATTCCTTGATAAATTAAATAGTATTTTATATATAATGGTATTAGGTGGAAAGGAAACACCTCATGTTATAGTAATATAAATGTGAATTATGACTCCAATATAAATATTGGTTTTTATAATAGAAATTATTATAAGGTGATTCCTCGTCTATTGTTATTATTTTTATCATTATTTTAATTATTATTATTACATTGATATTGGATGTAGAGAGATTATTAAAGGACTTGTTGAGAATGGTGTTTCACTCTCCCAAACATCAGGTCTTGAGAAAGACATCTCTCACCAGTATACTTGTATTAGGGTGATTGGAATGATGTATCATGTTATTCTTATTAGGTGTTTGGAATGACGTCTCACCAACCTATCTCGAATATTGAGAATGAAATCTCACATTCATTATGATATTCAATACATGATCCCCTTGATTAAGCCTTTTGTTTGTCATAATAGTTGTGGATGTGTGGGTTACGTCCTAGGGCCAAACATCTCCAAGTGTACAGGTATATGCCTACATACCTCCTCATGTACTTAGTGCATATTCGTGGATACAATATACATCAATAAAAATATGTATATATAGTGTAAATATGAATGTTTTCTTGTAATTATGTTGTGTTGGCCTATACCAAAGAAGGTATAAACATCATGGGTTTCGATATAAACATGAGTGGTTAATAATTTTTTTTATAGTTTATTTTTAATATTTATAAATGAATAATGATTTTTCTCTGTACATGGTCTAGATAATTTATAGACACTATTGTTGGTGGCCTAATGATAATTTATCTCACACCCTACTCAGGCCCCCTTTGGTACTTGAGCAGCTAATATGCCTATAGGCATGGATAAGAAAACAATTTCTGCTATAGATTCTTGATTTTTATAGATTATAGAATTGAGTATGAGATCAGACGATAGAGAATATACATAACTTTCTAGTGGAGAAGACTTTTTATCATTATACATTTTTGTATAGATTGTTATATATTGTTTTACTATATTTCATATTTTTATATATGATCCTTCCCTGAAATTAACTTGTATATGAATCACCCTGATCGATTTTATCTATTATTTAGGTTTATTGGTTATTTACTCTTCCCCAATAGTTTATCATATTTGTTTCTTCTATCACATATATATATATATATGCTTCTTCTATGGTAGGTTATTCGTTATGTTTTTGTATTTTATGTTTATATATGAATTTTTTTCCTAATTATTTATTATATAAATTGTTCGAATATAGTATGAGGGTATATTTTTTCCATTGTACCACCCATACATGCTCAAGGATAGCCTGCTGCCTTTGGTGTATAGGGAGGCTCACATGAGGCCATGTGACCCACTAACTCGTGGAACATGTTAATTATATCCCATATCGGTGTGTTATAATGTCGTATCCATGATTTTTTTCATATGTAAACTTTTTGGGTGCTATACCTAAGACTAGGATAACAATATTTGGTAATGAGCTAGTTCATGGGAATAGCTAACCCACATATTGGGAAGACCCGAAGTATATGTTACTGGTTTTTTTATAGTATTTTTCTTTTTATGGCTGATATGAATTAACAATTGGGTGACACACATTTTTTTATGATTTTATTATTATTTATGTTATTATAGTGATATTATTTTACCTTATCCCAATAAAATAGGTTATTTTATTACATGCTTCTTTGTAGGAATAATTGAGCTAATATTCCTTGAACATTCCCATTGAAAACTACATTCTACATACATTTTTTAGATACAGTTAGTGCTTAATTGTTGAATATTGAAATGTGATAACATTTCTTGTAGAGAGAATATAATTGGTCTAATTAAAGTGTCTACATAACTCGAAATAGTGTTTTTATATATATATTGGGGATGAAACATTATATAGTAAATTATAGAATATTGTGGGTTATAGAACACTCGTTTTGGACAATGATATATTTATTATAAATACAAGATAATGAAAAAAATGAATTAATATCCTTAAAATTGAAATGGTTACAAATAAATTTGATTTCAATTATCGAGTGAATGGTTTATTTTCATATAACATGAAAATTACACTCCATATATTAGAATCTATATCATCTTATATGAGGCCTAAAACCAAACATTACCTTTATAGGGGTAGTTAGGAGTCTCAAACAATTATATATCTAATTATGGAATATTATTTATCACTTAGGCCTTCATTTTGGACATGGTAGAGAGGATTGATGTTTTATAGAAGAAGGTTTTGTACCCATATGAGTATTGTTTCAATAATATTTTTATTGTTATGTTCTACTATAAATATTATATTAACCATAATAGAATTGTTCCACCACGAAAACCTCAAGTCGTGTTCCTTGATGGTGGCGAGGAACATGTACAAGAGGTGGTGGGCCCAGAGCCACCGGTTATCCCACTTATATTTCAACATATATAACCAATTTTTATTCATGATGTTGGAAAATAAACCCAATTTATAGATGGTTTCTTTAGTATTTTGTATTTTAGGAAAGGTGTTGCTTGACTAGAACCATCTATATTAGAGTTAATTGAGGAGTCCCAATTGCAGCATCCTCCCATCTATTCATGGGATGGAGGAAAACAAGATACCGATTAAATTATCTATACCATTTATTATATATTTGATAATTTATACATTCCTCTATATTGGATGATTGTAATTGAGGATTATATACTACGTGATTCATCAAATATTAGGTGGGATATTATTTCCCCATCAAACTAGTATGGAGATATGATCTGGGTGTCTTCCTAGACGACCATTTATGATTAAATGTATCTATAGACTCTGAGCTATAACCATGATAGTGATATTATGAACCTACAATAGGGATAAATTTTTATTATGTAATATTTTTCACATTTTATTAAACTACAATGATTCATTCCGACTCTATATAGTGAGGATATTATAATTGGGAGGTGATTTGAGGATGGGTCAGTATATGCGATATGATCATGGGTAAATGTATTTAGGATGAATACTATTATTGAGTTAGTCAACTATGAACACATTAATGAGTGGAATATGATGGAATGTGATGGTGGTAACTACGTTGGTTTAGCTCCCAGATCAGATAGTAGTTCTTTTAGTAGGTAAAATAGCTGATTTTAGGTTTCCCATGGGGTTCGTAGCAGTCAAATTACTTAAACTAACAATTTAGTTACATATCACTGGTGAAGGAAAATAATGAATAAAAAACCAATGTGTTTAAGGGATCTATTGTAATGCATATCTAGTTGAGGTATTTTATCTATATATATCTTCTCCAAGAATTTTCCATCAGTGCCTACTAAAAAGGTATATAAACCGTCCCATCATTCTGATGTGGGTCCAATTTTATCTCTCCAAGAAATTATTATAATTTTAGGGGCCCCTGAAGCCACAGTGGGCGTCATGGAATAAGAAAACATACCCAAGATATTCTTCTCAAAATATGTAGGAATACTTTCAGGATCCATGCAGTTACTTAGGTCAAAATTACATGACAATTACATGTTGGGAATCTTACGCTGAAGGAGAAAATCACTAATCCATATACTATTTTTGGTAGTATTCCACAATCCTCTACATTAGTTTCAAATTTATTTTACATAGGCACGTCATTCTATATTATATTTTTAGAAATCTTATAGGGTCTAAGCCTCAAGATCGAACACATATGTGTTATTATAACACTTGATACCCTATTGGGTATTCAATTAGAGAGTGTTTGTCATTACAAGGATTTACCCATTGAGATAAGAAGATACATTTTTTTATGGAATCTATTCATCCTCAATAGGATAGGGTTTGATGTAAACACTGAGATAGACTGTTTAGTTCTCAATCAATCCAATATTGACTATTATCATTGGAGGGATAACTTTACATCAATAGAGTGTAGTAGGTATATTTATAATGGACAATGGGATGTTCTTTCAACTCATGTAGGACCTAAGTCAAAAGTGATGGGTAGAGTGATAACCCAGATTTCTAGTCTCTTCTTATATTATTTGGGATAACAAACCACTATTTTAACTGTTATGGAAGATTATATCATTGATGAATTTTATTATGTTTTTTCTATGTTCTTCCAATTCTTCACATATTATTTGATTTGTATCCCCATCATCTTTCATGTTTGAATGGGCCTCCCACTGGAAATGTTATCTAGGAATACTAGTTCAATTTTCATCCTAGGAACATGAATCAAAGGGATTTCATTGAAATTTTGATGGGTCCTATGTTTTGAACATAGTCAATGGTCGAACCTGAGGTGTATGTACATTATTTTGGTAGTAATAAACTTCAATTGGCGATTTAATCATGGATAAAAAACATCATTAATATCTTTTTACTCAACCTTATGTTCCAAATATTAGATATCGTGATTCTAAAATTCATTCCTACCCTTTTTTTTGGGTAGAATATAACACCTTTGGTGTTACCTCACTCATGAACCCATTTACATTGGGAAAAAGATTAATTTTTATGATGTTCCACTATATAACCAACCATTTATTCGTAGGGTTGATCCTAGTGTGCGATGAATCATTTTGCCCATACCCTTCATTCCCCAGCAGGCATGCTAATATAAATGGATATTATTCTATTTTCCCCTTTTTCACAATAATAATTACTTATGAATGGTTATAGACATTTTTAACGATTGAAATTTTAACATGATTTAGGTACAAAAAAATTTGAATGATCATTTTATATTAAAAAAATGGGTGATATTGCTAATGGTCAAGCATAGAAAAAATATATTCATTTATTACCGATAAGAAAACAAAAGTGCTCCATAAGGATCCTCCATGACAATCAATCCCTCTAACTCAGGCAAATATTTTCATGTATCCTCCTTGGAGTGATGCTACATAGAAATCTCCACGACAAGGTCCTCAGTTATAGGTTGTAACAATTTAGACTATATCAAATCATGAATCTACTCATTATAGTGCTCAACCCAAAGAGATGTTTCACCCACTACCCGAGCCTTAGAAATCCATATATGTTCCCAATTTTTTATGGTATTCAATTTGGTAATGAAAATTAATTCATTTTGTTGTATTTTATCCTCCACCTAAGAAAGTTCATATTCATCTACATTGATCACTTCTTTATCATCATATATCACCTTGTATTCTGAAGTTTCCAACTCCCAAGATTTTGTGTGTACCCTCACAATAAGGAAATAATTGTATAACACGTGAGTGAAAAGAGTATATAGATTACGGCTCCCTAGGTTCAACATTAAATGGTGAAAGAATAATATTTGGGAAACTAGGTACGCCTATTATGTATAGTTAATCAAATTACACATTCTAATTCATGCTCTATGTTAGACAACATGATACTCTTCAGTAATGTTGGAGTCAAAATCCTCTAGGTCCTTATGTAGAGCGTGCTCATAGTCTGGGTTAATTATAAGAATAATACATAATGATTCCTTATTAAGAATCCTCTCAGATGGTGTTGAGTAAATGTTGCAAGGTGGAATTTATTCATATGATTTTCGACCAGTTGTATTGTCCCCTTCATCCTTGAGATCTACCTAACTTGAAAACATATCCACATGAATAGTGTGTTTCCCTCTTCGGATTTAGATTAGAAAATATTGGGCAGCAATCTTATTGGGGGATATTTCGACTATTGATGTATGATTCCTAAATTTCACAGCTACGCCAGAATAATAATGAAACACTTCTTCAAAAACTATTTCAGATAGAGTATGGACTTTTAATTCAACATGTAGAACTAAATTCGGTAGACAATAATTGTTCAAATATGATACATAAATGAGTATTGTACTTTGGATATATCCATTTACGAGGCTTTGAATAGAAATTCCACTAATAGAGAAACTTTGGTGCTAGTTGGCACCTCAACTTTTTCCATCATGCCCCTTTAGCAATGTATTTATGGAATATTCTTGAGAGAAATAAACATACGAGTATAATAAATTAACGTGGTTACCAAATACTTTTATAAAATACGTATAAATTTTATTTGGAGGCTTAATTTTATAGGTCACAAGGATCTAAAGGATTGTCTACCTTAGGTGAGCTGCCTTGATAGCATTAGGATCCATCATCAGGACTTCGTTCCGAGGCCTCCTTTATATTATTGGGATGGATGAAGGGTCTAAAACTACTCATACATCTTCCTTCGAAGAAGAGACATTTGTTGGGGACTGAATATGACTCCAATGTGGCCTCCTTGGTACACATTGAAGAACTATCATTACAGTAAATAGAGGCCACCTAAATCCCTATTCTATTAAGTGGATTTCAATTAGTATAAAAGTTCCATGATTTGACACCACTGTGGCCCCGTGTGATAGAATCTGAGAGATTGAACATCATGGGCGTGAATCTCAGTGGATGTTACTTCCTCATGCCCCACACCAAATATCTTCAGGTCATGGGTGGTGGTAGGACAACCCAAATTCCACCGCTTCACGGGGGAGTATATGTATTCCAGGTTGGAAAACCATTCCTGCATTCTCACACAAGGCATTATTCTTTTGAAATTAACCTCTAGTTACTTGATCCCCTCTCAAGAAAGCTTCCTTCATAAATTATCCACTATTAGGGACTACCGTAACATTATTCATGCCACATTGATCATGGGGAAGGTTCCATTATTAGGTTGTTGGGAATGATATTGAAGAATCCTTACTAGGGACTCCTCTAACTAATGAATCTTAATATATGATCTATATTTACATTCTTACAACAACTTTCAATGGAGAACCACACATCCAAAGTGTAAAGGCACAATACATCACAAATATATTGTTACCATTTCTCCATCATGAGCCCCCATTTCAAGGTTTTATCCTGAATGAGGATCCCATTAGATTCCCTATTTCTCAAAAATATCATTTGAGTACACTAACATCTTAACCAAAAACATAATATTATTCCGGGGAATTATGATTACTAATTATTAATGAAATTATATTATAAGATTGTATTAATATTTGTTGGTGGAAACATGACATTATTACCATCACATTTAGGTAAAATATGGACCATAGATTATAATGTAAACATGGGTAACACTATTCATGGACCCTAATGTACACCCGCTTCACCAACTATAGGAGGAATAATTTTTTTTATGTAATGTGTTATATATTTTACATTGGATTACTAATCTCATAGATTAATAACCCGTAGATAATGAAGGATAAAGGGGTGCCTCTATACCAGTGATTCTCAAGAACACATTTTTCACTAGCTATAGGATGCATCAAAACTCTCAATGATTATCACTATGTATATTCAGCAATACAAGATATTAGTACTTTTCCTTGTAAATCCTAATGATATTCCTTATTCAATGGTATCCCCTCCACATTTTCTACCATCTCTCCAATGGGGTTCCTTAATAGATAGAAATTTTTGTTCCTAAAGGTTCACATGTTATCTATCAGAAATTCATTTTGAGAATCAATGGTAAACCCCTAAAATCCTTAAGTTATATGCACCTAAATTAAAATTTTTCAGAATTATAGTATTTTAGAACTAAAACCTCCAAAAATATTCCAGGAAACATATAAGGAAAAAATATAATTATCTATATATATTCCTTGTAATTATATCCCTTGAATCATTCCCTAATAGTGGTGGAGTCCATAATGTAAAGGGAAACCCATGTTCACTTGATTTCATGAATTAATAATTACAACCATCACTTGATTCTCATGCTGCAACCCAATGCTAGCATCCTGAAACAACAACAACCATCCACTCAGGAATGTGGTCAGATATACGAAACCCCTAGTTTCTGTATATTCCTGATTTATCCACATTTTGATATCAAACATCTTATAATACCAAAAGGTATGACCCAAAACTCTTTAAGTCCCATCCCCCCCAAACAATACATTAGAATCCCAGGGATCATATGTGGTAGTTAATTTATTAATAGGTAAATCCATGTGTTGAATTAAATATCCTTAGGGAATGTTTAAAACCCAATTACATTAATTTAGGTATTTATTTACCATAGTTGGATCATTATTTTATGAATGTATTTTTTTAATTAATGGTGTATGGGTATAAATGTGTTAAAAGATTGAGAGGGTCATATTTTGGTTCAGGTTTAGTTAGTCTATTGTTTTGAGTTATTTTATGTAAGATATATTTTTACTTTTTCAGGAATGTTTCATTACGTGAAAATAATTCATGATGTGAATCAATATCTTGATTGAATCCATGAAATAGTTTCATGTACTGAATGATTTTTAATACTTGAATTATTTTCAACATGTGAAATGTCTGGGATTAATATTTATTACACAAGGAAATTTATTTTTCTTCATAAATGTAACACATGATATTCACATAATTAATAGAAGATTCACCACATGAATTCATTGTGTTTAGTTTAATTTTTGGTGCTGCAGCATAAAATCATTTCATTCATCATCACCCTCATCTATAAAACCAATAGGGCTTCCACATATGGGTTTTTAGTGATTACTTATATTATTAACATCTTTATTTGGTGTTTGACCACCATTTATTATTCTCAATATTTTTTACATATCTCAACAAACCTTTATTAATAGGTGTATAATCACTTTTTTTGACTTAATTGGTGTTGGATCTTGAAAATTAGAGATATATGATTTCAGTATTGATCTTCATCACATTAATTCTTCATTGTAATTTTCCATTGAGTTTGTCGATATGATTAATAATTATTGTTAGGTGGATCCATATGATTTTTACCTATTACTGAAAAAAATAATTTATTTATTTATAGGAAATTTGTTTTTAAATGATTTAAAATCACATATATGATATAATCGAAGATTAATATTTAAAAGGGAATTGAAATTGGGAAAAAACACAATTTCAATTGAATTGATATTATTATGTGGATTTGAAAAATATGAAGTCATGTATTGGAACTTTTTTTGATGAAATTATTTAATGTTTAACCTTGACGGAAATGGATTAAATTCAATGATGATTTGAAAATTGCATGAATAGATGAAAATATTTTAATTGGGTTTTAAATAACAAAATAATATTTTTAAAAAATGATTTTAAAATTGTATTTTGTTTATATTTGAAATGATTGATTGCTTTTTCGACTGAAGAAACTGTAAAACCTTGTATTTAGTAGGTAATTAGTACAAAAACTCTAGGATCAGACCCTAAGCATGGTATGACAATAAAAACATGAACAAACATACTACATCATAATTTCTAGAATGGGGAGTTGAGTCCCAATGGATAGAGTAGTAGGACTTTTTCACATATTGAGCCATAGTCACGAATTTAGTACTGTGAGGAACCTATACAAAAAAATAATGTATTTTAGGTCTATTTAAAATTTTATTTAAGATGATTGATTTAATTATTTCATTATAATAATTATTGAAAATTTTTATTCACGTTAACTCATTTATATAATTTTATTTATAAAATTATCATAAATGAATTTGTTGAAAAATCTTTCGATTTTATATAATTAAATTAGGTATTTAATTATATTTAAATTCAATAATATAAATTTTTTATTTTAATGGAATTCTCTATTTCTTCAAATATAATTTATTTGATTATTGAACACATGCTGAGACTGTAATTGGATGTTTAGATCACGTGTTACCTCTACTGTTGATAATTTTTATATTATCTTATTTGAGGTCCATGTAATGAGAAATCACTACTTGAAAGTGGTTGATTTTCTTGGTCATTGGTATCTAGAATGATGCATGTGATCTATAGAGATGAGTTCTACCAGTTACATATGATAAATCTATTATTTTACCAGGAAATATGTCATGTTTTTAAGTATGTATTATTGGGTATTGTTTTACTTATTTGTTTATTACAATTTATAACTTTGGCGTGTTGAGAATATTAACCTGTATACTTTCATTCTTCTTTAGTTTTGAGTTAAAAATATTCTATTGTATTTCATATATGATTCCATGGTCAATATTACAACTTGTAGGAATTGGGAATGACCATTTGTATATGCTAGGTTTATCTTCGATATCAACATAATAGTGCATATAGGATGGTTCATGAAATTTTTTTATAAGATGTTGTTGGTTAGGTAATGGAATCTTCCAGGATGTTAGTATGAACTTAGGTTGGCTTGGTATAATGTTGGTGGGGCTATTCAGAAATAGGATGTAGTTATTAGTTAGTGACATGAAAAATCACACTATTACATGAATTATATCACCATTTGTGTTTAGCAAAAGAGTCTTTGCAGAAAAATATGATGTAATATCTCTAAATTTACTTACAATATATTTGATTATGTATAAATCTCAGTCATGAACTCATATTAAAGGAATTGATTTTCATGTATCCATTGTTGAGTTTTTTATTTGAGTAACTCTGATAATGAAATCAGTGTTATTTATTGATGCTATATTGCATAATTCCTTCATGTAGATGTTTGAATAGGATGTAAGACAAATATATTGGTCAGTAATAAAATGAGAATCTTTTGGTTAACCAAAATCTTACTGAGATAGTTTTTTGTACAGTCTAGGATATGGGACATGTTCTTAGACATATTCATGTTCAAAATATAGAATTAGAACCTCAATATAATGAAATTATAGATCATAATCAAGAGTTTATTCATCCAAAACCACTCGGTTTATAAGTTACATGTTTTCCTATTAAATATCATGAATGACTGATAAATATAGAACTATATTTGTAGTTATTATGAACACAAGAAGCTACAAAGGTGAAACATGCTACCATCATGTTTGAGGTGCCCATCATGAGATGAGGGGATTCTATGGTGATAGTGAAGAATAAATAGGGTTTATAATGGGATGAAATTGGATTTATATTAACTAATCATAATACTCTAGAATCAATTGTTTTTCCAAAGGCTATATAGTTTATTTACCTCAAGTGGGGTGACTAGATTGTGACACAATATGTGAACTATTTTTTTGTAGCATTTTCTGTTTTCAACTGTGGTAGTATCCAAAGAGAATATGATGGGTAAATTATTTTATATGGGTATTTGAACTAGTATCTAGTCATTTTTATGCTAAAACTCACTTCTAATTATGATGTTCTTAATAGTGCACTTATGGATGACATTGACATAGAATGTAATAAAGGATTAACAAGAGTTAATTTTTAACCTAGTGGAATTTATATTTTTTATTTTAAAGAAAATAGGAATAATGATGAGTCTCATGTAGTTTTTGGAAAATATGAGTCTTATATACGTCTTTATTTTCCAAAAAGAAGGTCGTTGACATTTTTCAATTAGTCTTGGTTAGGAATTCAAAAGGGGTTTCCACCAAGTCACCCAAGATCTATAGTTAATGTGATCACTCACAAACCAATAAAATAATTTACATTTAATTTACATTCCACACAATTTCATGGGATTTGAAACCAAAAAAAACTATGGTGTAATAATATTAATCATCGACTAAGGGATTCTAGACATATTCATCCACAATGATGTTACTTCACACAATGGAAGATTCCTTAGTGGAGGTTGATGCTGGTCTAGTGACAGTGAGATGTTCTATCAGTATTTCTTCCTCTTTAGTGGCTATATTATTTAAAAATGGTGCATTTTAGTCATTTATATATACCAATGTTGTGAATTTAATAAATATTTTTTTGAATAATTATAATCATTTTATTGTTATTAATATTTCTCATATAATAAAGGGAGAGTAGTGCCATTGATGTCACACTAGTTATTTTACATTATTTGTGATTGTCATACCTATAATATCTTTTATTCCCAACATGATACCTCTTGGAATCATTTACGAGAAAGAGTTAATGATTTGTTATATGGAAATGATTTGTTTTTATCTTTAGTTGGACAATTTTACTATAACTAATATAGTGTGATATGTTTTTTTGGGAGAGTAAGACTAAGTATGAGTATATATATACCTCGTTTTCTGGGGTCTTGTAGGGTAACATCGTTTTTTCCCGTTTAACTTCGAGGGGGAATCATTTACCTATGATCTCCCTTATGTTTTAATCGATTTTCCATTTTTTATGAAATATCATTATTTCCACCAGTAAGATAGGTGAGGTTTTATATTAATCAATTTCCTGACAATAATATAGTGTATATATGTTCTTACTAGAAAGAACCCACAAATTTTAAAGAGTTGAATACTCAGATGGTTGATTTTATATAGAATGTATTCATAAGCATGAGTGTTTCACATTAGTTGTAAGTAGTTCTATTTACAAAAAACAAAATTGAACACTTAAAAATTGGGTTGATTAATGAAAAAAAGTGTGTCAATGAAATGAAAAAATATATGTTTCTATAGATTGATGATTTTTTGACCAACTGAATTATGAGAAGTTCTTATTGATTATTGTTCTTTAATATGGTTATCACTGGTTGAGAAATAAATAATATGACATTAATAAGACCTCCTACCCATGTAGGCATGAAAATAATGAGTATATTCTTATTCCATTCTCTCAAACCATTATTCCATAGTTTTCTTGGCATCGATGATTATTGTATTTCATGACTACCTTAAATAATTCAGGGTGGTATTTTTTGATGAGATCCTAGTTTACACTCATTCCAAGTAGGATCATATGTATCATTTAAATAAAATTTTTAAATCATGATATATCCTCAAAATTACATGATGATTTTGAAATTTAATTTATAAAATAATTAAGTTATGTTATTAGGATATATGGACTCAAAATATTTTATTTATTGGGATATTATGATGTTAAATGTTTTTTTTAAATTAGAGTAACCCTGTAATGTATTTGAGAGTCATAGAATCTTATTGTTTGTGAAATATTAAAATATATTCATTAGATATTTCATGATGTTGAATTTTGTGATTAATACTCTCACTTAGAATTGAGTGATGTTAATTTTGAATGAAAATTGTTAATGTTATTTTTTTAACAGAAACATATTTTGAATTATTTTCTAGTGTTTACTCTTATAGAGGCAAGGAATGGCTGTGTTTTATATTGTGACACATAAAGTCCATGTATGGGTTATATCCCTATTAAGGGTGACCACATGGTATACTATAGTTCTAGAGAGCATAGGTATCATGAGAAGAATTATCTCATTCATGAACTCAAATTAAAATTATGAAGCATTAAAATAACCGTTGGTGGAATTTCCTTTTTGGTTTAATGGATTACATTTAATTAAATCCAAAAAAATACTGTGTTATATCTTCTATCATAAATATTTTATCCTATGGAAGATTCGTTGGGTCAAGTATGTTCTTCCAAATGAGATAGGACTTTCTAATACACATGAAAGGTAGTATTTCATTGAAAGGGATGTGAAAAGGAATATTCTTACCTCTATATTAATGAATCATAAAAATATTTGAGTATAATGGATATGTTTGTTCTATATCATTTTATAGTTCATGATAGTGAATCTAAGGTTTATTTGTAGAGTGTATAGTTGAAATACACTCTTCTAGAGATGATTCCCTCATGAATTGTTTTGATGATAAATTCCATGTAACTAGAAAATTTACTAATGATGTGGATACCATTATTAAATGGACATTTTATTTACATAGTCCCTATTATTTTTTAACTAGTACATTATTCCTTTTCCTGTGACGAATTTTGTGATAGATTATTTCCATAATTCTTAGGGGGTGGTACATCCGTGAATGAATTTTTTTGTATGATATGTGATGATGATACTATTGGGTAGGTATTATATGAGACATCACAACCAATAACTCTTATTGTTATACCTATCAATAGTTCAATTTTGATCACTATAGATATTTTCGGTTTCACTAGCCTCTTCTAGTACTGACATGGATGTGGGATAATATTTACTTGATGTTTTTCTTGGGTTTTAGCATAACACTTGAGGGAATAATTTTATAAGGGTTTTGATTGATAGGATGAAAAAATAAGGTAAATTTATACATATTAATGATAATATAAAGACGAGGACTTTAGATGTTTATACATGTAGGATATTGGTATATATCATGTTATTCCATCTATTGTACTCTCTGATAGGGATCTTTATTTCACTTCTCACGTCAATAGATTTCAGAAGGAGGAAATGAGATACCAATTATATTAACCATTTTATATTGTACATAGAAATATTTCTAGATAGAGAAATATTTATATATTATTGAGGATAAGATACATGATTGTGTTTTTGACTTTGGTGGGGGCATGGGATGACTATTTGGGACAAGTTGAGTTTACCGAAAAAGTCATTCACTAGTATGAAATCAAAATGATTCATTTTGAGGCTCTAAATTGTCGACCATGTAGATATACATAATGTTGGTCTATGAGTACATAAATTTCCTTGGTTGTAATGATTTTGGTCCAAGAGACAACAACTACGATTATGGTAATTTTTTTGAGAATGGGGATGGAAAAAATTCATTAAAAATCAAGTATTGATTTTTTTTCAGAAATGATGGATTTTTAGGTTAGTGAAAATTAATTTTTGACATTTTAACCATAGTTGGTACACTAATTTCAATGAAAATAGGAAGATATTATACTAATGTTTGTGGGGTAATTTTATATTGTCTAGTGATTTTGGAAAGTGTCCACTAGTTTGGGACTTCTAATATAGTTGAATATGATCCCCAATGTGTTACATGTATCACAACATTTATGGTATATTTTTTCCCTTCTAAAGCCCTAATGTAGGGTTTTCTTAAATTATAACATAATTTTATCTTGAATGTGTATCCAATCTAGATTTTGGATCTAGTGGCAGAAGTTCTTCACAGTAAGATGATAAATTTTCTCCATGAACTATGTTCATATGGTTTTGATTTTTCGGAGACATCGGGGAATATGACACTAATGAAATAATTGTCTATTCATATAATTGATATATAACATTCTTCGTTATATTTTTTAGGATGTAAATTTTTTGTTTTTGGGATGTTATAACAAACCATTAGCTCCTTTAAGGCTATTTATAACACTTTATTTGATATAATTATTCGGGGTGAATATTTTTTAATTAATGGAGTATTTGTATAAATGTGTTAATGATTTTCTATGGTTCTCATTAGGTCTGCCTTTATTTGGAGACAGGTTTTATGATTTTCTATGTAAACTAGTAATGTATTCTTTAAATGGAATATTCACTTTATGAATGTTATTCATGATATGAGCATGTCACTCAATTTTATCCATGAAATAGATTCATCAGGTGAATGGTTTTTAATCCGTAACATTGTCACAATGTTAAATGGAAAGGATGATGATTATTAACATTATTCAACCCCATTTTCAGGGTTATGTCACTCCGGATCTTTAGACCATGAATAGTAGAATCATTATGTGAATTACATTTTATAATTATTTAATATGTTTTAGATGAAACCATTAATTTTTTTTCATTAAACCTATTCCTATAATCCCCTAGAGATTCCCTAAGTGATATGTTCATAATTAATTCACATATGGATGTCTAGATTTGGAGTTAGATCTCAGATTAGTTTCCTCACTATGGTTTTCACTTTCTATCCATTACACATCTTTGAATATTGTATTATCGCATTTTTTTTGATTGAATCAGAGTTTCGTTTTGAGAACTTGTGATCCAGTTTTCATTGTATAAAATGATATTTTGTTTGATATTGGTTTTCCCCATTCCTATTATTCATTTAATCACAGATTAGTGTTAGGTTTCCATAGTTGATTTCATACCAAAATGTGAAAACATGATTTTAGTGATTAATTTAAAAATAGTTTTTAATGATATAAAACACATATTTGATATTATTTATGTTTTATTTTTAAAATGGAGGTAAAATTATGATATCCCACAAATCTAAATCAAATTATAATTGATCGGTGGATTTGAAAAAATTGAACTCTGGATTTTGAAATATGATTTGAAAAGTGAATGAATCATAGATACACCATGATTTAGTTTAGAAATGTGAATGGAATGGAAAAAACTGTAATTTAGAAACTTTATTTTGAATATAATGAAAATTATTGATTCAATCATGATTCATTGATTTATTGACTGAACAAAAAGTGAAACTAGGTAGTTCGTAGGTAATTAGGAAAATCACTCAAGGATCTACTAACATAGAAATTATTATATGATAAAAAAACTGACAAAATCTTATTGTTGTATGATTTCACATATGGGGATATGACTATTGATGGCTTGAGCCTTACAATGTGTGGATATATTGAGATGAGATCCTGGATTAAGAGGCGTAAGGATCATATTTCCAGAAACTATCAGACTACAATGATTTTTAAATAGTTCTATTATATCTTATATTTGATGCTTACATTCCACAGATGACTGAATATTTTTATTGATAAGAACTTATATATATAAATTCTTCATAAAAAATAACTATTTAAACATATTTAAAATCATCTTATATATTTTTTATTATGAATGGATGTTTTCATAAAATATGTAAATGTCAATTTAATACCTTAGTTTTTTAAATTAAGTGAATAATTTTATTAATTATTATGGTATTGATTATATGACAATAGGTGAGACCCTACTAGGATTAATAAAATGCACACAATATTTTCTTTAAACAATTATTAGATTATCCTATTCCAAGACAATGAAAAGTGTATAAGATTCTAGGAGGTTGTAGATGTTTTTGAGCTTCAGGACTCAAAGTGATGAAGGTATCTATTGCAGATGGAATCCACTTTTTATATGGGACATTTATGATATTTTACCTTGAATGATGTTTTTTATATTGAATATGGACAATTGGGTATTGTTTTACATGTAATATCTTTCGCTTTTCCCTATTGAGTGTTAAAAATACTGACTCATATATTTTATGTACAATAGTTTTTGCGAAAACTTATTCATTTAGATTTTTTATATTATTCCAAGTTATATTCCCCAAACCCTATGGATTATGAACACCCTTTAATATATGTTAAAATCAGTTTGTGTATCATCATACTAGGGTATCTATGTCAGTTCAAAACAGAGAGGGGGTTGGTGGTCTAACATCAAGCACAAATGGTGTAAGTGGATCTGTGGTGCAACATGTGTCTTTTATGTATTCCACATGTGTTTGGTGCAGGGATAAATTCATAATAATTATATCTCATTATTAGATCCCCCATGATTTGGTGATGATTACACAATCTAATTCCCACCTCCCCATCATGGAGGTTGAATTTATTTTTTCCAGTGACCACCTACAGAGAATCTCTGGGATCTTCTTTGTATTGTGATATACATCGAACTATTACATACACACTACATCATGATGCCCAATTTGGAACATATTAATTTCATTCTCATCTTTTTTGATTCACATAGATTATTTTGGTCCCCACTCATCAATTAATTTTATCCATCTAACACATCACAATATTCATTCTATCCAAATTAGTTATTTTTAATGTTGTCTTAACTAATGATTGTATGGTGAGAATATAGTTTATTATCTCTTAGATGTTTCTCATTATAATAATTTTTATTTAATTCATTTTCAATATGACAAAAACTCCATATTCACTAATTGTGTGGCCAGTATTAGTAACATTCCATGGATTGAGTTTATTATGGTGTGTGAATTGAAACAATAGTGTTTTGACATCAAGGGATGGGATATAGACATCAAATAAAATCCAAAATTTAGTGAGATAAAATTTGTTTCACAATAGATACAAACTTTTTTATTCATTAACTAACTAAACAGCTCATAATTCTCGTTAACAATCCTCCTGGTTTGGAGAATTTCACGATTCCCACCAATTTCATCCCATTGGGTAGCAATAGCTATGGTAATAACATCTTGATATGATTAATTTTCCATTTCCATGTCATGTTTAAGGATTAAAACGTCTTGGTCATTAATATAGTCTCTTTTCATGAAAATGGAGGAATTAAATGCCACTCTTATCCATTTTTCATAAACTGACAATTTCTATGTGCAGATCTGTCATGTAAAATGTACTTGTGGGAATATTACACCTTTAATCATGATTTTTCATGGAATGGTGTGAGTTTCATGTTATGAGAGTAAACATATCATGGATAAACTTTTATTAACAATAAAAGACCTCCCCTCACCATATTTATTTTTATGGGTCCCCAAGAAAAAATTTAACTCATAATCAATTGGGGTGACCCTAGCATTGAGTGGTTTGCTATGGAAGAAACATACCCTGTAGTTATTCATTATCCTCGGGTCTCAACATTCTAGTCCTATATTGTTACAAATTTTTATGAGGAATTTGTAGGCACAAAAAACATGCCACAACTAGTATAATGTGGGTTTTCTATAAAATAAATATAAATTACACCCCACAGTACTATTTAATAGTTTAGGGATCGAGAACACATTACTTTTTTTATATGCACACAACCCCCAATTTGGAATACAAATGATTTTAATACTAATGTTTATGATAGAATACCAAGTTTTGAGGTTTCTTAATAATTCCCTACATATCTAATATTATAGTGTTAAAAAACATTTCCATAATTTATGAAAAACTAATTATGGATCACAAACCATTTTTGTAATAATTGAGATGTCAGACAATTGAATTACAAAATATACCACCAGTGGAAATTCATGGGAAGAATACATCCAATTTCAGTTAATAATTAAGAGTTTATCACATGAGGGTAATAATTTCACATATAAATAGATAACAATTCCCTCTATTTTTGGATATAAATTTAGAAGTTGAATCATTATCTCTCAATAGTAAATCCCATTCTATCACAACATAATAGATATCAAGACATTCATGGATCCATAAAGGTAGATACATTGTGGTAATAAAATCACATGGGAACTATGTTGTCTTCATTTATGTTTGAGATGCACTTGGGAAACATCCCATAAAGGATAGGTGGGTAAATACATAATGAGTTTCATTGGCACTACAACAATATTTATGTCACCCTAGATGTTGTGCACACCTATGCCACAAATATACATGAAAATTCAATATAAATGAGACTTAAGTTTACAAAACCCCACTTACATGAAAAAATATAAAAATTTATTTAATAACATTCAGGTTCCTAGAAAAATTCCACCATAATCCAAATAAAGATATGCACAATTTTACTAATCATTTTCCCATCACTTATTCTGATTGGGGTCACTCGTGCCTCAATAACCAATATGACTGATATCATGAACACTAATATCTATGATATTGGCTTTCTTTATGTATTGTGTAGTTTTATTACCTAGTTGTCCTTTTGATAGGAACCAGAATTTCATGATCCATGTTTTACTCAGCATCATGTACGTTTTTAATCCACACACCTCTTAATGTCACATGTTTAGTGGGTACATAAGTCTCAAACAACACATCATCAATGGAAACCTCCCATATTTCCATGTTAGGAGAGAATGTGTCATATCCTCCTCTCCTTCCATGAAATAATCTCCCTTAGTGAATTTTCCTATATTGAATGAGATACAATATGTTAAAATAACATACTAACATCCTAGTTATATTATGTTTAACTACACGATAACATCCTCAATACACGAGGTTAAAATGAAGCCTTACATAGTGTGATGAACATAAGATTATATATGTATGATCATTATGTGATGAAACCTCCTACCCCATCATGATATGTTACACTTTAAATGGGGCACCCACATGTGTAATCAACACACCATCTCTTATTCTCTCCCATTTAATGAATAATCAACCCTCATCACATGATGATAAAATTCATGGACCAGTCCTCAAACAAGAGCTTACACTATAACATAGAACTATAATGGATTTGACCAAAATATCTTATTTAGTTAAGTAGGATGTTTCCCTAAATTCCATTCTAGATACACCTAGTATACCACTTACGGTTCAATCCAGATTAATCAACCCCACCATTAAATATTTTTATCTTCCCCTAGATGGTAGATACTTAAATGTGGGATCACACCCCCATAGGGGAACACTCTACCTAGTAGTCAATAAATCGAGATGTATTCACATGTGAATAAGAAAAATATAATGTTTGATAATATTCCCCCTGATAACATAATAAAAAACTGCCATCTTCTATGTATAAGTCATTATGCATATTTCCATCATGTACCCACAAGACATTAAATCTATGACTAACCTATCCCAATATGAAATTAAATATGTGACCATGTCTCCAAAAGTTTTAAAACTAGGACTATCCTATCCCCAAATGATATTATACCTATCACTGTGTACCCACTAGACATTAAACCTATTAATAAACTATCATTAAAATCAGGTAAACCAATTATATCATCCCCACAATAGATTAAACCCATGACAAATTTTTCCTCAAAAGACAATAAACCTGTGACCACATCCTCAAAGGACATTAGACTTATGATCAACATATAACCATAAGACCTTAAACTTATGATTGTTTCCACATAATACAATAAATATATGATCAAAATATAGGATCCAAAATCATTACATCATGTAATTAACATGAGATGACCATTGTAAGACTTATTGTATTAATTATGCCCCTAGTGAAAATTACAATAAGATATACGTGAGATTTATTTGGTTTAATACCAGAGAAACCTCATAAATTGGATTTCCTTATATTATAAAGAGGAAGAATTTATAGGTTCCCAATATTCCCAACATCTATCAATGTCAAAATGTATCCAATGTCACCATCATTTATTACCTCATGTAGCTACACTGTAATTATAGAATAATCATAATTAACTAGAATCTACATCATTATGGAACCAAGAATGAGCATAATGGAGAAGAACAAAATCTATCAGGGAGAAACTAACAAATAATGATATCCAAATCGAAATCCATAATATGAGGAACCAAAATCTCATCATCATGTTTTAACAAAGGAGATGACATGACCAATCATAGTGGTAGAGGATATCACCCTTTGGGAGGTAGGAATGTTATGAATCTAACCAGACAACCTGGAGAAGGAGAGACTAAACAATGGAAGAAAACCATATAAATAGAGTCAAGAAAGTAAAAACAGCTCACCACACATGCTGTGGACCCTAGGTGAAATGTGTCTGAAAATATAAATGAAAAACAAATTCAATTTCATAATGAAAAAATGTATGACCTATATCTACAAACATTTTTTTTTTGATTCTGGTCATTTAACTAGTAGTATGTTTTCAGGAAAGTTTATTTATTTGAAATAAGATACCAGTCTTATAAATAGTTAATACATTTTTTTGAAACCTATTTAGGATATAGTTGAGTACTTTCTCCCCTAGAAAGGACATTGGTTAATAATTAAATTTTTTTGGGAACAATATCATTCATTATAAATCCATGAGTCTTTCTGGAAGAATTTAAGGCAGATAAATTGATATTGTATTAACTAGAATAACTATTGAACAATAAAAGACAGTATCACTCCCCATGTAACTTGGAATCCATATATGAAAGAAAATGTGGCCTCTCACAGAAGAGGAGAAAGAAGGAACTACCATGATTTATAATGCATCAACTATTGGATCATTCATCTAGAAAATGCAATGTTCTAGGATTGATGTTGCATTTTCCTTGTATATAGAAAGAGAATATGAATGATAACTAAGAGAACTCCAATTTATGGATTTCAAGATGATCTAAATGTATTAAATATTTATTAAGAATATGTTTTGTGTAAATGAATGTTTTTTGAATATATTAATTACATGACATACATTTTATTGTATCTAAATATATTATGTTTATTAGAAAAAAAAATCTAGATCTATCATTATCCTCAATAGAGAAGTTTTGATCTTTATGTCCTCAAAAAGGAAATGGGAAATATTTCAATAATAGATTTTAGGTATAATGAATCTTATTATATAGTTATAGAAGATGTGTGGATATTAAAAATCAACCATCAGAATGATGTGGTTCCAAATAGAAAGTACCTTATCCTATTTTATTATTATGATATGAGAGTGGTGGCCGTTATATGGATGTGTAGTTATAAAAATTTATGAATCTTTCAATTTAATTGTGTCACCTCTTAGTTGATTTTTTACAATGAGTGGGGTTAGAGTAAGAAGGTTTTCTATAGTAGTGAACATGGTGGACCCATTAAATAAATCCTTATAAAAAACATGAATATAATGTGAGCTCCAAATTATTCATGTTCATTAGTAGTAAAATCTAGTACATTTGGGAGTGTTTGTAGGTGGTTTGTTATAAAAAAAGTTTTTAATTTTTATTTCTTATATATTTATTGGTTTCAGTAATAGTAAATATCTTATCAAATTATTATCATTCATGATATAAAAATTAAAGTGATACTGTATTTATATTACCTGTCACATCAAATGTTTATTGATGGTCCCCAATATGATCTGAAACATGGAATTATGAGATTGTTTTCATAGAAATATGTTTTTTATAGATGATGATGTCTAATCGGAGAAAAATAATAACGATATATGGTGTATGTGTTCATAATACATTGATATTTATTCTCATAGAGTTATCACTAGGTTATATCTATGATAAAATGTTAAAAGAACATACCCAACCATAGGAATTCCATATAAGAAAAGATTTATTGTATATAACATTATTTAGATGTTTTAATTGGTTTGTAGGCATGAGGGTATTGTTAATGAATATAATGAGACATCTGTATAGATATATTAATGAAAACCATGAAAATGTATACTCACAATGAGGTAAGATAAGTTGGGTGTATCATAAGTGGTTTGAACATAAATAATTATCCTAGAAAGAATTTTTCCCTCAATAGTAAATGGAATTTTATATCCCATGACATTTAGCTAGAATTGGATAATCTTATCTAGTCTATGGTCCTAATAGTTTTATCTAAATTTTTATTTTATTATAATCAATGAAAACATATCAAACATATAGGTTAATGGAACATATGATGAAACATTACTGATAATATATCTATATAATGACATTATATTAGATAGTGACCATTCATATGGGTTTTTTCTTTCTAACAATAATTTTTTTCTATTTAATCCATAATGTACATTTAGTTTCTGATATTTTTCTTTTAGAGAGTTATCCTAATACTAAAAATAAAGATGATCATAGGGTCAAATTCATTGTTTATCAAAAACCATTGTTAAATTATATATTATAATCAAATTAGAATAAATATAATGATTAATTTTTTAGGCATTATGTTTATTTTTTATTTCGATTGACAATATTTTTTCACTAGTTATTCGATTGAATATATTTGTGAGTTACAACTAAATAATTATTTTCTCATGATTATAGTGAATTTAAATATTATTTAATAGATGATTTATGTAGTTATTTTTTTTATTTAAATAAAAAATAATTATTTAAGGTTACTTAAATGTCATGGATTATTGACTGACCATGTTAGAGGTCAAGAGAGAATGATATATTTAATATCATTTAAATAAATATTAGGACTATTGTTTGAGAGATTTTTTTTTAATTATTCCCTAGTTTGGAAAGCGTTAATTAAATTAGAAGACTAATAAGTTTATTTTTTAAACTATGGTTCTTATAGAATTTCTTGAATTTTTAAATAACCTTTCCCAATATCCTATTCTATGATATTAGTATTGAAAACTGGTCAAACCATTTCTATGTATGACTTTACAATGAAATAAATACTCTCAATGATAATTCTCTCAATCCTATGGAGAATATTCTCAAGAAATATCTAATAATTGATGGAATTAATCCTTATCTTACATATCATTTCCCAAATAGAAAATGTATTATCTTCTATGTGGTCACCCTGAATCCAATAACCTATAACCAATGCCAATTTTATTACATTGGACCATGATATAAGGAATTACGACTGAAATGACTGAATAGATTTATTATCTCAGTAAACTAGATAAATATAAAAGTTCAATATTAAATTTTAGTATACACATTATATAATAATTTTTTTAAATAAAATCAGTATTCCCTCTATCATATCCTTTGTATTATTCATAGTGAAATTCCAGGATTCTTGGGAAAGGGAACAAAATAACAATGAGCTTTAATGATCTATAATAGATACATAAATCTATGTATACCGTGTGATAATAAATAATAATAAATATGGGATAATAAATATTTCAATGTTAATATCATAAAATGCATTCCATTTAATAAATAAATTTAAAATCATGATTATATCTGGAATAATCAATATGGATATCTGATTAATTGAACACACTTGTCAATTATATAACATAAATATCATGAATAGATTTGGAATAATCTATATGGTAATGTAAATAATTTAACAAACATTATATTTTTATAACATTACTATGATGATTATAAAAGGCTTAATCAATATATTATCATAATAAACTATGAAAACATTTCATGAAATCAATATCTAATAATTAAATCAATCACGAGATAATATAAATATCTAAATATAATGGATGATAATTAATAAATTATTAATGATTAATTATATTAATTATCAATCATTATGATCTCAAGCATCTTGATTCCTCTAGTTTCTAGACCCCTCAAACAATAGTTAAAAACCATAGGTAAAAACTTGATTAATTGTAGCCTAGTTATTCTCTAAATGAGACTACCAATGTATCGATAAGATATATAATTCCGAGGCCTCTAACGTCAATAAATTTCTAAATAATTCCTAATATATTTAATAATAAATTGAATTTATGGATATTATGTATTGTGACCAAAATATCCAAATTGATTAAGGAACCCATATTTATTAATTTTTCCCAGTTAATCAAATTTCATTCAATGTAAAGATCATATATAAGAATGGTATATAGTTTAAATTTTTTTATATCCCTGATAAAAATAATATGTATACACTATAATTGAAAATTAAAAATCAATAATAATATTTTATTCATGTTAAATACATCAAATGTAATTATATATACACTACATTAAATTAAATTGGTGCATACTAATAAATCTGTCATAATGAAATAGAAATTGAAAAAAAATCACTTAAAATGATCATAGTGTTGAAGTGATAATTATTCAATGAATATATTATCTGCATCAAAGGTATATCCTCATGTATCACGTGTAAATAAAATTTAAGATACTAAAGTATCAATAAACACATAATCATAAAATAACATGGGAAAATATAAAAGTAATATAATCCAATGAAATTAAATTGAGTTAAGAAGTTATTTACCACTTGGTAACATTCATGTAAAATCCCCATAGATTATATAATTAAAATTAAAATCTAAAATACCATGAATTATGAATTATTCATTATATTAGCTGTAAAAAACAGATATAGGTACACTGTATAAAAGAAATTAGTCATAAAACAATAGAAAATAAATCAGTGAATGGAAAATATAGATAAATTCCCTTACCTCATGCTCCTAAATTCTTTAATTTTATTTAAAATTATATATAATGGTTTTTGAAAATGATAATAATTTATTCTTATTCAATATCTATTTTTATATTCTCATTTATGATCCCCTTATTACATTTAACCACATTTTTAGTAATATTTCATTATTTTCATTGTTCTAGGTGTTAATATCCTTATTTTTTCATGCATGTTTTTTTCATGAATTTTCATCTTTATGAACATATAACATAGTTTCATCTAAAAAATAATGAAAATAATTTTATTTATATCATTATTTTCATTACATAAATTTTTAGAATCAGTATTAAAATTTTAATATGGATAATGGATCACAACACTTCATAAATACGGTAAGCCAAACGTAAGAATGAACTTTATTATAATTTTATTAATGGGTGTAATGTTAAGGAAGTTTCAATATATTGATTTTATATTGTCAATATAATGTCACATATATCCCAAATATACACAAAATGTGTCTATTGGGAAGAAATCCATGGAGTTATCATAGATTGCTTTTTAGGTTGATTTTGTTTGTTTATAAAGGAGGTTTCCATGGTTTCTTGTGGAGATATTGAGATCCTCCTGACATGGTAAGTTACAAAGATTCATGAAAATGGAATTGTTTCGCTAGATTTGTAAAATAAATATTCATATACAAGGTTCCATCATTTCCCATTATTTTCACAAGTATTTGGGGAACATATTTTGGAGGATGTACCAATAATAATTAAAATTTGATTACTAATAATGATTCAAAAAAATATAGTAATTCCTTGAGATTCGGGAATGGTGGGTTTCATGAATGGAGTTTCACCTATGTGTGGATCATCATGAATGAGGATCATGATTCCATGAAGGATTTATGGTGAAACTATTTGAATAAGAGAAAATTATCTAATAGGGAATTTCTCTGGTATCTTCTGAAAATATGGATCTTCTTGAATGATATAACATATATTTATGAATATGTGAAGATATGTTTGAATGATTCTAGAACATTAGGCAATGCTTATAAATAGTCCACTACCCTTCCTAAATACAGATAGAATGCCTTAATGACTATTTTAAGGATATAAATTTGTGGAGTTGATTCTTGAAGGATGTACAAAAAACAAATTCTGGAATATCTGAAGCTCATGAATGTTAGTAAATGCAACAAAAATTTTTAGTTATTATGAAATTAATAAATTTATATAATTCTATAAAAATTATACTAAATTTGTTGAACATTAGGAGGGCTATGTGAGATTCACGAATGTGTTTGAGCTGCACCATAAGTGGTTACATCTAGATAAATGGTTTAGCTTCAGGAAACTAGGGAGATTAATGAATTTTCTGGGGTTCATGAAAGAAGTATGAAATTGTAATGAATTGGGAACTTTCAAAAAGGTTGTGAGAGTTTCATGGAGGTATTAAGAATTTGAATTTTTTTAAATTGTATTTCCACAGAAATCTTTGGAAAATTGAAATCCATTATATGGATAAAAGTGTGAATTAAATAGATAATATACCTGCAATTGAGGTTGAATTCACTATTGCTAATGAATGGACCTAAATGTGGAAAAATGGCATGTGAATAGTTTCTAGATCAGTGAGAAGTAGAAGAGGAATAAGATGATCCATTCCATAGATATTGACCCATGGAATGAAGATTGAGGGAGTAAAAATAGAAAAGTAGTGAGTTCTCATGAAACATTGTTAGGTAAGTGATCTTGGAAATATATGTGTTCTAGCCCAAACCACAATTTGGAAGAGATCCTTATTGTAATAGGTACATCAAAACATTTTTATTTTATGTTCCTTGGATGTATCCCATTTAGGGTGATCCATTAAATTATTTGTATCATGAATGAATTCGTTTTTGTTAATACATTGAAATGGGACTGAGATAAAAATGTATTTTTATAAACAATGAATCATGATATGAAGGGTGTTTTTTAATTTATCATACTCTGATTAACCCCTAGAGTATTTAACATAGTTGGGATGACAATTGGTATATGAGTGAAATGACAATATTAGTGTTTATTTCTCAAGGGATTCAATGTAGGTTGTAAATCAGAGATCTATTATGATATTATATGGAAAACAATTCTAATATGAAATAATTTGATGTAGAAATACTTATAGAATTTTTGAATATATGTCTTTGTTACAATGATTCAAGTAATTTCATCTAGTACTGAACATGATTATTAATCATATGTTTACCAAATGTAATTGGATACATACCCTATAGGAATCAATGATTTAGGAGGATCCATATATAATTCAATATATATGAATGTGATGTCATGTAATTCATCAATTATATATTAGAGGAATTGATAAATATTTATAAGGGTTACTAAAATATCATATAAGGAGAACTAAAAGATATATCCAATAGGTATAACCATCCAAGAATTTGTCCAAATGTGTATTTTAAATCGTTCATCGACCACTTGAACTTTTATTGAATGAAATATGCGGTATCTGAGAAATTATTAATGATATAAATATTGTTAAGAGAAGATTGAAAAAAACTTCATATCAATTCGATAAGAATGTTTTTATTGTATGATTAAATCGATATGATTCATTATTTGATAAATTACAAAATACTATTGTGTAATATGAGATAAGAAATAATGATAATGATGTTGTGAAAAAGGGAAAGTACAATGAAGTGGAATTAAATTTTGTGATAAAGATCACTATTGAAGAATGTTAGGAGGATGATAGTGTGGATGAGTTAATATCATTTTTCTCCTCATATATTCATAGAGTAATAGGAAACTTCAAAGGTAAAATTCCACTTTCATGAATTCTATATGGAAGGATTGGACATTAGAAAGAATATAGTCATAAGACACTTTTATATGACAATGATAATAATGATGAAACTATTGGAAAAAATTATTCATAAGTTTTGAATGGTTGTGTATGTACCAATAATAATTTATATAAAAATAAGAATATGATTTCAAAATAATATTACAGTTCTTATGAATATGTGGTAGAAGAGTTTTAGGACTATAAGGAACCTGTAGAAAATTCAATGGTGGTAGATGTTAAATATTTCCAAACATGGATTGATAGTGAGAATTCTGGTGGAGATGTTGATGGATGATTTTACTTGGAGATTGAATTAAAATCATAACTTCAAGAGATAAATGTTTGAAGACACAAAATGATGAAATACCACAATGTTTCTCATGATACCAAACTCTATATACAACATTCAGAATAAAAGAAGTCTAATCAATTAGAAGTACTTTAAAATTTTAAGTCATCAATTATAAATGATTCCGAAATGGTTGGTGATTACAAGATCAACGTTGAATAATAGAAAATGGTGAAAATTTATGTGAATAACATAGTGGAATAATAAATAAAATGTGTTGAATAAATTTAATAGGTAATCATCGTAATTTTATGAAATATTAAGGATTAATAAAAAATCATGACTCCAAGTATGACATTGGGAAAATAAATCATTTAGAAGATAGAAGAGTTGTAAGTGGAGCATAGTGGCCCAACCTAATAGAACCGATAATCATATAAAAATGAGAGGGCCTATATAAATATTAGAAAAAAGAATGATTTCATGGTTGATGTTAGACAATAATCACTTTCTACAGGATTGAATATTTATTTTTGAATGATTAAATACTAGTAGAATCATAGGGACCAAGTGAAAAATAATAGTGTAGTAGTGACACATATGAATTCACCTAACATGAGATTATATATTTTTTAGAAATATGGGACACTCAAAAAAATGTTTTCTCCATAAAAAATAGGTACCAAATGGAACAATCCAATCATAGGTAACCATTGAGAGCTCAATATCCTTGGATATTAGTTGATATTAATTATTTTTGGTGTCAAAAATTCTAAATCATCATAATATATTGGTCATCAATGACCTAGAAAAATGTTTCTAATTTGACTATATGTGGTCATAAGATGGAGATCAATGGAATCAGATACGAAAGGGATGGAATTTTATGATTGGGTAATGATGAAGGCATAAATATTATGGGCTAAAGAAAATCCATATTTGGGGGAAAATTGATAAGATGTAAATATTTCTTGGTTTTTGAAAGTCTCAGTCAAATAATTCTAACAATTTTTAAACTATTAGAATGAGGATCTACATTGTTTTTTCAATGAAATTAATCATTAATAATGAAAAATATGGGTTTTTTGTTTTGTATGGAAGGAATATTAAGGGTAATATGTACCTCGTATGTGGATAAGATGATATGGGTTTTTCCAAGGATGAAAAAAATAGTTATATAATAAATGCCTTGGTCATTTGTGAAAAATTCATTTGAATATATCAATAAATACGACACTCCTTGGGACCACCTCAGGTTAACAAGTGATAATACCCAAATGTGTGATTCTTCTCAACAAGGGAATATCATTCAAAATACATTTATAGAAAAAGAGAAAAGGTCAAAAAAAGTTCTTGAGATCATTCTAATTGAAAACTACATACCTATATCAAAACCAAATATTTATGGGAGTCGGTATTATGTTCATTTCATTGAAGACTATAGAAGAATGGTATTGGGTTCCAATCACAACCCACATGAATGAGGTGTGCAGTTTCATAAAAACATATAGAAGAGAACATGAAAGGATACAAGGTCAAAAAATCAATAAGAACTGAATAGATATAGGAATAGTGATCACATATCGCAAAGTGGAGGATTATCTCAAGAAACATGTGACGAGGATACACATTTCATCAATAATTAATCCATACTAAAATGGGGTAGATGATAGAACAATTATAATTATCAACAACATTTATATGAATGTGTTCATTGAGAAAGATCATCTAGAGATGTTTTGTAAAGAAGTAGTGATGAACTCAGTCTACAAATCTAATAGGGATTTATTATTTCCAAAAAAACAGCGGGCTATACATGAGATATATTATGGGATTAATCTATTGTTGATGTAATTTTAAGTCATCAGAAGTTAGTGTTTTATTAATAATAATGGGAAACACATGATGTTTAAATTCTATAGATATGAAAGTATATTTCATGGATACTCAATAAAAATAAATTCATATAAATGTCTCAATTAGAATAATGGAATAGTAGTTTAATGAAATGTTGTAACTATAACAGAGAATGAGAAAAATATATCATAAATAAAATCTATGTTTGATGAGTATACTATTGAATACATAAGCATCTCAGTGGAATTTAACATTCAGAGTCTGAATCAAAAGATTATATAGATAATAAAAATGATGAACATAAACTATCATACGGAAAAATTCTAAATAGTTGAGCTGAAATTGATAGTCATAACATAAATAGTGATCCATCATCACTATTTCAGAAAAAGTAAATTAATAATCTATACAAAAAATTGTTCATATCATAGGTAGATAAAAAATATTTTGTGTATATATCTAGATATAAAAATTTGGTTCATTTTATAAATGATGTGCTTGAACAAATTGAGAATAATCATACAAGTGAGTCTGTTTCAAGGATTATGGATAAGAATTTTCTCATGAAATAAGGGGATATTCACAATTAGATGTATTATAATGGGGTAGTGACTTGAAAAAAATAATACTAGTTCAAAAAAGGTACTCCTAGATTGATGGTATCAATGTTGAGGAATCATTTTCACCTGTTGTATGGAAAGAGTCAATTATGTTATTCATGTCCATAGTAATGAAAACGATGTTCAATTTTTTCTATATGGATGTCAATCCATAATATAAAAATTTATTTCTAGAATAATATGTTGATATTGAGCAACATGATTATCTTCTCATTCATCATAATGGAAATCAGGTTTTGTTGTAGAGTATGGAAAAATATGGGTTGAAGCAAGTACCTAGAGCATGGTATTCAAGGATTGATCAATTTTTGAAGAAGCTCAGTTTCTATCCTAGTGGAGTTGATCACAATCTATAGGTCAATAATGACAGAAAAAAATGATAATGGTGATAGTGAATTTTTATAACAAAATATTTAGTGGATCATATGAATATCCGGGTAAACAGTCATGAAGTTCATGAAATATGAATATGAAATGTCAATAATTGTTGAATAGATATTTTTCATCGGTTTACTAGTGACACAAGGAACATATGGTGAATTTATTTCTCAGTATAAATATTCCATGGATTATTAGAGTATATTTTCTATAGTATAATTACATGTATATGATGAATCGCATTTTTACCTAGATGAAACTATCAACAAATGATGATGGAATGGTTTTTAATGTAACATAATAAAAGAAGATCATTAGATGTATATAATGCATAAGAGTGACATAGATTGATATTGTTTTTGAATCATGAAATTCAACAGGGTATCAATTTAAACAGATGGATGTCCATTTTCTTTAAGTGAAGATAAAAATTTGTTATATAAAGTGTATAATAAATTTTGGATTGTTGTACAATGACAAATCATAGAAATATTTATTGGGATATAAAGAGGCATATTGTACAATATAAGTTGAAAATAGAAAATAATTTTTTATTGGTTCATTATATCCTGGATAATTGTTTATTTCATGGCCAATAATGAAACAATATATCCTTTCATTGAGCACTAAAGAATCTGAATATGTTGTTGCCACTTAAGTATGCATGCGGTTATTGTAGATAAATCAACTTCTTGATGATATGGGATTTAATTTTAATTATATGATTTGAATCCATGAGACAATTCATATTCTATAAATAGTATCACAAATCTATTACATCACTCAGGTAAAACTATTATTGAAATAAAGTATCATTTAATCCATTAGAAGGGATAACATATTATTTTGAATTTTGAGTTTGTGAATATAAAACTACCGGTTTGAAAAATTATGAAAAATTCATTACATAGAGATGAATTTTAGAGTTATTGAATGGATTTTGAAGTTTAGTATATTCCACATAGATTAAATTTGTGGATTTTAGAACTCCACTCACTGAGGTATTGATTTTTCCAGAATGCGTTTTTCTATGTTCATTAGACAAGGTAAGACCATAAAAGATTAAACTTCAGGTTTTTTGATAGGAGGGGTTGTGGCTATAAAAGGGGGATAAGATGTCTTTGTCATCATAAGGGAGAATATGATAAGAGGATTAGAGAATAATGGGGAATTTTTAATCATAAGATTATAAATATGATTAATCAAGGGTTATATATCATGATAGATAAGGGTTTTGATGAAGGAAGTATATTTGTTTTGGAATGATTTAATTCATTGATTTAATATTCAATATACACTTGTAACTAATGTTTGAATGTATCATGTGGTATTATAGTGTGTTTTGAATAAATAATTGATTTCTATTTGAATCATAAGTAGACAATTTTGGAAGAATATGGAATAATATTTACTGAGTATCAAAATGTGATTAATTTTCAACAAACACAAAGGAGTAGATTATTGGGGAAAAATTTCACAATGTAACATTGAAATGTTTTGGGTTGATATGTGATTTTTGAAAAAGAAATTTTCCATGGATAGTTTAGGAATTATAGAGTGGTATTTGGCATTTTTTGTTACCACATATCCAATACTAGGGAATTTATTACTTGAAAGTGGTAAAATATATATATATATGGTTGTGGGGATTCCCAGTGTTTGAAATATTTTCAGTGTCCAATATTTTGAGGGTGTCTTTATCATCATTAATATTTTTCTAAATGAATATTTTGTAATAATATATTAATGGAAATAATATAAAAAGGGCTACACTTCATGATTTGAGTTTTAAAAATGTTTGTATCACCATGATCAAGCATCATTAATAAGTGATTGTTAGACACCATGTCTCCATTACTACATGAAGCTTCAAAAATAGGAAATCCCCCCTAATTATTTTCCAAAATATTGAGCTCTGTGAATGATATTGTAGAGAATCATGAAGACGTGATTAAGTGGATTGATGCCTCTATAATGGGATGAAACATAAAAAAATAGGCCTCTACTCCATCTGAAATATAGATAGACAGACCGAACAATTATTTTGAGACTCCAATATTTTAAGGAGATCTATGAAGGTTATTCTTGTGAAACAATACTAAATATTGTATTTTCATGAATGCTATGAACGATAAACTAAAATTTTAAGCATCACGAATGTAATTTATTTATAAAATGATATAAAAGTTTGACCGAATGTTTTGAGAATTATGGAAGCTATGCGAGATTCGAGATTGTGTTTGATCATCATAAAAATAGGTTTCATTAAAATTGATGGCTGAGAATCACCAAAGAGTTGATCTTTATGAATTTTTGGGGATTAATGAAGGCATTATATACTTGTGAATGATTGGGTAGTTTATTAAAGGAAGTGTGAACATCACAATGGATGTGATCTTCACAAAAGTCGATAATGTGGTCATCCTAGTAAATCTGTGGTAATGTGATATTCATATTGTTGATGAATGTGGGATATAAATTGAACATCTACCTATAATTGGGAATGAATTCATGTTGATAATGAATGGGACTACATGTGAACAAAAAATATGTTAATCCTTTCTAGGGTACCAAGAAAATGAATACGATGAATGGTATCCTTTCCACTAGTAGTGATTTATAGACGTAATATTGAGCATGTGATTGTTGGTAAGTAGTGAGCTATCCCAAAACATTGTAAAGCCAGAGATTTTGGGCATAGATGGGCCTATCCAGAAACAAATTTTTGAAGGGATACATAGTTGTTTTGGTAAATAAGAAAATTTCCATTGTATTCTCAATGGAAAATTCCTAGTGAGGGTAAACCATGTAAACATTATTATTCTCATTAATTCTTTAATTTCAATACATAAATTTCAATAAGAAAGGGAGAGAATATTATTTTTTCTACAATGAAATATTATTCAAAGTGGTACATGTATAAATTTTTTATACACTTATTCAAACCCACCCCCACTATGTTTATTTTTTTATTTGGCTATATTATTTTTATTACATTCTATGTAATTCATAGGACAATAATGAATCACATCACTTCACGATGTGATAGTCCACCGTACACATGAGAGACATTACCATATAATAAAAGGAATTGATTTTTAGAATTTATATGTGAAATTAAAATTCTATAAGTATAATAATATCATAAATATATTATAAATGTCTTAAATATATCATTATATCCATCCCTGGATAGTGGTGATGGAATAAATTACATAGTTTCATAAGGTGGTAGTCTGTTGTGAACATTATTGATAGTTTTATTTCCAATTAGATTGAATAGCATATAAATATTAGTCATTACCATAAAATAATAATATATCATTGAATATAATATAATAAGGTTATTATATGATAATGTTTTAATTATATCTGATGAATGATTAATAGGAAACAAAATAAAAAATTCAGGTCTCAGAATGTTGCCACTTTTTTGGAAAACATTATTATGTTTTCAGTGTTATAATTTATAAGTAATATTTATGAGATAAAAATATTTATGGGGGCTAGTAGGGGATTAATAAATATATTTGGTTATAGATTGTGTAATCCAACTAAATTTGGATATTTATAGAGGAGTGGATATGTGGTGGAGTTTTATAATTGGAGGAGATGACACACAAGGATTTATTTACAATTTATAAGATAAACTATGTTTTTATTATTATAAAATCCTAACAAATCGGACACCATAAAATAGATGAGGTGATAAATTCATAATAATAATACGTTCTGTCCATTTCAGAAGTTGGTAGATAATTTGAACCCTTATGATTTAGTTTAACACATAGGTAAATCATTTTATACCTTAACCATACTATTAATTTTTTACATCATCTTTAATATACATAGTGACAAAAAATTATTTTGACTATATTAGATAATATGAAATATTAATATTTAAAATATGGAATCTGTTTTTAAAAATTCAATAATAAAATGAGTACACATCTGTTTTAAAGTTATACCACATACACAATGAATAAACTTGTTTTAAAATAGAAAATTCTCTTATGTATAAATGGTTTTAGTATTGAAATTCAATAAGAAATCGATTCCAATGACATATATAAGTTAAATTTTAATATAATTTCATTTATTTTACTTTAACACACATTTTAAATATTACATAAAAATTTATATTAATTATGTGAAAAGGAACATTTAAATAAATAAAAGTTTTTTAAAAAATAATCGAAATTATTAAAACATCCATAAAATATCAAAAAATTGACATTAATATAATTTTTGATATTATGATTTCATGAATGTTTTTAATTATTAAAAATATTTTTGAAAATATTGTTAAATTTAATTTCACATTCTGTGTGCAAAATATAACGATAACTTTTTTTAGAAAAAATATTGTTTTTTGAGCACATTTCTTTTCCGTTTATTTGATGGTTATTTTATTTATTATAAAAAATAACCACAAATTTTCTTATTTAGTTATTACTTATAATAACCTTTAATTGAATATCTATACTATAATGTTATACTATATTACTATTCATTTAGTCTCACAGTGGCATATTCCTCAAAATATCAAAGATATTAAATTTAAATAAAATTAAATAAAGGGTTGTTAAGGCTTGGTGTTTCATTTCACATACTCTATCAAATATAATTAAGTTATTTTAAAACATCATGGTGTTAAATTCTCTCCACATGTAATTATATTTACCCTCACAATTTTAAATTTTTCTTGGTTATCAAGGGTATAACACTATTAAATGCCATTATTTAAAAATCCACATCATAAAACGGATTATAAAGCATCCACTTGATAAGATTGAATTGGAAATACAAAGATCATACATAATAACAAATAACATGGTTTGGAATTAGAAAAAATTTGGTAGAATGTAATGATCTGTACATTAAAGGAAAGTACTAATAATTATATAGATAGATAGAGTTCATAGATCAATATAAAGTGAATGGTCAATGGAATATTAAGGACGTAAAAATCATAATTTTCTATGGATTTAAAATAATAATTGATTCATGTAATATTATTATAATAGGATAATTTTTTGATTCAAATTCCTTTATTCTAAATTTTAATTATTCTTTTACCTTAATGACTATAAACATGTGGAAATATGTATAATTGATATCATTATATTTTAGGGGAACAATATAATCCTTTCGATGCACTTTGTTCAATTCCTACTTAATCTCATACTCCATGAAATTTATATCCAAAAATTAATTTTTTATCACGGTGTCACTAAAATTAAAATTTTAATAATCTTTATTTCTATAGATGTGTGAAAATTATTTTTTCCTTCCAATTTATTTTCTGTAAAACCAATATATTTTGCAGAATATATCAAATATAATAAATTAATATGTAAACCTGAATAAATACAATATTGGTATTGGATTTAACCAATAGAAATTTTAATTGAATTGGATAATTCCCATGTTCCCCACATTTATGACAACAAACTATAAATGGTCTTCTAGAATGATATTTATCTCATTCCATTGTAGTCATTATTTTTTCACAGTAATTCATTATTTTATGCCCTTCATTTCCACACAAGAAACATTGTACCATTCCTTTTCGAAACATTAATAGGTGTCTCTTTCCATATTTTGGAAATTAAGTAAATCTAACCACCATTCTTGAATGGTTCCCATCACTTGATATCTTAAAAGACTCTATCTTGATATTCTGTGGTGAGTACGAAAGTTATTTAAATTGTAGATTTTTAGTCATATTTTTGGAAAAGTGATTAGACGTACTCTTGATATCTATCAATTATGTTATCATCCAATTTTATTTTTAATAGTCACCACATTGTACTTTATAATCAATGCTAACAAAACACTTTCAGGTCCTAGATATTAAATAAAGCAAAAAAACAGGGTGTGATAAATAATAATCATAGTTGGAAAAAATTCAAATAATTTATAGGATCTCTAAATCATGAATACTTATTTTCAATATATTATAAGTTAATATTATCCTCTGTCATTCATTTTAATCATCTATTAAAAACCATAATAATATTTTGTAAAGAAAATTTGAATTATCCAAAGGATATCCCTCGAGACTATCAAACCATATTCTAATAATTCCAATTTTCTTGTACTGTGCAGTGATTGATTCAATCTTCATGAACCTTTTTGGACTACGTATACCTTGGAATATATATTCAAGAAAAAAATCACTTATAGTATATAGATATGATTGTATTCATAGGAAAAAACACATGATCTCTACCATACCAAAAGATTAGGATATTCTTTTATAAATTTCCTCAATGTCTGACATAGGGTTTTATTTCCTAATATAAGTTTCCCTAAATCTAGTTCCCATAAATTATACTAAAATTACTCTAATACCAATGGTAACGATCCCGACCCTAGTAACCAGGATTCGATGTCTAATTTATTTCATTGCAAAAAGATACATGTCATAACATCTTAATGTACTAAATAGTATCATATTATTGGTAAAATAGATACATACATGATTACCATATTATATTTGAATATAAAAATTAAAAAATAAATTTTTAAAGAATATCATCATTCCCTAAAACATATCCTTTCATAGGATTTGTTCTACAATTCTTGGATTATTGGGAATGGAAGGAAAATATGTTTGAGCTCAAATTACAAGTAGGAGTTACATAATGTGAAAGATATCATGACTAAATTAATAATAATCAATTTAAAATGTAATTATCTGAACACACATTCCATTGAATCAATGAAATGATTATCATGATTTGATATAGAATAATCAATATGTCAATGAAAATAACTAAAACAATATTCATTAAAATAAATGGACTATTAATACTATATATTTAATAGCATATATATAACGGGAAATAACTGAACATACATTCCATTTAAGTAACTTTACTATCATGAATAGAAATGAAATTTTTTTATAGAAATGAAAACAAAAGAAATCAAATACCAATAAATCAATAACTAATAATATAATGCATTTAGATAAAAAAATCATTGTATGCATATTATTGATATTAATAAATAGATACTTAATAAAATAAATGATTATTTATTAGAATTCATTATCTCAAAAATTAAGATACCTCTACTATCAAGACCAGGTCCAATATAATTTAATCCTACATGTGTTAACATATTTAATGTTATCTTATTTATTTACCTAATAAGACTATAGATGCATCAAGATAATATATAATTATGGGCCCCATCCATCAATGCATGTACAATGAAATCCAAATATATATAGTAATTTATTTATTTTTTTAATAATATATCTTATTAAGAAATATCATCATCAATAAGAAGAATAGTCATTTTTCAATTTCTCTCTAGCTAATCAAATAAATTTCAAATTAAACACCATATGTAAGAGTGGAATACTGTTTAGGCAATATTCATATCCATGATACAAAGAATATAAATAAAATATAGTTAAAATATTATAATGATGAAAAAATATGTATTCATTTTAAACACATCAAAAAGGCTGTATATACACAACTATAAATTTAATATGTTCATATTAATTAATATTTATCAATTAAATGGAAACCCATATAATCCCTTAAATAGATAATAACATTGAAGTGGGAATTAAGAAACAAGTAGATTATGTGTTTCAAATGTAATTAAAAATATAACTATTTGAAATAAGACATTTTAAAATTTAATTTCATTATACAAATAATCTTCTCATATAAATGGAAAATGAAGAATTAATATAAACCAATGAAAAAAATTAATCTTTGCCATTCATTACCACTTGGTAACTTTTATGTAATAATATAATTGGATGAAATTATAATAATTAAATATTTAAATAAAATAAAATATGAATTATTCATGATATTACATTGGTAATGGGAATTATGTACGCCATATATATTAAATTTAGCAACATCAATAGAATATTCCTCAATAAAGAGATATTGAGATGAAGTCCCTTAACTCACCCTTCCTTTTTGTTGAACATTATTTTATATTTTTTATAATAGTTTTAATCATTTTAGTAAATTATAAGAGAACTATATACATATTTATAATACATTATATGATCTCCAATTGTATTTCTACAATAGTTTTTAAAATAATATTACAGTATTTACATGGTTTCTGGGGTTAATTTCATTGTTCAATCATGTGTTTTTCATATAAAAGGTATGGTTATTATTTATATAACATAGTTCCATAAAAATAGAATAATTTTAATTTTATGAATTTAATATTTTCATTTTATAAAATTTTATAATCATTTTTGAAATTTTAACATGGACTATGGTTCACATTGTTTCATATAGATGGTAGGTCTTGCGTACGCCCGATTGTCTTTATAATTTTTTTAATGGGTGAAAGAGTATGTAATTTTTTTATATATTAAATTTCATTCAAAAAATATTGTTCCATATATATCACATATATACACTATATTTTTCCGTATTTCCTTCCATTTAATTACTAATTGTATATTGAATAACATCACTTCAAAAGGCGGTAGTCCACCACACACACATGCAACATTATCATATTATATAAGGAACATAATGAAATAATTTATAGGTTATATAAAAATTCCATAAGTAAAATAATATTTTAAATATAATATTTTTTTCAATTCCATCATTATATGAACCAATGAATGGTGGTGATCGAAAATGTATTATATCAGTTTACGAGGCCGTAGTTCATGATAAACATGTTCAATGGTTATGTTTCCCATTTTATGGAATAAGAGATACATATAAGTTATGAAATTATTATAATAAAATATTATTATATGTAATATAATGGTTTTGTTATATAATCATGGTTAAATAAGAAATTGTTGTGGTCTGAGAAGAAAATAAATTAAAATTCTTATTTAACAATGTTGCCTCTTATTTCGATAACTTCTTTAGGTTTTCACTAAAATTATTCCTATGAGAGATTTATGATAAAAATGGTCTATATGATTTTGGTATAGAAGAAACATATTTATTTTTTATTTATCATATGAAAAAAAATTCATTTGATATGTTAAGTGGGGAGGACGGTTGGTAACGTTTAATATGTGTGGGATAAGACACATATGGAATCATTCAAAAATGTTCAATTACATCTATGTTCTTATCATTATAAAAGACTATAAAATAGGTAATTATGGACCTTTTAGAGGTGATAACAAATAAATAATTTCATTAAATGGATTATGGTTACTTTTTTATGTCATTTTATTCATTGTATTTTTTATATTAACCCTCATGTAAACCAGTTCTTACGTTAACCATGATAATTAATTTTTGTCCTCTATTAAAGTTCATAATGCTAAAAATTTAATTATAACATAAAATATAATATAAATTATTATTATTATAAATATGTAAACTTCTATTCTAAATTTAATTCTGATAATTCATGGAATCCATTTTAAAATTATACTTCTAGACATGCTGAAAAAATGGCTTTTGAAGACAAACATCTCAGAAGTATAAAACATTTTAATAGTAAATTTTTTAAGTGAATTAAAGAATATAAATTTAAATATAATTGAAGTAATTTTATATTAAAAAAATTAAAATATAATATAACATTGTAAATTATTTAAATGAAAATGCAGTTTCTAATATAAAACACTCTTATCACTATCCAAATTTAGTTATTACTATTAATATCCTCTGATTTAAAAACCTGTTTATAATTTTATACTATATTACATTTCATTTAGCCTCTTGGTTGTGGGTTTTACATGCTATCAAGGAGTCTAAAGTCAAATAAATATATTTTTGGGGGTTGTATGTGATTAGTGTAATGTGTCATCTAAGATATCAAATAAAAAATATTTCTTTTAAAATATATGGGTGTTACACTACAACAACATAATATATTAATGTTTTGATCAATGTAAATTAAAGGAAGTAGCAATAATCATTCATGTTTGAAAATAGTGATTCTATAGTGAGTTTATGAGGTTCATGGAAAAAAAATGGATTACTACTAGATGGATTTTACGTTTGAATTATTAATTGTAGAGATGATAAATTAAGAGTGGTCAACATAATGAATAAATATGAAATATTTTCAATAAATTTTAATTCAAATTACTATTAATTTAATATTTGTTAAATGGGAAATGATCATCTCTTTGAATATCGTAGATCACCCAAGCTATTGTTAAAAGGAATTATGAGATTAAATAAATAATATATTTTGTTTTTCCCCAACTCAACACACATATTTTGTTCCCTATGTCTTTCAAAAGCATGATCTTACTAATATTTAATAAGGATTTACATCATATTATATAGTATTATAAAACTCTGCTATGATATTTTTGGAATACAATGTAGCCTTGATGATTTTTTTGAATGGGTGTGATCCAATACCAATAATGAAGATTATGGGGTTTATGTTCATATGTCCTGGTGGATCATCTAGAGGTGGCGGGGTGAATCAATGAACTATTTATATATATATATATATATATTTTAAACTTCCGTATATTTTCCATTGATAATTATGGAATACTAAATCCTCGAACCAGCAATCTTTAATATCTCATCCTCACTATGTTTGTAGTAAATAAAGAGAGAGTTCAACTCACAAGATTTAAAATGATCAGTATAAATACATAATATTTTATATCATTTGTTAGATACCAAAACCAATACATTCTATACTAAATCATTGTTATCAATTATAATATATGTTAGGTCACACAATTTTTTGAATGGTAATATAACCCAATGAAAAATATTTGAAAATAATTTTTTATATACCCCATTAGTGATTAGTCAATTTATATTTTTATACTTTTTATCCACGAAATCTTCTGCAATGATTGGTCATACTACTTAACTGAAAATCATACCTCTTAAATTGGTTATAAACCTGAATTGGAAGAAACTAGTTATATTCCCTAGTTAGTAGCTTTCTCTTAAACATTGATTCAATAGAATAATTATCTCAAGTAACTATAAGTTTATTTTGAACCACGTTGAGATGATCTTCCTCTATGAGCCTTTTGTATTCGGTCTAATAATGTTTAATCTCAATATGTTCTACAACAGTCGATAGTATTTATTAGATATAATATTTTTGAGACTTCCTCTAGAATCCTTGTGATGTAGATACCTCATAAAATATATGAATAACTGTTCTATCGAAGTGTCGTTATCTTGAGAACCTCCCATGATATTAATCATTCAACATTCTTTTATATAATTTTTTATTAACCCTCTTAGATATTATTTCTATACATCTTTCTTCTTTATCTTATATATTTGAACAATTATATGAAATATCATGTTTATATTATTTGAATATTATTTCTATATTTTTTATATAGAAATATAAATGTCTTTTAGTAAAATCATATTTGATAAAAAAAATTGAAATCCTTGTTTGAAAAATCATTTTAAATCCCCATATGACTTGTAATTTATCCATTTACATGATACTGAAATATTACAATCTCGACATCCACAAATTCCACAGTATTTGAGTTTGATCCATTTCTATAAGAAATTTGAAACACCATTACATATTTTTTTTTATTATGGGATCCTTATGTTATAAATTTTAATACACTTAACAATTATGGCATATCAAAACCTTCATAAGAAATTGAAAATGTTATGTTCTTTTCTATTTTAGATTCCTAGATGGCCTCTATCATGCATGTCAACATAAGGACCTCCATGGATGATTAAATACCACTATTTCTCACATGTGATTTATAGAATCACAAAATTCACTCTAAAAATAGATTTTAATGAATCTATTGATTTCATAATTCATCAGGAAGAAATTAATCATACAATTTTAATAAAACAACAATAAAAAATATACGATTTCATGTAAATCTCCATTTCATTTAATCTTATTGTGTAGTCTCCATTTTTTATGCCCAGAACACATGAGAGATAACATATTCCTTTACTATAACCCTATATACAGTATATTGGATTATAATCATTCGATTGATGATGATATTTTAATCTATGAAATACATAGAAACAAAATTTTCTAAATGGAAATCCCTTTTATGAAGATTTAATGATTAAAAAAATATCAAGATTTTATTTTTTCCATTTCATATGACTTTATAAAAAGACAAAAATTCAGATAATCTAATGTATTATGATACATTAATTTCAAACAATGAAATAAAAGTGACACATCTAGGATTTGTCTCAAATTATGACAGAGAAACCAAAATATATGTGCCAATATAATTCTGATAATCTAGACTAAAATTATGTAACTCATTGAAATCATGATTTACATATAAAGTAGTTATTTACATTTTATCAATATTTACCTCTACTAAGATACTATTCATCTACATACAAACTCCATCAACCTCAAATAGATTTATAACATTGAAATTGCAGCCTATTGTTGCCTATTGACTATTAAATATTCTGATTCTCTGCTTATGAGTATAACATCACTCAGATTGAATCAGTGACGATGATATATTTTAATAGTCGATTATTTTAATTGATTGCATTTTGATTGGAGGGGTTTTTTTTAAAAATATTATATGGTGTCATTAGTGATTTGTTTTTGATTTAAAATTTTTATAAATAATGGTGCGAGTTCATTTTTATGGATTTAAACTTGTGACATCCATGAGGTTTTATTTATATTGTATTTAAATTAACACCGTCTTCACAAGATAATGTGGATTGTAATTTCTATGTTTTAATGCTTTAATACAAACATTAACATAACATCAGGATATAATCTCAATCAGATCTTGTTGATAGTAGTGTATTTATGGAACCAATAATCCATGGAAACCACACGTTAAACAAAACAAGTAATTAATCCAAGACATGTTAAGTCCAACATACACATTGTTAAATTTAAGAATACACTGTGAGAAAACGATCTCAATCAACTAACAACTCTAAATAATGACTCACCCTAATGGTAGATTTACTAATCCATTAATAATGTTAATAATATGGTAATATATTATTATGGTGTTGTATTATAAATTGAAAAAAAAGAATAGGATAAGAAAAGATTAGTGTACCGAAGACACCCAATCGTTGAAGAGAGTTAAAAAATTACTTTTGATTGAATGAAGAAGAAATATAAGTGAAGGGATGTTTATGTGATTTAAACTATTTTTAGAAAATTATTATTAAAATATAGAAGGTGAACAAGAATAAGAGATATTTTAAGAAGAAACTTGCATTAAAATGGAGTGACAAAAAACAAACACTTACACGATTTCAAACAAATAACAACACAAAAGTAAATGAAAGGAAGAAAGGTGGAATGGATTATCAAGATAAAAAATAAATATGAAAGATCCTCCCAAGAATTTTATAGAGCCTGGGTCATTCCAAACTATCCTCTATTTCTATTAAATTCCAACCATGTTTAATGGAGAGGAGGGGATGTATTAATAGCCCATGGTGGTGGACTGTTTGAAATCCGAAACTACTCTTCCACTTGGATTGATGATTTGGACATCGAGAAAGATTAATGTAGAGATATCTCATTCTTAATAGTTGTAGATAATAATGTTTGATGACCAATCAAAAAATATGGAGACATTTGTACATATATAGCCAATGTTATGGTCATTTGATTAAATGATGTTAATATGTCCATTTCAATCCGTACTTTTAGAAGGACAAAATGTGAATGGGTTTTTCAATAGAATATTGCTTCAAATATGAACACATTCTTGAATAAAATCTGATGTCTATATATCCTCTTCCACAGTTATAAATCACATCTTGATTTGATGATTACATCGTGTACATTTTCATGAATAGTGTCAATATTTTAATTTCTTTCCAGAGTGGGGGATGTCATTAAATGAATGATTTGGGCCTATTTTTTGGATTTGGGCCTTGAAATATATATCCAAGACTCCTTAAGTTGTCCCCCAATAATTGTAGGAGAATAAAGGAATTTGGAATTCTGGATTGTGACAAGTAATTATATCTTCATGGATGGTCCAATTTCATCACAAATTCATTGGACCTTATTGTGTTTTCCATATAACCATTCAAATAATAGAATTGGCCCACATTCGCTTCTAATGAAATGATTTAAGTTGTATGAGGAATCCTAAAAAATAATAGTCAAGTAAATTGGATTAGTAGGGGGATTTTTTTATTAAAACATCAAATATACTATAATGTAGATGAATTCAGATAGTGATCAAAAATTAAAATTAAAATTTAATCATTAATATTTCAAAAAAATAATACAAATTTCATATAAAATCAATAATGGTAATATATAAAAAGTTATGAAAATATTAATAACATCAACTCCCCCACACATAGTCTTGTGCATTTCTTCATGTGCAACAAATATAAAAACATTACAAAATCATTTTCCCTCACCAAAAAATATTAAAATTTTATTTTCCCCACTCAGAGGTGATTTAGACAATTTCACTCATCCATATTGAATTTCCCCACAATATTTTATAGAAAAAATGTTCCAAAAATAATTTATTTTTCTATTATCAATTTTAGAAATTGAAAATGGTGGCACAAAAAACATACTCCTCTAAAGATGATAAATTTAATTTATGGATCTTCACTCATACACCAACCAAAAGTGAAAATCGTCGAGTTTGTAACAAATCTCTACTTCCAATAAAAATCCTAGAGTGAAAAAAATCAAGTGGTCTTTTAAGGGGTTTTCCTGTGGCTCTAGGACAGTAGGAATGTTATTTTCAGTAGGGAGAATAAGATGAGTAAAACACCAATATGGGGAAAACTATTCACAATTTCCATAAAATGAAACAATGAAGTAAATGACGACCCATATTTACAAGGGAATTATTATGTGAAGAAATACATAAATAGGGAAAAATTAAGGGGGTGATAAGATAAAATATTTACAAATCAAAAAACGTATCCCAATGACGTATGTCTTCTTGATTTTATTTATTTTTTATTCAAAAGTTTAACTTGAAAAAGATCTCAGCCACATATCCCATCCCATGAATGATCTACTAACAACATTAATTGTAATAGTTTTAACAATATAAATGGTTGATGAAGCGTAATTTTTGATCTACCCAGGAAAAACCCCATGTTTTTTATTCTTTTTTTTATTTTTTTGGACTTTTTTTGAATTTTGTTGAATACATGTCAAAAAAATTTACTAAATTACATAAATTAATGTAAATTACATTCCCCAAAACACACTAAATGAAAACCACTCCCACACATTGAAATGGATTCTTTCGGTCAATCATATGATAACATGGTGAAATCAACAAGGGTACCCAAAATGAAATCATTTCCCCCACACATAAATTTAAATAATATTATGAAATAAAATTATATGTTGCTAATGGGTGGGAAATGGTATTTAGCTTGTAATGTGGATATCAAAGAAAAGATATTCATTGGACTTAAGGGGCTTTCAAAATGAGAATTAGTGTAAGGGAAATGGTAGACTATTTGGATATTTTGAGTCTCACATGGTTTAGAAAATTATTCTATCATATTAATGCACACTAAAGTAGGAAAATCTTCTTGAAGGTCCACAAACTCAAGACTCATAAATGGAGGTGAAAAAAACAAATTTTGAAAATATTTCAATAGGTATCCTTGGCATAAAAGAAAATGAATATACACACATATAGGGAAAATAATTTTCCAAATAAAAAATTGGGAATTAATAATTTTTTGGGTTTGAAACAATATTAATTATCCCAATATATGAGGAAAATAGAAAAATTTTAAGATGAAAGCATGTTTTTTCACTCCTATAATTGGTTGGAAAAAATTTTAAAACTGGATGGTGTGTATGTATTACTCTTTCAGTTTTATTACATTTCTTTTATTTTTTTAAATTTTAAGTTTTTTAGTATTCTTAAATTACCCAGCCACACAAAAGGAAAAGAATAAATAAAAAAATTTGATTATGAAAGTGTTAAATCAAAATGAGAATGATAGAGGATGAAGAATATAGGGAGAGAGATAAAGAGAGAGACGGGGAGAGAGTATAAGGCCCTGGCCTTAAAAATTACATAATACTGAATTAAATGAATAATTCCTATTTAGGATATTTTCAGATTTTGAGTTTTATAGAATTAGATCATAACTATTACATCTCAAAATATTACACAGTATAAACTTTTACAAAGTTTCCTTTTTAACAAAACACGGACTCTTAAAAAAAGAGTCATGACTAGTTCCATGTTTATGACAGAATGACTTTTCCTTGATCCCATCCTTGACCCTATTCCATATTATGTCATGTGACAAAAAATTCAACAATAACATGGGGTGAGCATAAAAAGCTCAGTAAGGGATACACAATGAAGGAAAACTGTTAGTTTTTCATAACAACATGTAAACCATGAATACTTTATCAAAGTAATACTATTCACCATTATAGAGTAGTAAATACTCTTCACTGAATAAATGGTCATTACTAACACTTTTGAAACCAATATATTACAATAAACCCCATATAAAGAACACATAACGTATAAAGGTAACTTGGGACATAAGAATACTTAAATGGAATTGCCATATGGTCGACTTCCACACATATCACTTACTGGAATAGCCATACGGCCGACTTCCATACCCAATGCATTGATGGTTATAACGTAACCACTCGTCCTGGTATTCACGGCACCACCCGTTATATGGTTTATCACGTAACCACCTGTCAAATGTTCAAGTACAATTATAAAATCATAAGACATAAAACAAATATAATGGAAAGAAAAAATTTCCACATTTCGATCACAAAATATCACTTAAATATATTAACATAAAAAATACATTATAAAAACCATTTTTAATACCAAAATACATTAAAGATTAAATGTTAGTTATTTCATTTTAAAAACATTATGACTTGTTGAGGAAGCCAAAGACCAAATAATACTTGCAGTGGCAGAAAAGGTCATTGTCACCGCGTACATTAAAATAAACATTCCATTTTTTCATTTAGTAAAACAGTTCATAGAAAAAGATTCCCGTTGAATGAAATGAAATTTCAAAGGTGTTTTATACAGTGTATAAAATAATGTCTTGTAGTAGAACAAAATATGCCTTAATGAAAGGAGATTGAGACGAAGTCCCTTACCTTGTGTCCGACTTGACTCAATCTATCTTTAATCTCCTGAATAATAAACTAGTGTAAATTTATACTTTCTTAATAACCTTTTTCATGCTTATTATTCCTTTTATATCACTTATTTCCAGGTTATAAACATTATATAATCATTTATGTTAATAATGTTCATTTTATATTTATTTGTTTCTTATGTTAAAAATAGACTTCTTACAACTACATGTTGTTCATGTGGTCAAAGGTTCATTATATCCAGAATGATATTAATTTTTTGGATATCATATATATTATATATATCTAGCATATACATGTATTTATAATATTACATAACATTTAGAGGTAAGAAATGAAATGCACCGTTCATGGAGACGGTAAGCCGTATGTACACATGAACACTACTTTCATTTCTATTTCATATTTAGTGGATTGAAATCATAATTATATAAAGGTATATTATATTTACAGTATAATATCATATATAATATCATTAACTCCATCCTTTATACATCCCACATATGGCATTAAAGAATCAAATCACTTTTAGGGGGTGGTAGTCCACACTTCCTATAATGAAATTATCATGTTTACCCATAATGGAAAACACAAAGGTATGACATAAATAAAAAATACAGAAGAATAAGGAAAACATAAAAATAATATATATAATATATAAAAATAGTTATTCTTAATGGAAACCATGAAAGGCGTTAAAAGAATATTGAACAATCATCATTTCGTGAGGCATAAATTCACCAACCACAGAAACTGTATGTTCTTTAACCATTAGACGGATGTGTGTGTAAGTGTAAATAAAATCCTTCTCATAACAACATATTATTATATTTACGATACTGGTGTTGTTACCAAAGGAAGGAATGAAAAGATTTTATGGGGATGGAGAATCAAAATAAAACAAAAGAACATAGGTGAAGACATTACCTTTAAATCGGGTAACTCCTCTTGGTTTGAACAAAAGGAGTTTATTTAAGATCTTTCTGCTTAATGAAAGGCTTATAGAATGAGGAGAGGGATTTGGAGAGGTAAAATGAGCAGATATTGGCCGATCCAAAGGCTTGAGATGGGTGGGTAAGGTGGTAGAGGTGGGGGCCATTTATAAGAGGGAGGAGGGGCACTCTTGGAAAGTTATAAAAAGTTATTTTATTATATAATGCGTTTCGGATTTTAAATGTCCCATACTTATATATTTCTAGTATAAGGTGATAATAGTTCTAAATACACTCATACAAAAGGTTTTGGAAAAGTTATGTTTTAGATTTTACCTTATCTTCTCATTTTATTAAAATCGTTCATTTATGAGGTAATCACTGCATCATCATTGTGTCATAAATAATTTAATTTATTTAATGTCTAAAATTTATAAAAAAAATATCATGATGTAGGAAATATTTGTATATTTATAATGAATATTTATAGTCAAAAATATGACTTGTATAATCCCATGTAAAAATTATTTTAGTAAAACAATACATGTTTGTGGCATTTTTATTTTTACTTTAAATAAAAAGTTATTAATGTCATTTTCTTACCCAAGTGGATCCATAGGGTCCCCAAGTTGACCCTTGGATTTACTTTGTCGGCTATGACACATAGAATACGGTTAGGTCATGTTTCAAGGTTATTTAATATTATTAAAACATCATTTTTACATTAAATTACACTAATTACCTCTAATCTCGATTAATAAAACATAAAAGTTACTATTCACCAAAAAAATTATTTTAATCCCATTGAACAAAATTTTACATCCTAATGAAATACATGTAGGTCATATTTTTGAAATTCAATTCACAAAATTGGTAATGTTTCATTTAAATGAAAAATCAGTTTTTAACTACCACTAAGTGGTTTAACTATTAATAAAAAATTATTGTTTTTCAGAAAAAAATCAAAAAATTTACCCTAAACTATATTTGATATTCCAAATTCAAAAATGAAGTTTATTTTACAAAATTCAAAAAATATAAGTTGCATAAAATAATTTAATATTTAATTCCATCTTTCAAAACAAATAACATGTTTTTATGAAACAATATATATCAAAAGATTGACACTAGTTTAAGTCCTATATCAAAGTGAAATTAATTCCAATGACAACCATTGGATTAAATAGTAAAAGTATATTATAATTTCACCTTAAAACAAATTCAAAAGATAATCTAATTATATAAATAAATTATATTAAAAAGAGGTTTTGAATTTAAATACAACATTTTTCACTATTCATTAAAAATGAACTTTATCAGAAAAATAGCAAAAATTAACACAAAGTAAATTTTGATGTCCCAATTCTAAAGAAGAATTTTATTTGGTCCAATAGAATGTATAAGAGTTACCAAAACTATATTTAATGAGGGTTCTCCATCAAAAAGTGATAATTCAACCTTTTAGTGAATATTAATGTATCTATGCCTAAAATTGAATTCTTTACTTATTTTAATCCTTTATCTTTTTTTGGATAAATGTAAAAACATTTAACAAACATAAATAATAACATTTTAGTTATTTATATTCATTCTCTCCAAAATAATGGCTACATGTAAACTACCATTTAAAATAATATTATTATATTACTAGTGTGAAATGTAAGATTTCAATGAAACTCTTTGTTGCGTATCGAGTACGCTATCGAACATAGAAGGCACTTTAAAGTAAAAATAATATTTAATTCAAAAATATTAATACATATAGAAATGTATTATTATTTATTTACGTGGGATGTTATATCCTTCCCCCCTTTTGGGAATTGCATCCTCACAATTTTATTCACTTTTCAAAATAACTGGGGGTATTTTTCCCTCATATCATTTTCAGATTCCCACATTGCCTCTTCAACCATATGGGTTTTCCAAAAAACCTATACCTAGTGAATTACCTTATTCCGCAACAATTTCTCTCTACGGTCAAGAATCTGGACTGGTTGTTCATCATAAGAGCGATTCTCTTCCAAATGAACTACCATTAAGCTCAAAACATGAGATGTATCTGGCATATACTTTATCAACATCGAAACATGAAAAACATTGTTTACCAGGGACAAAAATGGAGGTAAAGCCACTCGGTAAGCAACTGTTCCAACTCTCTCCAGAATATCAAATGATCCAATGATCCTTGGACTCATCTTTCCTTTCTTACCAAATCACATCACACATTTCCATGGTTAAACATTGAGATAACCATGATCACCTACCTCAAAAGATAGATCCTTCATCCAGTTATCTGTGTAACTTTTCTACCTGCACTGAGCTGTTCTCATGTGCTTCTAAATCAGCTGAACTTTTTCTGCCATCTCTTCTACCAATTCTAGTCCCATCAACTTATTTTCACCCACTTCATTCCAAAAATATTGAGTTCGATGCCGCTTCCCATATAATTCTTCAAACAGATCCATCTGTATACTTGAATGAAAACTGTTATTATATGAAAATTCACCCAAAGAAAGATGTTAGTCCCAAAATCCCTAATAATCCATCGAGAAAACACGTATCATGTCCTCCAAGGTCTGAATTTTTCATTCTGACTGCCCATATGATTGAGGATGAAAAGTTGTACTAAAATTTAATTCAGTACGCAACGACTTCTAAAGGCCATTCCAAAAGTTAGAAGTGAACCTGGGATCACGATCAGATACAATGGAGAGGGGAACTCCATGAATCCTGACTATCTCTTTAACATAATATTGAGCAAGATAATCTAGAGACAATGTATCTCGAAAAGGAAGGAAATGATTAGATTTAGTCAATCGATCAACAATAACCCAGATTTCATTATTATCTAAAGATGTCTTTGGTAATCCCACAACGAAGTCCATGGATATATTTTTCCATTTCCAATATGGCACCGAAAATGACTGTAGCATCCCATTCGGTAACTTTTGATCTACTTTAACCTGCTCACATGTCAAAAACATCATAGTAAAATCGGAAATATCTCTTTTAATCTCATCCCACCAGTAATACTCCCGCAGATCTTTGTATATATTAGTACTTCCATGATGAACTGAAAATGGGGAACTATGAGCCTCAAATAACAACTCATTCTTCAACTATGAATCACAAGACACACATAATCTCTTTCCAAACCTCAAAACACAATCATTATCAATGTTAAATTCAGGAAACTTACCCTTATGAACCAGCTCTACCTTTTTCTGCAACCCACTGTCTTTCTTCTACTCTTGCTTAATTCTGTCCGATAAAGATGATCTCACTGACACCTGAAACAAAACATAATACCTTCATGCACCAAAAACATCTATGCAAATGTTCATCAAATAAAAAATCAAAGTATCTCATTCTAAACGTAGCATGGTTAATGAAGAATTACTTTTTCTACTCAAAGCATCAGCCACTTTATTTTGTTTTCCTGGATGGTAATGAATTGTAAAATCATAATCCATGATTAATTCCATCCATCTCCTCAATATCATGTTCAATTCATTATGAGTGAATATACACATTAAATATTTTTTATCAATATATATTTCACACATTACTCTATACAAATGATGCATCCAAATTTTTAGATCAAAAACAACAACATCTAATTCTGAATCATGTGTAGGGTAATTTACCTCATTAGTTTTCAACTAATGTGAAGCATTAGCAATTACCTAATCATTATAAATAAAGACACAACCAATTCCCTTCAATAAAGCATCACTTTAGATAACAAACTCACCATTCCTGAAATGAAATGCCAAAACTGGAGCATTCACCAATCTTCATTTCAACTCCTAAAAACAATCATCACATTCTTTTGTCCAAATAAACTTAACACCCTTCCGAGTTAGCTTAGTCATTGGACTAGATAACCATGAATAATATTCAACAAACCTTCGATAATAACCTTCCAAACCAAGAAAACTATCAATCTCGGTTACATTTGTGGGTCTTGGCCATTCTTGAACAAATTTTTTTTAGAAGGATCAATTGTTATGCCATTTTTTGAAACAATATGACCAAGGAAGAAATTTGTTGTAACCCAAACTCACACTTTCTGAATTTTCAATACAGTTTCATTTCATTAAATGATTGCAAGATACCCTTAAATGAATTTCATGCTCCTCTGTAATTTTAGAAATAACCAAAATATATTCAATGAATGCAACACAAACTTATCCACGAAATCATGGAAAATTCTATTCATAAGGTCCATGAATACAGAAGGTGCATTGGTTAACCCAAAAGGCATAAGTACAAATTCATAATGGAAATATCTAGTATGTAACACAGTCTTCGGAATGTGTGCTTATTTTACATTCAACTGATGGTACACCGACCTCAAGTCAAACTTTGATAAATTCTGAGCTCCCTGGAGCTGATCAAACAAATCATCGATAGGAGTCAAAGAATACTTTTTATTAACAGTGATGTTATTCAAGGCCCTATAATCAATGCAAAGTCTCATTGAACCATCTTTCTTTTTAACAGACAAGACAGGGGCACCCCATGGTGATGTGCTAGGTCAAATGAAACCTTTATCTAATAACTACTGCAATTTCTTCTTTAACTCTAAAAGTTCAACTTCATCCATTCGATAAGGGGGTTTTGAAATTGGCTTAGAATTAGGATCTATGTTAACATTAAATTCAACTTTCCGGTCATGCATAATACAAGGAACCCCATCAAGAAAAAACATCAAGATACTCATTTACCACTGGCATATCATTAATCTGAATAGTTCCTTTATTTTCAACAATATGTGCAAGGTAACATTTATTTTAATCTTTTAATAGTCTCCAAACTTCCTGATATGTTATCAAAATCAAGGGTTCATTCTTGTACACAAACTAAAAATATTTCTGAAAAGAAACCATTTTAGCTCTGTGTCAATCTTAGCATGATAAATAGAAATCCAACCCATTCCCAAAATAACATCATACTCTAATAGAGGCAAACAATAAGGTTTACAGGTAGATTATTTCTGCACACAAGGATAGGAAGGTTCGTATAATTTCTTTTTGTCTCAACGTTTCCTCTGAATGTTTTTACCATAAGTTCATGATTCATTTTTTGAGATATCATTCCCAATTTACTAGAAACCTTCTCAGAAATGAAAGAATGTGTAGAACCTGAATCAAACAACACATTGGAATAATCTGAACAAACAAAAAATAAACCTGATACTACTTCATTCGATGGCCCAACATCTGCTGAAGTAGTTGTAAAGCATTTCACCACCCCTTTATGCTTGTATTCCGGCTTCTTTCCCACAGTTTAGTTCTTCATTAGACACTTATTTTCCTAATGAACCATTTCATTACACTTCAAACATCTTTCCACTGTCTTTTCATTACCTGCATGATCATCTTCCTTAGAGTTACAACCAATACGACCAGACATACCACAATGAAATAAATTTCTACACTTGGATAAACCTTCTCCAGGATGCACTTTACCACACTTCTCAGAGGATGGATTTTTGGATTTCTTACCTCCTTTCTTCTATGATGAATTCTTCCCCTTTTCCTACCAACTGGACCTCTTATTATGTTGTTTGTCGAAGAACACCTGATCATTGGCAAACTCCATTTCCAACTTCTCTGCACATCGAACAATTATTTCATAACTTTTGAACTCTCGAGAGGCTAAAGCCCTTCGACACATTGGCTTAAACCCTGAGTAAAAACGATTGATTTTAATATCAAGATCTTGTATGAAATTTGGAGCATACCTTGCCAGTCGAGTGAACTTTGCTTCATAAAAATCCACTAATTCATCCTCCTGTATCAATTCTAGGAATTTTTTTTCCATCCTAAGATGATCCACCATAGGAAAATATATCTCAAGAAACATACCTTTGAATTTTTCCTAGTAAAGATCATCAATCTCATCTCTATCCCTGATATTTTTCATCATCGACCACCATTGATATACTTCACCTTCAAAATGGTAAATCTCAGGACTAACCTTTTGATGTTCTGAAACCCCCATGACATCAAAAATCTTCTCCAGTCCTTTAATCCACCCTTCTTCTAGCACAGGGGAAGATGATCCTATGAATTATGGGGGATGTTGCCTCATTAAATGTTTCACCACTAAAATGTTCCTCTATAGTTGATCTAGCTGATCTCTGCATGGATACCACCACCATTTATAGCCTGAGTCAACTATTCCATCACTGCAACAAACTGTTCAGTTCCAATTCCGAACATCTCAGGTTGCTGATTTGGAAGGTTGTCTTCCTCTTGATGTCATCCCAACATAGTTGCCTTGTTTCCTCTATGGAAACCCATTCTGAACACAGAAATATCTTAGGCGAAGAAACATGGTAATCTTTAAATGCTATATCATTTCAATCATACCATAAATAAATTTATAATATATAAATTTTCTATCTTCTAAAGTTTTCTAATCCGACCTCTGATACCAACTATAAGGCCCCTTCCTTAGACATTACTTAATACGGAATTAAATGAATAATTACCATTGAGGATCATTTCAATTTTAGAGTTTTAGAGAATTAGATCATAACTATTACATCTAAAAAGAATACACAGTAGACTCTTCTACGATGTTTCTGTCATGACCCGACCCTACCCGGGCTTGAGCCGCAACTACCCCAAGCCAGCCTCCATAGGCCAGGGGCTGGCGACCAGCGTCGAAGGCACAACAACTCGGGGAGGCCTTTTCCTATGTACCTATACACACACACGTAGAATACTCAATGAAAATGTGTAGAGTAACATAAAAGACAAGCAGATTAATGTGCAACTTCTATTTATAAACCACCAAAAGTGAATCGACCTCTAATCAGTACAAATAAAGAGGTGAATGTACACAGAAATGAAAAGGGAAAAAACACATGCCCAACCCGAAATGTGCCACAACCCGACAATAGGTGAACAAAAGTAAATAGCTGGAAGGGTCCCCCACATGGAAGCCCACTCCAACCACCATGCGTGGTCTGAGCTGCTGAACTCCTAAGCTCCACTGATGTCATGAACAACATGTCCGTCGTCTGCAAGGGCACACTAAGTGCGGGCAAAGCCCATGCAGGGGTGAGTATAAAAATACTCAGTAGGATACCCCAAAGTCTCGAGGGAGAAACAAAGGAGGTACTAAAGGGTGAGCAGTATATCGAACAGGGCAAGTAAAGTGAAGTAAAGATTACACCAAAGAGTCCAGCTCAACCCAACAAGAAGAAATAATGTACACACGTCAAGACACAAGGAGCTGGAAATAGTGAGAAGATGAACTTCCCATTGAGTCTTCGCTGCCTATAGCAGGAGAGTAGACTCATTCAACCACGAGAAGCAAGACATGGAAAGAACATGGCATAACCCACATGTCTTCTCCTCCCCTGGAGGGAGAGTAACCAAACCCATGAAGTGGGTACCGGAACAAGGTATATACATATCTTTCTGCTTAATCAAGAAGACCGAACAAGGTCATATGGGGATCTCCATCCAGTAGCTCAGCCCAAGAAAAGTGATTTGCCAATAGTCCCAGAAGTAAACACCATCGATGCAGAACATCCGGCACATCTCCCCCGAACTACAAGTCAAGGGGCTCAAACCACCGCACCTCGACACTATCCGCTTTGGGCGGAACTGACTCGCCAACATGGTTTTAGGTCGTGTCACAAGGATGCGTCTCAGTGGGGGAAAGCGCCCCTCGTACTTGAGAGTTCCGGGTTAAGTCAAACCACATATCGTCACTGCCCCACAGTCGAAAGGTCTCCTCAATGTCAAGGTCATTCCATTACTAACCAGTACAACCAAGGGTTCTGCTCCAGTAATCACAGAGGAAAGCCACGGACGAGCCTATTAGAAAGGACTGAGTCTGAAAAGCCAACGTGTGACCCACTACCCAGCCCTAATGGAGGGTAAAACATAATAAGATATCAGGTGACCCACTGCCTAGCCCTGCTGGAGGGTAATCCATAATACATCATCGGGTGACCCACTGCCCAGCCCTGCTGGAGGGTAGACTTGGAATAAGCTGACATGTGACCCACTGCCCAGCCCTGCTGGAGGGTAAACCTGGAAAAATTCGACGGGTGACCCACTACCCAGCACACCTGGAGGGTAAACCCTAATATTTCATTAGGTGACCCACCGACCAGCCCTGCTAGAGGGTAGACCTAGAATAAGCCGACAAGTAGCGGACTGCCCAGCCCTACTGGAGGGTAAACCTTGAAGAAGTCGACGGGTGACCCACTACCAAGCCCTGATGGAGGGTAAACCCTTATACATCACCAGGTGACCCACTGCCCAGCCCTGCTAGAGGGTAGACCTGGAATAAGCTGACAGGTGACCCACTACCCAACCCTGCTGGAGGGTAAACCTGCAAGAAGTCGACGGGTGACCCACTTCCCAGCCCTGCTAGAGGGTAGACCCTCAAGAGTCGTTGGGTGATCGACTGCCCAGTCTCTGGTAGAAGGTAAACCCTAAGAGTGTTGGGTGACCCACTACCCAATCTATGATGAAGGGTAAACACTAGAAGTTAGTGGGAAACCCACCGCCCAGTCTACACTGGATAACCGCTCTGTCCATCTCTACTGGTTGGTACAACAATGGCCAACCAAACACGGAGTTGGTATCACGCAACCACCCAAATCTGGAACAAAACCAGAGGAAACCACTCAACCTTGTTGATCTAAACCATGAAGCGCAGAGCCAGGGGAAAAACTCAACCTGGATGGTCAACAATCGAGAACAGAGGGACCCTCTACATCGCGAGAGGTCAAAAGTATGCAAAGCAGAACACGACACGCACATCGGGGCCACACGACGTGTGTCCCCAAGCCAACTCCAACCAAGAGCACAAACGTTCTCAGGTACAAACATCCCCAACGTGTACCTCCATGCATTCTCGCATAATCCCAGAGTATACCATGTCTCCATCCCTAAGACTATCGTGCACACGGCACCCCAACGTCAACGCGAAGGGCGTAAACATAACTCTGCCAACATGCCACCTCAACGGTTGTGGAATGGCCAACCACATCTCTTAAAACACCAACATCAATCTCTCAAGAGTGCATGAAATCACACGCCAAGGGACCGCTACAAACATAGTAGGATGAACCACCACCGGTACACCAATAATGCTTCCACATTTAATAAGATCGCGTAAGAGGCTCCACTCACATGAAAAGATTACACCGTTGTAATCCTCACACAAAATCACACGATATTGACAACTTACTCACCTCAAACGGATATCCGACGTAAAAGTCTTCCAACACCACATTACGCACAAACGACGTCCCGTGATCTCGAGCCTCTGCCTCGAAAATAGTGGCGCGCATCACACCATTGCGATCCCCTCCGGAAAACACATCAAAAGGACTACTCACTTGAGTGCAACTAATATCCAAAGAAAAAGATGCATCCCAGCTCACCGCACACGAGCGGTGCTATGTGGGACCCGCATCCCGCCCTCAATACACCACGAACAGAACACACCATTGCGATCATCTTGAAAAAGTACACAAGATGGACTATTCATTTGACCAAAATGGACACCCGGTGATAAAGCTGGAAATCACCAACAACTCTTGAAACGGCCCCCGCATGGCCCAAACCATCATGCAGAATTAAAGCGGGTGGATTGCGCCAATGCAATTCCCTTGGAAAAACTCCCAAAAACGACTGCTCACATGTCCCGAATTGACGATCAAAGAAGAATCAGCTAAACCTTGCTCGTAGCTCAATAGACGGCCCATGGGTCCCGTGTCTCAACTACGTTTTCAATTCCCAAAACAACACTGGAAAACTCCGGCTTTACCCAAGGGTCGTAACACCACTGACGGTGCTCAATTCGGACATCAGATGGGTCTGCGCCGTCCAAAACAAGAATCTCGGGAAAAAGTGCTTACTACTTAATGGGGTGTCTTGCCACTGAGCCCCTCGTTCCGGTGATTAAAAATCGCCGAAACCTCTCAATTTTTTTTTTGTATCTTAAGGGGTGCTTTTCTGCAGACGACACACAAAACGGATGCCTGGTCTATGATTTATTAAATATAAACCATTTTCACAATAATAATAATAAAATTATTATTATTATTATTATTATTATTATTATTATTATTATTATTATTATTATTATTATTATTATTATTATTTCTTTCAGCCTGTCTCCATCCTAGGTCCAAATACCCAGGTCTTCTCCACCGACCATGCGGACCACCCCTCGTGGGTCTCCCCCTACCGCGCGCTCCCACCGGCCGACGCCCCTGCTGCTGCTTGCTCGCACCGAAGACTGCTGAAGCCCCAAGCTGGTCGTCTCGCCATCCGGCCCCCGGTATTCTGCCATGCTGTGCTCTCCACTTGCGGAGACTCCCTAGCCACCTCAGCCATTTAGACACCTGCACCGACGACTGCCCAGCCTCCTCGCTCCGCTCGGATGCCTGCAGCCGTAAATCGCCGCCTCGACGACTCGCCCGCAGCCTCTATGGACCAAATAATACTCGCGGTGGCGGAAAAGGTCATTGTCATCACGTACGTTAAAATAAACATTCCTTTTTGTCGTTTAGTAAAACATTTCATAGAAAAAGATTCCCTTTGAATGAAATTAAAAGTCAAAGGTGTTTTTTGCAGCGTATAAAAGAAAGTCTTGTATTATAACAAAATATGCCTCAATGAAAGGAGATTGAGATGAAGTCCCTTACCTCGTTTCCGATGTGACTCGATTGATCTTTAATCTCCTAAATAATAAACTAGTGTTAATTTCTACTTGATTAAGAAAAATTTTCAATCTTGCTATTCCATTTATATCACTTATTTCTAGGTTATAAACATTATGTAATCATTTAAGTTAATAATGTTCTTTTTGTCGATATTTGGTTGTTAAGTCAAAAATGGACTTCTTACAATTACATGTTATTCATGTGGTAAAGGTTCATTATATCATAATGATATTCATGATTTGGATATCATATATATCATATATATCCATCATATACATGTATTTATAATAGTACATAACATTTAGAGGAAAGAAATGAAATGCACCGTTCATGGAGACGGTAAGCCGTACATACGCATGAATGCTACTTTCATCTATATTTCGTATTTAATAGAATTAAATCATAATTATATAAAGTTATATTATAATTCTAGTATAATATCATATATAATATCATTAACTCCATCTTTTATATGTCCCACATATGGCATTAGAGAATCAAATCACTTTGAGGGGGTGTTAGTCCGCACTTCCTAAAATGAAATTATCGTGTTTACCCATAAGGGAAACCATAAAGTTATTCCGTAAATGAAAAATACATAAGGGTAAGGAAAACATAAACATAATATATATCATATATAAAAATAGTGACATCTTAATGGCCACCATGAAAGGTGTCAAAAGAAGATTGAATAATCATCGTTTCTGAGGAAGAAATTTGACAATCATAGAAACAATATGTTATTTAACCATTAGACGGATGTGTGTTTAAGTGTAAATCAAATCATTATCATAAAAAAAATCATAGTATATTTATTATACTAGAGTATTTACAAAAGGAAAGAATAAAAAAGAGTTTAGGGGGATGGAGAAGCTAAATAAAATAAAAGAACACAAGTGAAGACATTAACGTTAAATCATGTAACTCCTCTTGGTATGAACAAAAGGGGTATCATAAAGATATTTATGCTTAAGAAAAGGCTTCTAGGATGTGGAGAGGGATGTGTAGAGATAAAACAAGCAGATATTGGTTGGGTCAAAGTCTTGAGAGGTGTGGGTAAGGTGGTTGAGGTGGGGGCCTTTTATAAGAGGGTGGAGGGGCACTCTTGGAATGTTATAAAACGTTACTTTATTATATAATGAGTTTCGGATTTTAAATGTCCCAAAATTATATATTTAGAGGATAAGGTGATAAGAGTTCGAAAACCTCCCTTCCAATAGGTTTTGGACAATTTTATGTCTTATAATTTACCTTATCTTCTCATTTTATTTAAATCATTCATTAATGAGATAATCGCTGCATCATCATGGTGTCATAAATATTTTAATTTATTCAATGTCTAAAAATTATAAAACAAATATCATGATAAATGAAATATTTTTAAATTTATAATTAATATTTATAGTCAAAAGTATGACTTGTATAACCCCATGTAAAAATTGTTTTAGTAAACCAATACATGTTTGTGACATTTTTATTTTAACTTTAAATAAAAATTTATTAATATCATATTCTTAACCAAGTGGATACATGGGGTCCCCAAGTTGACTGATGGATTTTATTGGTCGGCCATGACACATCCAATAACGGTAGGACATGTTTCAAGGTCATTTCATATTATTAAAACATCATTTTTACCTTAAATTACACTAATTACGTCTAATCGCGATTAATAAAACTTAAAAAGATAGTATTCACCAAAAAATTATTTTTATCCCATTGAAAAAAAAATTTAAATCCTAATGAAAACCATGTATGTAGGATTTTTGAAATTCAATTCACAAAAGTGGTAATGTTTTATTTAAACTAAAAATCAGTTTTTTAACTACCACTTAGTGGTTTCACTATTAATCAAAAATTGAAATTTTTCAGAAAAATAACACAAATTCACCCCACACTAAATTTTATATTCCAATTTCAAAAATGATGTCTATTTTACAAAATTCAAAACATATAAGTTTAATTAACCACTTTAATAATTAATTCCCGCTGTCAAAACAAATAGCATGTTTTTATGAAACAATATATATCAAAAGATTGTCACTAGTTTAAGTCCAATTACAAAGTGAAATTAATTTCAATAACCACCATTGGATTAAATTATAAAAGTATATTCTAATTGAACCTTAAAACCAATTCAATAGATAATATAATCATATAAATAAATTATATTAAAAATAGGTTTTGAATTAAAATACAACATTTTTCACTATTCATTAAAAATGAACTTTATCGGAAAAATACAAAAATTTACACAAAGTAAATTTTGATGTCCCGATTCTAAAGAATAATTTTATTTGGTCCAATATAAGTTATAAGAGTGAATAAAACTATATATAAAGAGGTTTATCCATCAAAAGGCTATAAGTTGACCATTTAGTTAATATTAAAGTATCTATGCCTAAAATTGAATTCTTTTCTTATTTTATGACATTATATTTTATTGGATAAATGTAAAAACATTTAACAAACATATATAATAATATTTTAGTTATTTATATTCATTCCTGCAAATACAACTGCTACGTGTTAACTACCATTTAAAATAATATTATTATATTACTAGTGTGCAACGTAAGATTTCAAAGAAACTCTTTGTTGTGTATCGGGTACACTTTTGAACGTAGAAACCCCTTTAAAGTAAAATTAATTTTTAATTCACAAATATTAATAAATATTAAAATTTATTATTCTTTATTTACTTGAGATGTTACAGAGAGATAAGGAGAGAAAAAATAGGTGTTAAATGGAAAGAGGTTCCCCTACTTTTGATTTGGTGGGATGTCATCTCCATCCAACGGTTTGTCAACTGCAGAAGTTAGGGATCAAGTGGAATTTGATGTTATCGGAAGAATGTGCATCCTCTCACGGTGATGAATTAACCAATGAAAATTAACCATGAATTTCATTTTCAAAGACGGGTCATAGATTTTCACTACACTAAATGGGTAAAAATTAGAAACAATAAAATGACCTTCCCAATAAGAAATAATCATACATGGGTGATACTAAAATCTATAGTTAAAAAGAAATACATTTTCACTTTCTTGGAATACCATTCTCAGTATGTATTTTTCATGATGTACCATAGCCATTTCTTTGTACATATTGGAATTCTCGTAGGATTCAAGCCAAATCTCCTCTAATTCTGATTATTGCAACAATCTTTATTCACCAAGTTTTTATCAATCAATATTATAGGTTTTAAAAGGAAAAAATGAATTATATTTAATTTTAACTACGAAATGACATGATTTAACAAAAACTAGCCTAAAAGGAGACATCCCAATGGGTGTTTCATAGGTAGTTCGATAAACCAAAAGTTCTTCAACGAGTATTTCAGGACAATATTTTCTGATGGGTTTTACAATTCTCTCAAACACTATTTTCACTTCTCTATAGAAATGTTCAACCATTCCCTTTATTTAGTGTGATATTCAGTTAATGTTTTATCTATAACAACATTATTTTTCAAAAGATATTCCATGGTTTTATTAAAATAATTGGTTCCTCAGTCACTTATCAAGGCGTGTGGTGTGGCCAAATCGGTGGATGTTTTTGGTCTTTATAAACACGCTAACAAAATGTGAGTCATCCTCTCTAGTGGGTTTAGTATTGACCCACCTAGAAACATAATAAAATGCAATAATAATGTACGAGAATCTATTTGAAGGTGGGAATGTTCTCAAGAAATTTATGCCCCAAACATCGAAGAACTCATAGAAAATTAATGGATTTTGGGGCATTTCACGTCTCTTTGAAAATATTCCAAAATTTTGGCAACTGGGACATGATTGAAAAAACTCTTTTGAGTCCTTGAAGAGAGAAGGACAGAATAATCTAGTGTCTATGAAATTTTCATAGGTCTTTTGTGGTCCAAAATGGCCACCAACAGGCATTGAATGATAAAATTTTAAGATGGAGGAATGTTCATTTTTATCAACACATCTCTTAATTACCATGTCTTCCCCAGTTTTCCAATTTTTGTCATATTCCCAAAAATTAGAATTTTAAATCACTTTTAAATATTATTTTTTTTTTGAAACATTTTCAGGAAACCAGAAAAAACCTAGTAATTTACAAGTGGGGGATAACATGGTATTTTTTGAGTGAGAGATGAAAGGTTATCAGTTGGAAATTTGTATCAATTATTTTAGAATTAGATGAATTAAAAATTCTACTCAAGTGATCAGCCAAAGGTTTTTTATTCCTGGGATATCATTGATTTCAATGTCAAACTATTGGAGCATTAGGATACATCTTATTAGCCCTAGTTTGTAATAACTTTTCTTAAGTAAAAACATTATAGTATAATGGTCCATAAAGATGATGATTTTGGAACCTAAGAGATAGGGCCAATAATTTTCTATAGAAAAAAACTACTTAAAGTTCCTTTTTAGTCACATTGTAGTGAGATTGTGTTTCATCCAATGTTTTTGAGGCATAATATATGAAATGAGGAATTTTTTCTCTTCGTTGACTAAGAACATCCCCAACGGCTCTATCAGAAGCATCACACCTCAATTCCAAGGGTAAGGACCAATATGGGGATGAATTATTAGGGTTTATGTAAGAGAAAATTTTAATTCCATGAAGGATCTCTTGAAAACCTCATAAAAATGGAATGTGACATCATTTTGAAGCAACTAAGTGAGTGGGAGGGAAATCATACGAATGTTATGGAGGAATCGATGATAGAAACCAGCATGACCTATGGAATAATGAATGTCTCGAATAGATGTGGGTTCTAGAAGTGATTATATCACTTCTATTTTGGTATGCTCGACTTTAATACCATCGTTTGAAACTATGTGCACTAGAATAATCCCATTTTCCACCATGAAGTGACATTTTTCAAAATTTAACACAAGATTACACAAGACACACTTTTGAAGTATTAGAGAGAGTGAATTAAATAAATCTTCAAATGACTCACCATAAATGGTTTAGTCACCCATGAAGACATCCATGAAAAGTTCAATGAATTTAAAAAAGAAACTCATTATACACCTCTTGAATGTAACAGGAGAATTGAAAATGCCAAAAGACATTCTGCTATATGCATGTGTTCCAACGTGGAATGTGAAATTAGTCTTTTCTTGGTATTGAAGTGTGATTGGGATTTAAAAGTAATCAGTGGATCCATCAATAAAGAAATAGTATGAATGTTTGGTTAATTTTTCTTGCATTAGATCAAGGAACAGAAGAGGGTATTGTTATTTTTGGGTTTCAACATTGAATTTTCGGTAATCAATGCACATATACCATTTGATATTCACTCTATTAATGACTACCTCTCCATGTTTATTTGTGACAATAGTTATCCAACCTTTATTAGGTAAAAATTGAATTTGAGTAACCCATTTACTATTGTAAATTGGGCAGATAATACCAGCTTGAAGAATCTTTGTGATCTCATCCCAAACAACGTCAAGTACGAGTGGATTGAGTCTTCATTGTGGTTTTCTAATTTTTTTGGTTGTTTCCTCAAGGTGGATGTGATAAATAGAAAAATCATGTTGATTTCTGGTATGTCATATATGGCCCAACATAAGGCCTTTTGGTTTTCTTCTAACACTTGAACAAGTATGGTCTCCTTGGTTTCAGTAAGTGATGTAGAGATAATGGTAGGATATGAGTTATCATTTAAATGGAATGTATATTTTAGGTGTTTAGGAAGAGGATTTAGATATGTATCATCTCTAATTTTTGGGATAGACAACTCAAGAATGGAGAAAGGGTTCTCAGTTGCTTCAGATACATTTTACATAATATTTTACATGGTGTAGTAGTAGAGATCAAAGTTTTTATGTGATTCAAGAGAGTTTTCTAGATCCTCAAGATGGATGGAGTCTATGAAAGTGGGGTCTACATCAACTTCACCATTAATGACTTGGTTAAAAATGGTGAAAATTTCACATGATCCATTGTCTTTATAACATGAAGATCATGATGGATTGGATTTCAATAGACTAGACGTGTCCTCAGAAGCATGGATTGAGAATACAGAGTGATCCTTAGATGGGTATCATATGGCTTGAAAATTTTTGAACTTGACGAGTTGGTCACCAAATTCCATGTATAAGATCCCAGAATGGATATCAATTTCGGTTATCACTATCATTGGGAATTGTCTTCCCATAATTAGGGTGGATCGAGAAGAGTTCATCTCACCTTCAATGTCATTGATATTGAAATCAGTAGGAAAGATGAAATCATTCACATGAACAAGGACATCCTCAATTATACACTCATGACTAGTAGTTCTTTGATTGGATAACTGAATGAAAACACCCTTTGGATATAAGGGAACAAGACCACTGTTGGATAAGATGGATTTGGTCATGAAATTAATTGAGACTCCTAGGTATATTAGTGCATCATTGATGTTAGAACATCCAATTTGGCATGGAACCATAAAGGTCCCTAAATCATTGCACTTTATTGGAATAGGCTGCTAGGGGGAATCATTTTCTAAGGTACTAAGCGGCCTCTTATGGGTACACAACTCCTTTAGAAAGTTGTTATACATAGGAATTTTTTATAAAATCTAAGAGGGTAATGTTTAATTAAACATGTCTAATCATTTCGAGCATTTTAGGATCATGTTCAAAGAACTTCCTTGGATTGGAAACCACTTGAGGAAAAGGAATTGGATTCCTAAGTGGAATGGAAAGGGATGAGGTAAGGGCCTCATATTTGTTTCATGTTTTTTTCTTTTCATTTTTAGTTCAGCATTTAATGAGTGGTTGGAGGCATAGTCTTGAAGTATTGCAATTTTCTAAACTGATCTAATTGAAATTGAACCTACATTACCCATGGTGTTGGGTAATGGTTGAGCTTGGAGTGGGGAAGAATTTGATTGTTGTTGCTGGCTTAGGTGTGATTAAAGTTGACTAATTTTTGTTTCAATGTTTTTGAGGCTGTAACGGTTGAAAGAGGAAATATATTCCACTAAACTTTACCTTTGTTTCATGAATGAATAGCCTTGTCCTAGATTAGGAATACATTGATTTTGGATCTTCTTAAAGCAATTGTACTGGTTTTGGAATTGGGAAGGATCACTAGGATAATGGAACCATAGAAGAGGATTCTTCATTTGAGGATGAGGAACAAAAGGATAAGTTTGTTGGATGTTACCACCACCTTGAACATATTAGAATTGGTTTAGGTTTTTGTGATGGTATTGAGGTGGATGTGAAATGGTATTCCCATATCTCAAAATAGGGTTATAGCTAGAAGAGAGGGGCTCGAAATGGGATTAGTTTAGTTTTCATACAAACTAACCTGATTGTTGAGGGTTGGGGTTCTGATTTTCATTTGCTGCATTGAGGTCTATTATTCTAGATGAATTAGATTGATATGATTAATGTTGTGGAAATTTTCTAGTTGGATGAGAGGGGGAGCTGCATATTCCGCAGTTCTTGATAGGTCTAGGGAATATGGATTTTGGAGAAGTTGAGGTTGGGGCATTGGCTGCCACTATTATTTGTCTCACAAGGCCTTTAAGTTCACTCATCCACTTGGTCATCTTTTTGGGCTTGATCAATTGACTATCTTGGGATTTATTGACTTGATAATATGCTTTAGTATGGAATTATTGTGTGTTTTCAGCCATGTTTCATATGAGATCTCTTACAGTTGAAGGAGTTTTATCAATAAGAGAACCGCCTCTTGCGACATCAATAAGAGTTCTGTCCATAGCCTATAACCCCTGATAAGAGTATTGGATCAAGTGTTTGTCAGGGATTTTTGTGTTGTGGGTAGGTTTCCACAAGCTTTTTGAACCTATCCTAGTACACATGGAGTGATTCATTTGGTAATTGATGAGTAAATCGCATTTCCTTTTAGATAGAAGTAGTAAGAGAAGTAGGAATGAATTTCTCTAAGAATAGTGTCTTCTTATAATTATATGTGGTTATGGAACCATGAGGGTGGTATTAAAGCAATGACATAGTATTTTCTTCTAGGGAGAAAGGATGTTCTAACAGTTTTATTAGATCCTTAGAAACCGCTTAAGGCTACATGGTAGAGAACACCACACGTAACTCTTTAATGTGTACATGTAGATCCTCACCGGCTAGCCCATGGAGATGAGGTAGAAGATGAATAAAACCTGATTTGATTCAAAATTCAGAATATATATTTGTAAATTTAATGCCATGATATTGGTAACTTATATCAGGGGTATCAAGTTCATTATGTGTTTGTTCCCTAGGATTGGCAATTTCTAGTTATACTGTTTGGACAAGGACAGGTTCTTGAATGTGTTGATTATCTCTTATGTTCCTCCTATATTAGTGATGTTTTCACTCAATTTTAGGGTAAAACAAATTATATGGATTTCATGGTAGGATGTGGGGCCTTCTGAGAGATTTTGGAAGAATGAGGAAGATGGGTTTTTCATTGTTTTTTTTAATTTTTTTTTCAATTTTTTTTAATAATAATAAGAAACTGAAATCTAATTAGTTGCACCATAAATGAAAATTTCTCCATTTTGAAGCACTGATTTTTTTCGGCTATCGATAGTTCAATGTTATGATGCTCTAAAAACATATATAGCTGCACTCGGGTCGATTCCTCAATGATGATAATTTTTAATAGTCGATTATTTTTAGTTGATTGTATTTTGATTGGGGGGTTTATTTGAAGAACATAAATGAATTGATTAATGATTGGTGTTTGATTTAACTATATTATAATGATTGGGTTGATTTCATTTTTAATGAGTTATGCTTCGGAAATACTTGTGATTTTCTTTATATTGCATTTAAATTAACACCCACTTCAGAGGATAATGTTGATTGGAATTCCTAAGGGTTAAGACTATTATAGAAACCTTAAAATAACATAGATTTGTAATATCAATTGGAGATTGTTGACGGTAGTGTATTTAGGGTTCAAATATTCCATGTAAATCACATGTTAAAAAAATTCATTAATCCATGACATGTTAAGTCCAATAGACACAATATTAAATTAAATAAAACTAATCGAGTAAGAGATCTCAATCGCTCAATATCTCTAAATAAAGACTCACCCAAATGGTAGATTTAATCAACCATTAAAAATGTTATTAATCTTGTAATATGTAATTATGGTGATAATTAAAAGAAGAACAAAAAAGAACAGGATAAGAAACTAATTGTTCTTCGAACATACATGATCGTTGATGAGAGTTAAGAAAAACATTCGATTAAATGAGGAAGCCAGATAAGTGAAGAGGATTTAACATGATTTGAATATTTTATGAAAATTAATATTAAACTAAATAAGGTGGATACGAGTAAGAGATATTTAAGAAGAAACTTTTATTAAAATATAATAACAAAAAACAAACACTTACAATATTACAAAAGAAGAATAACACAGAAGTAAATGAAAAGAAATAAAGGGGGAATGGTTTATCAAGTAAAAACATGAGTATGGATGATCCTCTGATGAATTTTGTAGATCCATGGTCATTCCAACCTTTCCTCATTTTCTCTAAAATGCCAACCCTTTTCAAAATGTGGTGAGGGGATGTATTTATAGCCCATGGTGGCGTACTATTTGCATTCCAAAACTACCCCTCCACTTGGATGGAAAATTTAGACATCCAGATTGTTGAATCTCGGGATATATTCTTATCAAAAGTTGTAGATAATAATATTGGATAACTAATATCTATATTTTGAGGGATTTTGACTTGTGTAGCCAATTTTATGTCCTTTTAATTATATAATTTTAATTTATCAATTTAAATCCATACTTTTTAGTAGGCTAAAATGTGAGTGCATTTATCAATAGGAAGATTCCATAAAATCTGAACACTTTATTCAACAATTTCTGCTGCTTATGTCACCTCTTTCACACAGAAAAATATCAGCTTGATTTGTTGATTACATCATGAACTATGTTATAAATATTTTCTAGATTTTAATTTTCGGCAAGAATGGTGGGATGGGTTTAAATGAATATGTTTTCCCCCTTGTGTTTGGAGCGCGGCTTTGAAATTTTTATGCGTGACTACTTACATTGTCACACAATTATTGATTGAGAATAAAAGAATTTTTTATTTGGGATTGAACCTAGTAATTCCGTCTTTATGTAAGGTCTAGATTCTTCATAGATTATGTGGGCCTTCTTGTGTGGTCTATACGACCCTTCAACTTGTTGAATTCGCCCACGATCCCTTCTAATGAAATGTTTTATACTATATGAAGAATAGTCAAAAACAAGAATAATTAAATTTGGATATGTAGGGTGAGAGTTATTATTAATACATTAAATATACCGGAATCTAGTTGAATTCAAATAGTGCTAAAAAATTATAATTAATATTTAGATAGTAATATTTCAAAATAATTATGCATATTTCATATAAAATCAGTAAATGGAGTATATAAAAAGTAATGAAAATATTAATAACACAAAACATCCTCAACTCAACATGAGTAATTAAAAAAATAATTACACATAAAAAACAAATACAATTCAACACTTTAGCATATCAAGGTTTCTCACAATTAAGTTTTTGTTAATCTTGCTAACTAAGGAGGGGGTGAAGGTGCAGTGTTATTAAGTATGATTGGGTATAATATGCAATCAAATTTAAAGAAGAATAGGATGATAACACATATGATAGAGTGTGGTCATTATGTTGGAGGGATTATTACAATGAGGCAATAAAATTTTAATCAGGTTTATTCTACCATGATTTGATATACTATTTCTTCCTGATTAATTTTTTTTTTCATAAAATATTATTTTTTTTGTTATATAATTATATTTTTTAAACAATCAACATAATTTTTTAATAAGTATGAAAATACTAAATAATTAATGTTATTATAACTATGTTTTACCCACAATAAGGTCTTTGAGAGGTGAACCTAGTTAGCCAATGTGTCGCACTAAGAAAAATATAAACAATATTTTATACCACCCTGGTATATGTGATTCATATTTTGTTACCATTTCATTGTATCAAGGTTTATCTTTCACTATTTAATTCACCCTTTGTAAATATATTTACATTTATTTCATAAAAAAACAAAAAAAATTGTTCATTCAGTAATGAAATAAGAGATATTTTATTTTCATTCATTGACTAATTACTCTGAGGTGTAAGAGGAATATATTTATAATGAATAATAATCTTAATTGAAATATCATATGGAAGACAAGAAGAAGGTGAGAATCCAAATTTAATTGATAGCTCAATATCTCTATGAAAATAAAGAACACGATGAACATAAACATGTGAATATATAAGAATAGATTACTCTGTTAATTTTTATGTTGATAAACTAGAGGAGATAGAATAGAATAAAATTCAAAATATAATGTCTGATCTCAGTAAAACATTACTATATGTTCATCATGAAGAGTGTATTCATAATATTTATAATATAGGATATCAATGATTAATGGATTAATTTTGGAATAATTATTTATATAGTGAAATGTTAGGATAATTTACAATCATTAAATTAGAATAATCATCACCTTTCTATCACATTTTCTTTTGAATACGTTAAAATTGAGGTGGTTTAATTTAATGAGTGATAGGATTAGATTTACTACTTTATTCTAACTCAAGCAACATAATTCCATGATGTTCTATATAAATAATTGTAACATTAGGCTAATCCAATATAATGATTAATTGATTCTATAACTCATTTTTGACTAATATTATTGAAATGTGTTTGGTATTTAATACCACTATTATAAATTTTCATATTATTACATAAACTAGATTTCATTACGTAGTGATGATGAAGATGAAATTTGAATTATAGTGGAACACATGAATATCAATACAATTATTGAATATTTACTATAGGGAGTTAGTGGAAATTTCTTAATGGACCTTCCACAAGTGATTGAATTACAGGTTTATATGATAGAAGGAAAATATTTTAAAATAAATAATCGTATTTAAATATCACTGAAATTGAATTATTCATTAACAACCAAATCAATAATACATCCAAGCCATTATCCAATGAGATGGCCCTGGTGGAGGATACAATAAAAGAAGTGGTAATAGTGGCCAAGGACACAGACTATCTTCTACCCCCACCATGAATGTTTTATCATGTACAAATGGTCATGTAATTTTGTTAGATTGATAAAAGTTCAATAGATTACCCATGTTAAGGTATTTAAAATTTATGTAAATAAATGTGTCATTTAATGTGGATTAATCTGAAACCATCATTTTATTAATGGAAAAATACTAGCAAAATCATACGGGGGATGTCGAATTATAGTTTTCACATTAGGGTCCAAAATGAAATTCATTACTTTGTCTCTTTTTAATTTTTTTATTTAATGTAATTTCAAATTATTTATAAATTTTTTACTTAAATTATTCCATTTAGTAGATACTATAATCATTAATCATTTTTGAACTGCATAATAAAAAATTTATTTCACTCATTCTATTCAATACTATATATTTATGTTTTTATTGTTTTATTGATGTTTAGATATTTCATAGATTTTTGAAAATATTCAGCATAACACAATCGCTTTAGAAAAATCATTTCATATTTGTTTATTTATTAAAACTACTTGACTTGAATTTATATCAATTTAAATTAATACATATTTTTTTATTCCAAAACATCCAAATTGGACATTTAAATAAGTTTGATAAAAATTTAATAACATGTGAAATAGTAATATAAAATTATTATCTATATATATATATAATTTCATATATATTTCCTTATCTAAATATAGTTATATGTTTCTTCATAGTCATGATGGTTTTCATAAAGTATTGAAATTTATATTTTTCTCTTTTTCAAATCATTCAAAGATCATGGATGTGTGAAAAATGAATGAGACTTCATTTTGCAGATCCCTATTTTAAACTGATCTACATTTGATCATAAAAAGATATCTATAATTTTTTTTAATTCCAAATAAGATATAATTATACCACTATATATCCACATTTATGGTTGATTATCCCTTCCATCCATAAACATGATTATTTTTTCTAATGACATGTGAAATAAGTATGAGGAAAGGGTTTGTCTTATGATATTCCAGTGGTTTAAAGATTCCATTATTCTAAGGATGTTTTAGGTGTGGAATAATTTATCTGGAAGGGTTTTTTAAATTATGTTATCCAAAAATTCATTCCTAAATTTTTCTCCAATAAAAAAATACAATAGAAATATAATAGAAATTATTGTACAATATTTAAATAAAATAAGGGAAGAGGATTAATCGTTGATTTTAATCAATTTTAAGTGGAAATCTATGGAGTGGAAGTCTTGGATAGATGGATCATTTGAAATGGGGTTTATACATGAATATCAATTGGGTGACACACTTCTTTAATCACACATAGTTATTAAAGAGTCAAACCTCATCCCCTTAACTAAAATTTTTTTGTATCAGAACCTACCAACCATTACCCATATAATAAGCCATTTTCATGATCATACATCTTTATTTATCTTCCATGTGGAGATACTATGATATCATTTGGAATTTTTAAATCTTTAATGTGTCTGAAAATAAGAAAAACCCCCATTTAAAATGACACGATAGAATATATATATATTTATGGGAATGTTGGAAAAAAAATGTACATGGATATTAACAAGATATTAAATAAATTTTAATGAATAATAAAGAACTAATTATTTAAAAGTTGTTTAGGAAGAGTGATATTACAAAGGGTGTATGAATTTAATGGTGCTTCTAAATATTCCTTGAGAATTTATTTTGATCAAGGAATTATATAGTTCTCTTCATGAGAAATTTTTATGTTTGTAGTAATTAATAGAGATCATATTTTCATTATTTTAAATTTAAAATTAATTATTTAAATCCCACTATTTTTATAATTTATTTTTTATTATAATATATCTATCGGCTAGGAGTAGTTTTGTTGTTAATATGAAAATAAATTAAATATAGTTTTTTAATTTATTTATTTATTTTTGGAATTTTTATAAATATACCTAATTTAATTCTATGAGTTTGGTGATATTTTAACCATTATATAAGAACATTGAAATTTAGAGATTTAGAAATTTTTATAGAAAGAAGACATAGAAGAAAGTGATATTTTATGAACAATTTATTCCTACAAAAGATACCAAAATTTCTACAATTTTCCTTTAAGAATAAAATTATAAATTTATAATAATAATTTTCTAGAAGCTAATAATTTCTAAAATATTATTCATTTCATATATTGATTTGAATGTTAAATGAGGATGTAAAAAATTTGAATTCAAAATGATTTTAAAAAAATGGGTGAAACCTTAGGAAGATCCATATCAGGGTTACTCCCATAAACCATGTAATATATAAATTTCAATTCCATTTTTGTGATTTTGACACACCTGATACATAAATTTCTATAAACTATTGCATAAGGGTAACACAGAAGATATAGTGAAACATAATATTCATGACATTACCCCTGAGGAGAATTTCATCTTTTATACAGTGATATGTAAATGTTTGTTCCTCTAACATATATGATATATAATGAATATATGGGTTTAACTTGGATAAAATTATTTTATTCATAATGGTTTTAATGAAACAACACCCATATAAAAGGGTATTATAATTCATAGAAATTTTACCAAGATTTATATGACAGAATCACTCCATCCAATTCTGTAACATTTCAATGTAAAAAAACATTTATTTGGTAGTTATATTAAATTATTTCCACTAGATATTATATTTCATGAAGATTCTAACATTTTATTTTTAAATATAATAATAATAATGCACATAGTCTGTGGTTTCTTGATTATATTTGCATAATATAAAAGGAATCACGTCCAGAAAGAACATATAGTTGATTATTATTATCAAATTAGATATATAATTGAATATTATATTAAAATTCAATACCTAAAATCTAACATATTATTGTATTCAAGTGAATCATTATTTAATCTAGTATAACCCTACATGTCAATCATAATACAAAACATCGCATTCTGTGAAAAGAAATGTATGAAAGGGTTGATCTAAAATGCTATGTAAGGGTTTTCATATGTCGGAAGCTATCATTAATAAATAATACATAATAAATATGGTAAGGTAAATAATGGATAACATTTAATTTATTAATAACATGAACCTGAATAACAATATGGAAGAAATACAAGAGGATTAAATAAATCCATATACATAATATTATGAGTTTAAAAACTACCCATTGCTATTATAACTAATAGAACAATCATAAATAAAGCATTAATTGATCTAATAATGATTTAATTCACAATATTAGGCATAATTAACATACTTTCAATGGCTCATTCCAATGTATCTTGAATAAATGGGAAATGCCTCGCCTAAAAACCGAATCTAGTATATCTCATTAGAGCTATCACCAAATCTATGGCCAAAAGGAGGCCCCAACCATCACCTACTAATCCAAATTAATTCCTTATATGAAAGGGGTGACCCATAATAAGAATAAAAATTCAAATATTAAAAATTATCATTCAAAATGTTAACACATTTTCTAATAAATAAACACAATAAAAAACCATTTAGAGTAATATGGTAAATGGTATCAAAATAGGGCATCACATTAAACTAATCTTAACCAATATAGAGAAATAATATACATGGTATAATTAAAATATATTCCTACTGTGTTATAAGTTAAAATGATAGTTTTAATCTTTTATGTATAGAAATACCATTCAATTGTTAAAAAATTCCTTGAGGATAATAAACATTTCATTTTGACAATAAAATTTTAATCTAAATGTTCTCAAAACGTTTTGACAAATAATTAATTTAAAAAACATTATATATTCTAAAATATAATTTTAAATATTTAGTTTTCAAGATATTGGGATATTTATTTCATTCTATACATGTTAAAACAATTATTCCTTTCACATTTGCTGTAATATCCAAAAATGGCCTTGTTTGGAAAATGAAATAATGATTATACTAAAAATATTTTATAAAATATATAACATGATTAATATTTTTTAATAAATAAATTTAAAAATGACAAAAAAAATTTGAAAACATTATATACAATATAGATTTGGAGAAAAATATCATTGAACGAAAAGAGATATAATGACGATATTTTAAATAATGTTTTTTAAATATTGAGTACATAACGAGAGAAAAATGAATGAATTTGTTTATTATACAGATATAAATATGGTACTATAATATTCCTAAGTTTTTTGATATGTGAATAATAAAATTTTATCATCATAATCATAATCATAAATAGTTTTGATAAACAATAAAATTGCACTATAAAACCACTAAAACATTGGTGACATTGAATAATAAACCCCACAGAAGAATAAAATTAAATGAATCCAAAAATTTCATGAGAATATGAAAAATAATAATATTAAATTTAATATGGTAATTATATACACCCCAAAAAAGAATATAGGATCATAACGTGAAATTAGTTTCAAATAAGGTAAATTGAGAGAAAAATACCTTAAAATGAAAATAACATTGAATTGAGAATTAATCATTGAATTAATTATGTTTATATACTATATATAACCATTAATAAAATATAAATATAAAAAAATATGATTAATGTTATTTACAAACACAATATATGAATATAGTGTACAATGAAGATGTAATATATCCCATTGAATAGAAATTAATTTTTAAAATTCTTTACCACTTGGTGATTTTCATGTGAAATCACATTAATTTAAAGAATTAAAATTCAAACTAAACTTACCATTAAGATTTAATTATTCATGATAAAACTTATAGTATTGTTATTATATATTCCCTGTAAATAAATTCGTTTTATAATATAAAACATTTCTTCAATGAATGGAAATTGCATCAAAATCCATGACCATTGGTCTGACAGACATGGTATATTTTCAGACTTCTATATAAATATAATATTGTTATAAATATTTTACAATTATAAACATATATTTCAAACCATATATCATTTTTTATTGTCTCTTATCACTGGTTTATTATCATTTTATCGTTAAAAGTAATTTTTGGGTGATAAATGATTTGTTTTTATTGAATGTTTTGTTTCAATAATTCTAGACCTTTTACTTGATCATGGTTAAATAATATCCTAAATTTAATCCACTAAATAAATAAAATATTTATTAATTATATATTTTTCTATAGTAATTCCTAAAATTTGATGATATATAATGTATTACACCATTCAGGGATACAGTATTATATACATACGCATGAAGACTATTTCAATTTTTCTAGAAGGATGGGTTGAAAAAAAATTATTTCACCATTATATATACTAATAATTTCATATATAATTACAATTAATCAAATACATCATTATTACCATCCATGTAAAATTAAATTGTAAATCACTTAACACCACTATATAGAGGTGATAGTTCACACATGCATGTGAGTGATGTGTTTGTTTTCTAAATGATTTGAATTTAGTATGTTAGACGAGATATTATATTTACATAATGATATTTAGCCTAAATATTTCACTTATATACATTATTGTAATCCTCAATACCTTTTCTGTATATCGTAAGTGAAAAATGAATCACATCACTTCATGAGGCGGTGGTCTACCGTACACATGAGAGATGATATCATATCCCCCACAAAATGGACAATAAGAATGTATATATGATATAATAATTCCATAAGTAATTTTTTTATAAATATAATATAAATATTTTAAATAAATTATTACATCCATTATTGAATGTTGGTGATTGAAAACGATGTATTACAGTTCATGAGGTGATTTTCCATCGTATACATGATCGATAGTTTGGTTTCCCATTTCAAGAATGTGAATAAGGATATATAATATTAAGTCAATATAACAACATTTTAGTGTATATTGTAAATTTTTAGTTTTATTATAAAATTTGGAAATTATTTTATGGAGGTTTAAAAATATGAAATAAAAAAACATGTTTATTAATTTTAACTCTTTATGAGAGAGAATCTATATGTTTATATATAAAAACTTTTCTAGTGGGTTTCCAAATAAAAATAAGGAATGTATAATTTTTTTGGATGTAATGAAATTTTTTAAGGTATTGGCCAAAAATGGCTTCTGATGTGTATAGAGGATAGTAGAGGGGTGACCTTTTATATGTGGGGGAGATGATAAACCCAGAATTTTTTAAAACATAAAGTGATATCCACGTTTTTTATTTGAATAAAATTCCATATTAGGACATTATCAATATATAGTGTTTATAAGGTGTTTATATTTCCCCAAAATGTGTTCTCGAAATGTTTTATGTAATTTTAACACTTATCTTCTTATTTTGACCCATGGTAAACCTATTTCTACATTATCCACTATAATTAATTATAATCTATTTTAATATTAATTATGGCATGAAATTATTTTGAATATAATTGAGGATATTAAATATTATGAGTAAAAATATTTAATTCATTTTTCTTATTTTTTGTTCACATATGTGGATGAATCCATTTTAAAATTAAACATGCAGACATGTGGAAATATTTTAAGAAACAAATTTATATGTTTAAATTTTGTTTTATATCATTGTTCAATTTGAAATTGATTCTAATGAATTTAGTTATTTAATTTTAATGTCATGCATCTAATTTTTCTTTCGTATAAATAAAAATATAATTTATACAATTTAAATGAAAAGGTAGTTTTTAAAAAAATTAGTATATATAACAATTAATTAAAAAAATTATTATTTTTAGAAAAAAACAAAAACATTAACAGACATATTTTTTATTTGTATTTAAAATAATCTTACATATTCATATAAATTTTCTAATTTTTTAAAAAATTAATAGTTAGCCATTAAAAAAATGTGACTCATGTTTTAGAAAACTATATTATTCATAAAAAAAACCTTTTTCCTTAAAATGGTTCCAATTATATTTCTAATCAATAGATATCCATATAATTTCTCTTATAAATTTGTAAAAAATATAGTTTTCATAATATAATTGGTCTTATTCATTCCTCCCACCATCATAGCTAAGTTACAGTGGTCATGTTTTAATAATAATATTTTAATAGAGTATTATATTTCATTTAATCCCAATATTGTCTGTATCACAAGATATCCAAGATATTATATTTATTTAAAAATAAATATATCATAATGTTTCAGGAATACAAATTAACTTCTACTATTTTTTGGTAAGCCTTGTGCACTATTAAACATGATTCTCCCCTTTTAAATTTGTTGGTAATTACATTCTACCCCTAAATTAAATTATTCCATCACAATTCAATTTTCTTCCTTGTAGTTCTAGCCTATTTTGAATACCCTCATCATAAAAATAGGTTAATAAACATACTCATTACTAAAGGGAATGGTAATTGAGAATATCATCTAGGATAGTGAATAACTAGGATTATAAGTAAGAATACATTGATGGGGAGTAAAGATATGGACATGGAAGGAATGTGTTAGAAATTATAGAGAGTGATAAATATAATTGATCATAAGATAGTAAATATCTTAAAAACATAAAATTTCATCAGTTAAATGACCATAATTTCAATATAAATGAATGTACTAGTATTACATTTTTCATTATCTTGTTTATATAGTTTAGAAATTAACTTACCATCTATACTATGAACATAAGATAATATACATACTTGTTATGTATACTTTCATCATTTGGTTATACTTTGATCAATTTTTACTTCACTTTCTACTAAAAGAAATGAATATCTGAAATATTTTTTTAATCCACAAACACTAAATTTTACTTTTAATCTATAATAATATTCGTAAAATATTTAAAATTAATTTATGTGGTCTCTACATATCTTCGAATACCAATATTTTTAGCATGAGTTATCCATTAATACATTAATTTCTAATACATCACTAGTAACTCAAAAAGTTAAATGTAATCCATTTTATAAATAGTTAACATTAAGAGTCATCAAAAATATGTTTTACCAAAATTAGTATCTAAAAATTAAAAAATATGGTCACTAAATCAACATTATATTCCACAAGAAAAATATTTATTTTTTCTTAATAACTCATTCCAAATATTTGAATATATTGATCACCATAAAACTGTAATGAAAACATTCATTATTAAAAATTATATTTGGTTACTAAATATATTTCATAAATCCCAAAATTCCTTAATCTCAAAAAATACAATATATATAATCAATTCACTATGAAATTTCATGGTTGTCAATATTACCCCAGAAAAAAATTATCATTATTATATAAAAATTATGTAGAAATTAATTTTTATCTCCCCTGAATCATGTGTCCTCAATGAAATTTTTCTTTCCCTTGAATAAATTTTCCATCTGATCTATATAATTCAATATACGACTTAAAACAATAATGAAAATTTATTGAAGTACAATCCTTATACATTTCATAATTCTTAAAATGAGAATATCATTTCAAAAATAATCATATACTATAATTTCTGAGTTTAAACAAAATAAAATTAATTTTCCAACATTTTCTGTAGTAATATATAAATAATTAACATGATCCCAAAACATTTTATGTGTTATATCTCTTTCATTTTTGAGGAATCCATTTTTTCATCACACTATATCCTTACATTTAAAGTATTACATATTGGAATATTATTTTTTTACAATACAATAATGAGCATTACGGTCATTCTCTCCACATTGTAATAAACTAATATTCAATTAATGTACATAATATAGTATTTCATTACACAAATATTACATGAGGAAATCTAATCATTACCTTATTACCTTTATCATTCATTTAGTCTATTATAAACCTCTTAAATTGTATACCTTAAAATACCAATGACATAGATAATTTTTTCAATGTCTTTATAAAATATAATATAATTTCCCAATATGATGACAATGGTTAAGAGACCAGTTCTATTTAATAAAATTTCTTGATCAGAAAATATATGGTTAATATTTCTCTTTGGATTACTTACATAGTTCATAGAATTCCTTTATATCTCTATATTATTTTTTTTACTTAAAAAACTTTCGGTATTCCTTTTATCTATAATTCATGAACTATCTCTCGATATCTACTCATAGCTCATAATGAAAAAACCATTACATGAATAGTACATTAAAATAATTACATTCCATGTTTTTTATTTCTTCTTCACCGAAAGTATTTTAAATTAATGACAACTATTGATCTGTATCTCATGAGAGATTTCAAACGTACATTAGAAAATTTTCCATTTCATTGTATCCCAAAGAAAGAAATATATTCTGAATGGAACGTATTCATTTCACATCTAAAAATGTATTTTTAGTCCCATTAAATTATAAATGATACTAATACATAATGTATTCCAACATTGTTACATCACATGGTGGATAAATAGGCTCATCTATGTAGTATGTGTTATTTTTCATAACCTAATTCTATTTCCCTAATAACAGTACATGTTGATCAGTTCTAGATATATATATTTCCTTGAAAACATTATCTTTATATGGAGGTTAATCCCTACATTGGGGTACATTAATTGGTATAGTTTCGGTTACAACCATTGGAATCCATTTCTAAATAATGTTTTACACTATATTAGATTATAACATTTTTAAACATAATGTGTAATGAAAAAAGTAATGTAATTATTTTCATAATTTGAAAAAATTATAGATTGATTATATCATAATCATAAACATAGTTTCACTGGTAATTTTTTAAAATAATTAAAATATTTTCTAATACTTCAGAATGGTTTGTAATGAAAATGTTAATTTATTAAGAATATGCACATGAAGAGTCAAACTATGAACACAATAAGGCCCATTATTGTATACCATGTAACACTAGTGATATGACCAAAATTCCTATTTCAGAGTTATAACCCCTAGTTACATCTATTTCAGATCCACTTTCCTCGAATATTTCACACACCACGATAAATGAAATTATTTCCATACTAACCACGAAATCCTCACTATACCTAAATTCAAACTCCATCCAATATCACAATCAAACCCACTGATAATACACTGTCATGAACCTCTCCCTCCAATACTACCCCACCTGGGATAATAATGGTGGAACACAATTAATGACCATGAGTCCCACCACCAGTAGGCCCCTTTTGGTTATAATCATTGTGGGTATAAAATTCTCATAAATTTGTGAATTTTCCCTCTGTAATATAGGATATGGAAGAAATATATCAACCCTAATGAAATTACATAATATAATATAAAATAATGTAAGTAAAATCCATCCCATAATGAACATATATTTCAATCAAATTCAAGATGCTTTAAATAAATTACCTAAGGCAGAAACATATCAAGAACCTAAAAGACCAAGATAATATTTTCCATCATCGTCAACAATGTCATTATAGAAAACAAAAAAATATTTATCATATATATAGGGTCAGTATAAAATTATACTAATTAGTGTCATACCCCATGTCTCTTATGATCATTTGAAAAAAAACAACATAACTAGTAATAAACAATAGTACCAACAGCACCTAAACATGTTATCTAGCCAATTCCAAACTTACCGAGGAACACCCACCAACATAAACATCTAATCATAGTAACATTATAATAATCATATCGTTAAAAATGTTACCCAGACCCTTTTTTTAATTAATTTTCACTTTAAAACCTTAACATCATATGTCCCAATGCTCTCATATCTTCAATAAATAACCCTTCCGAAGAAAAAAATAGGTTTTCACATAACCTCACATCAGATATTCCCCCTAGGAACATGATCCATTATATCAAATCACATCACATCCCATCACATCAGACCCAAAACCACATGGTACATAATATCACATCTCTCAAATGGACACAAGGGCAATGATATCACATCTTTCCTACATAAACCATTTCCACCACATTATATCTTAACTCCAACCATAACCTAAAATTTTTTCTATTACAAACATGAAGGATATAAACGTTATTCTATTCTACTACCCAGAATTTCCCCCACCATAATACCACATTTCAAACATTACCACAATTAACTTTTAACATTTGGACATCATACACCCTTTATGTAAATATCTTGTATAATATATAGTGGATAAGAGTGAGAAAACAACCCTTTGTTATAAAAATAAATAGGTTTGTAAAAATATCCTCAACACATTTTATCGTTGTCACAATGTTCTCAAAATAAGATGAGTGTATACAGAAAGCACACTGAACATAAAACACATACATTCCAAATAAGTGGGTTCAAAAAAAGAGTACCAATCAATTAACAACATAACTATCATGCCTCATAACATACCCCACTTATTCTAAAACATATAAATGTAAAAATCCGCACAAAAAAGATTCACCAAAACCACAATCCTATATTTTCATGATAATAAAATTCCAATATTTCCCATTTACAACCAATTTTTTATTTAATCCCATTCATTTAATTACTTCAGATTATTTATTGATATTTAAGAAAACACATTCAATCACCACATCAAATTTAATTAGAGATATTATTCCCCATAATAAACTACACCATTTTAGTTTTGTAATTAAAAAAATTATTCTATCAGTAATGGGAAACTAGTACACAAAAACACAAACATTGAAATAACCCATCCTTAACATATGTACAAGACCCAAATTTTAGTGATTTCATGTCACCACCACTCTAATCACAACCTTAACATCACACCCACATCCAAAATCATATTGCATATTTCCCACAGACCAAAAAACACATCATAAAACATTACTAACACATCTTGCACATATCATAACCATATCTTATCAAATATTCCCACACATCACAAAATTATTTCACAATAATTTTCACATAATTCAAATTTAATATATCAGAATTACCAATGGGATATTAAATATTTTCACTTCTTAATATCAATGTAATTATCACACAAGCTATTGTATCCATTTGAAACCAATTTATAAAAAAATACATGTTCTTAGGTAATTCAGTTTAAAATAATATCAAAAAAATCATTGAATAATGTTCCTAAAATCCATCTACCAATGCTCAAATAAATCCAACATCATCTATGATTTTTAACACGACATCAATATCATTAAATTGTGATATAAAAATAATATCAAAATTGTTGAAACATGAAATTCATAACCCTTCCTCTTTATTATTAAATAAACCATATTCGTATTTTAATTATGCTAGTGTATATTATTTTCAAAAAGATATACAAAATCATGATGTCTTATTTATGTACAACTGGAGGAGAGGTAAAGGATACATTTCTCAAATAGATCTTCTCAATCCACTACATAATGTTAGAGTGAGAGTGTTACAAGCAACAAGAATATTGAAAAAAAAATAAGAGCATATTTCTTACCCTAAAACCCCATATATGAAAATCATAGAAAAAATCCCCAACACTAATTCATTTATAAAACTATCCCTTCTCTAATGAATATTATGTTGAAAGAGGTAGAGAAAATAGGGGGATTCAAATAAAGAACTAATGATCAATCTTCCAAAATCAGGGTTGAAATCCCGGGAAATGGTATTATATTACCTCCTTGCGACACACTAAGGTCACCAAAGAACTTCTAAGAAACTCATAAAATAAGGTTGTTTGAGGGGGTTTTGGAATTAATATTTTGGCTACCAAACTTATATCCACAGAATGGCACCCTTCACCTTGTTTATAATTACAAAATGGGTGGGGAGTATGAAATTGTGATAAGGAACACACCACAAGGAGATTGTTCAAATGAAACCTTGATAATTGTATTAATATCTATTTTAATGATAATATAAAATAAGAGAAAGGTACATAGTGTAGCATGGACCAGTTATCCTCAAAACCAAGGAGGGGGAAATATGGAATCCCATATCCACCATATTGAAACACCAATATTAATAGAACTTCTAAAAACTAGTCCCCATAGAATCAACAACATAACCAAGATCACTATTATATAACAATGAAAAAAATTAAAATACAACCAAAATAATATCCATAAGTATCTATATCAGAGTCGTCCAATCTACACCATAAAAATAAAGGTCTTATATCATATCATTGTGAAAAATATAAGTATCTCCAAAATTCACTCTGATTCACCCAAAAACCATAGATATCTTCTCCATGATATTTTATCCCCCTTACTATGTATTACTCCCCTTACAAAACCCATTGGTTGAAATATCAAATGTATCTCATTCTTTTTACAATCCAACTTCCTTGAAACATCTTCTAGAAACCTATACCACAAGAATTTCATCAATATAATTGATTCAATGGTCATTAATATTATAATAATGATTTCAATTCAACTGAAAATATAATCTCCGTGGAAAATACATGATTCGAAAACAGATAAAAATAGTTTTTTCAATGTCACATTTAATTTAGTTCTATAATGATTGATATGAGATACATATGATAAAAGGATATTTTAAAATGACTAATTTTGTTATATAAATTCAGATTTTATTACTTAAATGACTTATTTAATATTTTAGTTAGTGATTAGATAATGATAAAGTGATACAAATTATACATTTTGTGAAAACAATATTTTTTATTCAAAATCCACCTCATTAGAGAAATATTTAACATTCATTCTAAAATACTTATTCAATAATAAATTCAAATATGAGGTTAATTTTTATAATTTTAAATTTTAAAATTTCAATTTTAAATATTGTATTGAATAAATGATATTTATAGTTTGATATTCTCTGATATGGTAATTAATTTTTACACTGAGTCTCAGGGTGATATATTGTGTTGTATTTCAATGTACATGTTGTGATTGATATCACCCAGTGTTAAAAATATTTAGGTAATGAAATAATAAATAACTCATATAAGTTGAACCATGTTGAACATCCACCATGTTGGAATCATCAACTCAGTTTAATATTTGATTAAACATTTAAATTTAAGGCTTTTCTCAGAATTCATAGACAGTCATGTATGATTAATTATCCCATATAGTCACTCATGTAAATTGTGAGAAATATTCAATCCATGTTCCATAATAAACCAATATTATATTATTTGTGAGTTTACCAATGCAATACCTCAATACTAATATATTTATTTATTATAATATATTCATATGGTATTTATCTAGTAGAACTAAATTCAATAGATAAGATGGAATCTTGTAAGACGAGGGTAATATTTCAATGAATAATTAAATCTTAGTGGAAATATGTTAACATTCTACATCTCATACCATGCATGTGTGGAAGCCTCTATTTTTAGTTTTTAAACACTAATGAACTGCAATGTAATCGAAACAAGTTTTTTTTATTCTGGGGATGATTATAGATTTTGGTATTACTATTATTTTGTATAATCAATTTCATATGTAATTTATTCTACATTTTAGTATCGTTTCATTCTCTCTATCAATTCAGTCATTTTTCTTAGTTCATTATCATTACGATATTTAATATTTATGATAATGAAGAACAAAAAAATGGATCTAACAGGGGTAGAATCTAATGATGAAATAATGATATTGATCATTAATGGTTAATTATATTATATCAAATTTGAGTTTTTTATTGTGAAATCAATATTGGGGTATAGTGATAGTATGTTTAGTACATAGTTGTCTTGGAAATTTCAAATTTTTCTAAAATATACATCCAAAATTCCATGATCATTAAACTTATTATATATATGTGATGATTAATTTTTTAATGGAAGTAATTAAATATAGGTAATAAATTTTAGTGGGTTCCCTTTATTTTGGATACATTTACCTTACCTACCAAGGAGGTTTTTGATGTGTAGTGTGTTTGATGATTTTCAGGTACACTGATGAATCATACTTGAGGTAGAAAAGAATAACCCCACATAAAATGAAGTTTATCATAAATTTAGAAATATCATAAAAATGTTGAAATGAATTATCAGTCATGGTGATTATCCTAGGGTTATCAACATTAATTATAGCATCATGGCTTCTATATCCTTTATTTTTATGTTTTTTTTAGTTTTTATTCCATTTTAAAAACCCTAAATGTTATTTATTTTACAAAATATATAAATAATAAAAGCATAATTAAGTTACTAGAATATAGAGTGATCAAAAATCAATTACTAGATAGATGAAACCGGTCAGCCACTATGTTGTACTATGAAAAATAAAAATAATATTTTCTACCACCCTGTGGAAAATGAGACACAATGTAGACCATTCTTTGAGAAATTTTAGTTGATGCTACCATAATATATAATGAAAATATTAGAATCATTATACATTTTTTTAGTCACTTTCCTTGGGATGGTACAAAATATAATTAATATTTCCCTTACTGCAACACATTGGGTAAGTAGGGTTGTCTCCCAAGAAGTATTTTTTAGATCACTCGCTTTTCCAATCATATTTTTTTTGGATTGTTAAATTTTTTAAATCAAAGAAAATATGGGGGTTCTGAAAATATATGGATAAAATAACATTAATATATAGGATATAGATAAATTAAACTATAAATAATGTAGATTCTCCATAGATAATCACCATGAATGGACCATTATTTCGTATGTATTAACTCTTTCCTACTTAATGATCACACACCATAATGTGTGGGGTAATCCAATTTTCCTTAGTTTTGATAACATTGTATTCCTATCAATCACTGATAACACTGCACGTCCATTGCCTCTATACATTGTAAGCTACATCGATCATTAATTGAGATTACACATAACCTATCTTCTTATTATTAGAATATAACCCTTTAGAAAATAAATATAAATGTGCCACTATAATATATAATAATTTATTGATGGAATAGAAAATATTGTAGAATATGTTTAAAAATATATATCAAACATAGTGAGTTCACACTTCCTTTTTTTCATACTATACATTATCCTTGGAATAGTTTAATGAAGAGAATACAATTACACATGAATGTGGGATAACATAGGTCCATTAATAGATTGATTTCTTAGTATTTAAAACATAAAGTGTCCCTAACATCATAAAAAAAGAGAAATTATAACTTTTATTAGTTATATTTTGAATCACATTATGTGGGGTGGTTAAATATATTATTTATATTTCTCTTAGTAACACAGAGTGGCTAACCGGGGTCATCTCACAAAGAGACTATATCAAAACACTCATATTCAAATTACATTATTATATTTTTATATTCATATTAATTAGATAAAATGAATAATGGAGATTTTTAATATCGAATTAAAAACATAAATACATCTGAAATAAGATATAGATTGAATGAATATAAATATAATAGAGATGTTCATTTGAAAATTAGCCTAAGTAATCGTACGTTGTCAATTTTTTTAGTCTCATACATACTTAAGGGTCACACTCCATCATCTGTGAGTTAATTATCTTTTTTGGTTACTCAATATATTGTGCACCTAAAATTTGAAACACACACTGCACATCCACCTCCACCTTGGTAAATATGATAAACTGAGCATCAATAGAGAACACCCCTAAACAAGGATTCTAGGTATACAATATCAATTATTTAACACATATTCATAAATGTTCAATCATATTTCATATTAATAATTGAATGGAAGTAGTGTACCACACTGTGATTTTATAATTTCCTTCAAAATAAAATTACATTTTTTTCAAATATTATATTACACAACACTATATTTTTACAAAATGCAACATTGTATTAAAGTATTATTATTAAACATGATATTTTTATCTTATCAATTAGAATGGTGGTTATGAATAGGATTATCAAAATTATGAAAATATATTATTTTTAAATATATAAATATAATTAGTAATTTGATATCCAATTAATAAAAAATTCATATTAAAACCACTTGAAAATAAATGAAATCTTTTTCAGGAAAAAACAAATTTTGATGCAAAGAAACATATTTTACGTCAATAAATTAAATAAATAATTTTTAGTGAATGAATTTATATAAATTAATTTCTAAATTATATATTTAGATAAATAGTTTAACATTGATCTTATCTTTTTTCTTAGTATGAGTTAAAATTAATTGAATTTTATTATTAAAAAATATAATTTCCAAAAAAAACTATTATGTGAAAATTTTCACAATTATTTTATTATTATTATTTTAAAAAATTTAGAATATTTTTTTGAAAATTTTATTTTAAATTTTAGAATCATCATGTAAAAATTATCATTAATTTAATTTTTTTTGAATTTTTTGAAATGGGTATTTTTTTGATGAATAATTAAAATATAATGGTTTTTATTAACAATATTATTTTTAGATCATTTTATAAAAATTGTAATAATTTATGATTTTTTGAAAATTAAATTTCTCTCAAATATATGTTAATACATTTATTTTTCATCTAAAAAAATTTAAATTGAATATTGATTTTAAAACATTTTATACATAGGGAGATTTTCTCCTTGGAAAATGGGGTTTTCATCACATCTATGTTTATAATATTAAATCAAAAATTTCAACTTTTTATATTGTAATTAGAAAATATTTAATCCATATTTTGAATATAAAAAATACATATTATTTTAGAAAATTAATTTAATTTTTAGGGATAATTAATAGTAAAAACGTAAAAAATTAGTTTTCGTAATTAATGTTAAAATGGTGTTTTGTTCATTATATCGTATTATGTTAGAATTATTTTTACATAGAAAAATTATTCTTATTTAATAAATTATGCTATTTATTTATAAGTAGTTGGTATAAAATAACTCATCTGATTCATTTTCTTTTTTAGTGTAAGGGTTAAATATCGATGGTAAATAAATAGAAAAACTAGTTACTGTGGTAAAATATAAAGTGGAAAAATTAGAAAAACATAAAGGATATGTAATAATTATATTAAAAAATGTGATTTATTGTTTTTTTGTGTGTATATAGCATATATTTAATAAATTTATTTAATTATAAATCTTTATCTTCCTGGGTTGTGAGTGACCTTCCATTATTGAATAGTTTTTCATCTTTACAAAAATGACACTCCTCAATTGTAGAAGGGAAATTCTTCCCCCAAATTATTCAAAAAACATAAAACAAAATTTATCAAAAAACATGAAATAAATCCCTCCCTAACATATTTTTTGAAATTCTATTCTTCTCAATATCCAAAAAGACCAACCCTATGGTCCATACTAAGATATCCAAAAGATGATTTTCTAACGTAACAAAATTTTCTTCACTAGTCTCATTAGTTTTACATCTTCTCTTACAAAATTAATTTTTTTTCTTAATAACAAAAATATTATAAAAATAGTACATAAAATATATTGAGAATTATTATGTTGATGTCAAACCCATTATCCATATCCTCTTCCACCAAATTAGATATGAAATGGTCGATCATGTGTATGACAGACTACCATATCATAAACAAATTTTTTTTTCATAAATAAATCCAATGATTTATATAATGATGTATTTTAAATTTTTATATGATATATATTAATTTAATATTTTTTTATAATTATAATGTCAAATTAACCATCTTATATTCTGTTCTTCGTAATATGGTTACATCACTTATGTGATCAGAAGACAGATTTTTTATGAACTAATGTGACATTAAATTCACTTTCACACAGTATAAAAGTTAATAATGATGTGTTTGTAAAAATTAATATATATATATATATATATAATTATTTTTTAAGGTTATTATATTATTTATTTTTTTTGTTTTATTAGTCCAGAAAATGGAAACAACAATCATGAGTTTATATAGTAAACCATCTACATGAACTCTGTAATTCATTTTCTATATATTAATTTAATTGATTCATAAAAATACATATTTAAGGAATTTATATGATATTTATATCATTTTTATAATTACTCTGGTTCTATAACCATGATCAATATAATTGGAATGAAAATACGAGAGAAAATAATACATGAATAAAAAAGATGTTATTTCCAAAAATGTGATTTTAACAAGGAATTATTAATAACATGGTAATTAAAGGTCATAAGTAAATAATATATGGTTTGATATATATATTTATGGTTTTATAATATATTTAAAATATGCATGTAATTTTTATAAAGGATGATCCAACATGTATAAAGGAATTCAAGATAGAAGGTAAGTGATTTTTGTCTCAAATTTTCTTCTTTTTAAAATTTGTTATGTTGTAAAACTATATTATTTTCTATGTGAATAAATTTCATGACCCTCCTTCCCCATGATGATGGAAGGGAAATTATATTACTAAAACCCTTCTTTCCTCAAGTTGAAGGAGGGATATTGACCCCCAACACCCACCTTGAATAGGACAAGGAGTGGTGACCAACACCAAGGGTATATAATAACATGTAAAATGGAAGGCACAACCCTTTTTTAGTAGGATTTGGTTCTATGATAGTAAATCCCTTCAACACAAAAAGTGGATGTAAAATTTAAAAAAAACAACCCATTCCCATATGCATGTTTCAGTAATAAACTAATTTAAATTTACAAGAAATCGCCAAAGGAAAGTACCAAAGAAATGAAAAATACAAACAAAAAGTACCCCAATATCTGAGCTAGTATGATCCTGTATGATCCTCGAAGTCCTCCTAGAAACATGAAAGTGTCTTTATATATATAGGGAGGGTATATAGGTATACTCGGTAGGAAAAACCATGAAATCTCGTGCACATGTGGGGATACATTCTAATGCCCCGTCAGAAAAGAAGATAATCAAAGAACCTAGTCACGAAACTATCCACCCAAACCTCACTATGGAACACACCCAAAATAACACAAGTCAATAATGTAATAGTTATAAAACATCAATATTTGGGCACCCCACAACACTTTACCACTGGTTATTGAAGACATCCTATGCGCCAGACCTCTCCCTCCATTCTCACCGCAGCCCCACTGCCATACCCCACCCTCACACACCTGGGCTACCACAACCACACATCCCACAAATAGACACCTGTGCCAAAACAACCACACGTAACCATGATCTTAGATACCTAGGATAGAACAAATACCACTACACATGAAGACAAATGGGCCCGAACAACTATAGTCACGCCTGAAGACACCTTTCCCTCATCTCGAAGACACTTGGTAAACAACCTGCCAACACACACTTGGGACAACCACTACATCTACCATGTTCGAACAATCGTGGGCAATAATGGACCTTATCCCATCATAGCCTGCCCGAAGAGTATTGGACTACTTGGTAAAGAGATCAAAAATGGAGCTAATAAAAATCCACTCAAGGGAGTTTTGAGAAAACACCCTCCCCATGAAAGTGTGTGTTCGGCACGAAGTGATCAACATGGGTGGGGAGATAATAAGAAAAATATGAACTAAATTATTCATATAGGTAAATAATATCTCATCCCATCCTAGGGGTTCCAAGAACATCCCATACACAAACACCCTCATTACTATTCATTAATAAAAAGAACGACACCCACAACCAATTCACAACTCATTCCTGAAAAACAATTACCCATTGAACCTATTATTGTTATCACATTCTAGTTTTTTGATTTTAAATAATTCGTCACTACTAGGAAAAATTAGGCATATCCAAAATCCATGTATGGAAAAATAACCAAGAAGCAGATTAAGCATTCAGAAAAGGTTCTCTATTAAAGTCACAAAAACAAAATAGATCCATGAGATCCCTCAATGTATTAGAACCAAACCAAGATTCACCATATGGGCCCCACATCCGTAGCTCCACAAACCACAAAACAAAAAAACAATAGTAGATCCCATCCCTATCCATGTCACCCGACATGAATCAAGAAGAAGAACCACACATATTACAATGATAGAGAAAGGGGGTTTCTATATTTAGCCACACCATTCATTGAGTTCCTTCTTTTCTGTTTCGTTAACCGGGGTGATCACATAAGTAATCTTGTTCAGTGGATAAACATTTAATCACATGAGTCTATGTGATTAACCAATTTCCTTGTTATATCCATTTAATCATCACAGATGACTGGGGTTGTTTAGGTCTAAAAAAAATAAAAACAACGACCATTATTTTCAGTGGTCATAAGCCCATAAAATTAACAATATATAAGCAACAGTAAAATTGTACAACAGTATCACCAAACATTCCACATCATTCCCTAAGAGTCTGTTTATTATCTTTGTTGAAATTTGGTTTCATCGGTCCTCGTAGAATCATTATCATACCATCCCCGCATGATACACAATAAAGAATGACGAAGGAATAACCCTACCTGGGTAATCAACGATTGAATTTTTTCCCCACATGGCAAGAACCGGGGATTCAAGACATATACAGGAGGAACTCCAAGTACTCCAAGAGTGATCAGGAAGGGCTCCAAAAATGACACAACACTATTTTTGGTAAGGTTTACTCAAAAAACACCAAGGAAATAAAATGAGACGAGCCAATAAGAAGGAAGAATTCTCTTGCATTAAAAAGGAATGTTCTTGGAGTTACGTGATAATAATATTTAAAAGGCAGATTGTAGTTTCACCAGATGGATGGACGGTTACACAAGATGAAATTAATTTTTATTCAATAATTCTCATTAGAGAGAAGGCCATTACAGAAGTGAGTTAAGAGATTTTCATTAATTATATGAAATTGTGTAACAGGGGTGGAATTGGAATGTATAGTAAAACGGTGTGGCACCGAGGAAAAAGACACTCTTTTTAGTAAGTTAAGGGTCTCCCAACTCTTGGGGGATTTTAGATATCATTTTTGGGATTTTAATGGATTCTACAGGGGTATAAAGGCATAATTATGTCATAAGATACATTACAGGAGAAGAAAAAGTCGAATACTAGTAAAAATAAAAGGGGTGTGACACCGTTTGGTGAGACACTGTAACAGTTCTATGGTCACGTGCCACCTTCAAGGTGTCTCCCTCATGATGCCACCATCAGGGTGTCACTATCACGGTTCCACCGTCATGTTGTTACACTCATATTTCCACCATCAGGGTGCCACTATTTCGTTGAGGGACCGTGATGGTGCGACTACCACAGTGCCAATGTCATGGTGTTTCTGTGACCAAAGCCACCATCATGATGCCACTGTTTCAGGGGAATAGTTAGATGAGATAAAGATTAAGGAAAATTACTAAACTAGGAGGATATGGGAAATTAAATTAGATACCTCTCAAAGTATTATCAATCTAAATAATTCATTGATAAATCCTATGAAAAGAGAGGGTTCAAAACAACCACCTCAAAGATACCACTCAAAAGTAAACATTGTCTACATCTTGGAACACATCTCCCTCAAGTGACCACAAAAACATAAAAAGGTGTCACTATCTAGACATATGGATTAGGGATCCCGTTTTTTCCCATGTCGAGATACTATCCACTTTGGGTGGCGCTGAATCACCCAGTCAGGTTTAATCACATCTATATTAGTGTGTATTGATTAAAGATCTGGTCCTCCCTTCCCCACAGTTAGGAATTTTTACACACATCTAGAATATAAGTAAAATAGACAGTCTCATAATTAATAAGGTGATCACTTAATCAGAAATATGTACAAAAAACAGAACAAATGTCAAAACAGCTCTAGGTACTAGGCACGCATCTATACCTCCCATTAGCAGGTACTCTCCTTGAGGTCCCCATGCCTCCATAACAGATGAACCAAGGGAATTTTTCTTCAACAAAGAACCTTATCCTCAGGACTATTAATCATCACTAGTCACTACAAAAGTGTCCTTTCACCCTCGATATCTAGATTTCCACATTCGAGGATGTGTGAATCATTCTGTAGATACCGACGAAGCTGAGACACATGGAAGACATTGTGCACCCTTAGTAGTGGTGGTCGTAGCACCTATAGATAAGCCACTTCTTTGACCCTCCGCAATTCCTCGATGGGTCCAACGAACATGGGAGAATTCTTAATCCCCCTACCGAGCCTATGTTCCCCACACCGACAAGAGACCTTTAAGAACATGTGGTCCCTGACCTCGAACTCCAAGGGTCTCCTCTTATGATTGACATACATCTTCTACCAGTCCTGAGCTACCTTCATCCTCTCCCGTGCATGCTGATCCTTCTCTGTTGTGCTCTGTGAAATATTCAGTATAAGAACACCTGCTTCCTAGAACATTGTGTAACAAACAACCTCCCATAAAATGCTTCAAATGGATCCATTCTAATTGTAGAGTGATATATATTGTTTTAATAAAACTCTACCATAGGCAAGTGTCATACACAAATTCTTCCAAAGTCCAAAACACATGACAGTAGCATATCCTCTAACATCTGGGTGGTGCGCTATTTCTGACCATCTATCTGGAAATGGAAAGTAACGTTAAGGCATAGCTGGGTGCTAAATGAATGTTGGAAATTTTTCCAGACCCTTTAGGTAAACCAGGTATCCCGGTAGGAGACTATGGACCTCATAACACCATGCAACCACACCACTTCATCAACATACCTATGTGCTAGGCCACCCACCATGCTCGAATCCTTGATTTTCAGGAAGTGAGTAGATTTCCTCAGCTGATCTACCACTACTAGATAAAATCACAGCCTCCTGGAACCCTGGGTAGTCCTGTGATAAAATCTATAGATATGTCATCCCACTTCTTCTTAGGTACATCTAAAGGTTATAACAGAACTCCTAGGACATGGTGTTCGACCTTCACTTTCTGACACATGAGGCACATTTCCACATTCTCTACCACTGCCCGCTACACCCTTGGCCACCGAAACTAACCCCTCAAGCCTTGATACATCTTGGAAACTTCTAGGTTTACCTCTCTGTGTGAGTTTTTAAACTCATCAAGAACTCTCTCTCACAATCACATGGGGACAAACATCTTTCCATGAAACATATGATGATACTAGATAATTTTTTACCATCCATCTGGTGCATTTCCCTGGCTAACAAAATTGTGCTTCACTTCAACCTCTATATCCACAAATTGGGACTCATCCACCTACAGCAACAGATAGATCTACACTATCATCTGGAATAGAATACCATTGCTATCCTCTACCCCTTTATATAAGTGTAGGGTTTCCAACTCATTAATAACCTTCCAGGTATTTGCTGACTCTCGAAAAACTTCCTTATGTGACTTCGTAATCAAGGAATCATCCACCAAATCACACTTAACATCAACTTAAGAGATTTTTGAGGTAATAGTCTTGAAGTAACTCCATCAACATCCACTTCTACAAGTTCAGATCTCGATGGGAGAATATATACCACAAGCTCTTTTGATCAATGAAGACCATGAATCTCTCCCCAATGATGTAATGCAGCCACAACTTTAGGGAAAACATGACAAATTCATGCTCCAGATTGTGGGTGGAATTGTTACAGTCATGGGACGTAACTGACTAGACCCATAAGAGATCACCCTTATTGTTTCATCATCACACACCCCAATCCATAGAATGCAGCATCACAGAACACCTCAAACATCAATCCAAATTCTAGAAACATCAATACTGGGGCACTAACCAGGTTCCCCTTCAGATAACTAAAGGCTTCCTGGCACAGCCCACCCCATATAAAAGCCTGGTTTTTATTGATCAAGGTTGTGAATGGTTCTGAAAATCAAGAGAATTTGGGCATGAACCTCCTGTAGTAACCTGATATACCCATGAAACTATGAAATTATTCCACATTCATAGGTGATTCCCACAAAACAACCACTTTATCATTCAACGGGTCCACTGTTATTGACTTCATGGACACCACATGTCCAAGGATGTGCACAAGTCATGTCCAAAACATTCACTTGGACAACAATTCATAGATCTTGTGCTTTCGAGGATCTCTAAAACTGTTCTCGATGCTCATCATGGTCCTCATATGATCATGAGTAGACCATGATGTCATCAATTAACATAGCTATGAAACGGTCCAGATATTCCAAGTATATGGAGTTTATGAGCCCCATGAACATGGATGGTGTGTTTGTAATGTTGAATGACATGACCAGGAAGTCAAATTACAGATATCTGCACTTCAAGGAAGTCTCTGAGATGTCACCTTCTTTCACCCGCAATTTGTGATATCCCACTCGTAGTTTGATATTGGAAAACCATATTTCCCCTTCAACTGATCAAAAAGGTTGTCAATCCTAATGAGGGGGTAACAGTTATTAACTATCACCTGATTCAGCATTCAGTAGTCTATACACAGCCTGAGACCACTATATGCCTTCTTGAAGAACAAGACTAGAGAACCCCATGATGACTTTCATGTTAATACAAAACCCTTCTTCATCATATCATCAATCTAAATATGTAACTCTATCAACTCAGAAGGCTCCATTCGATAGGGAGCCATCAAAATCAGACAGGCACCAGGTTTCATGTGTATCTTGAACTCAACATCACGCTAAGGGGGTAGTGACACCACCTATTCAGGGAATATGTCCATAAAATCATTGACAATCCCTAGGAAAACCACCATCTCTATGTATGTTGACTCCACTAACAGCTTGGTTATTAATGAAGGAAGGGGCTCTACTCATCGGCTGCCCTCCTAACAGCCCCGCTCGCTGAAGAAAGTCTCATGATGTCCACCCATATTTGAAAAAACGATCCTTCCTCATATGTAGTCGATAAAAACACATACACAAAACATTTAGTCAATGCCTAAAATGACACCATACAGCTACATCTGTAGTAATAGGAGTTCCCCATGGGATTGATGTGGTCCCAACATTACTCTACATCCTCGAAAAACATGAGACAAGACAGTCGGACCTCCGACAGGTGTACTCAAAACCAGGGGTATGAGACGTCTCTCTTCATCTAGACCTAGTGCATGGGATAGACTATGTTCAACAAAGGAGTTTGAATCTTCACAATAAAACAATGCACATTAAAGAGTACTATAAAATAGGATCGTAGATTAGATGACCTCCGACCCAAGAGAAACTGCTACCTCCAAGGCATACAACTACCCATGCCCCACTCCCCTGCCCCTCGGTTGTTGGATGCCTCCCCAACCACGCCTTGGTCGAGGTCCCTGAAAAGTGTCTTCAGGTCTTCTTCCTCCTACATTGTCTTCTCTCGGAAGAGCCGAGGAACAATGTCCCTATTGCAATGGCTGAAAAGGCATGGCTGAAAACTGCTGCTGCTAAGGTGGGCACTGAACATGCCCCTCCCCACTGTACTACCCTCAGTTCGGGCACTAATTCTGAAGATGCCCACAACTTCCATAGATGAAGCATCTTTGTCGTGGGGCCATAAATAAGGGGCATGGACCGGGAGATTGAATTGGTATAGTTGGTGCCTTCTTCGCATTGGACGAAAACTAGAAGGCCCTGATGCTGGAGGTCTATTATTGATGGCCTTACCCTTCGATGTACCCAACTAGATACCTTCTCAAGGACCACATACTATAATGTTTATCTTATCTACCACTTCATCCTTCTTCTGAACATCCATGTATACCAGTAGAGTGAAGGGAGTAACACCATATTGAAGAGAAGGTCAGAGTGCCTCCTCTAAACAACTCACCCAAGACACCTCATTTGGAATGTTACCAAAGAAAAAAAAAGGAAATTCATGAACATGATCTCCAAATCTCTCACAAATATACTACACACCTAAAGGGACAGTATCTCTTACCTCTTCTTAGTCTTCATTGTGGAAGAGAGAAATTCATCCCATAACACCCGCTCAAATTCAGTCCACAAATCCTCAGCCTCCCTCTTCTCCCAAATATAGAGAATCCACCACTAACGTGTTTATCCCTGCATATGGATTGTAGCCATAGGAACCCTATACTACGTCGGAGCCCGGATCACAATAAAAGCTATCACCAGATCCTCAGGCCATCTATTTGTCTCCATGTCCAAGAGGCATCCCTCGTACTTCTTGAGGGACTACCGCTGAAAGGAACAAAACATCCTCTGACACATGTCATCCTCCTTCTCTCGATCAGCCCTCTTCTGATTAGCTAAATCAGCCTCCTCGGCCTCAATCACCCGTACTACTCATGGTCATTGTCTAGGTGCCATAGGTACAAGGTAATAAGAAATAGTGAAGCCCGAGTAGAGTAAAAGATTGCGTTTAAATTTTTTTCATCAACTTTTTTCAAATACCAAAAATAGTCGAGACACAAAAAACCCAAGCCATTATGAGACATGTACATTACAAGGTTCTTTACTTTGAAATCAGTGTAGACTCACCTGGTTATTTGGTTGGTCTAGATTCCTTGCATTGGATCATGGGGGCCATAAATTAAAACATCCTGTTAGGTCCACAAGGCGGAATACCCTGAGAGGGGGGGTGAATCAGGGTATGAATAATTTAAAATTAATGCATGTTCTGATCTTGTTTCGCTATTAAGCAAAACACTCTTCTCTCTTTCCTGTTTCACAGAGTAAACAGAAAGTAAAGCATGCACATGACACAATGATTTTACTTGGTTCACCGCAAAGGGATACATCCAAGGAGCATACGCCGACAAGTTGTCGGTCGTACCAATTACACTAAACTTCACTAGCTGTGGATTACAATGTTCGGGCTAGATCACTTCTATGCCCATGCTCACTGCCCATACAAGGTTTAGGGTCAGCTCACTGCTTTCCCAAGGATCCCTCAGTGTTTCTCTCTCTCTGGCTCACTGCCGGTGGAGAGGATCACTTTCTTCCTCTTCCTAAGCTCACTGCTCTGTGAAGGGATTCACTCACAGTTTATAGACCTGTAGGTCTCTTCATTTTCATGAATACATGCATCCTTAAGTGTTGATGGATGCTCTGTTATAGTACAACTTTCATCCACTGATTAATAGCACTTTTCCTCTGACCACTGGGCAACTACCTTTGGAAAGTACCTTCACAAAGCACCCTACTTCGCAAAGCTCCCAATTTCGCGAAGCTCAACAGGCCTTCGCGAAGCTCCTGTCATTTCGCGAAGCTCTCTCACGAAGCTCTCTCACGAAGCTCTCTCAAAAAGCTCTCTAGCGATGCTCAAGCCGTCGCAAAGAAAAGACCCTCGTGAAGCTAAGTAAGCTGACACGGAGCTCGTAGGTTTCGCGGAGCTACAATATCCTCCGCGAAGCACCTCTTTCGTGAAGCACACTGGCTCCGCGAACCACCTTCGCAAATCGAGAGTGAATGATCTTCTATGAAAATGCTCTCCACTTCGCTCAAAGGGGTCGGCCTCTATTTATAGGCGATTCCACCAACCCTCGTCCTTTCTGCGCGTAGTCAACGCCACATCATTGCAAATCGCGACGCTCCAAAGATTCCACCGGAATTCTGTCCAAATCACGAAGCACCACTGCTCTTTGCCGTTCGCGAAGCTTGACGTAGTCGCGAAGAATCACCATTAACATACCTTCGCGACTTCCCCGCGAAGCTCCCTCGCGAAGCCCAACATTCCTTCACGCCTTCACCACGAAGCTCCCTCGCAAATCCCTTCACCGCCGCGATGCGCTTCAGCCTCTGCCGTTCGTGAAGCTTGAAGTAATCACGAAGCATCACTGCCTCCAATCTTCTGGTCTTCGCGATTTCCAAACCATGAATCCTATCTTCGCGAAATTCATGACTTTTCCATATGAAATTATGCTCTTCATGGAAATCCACTTTTCGCGATGCTCACCAAATTCCAAATTTTGGACCCCAAAAAAATTGGCAAACACTGGGAAACGGTGCCACCTTGTACTGCTCTTTTTGTACCGCCTCCATATCGTCCTTTACTTTGTTATAGTTCTTTGTCAACATGGAATGTCAACAAATTCTCGGGAACTCGACAATTCTCCATGAAAACCTGCTTTGTCAACAAACACAATCAACCCAAAAATACAGAAATGTTACCTTGAGGGATTTTTTCCCTACAATCTCCCCCTTTGGGTTTGTTGACAACTCTTCACAACTCTGCTCAGAATGATTTTCTGCACTTTGATACCTCACTGAGTCTTCTTCCAGCCGCTACCACCATTCGCCTCTTGCGATTTTGATAGCGTTCAAGGATTCACATAACACGTACTCTAAGCCCACATGAGCAATGCACGGCGTGAGAAACAAGAGTAGTATGAAAAGTTCATCAATGAATCACTTCATGTCAGACCCCAATTGTCGATTCCACCCTGATACCAATTCTTAAATTGATACCAATTGTTGAACTACACTGATACCAATTGGTGAATTCTTACGTTGATACCAATTGTTGATAGCTGGAAACCGTCTCACACCATTCCAACACCACTGTTATGCTTTTATCACGATCCTCGGCTGTCGTGATTTTTATTGCTTTGATCGATCACTTCTAGCATCGTCAGATTTAATACTCTCCCCTTTTCTCATTGCTCCCCCTTTCTGGATGCTCCACCTGTCAGCTTCTCCCCGTATCAATTATGATTTATCAACTCTCTGCACTGTCTCCCCCTTGAACAATCACTATTTTCTCCCCCTTTAACATACACTTTTCTCCCCCTTTGTCAACGAACCCAAAGGGAACTCCTTTGCAGTCTGTAACAGAGTAGAGAACACATTAGCACAGTAGGGAAAACACATCATACCTCAGGGAGAGGGGGTGGGGCCCACATCCACACTACATTAAGTGCGGGGAATCGACTGAACTCCCAGAGCCAGTCGATGCCTTTCAAATGCTTCCGTGGGTACGGCCTTTGTCAGAATGTCTGCAACCTGTAGCTCTGTAGGCACGTACTCCAACTTCACGATTCCATGTTCAACCTTCCTCTTGATAAAATGAAACTTAATATCAATGTGTTTTGTCCTTGAATGATGGATGGGATTTTTGCTAAGATTTATAGCACTTGAGTTGTCACACTGGATTCTGATTAGAGACTTCACTTCAACTCACATATCATCAAGCTGCTGCTTCATCCACAATAACTGTCTGCATGCTTGAGTGGCCGCAATATACTCAGCTTCTGCGGTGCTCAATGAAATGCAATCTTTCTTCTTTCTAAGACATGAAATACACAAGCCACCAAGATAGAAAGCACCACCTCACGTTGATTTCCAATCATCCACTGAACCGGCCCAGTCTGCATCAGTAAATCCCAATAACTCTGTCTGAGATCTATCAGTATATGTCAAGCTGAAATCCACTGTGCCCTGAATATACCGAAGTATTCTTTTCACTGCAATAATGTGGCTTTCCTTTGGATTGCTCTGATATCTTGCTGCTTGGCATGTGTCGAAAACAATATCAGGCCTTTTGCGGTTAATTACAATAGACTTCCAATGATTTGCCTGTATTCTGTGATATTAACTGCCTTACCATCCTCATCTTTTGATAATTTCATCCGGGTAGCAACCGGAGTCTTCATCTCCTTGGAATTTTCCATTACAAACCTTCTCAAGACCTCCTTGGCATATTTAGATTGAGAAATAAATGTTGCATTCCTTACTTGTGTCACCTGTAGACCAAGAAAAAACGTTAGCTCTCCAATCATTGACATTTCAGACTCATTTTTCATGAATTCGGAAAACTGTCTGTACTGAGCTTCATCTGATCTGCCAAATATTATGTCATCAACATAAACCAAGACCATCATCCTTTGATTACTTTCATTGCTGAAATAGAGGTTGTAATAAACTCCCCCACGCTGGAAACCAAGCTTTTTCAAGTACTAATCAAGCCTTGAGTACCATGCCCTTGGTGCTTGTTTCAGCCCATACAACGCCTTCTTCAGCCGGAAAACTTTTTTCTCATCCTCATGAATGAGAAAACCATCTGGCTGCTCAATATACACCTCCTCTTCCAGAACACCATTCATGAATGCGGATTTGACCTCCATCTGGATCACTTTGAACTTTCGTTGCACTGCTATGGAAAAAAATAATCTGATTGTCTCTGGCCTTTCAACTGGTGCAAATGTCTCATCGACATATATTCCCTCGATCTGGGAGTACCTCTTGCACACTACTCATGCTTTGTTCCGAATCACTGTGCCATCTTCATTCATCTTGTTGCAATAGACCCATTTAGTCCCGATGACATTCTTATCTGCTGGCCTTGAAACAATCTCCCATCTTTTGTTCTTCGCAATCTGATCAAGCTCTTCGTTCATAGCCTGAACCCAGTTTTCATCTTCAGCTGCATCGAAAAAACATTTCGGCTCCACTTGAGACAAAAACGATGTTTGTTGTGATGATTTCATTCTTCGAGTCTGAACTTGATCTATTTGATCACCAATGATATTCTGCCTATCAATTTCAGCTCGACTCTTTGGCTTCCTCGCAGACACAGACTTGACACTTTCTTCTTCATCATTAGTATCTTCTTCTGAGTCAGCTTCTGCCACTTCTACTCCCCCTGGGTTGCTTACCTCATCATCACTTTCATCCAGGAACTGTTCACTGGATCGTTGAGTATTATGTTCATTTTCAACTATAGTGACATCATTGTTCTCAATGATTTTTCCCAGCCTTTTGTTGAAACATTTATACGCTTTGCTTTTCCCAGAGTAGCCAAGGAATATCCCATCATCTCCTTGTGCCTCAGACTTCTTGTGATTTTCTTTGCTGAGAATGAAACACTTACTTACAAATATTCGAAAGTATTTCAACGTTGGCTTCTTTCCGTACCACAGTTCATACGGAGTCTTTCCTTGCTTCGGACAAAACAAAGACCTGTTTGAAACATAGACCGATGTCAGCACTGCTTCCATCCAAAATTTCTCTGGTAGGTCTTTGTCAATAAGCATCGTTCTGGTCATGTTGTTGATGATCCTATTTCTCCTTTCAACCACACCATTTTGTTGGGGAGTTCTTACTGATGAAACATGATGCCTTATCCAGTGTTTCTTGAGATACACTTCCACTTGACTATTTGTGAATTTTGTACCGTTATCTGTACGGAACTTCAAAATTTTCTGCCCAAGCATCCTTTCTGATTCCATCCTGTACTGTTTTATGCAACTAAACACCTCTATCTTATGGGTAATGACAAATACCCAGGCCATTCTGCTGTAATCATCAATGAACAGAACATAGTACCTTTTCCCATTTATAGCTCGTGGTGAGATAGGTCCACATACATCAGCATGAACCAGTTCGAGCACTCTAGTTGATTTCTGTTCCTTTGGCCTATATGTCTTTCTGATGATCTTCCCTTGTTGACAAGCATCTCACGTAGGAGTGCGATCACGTGATAGTTTGGGAAGGTCTCTAGCAGCGTCACACTTTACCAGATCTTCCATAGATGGTTGTCATAGATGACCAAGTTGCGTATACCACAACTGGTTTTCTTATTCTCAGGATAAAAAGCACGAATCTTCTTCCCCACCTACAAGGTAGAGATTTCCCTTTGACCTTTTTCCCTGCAGAACAGCTACTCCATCTTTTCCTTTCACAACACACATCTTCTCGGTAAATCGGATAGAGTGCCCAGAGTCACATAGTTGACTGACACTGAGTAAGTTATGACTGAGACCCTCTACTACCAAGACATCAGCACGTCTCCTCTCTTTGCCACCAAACTTGTCTTTCCCTGAGCCAACAATCTTCAGGCCTTCATCATTTTCAAATTTGAAAACTCCTTCTTTGTCATATTTGATGCTTGTAACAAGATCCTTATTACCTGTCATGTGCGATGTGCAACCACTGTCAAGGATACAAACACAAGATCGATCTGATGCCTTAAGGGCAATCTCCACCACCACGACCTTCTCATTTTTCTTCTTTTTGGTCCATACTTTTTCTTTAACACTAGGCATGGATTGAGACTTCGGTTCTTTCTCAGAGTGTGATGGACCAGCCTCATCTTGCAAAGCCGCAAATCTATTCTGTGTTTTTAACTCACCTGTCGGTTTATTGACCTGCTGCTTGCGAATTTTTTGATTCTGATTTGTCACATTTCTCTGAATGGTCAAGGTACAGTACCTAGCCATGTGTGCAAATCCTCCACACCAAAAACAGTGACCTTCAAAATATGTTCGGGAAAACCGTTCTCTGTTTGGCTGCCATCTCTGTTCTTGTTCCCTTATATATCTCTTGGCTATGGAACACACATAATGTGAATGTCCCATTTTCCCACAGCAATAACACCTGATATAGGATACATTCCTTCATGATACTTCAGCACTACGATTTTCCCTTTGGGATCTATAAATATTCTGATTCTGTTTTGTTCCCAAATCAACCTTCAAATTCGGAACGGTTGCTTGCAGTCTGATATTAACTGCCACCGATTTTTGTTTCTTATCAAGCACTGAATCAACATTATCATTTGATCTTTCTTGCTGCTTCAATCCTTCTGAACTACGAGCCTCCTCTTTCATCTTTTCTGTCTTCTGAATGCCCTGCTTTTCTAATATCACATTGGGGGTCAAGAGTTTTTCTTGATCCTTCATTTTTCGTCATAGACTAACCACTTCTTCTTCAAGCTCTTTGATACGTTTGACCTTGTCCTTTCCTGTGTTAGTCAAACAATCAATTTCCTTCTTTTGTTCCTCAAATTCAGGCTTATGCTCAACAATATTTTCTGAGCTCTCTGGTGTTAAGGATTTTAGTCTTTCAATTTCGTCCACGAGTTCTGACTTTTCTTCATCCTGTTGTTGCATATAGAGTTTGGCATCATGAACCACTTTATTGGATTTCTTCGTTTTGGCTCTCCAAACATCTATCTCTTCAAGAGATGCTTCTAATTCGGCTTCCATATCAACTCTTCCTTCAACTTCTTCTTCCTCTTCTCCAATGTCAGTTTCTTCCTTTTCATGAGAACTACCAACGACCGCTACCATAGCATTTTGTCTATGATCTTTAAAATATTCAAACTCCTCAACCTCTTCATCCTCAGACTCATCTGAACTATCTATTTCTTGTGAAATAAGATTCATCCTCTTGAAGAAATTTCTCTTGAACTGCTTCTTCCCTTTCACATAGGCTGGAGATTTCTTCTTGGGAATTTCAACTTCATCTTCATCGTTATCTTCTTGAAATTTATGGGGCACCTTGCAGCAAGATGACCAACTTTTCCACATCTAAAGCAAGCAAGTGGAAGCTTCCCTTTGAACTTTCATTTTCCTCTTTGAAGATTTGAGGAGAGGAATGACATTACCTCATCTGTCTCTTCTTCTTCCTGAGAATCTTCAATGTTAAGCTTCTTCATGGCCTTAAATGCCACTTATTTGGAATTCCCCTTTTCCACAACCTCATTATCATCATTCCTCATTTAATATGCAACCAAGGTACTGTGCAAGTTGTCCAGTGTCAGCTCTTTTGGATCTTTATCTTCTAGTACTGAAACTTTCGGATTGAACCGAGGTGGAAGTTTCCTCAATATGCGCTTTACGATCTTCATGTCCTCAATGACTTCTCCAAGACCTCGCATATCTTCCACAACAGTGTTTACCCTGTCAAATAATGCGTCAACACACTCATTCGGGTACATTTTCATATCTTCATATTTGTTCCACAACACCTGCAGCTTTGCCTCTCTGACCTTTGTATCCCCTTCATATATATTCAAAAGCTTTTCCCACATGGAATGTGACGTTTTACATGACATCACCTTTGTATATATGGGATTGGAGAGGGATCCCCCTAAGGCATTGATTGCTTTGGAATCAGCATCCAACTCTTTGTGCTCAGCTTCTGATAACGCACCACTAGTAATATCAGCTGTGATACCTTGCATAGCTGCTGAAAACACATCCATTCCCAAAGATCGGAAATAGTGTTGCATTCTATTCTTCCATATCTGAAAATTACATCTGTCGAAGATCGGAATCACTCTATGATTAGTGACCTCCATTTGAGAGAATAAAAACTGTCAACCTCGCTCTGATACCAATTGTTAGGTCCACAAGGCTGAATACCCTGAGAGGGGGGGTGAATCAGAGTATGACTAATTTAAAATTAATGCCCGTTCTGATCTTGTTTTGCTGTAAAGCAAAACACTCTTCTCTCTTTCCTGTTGCACAGAGTAAACAGAAAGTAAAGCATGCACAGGACACAATGATTTTACTTGGTTCACCGCAAAGGGCTACGTCCAAGGAGCATACGCCGACAAGTTGCCGGTCGTACCAATTCCAATAAACTTCACTAGCTGTGGATTACAATGTTCGGGCAAGATAACTTCTATGCCCAGGCTCACTGCCTATACAAGGTTTAGGGTCAGCTCACTGCTTTTCCAAGGGTCACTCCATGTTTCTCTCTCTCTGGCTCACTGCCGGTGGAGAGGATCACCTTCTTCCTCTGCCTAATCTCACTGCTCTGTGAAGGGATTCACTCACAGTTTATAGACCTGTAGGTCTATTCATTTGCATGAATACATGCATCCTTAAGTGTTGATGGATGCTCTGTTATAGTCCAACTTTCATCCACTGATGAATAGCACTTTGCCTCTGACCACTGGGCAACTACCTTTGGAAAGTACCTTCGCAAAGCACCCTACATCGCGAAGCTCCCAATTTCGCGAAGCTCAACAAGCCGTCGCGAAGCTCATGACTTTTCGCGAAGCTCTCTCGCGAATATCTCTCGCGAAGCTCTCTCGTGATGCTCAAGTCATCGCAAAGCAATGACCCTCGCGAAGCTAAGTAAGCCGACGCAGAGCTCATAGGTTTCATGGAGCTACAATAGCCGCCGCGAAGCACCTCTTTTGCGAAGCACACTGGCTCCGCGAACCACCTTCGCAAATCGAGAGCGAATGATCTTCTATGAAAATGCTCTCCACTTCGCTCGAAGGGGTCGACCTCTATTTATAGGCGATTCCACCGACCCTCATCCTTTCCACGCTTAGTCAACGCCACGTCATTGCAAATCGCGAAGCTCCAAAGATTCCACCGGAGTTTTGTCCAAATCGCGAAGCACCATGTCACTTTGCCATTCGCGATGCTTGACGTAGTCGCGAAGAATCACCATCAACATACCTTCGCGACTTCGCCGCGAATCTCCCTCGCGAAGCCCAACATTACTTCGCGCCTTCGCCGCGAAGCTCCCTCGCAAAGCCCTTCACCGCCGTGATGCGCTTCAGCCTCTGCCGTTCGCGAAGCTTGACGTAATCGCGAAGCATCACCGCCTCCATTCTTATGGTCTTCGCGATTTCCAAAACATGAATCCTATCTTCGCGAAATTCATGCCTTTGCCATATGAAATTATGCTCTTCATGGAAATCCACTTTTCGCAATGCTCACCAAACTCCAAATTTTGGACCCCAAAAAAATTGGCAAACACTGCGAAACGGTGCCACCTTGTACTGCTCTTTTTGTACCGCCTCCAGATCGTCCTTTCCCTTGTCATAGTTCTTTTTCAACATGGAATGTAAAAAACTTCTTGGGAACTCAACAATTCTCCATGAAAACCTGCTTTGTCAACAAACACAATAAACCCAAAAATACTGCAATGTTACCTTGAGGGATTTTTGCCGAACACATCCTAACAGGTCTTCCCTGGTATTTTTCAGACACCAAGATTTCCTAAAACTATTTCCCTACCATCTCGTGCATTCGTCACTATGACTAAATCCGAACTCCAACATGTCCCTCAACCAACCCTCTGATATCATTATGGCATAGCCCACCTTCACCAAGATGAGGGAAGAGACAAAAAATTTCCAAACCCTTCCTTCCTCAAGTGTATGGAGAGATAATGACCCCCAAGACCCTCCTTTAATAGGCCCCGATGAGTCGAATAGCACCAATGGAATATAATCACACATTAAAATGAAGGCATTACCCTTTTTATTTAGTCAGGTCGGGAGAGAAGATAGTAAATACCAACAACACAATAAGTGAAAGTAAAAGTAATGTAATCAACAATCCATTCCCATATGAATGTTCAAAAAATAATGTGATATAAAAGTATAAGAAAACTCCAAAGGATAATACAAAAGAAATGAAAAAAACAACACCAAAAACCCCAACGTCTAAGCTAGTACGATCATGCATAATTCCTGAAGTCCTCCTGGAAACCTGAGAGCAGGTTTATATTCATTGGTTGAGTTTACAGGTATACTCAGTTGGGAAAACCATGAAATCTGGTAAACAAGTGGGGAGGTATTCTAATGCCTCATGAGAAAAAGAAAAAACCAAAGCACCTAATAAATAAAAATATCCACCCAAACATCACCAAGGCACACACTCAAATAATGAATGTCAGGTAAGGTAATAGTAATAACACATAGATTTTTGGGTACTCCAAACCACATTCCCACTAGATATTGAAGAAATCTTATATGTCAGACCTCTCCCACAATTCGCACCACAGTGCTACACACATACCTCGCCTGCATGCACCTGGGCTACCATAACCACACACCCTAAACAAAAACACCTAGAATACAAAAACCACACATAACCATGCCCTCAGACACCTATTCCAGAATAACTACCACCACACCTAAAGACAAAAGGGCCCGAACAACTTTTTCTATGCCAAAAGACACCTAGGCCTCATCCCAAAGACACCTGGGGAACAACCTGCCCTCACACACCTGGGCCAACCACTAAAACTACACTGCCTAAAGAATCATGGGCTATAATAGACCTCAGTCCATTATAGATGACCTCATGTGTATTGGGATACTTAAAAAAATGGGCAGAAAAGGAGCTAATAACCAACCACTCATGGGAGTGTTGTAAAAAACACTCACCCACGTGAAATGGGGTTATTGACATGAAGTTCTCAACTTGGGTGGGACGAGAATAAGAAACATAAGAACTAAATAATACATAAAGGTAAAAAAACTCATCCCAACCTAGGGGTTCTAAAAGCATCCCATACAAAAATACCCATGTTACTATTCTTTCTTAAAAAGCCAAAGATCCACAGCCATGTCAATACAAATTCCTTGAATATAAATTCCCATTGAATGAATTCTTTTTATCATATTCAAGTGGTTCTATTTTAAATAATTCTTCACTAATGTGTAACTAACAAAATAATCCACAAGAAAAGGAAGAAAAAACAACCAAGCTGTAGATTAAACATTCACACCTGGTTCTGTTGTAATGTCACAACAACAAAATGAATTTGTGTGATCCCTCATTGTACTGAAACCAAACCATGACCCACTATATGGCCCCACACAATCATATGTCCACAAACTAATAACTACACCACAATAGGGGATCTTATCCCCATACATGTCACCCGAAAATAATTAAGCAAAACAACCACACATATTACCAAGACAGAGCATGTGATTTTCTCGATTTAAACACACCATTCATTGATTTCCTTTTTTCCATTTGGATAACTGGGGTGATCACACATGGATTCTTTCTTCAATAGAAATAAATTTAATCAATTGAGCTTAAGTGATTAAAAAATTTCTATGTTACATCCATTAAATTATCACACAGTATAGAGATTCTTTAGTGTACAAGGAAATACCACCAAGGACCATCATTTTCAGTGGACATAAGCCCATAAATTTCACAAAATATATGGAAGGTTCAAATAGTACAACAAAATCAAAAAAAACATTGCTTAATTGTTAAAGAATTTGTTTATTATCTTAGTTAAGGTTTGGTTTCATCCATCCCCATAAAAAAATTAGCATACCCTCCCCTAATGATACACAAAAAAGAGTGATGATGTAAAAACACTACCTGGATGAGAAATGATTAGAGTTTCTCTCTACGCGCCAGGAACTGGGGATGCATTACATGTAGTGGAGGAAAACCGAGGACACCAAGAGTGAGCAGGAAGGGCACCAGCACTAGCACACCACTAGTCTCTAGAAGGGGGAATCCAAACACACCATGGAAGGGAATGGAGACTATCCCAGAATGATGATGAATTCTCATGCAATAAAAATGCAAGAGCCTAGAGTTATGGGATATGAATATTGAATGGATTTAAAGTCGGATCGTTGTTTCACCACGTGGTTGGACGGTTACACACAATGGAAATAATTTTTATTTAATAATTCTCATCAGAGCGGTGTCCATAAAGGGTGTGAGTGAATGTATTTCCTTTAATTATAGGAAAAATCTAACATGGGAAGAACTATAAAGTGCTGGAAAAAGGATATGACACCGAGGAAAAAGACACTTTTTTGGTAAGTAAAGGGTCACCCAACAATTGGGGGATTCTAGATATCATTTATGGGATTTTAATGGCTTTGAAATGGGTGTAAGATCACATTTACATCAAAATATATGTTGTGGGATTGGAAAAAGTCAGAAACTGGAAAGAAGAACAAGGGTGGGACAACATTTGATGAGACATTATAATGGTGCCACAGTCATGGTTCCATAGTCACAATGTCGTCATCACGGTTCCATCTTCACAGTGTCACCGTCACGGCCCCACAGTCACAGTGTCATCGTTTTTTGAGTGACAATAATGGTGCGACTACCATGGTGCCACCGTCACGGTGCCACGGTGACTAGTGCCTCTATTTCGGTCGAACCATTTGACCGGACCAAGATTTTTTCAAAGTACTGGACCAGGAATGTCTGGGCCATTACAATAAAAAACATGTTGGATGTGTTATATCAATAATTTATTTTTAAATTATTTCTTATGTTTAATTTAATTTTACTCTTTTATTGAAATTTCCATTCAAAACCTACTGGATCATGTATGGTATTTTTCACTAACTTTTATTGCAGTAATTATATATATTTTTACTATATATAATACACATAAATAAATTTTATGATTATTATCATTAAATATTTTCTTATTAATATCTATATAAATGTATTTATTTCTTGGATCTTATAAATAAAATGATACAAATCAGTTAAAGGTTTTATGTTACAATTTCATTATTTATTAGTAATGTTTATGATTGTGTTTCTGATGATAAAATATTATGATAAAACTCCCAAGTAACTCATGAATTTTATTCTACTCAGGTTATTTCAATATAATACACGTTTTCATTTCATATTTCTCCCATTATATACTAAATATTCCAAATAATAATTTTAATGGAAAAATGAAATTTGTTTCTCTATTTGGTCGAAATCACTTTTTCATCCAAATCATTATATTTATAAAATAATGTCAGAAATTTTATAAAATAATTCCTTAAAATAATTATAACCCAATAATATATTTTTAAAAAATAATTTAAAATGTAATTTAAATATATTTTTTTCCAAGAAAGGTACTTTTTCACCTTTTAAAAAAAATGAAATGATAACTTCTTTTAATGTGAATGAAATGAATTGAATTTCATGTTTTCAGGATCACTCAATAGTTTAATTATTTATTTATATGTTTTTAGTTTTATATAAAAATTAACTATTATCATTAATATATGGAATAATTTTTATTTAAAATAATTTATTTTAATTTTATTACTGAATTTTCATCAAGAAATGATTCTAGTGATCTTTCTAAATCCATTTTTATCTAAGATAAAATCCTTTTACATCACTTATGATATACATGGGATATGGTCCAATGATACCATCCTTATCATTTATCTATATTATTTATTTTTATGGAAAAACAGTTTAATGAATCTTAATCATTTTCCATGGGATATGAAGTGATGATATGTTTATAAACCTGTTTATTTTACAAGGGTTGTGATTTGATGAAATGTTTGTGAAACCCATTTCTTATCTAGGGTTATGAAATAATGATATTTTTGAATAGATATGTAATATTTTTTATGTGATATTTGATATTTTATATCTATGGATATTGGACATGTCATAATCCAGGATAGGTAGGACCTATATATCCCTCAAATTCAATAGGTAATGATTTATATCTCATGATACATCAATGGAAAACATGCTAATTAGATTTACCTAAAATGTAAAATTGGAAAATTTACATGATCCTCGTCTGGATCAGGCTGATGGACCTCATCCATAATTGATAAATGGCTCATGGACACGATCCCAATGGAAATCATTCTGATGGGAATGATCCACAATGGGAAAAAGTTGGTGAGGAATGATCTATTATAATTGATTGTTTTGGTAGTAAACCTTGAAAATGAAATTGTTTATATACCTATATATTTGACATGCATTTATGTCATTATCATACAGATCATGAGTTATGATTATTTCACACTCTTATGGATTATTTATTTTAGAATGATAATGCATTATGACATAACTCATTTTTTTAATTTATGACATGTCAAGTATGAAATTTTTATGTTATTTCCCGGATCAGATACCCTTAGGATTATCTTATGATCTCATTTGATCACAAAATGATATCTCCCACATTTAACATTAATGAGTATATGATCTAACCTTTTATTGTTTTTCCTTTCCCTAGGTTATGAACAAAGGATTTATGTAGGGTAATTTTATGTAGAGTACATAAAACAGAAATTATTATGGGTGATGATGATGATATTTCATTAAATAAAAAAAATTATATGTCTAGTCTCCAAATATGAAAAACTCTTATGGTTCATTGGTGAATATTCATGAATTATATTGAATGTTCATTTAAAATATCTTATATTTAGTTATTAAAATACTTGGTCACTAGAGTTGGTACATAAGGAAATGAATAGTTATCTATTGGAATATGGGAAGAAAAAAACAACATTGAGAATCCTAAGGATATGCATATATATATATATATGATAATAACTTAATGAATTAGAATGGAAGATATTATGTGGTTATCCTAGAAATAAAAAATTTCTGGATACTACAAGTGAATGTGGTTTTCGAATAGATATGTCTGAAGGATACAACCCCAAAATGAGTTGGTCATTTATATATTTTTAATCACTTTAGTGCATGGTGAGTGTTCCCTTATTGGACACCGAGTATGAAACTCTCAAGTGATATCCCATGTTTAATCGAATTTTTTATTTTGGTACATTATGAATAATTTTAATATATTTTAATTACATTTGACATAGGATAAAATTAAGGTGACATAGATTGAAATAAATGTGTCTTTTTGTAACATCTTATAATATATATTTTATTATAATATGTTTTTGTCATTATAATTTTATATCTTAAGACTCTTGTTTTTTTATATATGGAAAGAACAAAAATTAATATTTTTAATACTAAATTTTTTTTAAAATGAAATGATTTCCCTATAAAAACCATATGTAATGGGAGTTGGATTGAAAAATAACATTTCTATGCTCACACAACATTCTCTAACTATGAATCGCACTGATCTTCTAAATGAACAAATGAGGGTACAAGGTTTTTCTGAGTACATCAAGAGGATACACCCACATTCATTTAGAGGTTCTACATATATAGTATTATTTGATTAATGTATATGTAAATCTAAGAATATATTTTCATTCTCTAGTGTTCAAACCATGAATAAGTCACTTCTTTTTTCTATTATTTGTAATGTAAAGCCAATAAATAGTTGAACATAATTTGGAATACGATTCAAGAGGTGGAAATTGAATCCATTGAATTAAATGAGTTTAATATGAAAATTTTTTTGTATTAAAATATTGTTAATTCAATGAAATTGGGTATATAATATATTTACCATGCTAAAAAAGAATGATAGATAGTCTATTTGTAACAATAAATCTAAATTTACAACACTTTCGAGGAACACTACATGTTTAATAATGTGTCTGAATAAAAAATTGGTCTATTATATAGGGGAAAGGAATTATTTTATAGAAATTAGTTATAATTTATTTAATAACTATGATTATTTCATTCAATGTGCACTGATGTTACAAATCATAATTTGATGATGTAGACAATTCGTTTGGGTTTGATCGGAAAAATAAGATCGAGAATCAGGAGAAATCAAATAAATAACATGGTATAAGGAAATATCAATCATATTCAAGAAAAAATGTGGTAATAACAATATAGGTTAGTTAATAAATTTAATAATTGGGTGTTACATGTGTGGGAAGCCCACCCATCAAGAAAAAATTGTATAAGTGGTGAGAAGAGATGAGTTAATGATATGAATAGATATAGATCAATATAATTAACCATTTATACTCTAGTGATTCAAATTAAAAGTGTTTGGTAATTATGAAAACTAAATCTCTATTCCAAGGTCTAATGATATTGATAAGACATAATGAACTTTTAAGACAATTATAATAGAGAAATCATATGAAATCTCAATAATTGATGTTAATATTTATAATTATGTCACTCCATAATAAGGAATTTAATATTTTATTTTTTAGAAATGAGACCTATTAAAATATTTCTATATATTATTTCGTATAATTTTATGTTATTCTGATCATTTATTAGCTCTCCTTACATAGATATTGGAATAATTAAATAACAAATATTAGTATGAATTAACTTGTCTTCATCTATTGGTGTAAGGATAAACAAAAATTTCCTATAGAAATTTTTTATTGATAATATAGGTAATATATTAAGAATAAAAGGTGATTTTTATTTTATAATATTATATTATTTTATTGAGGTTTTTTTGAAGTGATTAGGGTTTATACATTTTTGTATGAAACTTTATTATTTTTAAGTTAATCATAGAAGGATATTCAATCAATCCATTCAAATATTTGGGATTCAATGTTTCTCTGATATATATTGGAGGAGCAATAAGGATAAAAATTTATGGAATATATTTAATAAAACCTTTTATGTAATTGTATATATTCTTATAAAAATTTACGTTTTGGTACATATTTAAAGAATGATAGAATATGTTATAGAAATTATGAATATTTTATTTCTTTTGGAATGAAAAAAACATCATGAATATTTATTTCATGTTGTCAGAAATGATGTAGAAATTGATCGAAGCATTACCAAATGAAGAAATTTTTAGTTTGATAAAATTTAAATTTTATATCTTATTATTTGTGTCCCAATGAAATTATTAATCATATCAGGAATGTTGTGTATTATTTGGATCTTCTACAAAATCTATATGGTTTTCATGGTGATTTCCTTACATATCTCCTAATAAAGAATATAAAAATTACATAATATGTACAGAAATAAAATTTCATACCCCACGGAGAATGGTATTTATTATTAAAAATAAATAAAATGGATTTTGGATCATTGAGAGAATGTTTTATTAAACTAGAACACTAACATGGTCAATGTTTTGTGGGAAAATACTAAAAGGAAATAAGCTACCAAGGAAACTAATTATGTTATGAGGTATAAGAATTCGCATTTAATTATTGTAGAGTGAAGTAATTTTCTAGAAGAAACTCAATTTAAGGGTGGGGGGAATGTTACTCCCTATGATTTTATGAAATTGTTTTTTAAATAATTTTAATTTCCATGATAGGTTACAGAACACCAACACTGAGTTATAACAAAACATGAAATACTTTTGAAGTGATAATATTTAATATGATATTTATCGCCTAGATTTTTAGGGGTCATTATGAATAGGAATAATTGTTTTGAAAATATATGGTTTATACATGTATAAAAAATTAATTCTTCAGTAACCAATTAATTAGAAATAAAAATAAGGAACTTTTGAAAATAAAAGAAAATCATTTTCAAAAATATAACAATTATTTTTGCAGAAAAACTTTATTTATATCAATAAATTAAATAAATCACATTTTTTGAATTATTTTAATGAAATTTATGTATTAAATAATCATTAAATATTTTTATTATTCATATTACATGGTTACTAGGATAGAGAAAAGAATAAAAAAAATTTCAGGCTCAAAAACTATATTTTTATAAAAAGGTAGTATTTCATCATTTTGAATTATATTTTTAAATTATTTTTCCCATGCTTATAAATTTATTTTTAAAAAATAAAACTAATTTATCAAAAATTAATTTAAAATTATATTATAATGAATATTTAAGAATTAAGTAAAAAGATTATCTTTTTGATGAATCCTCTAAATACTTAGTTTTTTATGAATTTTATTATCATTTAAAGAATAAATAATTTTAAATTTTTTAGTTTTAAATATAAAATTAGTAAAATTATATATTTATTACTCTAATATAGGTAATTTTACTCAATTTAATAATTATTTTTTATATTAAAATGTAATATAATTATGAAAATTCTCTCATTTGAAAAGAGATTTTTCGTTGCTTCTATGGGATTAATTTTAAATTAAAATTGCCACTTTTGTGAATAGAATTTTCAAGAATGAAACTGTTACAACTAGGTCCCGATGACAGCATAGACACCCCGCTTTAACATGGTCTTCGGGTCCTGGCCCGCCAAGTTCCACTAGTTGCCCCGCAGACCCAAGGTCCCCACCTTGGGGCCCACCCATGTGCCCGAACGGGTCATCTAACTAATGAAAGTCCCTACGGGCCAAAACATATGAATTCTAGTGTGTTATTTCCACACTCGCACATACCCTAAGAAACATCCCAAAAGGTAACCCATCCTGATCACTACTGCAGGCCAAAACACGCTTAACTATAGAGTTCTAATCAAGTAGGCTTTCAAAAAAGAAGGTACACCTTGTTAACAATAGTCATATCATTTAGTCATTTAACCCTTTATCATTATAGGGTGTTACGATCACCCCCCCTATTGACCACAACATCCTCATTGTGGGACCTACATCTTAAGCCAAGTAGTGGAGCACATTTAAGGATGAGTACCACCTTTGATACCAAATGTTACAACTGGGTCCTGATGACAGCACAGACACCCCGCCTTAACATGGTTGTCGGGTCCTGGCCCGCTAGGTACCACCAGTTTCCCCGCAGACACGTGGTCCCCACCTTGGGGCCCACCCACAAGCTCGTATGGGTCATCTGACTAATGACAGTCCCTATAGGACAACACCTATCTTTTCTATTGTGTTTTTCCTCACTAGCACACACCCTAAGTGACTTCCCAAAATGTCACCCATCCTGATCACTACTCCAAGACAAGCATTCTTAAGTGTGGTGTTCTAATCTGGTATGCTACCAAAAAAGAAGGTGAAACTTGTTGACATGAGTCATATCATTTAGTTATTTAAAAATTTATAATTCTGGGGTGTTACAATCACCCCCCTTAGAGAATAACGTCTTCATTGTTGGCTTACATCTCAACCCAGGATATGCACCACACATAGGGCTGGGTACCGCCTTTGATACCAAATGTTACAATTGTGTCCCAGTGACCACACATACACCCCTCTTTAACATGGTCGTCGGGTCTTGGGCTGTCAGGTACCACCTGTTTCCCCACAGACACATGGTCCCCACCCTAGGTCCCACCCACATGCCCGAACAAGTCATCTAACTAATGAAAGTCCCTACGGGCCAACACCTATCATTTCCAGTGTGATTTGTCCTCACTCACAGACACCCTAATAAATTTCCTAGACGGTTACTCATCTCTATCACTACTCCAGGACAAGCACGCTTAACTATGGAGTTCTAATCAGGTAGGCTTTTGAAAAAGAAGGTGCACCTTGTTGACATGAGTCATATCATTTAGTCATTTTACCCATTATCATTTTGGGGTGTTATAGAAACCCATAATTATAATTAAAATAATTAATATAATTCAATAATCTCAATTTATTTTATTATTAATAACAAATTATAAAATCATTGAAAAATAATTATCTCGATTAATGGTAAAAATAGGATTCGTGCATCCAATGTATTCCTATTAAAATAAATTTTAAAGAAACATAGTATTTTTATTTAATAAGCTAGATTTAAATTTTAAAGTTACTTGTTCCAAATTAGGTAGTAATACTCTTTTAATTTATATCTTAAGGAATAACCAAATATAAGATTAGTTACCACAGAGAAAAGTAAAACTGAAAAATAATATAAAATTAAATGATATCAAATAACTATGTTTAAAACATGTTTTTTATATCGATCATGTTTATATACCATATCATAAACTAATAAATTAGGTATTACTTTTCAGGCACTTAGTGTGACACTTACGTCCTTTTATTGATTAGTTTGGGTTATTTACAGCAATTTCAATCCCCCTCAATTATAAACAGGATATCCCACCCCTCACTACAAAAAACTAATTAAGAATATTGTATTGAAAAAAATATAAAATAATCTATCCCCCGCATCATTATAAACATTCTAAAACAACTTTTCACCTCAAAATTTAAACCATATTTTCCTTAATAAGAGTTCTAATAGTAGATTCTCTATATAAAGGTAATCATCTTCACTAAGAAATATTTTTTAAAATATTCTCTTTCTAACATATTTAATTCCATAATCATTATAATATATTAAAAAATTATCTTAGATATTATTCTATTTTATAATGTGAATTTCATAACATATTTCGAACTTCTCCTATATCAAAAGGGAAATGAAACTACTGATTTTGTGTAAGACGAACTACCACTTTGCGAATCAACGAAATTCATCATACATACCCACATATCACAAATGGATGTAATAATGGATTTAATATATTTATATAATATTTAGGAAATAATTATTCGTAGATAATTATAATTTCACAATAAGGTACATAATTTCCATTTTGTGGCAATAAGAAAATGTTGTTCATGTGTACGACAGACTACCACCACACAAAGTGATGTGATTCATTCTTCAATTACACTTTATAAAGATATAGATATGGAAAATTTCAATCAAAATAAGTGAAACTTATTGCATACAAATTATTATATAAAGGTGATATATTTATTACGGTTCCTTATTTCATCCTTCATGTAAATTAAAAGAACATTTAGGTGTAATTATGGCCTACCACCTCCATGATTGGGGTAATTAACATTCTATATATAAATTTAATGGAATAAAATAAATAAATAAATAAATAATGAATATTTATGATATTTATATCGTGGATAAATTTATATATATGATGTTACCATAATCAATTTAAATGGACAAAAAATATGATATCAAAACAAAAAATAAATTTATAGTAGTTATTACCATAAACATTCTTTTAAAAATGAATTGTTAATTAATTAGTAATAAAATATCGTAATTAATTCCTATATTAATTATAAAAATAATTATTAAATTATAATATATTTATAATCAACCTAAATTTATTTGAAATGTGGTACTCACATGTACAAAATAAGTTAAGATATATGATAACATATTTTTGTTTCACTTTTCCTTCTTTGGGACATATGTTTTGTAATAAAAAAATTTATTTAATGTTGTGTATACATAGAAACTTTTACATGTATAATACTGAAGTTATTTTTTATTATATTTTTTTTAATATTTTATTCAATTTTATTCTTTCATGTGTCTTATTATCCATATGTTACTTATGCGTACATTTAATTTTTGTCTCACTAATATTTCTGTGGTACACATTCCTTATAGACCACTAGTTTCATTTTGTGTGGTGTATATACTGAAAATTAATGAATTTTATGATTATATAGATGAAATAATATTGTAAAAAGATCCATATAATGTTATTTATTCCATGGGTATTATGAATCATAAGATACCAAAGTGGTAAAATAATTTATGTTACAAACTCATTTTTTATTAGAATTTGTTATGATTAAGTTTTGATGATCAAATATTATAATATACCTAAAATTAAATCAATAATTTTATTATACTATTGTTATTTCATGAAAATAAATTATTTAATTTCATTTTAATTACATTATGTACTCAAAATTACAAAATATTGTTTTATAAAAAAAAATAATTTATTTATCCTGTCAGTTTAAAACCCTTTTCTTCCAAATTAATGATTTATAAAAATGTATTTAACAATTATTTATATTTATTTTTTAAATTAATTTTTCATATGGTTAGAATTTTAAAAATTATTATCAATGAAATCACATTTTTATTTTCTAGAAAAGATACTTTTTTACTTCTTGCATATAATTTTTAATTGAATATATATTTTTGGGTTTTTGAAATGAATTGCATTTTTCGTTATCATGAAAAATCATTGGTTTATGGATAAATGTATATGTTTTAAAATTTATGTTAAAATAAAATATGTCTTTTATATATTTTAAATTATTTGATTTAATATAATTGATTTCAAAGGGAAAATTGTATTTCACTTGAGAAATCAACCATGTGATATTTGAAAATAATTTTCTCTTAATGATTCAATCTATTAGTATTAATTAATATTTAAAAAGGATATAATCTAATGATATAATATTTATCCATAATGATTATTTTTTAGGTTCATGATAATAATATTTTGAGGAATTATATTTCTTTTTCATGGGTTATTCTCTAATGAAATTATGAAATTTTATGTAACACATTCCTTTACCATAGGCTATAATATTAATAAATGGTGAAATGTTTATAAATCCTATTTCCTATCCATGGGATCTAATATGATAAAATATTAATGAAACCCATTTCATTTCACGGGTACTGATATGATGATCTTGTGCCACACTTCTGTATTTTATCCATTATGTGATGGTGGCTAGGTTAAAACCATAGATGGTGGTTATGTTATAACTACGGAAAGTGGTCACATTATAATGATGGATGAGTGTGACCTATATATTCTTAAAATTAATTGTCTAATTATTTATATTTCATGATATTATAATTTCAAAATATTGATGGGTAGCATCATAATAAGAAATAGACTGATGGGATTGATCAATAATAGGAAATAGATAGACGGGCCTCATCCACAATATGAAAAATGATGATGGGATTGATCCAAAATAGAAAATGGGTGATGAGGCTTAATACATTCTGATTTATGGTATTGGTAGTTAAATATGACAATTGTTTCCATAGCTATGTTAGTTTGATGATTTTATGACATCTTCCTATGGTTCCTGAATTAAATTTTTTTCACCCATATAGATCATTTATATTGGAATGATAATTATTTATTCCATGACACATGTTTCTGATCTATGATAGGGTGAGTATGAAAATTCTAGGTTATTTTCATGTCCTCGGACTATCTTTCCTACTATATGCCTTATTATGATCATAGAATTATATCTCCCAAGATTAGTTTTACAGATCATATAACCTCACCCTTTCTTATGATTCATTTCTAAAGGTTATGAAGAATTGTTTTGTGTTGGATATTTTTATGAAGATTAAAAAAAAAGATTATGATACTTATTGCAGATGTTTAATATATTCTATTAAATATGAATATTATCTAAAATAGCCAAATAAACTGAACCATTACATTCCACAATTCTGTGTTTATGAAATGAATTGAATACTCATATGAAATTTGATATATTTATTTATGAAAATATTTGATTACTAAAGTGAATATAATGAATAATGTTGATTCAATAAGGTTTCCTTATGAATTTTCCATTCCTTTATGTTTTCAAAATCACAAACACTCTATCTCAAGTAATATTTTTTCCCTTAAGATTTATTATAATACGGAAGGTTTTCCTTCATCATGGAAATTGTCTTTTTTACTCATATTTCCATTAATAAGGAAAATTTTCATCCCCAAGGAAAATTTAACATTAACTATTTTAAATTTTTCATATTTTTGTTTCTTTAAATCTGTAAAACCCCAAGCTTCCACAATACGTTTCCCTTTGAATAATGCAATGACTTGCATTGTACGCAACTTCGAGATTCTAACACACCGCAACCAATCAAACTAGCCGTTATGAATATTAATACCTACATTTTGAAATTTTACAAATTTTATCTTTTGAAATGGACTTCAGTTTTCGATTCGTAATATCAAAATTAGCTTATGGAGAAATTTTGGTACTTTCAGATAACTTCGAAATTTTTATGAACAGTGAAAATTACTAAATTTTAATAAAAAACAACTTTTTAAATCGAAATAATTAGTAGTGATAAATTATTAATTTTATTGCTATTAATGTATATTGAGAATATATTTTTACCATTTAATACAATTTTGGTCATTGTATGAGATTTTACATTTAAACCAGACATAAACAAGTGTCAATCTTTTGATAGTTATTATCTCTTAAAAACACGCTATTTGTTTTGACGACGAGAATTAATTTTTGAATTAATTAATGCAAATGATATGTTTTGAATTTGGTAAAATAGAAATAATTTTTGAATTCATAACATCAAATATACCTTAGGCCTAATTTTTGGTATTTTTCTGGAAACATTCATTTTTTGATGAATAGTGAAACCACAAAGTGGAAGTTAAAAAAAACTGAATTTTTCATAAAACTTAATTTTACCGCTTATGTGAGTGGAATTTCAAAAATCCAAGAGGAACGGTTAATATCAAGGAGTAAAATTTGGTTTACTAAGATGAAAATAATTTTTGCTGAATAGTAACTTTTTACTTTTATTTACCACGGTTATAAGTAAATAGGGTAATTAAGGGTACAAATGATATATATATTACCCTAAAACATGTCCTAATTCTATTGGGAAAGTATATATCTACCAAAAACAATCTTAGGAGTAAAATATTATCATTTAGGTCCACTTGGATTAGATTAAGAAATTTATTATTATTTAATTCAAAGAAGAGTTAAAAGAGTTAAAATCAATGTTTATTTACTAAAACATTTTTAATATAGGGTTACACAAAAGATATATTAGATTATAAATATTCATTAGAAATATTATAAATATTTCCTACATAATCATATTTTATTTATAATTTTTGACATTAAATAATTAATTTTTTATGACACAATGATGATGCAGTAATTACCAAAATAGTTAAAAATTAAAATAATTGATATTATAAATACCCAAATAAATATAATTGGAGACTTCTATATAATTAAACTAATTTTCTAGGTCAATATTACATATTATGATTGATTTAATTGACTGTTTCCGATGTAATCATTCTGTTATGAGTTTCACAAAAATCAATTATTGAATAGTGTCAAAATTGAAATAAAATAGTTTTTAAAACAAATATTATATTAGTAATTGATATTAAATTCTTAAAAATATAAGGATAGGACAAGAGACTTATATCATGATAGGTGTATCATTAATGGACCACTTGGGGGTCTCTTGGATGTATATAGTATGTTTATTAACAATATAATATTAAAATTCAAAGAGACATTGTAAAAGTGAACCTAATTAACTAAGAGTTAATACTTAAAGATAAGGTTAATATAATGATCCAAACCTGTCTAAATTATATTGGTTGAGTGGTTTTCGACCTATCCCCACCCTAAAAATTAAATAATCCACTTTTGAGCCATTATATATCAAATAATAATTTATTATAAAATAATATTTCTAGCTTTTCCAAAGGTTCCCCTCACCCCTCTTATAAAAGGGCACTCCCCCTTCTCATTAATTTACACCATCAAAGCTTTTTGGTTCGGCCAAAACCTGACCAAATACTCTATCAACATCCCTAAATTCATCCTAGAGGCTTTCCTTTAGTCATAAAGCCAATCTAAGGAGCCCTTTTTATAAAATCAAAAAGATGAACCCGAAGAAGAGGTAATAATTTCACCACCCTTTTTCAAGTTTCTTTCTTCTTCCACTTATTCATTCTTTGTTATTTATATTATAAAATAATAACTCCAGTATATTCTATATATTTTTTTTCTATTATAAATATGTTACAACCATATTCAGTATTCTATCCATCCTTTGAATGGAATGTCACCATACGTACGTACGTACGACTTACCATCTCCAAGTCGTGGTGTAATTGTCCTTCAAGAAATTATTATTTGGAGAGGTATAATAATGATGTGTAATTCATGTAAATAATAAATATAACATGATAATTATTCTGTCTATATGATGTACCATCCAATTATATATTATTTTAACATCAAAATAATGATATTGTCACTCGTGCGTACGTACGGACTACCGTCTCCACGAACGCGATGAGATTCATTTTCCATAGTATCCATTCAAGTATAACTCTCATTTGATTATTAAAAATAATTTTTATGTACTTGATGTAAATCTGGATATGAATAAGATACAACCTATCCATAACAAACACGGCTTACGTAACAAAGAATATAAAGGAAAACGAGTATGTTAACACCTGAAATGACCATAATACTAAAATATTATTAACAAATTAATGTTAAAAGATCATATATGATATCATAATAATGTAAATGATTCTTGTATAATTCAATAAAAACTATTTCACCATTATACAGGAGGTTAACCTACCGTCGACCAAGGAAAAAGTACAAAGTAAGGTGTTTCTTATCTCACTCTTAATTTCATGAGAATTCCATTGTTCACCACTTATTTATTGCATGTGGTGTATGTGTACTTCCCATGATTGTATTAATTGTGTAATATAATTTAATTTATAGGTATTTACATCATCATTTTAAGATCCTTCTTATATGGGTGTATGTTTCTCAAGTTTCCTAATCAATAAGGGAATTTGAAATTTTAATTTCCACTCATTCGGCTTTAGGCATACTTCATTGATTATTTTACTCGATGATTATGTGTGGAATCAGTATTCATTTGATTATGTCATAATTTACACTCCCCTTTATGTGGATATAATTTTTATACACATAATCACTCCATTGATAAATTCTCAAGTCATCGGTATGAACTTGATAAGAGTAATTTTAACTCAATCTCTATTTGTTGAGTTAAATATCCAATTCATTGGTGTTGTTTTTACAAGAATATGTGTGAATGTCATCTGATTGATTTACACTAAATATCAAATAATATTGATTGTATTTATATTTTCCACACATAATTATGTGGTTGATTTATCCTTAACCTAAGGATATGGTCTTTATAAGAGAATTCATCTCAATTTACATTCCATTGAGACTTCTTAGTTGTTATACACCAAATAACATTTATGTGGTGTATATAATGTACTTTGACATAGTATATCATGAATCCTTTTATTATCATGATATTACAAAGTTTTTATAACTTCAATTATTTTTATTCATGTGTCTCTCTTTTGGTTAGAAACTCTAACTAAAATACCATTTTTAAATGTTTTAGAGACTTATTATTATAAATATTTCTCATTAATGTCATTGTTTTAAAAAAGGTTTTAAGGATTTATTTATATGGAAATTATAGTTTTCAAATGAAAATTCCTTTTAAAAGTTTTAAAGTGGTATGGGACACTTTGATTAAAAAATATATTTTTAAATTGCTTCTTGACAAATAGTGTGACTTTTAAATGTTTTCAAGAAAAAGGGGGATATTTCTCTCAATAGATTAATGATTATTTTAATCTATGTCAATATCATTCATTATTATCGATTGAAGTTAATATGATACAATACAATCTTCCATATTGTATCGAATGAGTTATGTTTGACTCTGAATGTCCTATTTTTATACCATTCATGGTTTGTGGTTAAAGTATTGACATTTCGTATGCGATTTTTAATACAAATGTTTATGTTATGTTTCAATATTTTTATATGAGGAATGCATTTTACATAGTAAGTGACGGGTGGAGCCCGCTATAGCTCCTTGATGAATCGGTAGGTCTCATGAGACAAACTAGTGTCTTGGCACAAGGCCTTGGAAAATTATTATTTGTAGTCTTGGTACGAGGCCTTGGCTATGTGGTTATAATAGTCTGGAATTATGTATTCCATCATTATGAAAGTGGTTATTGATATTGCTTGTGATTGTTCGACTAGTCGAATATCCATGTGAATAAGTAAATGGAATTATTTCATTTTATCTTTGCCATGTTATGATTAAGTTCAAGTTTAAAAGGCTTTTGTTTTAGTTATAAATTGCTTTAAGTGTTTATGCTTATCTATGAAAGCTTCTGCTATATTGTTATCCTTACTGAGCATCTGAGCTCACCCCTTTCAATGTTTTATTTTTTCCCACGATGTGAAGAAGTAATTTATGAATGACCTACAGGGTTAGTATGAGGGGATATGAAGACAAGATATTGTTGTAGTTTTTTTACCTTATGATGTAATGTAATACTTATGAATATATCTAGTGTTTACAAAACTACTAAACTAATCGGTCTTTCGAGACTTGATCCTTTGTGATCATGCCAATGTTATGTAATAATGCACCGACTCTGGGTATCTAGGGTCAGGGCGTTACAAAATCTATCTCATTTTATTCCGAAGTGAAATATATGGTTTCACATCTAAAACCAAAGAATTATTTAAATATGTAGATATAGAGTATTCTATTTTCAGGACCTGAAATTCGGGTTCCGAAATATCTGAAATTCAATATCCGAATTCTCTAAAATACAGAATACAAATTCTCCAAATTTTAGAATCCAGATTTTTAGAAATTCGGACCCCAAATTCTCTGAAATTCAGAATCTGAATTCTCTAAAATTTAGGTTCCTAATTCTTTTAAATTTAGAATCTGAATTCTCTGAAATTCAAGATCACAATTCTCTGAAATTTAGATTCCATATTGTCTGAAATTCAGATTCAAAATTCTCTGAAATTAAAATTCCAAATTCTATAAAATTTATATTCTGAATTATCAGAAATTCTGGTTCTAAATTCACTGAATTATTGACTCTGAATTCGATATAATTCAGACTCTGAATTCTGTAGAATTCAGTTTCTGAATTCCATAGAATTAAGGTTTTGAATTCATTAGAATTCTAACTCTGAATTCATTAGAATTCAGACTCTGAATTCCTTATAATTCATGTTCCTAATTCCTTAGAATTCATGCTCCAAATTCCCTGTAATTCAGACTCTAAATTCCATATAATTCAATATCTGATTTCTATATAATTCTGATTCTGAATTCTATGGAAGACATAATTTGAATATCCATGTAATATAGACTCTGAATGTTTTTCTCTGAGCCTCCGAACATTATCTTCTCTTTTTCTCTGAAAAAAAATTGGTTGAGAAACCAATGTTTAATTATCGTTGTTAATGTTATGAAATGATGTCTTGCATTCTGTTTCTAACCAACCATTGTTTGAGAGACACATGGACAAGTCCCTCTAAAATAAATGAAAAATATGACCGTTGGAGGAAGGAGTTGACTGTTGGAGAAACGCCTATAAATATGAGCTTCTTTTAATGATCTCACAAATTTTATAACGTCTTTACAAATTTAAAGATTACATGCTACTAAAGTGACTTCTTGAGAGAGAGACATTCATGATTTGTGCGTACATGAAATTTGTTTAGCTTGCTTCATGCGACTCTGATTTTTGTTATGTACAATCGAGGCCTTCTGAGGATATGAAGATAGAGGTTCCGACTACCTTAATGTTTTAGGAATTCTATGATAAGGAAGACAGAGCTGACGAATACCTTAAAGTTCAACGACTTCCTTGACAATGAGGAGAGAGGTGCCGATTACCTAGATGTTTGTGGGATTGCGGGTATTAGAAGACAGAGGCCAATATTTCTATTGAGGGCTTACCCTATTGTGGGTGAGACATAGTTTCTTGAATGTATAAATCAAGGGACCTTTATAAAAGGTTGTTGGATACCATACTATTTGGCTTAAAATATTCAATCCGTGTTACTTATTTTGTTTCATGTTTGTTTATTTCTGAATTTTTATTATTAAGGAATTTATATCTATATTATACATTTTTATACGTGTATACTCTGATTTGTAAGATTATATACGCTTTATGGTAGACTCTTGGTTCTTGTAAACTTCCCATATGTTTCTTTTTTGAACCATATTCCATAATCTAGAAAATTAGTAGAACTAGGAGGTATTATAAATTTACCTTCTTTATCATTGTTAATGAATTGAAATTTTTATACCATCTTCGAAAGTACCAAAGGAATTTTTTATGTATACAATTCACCCCTCTAGTATATTGAGCATGTACATTCTTATATTGATCCTACAATTGGTATCATAGGAGATTTCTAAAATAATTATATTTACATATATGTATTCTTTCTCATGTTTTTATTGTTCATAATAATTTCCTTTCTTAGGAATTTTTATCCTTATTTAAAAACTTCCATTATAAACATTGTTTGTGTGTAATGGTAATTTATTTTAGATGGAAGGAATGAATTTTGGTTTGATTAAAAATATTAATCCTCCTAGAACACCTATATTTGATGGGAATGGTTATGAATATAAGAGGGATCGTATGAAGAATTTTGTTAATAACACTAGAGCAGTCAATTTTGTCATGCTTACAGAAGGATATAATTTCCCTAATGAGAAAGTCAGTGTTTTCAATAACCAATAAAAGAATGAATATCAAATAAATTACAAGGTACATAATTATTTTCATTTTTCTATGAATAGAAATACATATTTCCAAATTTCATCTTTTGAATCAGAAAATTGTATTCAGAATAAGCTTTAAGTAACTGAAATTGGAACTTAAAAATCTATTTAAACTAGAAGAGCTATGATCAGAGCTGAATATCATGGTTTCTTCATTTCTTATTGAGAAACCATATGTATGGTACAAAATAGATTTATTAGTATTGTTAATAGTTTAAAATATATGGGTGATAAAGGATTATATGATGAATATCTTGTTGGAAAAATCATATATATAATGCTTAACGAATGAGAATCTAAGTGAAAAAATATAGATGAAAATAGAAAAGTTAACTAGATTTATCTTGATCAGTTTTTTGGAACTCTTCTTCAACATGAGACTAGACTGAAGAGAAATGCTGATATGAATAATAAAAAGAATGGAAATGGAAGCATTTCTTTTACAAAAACATCAAGTCATGTGAAATCCAGGACTCCTAAGAGAGTTACAAGATCTAAATCTAAGAGGACTGTTATTCAATCTGAATCTAGTGGAAGTGAATCTTCTGAAAACAAGTTATCCACACTTTCCTGAAGGATGCACAAGATTGTTCGATAGAAGAACATTCAATCTGGATACAAGAATAAATAAATAAAATACAAGAATGATTTGGAAGTCACATTATATTACTGAAAAAGAAGAGGGCATATAAGTCATGATTATCTTATTATTAAGAGAAAATATATAAAGGAAAATCATTCTGAGAGGAATAGAAAGAAGTACTAGAAGGAAAAATCTAAGAATGTTTAGAAAGCCAATGACACCTGGGGTTCTAGTGTTGGGAACTCTTCTGAATAATCCTCAATGTACGAATCTTTTGGACAGAGTAATCTTGGTCTATTAGCCAAGTTACCTATTAGAAATCATTGTCTAATATGTAAGGTACAGAAAGCTGAATCCATAACCAATGTATCCTTGAACGCTTATTATAGGGATAATAAATATTATGAATCCTTGGATGAAGAATCTACTCTTGATGAAGTTAATACTTTACATAATTATAATGATGTGTCTTCGTTTGCTATGATGTTTGAGAATGAAAATTCTAAAGTCGAGAAAAACTGTTTATGGAAAACACTAGAATTACTATTCTAATTAAAGAAATGTCATATCATTCTAAAGATATTGATAAGAAAACCCTGGATTTTGAAAGTATTTCAAAAAAAGCTTGAGGATGTTATTTCTGATAAGGATAAACATTCTATGTATTTAGAAAATGTAATTTCTACGAAAAATGTTATTGAGACTAACTTTAGTTCTAAAAATAGTGTTTTTTAGGATAAAAACATATTTATTCAACTGAAGTAAGAAATATTATCCTGGAAGAAGTTTTTCTCAAAAATTACCATAGGTAAGTAAAATTTTGATAAGATGTATTCCCAAATTCAGCCTCTAAGAAATAATTCTGGTTTTGGTAATGCCAGTAAAAAAAATAGTAACAATGATTTTTTACCTCAAAGTGCTCCATTCTGCATTAAGTGTTGGTGTAGTGGGCATTGGGAAAAGAATTTTTCTATAAAAAAACACAATATTTAGATTTCATAAAGCTTATTTTTTAATGAAAATGTGAATTCCTAAATTTTTTCTTTATTAAATTTATGGATCCAAGAAAGATTGGGTTCTGAAATTCTAACACTTTTGTTTTTGAGAATATAAACTAACAGAAATACATGGTACATGGTTAGTGGATGTTCCAATAACATGACTGGTAAAAAAACTTATTTGAAAATATTACCAAGATTAATGGATGAAATGTAACTTTTAGAGATAGTGCTCATGGAGAAATTATTGGTATTGGTATCATTGTTCTTCATGAAAAAACATTGATATCAAATGTTTTATTCATTAAGGGTCTTAGGATCAACCTTATTAGCATAAGTCAATTATGTGATGAAGGTTACATTTTGAATTTTAAGAATAAAAAGTGCTTTGTACAAAATTTCATGTAAGTGTTTATTCATTCTACCTATAGGCAATAGATTATATAAACACTAAATGTAGAAGACCTTAGGAACAACGATCTACCTTGTATCAGTGCAATAAATGATCAATCTAGGTTAGGACCCTGTAACCATAGGAACCTATGTAAACTCTCTATGAAAAGACTAGTTAAAGATTTACTGGATCATATATTTCATTCTTCAAAAATCTGTGATCTATGTCAATATGGAAAGAAACATAAATCACGTTTTAAATCAATCGGTGATGTCTCAACTACTGATGCGTTATAGTTGGTGCATATTGATCTTTTTTGTCTTACACAAACTGGATGAATTGGAGGAAAATATTATGTATTTGTTCTTGTTTATGATTACACTAGATTTAAATGGGTCTATTTTCTTTCAAATAAATTTGATGTTTTTTCTTATTTCAAATAATTTAGAGGCCATGTTAATAATAAGAAAAACCTTCCAATGATACTATTCATTTTGATAATGGAAGAGAATTTCATAGTTATGATTTCAAATAATTTTTTAGTAAAAAAGAAATTACTCATAACTTCTCAACACTGAGAAATCGTCAAAAAAATGGTGTTATATAAAGAAGAAATATAATTCTTCAATAGATAACTAGAACCATGTTGAGTGAATATTCAATATCCAAACATTTTTGGCCTGAAGCTTTAATTACTACTTGTTACACTATAAATTGAGTTTTGATATGTCCTTTTCTTAAAAAAACACTTTATGAGTTTTGGAATGGTAGAAATCCAAGATATTCCTACATCAAAGTATTTGGATGAAAATTATTTATGATGAATACAAAATATAATATACAAAACTTCTCACCCAAATCTGATGATGGATTTTTCTTACACTACTCCACAACCTCTAAGGCCTATATAATTTTCAATAAAATCACTTTACTATTAAAGAAACAATACATGTCAAATTTGAGGAAACTGAACATTTAGTTTTTAAAAAACCTCAATCTACGTCCTCGTAAGTGTTTTCAATAAATGATTATCAACCCTTGATTGATGATCCTTCTAATAAAGAAAATGTCCAAGAAAATATTTATAAAGAATTTAACGAGAATATTTCCTACAATATGTTGATGAATAGTCTTTACAAAACCTAAATCATTTGTTTATTACGAATCATCCTAGTGATTGTATCATTGGTGATGTTAATAAACTTGTAAGGACTAGATGTTCCTTATGAAATAAAATTAAACATCTAGATTTCTTTTTCCAATTAGAACCAAAAGGAACTGATGAAGAATTTGGTGATGACGATTGGATTATATCTATGCAATATGAGAAAAATTAATTCAAAAGGAATAATGTCTGGACCTTGGTTGAAAGACCTAAGGAATATTCTGTTGTTGGAGTAAAATGGGTTTTCAGAAGTAAGTGAGTTGAAAATTGAATCAAAGTAAGAAATAAATCTATATTGGTTGCTAAAGTTTCTAATCAACAAGAAGGGATACACTATAATGAAACCTATTCTCCAATATCTATACATGAATTCATTCGTATAATACTTTCCTTTGTATCATTCTTCAATTTCAATAATTTTAAAATGGATGTTAAATTTTATTTTCTTAATGGTTATGTTAAAGTGGAAGTTTTTGTTGAACAATCACCTAGTTTTGGAGATTCATAACATTCTTAACATGTTTTCAAAAATAAAAATGCTTTTTATAGACTTATACAATCTCCTAGAGCCTAATATGATAGAGTTATATGATTTCTGCTTCATTTAAATTATGCTAAAGGAAAATTTGATCCAAAAATTTTTATAAAGAAAGTTTAAAAATGTTTTGATTATTAAAATATAGGTTGATGAAATTATATTTTGTTCAACTCATAAATCTTTAACTGATTCTTTTCCGGATCTAATGAAATCTGATTATGAAATGATTATGGTCGGTAAGGTAACGTTTTTCATAGGTTTTCAAATTTCTAAAAAACCAGAAGGATTTTATATATCTCAACATAATTAAATTAAATATATTCTTAAAAAGTAAGGATATTACAACACTGAGAGTATTAGTACTCCCATTGGTATCACAAATTCACTTGATCTTGATTAATCTGAGAAACCAGTCGATCAAACAACATTCAGAGGTACGATAGGATGTTTTCTACACTTGATAGCTAGTCGACCAGGCTTAATGGTCTATGTATGCTTATGTGAAAGATATCAATCCAATAAAAAGGAATCTCATTTAAAGGAAGTGGATAAAAATTCACTACTTAAAGGGAACCATAAATTTAGGACTCTTTTATACCTCTGAAAATGATTTTCTTTTAATAATCATTTTGCATGCTGGATTTGGTGGAAGTAGAATGGATATGAAAAGTACATCCATAAATTTTCATTTATTAGGAGATTACATAGTTTCTTGATCATGCATTGAGAAACACTTTGTAGCACTTTCCACTTTTGAAGCTAAATATGTAGCAGCTTGAAGTTGTTGTTCTCATGTATTGTGGATGAAACACACATTTACAAACTATGGTATGAGGTTTACTAGAACACATATTTTATTTGATAGTACTATTGGAATTTCCATAATAAAAAACTATAGACATCAATATCGTTAAAAACACATAGATATAAGGTATCACTTTCTTAAGGATTACACACAAAAAAATGATTTTAATCATCAATTTATCAGATTGCAAGATCAACTTGTAGATATTTTTACAAAAATAATTAACAATCAATAGATTTGAATACATTATACATGAGATAGGAATGATAATTATAAAGTAATATTCTTTATTACCATCTTTTTGAAACATATCTCTTTATAGTAAAAAACAAATTTTCATTGGGGATGTACATTTCTTTATTAGATAAAATTTTCGAACTCAAAATTCTCATAGTAAAATTTTCATAGTCAAAATTATTGTTGATAAAATTGTGATAAATAAATTATTTGTGGTCTATTTTTTTCATAATATAAATGTTATCATAATAATCATTTTCAGAAGCTAATGTTCTTCACTAATAATTTTCTGTATTAAAAATAATCGACATAGAAATATGAATGTTAGGTTTCCTTTCCTTAATTTTCATAATCATATTTTATTTGTTAGAATTTTGATTTTGTTTTCAAAATTTTCAGATTCACATTTCCGTAAATCTGAATGTTTTTCTTAAAAACCAAAAAAGATCAGAAACTATCAAAATTATTATTCAGATATCATCTCAACCGACAGATCTTTTCAAGAATATTTCAACCATTGGATCAATCAGGGAAGTCGAATCGTCAATCCAATTTCTTATTTAAAGGACCCCCTGCTAGTTTCCTACGTCGAATCCCATGTTCTTGTGTACTGAAGCTCTTCCCTTCCTACTTAGGACCGTTTCTAATTTCTCAGGTTTTCTTTATTTACGAATGTATAAAGAATCATATCATTAGAAAGAAAAAAAACTGTAAAAGAAATGGTTGAATGTCAGATTTATCATGGAATGTTGGTAAACCAAAACTTCTTTAATAAGTCTGATTCAATCATCTCGATGAACATTAAGTTAAATAGATGGGAGAGTATAGCTCTATCTAAACCCAAGGTAGTGGATCCGGTGATTCCAGAGTTTCTTTTAGTGTTTTGGGAGTCAATTTATTTTTTCAATCAAAGGGGAAAAGATTAATTTTCCTTCAAGGGTTATGATAAAACTTACTCTCTTTATTATTCTAAGGAAGATAGTTTGATTGGAATACCTTATGAAGGAGATGCTAAATTTTGATCGCATAAGTTACCTGATTTTGAATGATGTTTGATAAGGAGAAATCCATGGAGTTCCATGGTTTGGTTGGAGTCAAGATTCTAAATATTCTTCTTCTTTCATCAAATTTCTGGATTCATGAACTTTGGATTCATGGATTTATCATTCTTGAGGAAATGAGATAATGATACGCTGAATAAAAGTGATATATATGTGGTGGATTTCATAGTGATCCTCCAAAATGTGAATCTGGTTAAGTATATTTTTTTTACAAGTGATAATATTAAGAATAGAAATCTAATGTCTCAAATTATCATGTATCCGGAAATTCTATCAACGATCATTGTATCTAGTTTAGAATCAATGAAAATTTACTGTAAATTAAAGTCAGGAAATTTTAGGTTAATGATTCTAAGCGATGAAACTCTTAGGAGAATGAAAATTGGATTGTCTAGTGAAAGTAGAGAGTTTCATGATTTATCAAATGAAGAAGATTATGTTTTATCAAAGAAACCTATTGTAGCTGAATCCTCTATGAAATTTTTAAGGAATAGGAAAGTAATGGAAATTAAAGAGATAGAAGAAGTTTATATTGCCAAGAAAATTCAATATGAACCAACAAAGTCAAGGAAGAAAAAATATTATCCTGATGAGGTAGTTACAAAATGGGGAAAGGATAAGAAAAAAAAGTGGAGCGTAAGTTTTTCATAGACCCCGTTGAGGAAAAAGAATTAAAAGTGAAGCCCACTGAAGATCTTAAGAAGCAAAAAACGAGAATAAGAAAAGGAAGAAGATGTATAAGGCTGATATAGTAAAATCTCTTCTTAAGTGTGCTGATAAATCTTTGGATAAAATTTTGGTACCATAATAATTATTAATACAATCATTCCTAGACTCCAGAAAAGAAGTTGGTGATTCCAAAATGAGATCAAGAAGAAGAAATAGTGTAACAAGATGAATTGGAAGAAAAATAATAAGGGAGTGGGGATACCGAGTATTTGATAAAGCAAGTAGAACATTATTCTGAGAAGGAGAGTCCTTATTAGATGTTATCAATTTGAACATATGAGGCTGATACTTCAAAACATGTTACCCCATGAAATGATGAGAATGGTGAGGAAGAAGTAAATAAATTATCTGAAAAAGAATGTATAAATCATGATTTCATATAGCCAAAGGGTGTTGAGGCAGGAGCTGTAAAGGAAGAAGTAGACGCGGATAAGATTTTTAGCTATCACAGAGTGAACATGAATTTCCAAAACAAGAAGAAAACATTTCAAGAACAGATAAAGTAAATAATTTGACATTTGATTCTCATACCAAGTCTTTGGTTAGTAAAAATTATGTTAGTGCTTCATCAACGAAGAAAGATGATGCGCTTGAAAAGGAATCCTCATCTACGAAGCATTTGAATTCAGAATCATCTTCTCTTGTCCATTACTTTGTTGTTCAGTCATTGAAGATATTGGAAGGTATTATTACATTATTTCCAATCATTGAATAAATATTTATAATGCTTTAGCATTCATTAAATCAGAAAACAGATTCAGTATCCATGGGGATGAATAAGTTTATCAATCATGAAGCTGATTTCAAAACATCTTTCATTAATTAGGATGCCCATAAATGATCGTTCATGAATATGACTAGTTTATCAAAGAACTTTTTTAAGAGATGAAGATTCTCTTTGAGTTTTAAGATAATGTCATGGATTCCTTTAAAAGTGATGATTATAAGTTGAAAGATCTCACCAAGTCTGTTGAAGAAATAGTAACTCTTGATGAAAACTAATCGGAAGCAAGAAGTGAAAGATCTGAATGGGAAATTGTATTCAGTTACTAAGAATTGGAATATGGAAAGGGATCTTAGAATCTAACTTGAGGAAAAATTTCCTAAACAAGAAGAAGCGTTGAAGGCTCGGGAAGATATGCTTAAGGCTCAGGAAGTGAAAATTAAATCCTTTGAAAAGAAAAGTGAAGATTAAGATTGGCTACTCAAGCACATGAATTATGATCATAAGTAACTCAAGAATATGAAAACTATTGGGAATAATATGTTGCTGAAAGAGAAAGAGGGATAATATCATTCAAATCTGTTTTTTTATTTCCATGTAGTACAAATTCTTTCGAATATAAAGGAAATTTTTGTTTCACTTCACATTTTTGGTTGTTTTATACTAATATTTCAGGTACCATATTTTCCTTTCCATTCCCTTTATTCATTTTTGAATATCACAAAGGGGGAGAAAATAATTTCAAAAAAGAATACTATGTAAAAAAAATTCCCTAATTAAGGGGGAGTTCAGCTAAGGGAATGTTTTTTTCATGAAGATTTTAGTATGTAAGAAAATGTAAAATCCAATTTAGAAAATCAAGAATATGATCCATAGATATTTCATAGACTAAGGGGCAGTTAGTTTTATTAATTATTATCCATAAGTAAAGGGAGATATGTTTTTATTTTCATGTTCAAAAAAATTTCAAAGTCTTTATATTATTTTTAGTGATGACATTTTTGCTTTCCAAAAAAGGGGGAGATTATTGAGTCAATGAAGTTTTCATATCATGTTTCGATTCTTATATGTTTTAAAAATAACAAACACTCTATCTTAAGGAAAATTTTATTTTCCCTAAGATTTGTGGGAATAAAAATGTTTTTCCATCCCAAATGAAATTCTATTGTTAATCATATTTTCATTAATAAATAATTTTTTCATCCCAAGGAACATTTATCATTACCTATTATCATTGGTAATATTTTAGATTCATTAAATATAACTTTTTATTCATAAGTGAAAATTTTGGTTTCACATATAAACCCTTGGATTTCAATAAATACTTATATATAGAGTATTTTGTTTGTAGGATGTGAAATTCATGTTCAGAATCCTTTGAAATTCATAATTGGATTTCTCTGAAATTCAGACTCCAAATTCACGAATATTCAGAATCCAAATTCTCTAAAATTCAGACTCTGAATTATCTGAAATTCAGAATCCAACTTCTCTGAAATTCAGGATCGAAATTCTCTAAAAATCAATATCTAAATTCTCTAAAATTTTTGATCTAGATTTTTTGAATTTCAAACTCCAAAATCATTAAAATTCATAATTTGGATCTCTGAAATTCATGTTCTGAATTCTAGAAAAATTCAGAAACCGAATTCTCTGAAAATAAGATTTTGATTTCTTTGTAATTCAGACACTAAATTATATGACATTCAGATTCCAAATTCTCTGAAATTCATGTTCTGAATTCCATAAAATTTAGATGCTTAATTCCTTAGAAATCTGACACCAATTTTATTAGAATTCTGACACTAAATTCCTTATAATTATGGTTATGAATTGCCTAGAATTTAGGTTCCAAATTTTATATAATCCAGACTCTGAATTTCTCAGAATTCAGACTCTGAATTTCTCAGAATTCAGACTCTGAATTTCTCAGAATTCAGACTCTGATGTCTATAGTATTCTGATTCCAAATTTATTGGAAAATAGAATCATAATACCCTTATAATATAGACTCCGAATGTTTTACGCTTACACTTCGAACATTATTTTTCCTTAGACATTGAAAATTAATTTGGTTGAGCAACCATATTATACTTTTCCTTATTATTGTTATGAAATGATTTCCTACATTCTGCTTCTAACAAAAAATTTATTGAGGGACATGTTGACATGTCCCTTTGAAATTCAAGGAAAATATGACCATTAGAGGAGTGATATGACTATTGGAGAAACACATATAAATAGGAGCTCATTTGAATGAGATCACAACTTTTATGATCATTCTACCACTCTAGAGATTACATGTTGCTAATTTTAGTTCTAGAGATCAACTCCCATGATTTGTGCGTACTAAACTTCTTGTTTAGCTTGATTCATGTAAATCCGATTATTACTGTGTACAATCGAGGGCTTTCAGGGATGGGAAGGTGGAGGTGCTGACTACATTAATGTTCGAGGACTTCCTTGATAATGAAGACAGAGGTGCCGACAACATTAAAGTTTGAGGACTTACCTGATTAGGAAGACAGAAGTGCCAACTACCTTGATGTTCGAGGGCTTGCGAGGATAGCAAGGCAAACTCCAATATTCTTATCGACGGATTACCCTGGTTGGGTAAGACAGAATTTCTTGAAAGTATTCATGAAGGGGCCTTTATCTAATGTTTTTCGATACCCAACTCTATGGGTTATATGATTATGTACTTGTTACTTGTATTGTTTCAAGTTTTTTCTTCGCTGCGTTTTGATTATTAAGGGATTTATAACTATCATATACATTCTTATCCTTCTATACTCTGATTAGTATGATTCTATATGCTTTAAGGTATAATCTTTGTTATTGTAAACTTCTCATAAGTTTCATTTCTGGAACCATATTTCCGAAATATAACATGTTTTTAGAACTAAGAGGTCTTGTGAATTAACCGTGATTGTCATTTTTAAACAATAGAATGTTTTATACCATCATTTAATGTTCCAATGGAATTTTTAAAGTATACAATTCACCCCCCACTCGTATATTGATAATCTACATTCTTATTTTGATCCTACAAATAAGATTTTATTCATTATACTATACTAATAACACATAGACCTCATTCCCCAGTACTAGTTTTCCTTGAAATTATATAGACTAGACAAAAGGTAATTAAATATGAATGTTCAATGACTCTGATTTATAATTCCATTATACCTATAGGATATTCCATGGTATTTTTCTTCACAATTTTGAGAAATAATTATTATAGGGAGAAAGATCAAAAAATTGATTGATGAGTGAGAGATAAAGAATAATTTTTAAATATTTAAAAGTAATTTTAGAAGAAAAATATTATATAAAATAATATTAAAATCCAAAAGAATAATTGGATAAGGACTAAACCAAAAAGTGTATTCAATGTAGTGGATTGTTTTATGTTTTAAATTAGAAATAACAATGGATTACAAAAATTAATGAGATGGGTAGGTGTAGATTTACCCATTAGCAACAATATTTACTTTTTCATGGAAGTCTTACCCTAATCATTTGACATTACATCCTCATATATAAATTTATTTCACATTTAATAATTGTATTCTAAATAATATCAATGGTTTAAAGTGTTATGATGAATATATTTCATAATGAAACTCACAATGATTATGATATGGGTTTAACAAAATGTGGAAAGTAAATTTTTATCTATCCTTACATGAATTTTGTGGTGGGGGAAAGAATAATAGATTAGTAGTTGGTAAATATGATATATTCATTAAATTTTCTAGTTTAATCAAACGAAGCACTAATTTGATAAATATAACATATTAGTTGATGCATAAGAAGTGATGGAGATTCGAGTAAGATCAATTGACATGATCTTCATCTGATTCCAAGATGCGGATAATTTTTACAAGGTGTAATTCAATCCATGGGTTAATTTTGTTGTGCCACTCAACCACCCTGAGTGATTCGAATTTAAAAATATTAGGAAAATTTATATCAAGTAAAAAAAAAATTTAATATGATATATGATGTTTGTAAAATATTAAGTGTCAAAAAATATCCTACAGGATACCTGTAGATACCGATGATTACCTCGTTATGATAAAGGAAGAGACATTTTTGTAGCACTTCATCATAGTAATAATTCTGCTCATCGTTAACGGTGTGGAACTTATGTATAAAGTAATATACTAGGATACATTTATGTATCGGTGAGGAGACCTTTACGTATCATGTTTTCTCCCATCTAGAAATGGAATTGACCTTTAAATATTACTTGGTAACCAGAATAAATCTTAAATATCAATATGTACGGGTTTACCCAATTGTCAATTCTTGTATCCAATTTTATTGATCCCGTCTTCCAAAATTCATCTTCTCTGTTATGTATTAATATTTTTAAGTGTAATATATTCTATAAAATTATCCTTTTAAATTTATAATTAACTAATTTCCAAAATATATATATACATATTTATTTTATGTTCATGAAGAAAAAACCATTCAAAAGTAAACAATTTCTTATTAAACATTATATTTAATTACTTTACTATATTTGGACCTTTTCTTAAATTCTTCGTAATACCCATATTTTTAAAAAACTAAAATATTTAAATACATTATATTTTTCAAGAAATTAAATAAAGAAATTAATTAATTAATGAAAAATATTTAATCAATATTCCTATCAGACATAAAATTACACATATAAACTAGATATGTTATAATTACACAGAAATTTTGAAAAATATATTATTAAAATCAGTTAACTATAATGAATAAATAATGAACATCTGAGTAATATATAGAAAAATTGATATTTATTTTATATATATACATATAACCTTATATTTTAGATGAAAAACTGATTTGGGAATAAATAAACCTGCAATTTAATAAAAAACAACTGTTTGTTTGAGTAACAAATTTCACTAAAGAATGGAATTATTTTAGGAAAACCAAATTTAACTAAAATATAGGATTAACATAATTAACATTATTTTATAATCCACTCAAAAAATTTAATTCAACTTGGTCATGGAATCAACAGTATTTAATAGTGATCTATTAATCTAATAGAGAAATAAATACTTAATTCGGTTAAACATTTCAATGTATTTAGACATTTTTTATTCCGAATAAATTCCAAATGGTCTTTCCAACTCATTAGTAAATTTTTCATATCATATTTATCATTATTTGGAAATTATAAAATATGAATTTAAACATTATATTTTTCCTATAACATTTAATGTGGAATTTCATTATTATGAGAATAAATATTCTAAGAAATTATTAATTTTTAAATAAAAAAATGAATGTATAAAAAGGATAAGAAATAACCACTAATGAAACATTATAAAATAACTCGTCTCTAAATGATTTATTATACATTCCAAAAAAAGAAATATGGATTATTTAATATTATATAATTCAACTTCTATTTTTTAATTAAATAAAGAAATTATTAAGTGTGGTTAATTTTAAAAATAATTTAATCATACAACAAAGGAATAAAAATAATTTTAAAATCAATATATTATATTGTATGAACATATTAATATAATATGTTCAATTTTATTCAATCACATAAACTATTAAGAATCTTCTCATTAACTAATAAAAGAGGGAAGGTTGGGTCAAATATTTCTTTGAATCTTATAAAATATATATACTAAATAGTTATTTACTATTATAAAAATGTATATATATAAAATTTAGGAAAAATATAAAATAAATAATGAATAAATATAAATCTATAATTTTATTATACAAAATATATTTTTGAAAGAACAATTCGTTATAAAGTGTTTTGTATTTTATTATTAATATATTGTAATGAATTATTTTATTAAATTCTATTGATAATATATACATATGGAAATATATTCACATCTAATAAGTAATTTTTATAATTAATTTAATAAATAATTAATTAATTTTATGTTATTCATATATATTATCCAAAAATTGATTTTATATGTCACACACAATAATTCTAATATCAAAATTTATCAGCTCTTCAAATTGAACATGATATTTTTTCTATATATTGAATCAGCATGTTAAAATTAACAAAGAAGTTAGTTTTTATTTTTCTATATAAAAATAATTTTTGAAGGTTAACGTTAATTTCCATGGTAGTAGTAAAAATGTTATTTTCAGTGAATTTATTTATATTTTTTTAAATAGTATATAAATAAATTATATTTTTATACATTAAATAAATAAATAACATGATTTTTAAAATATAAAAATATATATTATCACTCCTTGAAATAGAAATTAATTTTAAATAAAAAACATAGTATATGAAATGATCTTTCCCTTGAAAAAATCATTTTCCAATATCTTATGTTTTAATATAATATTTATTCAGGTTATGTTTTGAAATTTAAAATTAATAATTAGAGTCCCAATTCATATTAATAAAAATTAAATTATTTAATGGGGCCACATTATATATTTTATTAAAAGTTTAATTATCTTTGTTACTACTTAATCATGTTTGAATATTAAAAACAGGTACTCCAATATTACTAAAATTTTGTGATGTTTACATGAAACATTGAAATTTTTTGATAATTTTTTTTAATTCAATCCCAGACGTATCAAAAATATTTCCTGACCTAAATCCGATGTGATTCTATCTTTACCACTCTCTTAAATTTTGTTTCTTAGGAAATATATACATTTTTCATCAATAAATGGAGCTCATTCCAAAAAAAACTTCAAGAAACACTTATTCATTAAATTTTACTTTAATCCATACCAATTTTACCTATCGTATAACTATTTTTCATGTTATGTATCCCTTATTTACATGAATATGTCCAATGTCCCCATTTTCCCAGAGGCCCTCTAAGGGAAGAATTAAATCTTCAACATGAGTACAATCTACTCCCCAACCCTTTGTTTTATATCATCATGATACAAAACAATAAAAAAAATTAATATAATTAAATTGATATAAAAAAATTAGTTTTTTTAAAATAATTATCTAAAACTCTCCCATATATTAGAAAATGAAATCACCAAATGTGTTATGTGTTGACTACCATCACTATGAATGAATAATTTTTTTTATCTCTATATTACAAGGATGTAAATAGTAATGTTTAAAATAAACAAAAAATGATATTAATGACATGATAAATATTTTATAAATTTAATTTATTCATTATATTAATATCTAACTAGTTATTAATATACTATCTTTTGTTCCATAAAAATTAACAGAATGAGCTTGTCACAGAATCCATCATCCCAAATAATAGATAAACCCACCATTGAATAAAATTATTGATTTTTAAATAATTGTGGAACATTAATTCTCATATATTAATGAATATAGAAATTATGTACATTGTATCAACGTATTTTGATTGACATCAACATTACAAAGAGGGTACGTGATAATAAAATTTGATTACATTATTTGAAAATAATAAACAATGTCTAAATAATAAATGTATAATAAATTTTTATATTTTAAATTTATAAAAGGAAATAGATATTTATAATTATCTTAAATAAGTTTTTAATATGTTTATGGTTATTATAAATAGGGTTAAAAAACCATTATTGGTGTTAGTGATAAAGGTATTAGATTCTGTATCAAATTCCCTTCATTGAAGAATGATTTAACATTTTACAAATTTTTATCAAAATAAATGTAATTAGTAGCCCATTTAATTATTTAATAAATGTTTAATATTAATTATGTGATTTAAATTTCCATTAAAAAGTATCTATTAGATGATTTTTTAATTCATTCCCAAACCATGATGTAAGCGATGTTTCTAAATTAGTATAATTTCATGGAGTTCTAGGGTTTCTCATTGAACATAACTTTTCTATGTCCCATATATTATTACACATAATATTTCAAAAGATATTCCCAATAATATATCTATATAATATGATATTTTAAAATCAAATATTACTTCTTGATGAATTTATTCCACCTAATAGTATTACATTGTTATGAATAAACCTTATCATACCTATTAATTTTTTTTCAACAAATCATTATTATTTCATAACATAATTATCATATTTTATTATTTTTGAACCCATATATTTATTTTCTATTGTGATATTCTTATTTTTATTCACCACTTTTCAGAAAGATGTTTTATTATTCTCGTTATGATCTGGGATTCATTAATTGGTTTTTAAAACAACAAAAATTGTTTGCATTTCAGAACCATATATTTATATTACACTTAATATTTATAATATTTTAATTATTTTTTTCTAAAGATTCAATATTATGAATTATTTTTGTAAAATTTGTCTTAAATTCAATATTTTCAACTATTAAAATGGATTTCTGATATTGACTGAAAATATTATATTAGAAACCCTACAAAACATTTTTATGCAAATTATTTGTATTGTTTCATATTCATTTTTTAAATTATACTATTTAATATATATATTTAATTTAAAGTGATGTTTCAGGATTTTTCCTCTAAATGACCTTATTAATTTGAATTACATACCCCACCTTGTTGATTAATTTTATGTTTGTAATCACTCTTTATCCCACTCTTTTCTTAATTTTTCTCCTTTATATCCATATACATCAATCACATGATCATGTGTTTTACCATTTAAATTATTATATAAACCAAATAACCATTAATATATATAGTGTCATTACATTATAAATTGAAGGGTTTTTTCTACTAATTCTATTTCATTTATTGACTATGGAATTTTTGACAATATGTATAATATTCTTTTTAATATGGATAATTATATGTTACTAACGATTTATGATTATGTATTTTTATTAATTCAATTCATATTATGAATACAGTGGACTTATATAGTTATGGGTGGGTCCCATTAATATACAACACCTTGATATATCATTAGGTGTCACGATAAATACTAGAAAGGGTATTTTTTGTAAACCTTACTTGTTGGTATATATATTCATGGTAAAAGGCATAAATGGTATGTTTATGATGTCCAAAGTTAATCATTTAATCACTATAAAATTATTCATTATTATCCTTATGTTTATTTATTATCATAATTTCCATGGATATATTTCATTCTAATGATTCAATTTTAGGGAATAATATTATTATTACTGATTACATACATATCACTCTTTCGTTATTAATTCCATGATTAATTTTTTCGTACAATTATTCTTACTAACCATCTAATCTCTCCCTTATTATGTTTTATTTTTTCATATGTTTTTAAGAATATTATCATGTATGATTTTCATAGATTAGAATGATGCAGGAAGAATTATATGAGATATAGTGAGGAATTATTATAAAATAATAAATCATTTGTTTTTTTGTCAAAACTTCCATTAGACTATAATGATATGCATTTTGATAGCCATTGGATCTCCCTAACTCTCTAAAACTATAATCTTAAAATGTGATGGGTTTGTATGAGTGTCAATAATTTTTTTGATGAGATTGCAATTATGTATGGTTATCTTTAGGTCCCTTTAGTTGGTTTCAAAGACATTTTGTGAAGAATATTTTTGTGAGAACTGGACTAAGTATTCAGGGTCAAGAGAACCATAATGTGTATACTATGACTTAATCTAGACAACCCCAAATATATATATATTAGTAAATACCATTCCACTAAAATAGGTTTTATATTTCAATCATTCCAAATTAAATTATTTTTTAATTACTCAATTACAATAAGATTAATCATTTTTCTTCCTTATGTAATCAGTATAGTTGTTTATGAAATCAATTTTTTCTCTTTAACCACTAATAAAATATTGGTTCATATTTATTCTGAGACAATATTCTATGATCATAATTTATTTCTTAATTAATAATGTAACTTATAAAACATATATTCCTTATTGAAATTCACTTTCATCACCAACCCTTCTGACCATTTAATATTTGAATTTCACATATGTTTTATTTAGAAACACATGATTATCATATATATATAAGCTACAAACATTTAGATGAATATTCAATACATTACACACAAAAAAATCCGAAGGAACAAAATAGATTACTATCTCCAGATACTGAGTACCTTATCAAATAATTTAGTTAAATATATTAAATGTATACCACATATATATTACCTTTATGTAATTATTAGAGATATACCATAATTACTACCATTATTTATAATCTTTTGATTGAAATCATAAAAATGGGTTAGATAAAAATATCATTAATGGTAAAAATGGAGATACATAATCATTATATAAAAATAAGTCTATGAGACATTGAACACGACAATTGGAAACCATACCTTGCATATTAGATATCATAATATTGAGTCATGGAATAAATATTGATCATAATACTTGAATCATAAGGAAATAAATGAACATGATAAATGACATAAAAACATTGATATAAGATATAAATGGTTTGCATACAAATAAGCATAAAAATCCATTTATATGTTAGTAAAGGATCACCACCAAGGACACAATAGTGGAATGGGTTTACTTACTAAAATATCATAGTAGTCAAGGTTCACTCTCAATACCATCATGGCTGAAAATATCTCGGACCAAATGTAGTTTGATCCCCCAATTAGTGTGGTCTATCTCATGAGATATAAATAATTACCAATTGTATGGGATAGATATATCAAACCCATTCCACACAGAATTAAAATCATAAATATGTGTTCATTTTTATCATAATGCATCTATCATATGATATCCCACGAAATGAAATGGGTTTAAAGACATTTCATTATATCATAACATAATGAAAAGATATATGTTTCATAATCATTTCAACATTTCATTATAGTAAAACCAATGAAATATGAATACGCTTTCATAATAACTTTATTAGGTTATAACCAATGAATGATAAACAGGTTTCATAAATGTCTTATCAGAATAAATTATTAAGAGAATTAAAAATAATGGTATTATTGGTTGACATCACCAAAAAATAATATTCTACATTAAATGATGTTATCATATATGGAGAATAATTTTGAAAGGAATATCCCATGGAATTATTTTTGAAGAAGGCTAATTTTCAAAATTCAAATATTTTTCATAGTAAATTTAAAAATTATTTCCTTTGAAAGTATTTGTGAAAAAATGGATCATAATCATTATAAATCATTTAAAATAATTATTGGGGAAAAAATTTCACATTAAAAAAATAATTTTGAAACCTAAAGCATTTTGAAAATAATTTTCAATTTAAACATAAATGAAAATTTATAATTAATGATACAATGAAATCATTTATTATGTTGTCAATAAATTCTGATCATTCTACACACATAAAAAAATTATTCACATTATATTTTCAGTAAAAGAAAAAAAATGAAATGTTCGGAAAATAAAATAAAAGAAACATTCAAAAAAATTTGTAAAAAATTTAATAATATGTAAATATTAATAAAATAAATCATTTGAAAAATGATAAAAAAAAATTAAGGACATTTTTATAAATCATTGTTTTGTAACAAAAAGGTGTTTCGATAGAAAATTCCATTTTCATTTAATTTTTTTTTTCAACACATGATTACATTAATAGTATAAAATTAGAGGAGAAAATATATTTACATGATATAACAAGTGTATAAGAAAATTCATTATTTCATTTATATATAGATCATAACATTTTATTATCATAAATGTAGTCATAGAAAATGATGATAAATGATGTCATTGTAAAATAAAATATTTACTACTTTGGTGACATTAAAATGAATGAAACATAAAAGAATATCATCAAATGAAACATAATATATAATTTTTATAAATAAATTAATGACATTACTTTCAAAATAGATATTAATAATCCACTTAAAATATGATAGGTGCATAACATTACCATGTGTCAAAAATAAGGCAGACTCAGTCAAACCTCCCAGACTGCTTTGGTAAATTTCAAATCGTAGATCCCATGAATGATCAAGATAAAAATGGTTATCAAAATACCTATAATTTTAATGATAATAATCGTAAAATAAATTTTTGGGATTTATATAAACCACATATTATAAATTGGAGGACAATATGGCACGTGTCTCGAAAATGTAAGACTTGGGATGGATATCCCTTATCACTTTGGAAATATTTTAAATCCTAAGCCCCAATAAAATGAATCATCATATTAAAAATTAAGTATCAGTAAAAGGATTATATTAATTAAATAAAATTTCAAATGGTTAGTATATAACCAAAATAAAGTAAAATAGTGGTGAATTTTCATATATTACTATGAAATAAAAGAAAGACTACAAATCCCTTCCCTTATGTCTCAACATCATTAATATACATTTTATAACCATATATAATAAACATTTGTTTATTTTAAATCTATAAAATAAACATAAAAAAATATATTTTACCATATATTATTTAATTATGTCATTTTATTACATGTTTATTCATAATTAATTGTTAATGTCTAATTTTCTGGAAATGACTGCTTTGTTTTTATAATTTGTTTTTATATGTTTTATTCAGTCCACAAAAATTGTTCATGGTTCAAAATTAAACATAAAAACTATCATTGAATAAATATAATATTTATATATCCATTACAATTTTAATAAGATATTTACAGACGGTTTTGAGAAATGAATTGTGCTATGATCACTAAGATTGTATGCCTTACATACACATGGGTAATATTTCCAATTTTTAATGATCATTTGGGAATGTATATAACAAAAATAACATATTTCCAAAATATAATTTTAACACCCCAAGATTCCACGGTACGCTTCTCTTTTAATAATACAGTAGTGTGTGTTGTACGCAACTTTGAGATTCTAACACACCACGGCCAATCAAAGTAGTCGTTATGAATAGTATTACCCACTTTGTAAAATTTTATAAATTTTAACTCTCAAAATGGACATCATTTTTGGATTCGGAATATCGAATTTAGCCTAGGGTGAAATTTTGGTAGTTTTTGGATAATTTTATATTTTAATGAATAGTGAAAATTAATAAATATTAATTAAAAACAACTATTATAATCAAAATAATTAATATTTATAAATTATTAATTTGAGTGGTTTTAAAGTATATTTAAAATATAGTTTTACCATTTAATACAATTTTGGTTATTGGACATAATTTTACAATTAAACCGGAAATTTTTTTGACTGTTATTATTTCTTAAAAACACGCTTTTTGTTTTGACAGTGGGAATTAATTTTAAATTAATTTCTGCCACATCTGTGATTTGAATTTTGAAAAATGAATTCAATATTTGGAATCAAGAGGTCCAAATTGTGAAAATATTTATCTTTTATTTGTAGTCATTTTCAATAATTACTTCGGTAAATATTTTATTTATCACAATTAAAGGGTAAATCTGGTAAATAAGGGTAACAAAATAATATTATAATAAAAATAAATTACACTAAAACATGTCTTAACCTTATTGGTTTATACATATCCGACCATGGGCATCGTAGGGTCGATTTTGGGACCCCATTGATCCACTTGTAAGTGATAAGGACACCTTATATTAATTAAGTTCAAATAAATACAAAAATGACATAAGCATATATATTTTAGCAAACCAATTTTTACATAGGGTTATATATGTTGGGTTTTCGACTATAAATATTCATTTGAAATATAATAATATTTCCTACATAATGGTATTTTATTTATAATTTTTAGACATTTAATAATTAATATTACTTATGACACAATAATGATGTAGTATTTTCCTTATTAATAAAAGAATAAAATAGTTGGTATTATAAATGTTAAAATAAATATAATTCGAATGTTTTGATGATATTAATGAATTTTATTAGTCAATATGAAATTATAGGAATTCTAAAATGAATTTTATTTTAATTAATAATGTTTTTATGACTTTAACAAAAATCAATTATTGAATAGTGTCGAAATGGACATAAATGAGTTTTTAAAACAAATATTATATTATATATTGATAAGATATTCCTAAAAATATGATGTTCGGCCAAAGGACTTATATAATGATATTTTTATCATTAATGGACCACTTTTGGGTCTCTTGGTTGTATATATTATGTTTATTAACTATATAATATAAAAATACAAACTGACATGGTTAATGTCAATCTAATTAACTAAGAGTTAAAACTAAAAGATAAGTTTAATATAATGCCCCAAACCTATCTAAAATATATCGGTTGAAAGTATTTCGACCCATCCTCACCTTATACTTTGAATAATCCACTTTTTGAGCAATTATAAACCAAATATGAATTTATTATAAAATAATATTTCTCACTTTTCCAAAGGTGCCCCTCACCCCTCTTATAAAAGGGCACTCCCCCTTCTCACTAATTCACTCATTAAAAGCCTTTTGGCTTGGCCAACCCATGCCCAAATACTCTATAAACTTCCCTCACTTCAACATAGAGTCCTTATTTTGATTATAATTCCCAACTAAGGAGCCCTTTTGATCAAATAAAACAGAGGAACCCGAAGAAGAGGTAATGTTTTCACCACCCTTTTTCAAGTTCCTTTCTTCTTCCACTTCTTCTATCATTGTTATTCCCATTATAAAATAATAAAACCAGTATCTTATATATTATATGATGTTATTATAAACATGTTACAACCATATTCTTTATTCTATCAATCCTTTGAAAGACATGTCACCATACGTGTGTACGTACGGCTTACCGTCTCCACCTCGTGGTGTAATTGTTATTCAAAACATTATTATTTGGATTGGTATAATAATGATGTAAAATTCATGTAAATAATTAATATAACATGATAATGATTCTGTATATATGATATAATTATATATTATTTTAATTTCAAAAGAGTGATATTGTCTCTCATGCGTACGTACGGACTACCGTCTCCACGAACGCGATGAGATTCATTCTCCATCATATCCATTAAAGTCAAATTATCATTTCATGATTAAAAATAATTTTTAAGGACTTTATATCATTCTAGATATTAATAAGATACAACCTATTCATAACAAACACGGATTATGTAACAAAACATATAAAATAAAACGAGTAAGTTAACACCCAAAACGACGATAATACAAAAATATTATTAACAAAGAATTATTAAAAGATCATATATGATATCATAATTATGTATATGGTTATTGTATAATTTAATAAAAATGTTTTAACTTTTATACTGGAGGTTAACATACCATCGACTTAGTAAAACTACAAGGTAAGGGTTTATTTCACAATCTCTTCATTATCTGTGGTTGTATATACATAATAATCTACTGGGACCTCTTAATCATCAACATCCATGTTTCTTAAAAATTTATTCCAAATAATTTTTATTATTTTACAGACTATGGGATAAAGTAATGTATACCCTTTTTGACTTTTTATAAGAAGTTCATAAAGGATTTTTTCTGTCATTTTCCAAACAAGGTTCTTTTTAACCTTTTCGACAGAATTAATGTAAGAATGTCTTTTTTAACTTATACGGTGGGTGCGGATATTTTCCATTGTTATAAAATCATTGAAGATTCCCTTATAAGATTATAAGAATATTTTAAATTTAAATGTTTTATTATATAATTATGTGACTTTTAAATGATTTCAAAAAAGAGATATTTCTATCAAATAGTTTTGATTTCATCTATGTCAATATCCATTGATAGATTTAAAGATTATTTGAAATTGATTTATTATGATACAAAACATCCACATTGTATTGAAGGTTTTGTGATATTTTTTACTCTAGATGTGTTATTTTTATACCATTCATGGTTTATGGAGAAGGTATTAACATTTCATATGCTAGTTTTAATACGAATGTTTATGTTTTGTTTAAACCTGTTCATATGGGGAATGCATTGGACTTAAAATGTGACGGGTGGAGCCCGCTATAGCATCTCAATGAATCGTTTGGTCTCATGAGACAAAATAGTGTCTTGGAACAAGGCCTTGATAAAATATTATTTGTAGTCTTGGCACGAGGCCTTGAATATGTGGTTATGATAGTTTGGCATTTTTCATTCCATCATTATGAAAGTGGTTATTGATTTTGCATGTGATTATTCGACTAGTATAATATCCATGTGAATAAGTAACTGGAATTATTTTATTTTATATCTTTTTTATTATTCTGAATTTCATGTTTACAAGGCTTTTGTTTTAGTTATACTTTTCCTTAAATGTTTATGTTTATTTATGAAAGTTTCTGCTATATTGTTATCCTTACTGAGAATCTGAGCTCACCAATTTCAATATTTTATTTTTCCCAAGATGTGAATAAATAATTTATTAATGACCTACTGGGATTGTATGAGGGGATATGAAGACAATATTTTGTTGTTGTAGTTTTCACTTTATTATGTAATGTAAACATTATGAATATATCTACTGTTTCCAACGCTACCAAACTAATCTGTCTTTCAAGACATGATCTTTTGTGATCATGCCAATGCTATGTAATAAAGCACCGACTCTGGGTAACTGGGGTCGGGGCATTACATTTAGTACCAGATGATGTTTAATACAATCCTTGGAAGCTAGATTTAGATAAACTTTAATAGAGCCCATAGACCTAAGATAGACTTTGAGGATTAGTATAGAACAACTTCCTAGAATTTTGGAATTGTAGATATTTTGTGAGTTTTCCGAGCAATACATCTCTGTTTGGATACAAGCAGGTAGAGGTGGCTCTGGCACAGATGTACATAGAGGTAAAACCCAAAAACACCTCTTTGAGAAAGACTCGAATGGGAACTGATGCACGACAATGGGCCTTGATGCACTCTTGGTTACGACACTCCCAGGGGATATTCTTAGGATAATTCTCATTTTCATTAGAAACCATTTCGAAGGGTTTATGAGTATATACTTCCTCAAAGAAAACATTTTTTTTATGATTATGGATTATATCCACATATAGTTTAATTTATGTTAAGTGTTTTACAAATATTGAATTGTTTATTTTGATTCATAAACTGATCTAGTTTATGCCATTTTTTAGAAATGTCGCCTAGTGGAAGAAATGGAAACTGTATCAATGCATGCACTCCATATAGGGATTTCCCTCCTACTCAAGATAATTATATTGGAGCTGGTGATGCAACTGGTGCTGATCAACTAATCACTATACTGGGACAACTCACTTTTGTTATGAATAATAAACTTACCCATATGGAGAAACCTGATCCATAGAATGGAGGATCAATGTTAGATCACTTCATGAGGCAATAACCACCATAAATCAATGGGCATACAAATACCTTAGTAGCTTAGCAATTTATAAATTACCTAGAGAAAATATTTCAGGCTTTGGGGAGTAATGAAATGGAAATATTTATCATGGCAGTTTACCGCCTCATTGGAGATTCTAATCAATGGTGGTCCTTGATTCAAAACACAAAGGATTACGAGGCATTATCAAATATGGAATTGAGGGATTTCAAAGAAATTTTCTTAGAAAAATACTTTCCTCGTGACCATAGAGCTGATATGGAAAGGAAATTTCTGAATCTGAGACAAAAGGAGGATGAGAATGTCGCAAAGTATGAGGCTAAATTTACAAGGTTAGCAAGTTATGCTGGGGATTATATACGTAACCCAAGAAGTACGATTGATCGTTTCTTTGATGGGTTAAACCCATTTCTTCATAGAGCATTAGTCTCAAAATCCTTCTCATCGTATGAAGACATTGTCTCATGTGCTATCAAGACAGAAAATGAATTCTCTATGACTTATGACTTTAAAGAAAATCAAGAGAAGAATATATCTTCTGATCAATCTGGGAATGGAAATATGGGTAAAAAGGGAAAAGTTGAATATCCATCCTATAGAAAATGTGGTAAGAAACACCTTGGTACTCTCATGAAGGGAATGGGAGTCTGTTGCAAGTGTGGTGAAAAATACCACCAAGCTTGTGATTTCAAGGGTAAGAATGAATCTACTGATGTTCAATGCTACAACTGCAGAGATATGTGACATTATTCAAATGAATATCATAATCGTTAGGGGAACTTATCTCAGAAAATTCCAAGGGATGAAGGCCAAGATTATGAAATCACTACTGCTGAGGTAGAAGCTCTGAAAGACATGGTGGCATGTAATTTAATGGTTTCTTCAAGTTTAGAAAATGAATTATTTGATTCTGGATCATCGCATTGTTTCATATCTTCCCAATTTTCTAAGAAAATTATTTATTTCCAATTTGATTTAACAATGGATTTATCAGTTAAAACTCCTAATGGAAGTATCATTGCAACAATGTTTTGTGAATCAGTCCCCATTAGAGAAAATAAATATTCTTTATCCCCTGATCTAATCATCATACATATGATTGAGTTTGATATAATCCTCAATATGGATTGGCTTTCAGGCCATGATGCGAAGATTTATTGTAAGAAGAAGGATGTTACGATTTTTAATGATGATGATATGGAACACCTTATCTTTAGAGCATAATTGTACCCACCTAATTCTTATCTAGATCCACCCCTTATAGCTCAACTAAATTCATTAATTGGGGAGGAAGACAATGAAATGATTGTGGGTGAGGAAAGGAATGTTCAAATAGAGTATGTACCTATTGTGAAAGAATATGTAGATATGTTTCTGGAAGATTTACCTGGACATCCTCCAGAACGAGAAGTTGTGTTTTCCATTGATTTAATTCTGGGATCAAGGCCTATATCGAAGACCCCTTATAGAATGGCTAGTGTGGAATTAGTTGAACTAAATAAACAACTAGAGGAATATAGTAATAAGGGAATTATTCACCCTAGTGTTTCTCCATGGGGAGCCCCTGTTCTTTTTGTTAAAAATAAAGATGGATCTATGAGGTTATGTATCGACCACAGGGAGATCAATGATATAAAAATAAGGAACAAGTATCCCCTACCTCACATTGATGATTTATTTGACCAATAGCATGGATCTCAATACTTTTCAAAGATTAACCTTCGGTCTGGATACCATCAGTTGTGTGTGAAGAAGGAAGACATTCCAAAGATAGCTTTTCGAACCAGGTACGGGCATTACGAGTTTACAGTAATGCCTTTTGGGCTGACTAATTTACCCTATGTATTCATGGATATAATGAATAGAGATTTCAAGGAATATCTAGATGAATTTGTGGTGGTATTTATTGATAATATCTGGGTATAATCCAAAATCTACGAAGATCATGAAAATCACTTGTGCATTATCCCGAAGACTCTGATAAGACATGAATTATATGGGACATTTAGTAAGTGTGAATTCTGGCTTCATGAGATTTATTTTCATTGCCATATTATCTCTAAAGATGGAATCTCTCTTTATCCTTCTATGACCAAGGCAATCCAAGAATGTCCTGCACCGATGAGTATAACTGAGGTACAGCTTTTTATTGGTTTAGCAGGTTATTATCGTCATTTCGTCCAGAATTTTGCTCGGTTGGCTAACCCATTAACAAAGCTCACACGTAAAGGGGTTATATTTGTTTGGACAAAAGAGTGTGAAGAATGTTTCAATGAACTGAAGAGAATATTTATCAATTCTATTATATTGACTCTACCATTAGGGAATGATGGGTTCAATATGTATATTTATGCATTGAAGAAAGGACATGGTTGTGTCCTTATGCAGAATGATAGGGTTATTGCCTATGCATCACGATAGTTGAAAATTCATTAGCAAAACTATCCTACGAATAATCTTGAGTTAGCAGCTGTGATCTTTGCTTTGATGATATGGAGACACAACCTCTATGGTGAAAAATGTGAGATTTATACTGATCAAAAGAGTTTGAAGTATATTTTCTCACATAAATAACTCAACTTGAGGAAAAAGAGATGGCTTGAATTAATCAAGGATTATGATTGTATGATACACTACCACACAAGGAAGGAAAATAAGGTGGAAGATTCTTTAAGCAGAAAAGATAATGGAGTTTTGAACAATATGAGAATTGAAAGGGATCTAATTTTCATGGATCTATTGAAGATGGACATGGGAATAACCATGGAAGGGGAAACATCAATTATTTTTAAAATGGTTTCCAAACCATCTTTACTAGAAAGGATTAAGAGTTCTCAGACTGATGATGATGAATTTAAAAAGAAGATTAAAGCTGTGACTGATGGGATATTGAGAGATTTTATGTGTGAAGAATGAATTTAGAAATTCAGGAAGAGACATTGTGTTCCTGATATAGCTGATCTAAAAAGGAAATTATTAGATGATTATCATAGCTCCAATTTATCTATACACCCTGGGAGAACCAAAATGTATAGATATTTGAAGGAACATTTTTGGTGGGACAACATGAAGAGGGAGATTACTGATTTTGTGTCAAGATGTATGGTTTTTCAACAAGTGAAAGCTGGAGGAAACATCCTGGAGGTGTGATGAAACCTCTTCCCATTCTGTATTGGAAATGGGACAATATCACGATGGACATTGTCATGGGACTACCAAAGCCTCCTAGAAGGAACGATGGAATATGCGTTATTGTTGATTGTATTACCATGTCAGAACATTTTCTTGCTATAACAGAAGATCAACCACTTGAATTTCTAGAAAGAGTATATATTAATGAAGCTATGAGACTTCATGGAGTACCCCTATTGATTGTTTCTGATAGTGATCCCTATTTTACTTCAAGATTCTGGAAGAGTCTTCAGAAGGCCATGGATACTGAACTTTGTTTGAGCACTTCCTACCACCATCAAACTGATGGAAAATCATAATGGACTATTCAAACATTAGAAGACAGGTTGAGATATTGCTCACTTGACTTTTAGGGTATGTGGGATCAATATTGACCTCTGGTATAATTTTCCAATAACAATGGCTTCCATTCAAGTATTCGGATGGCACCATATGAAGAGTTAAACAGAAAGAGATGTCACACACCAAACTGTTGGGATGACGTTGGTGAAAGAAAACTCATAGGACCAGAACTGGCGGAGGAAACGATGGAAAAGGTGAAGTTAATCCTAAACCATATCAAAACAGCTCAATGTAGGTAGAAGATCTATGCCAATAACTGAAGGAAGGATTTTGAATTTTAGGTAAATATCATGTTTTCATGAAGTTATATCCATGGAAGGGAGTTATACGTTTTGGTAAGAAGGGTAAATTGAGTCCCAGGTACATCTGACCTTTCAAAATTCTAGAACGAATTGGGGTTGTAGCTTACCATTTGGCAATGCTGCCAAGTCTCTCCAAAGTTCACGATGTGTGCCATTTATTACTATTAAGAAAATAAATGCCTGACCCAATTCATGTACTCACTTATGAGGAATTAGAACTGGAAGCTGATCTGTCTTATTGCGAAGAGCCCTTCAGGATTCATGATACCAAAGAACATGTGCTACGAAACCGGATGACTCTTCTAGTAAATGTTCTATGGAGAAACCATCAGATGGAAGAGGCAACGTGGGTACCTGAGGAACTTATGATGAAGAACCACCCAAGTCCTTTTATGGGGTAGTATTCTAGAAATTTTAGGATGGAATTATTTAAATGAGGGGAGAATGTAACACCCAAATCTTCCATTATACGCTTCTCTTTGAATAATACAGTAGTGTGTGTTGTATGCAACTTCGAGATTCTAACACACCGCGACCAGTCAAAGTAGCCGTTATGAATAGTATTACCCACTTTTTAAAATTTTATAAATTTTACCTCTCAAAATTGAATTCATTTTTTGATTGGGAATATCGAATTTAGCCTAGTGTGAAATTTTGGTACTTTTCAGATAACTTTTATATTTTGATGAATAGTGAAAATTACTAAATTTTAATTAAAAAAACGTTAAAAAATAATAATTAATAGTTATAAATTATGAATTTTGAGTGGTTTTTAAGTATATTTAGAATATATTTTTACCATTTAATACAATTTTTGTCATTAGACATAATTTCACAATTAAACTAGGCAATAACAAGTTTCAATCTTTTGATAGTTATTATTTCTTTAAAACACGCTTTTTGTTTTGACAGCGGGAATTAATTTTAAATTAATTTCTGCCACTTCTATGTTTTGAATATGGAAAAATCTATTCCATATTTGGAATCAATATGTCCAAATTTTGTAAATAGGTAACTTTAATTTTTATTCATTTTGAATAATTACTTCGGTAAATATTTTATTTACCGTGGTTAAAGGGTAAATCTAGTAAATAAGGGTAAAAAAATAATATTATAATAACAATAAATTACCCTAAAATGTGTCATATCCTATTTTTTGAAACGTTTCTGACCATGTACATATATGGGTCGGTTTAGGGACCCCATGGATCAACTTGTAAGTGATAAGGACACTTTATATTAATTAACTTAAAATAAATACAAAAATGACATAAGCATATATCTTTTAGAAAAATAAGTATTACATAGGGTTATATAAGTTTTAGGTTCAACTATAAAAATTCCTTAGAAAGATAAAAATATTTCCTACATAATGGTATTTTATTTATAATTTTTAGACTTTTAATAATTAATATTATATATGACACAATAATGACGCAGTATTTTCCTTATTAATGAAAGAATCAAATAATTGGTATTATAAATGTTAAAATAAATATAATTTGAAAGTTTTGATGACATCAATGAATTTTATTGGATAATATGACATTATATGATTGCTTAAATAAATTTGGTTCGAATTAATAATATTTTTAAGACTTTAACAAAAATAAATTATTGAATAGTGTCAAAATTGACATAAATGTCTTTTTAAAACAAATATTATATTCTTAATTGATAATATATTCAAAAAATCTGATGTTCGGCTGAAGGAATTATATAATGATTGGTTTATCATTAATGGACCACTTGGGGGTCGCATGGATGTATATATAATGTTTATTAACTATATAATATAAAAAAACAAAGTGACATGGTTAATGTCAATCTAATTAACTAAGAGTTAAAACTAAAAGATAAGATTAATATAATGACCCAAACGTGTCTAAAATCTATTGGTTGAAAGAATTTGGACCCATACCCACCATATAATTTGAATAATACACTTTTGAGCCATTAGAAACCTAATATGAATTTATTATAAAATAACATTGCTAGCTTTTCCAAAGGTGCCCCTCACCCCACTTATAAAAGGGAACCCCCTATCACTAATACACAGATTAAAATCCTTTTTATCGGCCATCCCCTGCCCAAATAATCTCTAAACATACGTAAATTTAACCTAGATACCTTAGTTTTATAAGAAAGCCAACCTAAGGATCCCTTTTGATCCATTCAAACAGAAGAACCCGAAGAAGAGGTAATGTATTCACCAGCCTCTTTCAAGTTCTTTTCTTCTTCCACTTCTTCTTTCTTTGTTATTACCATTCTAAAATAATAACTCTAGTATCTTATATATACAATGATGTTATTATAAACATGGTACAACCATATTCAGTATTCTATCCATCCTTTGAATGACATGTCACCCTACGTGCGTACGTATGGCTTATCGTCTCCACGTCGTGGGGTAATTGTTATTCAAAACATTATTATTTGGATGAGTATAATAATGATGTGTAATTAATGTAAATAATAAATATAACATGATAATTATTCTTTATATATGATATACTATCCAATTATATATTATTTTAATATCAAAAGAGTGATATTGTATCTTGTCCGTATGTACGGACTACCGTCTCCAAGAACATGATGAGATTCATTCCCCATCATATCCATTCATTTATAATTATCATTTTATGAATGAAAATAATGTTTAAGGACTTGAAATCATTCTGGATATGAATATGATACAACCTATCCATAACAAACCTGGCTTATGTAACAAAACATATAAAATATAATGAGTAAGTTAACACATGAAACGACGATAATACTAAAATATTATTAACAAATGAATATTAGAAGATCATATATGATATCATAATTATGTATATGGTTCATGTATTATTTAATAACAACTTTATAACTATTATACAGAAGGTTAAAAAACCATCGACTAAGGAAAAGTACACGGTAAGGGTTTATTTCACAATCTTTTCATTATCCGAGGTTGTTTATACGTAATTATCTACTGGGACATCTTTATCATCCACATCCATGTTTCTTAAAAATGTATTCCAAATAATTCTTTATATTTTACAGAATATGGGTTAAAGTAATTTATACCCTTTTTGTCTTTTTATAAGATGTTCATAAAGGACTCTTTCTGTCGTTTTCCAAACAAGGTCTTTTTTAACCTTTTCGACAGAATTTAGGTAAGAATGTCTTTTTTGACATATACGGCGGGTGCGGCTATTTTCCACCGTTATAAAATCTTTTAAGATTCCCTTACAATATTATAAGAATATTTTAAAATTAAATGTTTTATTTTATAATTATGTGACTTTTGAATGATTTAAAAAAAGAGATATTTCTTTCCAGTAGTTCTGATTTCATCTATGTCAACATCCTTTGATGGATTTTAAGCTTATTTGAAGTTTATTTATTATGATACAAAAATTACATATTGTATTGAAGGATTTGTGATATTTTTGGATGTGGATGTGTTATTTTTTTACCAATCATGGTTTACAGAGAAAATATTGACATTTTTTACCCTAGTTTTAATATAAATGTTTATGTTATGTTTAAACCTGTTCATATGAGGAATTCATTAGACTTAATATGTAAAGGGTGGAGCCCACTATATCTTTTCGATGCATCGGTAGGTCTCATGAGACAAACTAGTTTCTTGTCACACGGCCTTGACAAAATCTTATTTGTATTTTTGGCACAAGGCCTTGACTATGTGGTTATAATAGTCTGGTATTATGCATTCCATCATTATGAAAGTGGTTATTGATATTGCATGTGATTATTACACTAGTAGAATATCCATGTGAATAAGTAAATGGAATTATTTCATTTCATATATACAATATTATTCTGAAGTTCAAGATTAAAAGGCTTTTGTTTTAGTTATACATTGCCTTAAATATTTATGCTTATTTATATATGTTTCTGCTATATTGTTATTGTTACTAAGCATCTGAGCTCACCCCTTTCAATGTTTTATTTTTTTCAGGGTGTGAATAAGTAATTTAGGAATGACCTACAGGGATAGTATGAGGGGATATGAAGACAATATGTTGTTTTAGTAGTTTTAAAATTATGATGTAATGTAAACTTTATGAATATATGTAGTGTTTCCAAGGATACTAAACTAATCGGTCTTTCGAGACTTAATCTTTTCTGATCATGACAATGTTATGTAATAATGCACGGACTCTGGGTAACTGGGGTCGGGGAGTTAAAACAAATATAATAAATAACATATTATTATTTTTTAATATACATATACATATCATCCATGTGATATGGTGACGAAAAGAGAGTCAGATGGATTCTAGAAAGACATAGTCCACATGTACGCATATACAATTACCATATTTCAACGAGTGAAAAGGTAAGAATGAAAATAATATATTATACTTACATAATAATAAATAATATGTAAATAGTTATTTTAGGTATATCACATATATTTTTTAAAGTTATCATTTTATTTTACATGTAAATCATTAGTAAAAATGAACCACATCACTTCGTGGGGGCAGTAGTCTACTTTACAGATGAGTGATATTATAAAATCCTCAATAGAATGGAATGTAAAAATGAATATATGATATAATTAATAAAACGGTATAATTATTTTATAAATATTATATATATACTCTATATTCATCATCATATCCAATTGTGAGAGGATGTGATAGAAAAACAAGTGATGTGGGTTTGTGAGTGATAGTATTCATTACACCGAAACAATGATTCATAACCACTTTGATGAAACTGGATTTGGATACAGGTCCTGAACATAATATATTTATATATATATATATAACATAATAATTTTATTTTATCATCAGATTTAATAAGAAATTATGTATGTGGAGGAATAAATAAAATAAAAAATATACTTGAGGAATACTACATCTTCTTTGGGTATCCACTTCAGTTGTGCACCAAAATCATTCCTAGGTTTTATTTATAGATTTAATAATGATTCTGGGATACATTTTGGAATTTTGGAATTTATTTGAGTAGTTATTTTATGAAAAAATGATTAATTTTTGGAATAACATGGGATAGTGGAGGGAATAATTTATGTTGCTTGAGTGGCACACTTGTACGTTTTTGTAAACCAATAGGTGAAATGAAAATTACCTCGATAAAAAAATATAAAAACATTATTAAAAAATATCAATATATATTTTAGGGTCTAAATATGGAAAAAATATATATTATATAATTTTTAGGTCATTTAAAATTTCACTGTTTTAGTTTAACATCATAATAAAAAAAATTAACTTAACTATAGTAATTATTTTTTACTATTTTTAGTATTGCATATAGTAGAAAATTATGTTGAAATTATTATATAATATAAATTATTATTATTCAAAATATTTTTTAAAATGCAATTTACATAAGTGTAAATTATAAAATTAAAATTAATCTCACAAATATAAAGAGAAAGTAGATTTTCAGAGAAAATAATTTCAAATATTTACAAGGATTTTATACCAAAATCAAAAATGTAAATTTCTAAAATAAAATAAATTTGATCAAAAAATTAATAATTTATCTAATTTTAATTTAAAATAAATTTAAAATATATTCTATCTTTATAAATATTTTAAATTGAAAGGTGATTTTAATGAAAATTCAGTAATTTTCACTAATAATAAAATAATTACTCTTTTTAAAAACTTATCAATAAAATAACACTAATATAATTTTTGATTTTGATTCAAAAACATATTTTTCATTTTTTAATTTTTTTATATAATTTTGAATAATTAAATTTAAAACAAAACCTGAGGTGATACATATTTTTTTTTGAAGTGTAGTTTTCAAGCACAAGATGATATATATTAACTATTTGTAAAATAATAATAATTATATTAATAGAAATTTAAAAAAATTATATATAAATTATAAACTTAATTTAGTAAATTACTCTATACTGATTATTTTAGTTATTTAAAATGGATAAATATTATGTACATTAAAAAAATTCAGGTAAACTATTTTTTTAAATCCAAAAATAAATATATACTAAATGATGATGTAATGTTGATTAGAAATATATTAAGTGGGATTAATATAAATAAGTCATACTTATGTTAATGTAAATAATATTTGTTAATTTAAATTACATAATTTATTGAAATGGAATGATAGTTTTCTAAAAATCATTATTTTTGACTATTCAATACAAAATCAATATGTTCAAAAAATCCCAATATTTCACAATAAGTAAAATTTTGTATGATTATTTAAGAAATAATAATTTCATTATTCACAATAAAATTTCAAAAAATTTCTTTAATATTTCCTCACAAGAAACAAAAAATATCATTTTTTAAGAGAGAATATTTTTTTTTGAATAAAATAACAATACAAATTTTTTTTGGATTAATTACTATGAATATATAAATAAATATTTATGTTGAGAAATAAATATATATGTATTTTCAATAAATTAATTAATACTATAAATACCAATATAATTAATTTCTAGTCCATAATAATATTATTTCATGGTTTGTTATATCTATTATCATGTTTCATGCATGATATGGTGGAAACTCATTGTTTCATGTAACAAAATCTATATAAAATTTTAAATTAATTTGAAAAAAATATTTTTTAAAATATAGTGTTGTTATTTTATATACCCATAAAAAATAAATAACCCTCATAATTTAAATCATTCATCAAATGTTTAACATTTAAAAATTCCTTCATGGATACCCATATCATTAAAACGGTAAATTAATCTTCCCCTTTTAGAAGAGACAAGGATGTGAGAAATTCACCTCGAATAATACAAACTAATTTTCCAAGTAATATGTCATAGGTGGTAGTTGAAACAAATTACATGAAAGATAAACTAACACCCAAATACAGATAGAGAGTGATAATGAATGTGTTTAAGAGAAAGTTAATGACCAAAATCGGTAAACCAAGGAGGCAGGAAAATCTCGTCGCTCTCATAAAAAATGATGATAATAAGAACATATATTATTCTAAGATCATTTTCATAATGTTTTGGAAATTTTTAATTCTATAATGAGAGAACATGTAAATGAACATACTTGATATTGTTTTATCTCATAAGAATAATTTTGTCATTTTTTTATTTCTTGATCAATTTCCACATCACGTATTACTCTAAGAGATGTGTTTTACATGTTTAAAGCACTATATAATATCCATAAATGATTGATAATTCAATCCATCTATCAATATGATACAATTTATAGTGTTCATCTAATATGGATAAATATTCAAAAGACTATATAAATCATTATTATCTAAAATTGCATCAAAATAAAAATTCAAACCATTAAATAAATATTTAAATATATAAAACTATTAAAATAAAAAATTTCTAATTATGTTTATGATTTTTTTTTCAAAAAAAATTACCATAAATGTTGTACATACCATTATGTAAATAATTATGATCAGAAGCCAAATATGTGAATTCCATTTTAAAATATTCTTCTAAATCTCGATAAGAAACAAATTATCTATAATACCTCAATTAAAAAAATAATTATTCCTTACTCATTTAATAAAACCAAAAATGATATACTATATTCTTTATATCTAATAATGTTTTAAACACCATCAACGATATAATGTCACAATTTGTAAAAAAACATTTATTTTTACTCTGGTCATATATAAAATGCTATTTATTTCATCAAAACCAATTAACTCATTATCTGAGATACACACCATTTTATCAACATAAATAAAATATTAAGGGTTTCTTACAAAAAATATTGGTTTTCCATAAAATACAACTGTTCAATTTAATAACTTTTCTAGGCCATAATTACCGTTGATAATATTATTTCTAATATTTAATTGAAAACATATTATGAACAATCATGTAATATTTCATAATTATTGTATTACAATACATCAAAAAATCAATTATTCTACCTCAACCTTAATCCATTAACTACTATTCATAATTTTATTCATTAATTCCTTGTTACGTTCATATTTCATTCATAGTATCATCATCATCAAAAATCTCATTGGCCGTAGAAAATTTTTTATTCTCTTTAAAAAAAGTTCCATTAGGAAATTAATTTTCAATATTATCATACATTAAATATTTAAAACATTTAATAGTTGATGATATATTTGAGAGACCATTATTCATATCTAAAAAATTTAGCATGATTTTCATTTTTCTTTTAGTGTTACTTATATTGTGGCCTTCTTTTGGTCACCCAAAACATATTTTCAACCATCCAAGAAATTCAATTGTGTTATTATCTTCAAATAACTAATATATAGTAAATTTAAACAAAATTACCCCATGTTATCCATAACCCAAATTAATAGAGAACCATATCCTTATATTTAATGGTATGATTTAGATTTGGGTCATTTTGACATTTTTAATCATGTTCTAGGAAAATTCATTTGGCATAATCACAATATCATTTAATCCAGAAATTATCCCATTTGGATGTTAATCATCATGTTTTCCATAAAATTATATGTTTACTAAGTTCCTTCTTCTTTCCATTATTTACTAAATCCAAAAAATCATATTAGAAACAATATTAATATAGGGAAATAATATAATCATAAAAAATTACTTATAGGATGTCTAAATCATGACATATTCTTTTTAAACTATAACACCTTAGGTGTATCCTAGGTCATTTAACTTCATCACCTATTAATATACTAAATGATGGTAAGTAAATTTAATGTGAATTTATATTGAATAACCCATGGGAGTTTAAAATCATGTGGGCATGAAAATGGTGATGATCATTTATGATCAATGCACCCTTTTATGATTTATTAACAATAGGCACCTCTATTCCATAGACAAATCCACTTTTAGTTCCCATATTGATATTTAATAGAATGTCTATCACTTTATCTACCCATACTAGATTACATGGCACTACTATAATTTGAGACATTCATAATCTTATTGTTCAAGACACTATTATAGATAAACAATGAAATATCCCAGGGTATCTCACTAATGCTTTCTCATCATAATTTCGAAATAATTACCAAACTATTACTATAATACAAACCACAGTGACATGGATTTATAATATATAGATATTACATCATTTTAGATAAATATTCAATATATTACATATACACATCCATGGGTACCAAAAAAGATTAGTGTCATTGTAAACAAGAAACACAATTATATAATTAGGTAAAAGAGATCGAATTTGTTCCATGAAAATCTTATCATTCTGTACACATCATAGAGATACCCTACATGGATCCTTTCTTCATAACCTGAGGAAAGGAAACAAAATAATTGGTAAGATTGGATGATCAGCTATGGTAAATTAGGGATATACATAAGCATAATATGAACAAATTTTTATGAGACTATAATCATAAAAATTGAAAACCATACCCTATATAATAGAGATCATAAAATTGCGATATAGAATAATGATTGGTATTTAATAATACATTAATCTTAGGGATATTAAATAAAATCATCCCTAAGTTCATAACAGTAGCATAAGAAAACTATAACACACACATAAGCATTGAAATTAATTTCTATAGTAGTCAATGTTCATTGATACAACTATCATGATAAAATGGTTTTACTCTCCAAATAATAACTTTTTTCATGGATAACTTCTAAAACTATCATAGTTGAAATATTCCCTAACTAAATGAAGTTCACTTACTATTTGAGTCATGACTAACTCATGATATATAAATCATTTCCCAATGCATTGGAAGGATATATAATTTCAAACTATCACATAATTAAAATAATATATTTGTGTTCCAAATATCATAAAACATTCACAAAGTCATAACCCATGAAATGAAATGGGTTTAATGGATATTTCATCATATAATATTCTATATAAAAGATAATCGTTTCACAATCATTTATTTATTAATCATAATAGAACCCACATAAAATGAAGTTGGATCCAGAATAATTATTTAATGGTATAACATATGGATGAGAAATTAGTTTCATAAAAAAAATTCACCATAAACCATTTATTAAGATAATAATAATGTTGTCCTTCGTTTATATCCCCAGTATATAATATGTTCTATCAATGTATGTCATCCTAGATGGAGAATTATTTTTAAGGGTAAGTCACATAGAATGTTTTTTGAGGAAGACAACATTTACTCCTTAAAAATAATTTTTTTAAAAACATATAAATGTTTAAAATCATTTTCATTGAAAATAATGAAAATACATATAATCAAATCTTTCAAAATGATTTAAAACATTTATAGAGAAATGTATCCACCCAACATTGATAAAAACTTTTTTACAAAATAAAAAATAATGAACAAACATTTCCTTGAATATAAAAATACATTAAAAAAACTAAATAATGTTTATCATGGTGGGAAATTCAGTTAATTTCTTACATGTGAAAACAAATATTTTATTCACATTTTTATTAAAATCAAAACTATAATTTTTTGAAAAAATATATAAATATTAAATTAAATTTCTTTTATTTAAAATTAATGAGTGGTTGAAAATTCCTTTCGTAAATATTTTTTAAAATACAAAAACTTGTTTTGAAATCATTTTTTGAAAAATTATTTTGGTAGAAAAACGGTCTTTGACTATATAGTTGGTCTTCATTAAAAAATTATATTTAAACTAATTTATACATAAAGAGATAAAATAATGGGAGAAAATTTATTCTATATACATATCCATACAATTAAAAAATTCATTTATTTTTTGGGAGACAGATCATTATATTTAATCATTTGAATCATATTTGTAAACAATATTGATATGTAATGAAATTATAAGATAAAATCGTTTCCACATGGTAACAATGAAACATAAATATTGGTATGGAATACCATTGAATGAAACTAAAATTATAATCATTGTAAATTAATTTTATATGACTCATATAATATTGGTTTTATATAAGCCTCATTAAGGATTATAGGTTTCTAACATAACTATTTTTATAAAATAATGAAAAATTCTAAAACCAATCCCTTAATGCTTTGGTAACTTTTGACTCATAAACCCCATGAATGGAGATACTCAAATGGGAATTTAAAACCCAAAAATTTTATAGATACTTTTCATAATATAAATTTATTGGAATTATATACATCACATAAAATTAATTGGTTGCGTATTTGGAATGTCTCACATAGATATAAAAAGAGATTTGAAAACCCCTTACCACCTCAGTAATCAATTTATTCTAAAACATAAAATAAAAATATAGAATTACCTATTAAATATCAATATAAAATATGATATTTGGGATATAACATCTCAATTGGGTATTATATACACCACAAACAAAACGAGTTGTTAATTTTCCCATGTCTAATGGATATAAAATAATGAAAAGAAATCCGTTAAACTAAGTCTCAACATCCTTAATACAAATTAAAATCTATTATTTAATAAATAATTTAAATAATATAAATATTACAGAGAAATAATTACATATATCATTCCATATATGATTTAATAATGTCCATTTATTACACATTTATTAATTTGTCCATGTTAATGTCACATATTTAGTAATAACTGCTTTGGTTTTCATTTTTTTTTTGAATTTTAATTTTTGGTTCTCATTCATTGATAATGGTTCCATAATATGTAGAATAATAAAAATGAAATAATAACAATTTTTTTACATAAGATAAAAATTTAAGGAAAATCATGAAATTTGGGATTGATAAATGAAGTATGTAACAATCAATAAGCCAACATGTCATATGTACAAATGATTAATGTCTCTACTTTTCAATTGTCATTTTATAATAGAGATAAGTAATATAATATATTTATAAAATTATAATTATTTCATAAATAAAAAATTTATTCATTATCCATACTTATACATTTTATCCATGTGGTGTGGTGATGAAAATGGAGTCGCACTAATTTATGAAGGTGGTCGTCAACAAGTACATGAATGATGTTATAATTTTTAGTAAGTTAAATTTTAAGGAAAAATGATAAAATATATTTTAAAAATGAAAAATATGTAACGAAAAATTATTTAATGTTTATAAATTTTATTAATTAACTTTTCTTTTCTTATATTATATGTAAATAGTTATTGAAAATGAGTCACATCACTTAGTGAGGAAGTAGTCTACCGTACATATGAGTAATGTAATCATATCCATTAAGGAATGAAAATATTAAAAATAAAAATATTATATAATGAATATAGTGGTAAAAATAATTTAAAAATATAATATATAAAATATATATACTTTATCATACCAAACCGTGAGAGGAAGAAATGGAAAAATGAATGGCATTGGTTCATGGGGTGGTAGTTTATAGATCACAAAAATGATGATTTCGTAACACATATGAAGGATGTGGGCATGGTTTTAAGACATTAAAATAACATAGAAACATTTAATAATAATAAAGGTATTATTTTTATAATAAAACCAAGTATTAATTTGAATTTTTGGAGGTGGATAATAAAATAAAAAAATGCTTCTCGAAGAACATTAACCCAACTTTTTGTATCCTCCTTAAGATTGAACAAAAATCAGTCAAATGGTTAATTTATGCCAAAAAAAACAGTATATGATGATAGGAGTGATATTTTTATGTGATTTGGGTAGATATATTCTGAAATAAATTTTTTTAAGGTTTGAGGAATATAATATAGTGGTATCATTTTATAAGTGAGGGGAGTGGGACACTTATACTTGTTTGAAAAGAAAAGGGATTAGCCACATTTTTTTCATTTTTAATGGATTAAAAATATATTATTATCAATAATTATAAATTATATTCTCAAAACATGACCAATAAATTTATTTTTATCATCTTTTTGGCCATTAAAACACAACTATTTTTAGTTCAACCACATGATAAACCCATTTTTACCTTAACCACAAAAAATAAATTTTACTGCTTTTTCTATTCATTAAGGTCAAAAGATATTTGAACATATTAGATTATTTAAATTATTATGGATAAAAATATTTATTTTATTTTTTCATATACCATTCACATATGTAGAAAATTCATATTTAAAATTAATTCTGTTAATGTTGTAAGAACGCGAGTTATCCAAGAGAAAATTTTAAAATTTTACATGGTTTTTATATAAACATTAAATATGAAAATGATTCAAATGACCTGTATTAAATTAATAAATTAACATTCAGACTATTTTTTTAAATAATATTTAAAATATATTGTATATTTATGAATAATTTAAATAAAGTTGAATTTTTTCAATTAAAATTCATTATTTTTGATCCTTTATAAAAAAATTATTTTCTGAAAATTCTACAAAACTCTACATAATAAAATTTTGAAATTTTTATTTTAAAAAATATAATTCCTATTGGGTATATTTTATATACATTTAAATACATTATATTTTTGTGAAGACATTTAATCATGATGAAAAAGGAATGTTTCAGAGAAGTTTATTTTTGAAGCACAATATGATTTTATATGAGTATAATTTTTATAATAATAAATATTTTAATATATATTAAAATTTATTTATATATATAAATTTATATTAATTATAAACCATAAAAAATTATTTATTTCTTTGTTAATAAAAATAGACATCCATTATTAACTATAAAATATTTTTTAGAAAAAACTATTTTTTAAACCAAAAAAGGTATATATACTAAAATCCAATATAAATTTGATTTAAAATTTATTATATGGAAAAAATAGAATGAAATAATATTTATATTACTTCAACGCATAACTTGTAAATTAAATTACTTAATTTATTAAAATGATTTGATATTTTTATAAAATTATTATTTTTCACTATATATTGAAAAATAAATATTTTCTGAAAAAATAAAAAAATCACCATTTGTTAATTTAGATATAGTGATTTTAAAAATTAAGTATATTTTATCAAAAAAATTTATAAAATATATATAATATTTTCTTATTAAAAAAATATTAAAACAATTTTTGAATAAAACATATTTTTTATAAATATAATTACTTTACTAAAAATTGATTAATTATTTACTAGGAATGCATAAATAAATTTATAATCAGTATTATATTTATATTTATGCATTATATAATTTCTAATACTATTGACACCAACCATTATAATGGCTATGTTATAATAATATCACTTCATGGTTCATGAAAGCTCAATGTCATCTTTCATGTATGCTATCGAAGAAACACATTATTTCATGTAATGTGAGATATCTAAATATTTAAAATAACTATTAATGAATAATTTCATAAAATATCAAGATGATATATATTTTTCCATGAAATGATGTATTTACATCCAATCTCCAAAATAAGATCCCAGATTTTTTCTATTAAATGTTATATTTAAATTTTTTTTTAAATGATTACGTTGAATAATTTTTTATCATAGATTATATCTAAAAAAAATTTAAGCAATCCAAAATTACTCAATAATTATTTGTATAATATTATAATATCTGTGTCTAGTTTATTTTGAATCACCATCGATTGTTTTATATATATTAGAGAAACTTGAAATATTTAGATTTGAATTTTAGTATGTTAAATCAATATTGAATTAATTTGAACATTCCCAACAGATTTATTTTTTCACCAGCTACTTCCTTGGAGGATTTAATATTCTTATATAATTATATATCAAATATCAAGGTGAATATGAAAACAAATCAATGGTTATATCATTCTTATATAGTATGGATCTCTCTAAAAATTCCTCAAACATTGACTTGTGGAGTTTAGTGTTCCTATGATAATATATGTTAATCAAGACCCTAGACATAAATAAAGTAAAACATGCTCCCACTTTCCCAATAGAAACGTTCTTCACTCATAAAATATAATCTTTTTAGGAAAATATTTTCTATAATATGAATCTTAATATAATACGGTTCTATTGGATAAATAACTAATATGATCATTTGGTTTTTCACTTAATGAACATTTGATGTTTTTAGCCACTTTAAAAAATTATTATCATCAAATTTTTTCAGTAATGATGTAATGTAATTCCATTATATTGTAAATTTTATTATGTTGATGAGATATCTATTTACAATAATATTTTTTGTTATAAAATTATTTTAAAAAAATATATAGAAAAAAATCATGCAAGAATTTTGATTTATATATGACTCATAAAATAATTTCTATAGTATCATCAATTCATTGATGTATATAATGTGATATGAGTTTAGTAAAATTATTCACTCAATATTTAAATTATTAAAGTTTAAATGGTTATCACTGTCTTTAACAATCTAACCTAGAAGATATACTATCTTAATTTAAAATTAAATAAATTGAAAATAGAGAATACGTAAAATTTCTGATGAGAATATCATAGTGTATATTAATCTACTTTTATCATTTTCATAGAATAGTTCATGCAATCAAGAAGAACTAATAATATGTTGTTTTGTGGATTATCAATATTTATAAAGGTTTTTTATTTAATGAATATTGAGATATTATGATATAAATACCTGTGTTTTTTATCCCCAGGGAGTCTTAATACACTATGGGTATATAAATGATAACTATTTGACCAATAATTATCATTCCACAACTCAGTGATAGTTATATTCAATATTACTTCATTTATTTTTGATTTTGGATATTAGTGAAGAAAGATCATATCTTGGAGATCTAAAAAACACTATATTAAGAGAATCATAATATATATATATATATATTCAAAAAAGGCACTTTAATGTACTTAAGAACCATTATGTGGAATATGAGAGATCAAATTAAAATTTAAAAATATATATTGGATTGTTGACCAATATGCCTCATAGTGGTAAGATATTTAATATTAGGATTTTTTATTAATTAATAGGATAATTTAATTTAGTTTTCACTGATATTTTAATTTCAACATTCATGATAAAAAATTTATTAATTCCGTGAATGGATCAATATTACCAGAGATTCCATCAATATGTGTCAGAAAATATAGACATATATAAATAGATTATGGGGCATGTTGCTAGACTACACACCATAATCCAAATTGAACTACAGCTAGGTGTGTTGTGGGATACATGAAACACCAAGTAATAATTAATTTTTTATGTTAGTACACACCCCGTTTATACTGGTCCAACATAGAACACGATATATTGATTACACATAGTGTAGCTTTCATACATGTCATGTAGTCTAAATGGATTATGGGAGAAATTTTTTGAATCAACGTGGTCATTTGACATTCTAAAAACCATGTGATACTAATAACATTCTATATTAATGGGGAAAATTTTTATCCAAAATACACAACATGATACTACTTATTTACTCAATCTAATGTAGATGTTTAGTCATTTAGTTGGATGTAACGATACAAAAAACCATATCAAATAATGTGTTGCATGTTTTATACATCATGTGGTCTAATCGATTTATATGCTAAAGCCTTAGGCATGAATCGAAGTCACACCACAACCTTGGAACATATTTCAAATCTAGATAGTAAAATCCATGTTATCTTCCAACCATAGTCCATATTGAACTCGAGTCCTACTTTTTAGCTTGATTTTTCCCAGGCTCATGTGTAAGGGGACTGAAGAGAACAAACATATATATTATATTACATGCTGGTGTGTGGTGTATATGGAATGTTAGGAATAAATATAGGTTCGGGGGTATTGTTTCAACTAGGGAAATCATCTCCAATTGTACCCATAGTCTACTTCTTGATCTGAATAGGTTCTTGGATAACTGGTAGGATGTAACTTCATTTCATATTTAACATCCAGCTACCCAGGTCATTCCTAATTCTTGTATCCATCATGGCCATTGGGATTTTTAGTAGTCTCTTCCCTCAGTTATAAAACTAAACACTTATGGAACATTTATTGTAGGGGAAATGAGGGGAGGAGGGGTGGTTCGACACTACATGGGAACCTTTCTGGTTGCATTCACATTCTTCAAGGGCATCAGTTATTCACTCTAGGTGGAAGATCTTTCATTTCTCTTAGGTATTAATCTTTTAAGGATAGGTGATATTATTAATGTGGTATCATAAATTGACTCCCTAGTTTTTTTTAAAACATTATGGAACGAGTAATATTCCATGGTCAATCTCCTACCCCATCAGGAAGTGTCGATCTATTGTCTTCAACAATGATAGGTTAGATAGAAATAGCGAGAGGGAATAAAGGGGTAAGATCATCTGGAGATGCTTGGGTCACATGGTTTGGGTACTACGTGTTTCTACAACCCAAATCAGTATAAATACGAGGAGGTAAATCTTGTTATAGGGGATTCCCTTGGTCTTCACCATTTCATCCCCCTAGGTATTTTCTTTCACTATGCCCCCCACTTTTCTTACCCAAATTTTACTAATAAACTATTATAATAATGATAATAAACTATAATAATTAGATCTACCATTTATTTTCATTGAATTCCGTAAATATGGGAATCTATAAATGAATTTAGAAGGTCATTACGATGAATGAGAATTAATTAATTAATTAATTATATCATGTTTATATTAATAATAATGAATGAATAATGATGATGGTTAACTGGATTACTTTTACATAAAAATTTCATGTATCATAGTTCCTGATCACTACTAATACATATGCATGTGTTTAATTTTTTAATTTAATTTATAGAAATTTTTAATAATTTAATTAAAAATTAAATTTAATGGTTTGTTTGTCAACTATCCTTCCATTATTACAAAGGATATATGTGTCCATGTGTATTTATTTAATCTCCATTAAACAATCCATTATCTCCACTTACATTAATGAGAGTTATAAATACAGGTAATTAATGGGGGATTATACGGTTCATGGTGAAGGTCTATGAAGAAACCATAGTGATTCTATCCTTGGTGATATGCATGTGTACATGTGTAATTATGTAACTCATGTGAGGACTGATAGAGGGAGTTTTTTCTGAAGGAATTTTTTTAATATACTCTCATAAAATAAATAATTATATAACCTAATGATTGCGTCATTTATTATTTATTTATTTTTTGTAATGAATTATTTATTTTATAGATTCAAGATCATTATAACATAAATAAATGATTTTATGTAAAAATATGGTATTTAAATAAATGGATTGTGGTTAAATGATTTATCCATTATTGTTACATACTCAAGTAAAAAATAATTAATATAGACAAATTCTTTAAATGAAAAAAAAATATAATATATTCATTATAAATTAAAACCCATCAAATATATATTATGTTTGACATGTCCTTTTGTTAATTTATTAGGAATGAAAGACAATGAACTAAGTCTTTGACCAACCCTCATTGGGTAAAATTTTTATCATGGTGTTTTTATAATGGTTTTGGGTTAAATTAACCATCTCACAAAAACATATCAAGCCTGTACTAGATATTATGTCTCTTGAAGTAAAGTGACGATAAAATTCCATGTTTGGATTTAATGATTGGGGAGTCCAGTCAACGAATCCTAAATCTAAAATCCCACATTTTAAAAAGATATTCCAATATAAATTCATTCATGTAGCCTGACCACTTCTCATTGGGGTTATGAAAAGATAAATATATATTATTCCCACTAGAAAGTCATAGTAACTAGACATTTTGAGTTCAATGGTGCAGGATATTAGAAATTGAAAAAATAGTGGCTGACATAATAAATATGATTTTATTATTTCTCACATAAATTTTTATCAATCAATTTTAAAAATATATTCCCTTTTATAATTTTAGAAAATGGAATATTCATTAGACGCACTATACATATGATCAATATTTGATAAAGATAATATCCTCCGTTGTTGTAACAAACAAGAGTCATTTTGATGTAATTGGACTGTGATGCACTATGAATAAAAATCTAGAATACTTTAACCCTCAATGCCTAATCCAAATGTCAAAGGGGAAAGTGATAAAGAGTTCATAATCAATGAAAATCACATGTACATAGCTGATAATGAATGATTCGGAAGGGATAGGATCAAATATGTGGGCATTATCCGGAAAAACCTCCCTACCATTCGCGACCACTCTAGATGGGTTTTGGGAGAAGGTTTCATTATATTTTGGTGTGATAATTGGATGGGGAACATTCTTGGTTTCCCCTAATGTCAAACACATAGTATCTCCATCTAATAGGATAATATGTTTTCAGGCCTCATCAACACTCCACTTAATCATGATCATCTGGAGTTCCTGTAAGGTATTTTGTTCAATTATAATCTAGGTAGACTCATCATTACATGTTCATCCTTAGGAAAATTCACTGTGAAAGCATATTACTGGGATTTGTACTCCGCCTCTAGCCAGGATACTTGGGGGTCGTCTCTCTTGTGAAACAAAATCCCATCAAAATTGAAATTTTTGTTATGGAGTTTATGAATCCATGCTATTCAAACTGATGGTAAGGTGAAACCGAAGGTAATTCACATGGTCTTGAAATGAAAATTTTTCAGTGTCCCACAAGAACAATCCTCTTCTGATTTTTCATGGTAAAGTGGGCTGATGTGGTCTAGATGTGTCTTGAATTTTTAATTTGGGGTGTTTTTGGATGTTAAAAGTGATTAATTCTTCCACCATTGGTTTCATATAACTGTGTACATCCCTCATGAATGGAAATCTAGGGCATTATTCCATGAAGTTTGATGATGGATAATTTGGAATCCCTAAAATAATATGATACATGAGGGTACAGTGATATGATACCGGGATATAGATATTCATGTGAGATCCATAGATGCTGATATTGGTTTTCTTTACACGAAATGGGAACCCTCCCCTTCCATCTATGCCCTAATTCTCAATGGAAGGACCCTCCAAAGACTAACGCTGCATAGAAACTGGGTAAGATAGAACCGTTATACAATAGGACTCAAGATTAACAGGGATGGATCGTGCCAGTAGGGTTTTATGTGGGGAGGGGGGGGGGGGGGGTTATTCGAGATTGTGGAGGTTGTTTCATGCTGTTTTGTAATGGATTCTATAGATAATGGGACTCCCTCATGGAGGTAGCGACAACCATACTCATAGGACATGATTTTTTATCACCTATATGTCATTCCCCTGGACAAGGTAGAGATGTATTGTATTACATTATATAAGATTACCTCAATTAAATAATCAACCCAATGGTGATCTCCTATCATTTTCTAAATTGAAAAGGATTACTCTACACCCACATGGTGATGTAACCTAAATGGATAGAGGGAAACAATGCGGCTGAATTCTTGAACTTCTGCACAATACAAAACAACTCCTGTTTCATTTTAAATTCCCTTAGGTCTTTCCCATTTGAGTGTGTTATAATTGAAAATGGTGTGATGTCCCAGACCCATATGCCACTGATAGGTGCCCCATGCCCTGTGGGCCACATGACCTCCAGGGAATCTCCCCAAATACCAGAGCATATCAACTAGAAAAGAGGGACTTGGGTGTTTCCACGGGGATAATATTCCCTCATTACCAAATGTTTTGCACAATATGTGATATAAAAAAAAGGTAAATAGTGGAATCAATATAAGTAATCATATGGCACATTAGAAAATGTGTAAAATAATGAAGAAAAATGAAAAATATATAATATAATACAATAAATCATGATATGTGATGTTACTATAAAACATGAAAACATAGATACATGATAGTAGGACTAACATTTTCCACATAAGTATACATAAAATCAATTACTATACCATGTATCCTAATATTTGACTTGGTCATTTTCGATCAAGATCCATCCTAAAGAGCAAGAAATCAAGTGTTTGAAGCCACACACTTCCCTTTATCAAAAAATGCAATCATGTAATCAACAATAGGTACCAAACCATGCCTAGATAAGGTGTGAGATAAATCATAGAGGGCCACCACCAATAGTTTCAATAACCTCTAGCCTTTGTATTGAAAATATAATAGTGCATGAGCATGAATTTATAATGCAATGCAGTACAATGTAACAACATAACCAAGCACATGCTCCATCCATTAGCTGTTATCCGACCATGTAACCAGTTCATTTAATTAATTAATTACCAATTTTATATTGATAGGTCATGTAAGATATAGACAACCCAGACATCACATCATGATAGTATAAATATTTAAAGTTATAATATTTAACATGGAAACCATAATCAATGACATTAAATTGGGATGTGTGAACATAAAAACCAAGGGGATGTAGACCATGAGGGTCAACACATAGTAATAACTATAGACTTGTATGGGGTGAGAGTTTAATAAAAGGATCATAGTCTAAGGTATTCTATAATAAGGCACCTACCAAATCCAAGGTGATTGGCCAAGGTAAAATGGGGCTATGTAGAGACGGTGCTCAGTTGTCTTTAACCATGGCACATACTTTTCAATGATGGATCCAAGGAGTGTATCCAAGGCATTCTATAATGATAGGGAAAGGATCCTACAGTGTCATACTGGCCATCCATGAATCGAAAAGGATTGGTATTTATGTGGGTTTCATTCTAAGAAATCCATATCCTTGAATCGGAAGGGTGTTCCCTAGTGCTCATGGAATTCATTGATTAGAATCTAAGGAAAACATGAGATGGAACATTTCTATGGGATTATGATGTCACATATTATCTTCTTCAGTTCTAGATATTCCTTTCATTAGTTTGATAAGGTCATGCAACATTCAAATTTTTTTTCTGTAGTAATTTTGTTCAAGCCTTTCCTTTCATTAGTGTTACCAGTATAAGTAACAAGAAACTATTTAATCCATTTAAGGAATATTCCATATCCATGTGTCATTCCGCATACTTCTAATATTGTGGAATGGGGTGGGAGATATATTTAACCAATTAATTATTCACATTTAATTATCAATTAAAAGAAGTTACCTTAGGTGGGTAAAGTCATGTGATCCCATGGTACTTACCATTATTCTTTCTTATTACCAGAAATACATTTAATATAGATACGTTAACCAATAGGAAGGTAAAGACAAATAACACCTGAACAATGGCTAAAACATGTCAAATCACTAAACAGACAAATAAGGAATAACATCTTACAAGGTATGAATGGAGTTGTGGGAATACCCACCAAAATTAAATCACATATATGGAAAATAGAATACTGATATGGTTTTTATGATTATAAGAATGACCAAAAAAATCAAAAAATTGAATCCAAGGAAGTAAGTGGGCCCCACAAAAAAAATAAAAAGTCAACGAACTTGAGGGTTGAGTTATAGACATCCAAACATAGGGTTATATGATCATTCTCCTTCAATATTAGACCACATATTATCTTGAATTAGAGTAGATCTCCTAAACTAAAAAAACCGCTCACACCATGATATCCTAGATTATAGAAAAAGAGAAGGAGAATGGCACAAGAGGACTTGATTACATACCACTACACATCCAACATGATAAACAGAATATCATACAAATCTCAGATTAAGTTGATCTCTTGATTCCAAACATAGATCATCAAAGTGCTAAAAATGAGAAGAAAATAGATTAATAACCTTGGTAATCACATTAGAGATAAAGGTGTGGGATAATTATATTTTTAAAGAAAATTTTGAAATATTACCCATAAAAAGGGTTGTTCCCAATTTTTCAGTGCGATTGAACATACCACACTAAAACCATACATGGTTACATAGGCATAAAGGAAATTTTTATGGTTAGGTTTCATGGTCATGTGACAACTATATGAGGTGGATCTATATAGAAAAACACAATCCACATGGTTAGTCAACTCATGCACCAACTGTGATCCAACAATGCATCATGGACAATTTTCGACAAAATATGGGTTTCAACCCCCAAAACATGCCATGAACACCACCCTGAGACCTTTTATTTCTCATTAGGAATCCATATTAAGTATAAAGAAAATATTTAGACTGATATTTAAAGGATTCATACCTGAGTGAAAGACTGGTTTCATACAGTCTTCCCCACATAAAAGAACTCGTCCTATAATTCACCATCCATGGGAGGAGAGACACTATCTAAGAACAACTCTTTCCATTGAACCAACATGTTGGCTTCCCTCCCACAGGTATCATCCTATACTCGGTCTCTCTTCTATAGAACATGTAGCGTAGGGATAGATCTTCCTTATAGAACCTTTGTACTCCAATCAATGATGTTTACTAAGTACTCCTCAAAGGTAGAATCTTCCTCTATTGTATCTTTATTTGGATCAAAATAATGAGACGGTTCAACATCATACTATAAAAGTTATGAAACATGAATTAATTCATTCCTCTCATGGTACTTCTATGTTATTAGCAACCTCTAGGCTACCAATACAACTCTTACAGATGATCAATTTGACATATATAATATGGTACTACCTTCCCTTGCTTGTATAACCATTGTTTACATAGCATGGTTGAGACCAGAAGGAAAATATGATCCACAACCTCTAACTAATTAGGTCATCGATGGTGATCAGCACAATATTTTTGTGTATATTGTGAAATATCCATATTCTTTATAATAATCTAAACATACTCTAACGTCACATGAATGAGATTAGTACCTAGAAGGGCTACCTCTCCTACCTCTAGACAACACATGGGAGAACTGTATGGCCTACCATGAAAGGATTGAAACGGATCCATATAAATTAATTCATGGAAGATACTATTATGGTGAACTCAATGAGAAAGAAGTATGATTTCCAAGAACCACTGAAATCAAGGACACATTCTTAGAGCATATCCTCTAGAATTAGTGTTGTATGATCTAATTTTAAATCAGTCTGCGGGTGAACAGATGTACATAGAAGCACCTATGTTCCCATTACCTTCTACAATACCTGCCATAAAAATAACTTGAAATGATAAAACTGATCTGAAATTATAGTACAAGGGACACTCAAAAATAGCATGTTCTCATATACATTATTTCCTTATAGATCATTAAGTGATAACGCCTCCCAAATAGGAGTAAAGGGGGATACATCCGTTAGTATTTCAATAAAAACCCATAAAACGTCTCTACCCCTAGGTGAAAATGGTAAACCGACTACAACGCCCCTAAAAACATCTTCTTGTTTCCATTCAAGGATTGGATGTGGATTCAATGATCCAACATGTATTTGTAACTCCTCTTTCACCTCTTAACAGGTGTAAAACCCAGTGATAAATCCATCTACTTGAAATTTCATCCCAGGCCACCAATACTACTATCACATGTCTCGATACATATTCATGATTATTGAATGAACATACCCCTTGTGAGGAATAAGAATCTTTCATCAACTTCTCTATCATATCTGTACGAACCATGATAGACCCATGAATACATAGGATGTAATATTTATCTACAAACCATTTTAGAGGCTGGTTATCCCCTGATATACTCTCTTGGCGATCCAAACCATGAAGATCTAAAAACTATCTACCCATCACCTTACCAAATAAAGAAAAGTTAATTATCAAAGAAGAGAGATAACAAATCTCTTGACTATCATGAAACTCCAAATTCATCTCATAAAAGAAGGCCATTAACTTCCATTCATCACCGGATTCCCATAGTTCATGTTCCCATGTTTTTCGACTCACTGCATCTATAACCACATTTCCCTTCCAAAGAGTATATGAATGTTAAAAATCACATTATTGTAGATATTCGAACCATATCTTCTTTTTCTAGGATCAATTCATGATGAGAGAAGATATATATGAGGCTCTTGTCATCTGTGTACATCACAAAACACTCACCCAAAAGATAGTGTCTCTAGGAACGTAAGGCATGGACAACTGCTACTAGATCAATGTCGTGAATTGGTTAATTTCTCAAATTATTAATCATCTATTGAGATACATTTCCACGAAATATGTTTACCAACATTAGTACTACTCCTAGGACAATTCATGATGCATCATAGAAGATGGTATAACCTCTACCCGACTCAAGAAGAATTAAAATATGTGTTGAGACAAGCCTCCCTTTCATATTTTGAAATTCATTATCACATTCTTCTAGAAATATGAACTTGACACCATTCATTGTATGTTGAGTAATATATAAACAATGACTTGAGAAGTCATGTATGAGCTGCTTGAAATATTTATCCAAGCCCAATAAACATCGTATATGAAACATGTTCTTGTGATTATCCTTGGAAAATATAGTACTATCCTATTCTATGTTAAAAAATACTCATTATTTTGTTATTACATAACCCACAAAGTGATCAGTTCGAATCTAGAAGAAGAACATATAAACCATTGCTTAAATATGATGTTCTCTCAGTGTATTCAGAATGATTTCAAGAAGATTGGATTGGGAGCTTTCAGTGTTAAGATACACAATGATTTCATCCACAAATACCATAAAAATAATCCATTTAGGGGTGGAAAACCCTATTCAAGATGTTCAAGAAAATAGAGTTCATATTCATAAGACCAAATGACATAACTAGGAACATATATTGATCATACATGGTATGAATAGTTTTACATGTTAGGTCTGATGGTCGGAATCATACCTTATAATAACCCCATCTCATGTTAATCTAGTGGAAGAGCATTGCTCCTCAGAGCTGGTTGAAGAGATCATCTATTCGAGGTAGTGGACATCGGTTCCTGACTATATAATGATTAAACATTTTTTAATCTACAAATATACATATGGATTCATCCAATTTCTTAGAAAAATTCCTGGGAAAACCACAAGAGGATGTACTGGGACCTATAAAAACATCATACTCTACATCCTCTAACTGCCCCTTGGGTTCTAGAATCTCTATAGGTTCCACCTTGTCTATAAGAATGTAGACTAGAGCAACTTCTGGAACAAGGTATATTTTTAATTCTTCCTCTATCTCTAGGGAGGTAAGATAGAAAAAATTTAAGGAAATGCATCCATGAAACCATCCACTACTTGGGTAAAAAATATTTTCTTAAACCCTAATCCAAGATGATGATATTTTCAATCTGGGATTCACCCCACTTAGTCCATGATGCTCTTCTCTAGATCTACCAGGAAGGAAATTATACTCAACCTTATGTAAATAACCACTTTCATATGGTGATGTAAATGATACACTAAATTTATAGACGTCTACAAAATTTTGATTTTGAACCAACCATTCAATATTGAGAATTTAAATGAATCCAATAATTTTGAGAAAAAATACATTCCCTATGAAAGGGTAACTACTAACTTTAAGGGGGCATTCCCTACACTGGTTTATTCGCTCTATTCATACCCCTAACAGTGTATCCTTTTTCATTACACCCTAGTAATGATGTATCTCTAGTATGAGGCATTCCATGATAGATAAGCTGATAAAAGATTTCAAATCACCCATATTAAATAAAATAATACAATAATAGATGATACTAGAATTATAAAACGTATTTTAGAAGGTCCCACAATCCAATCCTATGTTAATTGTTGTACTACATGAAACTAACCAGATCTATAGCCATGTGAAACAGATGGAATACAATTGTCATAACTACTCTCTTGGTAGTACTGGTGATTAGGGGTCTGGCCACCATAGCCCTGACATCCTCTTCAGCCAGACCTAATGGTCATTTTCAAACTCTCCACCTTACACGGTATAAAATAACACGCTCTTGAAGGTAGAGGTAGTGAATATCCTTTTCCTCTTGAGGTTGGTGGAAAGATCCTACAGAAACATTGGATATTCCCCATACAACAACAATATTATCACTCCATTAGGTCTCTATAAATGTGAGGCTTTGAATAACCCCATAGTCCACACTAAAGCCAAACTGTTGAGATATCTATATGGATACTCTTGTTGGAACTGATCTAATGAGAATCATAGAGAGAATTCTTCTTTCCATTATAAGAACTATGTGATTGATGTGGAACTAGTCCTCTATTCACGATACTACTTCCATATATCAGGTTGTGATCAATGATAAGAGATTGATTTAAAATCTCAAAAAAATTAGTTAGTAGAAATACATTGACCTACATATGGATGGCGTACTAGATCCCTTCCACAATGCTTCAAGAACTCAAAATATGACCACTGGATAGAAACATTGAAACATGATTAACTCTGTGAAACACACTAAATACACCACAACTTACATAAAACCGTTATTGAGATGCATGAACTCTCTGGCTCAATAATCAATTATCATCTAAGGAATGAACTAATCATAGAAGGAAGTATGGAAATCATCCCCTAACATGCCCTTAGGAAGACCAGTGTAGGTAATCACATCCCACCAGTTCTTGGATGAATCTTCATACATTTATGTGATAGACATAACCCTTTGCTCTGTAAGGGTCTCCAGATTCTCAATGATCTATAGGATTGATTCTATCTTGACTACGTAGCCTATGGACCATCATCCCCTTAAAAAATAGGAGGAGGATGATAATAAAACTCATGAGTTATACTGGCCATCATAGGTGTATTCCGAAAAGAATCATGCATGGACTTCATCAGATGAAAGAAACTATCAGAAACATGGGAATAATTTCCCAATCTGGTACAGTAGGTGATGCATCAAGTTTCACTCCTGGAGGTATGAGTGGCAGCTCATGTCCCTCCATGTCTAGACCATGGTCATCGTTATCCTCAGGGAATATGATACAAAGACTTCATGGATAAATTCATCTAAAAATTCCTAGAACACACCTCAGAACAAGCATAAAAAAAGATAACATTACTAGTAGTGGATGAACATAATATAACTCACTACCCAAGTTATACTTCCCAAACTACCCACTTCGATTTCCTGGTATCAGTACGAGCTCCATTATAATTATCATTTCATTTTACATTTAATTTCCATGTTCACTGATTTACCATTCATAAACATGGGATGATTGAAAAAGGATATGAAAACATTTCATTTTATAAATCATATTCCATATTAGAATTGATAGTCATTCCCATTTGAATTAGTACACATACACCTTATCAATAAAAATGAAACCCATTTATTTATATCATAATGGATTTAATTTATGAATTACTCATCTCAACCCATGTGGGCCCAAAATCCTCATTAATTGAGATGGGAAATAACTGAATCATAGCTAAGAGTTATAAAATAATAATCATATAATCACAACATCACTAAAAAACCCAGGAATATCAAGTAATGTAAAATAGTGAAATTCTCCTATATGGAAATAAATATGAATGACATGTGAACATTAGGTATAAATAGTTATTCATGTAACAATGATCCTTGCCCTCATATCATCAGGTAAAGGATGAAAGAAAATCCTGAAACACAACAATAATTATCATCACCACACAACATGTGTGTTATCCAATTGAGAAATTATATCATCTATAATAGGGAAAAGATAATCAACAATTATAATTTAGGAAACATGGTGTTTACACAAAACATGGGATCTTTACTCCCAATAATGACTTCTGACAATATCCCAATAAATATCAATCTCCAATATATTGATTCCAAATAGTAAAAAAGAATGAAAAAGAACCACCGATCATACCACATTGGGACATCCCAAAGATGGATTCCACTTGATAGACACCGTAGGCTTGTGGATCACATGGCCTCAAGCGCATCTCCCTGAACACGAGAGGCTTCCGGGTAGCAATAAGGGCCTAGGGTGTGTCTGTGGGGAGACTATGCCCTCATTACCAAAGTGTATAGTATTAGCTGAAAGTAAAAATAGGTAAATAGAGGAAAATTTATAAGTAAATAGAAGGCACATAGTAAAATAGAGAAAACAATAACAATAACTGAACAACTAGAATAATATTAAACAACTAATGATATGTCATGTTACTAGAAAACTGGAAAACATGGATACAATAGAGCTAGCATAACATGTTCCACATAATTATAAATGAAATCAAATACTATCCCAAGAATTTGGAGCTCGGGATCAGTTTGTGGCTATCAATCCCAATCCTAATTAGTAACCAATCAACTGTTCGAAGAAGTACACAATTTTTTATCAACACCTGAAATCGTGAAATATACTCTGAGTACCTAACGGTTCCTAGAGAGTGTGTGTGAAAATTCATAGTGGTTCACCACCAACGGTATCTATAACTTTTGTCCCATGTAATAAAAATTTTCGAGTGTGTAAGCATGCATATATAAATTAAAGTACATTGTACCAAAATATCCATGGAACTACTTCATCCCTTGCTTGGTGTATGACCATGTAACATGTTCATGTAATTAATGTATATAAAATTTTTATTTAATAGAATATTCATTTCATAACCTAAACTGGTATCACCTCATGATAGACTAAATATTGATGGTATTAATATGTTACAAAGAAACCATGATCAATGTAATTTAATAGGGAATTCCCTAGGTAATAACCATGATGACATAGACCTCCAAGGTCTCCAACTTAGTAATAACTGTATCCTTGCTTGGGTTAGGACTATAATCCAAGGATCATAGTATAATGAATTCCACAATGACAAGCATACAATTTTCAAGGTGATTTACCAATGTAAAATGGGGCTATACAGAGATATGGCCCGATGACATTCTACCATGGCACCTACATGTCAATATTGGACCCAAAGTGAATATCTAAGGAATTATGTAATTATTATAAAAGGATCCTATAGTTTCATATCGGGAATCCAGGAATAAGAAATGATTAGGATCTAGGTGGGTTTCAAACTAATAATTCAATATCCATGAATCAGAATGGGGTTCACGAGTGCTCATGGATTTCTCTAATCAGTATCCAAGGTGAAATCGAGTGAGGACATTCTAATTTTATTATAAATTCATATAATATCTCTTTTAGTTCATGCTTTTACTTTCATAATATTGGTATGTTCAAGTACAATGAGACCTTTTTTATTATGAATTTTAGTTGAAGGCATGAATTTTATTAGTTTGACAAGGACAATTAGAATGAAAAAATTTAATCCATTTTATAAATATTCCATATTCTATGTTCATTCATCTACCATCCATTAATTTTTTACGTGGTGCCACAAATATGAAACCAATTAATCATATAAAATTAATTATCAAATTTCAGTACAATCTACAGATTATTCAAGTTGGGAGAACACATAGTACTTCCTAGTAGAATTTTCTCATAACAAACTATCCCTTTAATATAAAAATCTTACCCTTAGGAATATAAAGATATTTCACACCTGAACGCTGTATCAAATACGTCAAAGAAATAAAACAAAAATTATGACATCACATCATACATTTGATGAATAGAGCTATGGGTTTAACAACCGAAATTTAATAACATTTATGGAAATAGCATAATAATATGATTCTAATTATTATTATAATTTCATAAAATTATAAAAAACTACATCCAATGAAATCGGTGGGGCCCACACCAGAAATCCAAAATCAATGAACATGAGTGATGAGTTATAGGATATCTACCTCATGTTTATACAATCTATATTTTTCAATATTGGATCTTGATTTGGCTTGGATCGCTATAGATCTATGAAAAGGAGAAAAAGGCTCACGCCATGATATCTAGGTTGAGATAAAAAGAGAATAAGAATGCATCAAGAGGACTTGTGTACTAACAACATCACATCCAATGCGGAAAACTAAAGCTTGATCAGATCTCGAGATAAGGATATATCATTATTCCTATCATTGATCTTTTGTGGGATCCCAATTGATAAGACAATAGTTTAATCCCACAAGTTATTGGATTAGGGAGGAATGAAGGGTATAATTTGATCATTAAGAGAAAATTTCACATTTTACCCAGAAAAAAGGCATGTTCATGCTTTTTCTACATTGAATGACTAACTATTCGTAATCCATGGATGGTTTCCTGGGCAGAAGTGAAATTTTTATTGTCAGGCCCCATGGTCGTCTTCCAACCATACGAGGTAGCTCTTTTGGGAAAAACAAAATTTATATAGTTAGTCAAATCATGAGCCAACTGTGCAACAATTGTTTGACTTGTCCAGTTTTCTACAAAAGATTTGTTTTGGGATCCAAACATGCCCCATAGACCCCCAAGACATTTTCTAAATTATTTGGAATCCAAATTAGGTCCAAATTAATTTTTGGAACAAAATATAAAGGATCTATACATGAGTGAAAAACCAGGTTCTTCCAAAGAGAGATGAGTTTGGCCTTTATTATTTTTGGCCCTATTGAATGCTTCGGGCTTTACCCTTTCATCAACAAAAAAACTCTCAATGATTGATGGATTTTAAATATATTTCTAGTAAACTTATGATGTATCAATAAATTTTTTATTATTATTCTATTCTTCCGAATCTCTATGGTTAATACCACATGAGAGCTAGGAAATAACTGTTAGAGAATGTCATAGAATATTTTTTAGACCATTCATCGAGAGGGTTCACTCCTTAAGCCTCATGTATTCATGATAATTAGAAAAATTGTTAACCTATAGGTTATCGGGTTTAAACTCCATGATAAACATTTAACTGATATCATTATTTCATCACACCCTTAATGATTCTCCAAAATTATTTTTTGTTTTAATATGAACAACATTTGAATGTTTTACCTGGATCCTCTTACACTTTTTTCACATGTAGTTAAGGAGATTATGTGGGAAAATTTTCTGTCCTTATGATTCAAAAAAATAAGGGAAATTAAATGATATCTAACACCAATGATTGTTCAAACCCTTAAATAAATAAGATGATGAAGGTTTCATTAAGATGTTAGGATTCTATTGTATAAAGTGTGCTATGAAGGGCCATTAGAATAAAAACTCCACCCAGTAAAAGAATTAAGCGGAAGCTTCCGTGGTAATTTTTTATCTAGTGTAATTTATCAATTTATATATTTTTGGTTTTTGATATAGCCTCTGGTGGTAAAATATGTTTTTCTTGTACAAGAAAAAAGATCATATAGAATGATTAATTGAGGGTAGGTAGGCTTGTGAGTTTCCAATGAAGCTAAACTAAATGTTTTTGCAATCATAAATTAACAACTCTTGTTTCCAACTACAAGGACATTTTTTTAAAAAATATTTTTATTCTATTCCATTTGTTTTCAAAAACATTATTTTTTATCCAATATAATTATATATATATTTTTATATTTTGGAGTAAATGTTTCTTATTTTACAAGGTGAAATTTCTTTGTGGTAAATAAAATTTAAATAACATTCCTTATCTATTATTTTATACTAACCATGTAATGAAAATTGATAATTAAATTACATAACATGACTCATAAATCAACTGTATTTGGAATCAATTTTTAGGATATTTTGTAAAAATAGAATTTTACTAAATTACATTATAATGGATACTTATAAACCATTAATGTGTACCCACCAGGTGTATGTCATGCATGCTTACAAGAAAAAATGTCCAAATCCCTATTTAGTGGAAAATATAAATAGGCCAAAAAAATTATTACATTACTTCAATATAATGTGCCTAGATCATTTGGTTTTAAGTAAATAGGTGGGTACAAATACTTCATTTCTTTTACTAATTATTTTAGTAGATATGAATTTGTTTACATAATATGTTAAATGTCGAATTTATTTGATAGATTTTATGAATATAAGAATCAACATGTGAACCAACATAGTAAGATGATTATGAAACACCACTATATTTGAGGTTGATTTTAGATTAATAAATAATTTATTTTTTATTTATGGGATTTTGGGATCTCATCCCAACTCACACATCCTTATACACATTAGTGTAATGGTGTATGATAATGGTTGAACCACAACATTATGGATATGGTGAGATCAATGATGACCTATGAACATCTAACGTTATCCTTTCAGTGGTAAAAATTCAAAATAAAAAACCTACCAAAACATGTACAGAATAAAATGGAAGATGGTATATCATATCAGTTATTGTATCAATGCAAACACATGTTGTCATAGTTATAAGTTTTAGTCTGAAAATCATTCCTATTACACTAATCATGTATTAAAATTGCACTATGTGGCACAAAGTGTACATTTATTGACAACCCCAATGAAATATGGTGATGTTACCTATATGAACCCTAATAAAAAAGGTAATTTTGGTTAGTGTTCTCACAATATATGATAATATAAATCCCCATGGATGAATAATAACTTCTAGAGACACGAGTACTATATAGATGTACTATAGAGGTTATAAAACCTGAAATATATGGATTATTATACACTAATGATGTTGACTCAATATTACTTAATAATAATTATCCTATAACCAACAAGGAAGCAGTAAGTGGTAAAAATATTTACAAATTGAATGAAGGCATTAATATTAAAATTTATCCCATATTCAAAAACAATGTCTGGATTTTGTTAGATTCTCTTATATATGCAATTTCAATTGGTTAAAAATTTGAATTCAAGAACAAAATATAAATTGATGGGAAATGAAATACTTATAAGGAATGAATAGTTTTAAATGGTTTTAATAGCATCTGGTTATACAGCATGAAAATCATTTTCAATAGTGATGGATCGGATCCCTCGGCCCAGCAATATTGTCCGCTCTGGCCCAGTTGCTATCCCAGGCCTCACGGCTTTAAAACGCGTTGCTGAGGGGAAGGTAGGCACGGGAATTTCAAGCACCCACCAATCTCCCTCCACAACCGATGTGGGATTGGTTACCGGGGCACAGGCGCCAACAATCCTGGCGGGGGCCCAACAATCCTGGGCTCAGGACACAACATCCCCCCCCCCCCAAGCCCACACCGGTCCCGAGACCAACCACCCTTTGATACCAATTGGTGGACGGAGAAAAACGGGAAGGATGGAAAGAGGGGGGGTGAATTGCCTTTTAAAAAATGATTAACAAATTAAAATCAAAGTAAAGAATGCAGCAGAAATAAAAGAGGCAAGACACGCAATTGATAACGGAGTTCGGCCAAAAACCCGGCCTACGTCTCCGCTCCCAACTCAACCGTTGAGAGATTCCTACCGCTTGCTTTTCAATGGTTTTAGCAAGAAACCCACTAGGCTTTGAGGTAGCACTATGACCTATTACAGCTTGCTTTTGATGGTTGAGCAAGAACCCACTTGCTTTTAATGGTTTAGCAAGAACCCACTATCCTTCTTACAGGTGAAGGATAGCTCACCTATGTCTCAAGATATTTAAAAGAAAGCTTGACAACCTTTTCACACCTTAATGGTGATGTGAAACCCAAAAGAAAGAGGGGATGAGAAATAGAGTGGTTTGTAGACACAAACCCAAATTAAGCTCAAAATAGATAAACAAGAAAAACCGTATTTGAGGAAGTCTTGGGCGCCTTGATTGATTGGAGCTGTTGAAGGCTGCTTCCAAGCTTCTTTGGTGGTGCTCTTGGATGTGGAATTGGATGGAGCACTTGGGGTTCCTTGAGGTGGCTCGCCGGAGGATTGCCGAATGATCTACAAAGTGTCCTTGGGCTTGGTTTAAGTTCCGGGTAGTGTCTGGGGCTTCCTCAGCCTTTATTTATAGGAATGGAACCCATTGGGGGCCTTCGGAGCCGTTGGAGAAGTCTTCGGAGCCGTTGGAGGCCAAAAGAGGGTTGACTGGTCAAAGCCAACGGCTAGTTTGACTGGGCTACCGGCTGGCCGGTACAGCTCCACCGGCTGGCTGGTGCCTTGGCAGAGGAGAAGAATTTTGGTCCAGGCTCCACCGGCTGACCGGTGGAGGAGCCACCGGCTGGCCGGTGGGGAGACAGTAGCTGGCCCATTGGTCTGGGTGCCACCGGCTGGCCGGTGACAGAGCCACCGGCTGACCGGTGGAACCTGGCAGTGGGCAATGCCTCTGCCAGGTCCACCGGCTGGCCGGTGCTATCACACCGGTTGCCGGTGGACTGCAATTCAGTCCACTTTGAGATTCTTTCTTGGGCCATCTTCTTGGCAACCTTGTGCCTATCATTCAAAAACACTTCAAACAATATTAGACAAATAATAAGGTGATTGTGATCATGAAAATTAAACAACGAGGGGGAACGAGAGGTACAACAATCTCCCCCTATTTTGATGATCACAATCACCAAAACAATAAAAGTAAAATACATAAAAGAAATTAAAAGCATGTTTTAAAAGATTTCTCCCCCAATCAATCAAGAATTTCTCCCCCTTTGTGATTATCAAAATAGCACGGGGCATAAAACTTGATTGAGGAAAAAGAGATTTGAAAAACAAGATTTGAGATTTGAAAATCAATTGAAATTTTGGAAATTGAAAGATTGAAAATAAAAATTCGATACCAAGAGTTGTAAATTTTGAAATGAAAATTTAATAGAAAATTTTGAATTGAAAAAAATTGATACCAAGTGTTGAAATTGAAAGTTTGAATAAAAACAAAAAAGCTTAAACAAACCTAACTCCCTCTAAATAAAAACAACAAATCACCGGGGAGAGGTGTTTGAAACCGAAATAAATTTTGGGCCGGAGAGACTCGCTAATAGGGATTTTTCAATCCACACTTGTCTAGTGGCGGGTCTTCTCTTATAAAACTCGTCCGAATAAAAAATAGATTTGGGTTGACCGTACCGGGCATTTTTGCAATCACACTCATAAATGAGGTGCCCGGGTATCTTACAATAATTACAAAATTTAAAACTAGAGCTCCCCCTTACAAAAACAGTGGGTGCATGGGAGGAGGAAGCTATATTGGTGTATCCAAGTCCATTGGTGGTTCTAGATACTCGTTGAGAACCTAAGAGTTTGGACAAATTTTGTTCACCTTGGGTGAACTTGGCTAGGGATTCCCTAAGGTCCTTAATGGTTGATTCCAAAGAATCAACATTGGGGAAATTTTGGATTTTTAGGGAGAGTTCCTCCTTCTCTTTGAGAAGTTGGTCTTTTTCGGAGGAAAGTTTTTTGAAATTCTTTTTCAAAGAAACAAATTTTGACGAGAGTTCGTGAAAACCATTTTCTAATTGGTCTCGCACATGTTGGAGTTCTTCGTATGAAAAATGATTGAAAGAATTAGAAGAACTAGAGGATGAGGAGGAGGAAGAGGAGGAAGAATCTACCTCATGTTTTGCCATTAGGCATTTGTTACCTTGGTCGCTTGAGGAGTAGGTGGAGAAGGAGGAGCTATCACTCCAAGATTCCTTTGAAGCCTTCTTCTTTCCCTTCTTTTTTTGGCCCTTTTCTTGTGAAGTGGGCAAGAGGGTTTGAATTTTTCGTTGAGTTCTTGCTCTTGAGCGGGTTCTTGCTTTGGAGCCTTTCTAGTACCTTCATGGGTTAGCTCTAAATATTTCCAAATATCATAAGAGGTAGAGAAAGTAGAAATGCAATTAAAAACATTACGGTCAAGACCACAATGAAGAGTGTTCATGGCTTTGCCATCAAGCTCAAAATTTGCAATGTCGGCGGGGGTCCATTTAGACTCATCGGGAGAAGAGAGCGTAAAACCATGCATAACAATTCTAAAAATAGGATAGCTAATGCTTTTAAGAAAAGTTGACATGCGGGTTTTCCAAAATGTATAATCGGCTCCATCAAAGTATGGAGCACGATCCAAAGAATGTCCTTCGGGGGATTGAGATGAAGAAGCGGTAGAAGCCATCAAAAAAATAGGATCTTTAATTTTAAACCGGTTAAGGAATTATTAAAAACTCCCTTTGATACCAATTGATGGATCGGATCCCTCGGCCCAGCAATATTGTCCGCTCTGGCCCAGTTGCTATCCCAGGCCTCACGGCTTTAAAACGCGTTGCTGAGGGGAAGGTAGGCACGGGAATTTCAAGCACCCACCAATCTCCCTCCACAACCGATGTGGGATTGGTTACCGGGGCACAGGCGCCAACAATCCTGGCGGGGGCCCAACAATCCTGGGCCCAGGACACAACAAATAGTTGGAATCATGAAACCAATAAATACGTCTTCATAACATTATTTCCTATCATTATAATGGGGATTTGAAAATGTATTTAAACACATGCTTACACAATTGGAACCTTTATAAATATTTCTAAATAAAAAAACTAAATTCATTGTAACTACAAAGTATCCCATTAAGATATAAAAACTAAAAAAACATATTTATGGATAAAAAAAGAATTTAGGTCATTATATATTAGATTTCATTATACCATAATAGAATTTTTTTTATAATTAATGATTGCAATACTTGTGTATATAAAACATTTAGTGGTATTCTCCTCGTATATTAGTATTATATTTAGATGATATATTAGTCATTGTAAATGACATACCAATTTTAATTTTTGTTGAGGAATTATTGAATAAATGTTTCTCCAATAAGGATTTAGGTTATATAGCATAGTTTCTTGGATTAAATATCCATCATGATGGAACCAAGAGTCCTCGTGTACCATATCGGGGTGCTTATATTGAAAAGGTACTCAAGAGGTTCAATATAGAGTAATATAACATGGTATTATATCAAATTTCACCTAGAATTCATCATTACATGAAAAATCTATATTTAGATACATGAGGAATTAAAAATAATGTTAAAAATACCATATGCATCCGTGATTTGATAAATCGTGTATTTTATGCATTGTAATCAGCTAGATGTCTCTTACACATTAATTGTGGAAGGATGATATCTATATATCATACATGAACTCTATTAGATGCATTTTAATAATATTCTTAGGTATCTAAGACATAGTAAGGATGTGTTTCTGGTCTATGGATGAAATAAGGAACTAGTTTTCAGAGGATAATCAAATTTTAGTTTCCAAAGAGATCAAGAAGATATGAAATTCTAAATGGGATACATATTCACTTTGAATGGGTATGGTATGGGTGATAATATCTCAAAAAAGGCTATGTTGATAAATTATACATTAGATTCCCATTATATTAGATATTTTTAGTTAAGTAAGGAAGTGTTATATATTTGAATCATCATCCAAGATCATTCAATAGAACCTAGTAGAAAAGATCATTCCACAATCTATTATGATAATAAAAAAATTTGTTCTCGCAATGGATCTAATATCACATAATAAAGAAAGAAAATACTAAAAAATATCATATGTTAATATATTTTTCATTGATATGTGAGTTTATAGTGAGAAATATTTCCTAGGAAGAAAATACGGCATAACCCTTGACTAAATCCTTGACTTAGAAGAAAAACAAATTTCAATTTGAGTTCTAGAAGACTTTATGTTATAATTTGCTGGATCTATTCATAGTTGGAGTTTTTTGTTGTTCGTTTCCTAGGAAAAAACTATTTTATACTTCAACTACATGTATTTTATATCATATGAATATTATTAAATCATATTATTACATATTATTCATTTTTCTACATGCCTTTAATGTAACAATGGTCTATTGTCTTTATCAAATGGGTAACATCATAGAAGTTGTAAAATACGATGAGAAACATGACATTATATGATGATATTCTAAAATATAGTTCAACATTTGGAAATCATACTATGATCTGACACATAATATATAGACAGTTAGGTGAGACTACTCATAAGTGGATGAGGCTTCCTCTAATAATATTAACACATGGTAATTTCCTAGAAGGGTGATTATGATAGTAGAAAAACAAGAAGGAATTCATCATCTTTTTTTGTCACTAGATATTTTTATTTATGAGTGTGTGTAGTGGTTCGTAGGCATTATGCTTTTCATTGATACATTTCATGACATGCATATAAATACTTACGATCCAAAATAGTAATGCCTTATGTTGCTGAGAGGTAAGGTATGTCAGGTGAATCAGGAATAAATTGATATTAATTATAACATTAATGTCTGTGGATCATTACACACACTAAAAAAAGAATATTTTGTGACCCCAAACCAATCATAATTCTTACTGCCGGATCTGTTCTAAAAATATCCAATCCATAAGATTGCCATGTGTGAAATGTATGAGAATAACACTCATATTCTTATGATTACTCGCACCATAAAATATATATTTTGTTTGACTTATCATTTTCCATTTCACTATTGTAGAACAATATTTAGGAATATCATCATTTCACTTCAAGGTTCTCATCACTACAAGGTATTTATATGACATTATCAATGCGACAGATACCCAAGGATGGTATTACCCTAAAATATTTCAGAATAGTGAAAAATACATAATAATATAGCTTATTAATATTCAAATGATTATATATAATGGAAATAAATATACAAAAAATTTCAATAGGACACCAAATTCTTTGTGTGAATCATATGTTCTCCATAATAATCTGGGTATGAATTAACATAACAATATTGATTTGAAATGAATTAATGTCTCATTATATCTAAATATAAATAATAATATAGGGATTTTTATTAATAAAAAGTGTCATGAGAATCACACAACTATTAAAATATAATCCATATTATACTCTTGGGTGACATTAAATCACCCTTTCCATGATACATTGCTAATTCACTTTACTTATTATAAGGTTTATAAATTTTCTAGGTTCACATATTTGAATACAAATATGGATATTTTATTTTATTACAAATAAATAAAATAATAATATCATATCAAATGATGTATATATTAAAATTATAGTCTTTGAATTTTTTTCTTCATTAAATTGAAGTTCATATTCCTGTTACCTTTCCTGCCACATGTGAAGAAAATAGTCCCTTTTTTTCTACACCACCTCTAAATCTTTTTTCATTTTGAATGATTTTGTAATGGATCCCTAAAATATAGAATATTAATATTATTTTTTAGAATTTAATTAAAATTACACATATTAATGGATGAATAGCCATATTAAATCTATTCTTTATAAGTTTGGCGATGCGTTATTAAAAGATTTATGAGAAGCATGTCTGTACTGGTCATCATGTAATTCTGGATTAATATGAAGTATGTAGTTAATTTTTATGATAATGGGATGTTAATATATATGTAATTATCCATACAAAATATAAATTTCATTCACTAATCTATATATATCAACATGTTTTCTGAAATATCACTTTGTTAGCCCCTGTTTATGATTACATTTGTGAAAAGTAGTGACCAACTCATTTATCATTAGCCTTTCTTTCTTATTCAGATGAGAGAGGAGATCAGATATCATGGTACCTACATGTACATATTTATTTTGAATATATTGGTATTTGATAATTAATTATATCATGAAGAAATAACCATTTTAATCGTCCTCCAAGAACCTCATAAAGGCATCCTTGTCACTTACACTTTCTTATTGATGTGGTGGATCAGGAATAAGGGAATCGATCACATTTAATAAATTTTATTAATTTTATGCACTGTATAAAATTAAATACCACCATATAAATAATAATTGTTTATGAAATGGAAATAATCTATGTATTATTTTAGTGGTCATAAGGGATTTCATTACATTTTCTACAAATTCCTATTTTTATTACATTATCATCATTACTAATATGTGATGTAATAAATTTTATTTATTATTACATAAATATTTTTCAAATAAAAATATCCTACAATATTGTATTCAATATATCCCATCATATAGATATTGTAGCTGAGAAGCTCTAAATTTCTCTTTTGATAATCCTAACTTGTTAATGAAAAATTATTTATTGGTATTTAGTTAGACAATATTTCCAACTGCATTATCTCATAATTCCATTATAGTTGAGTGAAATTCAAAATCCTAAAATACGTGAATTATATATCCTCTACACTTGATAATTAGTTAAAAAATATTCCTTAATTACACAATCATTAATGATATGAAGTGTAAATTGAAAGAAAACAAAAATTAATACGCCATGATAATTTTATAGACTACGATTTTGTTGTGTCCTGGGCCCAGGATTGTTGGGCCCCCGCCAGGATTGTTGGCGCCTGTGCCCCGGTAACCAATCCCACATCGGTTGTGGAGGGAGATTGGTGGGTGCTTGAAATTCCCGTGCCTACCTTCCCCTCAGCAACGCGTTTTAAAGCCGTGAGGCCTGGGATAGAAACTGGGCCAGAGCGGACAATATTGCTAGGCCGAGGGATCCGATCCATCAATTGGTATCAAAGGGTGGTTGGTCTCGGGACCGGTGTGGGCTTGGGGGGGGATGTTGTGTCCTGGGCCCAGGATTGTTGGGCCCCCGCCAGGATTGTTGGCGCCTGTGCCCCGGTAACCAATCCCACATCGGTTGTGGAGGGAGATTGGTGGGTGCTTGAAATTCCCGTGCCTACCTTCCCCTCAGCAACGCGTTTTAAAGCCGTGAGGCCTGGGATAGCAACTGGGCCAGAGCGGACAATATTGCTAGGCCGAGGGATCCGATCCATCAGATTTGTGATATACATGCACTTTAAATTATATATTCATTTTAACACATGTAATAGAGGTTTTTTTATAACATAATATATTCTTTAAGTATTTATTATATTATATGTTATTTTTTATTATTTTATCCCTTTACAATTTTGTTAATATTATTTGAATTTTATGTTATTTATAAACTATTTATTGTTAAAAAAATCTATGAATAAACCATTTATTTTATTTTATTTTTAATTATTGTGTATTTATTCATTTTAAATGATATAGTTTAAATAATAAAAAATAATATAAATAATTAAAAATTAATGGTTTGAAAAAAATATGTGGAATGAACATGAGTTGTTATTACAGTTTGATTTGTATAGATGATGATAAAACAACCACTGAAAATTGAAAATAAGTCTGAAAACTGAAACTTGTTCGATATGCATCATTCCACCATTGACCAATACACCTATATTATTGGATTCACCTAGGAACATTTTTTATCCATTTATACCAACCTATGACCTCCCACCTAGTATATGTTTACTCTTATGTTGGTGGGGTGAACCATGGTTTGGGGTTAAAAAAATAATTTTCAAAACATAGAACCATACATCATTAGAGGATGGGACGCTTCACAGTTAATCATTTTAATTTAATAATAATTATTTAAAATCACATGAAATAATAATAAAATTAAAATTACTCCAGCACACACATAGGTATGTCATGTTTATGATCCTCATTGTGTGAAAGGGATAAAAATTTAATATATAATACTGAATTGAATATATATTTTCCTCTGAAAAGATAAAATTACATAATTTATACATTTAAATGTTCATTAATTATCTAATTCCCTTATCAAAATTATCTATACAAACATCCATAGTGATAATCATACAATATAGATTTAAACAAATTAAATTAAATAATCATAATTTAATATAATTTTTATATGACATTTCTAGAAAGGGATAATGGTGTGTTAAAATTAATTCAGTCTAAAATTATGATTATAATTTAGTAATGCATGAAATGGTGGCGATAAATTGTATACCCTTTTTATTTATGTGGAAGGAATTATCAATCACATGGAATGGGAATGTTCTTTTTATGGTCCATAACATGTACATTTTTCATATAAGTAATGTAATCCTACATGTTGTGTCATGGTACTACACAATTTAAGGTTCCATTTATTATCTATTTTAGTCTGTGTGAAGTGATTGACCACAAGACATGCTTGATTAAACACAGCATGTGTAGTTGTTAATGTGTATGATGTATAATATATGTACTATCAACCATATATGGAATATAATTCTATAATGATATGTAGAATTATTAATAAGTTAAATAATATTTTTTTTAAAAAAATTAAATCATTAATTGTGTAATTTAAATAAAAAAACCTATCAAACGATGTATACTTTCTAGCTAAATAATATGTGGTTTATTTTTCATTAATAATTTATTCACTATGTATGTTTTCTCATACATGATGCATCTAACTGAAAATTCAACTTGTATGACAGGGTATGAGTTATGTGGAATCCACGTCCTTATAAAAATTGATTTTTTCCTTTATATAAATTCCCGCACTAAACACAAAATGGACTCAGAAAATATTGGAATTTGGATAAAAATTCAACACATAACATGTACACCATCTACAAACAATGTAATCCAAAATGATCCATATTTATCAGAAAACAAAAAATCAATGATGATTATTAATTGAATTTAATAAATTTCACCCCATGTGGTTTGAAAACATAACATTCATGTGGAAGGGAATGTGGGGTTATATTGTGTTGACAGTAGATACATGTCAGGTAGCCCTATCTATATGCATATTGAATAGAAAATAATATATATTTATAAATTACAAAATCCTTATAAAAAACCAAATGACATGTCATGATTACCATAAAACATCATGGTGTTTCATTCTATACTACATGACATGGAGATTTCTATTTTACACCATGAAATCAATTCATCTAACCAACTCCTCAGGAACTATCAAATGGGATCTCTAATTTTTTTTCTTGTTTATATTAATGTTAATGAACTTTTTATATTGATATTAAAATTAAAAAAAGGACAATAGAGAAGAAAATTACAATTAAATATATAATTTGATAAAATAAAAATAATAAATTATAAATGAGCAGGTTCCAACATGGATACAACGTGATGGTTTTCAAATATATCAGAAGTAAATGGGTATTGACTAATTAGTTTTTTCATCAGTACATTGAATAAGGTTATTAGAACTGGAATAATGAAAACCTGTAATATATATATATATATAATACATTCAAAAATAATTTGTAATTATTTCACAAAATAATTACATATTATTTGAATTAATTATTTATTATCTAATTAGTTGACCAATCTTTTCATACCATTATTGTGATGAATGATTCAACAGTATAATCCACCACATGTTCTCTAAAAATATCGTAATTTCTTTATTGTAACTTTCTGTGATAAAAAGGAGAATACCAATCAATTATCTCATTTTAATTAAGCATCAAATAATTTTCCACTATAAAATACTACCTCTAGTTCTCTCAATCTCTTACCATGGGGAGGAGGATCATCCATATCTGTTTTATAGATCATTCTTGGGAATATCACTCTTAGGTTGCAAGTTAATTATCTAAAGAATAATTTATTCTAGCCATTCCAAGTATATTCATGGAGTGATATCGGTTTTTTATATAGTTTGGAAAGAGAAAAAGTTATTGAAAACATTCCCCTAACCAATATCTTAATTATATATAAACCCAATGCTATATAATAATAAAAATATTTTTAGCATTTCATTAATGTTCACTAACTATAAAATATTTATATATCATTTATTAAATAAATTGATATTTTCTTAAATTATATCAAATGGAATTGTTCATTTCTTTTGGAACCTTATAATGGTTTTTCATCCCCCTTAGTATTTATCGACCCATCAACAATTAATATTTATTTTAAAAAACAAAAAAAATAGTTTTATTAAATCAATAAATAATTTAATATTATATTCACCAAATGGTGAATAATTTATTTATTGTTTTTGTTACTAAAAAAATATTATTTATTACCTTTGGTATTAATAAGAGGTAAATAATATTACATATTATTGAAATTAATTATTACACTAGAGATAAACATTTATCTAATATTAATCATATTTTTATATTATTTTTAATAACATGTTAGTTATTTATTGTAATTAAAACACCTAAAATAGTTAATAACACACAATCTAGGAACACAGATTAATCAAATTGTTAGATACTAATAGAATTTAACTGAGATTATTGATAAAAATTGTGTGTGATCCTTTAATCTAATTTATTTATGTAATTAGGAAAACCATCCTAAAATCCAAGATCATTTCCTAGAACCATGGGAATGGACCCATATAAAATGATGTTAATGTCACAATGACAATAACCTCTTAAAAATAACCACAATGTAATATAATCCATTTATCGTGATATATCATCAAGTTAGGTGTCTAATTAATATCCTCATCTTATACACTTGTCATATCTTTCTATGAATTTTGAAATTAACATAACGACATATAAAATATTTCAATTGAATTATTAGATAGTTTTATTTGAAAAAATGGTTCTGAGTTATCTAAATCCATTAGTTTTAATGGGATAATCTTTTATTTACCAATCCATTAATTACAAAAAAAATATGATGCATCCAATGTATTAAACCTCACAATAAGACTATTCTATCAAGTTCTTCATTAACAGTTATAATTAAATTATTTATGATATAAATTAATAGTAATATCATTTCATTATACTGACACACAAATCCATAGATAGGAATATCCAATGACACAAATGACATTTGGAATTCACGTGGGAGGTTATATTCTCATAACCTCCTCTACTAAAGATTACCAAGTGTGAACTTAATGAGAGGAAATATGAATATCTTATGAGACTCCAAAATCATATTTTTGAATATAATCAATGATCAATAAGATATATATATTCAAAAAATTATTTTTATGATTATTGTAAAGTCACATTAATGTTATCATCAGAACAAAAAACTTATATGGTAATTTGTTGAAATAGAAACATTGAGAACATTATCACATTAAGGATATACAGACTATGAACTATAATGTAATATTATATATATAAATATTCACATCCTTGAATATGTACATATTAAAATGTATAAATAATTCAGTTCTGAGGAATATGCATTGAATATAAATTTGGTAAACATTACATGAAACTTACATGAACTAAAATCATTTTAAAAGTGTTATTAAATTGAAAAACATCTCACATTGAATTCAAAACATAGATGGTTCCCCTCTTTGTGGTTTACAATCACTCATATAAGCCTAACACATGGCCCATATATTTCAAACTACATGATTTCTCAACTGTATATCGTTATATATGGTAACATCTCATTAGAGTAACTATGTCATGTAAAACATTTCACGCCATTATTCAAGGTATATATACATTTTATTTTTAAAAGTAATAATCATCATAATTTCTTTTTTAATTCTATTAGAAAATAAAATTCATCTATTTATTCTTGAAAAAAATATCCTTTCTTTATGAAATGAATAAAAATATCACAAAATTTATTATAAATTCATAAATAATAAAATATTAATGGAATTATATTTTAAAATATCATCAATGATATTGAGCCGTGATGATAATATTATTTATTTATAAAAACATAGTTACTACTCAATAAAATTTTCAATGTTTTGGCCTATAATTTCTAAAATATTCTAAACCGAAACAAAACTTTGTGTTAATCAAAAATCTATATATCCATGGGAATGATTATGGTACCAATACCTCCTTGATAGATAACAATTTCATTCACTATATACAAAATAATTTATATCACAAAACTAATAAATAAGAAAATATAATTATATTTAGTGAAAATATTAGGGTTATACCCACATTATATTTATTCCTAAAATTTTCACCTCTATACTAAATAATCACAACTAATATATTTAATTTTAATATAATGAAACTACTTTATTAATATTGAATGACTAAAAACTTTATGTATTATAACATATTTTCTTTTGACTATGAAAACATCATTCCCCAAACATTCAACTTCCATATAAAATTAATTAAATTATATATTTATTAATTATATTGTTTCATAGAGATAAATATATATATTAATCTCCTAAGTTATAATTATTGAAATGAAAATTATTTCTATCACATAGACACACATCATCCTAATTATATTAATTTCTTAATTATATATAAGGATATGTTTAATGGGGTTACATAAATATTAAATCTATTATGGGAGTAAAATTCATGAAAATGTGTCTCAAACAATAAATTAAATCGATATATTTTTGTGTAGAAGGATAAAAAATTTATGAAATTATTCATGAATGAATAATCCATGAAAATAACATGAAATGATTATTGTGATTTCAATATTATGGTAGGTAGAAGACATGAATGCCAGTATGATTTCAAGAGATAGTGAGTGAAAATGAAGACAAGAAAAAACATGTTGTATATAATCTATCTTGACCAATTATATTTGTAAAAATGAATTAAAACATAAAAATCATAAAATATATAAATCATGGGGGAAAATTGATAAGTTATAATATTATATTTTATATTTGATGAATGGTTTTAGAATATTTCATAGGAAACAGTTGAGACAATGAAATTAAAATAAATTATAAGAAGAATTTAAAATTATTAATATGTTTTTTCTGATATAAATATATATCCAAGAAATATATACTTTCTAATCTATTATCCATTAATAATAATTTTTATTCTATTTTCAATAAGAAATTGGATTCATTTATTTCCAAAATTGGGTAATTTAAGATAAATATTCTTTGTGTGAATACAGGTAATAATAAATGAAAACATCAACTACCATAAAACAGGAATGATTAAAAATAATAATAATAATAATTTTCATAGACACTGGATATTAAAAATACATGGTTTTACTTTGAGTCATGATAAATATTATGATCGATGAAATAAAATGAAATAATGGTGTTTATCTCAAAAAATTATCCATTTCCATTACAGTTAGATAAAGGAATTAGTGGGGTTTATATGGTTATTAAAGCACCCCCCTAGAATGATAATTTGATTTAAAATTTTGTCTATATAATTATTTAAAAATTTCGAAAAAATAGTAAAAAATGTGGAATCATGTCAATAAATGTGTTCAAAATTATCCAATAATTATATATCATTGATTTTTTTATAAATAAAATTGATCTTATCCTAACCATGAGTTGTATAGGAAGAAATAGAGGTAGGATTTTTATAAACCATAATATTTTTATCCACTATTTTGTGATTCAAATTATTAACAGGTTGTGATATAATTGAATTTGGAGTTGTAATGGTTCATCGTATGGATTAATTAGGAGTTTTTGTTGGTTTCAATTTGAGTTACCAAAATTTTAAGAGGAATGTATGAAAATGTGATGTCTGAAGAATCATTGGTGTAAAATTACTAAAGAATTACTAATAATATTCTCATGAACCATTATTTATATAATTTTTTGGTATGAGGGTTGATCCTTATATGTTTCTGTTTGATAAAATCCTATATCACCATTGATAATACCAAAAAAGATGGAGAGGCAATGCCTTGTATATTTTAATACACAACTATGCGTAATATGGCCTATTAAATAAGAGGGATGTAAAATTAACTATGGTAAGGGATCTAATAAGACAAATTATATCCAATATATTTAATTCATACAAGAAATGGAGGCGAAGAAGTTTGAGTGGAACAAAAAATGTGAAAATTTTGGATTTTAAATCATGTAAATAATAAAACACCAATGAATTCATGATATTCGCCATTTTATTATGTATTTTTTTATAAAATATATGGGTTGTGTTTTATAGGTTTATGGGGACATTTGATGTCCCCAATAATGATTTAAGGGCACATTATTTTAGGACCGTTTTGGGAAATTGTACACTTTTCTCTAGAAATCCTGAAAAATATGAGTTTTGAGATACTATATATACACAGTTGGAAGCCAGTTTTTCCGAAAAATTCAAAATAATTTCGTCCCCCATATTAGATTTCTTGTATAAATGCATGATTGGTACATAGGTAGTAAATATCCAAATCAAAACCATGAGGAACTATGATTATTATACACTAGAATGAAAATAGTAAATAGATAGTTTTTTAAACTGTGTGGTTTACCATTTTGATGTGAAGTTAATGCTCTAAAAAGTAGTGATTAACATGATTTCTACCACCAAAAATCACATTTATCTATAATTATAAGAGTCTATAAAACTCCCCTTCTCTAATCGTAATCCTCAGGGATTACCTTTAATTTGGAAGGTGTTTTTGATGAATCAAAGTGGAAAAGATATTCAGAATAAAATGAATGTATATGTTTATTGAATTTATCATTAGGACAACTCAACATAACTCAACCAAATAAGTATATCATATCATTTTTGGATGGATCTTTACTATATAATTCATTTTATTTATTTCTTGTTGGTAGCTTTTGAAGGGATGTTTTTGTGAGCACATTTCTAGAGGCTTATTAGTAACCTTCATTATTATCATCACTCACTAAGAGGTCGGTTTATCACAAATCAATTTAGTCACCAAAAATACAGGAACCAAACCCGGCCCAGATCATGGCCCGAAGGGAATTTCCAATCTCTATGGGCTGGAAAAAGTTCCCGGGTATTAAATAACATGGTTTGGGAAAGATTTACCCGTGTATGAAAGCATAACACCTTAATGAAAATCCATAGTATAAATCTGAATTTTTTTTCCAAACAAGTCATTAGAAACAACCATAATTTAATATATGTCTTTGAATTCATTACAAGAGGTCCGATTAAAATTAAAAAATATTCCATAAATCCACAAGGAATCTACTTGACAAGAGGTCATCACCCATAAGTCATCTCAACAACTCTACACCATGGATGGGAACTAACACCCCGGACTTCCAACATCCAAAGCCTTCCGTATACCTGAGACAAGAATAATAAATTATAATTACATTGATGGGGTGAAAGAAGGGTGTGATCATAATCCCAATATTATACCTCCCGATGATGCTAAATTTCTTTCCATATAAGGTGAAAAAGAAAGATGTTTCAATACGCAAAAAAGCAGTGACAAATATCAATAAATGCAACATTCAATTGAAAACTACTTTCAAGATAAAACATTCAGAATGTAAACACATTTAAATAGTAATGTTAGATACTGTAATATATTTCCATATGCACCCTAATAAAATGTTAAATACCAAAAATCCAATTATCAAAAAATTAGGGAACACCCATAGTCACTAGATAGTCTCGGGCCCCTTGTTCGTTCTACCTCGGTGTAAAGTGACCATTGTAAAATCCATTCTCGTGCACTACCCACTAGTAGGGAAAATACAAAAAAAAAATTGGTTCTAAATAATCATCGATATAGTTTAGTTAGAGTTGTTTTTATCCAAATTCTATGTGAAACAAGGGAAACCCCATCTCATCCAATAGTTGTACTAGTAAATATCTGCCCCACATAAGTTCCTAGGCTTCCTCCTTTGAGCTCAAGAAACTTAAGCATGCTACACAAATCCAAATTTTATATAAAACACCACTAATGGTAACATAAAATTATTATAGAATACATACACATTCTAAACAACATAAAACACACTATAAAACACATTGATAAAAAAAGAACGATTCCTTAAAAATCCCGCATTGTTTTGCACCCAAAACTCTATGAAATCCCCACTTTTCAGACCATGTGCATACTCAAAAGTAACCAAAACAGAAGTGGAATCCGAAATACATTTCATTTATACCAATAAATAAATTTTAGGGCATCCCCACATGAACCAAGATTTTTTATCATTGTAAAACATCTATTTTTAAACAAACATTGAACTTAATGTTCAGAAGTTCAACAAAAACTATTAAAACCCACTTTTTCCCCAACAAACAAAGGGTTTGAAGATTCAAAACATGAAGTGAATCCTTATTAAATTTAAATAAAATTAATTATGTCTTTATACGGCATCCCCAATTGATCCATTAAAATCTTTATCGGAAAAAACCCTCCAATTTCACATAAATTAAGAACAAAAAATTCATTATCATTACAAAATAAACTAAAACAAGTTTTCACAGCAATAATAACATTCAATAAAAATGAATGTATCATAAACATAGAATTCCAATTCACAATAATTACATACACATGGAATCACCTACCAAATTAATGAAATTCCTTGAATCCTTTGTGTGAAAATTCAATCGCACCAGCATCACACCTCATGAAAAGTAGATTGAATAGAAAATATGAATATTAGACAAAAAACACAATGATAAACACTAGGCTCGAATCCCTAGTTTCTGTACATTAATAACGTCAATGATAAGGGAAGAAACCTTAAGAAAATAGAATCCCTAAGAAAGATGAAAGAAGAATGAAGGAGACCCACTTAATTGAGGGTTCGAGAAGAAATACCCCTAAATACCCCAGTAACTGATTTTGAAAATGGGAAAACATTCAATGGGGGTTCAAAAAATGATGACGAGATCATGTAGGAACTATAATGAGGGAAAATGTTGAAAATGAAGGAGTTATAAAGGAAAAAGTATTAATTTTTAAATCTGGAATAGGGCTCACGGTTGGACTCAATTCCTGAAAACTCGCCCATTTATCAAAAACTGAATGGGAACCCCAAAAGAATAGTGGAAATAAAATGAAATATATATTTAAAATATGTCATGAATGTGAAAATTCTCCCCACTATGATAGAATTTTCAAAATATAAAGTCAATATGATGCTTGATTAGAAAACAAGAATAAGTAATCTTCCCCAATCCATGACTTCCACTCCCAAGGCACATGTGTATCACTACAATGATTGCAACGAACACAGACCAACAAAATATACTTCCATCAAATCATATTCTCTTGGGAGTTCAATATTTCACTATCTGGACAAAAACTGACAAGTCATGCTCTATCTCTAATTCTTCCCAACTCAGCACATGGGACAGATCCGGGTTGAATTTCTTCAATTAGGAGACATGGAAGACATCATGGATGAATTTACACATAGAAGGTAAGGCCAACCTGTAATCCAACATTCAAATATTATTGGTGATTTCAAAAGGTCTGACATATCACAACATCAGCTTTACTTGCTTCCCCAGTCGACGATGACCAACCGAGGGGCCACATTCATGATTACCCTATGACCTACAAAAAATTCTAATTCTCGACACCTTTGATTGCCATAAGATTTATGGAGACTCTGAGATATCAAGAAATTCTACCTGATCGACTTGACCTTCTCAGACGCCTCCTTCACCAAACTCAGCCACATCAGTGAGGTCTAACCTACCTCAGCCGAACACAGGGGGTCCTACAAGGTCTACCCTAGAGCACCTAAGAAGGATCCATTCAAATTAAGGATTGGAAACTGTTATTATAAAAAAACTCAACCAACTTCAAATGGCTATCCCATGAACAACAAAAGTCCAAAGCACATGCATGGATAAGGTCCTCCAGAATCTAGTTTTCTCATTCTTTCTGACCATCCATTTGAAGATGGTATGACCTGCTCATATTAATCTAAGACCTCGAGGTCTTCTAAAATACTTCTTAGAACTGAGAAGTAAAACAATACTCCCTATCAAAGACAATAACTAATGGAATACCCTGGAGTCTCAACACATCATGAAGAATTGAATGACAAAACTCATCCACTTTAGCTGTATCTTTTATCAGAATGAAGTGGGATGATATGGTCAGATGATCAATCACCACCCAAATATAATTATTACCCTGAGGTGTATGAGATAATCTATAACACCCCAAGATTTCTTAGTATGTTTTCTCTTCAAAGTAATTTAATAACTTGTACTACATGGAACACCAAGTTTAAGCGCACCATAACTTACCAAAATAGTCGTTCAAAAGAGGTTAGGAATAGTATAAAATAAAATTTTAACATTATACAATACTTATAATTTTAGAATCTATATTATGAATTTCTTAAACACAATGAAAAACCAAATTCATTTTTTTCATGTAAAAGAGGTATTATTTAAAAAAATTCAATTTTACCACCATTTAATAGAGAACCCTTTTTAAATCCAACATTTGAAACTTTTATATATTCAATTTGGAAAATTAAACTTCTTTATTAGAATCAGGACATAATAATTTTTGTAATTAATTTTTTTTGATAACTTGTATTTTTGGGTGAATAGTGAAAAATACTATATCTTAAATGAAAACAATTTTTTTAGTCACAATAATATGTACTGTTAAATTATACATTTTAATGGTTTAGAAGTACAAATAGATTATATTTTTTCCATTTAATTCATTTTTATTCATTGGAAATAATTTTACTTTGAAATTTAACATAAACAAGTATCAATCTTTTGTTAGTTATTATTAATTAAAAAATGCTTTTTGGTTTTTAGAACAAGATTTAATTTAAAATTAATTAATGGAAATTATATGTTTAAAATAGATAAAATAGTATTAATTTTTGAATTCATAATATCAAAATTATCTTAGAGTGAAATTTTGGAATTTTTATGAAAACTTTCAATTTTGGATGAATAGTGGAAAACAATGAGTTATTAGTTAAAACCAACTTTTTAATTAAATAATTATTTATTTTATTTAAATTTATTTTAAGTCAGAATAGATACATAATACCTATATAAGTTAAATATAATTCATTTGAGTACGTTTATAATAATTGTAGATATATAAATATTTTATTGAACTTTTTACTATCTTTTAACCACCTCATGAGAGCATTTGAAAATTCACATAAAATATAATTTAACTACTTCTGTTAGTTTAATTTCACAAATATGAGAGACATGATTGATATAATTATGTAAAATATTGTTCAATAAGATTAAAATAATTTTTGTTGAATAGTATGTCTTTGTTTTTATTTACCAAGGATAAAACTAAATAGGCAAAATAAGGGTAAAAATGATATTATTATTACCCTAACAAATATCTTAGTGAAATTGGATTAGTATAATTTGACCAAAAACAACCATAATAATAAAATATGATCCTTTAGGATCTCTTTGATTAGATTAGGACATTTATTATTATTTTATTTGAAGAAGAGTAAAAAGAGTTAAAATAAACGTTTAATAACTAAAACATTTTTAATATAGGGTTATACAAAGACAAATTCGACTATGAATATTCATTAGAAATATAAAAATATTTCCTAAATATGTTTATTTTATTTATAATTTTTATACATTATATAATTAAATTTATTTATGACACAATGATGATGCAGTAATTACCGTATTAATGAAATATTAAAAGGATTGATATTATAAATATCCAAATAAATGTAATTTTATAATATTTATGAATTAAAATAATTTTTAGTGTTAATATGACATTTTAGGGTTTTTTAGAGGAATTTTTTTCTGAGTAATAATGTTGTTATTAATTTTGAAAAAAAAAACAAAATACTAAATAGTGTCAAAATTGACATAAAAGAGTATCTAAAACATGTATTATATTATTAATTGATATTCTATTCCTAAAAAAACTATGTATTGGAAAAAAGACTTATATAATTATAGGTGAATCATTAATTAACAACTTGGGGTTCTCTTGGAAGTTTATAGAATGTTTATTAACCATATAATATAAAAATAAAAGAGACATTGTAAGTGTTAAACTATTTAACTAAGAGTTAAATATAAAAGTTAAGATTAATATAGTGACACAAACCTCTATAAAACCTATATTTTGGGTGTTTTTAAACCCATACGCACCTTAGACTTTATATAATTAATTTTTGAGACATAATAAATCTAAAAAAAATTATTATAAAATTATATTTTATGTTTTTCCTAACATTCCCCTCACCGCTCTTATAAAAGGGCACTTCCCCTTCTCTCAAATTCACACCTCCAAAGTCATTTAACTTATCCAACCCCTGACCAAATATACTCCCAACTATACTATGTTAATCGTATAGGACTTCCGTTGGTCAGAAAGCCAACCTATGGAGCCAGTTTGATCAAATCAAAAGGAAGAACCAGAAGAAGAGGTAAATATTTAATCAATTCATTCAGGTTTTTTTCTTCTTCCACTTCCTCTTTATTTATTGTTTCCTTTCTAAAATAATTACTCTATTATATTATATATAGTGTGAGGTTATTATAAAATTTTTACAACCATATTAATTATTCTATCCATCCAATAAATGACAATGTCACCATACATACGTACGCATAAATTACCGTCTCCACATCGTGGTGTAGTTCGTTATTCAAACAATTCATTATTTGGATGGGTATAATCATGAGTATAAATGATGTAAATAATAAATATAATATTTTAATTATTAGTTATATATGATATACCATCCAATTACATACAATTTTACTATCAATATATTGATATTGTCGCTCGTGCATACGTATGAATTACCGTCTCCACGATGCGATGAGATTCATTTCAACGTTCACCATTCAACAGTGATTATAAAATATATATATCATTAATAATTATGTAATATATGAAATAATAATGAAACTATATATGTGAATATTTATATATACTTACATATATCATATTCACTTAGTTCCGTTCAATACGATATGAAAACCGAAACAACATTTATGCGTAAGTACGGTGTACCGCCTCCATAAACGGTGTCTTCCATTTCATAGATATATCTATTATACATATTTATATTCTAAATATATATGATGTTTTATATTTTTTAACTATTTAAATCGTGATCTAATTGATACACTGAAGAAAAAATGTTAAAATATGTATGATAAAGAAAGAAATTATTACCTGAAATGTTAATTTAACATGGAAATTATTATTAATTGGGGAGTATAAATTAATAAATGAATCATGTATGATATATTAAATATTGATATTGTTCTTGAATAATATAATAACATACTACGGTCTTTATACAGGAGGTTAAACGTACCCTCGACTAAATGAATGTACAAAGTAAGGGGTTTCTTATCTCACTTTAAATTCTGTGAGATTTACACTATTCCCCACTTAGTTATTACTTGTGTTGTATTGTGTACTACAATTTTATATATATTATCATGATTCTCGTTATATTCCTGATATTCTATGATTCATTTGGTGGTTATTGACTATTTTTCATACGACTCGATTGATTACAATGAGGTAAGGGTTAATTTTACAATATCTTTATTATCTGAGGTTGTTTTCATGTAAGTATCTACTGGGACATATTTATTATCCATGTCCCTGATTTATAAATGAGTTTTCAAAATGAATTATTTTTATCGTAAATTTTACTAAAACATTATTTTAAATTTTTTAAATATTTATTATTCTAAATCATTCTCATTAATGTCTATGTTTTCAAATTGGGTATTAAGAAGTTATTTATATGAAATTAAATGTTATTAAAATGTTAATTCCATTCAAAATATTCAAAGTGGTATGGACAAATTTGATTCAAAAATATCTTTAAATGTATTCCTTTATAAATTGTGTGACTTTTAAATGTTTTTATGAAAAATGGAAATTTCTCCCAATGATTTTTACAAGTAACTTTCATCTATTTCAACATCCTTTGATGAATTTAAAACTTATTTGATGTTTTATTTATTATGATACAAAACATCTATATTGTATTAAATGTTTTGTTACATGTTTTAATTAGGATGTGTTATTTTAATATCATTCATTGTATATGGATACAGTATTGACATTTCTTATGAAAGTTTTATTACAAAATTTTATGTTATGTTTAAACCTTTTCATATGAGGAATGCATTGGACTTAGTAAGTGATGGGTGGAGCCCTCTATAGATCCTCGATTAATCGGTAGGTCTCATGATACAAACTAGTGTCTTGGCATAAGGTCTTGACAAAATCTTATTTGTTGTCTTGGCACAAGGCCTTTACTATGTGGTTATAAAAGTACGGAATTATACATTCCATCATTATGAATGTGGCTATTGATATTGCATGAGATTGTTAGACAAGTGGAATATTCATGTGAATAATTAAATAGCATTATTTGATTTTATCATTGCCATATTATGATGAAGATAATGTTTAAAATGATTTTTTTAGTCTTATACATTTCATTAAATGTTTATGCTTATTTATTAATGTTTTCGCAATATTGTTATCCTTACTGTGCATTTGAGCTCATACCTTTCTATTTTTTATTTTTCCCAGGATGCGAAGAAGTATATTATGAATAATTTGTATGGATAGTCTATGGGATCTCAGTTTTGTCTACAGAAATAATGTTGTTCTAGTTTCCCATTTTACTATATAATATAATCTTTATGTATGTAATCTATTTTCAGAGACTACTAAATAGATCGGTCTTTAGGGACTTGATTCCTTGTAATCATGCCAATGTATTAAAATAATGCACCAACCCTAGGTAACTGGGGTCAGGGGGCTACAGTAGGTATCGAATGAGGTTTAGCAACAACCATGGAAATTGATTTGGATAAAATTTGATTAGAAAACATTACCCTAAGATATTCTTTGAGGATTAGTATATATGTACTTCCTAGAATTTTAGTAATGTAGAGATTTTGTGAGTTGTCCCATCAAATACATCCCTGTCTATATAAAAGTAGGTAGAGGTGGATCTGACATAGATGTACCTAAGGGAAATTCCCAAAAATAACACTTTGAGCAAGACTCGAATGAGAACTGGTGCACGACAACAGGCCTTGCTACACTCTTGGTTACGACACTCCCGGTGGATATTCTTAAGATAATTCTCATTTTCTTTTCAATTAATTATGAAGGATTTATTAGTATATACCTCCTAAAAGAAAATATTTTTTAGATTATGGATTATATCCATAATCTATTAAATTTACATTATTTATTTAACATGTTTTGAATTATTCAGTGGGATTTGTAAACAGACCTAGTGTATGCCATTGTATAGAAATGGCGCCCAGTAGAAGGAATGATAACTCCAGCAAAATGTATGATCCAAATAGTGATAGGGATCATACAATTCATGCTATTATTACAACATTTAGAAAGGAAATAGTATCCCATGTATTCTCAACATATTAAGATATAATATCATGTGTTAATAAGATATTTAAAGAATTCTTGGAGTGTTATGGCTTTAAAGGGAAGTAAGAAAAAGAAAAGGATGATTGAAAGAAAGATGGATAAAGGGAAGAAGGGAAAAAATGATTTTCCCATATTTGATAAATGTGGAAAGAATCACTAGGAAAAATGCTTGAAGGTAGTGAGATTTTATTATAAGTGTGGAGAAAAAGGACACTATGTATGTGATTGTAGGGGTAAAAAAAAGTTATAAATGTACAATGCTTCATCTGCAAGGTGTTGGGACACAATGTGAATCAATGACCCATTCATCAGAGTATATATTAAATGATGTTATTGGATTATAATGAAGTTATGATACTACTTCAGATGAAAATGTATTATTGGTGTTCTTATGTTGTTATTATAGAATTATTTCATTTGAGTGTTGTATCAACAATATACTGGTTATATGAATTATGGAGATATATAAGGACTCTAATGAAAAAATATTTTATTGAGGATTTGAGATTATATAGTTCTAAGAAAAGTGACTTAATATTAAGCTACACTTTTTGGGAAAATACATGGTTGAAGGAAATATAATCCATAATATATTCTTGATAATAATTTAGTGATTTTGGAATAAGAGATAGTTGATTGGGATAAATTATATTGGTTATTCATGACAAACAAGGAATTGATTAATAGTTTTTATATTTCATCATAGATGGAATATTAAATATTTTTTGATATAAGTAATATATTCAATATTATATAAAGGATAAGGGATCATGAATATAATCAATAAGGTTTTATGGTAATTCAGCATATTTCCATGTTATAAATAATACATGATGAAGGTGTTCACATGTTATTATGTAGAATGAAGGGTCATCATTGTGATTAAAATCCATAAAACAATCTAATTTGAGTTTGGATATATGTATTTTTGATAAGTCTAATGGTTGGAATGGATTATGATTGAAATTTCATACTATTGTTAAGGCAATTTTTGGATTTTTATAAAAAGGACAGCGCGCAGATCGTGTGACAACCCATCGTGATAGACAAAGCACCGGGAATCGAACCCACAACCATAGTGCAATTGGGATTTATCGCCAACCACTAGACTACGTGAATTCCATGGATTGTATAATGTTGTTTCTTTTTTCAAAGAGTCTGATAGGGGAATTATATGTTCAATTTTTTGGAACCCTACATTAATAAAAAATATATAATTTTTTTAAGTCATGTTATCTTTCAGTGTCAAAGAGGAGTTTGTGGCAGAAATTAGTTAAATGATGGAATTCTACTTGTCAACATATATATTGTTTTCCTCTCTTATTATATGAGGAAACTAATTCTTAAGCATTAGGTAAAGTATCTTAAAACTCAAAATGTGTTATCCTAGTACCTTCTGTTTTGTTGATTCGATGATAATTTAAATCATCATAGATTAATGGATTTGAGGCCCTAAATTATACAATAGTTTTTTGACTAATGACCTCAATAACTCCCTATAAATATTTACATTTTTCCTCAAATTATGAGTCTATAATTCCCATGAATGTTCTAATAATTGAGATAAAAATTTGGTGACGAATTTACAGTCACCTTTTCCTATTATTAAACTAAATTTTATTAACAAACTTTTTGATGTGGGTTTTCCCACAAAGGTATTTCTATTTTAAATGTTTTATTTTTGAAGAACAATTTCAAATTGAGAGGACACAATTTATTGACGAAGGTATGAATGTAACACCCCAAGATTTCATAATACTTTATTTTTCAATGTAATTCAATAACATTCACTACACGCAATAACGAGTTCAACTGCACCCCAACTTACCAAACAAGCCGTTCAAAAAAGTTTATGAATTTTATTAACTAAATTTTGAACTTTAAATAATCCTAATTATTTTAGAATCCATATTCTGAGTTTCATAGACATAATGAAAAAACAAATTCATTTTTTTAGTAAAAAGAAATAATTTTTTTAAAAAAATGCTATTTTACAACATTTTAATAGAGAACCCCTTTTAAATCCAATATTTGAATCTTTTATATATTCAATTTTTAGCAAACTAAACTTATTATTTAGAATCAGGACATAAGAATTTATTTTCAATAAATTTTTGGAGTTTTTTGATAACTTTCATATTTGGGTGAATAGTGAAAATACTATATTTTAACTGAAAATAATTTTTTTAATAAAAATAATTTATAGTGTTAAATTATAAATTTTAATGGTTTGTTAGTATAAATAGATTATAGTTTTACCATTTAATCGTATTTTATTCATTGTAAATAATTTCACCTTGAAATTGAACATAAACAAGTATCAATCTTTTGTTAGTTATTATTTATTAGAAACATACTTTTTGGTTTTGACAACAGGAATTAATTTTAAATTAATAAATGAGACATCTATGTTTTGAATTTGGTAAAATAGACTTAATTTTTATATTCAGAATATAAAAATTAGCTTAGGTATAAATTTTGGTATTTTTCTAAAAATATTCAATTTTTGATGAGTATTGAAAAACACAGAGTTATTGGTTAAAACAGTCTATTTAATTAAATCATTATTTTCTTAATTTAAATTTATTTTTGGTAAAAATAGATACATAATAAATATATAAGTTTAGTATAATTCATTGGAGTCAGTTTATAATAATTATAATTATATATATATATATATAATATTTATTGAACTTTTTACCGTCTTTAATCGACCTCCTTGGAGCATTTGCAAATTTAAATAAAACATAATTTTACCGTTTCTCTGATTTGAATTTCAAAAATCCTAGAGACATAGTTTATATCATTAAGTAAAATATGGTTTAAACAAATGAAAATAATTTTTTAGTGAATAGTAACTTTTTACTTTTATTTACCACAGTTAAACATAAATTGGCCAATAATGGTAAAAATGATATAATTATTACCCTAACACATGCATTTATTCTATTGGATAAGAATAATTCGACCAAAATGAACCCTAATAAAAAATATGATCCTATAGGTCCACTTGGATTATATTAGGACATTTATTATTATTATATTTAAAAAAGAGTTAAAAGTGTTAAAATCAATGTTTAATAACATAAAAATATTTAATATAGGTATATACATAAAATAAATTCTACAATAGATATTAATTAAAATGATAAAAATATTTACTACATGTTGGTATTTTATTTTTAATTTTTATACATTAAATAAATTTATTTATTTATTATACAATGATGATGCAATAATTCTTGTATTAATGAAAGATCAATATAATTGAAATTATAAATATCCAAATAAATGTAATATGAGACTTTTTATGAATTCCATTAAATGTTTTGGGTAATATGACATGTTTGGGTTGGTTAGATGAATTTTGTTCGATGTAATAATGCTGTTATAAATTTATAAAAAACAATTCCAAAAAGTGTCAAAATTGACATAAAAGAGTTTTTAAAAAATATTATATTATTAATTGATATTATTTTCCTAAAAACAAATGGCTCATCAAAAAGACATATATAATGATATGTGTATCATTAATTAATAACATGGTGTTTTATCGGATGTTTACAAAAAGATTATTAACCATATACTATAAAAATACAAAGAGACATGGTAAATGTCAAACTATTTATCTTAGAGGTAAATCTAAATTATAAGGTTAATATAATGACCCAAACCTATCAAAAATTTATTGGTTTAGTGGTTTTATACCCATACCCACCTTATCCTATTTATAATTTATTTAGAATCCATTACAAACCAAAAATTAATTTAATATAAAATAAAATTTTATGTTTTTCCCATGGAGCCCCCCACCCCTCTTATAAAAGGGAACATCCCCTTATCTCAAAGTCACACCTCCAAAGCCATTTGGCTCGGCCATATCCTACCCAAATATCCTCCAAACTATAATAACTTCATCATATAGGCCATACATTGGTCAGAAACCAACCTATGGAGCTCTTTTTATCAAATCAAAAGGAAGAACCCAAAGAAGAGGTAAATATTTCATCACCCATTCAAGTTCTTTTCATCTTCCACTTCATATTTAATTGTGGATTCCATTATAAAATAACACATTCAGTTTCTTCTATGTACTGTGATGTTATTATTAAAATTTTACAACCATATTCTTTATTCTATCCATCCTATAAATGACAATGTCACCATACGTTTGTACATACAGATTAGCGTTCCACGTCGTGGTGTAGTTTGTTATTCAAACACATCATTATTTTGATGAGTATAATCATGAATATAACTAATGTAAATAATAAATATAAAATATTAATGATTCTGTATATATGATATACCATCCAATGACATATTATTTTTCTACCAATGTAATGATATTTTTACTCATGCGTACGTACGGATTACTGTCTCCACGACGTGATGAGATTTATTTCCACATTCAACATTAAATGATGATTATAAAATATATATATCATTAATAATTATGTAATATATGTCATAATAATTCTACTTGAGATATGAATATATATATACATGTACTTAAATATATCTTATTCACTTAGTTTCGTTCAATACGATATGAAAACGGAAACAGTGTTTATGCGTACGTACGATATAACATTTTCCATAAATGGTGTTTTCTATCCATATATATGTCCATTATAAATATTTATATTCTAAATATATATGATTTTTTATATTATGGAAGTATTTAAATAATTATCTAAGTGATACAATCAAGAAAAACAAGTTAAAACACATACGATAAAGAAAGTGATTATTACACGAAATGTTATTTTAACATGGAAATTATTATTAATTGGGCAGTATAAAGTCATAAATGAATCATGTATGATATCATTAATATTTACATGGTTCTGGAATAATTTTATAACATACTATGTTCTTTATATATGATTTTAAACGCACCCTCGACTAAAAAAAGTACAATGTAAGGGGTTTCTTATCTCACTTTTAATTCCATGAGATTTTCATTAGTCGCCACTTATTAATTACTTGTGGGGTATTTTGTACTGCCATTTGATATATACTATCATGATTCTATTTATATACAAGATATTCTGTGATTCATTTTGTGGTTATTGACTATTTTTCATGTGACTCGATTGATTACAATGAGGTAAGGTATAATTTCACAATCTCTTTATTATCCAAGGATGTTTTTATGTAAGTATATACAAGGACATATTTATTATCCATATCCATGTTTCATAAAAAAGTTTTAAAAGGGATTATTTTTAAGGTACATTTTACTAAAACATCATTCTAAATGTTTTAAATATTTATTCTTATAAATCATTCCCATTAATGTCTATGTTTCCAAAATGGTTTTTAGGGATTTATTTATATGGACATGAATGTTTTTAAAATTTATTTCCTTTAAAAAGTTTCAAAGTGGTATGGGACACGTTGTATCAAAAATGAATTTAAATGTCTTACTTTATAAATTGAGTGACTTTTAAATGTTTTTATGAAAAAGGGATATTTTTCTCAACGAGTTTGGAAAATAATATTCATCTATATCAACATACAATGATGGATTTTAAACTTATTTGAAGTTGTTTTATCATTATAAAATACTTCCATATTGTATTTAAGGTTTTGTGATATATTTGAATTTGGATGTGTTATTTTTATACCATTCATGGTTTATGGATAAATTATTGACATTTCGTATGCTAGATTTAATAAAAATGATTATGTTAAGTTTAATTCTTTTCATGTGAGGAATGAATTGGAAATAGTAGGTGACGAGTGGTGCCCGCTATAGCTCCTCGATTCATCGGTAGGTCTAAAAAGACAAACTAGTGTCTTGTCACATGGCCATGATGAAATCATATTTGTAGTTTTCGCACAAGGCATTGACTATGTGGTTTGGAAATTTTGGAATTATGCAGTCCATCTTTATGAAAGTGGTTATTGATATTGCATGGGATTATTCGAATATTAGAATATCCATATGTAAAAGTAATTGGTTAAATATGATTTTATATTTTCCATATTATGCTAAAGATCATGTTTAAATGGATTTTGTTTTAATCATATACATTTCTTTAAATGATTATGCTTATTTATGAAAGTTTCGGCTACATTGTCATCCTTACTGAGCATCTGTGCTCGCCCCTTTCTATGTTTTATTTTTCCAGGAAGTGATGATGTATATTATGACTGACCAGTAGGTATAGTCTATGAGATCTATGATTTTTCTATGGAATCAATTTTGTTGTAGTTTTCCATTTTATTATGTAAGGTAAACTTCATGTATGTAATATATGTTCCAAGACATCTAAACAGATCTGTCTTTCGGGACATGATTCATTGTTATCATGCCAATGTATTAAAATAGTGCACCGATTCTGGGTAAATGGGGTCAGGGCATTACATAATCCAGTAATTAATTCCATGGAAACCCCAACCCACATTCATGTAGGAATGGGTAATTGATGCGGAAAACTGGATGGTCTCTGATTCTTGGCTCTCACCTGTTGGCACATGTAGTATTTCAACACAAAATTATTTAATGGCCTATTACATACATGGACACAAGAAATGTCGTTTTAAATCATAATAAATCTTGGTGGCACCTGGATGTAAAGTCCACTATGATTTATGGCTATCCATTATCACCACCTTTTTCATAGATGATGGAACTACAGAGAGTCCCTTGAAGAAGAAGATACCATATGAGGACAAAAAACAATCAAAGGTCATCTCCCCACCAAAAAGAAATTTCCTGGACCATGAAACAATCTCCTAACTAGGTTTTTCCCCTTTAATCAACTCCAACAGAGAATGTGTTATCTGGATGCTTTCCATGAACGGACTTCCACTATGCTCCCTAGTCTCCACATACAAATGAGGAAAGTGTCTCATCAAGGACCAGTCATCATTGGGCTTCCTCAAATCCATCACGAGAACTCTTCATCTCAAGTATTTAGCCTCCACATTACTCATGCCTGGGGTATAGACAATTTCATAGTCGAACCACTGAAAGTACTCAATCCAATGATCCCGCCTCAAGTTGAGTTCCTTCTACAATATAATATAGAACTTGATTTTGTGATCAGATTAGACCACAAACTTCCCGCCATTGATGTAGTGATGTCAGGTCTTCAAAGCACACAACACTGATTCTAATTCCATTCCATGGGTTTGGCAATTTTTTCCGTGTGGTAAAAGTTAGTGAGTGCCATATACCACCAAGTTATCATCCTGCATATGCCCACACTCATGACCCATAACTGATGCGTCACAATAGACAAGATACCCTTTCTTGATATTAGGTAAAATCAACACTGGGGTGGTATTCAACCTCCACTTCATCTCCTCGAACAATTATTGACATTTTGGGTGCCATAGAAGCTTCACCACTTTACGAGTGAGGGCAGTCATCGGTAAAGCAAGATGAGAGAAATCCCAAATGAATCTCTTATAATAACAAGTATGGTCAAGGAAACTCTTGATCTCAAACACATTCTTCAGTTGGTCCCATGACATGACTGTACTAATATTATCAGGGTCTAATTAAACCCCTAGATCCAAGATCACATGCCCAAAAAAAACTCTTCTTGGATCAAGAAAGTGCACTTTGTCAAAATTGCATAGAGTTCGTGATCCCACAAGATCCCAAAAACAATCTGTATGTGATGTTCATCTTAATCCTCGGAGCCAGAGTATACTAGAATGTCATTAATGAACACCAAAATGATAGAATCAAGATACTAATGAAACACCCTATTCATGAGTGAAATAAAGTAAACTGGTGGATTGGCTAATCTAAATGGTAAGACAAAATACTCAAAGCCTCCATACCTACTTCAGAAGGTTGTCTTCAGAATATCTTACTCCTTCACCATGAGTCGATGGTTTCCCAAAAGAATTTATATTTTTGAAAACCACATTTTCCCCTTTAACTGATTGAACAAATAAAATATTTTAGGGAAATATTATTTGTTCTTAATTGTTACCTTATCTGACTTCCGATAGTCAATGCACAACCAGATGGATCCATCATCCTTTTTCACGAACAACACATGAGAGACCCAAGGAGAGACACTCGGGTGACTGAATCATTGGGATTATATGTATTCCAGCTATATATTTCATTCCATTATCTCTTTAGGGGATATTATATAACAGGTAAGTGATATACAATATTTTTATAGAGCAATATCAATCAAAAACTCCATATACCACTCTGGGGGAAAACCTGAAAAATCATCTGGAAATACATCCAGAAACTAATTCACTAAATTAGTTAGTTCACCTTCAAGGGATAATAAGTCCTAATTTAGAGAAAGTGTTGATAAATAGAAGATAAGACCTCTCAAATCTGGGAGTGTATGTCCTGAACCACCCAACTGAAGATCCCATTCTCACCGAAAAACTTGATGACTCCCATCAGGTGCGTGAAACTCACTCACCACTTGTTGCAATAAATCTGCACATGGAAGTGTAATATCCAATCCATTATAAGTATTATTTCATATGGTTCCACATCTAGGACCAGGAGGTCCCACTCTATCTCAACCCCTGACAATGATAGGGCACATGATGGTCACGTGATACCCTGCTCCTTATCCTTTCATAGCGGCGTCACCAAATCCATCACAAAAGACAAAAATGTAGTTGGTAAATTCAATGTGTCTATTAAACGTGTATAAATTAAAGAAATAGTGGCATAATTATCAAAAATAGCAGCATATATGAAAGATAAAATCAAAACTATACCTCGAACTGTCAATGATCCTGCCACTGATACTTCTGGTGCATGATCCACCGCATGTAGATGTTCAGTGTGTGCTTGAGGATGAATAGTATTCTATAGTTTTCCCCTAAACTAGAACATTAAATAAGATGACCTATCCCTACCACAATAGAAACCAAATAATGTTTCTCTAGTCCACGATGGCTCAGACTGTGCTGGAACTCTTATTGGAGCCACTGACCCTGCACAACTCGGATATGAAAGTGCCACCCTGCGGAATAGATGTAAATTGACCATGCCTGCACACTAGTAACATGGTTTTAGTGGAACTGTTCATACTGGTCAAATGTTCCCGAGCCTCCCACATTAGGTGTACATAACCGATCTCGCATCAGAAGCCACAAACAAAAACTGCCAGGAAGAGTGGACTGAACTGCCCCTTCCTTTCTTCACTTGTTTATCCCGTTTCCTTTTCTTCTCTGAGGAGCTGCCACCTCCCACTATAGATCATGAACTATAAAAACCCATAATTCCCATCATATCAATCCCAACCATGCATTCCTGTTCAACTTCCTCAGCATAGGTCCTCATCTTGAATACGAAGTCCATTAAATATATATCTGGTCATAAACCTTTCTCAAACCTATGGGCCTTTAATTGATCATTCAAGGTTACTTTTGGGGAATAATAATCCAAATCAGTGAGAAGTTTGGAATAATCCATCACATAATGATTCCCCTGAATAAGTTACAAGATATTTATGTACCTGAAATATGATAAGACCTCAGGGCATTACCATTTATTGAAGACGACCTTGAAATCTCCCCAGCGCATCTGGTCATTTTTCCCAGTCTGAAGAACAGACTCCCACCACATACTATTGGGAGCCTCCAAAATAAAGGTGGAACACTTCACCATAATCTCCTCAGATGTTTCTAGGAACTCAAACATACATTCAATCATCTTAATCCATTCCACTACTTCCTGGGGTTCTGTGATACCTCAGAAGGTAGTAGGCTTGTTTTTTCAGAAACTCTTTTTGTTTATCTTTTTTTGGACCCATATCTTCTTCCCTAATAAAAATTTTAGCAGGAGACTGTCTCTATGACAAATCATGGACATCCTAGACCACAACCTCAAATAGCCTCTGATCATTCTGTGTGGGATAACTCTCTCTGGTTTCCTCTTGTGGGCACATCAGAGCTTTCTGGGGAGGCATGTTGCTACAAAATGAAATAGTCACAAAACAATAATCAATAAAACAATTCTGAAAATTTTAATCAAATAAATGAGATTAAAATAAACAAAAAACTTTTTAATAATAAAATAAAAAACTACTCCACCCCTTTTCGGTGTCCACGTGTGGTCTGTAGACCTCATGTATCACCTGGAAGTGATGTTAATCACACAATTCCAATGTCCCCTACAGACTGAAGGTCTTTCACCAGTGGTGCGGTCCAGGAACCCCACTGATGACTGAAACCCTGAGCCTTAAATATCCTAGCTCTTGTCTATCCTAACTCATCCCAAAATATTTATATATCATAAAAAAACATTAACCTCATTTGGTACCATTTTGTCACGAACCAAATCAGGTCACCCAAATAAAAATACCAAAACCGACCTGTAAAAAGGCCTGAAGGGAGTTCCTTATCTCCACATGCTATAATAAGTTCGCGGGTATAAAAAATTAGGGTTATAAATTATTTACATGGGTATGGAAGCATAAAATAATAAAAAGAATCCATAATTCAAATCTGAATTTTTTTTTCCAAACAAGTCTTAAGAAAAAACCAGAATAGATTACATGTCGTTGAATACAGTACAAGATGTCTAAGGAGAAATAAAGATAGCATCAAGACCTCTAAAAGTACTCTAAATGGAATAGGGTAATCACCCAAATGTTGTCTCCACATCTCGGCCCCATGGACGATAACTAACACCCCGAACCGCCATTACCAAATGCCTACCCTTAACCAAATTCAAGAATAATAAAGTATACTTACACCCAAGTGGTGTCAGTAGGTTTTGAGCCTAATAAAAATAGGATACCACCAAATTATTCCAATGTGGATGCAATACAAGGTGAAAAGGAAAGATGTTTTAATATGAAAAAAAAAGTGGTGACAGATTACAATAAATAAAACTTTCAATTGAACACATCATTCAAGATAAAAAATTTATAATGTTAGAACATTTAAATAGCCATGTTAACTACTATGATATACGTCCCAAAAAACCATAATAAATGTTAAATGAAAAAAATATAATGAGAAACAAATTTGGGAACACCCATAGGCACTATATAGGCTTGGGCTGCATGTACCTCATACCTCGATGCAAAGTAACAACATTAAAATCCATTCTCATGCATGAGCCAATAATATGGAAAATACCATTTACCTATTGGTACCCATTAATCATTGATATAGTTTACTTAGATTTGTTGATATGCAAATTCTTAGTGAAACAGGGACAATCCCCATCTCGTCTACAAGCCATACTAGTACATATCTGCCCCTCCAAGGTACCCATGATTCCCCCTTCGTGCTCAACAATTTCAGCATACTTCCCAAATCCCTTTTCATATAAAACACCACTATAGGTCACATATAATCAGTATAGTAGTTATACACATCTTAACCCACATAAATCACACAATGGAGAACTTTGATTTTAATAAAACTATTACTCAAAAATCCTGCATTTTTCTCCACCAAAAACTCTTTGAAATCCCCCCTTTTCAAAACATGTACATACTTAAGGGTCACCATATAAAATTATAGCCCAAATGAAATTAAAAAAAACAAAAAAAATCAATTTTAGGGAAGCCCTCTGAGAACTAATAAATTATATCTTGGTAAAAAATCCATTTTTAAATAAACATGTCAGCTAAAGTTTACAAGTTTATCATACACTATTAAACTCACTTTTGTAGCAACAACGAAAGGTGTTAGACATTAAAATCATAATTTAAAGCCCTATTATATTTCAATAAATTCAAATAGGTATTTATAGGGCTGCCCTAATTGAACCATTAAATTATTTCTAAGGAAAACACCCCAATTTAACATAAAATTGTCACTAAAAATGCATTTATAATATAGACTCCACTAAAACTATTTTTTGCAGCAAATAATCAAAATAAATGAACAAGAAAATATCATAAAAATTGCATGATAATTCACAGAAATTTTATACACATGGAACCACCTACCAAATTAAAGAAGTCACTTGAATCCTTTTTGTGAAAATAAAATTATACCACCGCCACACCTTTAGAATGATAGATGGAACCTAAAATCAGAATATTGGAACAAGATGACCCATAGTTAAAGCCTAGGTTTGAAACTCATGTTTCTAGTAATTAAGAATTTTAAGAATAATGGAAAAGACCCTAATAAAATTGAATGAAAACCTAACCAAAATGAAAGAAGAATGAAGGATACCAATTTAATTTAGAGATCCTAAAGACATATCCCCAAATACACCAGTAGCAGAATTTGAAAATAGCCCAACATTGAATGGAGGTTGGAACAATGATTAAGAGATCATGTAGGAACTAGAATGGTGGAATATGTAGAAGAATTAAAGAGTTGTAAAGGAAACAAAATTTATTTTTAAATATGGAATTTGGCTCATGATTCGACCAAAATCATGAACAGTCAGCAATTCCTGCCAAAATGCATTGGAACCCCTAAAATAAAGAAATAATGGAAATTAAATTAAAAAAACATTTAAAATATATCATGTATGTGACAAGGTTTCTCATATCGCATGTACAAATGTTATATAAATTTAATGAATATTTATATTGAACTAGTTTATATGGATTAAAAGGTAAAAATTCAATAATACTTAATTGAAAATCTTTGTTAGTTGAACTGAGAACATGATAATTTGGATGAATATTAGATAACCCCTTTGTTTGAATGATTAAAATGATAGTTTTAAATTATTAATATTTGTTTGAAAAAAGTAATATGTTCAATGAAATATTTTAAAGGTATGAAATTTTTCAGGTGTGATGATATTATTAGGAATTTTGTGATTGAATATAAGTATTTTTATGTTCATATTCCATTATATAAGGCCTTATTGAAGTATAAAATTTTTATGGGTGGAAAGAGTATAATATAATATTTAATTTATTACCATATAATGATTTGGTGGAGAATTATAGAGAAATACTATTTATTGAAATTTCATTCATCATGGATATTTGAGTGTGTGAGATGCATGGGATTGCATTCCAGGAGTAATGATATAAAAAAATTTCTTAACTATAATAATTTATTCAATAATTTAATCATGTGATATAATATTTAATATTCAAGAATTTTTTATATGTTATATTTTCTAAAATTTTCATATAGGTTCTTTTATTAGTTGTTTTTGTTGGAAAGTCGTAATAGATTTGAAACTGAGTGTTATACACACCGCCTACATGGGAAAATTAGTGAATTTTTAGATGTTCATTATCAGGAAATAGGAAAGGGAATTTATCTTAATTCGGTAGTGATGTATCTTAATATCAGAGGAAGGAAATGTGAAGCTAGAGATTGAAGATAGAACGAGTGTTTATTTATGTGATGACACTTTATTCATAGTTAAATGTTGTCTACTAGTATTTCTTTTTTATGTCACTTTTTTTATTCTCATATATTTTTGTTTAATTTTTCATTACTTTTAATTAAAATGTACATCCTCAGGAATCATGTATATGGTCTGTTTCTATTTTATTTTCAATGACAGGTTTATGTATTTCTCTAGAAAAAATGGACCTCCCTGATATTATCATAAGCCATTGGATTTTATTTCCATCTTTTAGCATCATAGGGATTTCAATAAATCTTAGTGGTACATACTATTTCCTTCAATACAATTATTGGGGTTGGATGATAGAAAAACTATATTGACCATTTTAAATTTTTCGAGAGAATAAATTCTAATGATCAAAATTTATGAATACAAAAACTATAGTAACCTATCTCTAGTGTAAAATTTTAATGAACATAGATATAATTTATTAAATAAATATTTAAATCAATAAACATGATACCTTAAAGTTCTTTTTATAATACCTTACATCATTTTTTAGATAGCATAAAATGTAAAAATGATAGAAAATATGAAATAATGGTCATGTGTACTCACCTCTTTCTATGTAAAATAAAAAAAGAAAAATATTATTCTAAATGATTCACTAATGGGGATCCTATAACTAGGAACCACTTGATATTGACTATAGGATCATATGTTGTAGGAGGTGGTGGTATAGAAGGAAGTATATTTAATCTAGGGTCAATTATTTCAAGGTGTTCATGCGTTGGTGTATGAGAATGACATTCTATAATTTCATATATATGTGTCAGTCTATGTGTGTTTATTTTTGTTTGTTACTGCTTACACAACACCACAAATTTTTATCCAATTATCATAAAAAAGAAACCATATCATTTAATATAAAATTTATATTTTAATAAAACATTATTAAAAATTCATTATCAAATTTTATTATAGATCAACCAAATAATTAAAATAATTCAACTAATAATAATTCATTTTTAATAAATAAATAATCATAAAAATAAAATTTTATTAAAATATAAAATATATATATATTATTTTTCCAATTGTGATCACATGTAACATTAAATTATCAATCCCATAAATAATATCTATATTGAAATCCACCGCCTAAGAATATTCAATATTCCATTAATAAAACATATTTATATTTATAAATTAATTCTATATTAGAATTTGATGAATACATTCCAAATAATACATTATTAAATAAATTTCATAAATCCAAAACATTATTAAAATTCAAACATTAGTAAAAATAAAACATTCCTCTTTAATCCTCTAAAAAATAATTACAAATATTAATTTATAAATATAAATCTTTTATATCTAAAATTACAAAATTCTAGTAATTAAACAATCCATTTTAAACACACACACATATCACTCAACAAATTTTTAAATAATATTTAATTTATAATTTAAACAAAAATTCCAAAAATAATAATTTTTTAAATAAATATTACTGATAAACTAATTTAAATTTTTATTTATTCATATATTTATTTTTTTAAAAAATAATTGTTTCCCAAACATTCATTCTCCCAATTCACTTAACATATATAAAACCTCATGATTTATTTTTTATTAAAATAAATTTACTTATTCCATTAATTGAATATGAAGACAAAAACATATAAAACATTTAAAATATATTTCCTCCAAATAAAATAACATTTTGATACAAAATTAAAAATCAATTGTATTAATAATATAAATTTCTAATTTTTTTAATAAATGTTTAAAGCAATGAACATGATATTATTTTAAAATGTTCATCAATCTAAATAATTAATATTTTAATTTTAAAATCTTTATTACAAAATTATTTTTTAGATTTATTATTGAATAAAAAATTTAATATTAAACTAAAATAAGAACTCACAAAATATTTTCAAAAAAATAATAAACTAAAAAGAATATTAATTTTGAGATATCAGTAAAAAATGTATATATTGTTACCCAGAGTGGGGTCTAGGACTCCTATAATGACACTCAATATGGGGTAAATATTAAGTATTTATTTTATTGAAAAAAAGTATATATGTTTCAAAACTAAATTAATTTAATCATTGTAAGATATGTTATACAATGGATGATAAAAATTTTGTGGATAAAGTGTTTTTAAAATAGAATAAATATGAAGAAAATAATTGGGTTAGTAAATTAATGATTATTAGAATGAGATATGATATACCTATTTATTTAAATATAGAATGAATCATATGACTTGAATATATGATGGATATATATTTAGAAAATGTATTTCATTGATTGGTTGATTAATGATATCCAATAATAATGTTTTCTCCAATGAAACAACAAAAATTTAAAATAATACGTTTGAAAACATATATTTATATAGGTTTGATCCAAAAAACACTCTACATATTCACTTATTAATTACAGAAAATGACAGTTACACATAATTAATGTTATAATATATGAAACAAATTAATTAAGGAATTATAGGGTCTTTACTATTATAATAATAAACAGATACTGTTTTATTCTTCATAACCTATATTCATAACAATATGTACTAGAACTACCCACTTAATAAATTTATACGAAAAATATAATAAAATAAAATTATTTAAAAGGTGTTTTTAGGAATAACGATTTTAAAGATTTTGTTATTTCTGAAAAATGGATAGATAAAGGAAAAATCATAAACATAATAAAAAATAAATGAAAAAAATATTCATATAATGTAATAATTTAATTTATGGGTTATTGAATTTAAATAAATTTATCTTCCAAAAATCATTATAGTACTCAAAATGCTCTTCAAAGGATCTATGTTTATATTTTTATAAAATAGTCATTCTTGAAATTCATTTAGATTGAAAAAAATATTGATATATTATTATTTAATATTCTAAGAGTTTCTAAAACATTAGACATACAAATATATAATTTATGATGTTTATACTTATAAATATAGATCATTTTTTGTGTTTTATTGAATATAAAAAATTTATCATTGTGTATATTGACCATTAATGTGTTATCTATATGATGTATATGTCAGTCACTATGTGTAGAAAATGATTTTCAATAATACAAGAGATAAATTTTTTTTTTGACCATTAATTTGGTTTATAATCATAATCATTAGATACCATTATTAATCATGATCATGGGTATTCATGTATTAAAAATTTATATTCCAATAACATATCAAACAACATATATATTTTCGTATAAATACACTGGCATGCACTTCATTTATTTATGATGATGAAATAGTATCATATTAGACTGAATATATTAACTGTGAATACATCATCTATTACTTACCATATTATATTCAATACATATTATGGCCTTATATGTACTATGTTAAATGTTTATAATATTCTAGAATATAGCAACATGAACATTAGAAAATTTATTATACATATAAAAAAGAATATTTTTAATAAATTCTATGTGGGTGTTATGATCATAAAAAATCGTTTCTATTCTAAATAAATAAATAAATGAAAAAATATCATTTTTTATGATCATTACATATAAAACATAAAAATGTATATGTATTAAAATTATAAAATTCAATTTATTTTTTTAATAATAAAAATGTATATGTTCTTTGAATTTTGTTACTCTTGACCCTAGAAATAATCCACCAAATTTAGTGAGGAGAATGATAGTAACCCTAAAATCCCACCCCAATTGGTTATAGTAAAATTATTTGTACCAGGGGTTTACATATCAAAATGTTTGAGGAATTTTATTATTTTATTTTGATGAATCATGCATTAACATCAACAATTGAAACCAAATATCAAGACATGACTGAATGAGGAAGAAATTAATCGTATATCCTAAATCCTATAATAGATTAACGAAAATAAACAATATAAAATGAAAATTCCAAACATAATCAATGTTAATGAAAAAAAAATGATGGAACACTATAAAACAAATTTCACTAGAACATTATTTTTCCTAATACTTCTTAATGACCCATATAACTCTAATTTTATGTTTTTAAAATTATGAAAGGTTGGATGAGTGTGCCATAATATTTAGTTGGATTCTCCAATGAGCAATCAAATAAATTTTTGTAATATATATTATAGTCTTTGTGATATAAATAATAAAATAAATAATTTAACTTTTACCAAGGTCTGTTTAAGGCAACATGTCTCCCAAAAATCAAACACTCTAAAAACAATATATTTATATATATGCGTATATATGTATTCATGTATATACATACGTATTTATGTGTATATGTATGTATTTATGATTTTATGTATGTATGAATGTGTGAATGTATGAATATAAGTATGTTTCCTTGCATAAATTATTCTTGCGTGTACTGGTTCTTAATAAAGTAAAAATGTAAATAGGCCCCCCCACAACCTGCATTCATGAAATTTTCACGAGGGGGAATACAGAAACAATTGGGAATACAGTATCACATAGTATATGAATCAATAGAATAAAATGTTCAGGGGTAATATAATATCACACAAAATATGATAGTATCTACCTCATAAATACATTATATAATCTTTTATCTAGAATATATCACACCAAATCACCGTACATATCAAAAAATATCAACAACATATTACTTAACCAATTCATAATCCAAATATGACTTCTATATATTCTATTTGATACCATCACACAACATCAATACGAATTACCACATTTGAAAAATCAATTAGATATAACAACCAATGAATCTAATCTAAAATACAATATCCATTTATTAGGACCCTATAAAATTCATGTACATATTTAATATACTAGCCCAATAAGGGGAGTACATTATTTTGAGATATACTAAATAAATAGTTAACCACGCATCCCTTGTAATCACATTCCCCATTATTTAATCGCAATGATCATGTTATGTAATCCACACAAAAGAGAAAAATCCTGAATATTACACATTAGAAAAAAAAGGATGAATAGAGTTATTTGAACCATAGAACACCTCAAATATTTTATTTCATTAATTAGAATTCATAAATATTTTTATTTAATTCCACTATACAGATGATAAATTATTCTATTCAATAACTCTAATGAATAAATAGACCAATTATTTATGTATAAAGAGGGTGGTGAGTAATAAAAAATTATATTAATGAGAGGGTATGGAATATGACATCAGGACAATGCCCCATGTATCATAGTATGGGGAATCAATAGCTATGCTTATATGAAATTATTGGGAATCTTGATTAAAAATGTATCAATTCTCTAGGGGAGGGGATGTTTTGGGGATACAGTTATTTTGAACATTTTGTGTCATGTACTAAGGCCTTATCCCTCTAGGAAAATGGGTAATTTATGGTTTCTTCCTAACCCAATTAAAAAGGGGATGTTAAAAAAATTATTAGTTTTTGGGATTGTTGGTTAACAAATCCATCAAATGAAGATGAACATAAACTATATCATATTTAGTAAATCATCCATAAACAATGACATATATTCATGACATGTACCCTTGTTGACATATACAATCTATATAACTAAATTTAAACCAAAATCATCCTTGTTATATTTTTAAGGACACAGGAGCTAATAATTTTTCAATAACCCATTTTTTAGTCTCCTAAAAATAAGCGTCTTCTTTGAATATTCTATTCAATAATCTCATCAATATTTATATCAACTAAATCATGAAATCTTAATTATAAAGTTTTTTTGAAATTGACCTTAATGTGATTATTAAAAAAATTACATGGATTTTCGAGTAAAAAAAACTTATTCCCGATTCTAATTTTTTTTCTTCTACTCCCTTTTTTAACAACAACAAAACAAATAAATAAAAAGATAGAAAATTCATGTATCTATATTTAATAATTAAAAAATTATTTTCATCTAATAAAATAAAAATAATTAAACTTCAAATATTTAAATAATTAACAAAATCCAAGCATTCATAAGCGGTACATCTCAAAAAAATCAACTTCAAAATAATTAAACAATAATTCAAATTCATATAGGAAACTTTTTATTTAATTAATAAGATTAAAAGTTCCAAATAGATCAGGAAATTCAAATTATATCAAGGAATCTCACTCCAATATAGTTTTATCAATGGCACCATCCTTCCAAGAACACAAAATAATTAATTGACCTATCCACATAATAACATTTCTAGATACCTTTGAATGTAAATTAGTATCTAAAATAATAATAAATCCTCATCAATATATAGCTATTCCAAATTTAATACATTAAATTTGTTATGAAGGTACATACAAATCCACGATTCAAGGAAAAAACCATGAATCAACACTAGTTATGGGAAATGTGAAATTTTATATGTAACTTATTTTTTTCATTTAGACAGCTAAAAATAGTATGACAATCATGATGAAAATTTATGGTCACTAGAAAAAAATAAAATTTCCTTTCTAGGGTGAATCCATAAAGAAAAATTATCCATAGAAATCAAACAGTAATGATATTTTTATCGAATATTAAAATTAATTTTTATCAACTAATGTATTATTCATTAATTGTTGAGTCATATGCACTGTCTACATTATATCCAATACTAAATAAATCATAATAAATAAATATTAACTAACATTTTTTCCAATACAAAAGTGATTCAAAAGTCCATCCATGTATATCTTTAGAAAACGAAATATTAACAAGTGGTAAATAACTATTATTATTATAATAATTATCAAGTATTGGATGATTACCACATGATCCTCTAAAATAAAGGATATATGTTGGTTACATATCATTTAATATATGAATTTTTTTCCTGATCTGATCATCCATTTAAAAGTGAAAATTATATATATGTAAATTTTGGATTCCAAATTCATTATTTTATCCCTATAAATCCTTAATGAAAACAAAGGATCATATTTTAAATTAAATTTCTTAAGAAATTTTTTATGATTCGAATTCTCTTCTACATAGATCCATGCCAATAATTTCATCACGCATTATTCATTAACATGTATGTAATGATTTGAATTCATTAATATAACAATAATAACCGATATGATGCCATATCCTTTCAATGAATGAGATAACATAGTCACAAAAATACTATAAGAACCTTCACACTTCCACTAGTGAATATTAAATGGTAACAAAAATACTACTAGAACCTCATTTTTAGATTGACCTAATCTCATAGAAAACTATTCAATATAAATTCATCTACTTACCTCATCATCCCATGCCTCAAAAATATCTTCTTAAAGGTATGAAAAATACTATATTATTTAATATTATATGATTAAAGTGACCTATTTAACTCATAAAATAAATTTATTCGCATAACTCAATTAATTTATAACATCCCATGAAATGAATCCTATATTTTCTCATCTCCCACTAATCTATAAAGATTTCCTCCTTTGATTATTAAATTCTTATATAATTATACCTTAGGTATTCCAATTTGAAAAAAATAAAATTATATTAATAAGGGTGATTGTACAATCCTATGTTATAATCTATCTCCACATCCTACACATATTATTCTTGTTGAAAAAACCTAATTTTAAATAATAATACATGAGTCATTATAATCTCACAAAACAATATCAAAGGTCTTCTTGTTCAATGATTCATCTAACAAAATTCATTTCATTGAAAAATACACGATCTATAAATAATAATCATGGATAAATTCTACCCATATCCACTAAAACTGAATCAAATAAATTTATTAATATATAGCATAAAATATAATTTTTAGTGAAGAATATACTTCATTCAGCTAGAAAATAACTATCTCCATTTCATTTTAGAAAACAAAACTACTCCCTACTAAATGTCAAGGGTTTTTTAGTTATATTGATAAATCTGAAAATATTGTGACCCGTATAATATGACTACTCTCACTTGAATCATTATAAAATCCAAAAGAGTATGAGATACATCATAGAAAACCTTGAAAAAAAATTCTATATTCATATATAAAATGATTAGTAAACCTAATTAGCATATCCTTAAAATTAGTAATGTAATCATTGTATTTCATTGTCCTTGTAAAATCATAATCATTATTGGTTGAATAAGTAAAAGGATTATTAATTGTTGAATATAAAGTCATAATACACCTAATATAACAACAAAACTATAAATAATTCAATACACCTGATACAAATTCTATGACAGATAATAAGAGATAATAGTATTGATATTTTTTGAATCCAAGGATAGTCATTATTGTGAAAAAACATTACATGGTAATTAAACTTCCCTTGTCAAAAATATTTACTTGGATATCTTATCATACCGTATATATTGAATAAGTGTCCCCAAACCCCCCCCCCCTCAAATACTATGTAGGTTATATCATGGACCTCAAATAAATCTTGATATCATTAATGTATATTCTCACAAAATGCTAATGTAAGAATGAAACAACCAATTCACAAATTCCATATAAATCATGGTAGATTTCATAACTCTAAATGGTATCACTATGTTATCAATATGCCTATGCTAAAATTTTATGTTCATATTTATACTATCCTCATCCTACTACATTGCGTGATGATATCTTGGTCATTTATACATCTTAAAAAGTGAGGTTAACACCTTAAAATGATTGAAAAAAATAAGAATTAAATTAAAAAATAATACTGGTTCGTTATTTTCACATGGTTTATATAAAAAAAATTATGCACTAGCAAAAAACACCATTAAACATCGTAGTGGAAAAAACACATTCTCCTCATAGAGTCATGTTATGCTAAATTAATTATTTCTCTACACATTAACCATTTTTCATATGTAACACCCAAAGGTCTCTCTGTGTTATCCGATATGGAGGGAAATGTCCCAAATTTTTTCAATGGTATAAAAAAATTGATTATTGTTTAAATTTTTATAAATTTTCTATATATTGATTCCTAATAATTTGAAGTAGCCCTTTGGTTTTACCAATTCCCACTAGGATCTTGTATCATAAAAGAGGGAAGAAAATATCAGGACACATGGTTAGATGAAAATATGCCACCCATCCCACATGATTTTCCAAAACCATTAGGATGAAGAAAGTTGTGGGATGGGGACCACCAAATTTTTTGCAAAATGTGTGACCTTGGTAACAAGGTCATGTGATCCATAGGTAGTTTTTGGACAATGGGTTTTTATAGTTTTCCTATATCTGAACAAAATTTTCACCTAACCATGTGAGCTGCTCCAAATAGTAGTGTCTTGGTGCTTGGTTGGCGCACATTTTAGCCAACCATGTGTCCAAAAAGAACAACCTTTTAAATGAGGGTGAAATTAATGTTTACCCCTCATTAATTCATTGAAACCCTTTTCTTTATTTTCTCCCATCCTTGAAAAATTTATTTTTCTCCTCCCATGTGTGTATCTCTATATCATCTACTACGTATGTTTTGAGAAAACTATTCCAAACTGACTTTGTATCAATAACCATCAAATTAAATGAAATTATAGAGGTGGGACATTAAATCCTATCCTTTTTATTCCAATTTCTTATTTCCATCTGTTTCACTATTGGTGGGAAATCTCATTTTCCTAATTTTTTTATCAGTTTATGGTTTCATCAATTACATCAATCTTAGTTCAAGTAAAATTTTGATGCTGGAAGGGGGATGCTCTACCAGGCTAAGGTAGGTGGTATAGGATATTTCCACTTATTTGGTTTCATTCCATTGAATGAGTCATTATTCCATTTGACCAACCATTCTGATGACAATTATATATTACCATTTAATAGAAATCAAAATCCTTACTATTGCATTGACAACCTTGGTAAGAAGTAAATCAACCTATTTAATTGATCACCTTGATAAAATTCCACCCATACGGGTGTGCTTCACCTATAATTCATAATTTCAATTTTTTAATTGTCATTTTGAACACCCATATGTTTTCCTTCCTCATATTAATAACTTAATTTGTACTTTTAATTATTTAGGGTGATATAACTAGTGAAAAGAACTCATCCCCATGCCAATCAATAATAGTTGAATTAATTGAATTTTCCATGTTCTTAATGCCTGAGTCTATAGAACTTAAATGGAATGGACCACTATATTTTCCATGACCCATATGTTTATTTTAATGTAATGGTTTAAATTAATGAAATGTTATTTTTATAGATATGTTATATGGATGTATTTCATCAACAGTTGCTTCATCTTAGTGCTGATGTTGATATATGGGGTTTCGATTTAAGGACGCCCAGGATAAACTCATGAGCCTTAGTCATATATGATAAGTGTTTTTAACTACACCGCTGGAGGCATCAGCTTTTCATTGAATGGTATCACCAATTTCTATCTCTATTTTACCTCCAGATGAGTTATACAGTTTCTCTAGGGGAGACACCTTGGACGGGAGTGATAGAATGATTAGTTGTACAATTCCAAATAAGAGACATATCCCTTCTATGTATGATACGACAGACCAATATAGAGGTTATTTTTTCAAATTATAACATAATTCCTAGGGTGAAACATGGTAATTCATCCTTGGGTCACCTTGGATAGACTCTTTAGCATTGGACATTTACAAAGCCACATGAGAGATATATTTGGGTTTTATATGGAATTCCATTGATTGGATTAGAGTAACTCATAGAATTTTATAAAAAGGTGTAAAACTTAATTAAAAAGTAAATAGATGATTTCTAATGCAAAATTATATATATTTTGTGAAACAAAGGTATGTGTCCTCTAAGACCAATTACAATATTAGTGATAGTGAACATTCACTTATATTAACCCACTCACTTTAAAATTGAAGGAATAAATAGTTTATACTCACAATATCAAGTCGATGTAGGTAAATTTGATGGTTATCCATGTATAACCCATTCCAATAATTTTTTTTGTTATTTATATATTACATTTACCTAATAAGGTACCATAATAATTTTATAATTCCTGAATGCATTGGCCTAGAAACCATTGTAGGTGGCCTAATGAGAATTTCTATCACTCCAACCTCAAGATACCATTGTTACCCAAGTAGACATTATGACTATATGTATAGATAAATGGAAGCATCTGACATCCAATTCTTGATAGTCAGATCCAGGATGGAGATCTTGGTAGAAGAGCAAGCCTATTCCCTTAAATCTAGTCTTAGCTATATTTTGACTTTTGTATGTTTTTTAGCATGTGGTGTATGCTAGTATACCCTACCCATGGACAAAAAACTTGTTATTTCTACATGACATAGAATCGTTATATTGTATCTTCTTATTATTTAGCTTTTACATATTGTCTATTTAGCATGAATGATTTATCTATATATTGTTCTATTGTTTTCTTCTCATTATTTATGATTCTATTATATCTTATGTTATTATAACCTATATATATTATTGTGCTTCCCTATAATTAGTTATTGAATTTCCTCCCCATAGACACACCTATGGACATTTCTACAAGTTGGTATCCTCTGGAATACTTAGATGTGCGCTTGAGTTCTTATGTCCCACCATCTCGATGAACTGCTATATGGAATCCATGGAGGGATACTAAATTGTTGTAAGAGTGGATTTAATTACTTTTCCTTAATTTTTGGGTTTAGATATGAATCTATGATTTTGTAATTTTGTTATGATATTATTCATGTGAGTAACCTATGTATAGGGGAAAACCAAAATTTCATTGGTTCGGTAAATACTATTATTTATTGAGCATGTTAAAATTTCATGGATTTCACCATTTGGTGACACACTTTTGTTGTAGTTACTAAAGATGGTATTATTTAAATTGGTCATGTATCCAAGGAAGGAAAATTTGATGGAACATAAAAACTCATTCATCGTATATGGAACTATATGATTTGAATTTAATTAATTATTTCATGACATATATATTTATTAGAGTGCATTAAATTTTTTTTCTTGTTATTACTATTGTGACTTGTTTTCGATATCTTATTTTCCCATGGTTTTTTTATATAGAATGTGTTGATTTTACAATATATTAATGATAAAACACAATTAGAACATAATTAATATGCCTTATCCTAGAAATGGATTCCTATATAGGTTTAGGCACATTACTTAAGCCGAAAATTTTGGAACATTGATCAATGGACTATAAGTGGTATTGTTTGGAATTTTTAATGGTAATGATTAAATGGACACCACCAAATAACATATAATATGTATTGGTATTTAGAAATTTGAGATAGTGATTCATCTAATTAGCCCACCAATGGAAAATTTAAATATATAAGTAAATTAAAATGGATATAATCATGTGAAATTAAAATAGTAATTTTATGTGTTTAAAAGTAACATGATATTCTGTCCTGACATTAGTAGTGGGCTGTATAATGAGTCTCCTTGGAACCTTCAATTACATGTTATTGTCACCCAATCTTATCTCTGGGAGCAAGTTAAGGGTTGTGATTCTTTATTATAATAGCCTTGTGCCTATCATTTCTTTAACACATTAACCGTTTGATATAATGTCATTTTGATTTGTAATAATTGAATTTGAAGAGATATCAATCCATGAATATATTTTGATATTCTCCATGAATGTTTTAATGATCATACGTGTAAGGTGGTGGGCCCTGAGCCACCCATGATACCTCTTATAATTCCACTTGAGGAACCTCCACCAGATGTTCCATTAGGAACTACTGCTAAATTCTGTGATAGTTTCCTTCAAATTATGAAATTATTTTAGGTTTCATACAGACCAACACATTACATGGAAGAGCTGACCCATGAGTCCCAAGAGAAACATCCACCCACATTAATTGTGGATGTCAAACCATCAGCTGATGAATTATGGTTGGAGGATATGGTGACTATATTTGAACATATCATGAGTCATCTAGAGAAGATGTTCAATATCACAAACTACATTCTATGTGACTCCTCTTATCATTGGTATTACATACTTACAAAGGCTGGTCGACATCAAAGTATAGTCTGTGTGGACTTCCAGATAGCCTTATTTTACAACTTTCTTACTAGTACCTTGACAACTAACTACATTCAGGTGTTCAATCACCTTTAGCAATGTGACATGTCATTGATGGAATACACTAATCTCTTCATCAAATTGAATCACATTACACTAACCATGATCGATGTTGAGATGAATAACATAGAGAATTTATAGGATGGTCATGCATATTCCATCTAGTCACAGATTAATGTCTTAACTACCATGAGGATTTTTGATGATGGGATTCAATATGTCATCCACTCACAGTGGAATGACTTTAGCCTAACCATGTTTCATAGATAGTCAATCAGTCCCTCATCACTGATCAGAACCTAGGGGAATCAAGTAATGTGAAGATGGGTAGTTCAGATTCTAGGAAGAAAAAATCATTAACCAATCAAAGAAACATACTCTTCGAGTGTACAAATGGTATAAGTACCATCTATGTGGAACACAATAACGTCAATTTCCACTATGGCTGGCCAAACCATATAATTGCCTAGTGTATGAAGAACTTACTCGAGTTGTAGGGATTTTGTAGAATGGTTCATATCTAGTGTTTTGTACTTCCTTTTCCTAATGTGCTAAGTGACTGACGTTCTTTCCTAGAACAACCTTCAGGTGCATGATCATCCACTACTCATGAGGACAGAAGATTGTCCTCTATAAGCCGATCTAGTCAAACATGTGATTGTAGTTGAGTTTTTCATACCAAATATTCTCTTTAAACAGATTGGATATCTTCAGAATATTCATGTAGTATCCCATGGTCATGTTTCAGGTAATATTTATGTAGTTCATCATATGACTAATGTGCATAGTCCATCCCCATATACTGTTAGAGGTAGTATTCTGGTAGCTTCCACTTTTGTGTCTTCCTTATTTTATACATGTGCATCATACTATTTTCTATCTTCTATAAATATGGGATGTATAAGAATCATTATAGATTACTCCAACTGTTTAATAACCATAGACACACTAATGTGAGTCTGATCAGAGAGTCTATTCTAGTTAAAGGACATCCCCCATAAAATGTGTGGGTGCCAGTTTTTGTCAATTTTCATCATCCTCGAGATGAATGGTTTTGAAGTCGTTTATGATACGGACTAGATGAATACATATTGATTCTATGTAGATATAAATCATTGTTAGGTGTACATCACATCAAATTAGGGTAGAATGAATATCAATAAGGGATAATAAGATCCCCAATAATGTTGAGCTAGACTAATGCCTAATGGGCTAGGTTGAGTAACATCCCTAATAAATAGTCTATTTATGAGTGATTAGGGAATATATCTCATTGAATTCCCTCATATGGTGGTTCTTTTTAGGGACTTATTCCCTGAATATTAAATTGGATTACCTCATTAATGTGAATTTGAGTTTACCATCAAGATGTTTCTATGTGTGACACCATTTTTCTTTTCCTCCATATATAATGGTACCTACAGACATCTTGGATACTAATAAGAAGAATAAACAGCTTGAGGATAAGGGTTTTATAAGACAAAACACATATCAATGGATTTGAACGGTCCTTTTATCCAAGTAGGTGTATGGTACCCCTAAATTTTGTGTGGATTACCTATGACTGAATGAGATTACTGTTATGTGTAGGCATTTAGTTGCCTATAAATAAATAATCTTCAACCATCTCAGAAGTATAACATTTTTTTCTTCATGATTGATTATTGGTAGGGATACCATCATGTTCATGTGGGGCCATCATGAATACCACAAACAGTGCTCCAAAGATGATATGGCTTATACGAGTATATTTTAATGTCTTTCAGTTGGACAAATGCATAAACAAAATTCATGGAATTGATGAATCTGGGATTCCACCATTATCATCAATCATTTAAGGTGGTATTTTATTATGAAATATTACTATATTTACAAACATTAAATGACCATTCCAATCAATTTTAGTTCATGCTGAATATACTAAGGGAGGTCCAACTATATGCGACGATTATAAAATGAAACATTTTGATCAACAAGGCTCGCATAATGTATAAAATAATATCTGATACATGCATATCATTTAAACCATAGAAGGTATGTTTGATGGTTTCCTAATAGAATCCCAGAAATGTGTTTGATATACAATAATTTTTAGAACAATACTTCTACTACATGTAATTCTTTTTAGGCATCTAATGTTCTGATGTGTTTGTTATAGAAATGGCCATTAAGGGTGTTAAATTCATCTAGACTAATTCTTATGTAAAATATTTTCTTAATTTAATGAAAATAATGAATTCTGTTCCAATATTAAAAATTACATATCCTCGAATAAGATATATTTTTTACTGTAATGCTTTATAAATTTGGAAGGGTTCATTTTTTATGCATGGTGATCGGGTTGTTTTGTATGTGAACCACCAAGTTGGACCTCATGAGTGAAATTATACCCCACATAACCTTGACCTAGAATCATTGATTCTATCTCTGATCTATGGGAAATAGAATATATTTGGTGAATGATTGGTTATTTAAATGGATCATAAAAGTAACAATTTCATCTTCACTCAATGAGAAAATAATCTGATATATTATTGGAGGATGTAATACCTAAAATAATTTGACAATGGCCATTCTTACACAACCATTAATGAAAATTATGTAGAAAATTCATTGAGGAAAAATATATTCAATACCTCAAGGTAGAATTTAGTTAGTGTGTGTTTATGTCTCTACTCTCTAAGATTGATATAGAGGTTTGTGAAAAGAATGAGAAACAAGTTTTGGTAGATCTAGTAGTGAAATACTACCATATGAGGAAATTCCAGATGAAGAAGTTATCAAGGAATGATGGCCTTGTTTTGAGGCCCTCGTTTTGAGGGCCTCGTTTTGATGGAGGGTGTCACAAGAGAGAATGTGGATCTTGGTTGTGTTTATTAGGGAAGTGAAACCATACTCGTATGTGGTTGTTAATGGTTAACATTATATATGTATAAATAATTGATGAGGAATATCATTCCTATGTATGGGCAGTTCACCCTAGTCTTTCCTTGATGTACATAGATAAATGCTGTAAGTATTGGTGGCAAGGTATAAAGAGGTATATAATGGGTTTCCTCACATGGTGTTCCACTTATTAATAGGTGAAGGTAAAGGACCAACTACCTACTCTACTAATACACCCATTCTCTATTATTCAGTGGAAATTTAATGATGTTATAGTGGATTTCACGATGGTCCTATTGAGAATCTCTTGAGGCAATGATGTAGTATGGGTGGCCATCGGCAATTTGACAATGTATGAAAACTTATTACTAATTTTGGATACCTTCTTATTTGATAAGATATTATGTATTTATATAGGGTGGATAGTTCGACTTCATGGGATTTATAGTTATATAATATTATAACTAGAATATTGGTTTACTTTTTGATTTTGGAAATGGTTCTTGAAGGAACTAGGTTCACATGTTCTCTTGAGTACATCTTGTGACCCTCATACTAATGGGAAGTTAAAGTAGATGATAGGGGTGTTAGAGGATATATTGTGGGCCTATATTCTTGATTTTGGAGGATCATTGGAAAATTATATTTCTAGAGTATATTTTTCCTACAACAATAGTTTTAATAAAATAGATTATAAGTATCTATAAAATAATCCATATGGTAGGTCGTTTAATTCACATATATTCTAGTTAGAGACAGCTTAGGAAGCTCTACTAGGTCAACTTCTTGTTCAGGATACTTAAAAGAATGATCAAATGATTAAGATGTATATGGATATAGATTAATTTTTTAATATTAATTTTATGAATCATAATTATAGACCTGTATAGATTGAGATGTGATATCTTGTATTTCAATTTGTATCCCCTAGATTGAGTCATATAAAAATACAATCATAGAGAATGTTATTGCATGGATTTTTCAGGCCTTTAGAGATAGTATAGAGAGTTGTGACAGTAGCATATCTGTTTCTAATAACATAGTGGTACCTCTCCATTCACAATGTCTTCACCATGTATCATATATGAAAATAACATTGTGACCCATCTCATTCATTTGAACCTAATTATAATTACATGGAGTAGAATGCATCCTTCGAGGAGCATCCAATACAAATAATTAATCCAACCGTAAGGACTCTCTGAAGAAGGTATGTTCATCAGGTCTAGGTGAATTGGAATTAGAGACGCATATAGGGGAAGACCTGGGTTTGGGAAGCTGATGTATGTGAAATGTGGTAGGAACTCTTCGTAGATGACTTTTTTTCTCCGTCATAAGGGAAACATGGGGATGAGTTTTTATAAAGTAGAGAGGTTGAAATGTCCAGGTTTTTTCAAAGAAATAAACCATTTTTTGGATTAAATTCATTTAAAAGGAATCTAAATTTATGAATAATAATTTCTATGATCTCTTAGGTGACATTGGAAAACGTTTGGAGGTCGTAGCCTTGAATTAGGAAGAAAATAATGGACCACAAAGTTAGAAAAATATTGTGGCCCAGACTATACGGTTTCGCTAAACTGGGTAGCAACCGGATGTTGAGTATACATAGTTTGTTTGCAACCATAATACCAAAGTCACAATTCCATTAACAAATTTTTATTTTTTGAAATTTTTTATTATCATAGTTTGTGGATAGTTAAACTAACCATGCACCTAATTGTGTGAGGTTCACCATAATATCAGTTTCTTAGCACAAGGTTACCACCAGGTTTGGATAACCAGGTGAAAATACCATTCTCCCCAATAAATTAGTGTGTAATTAGATTTTCACACTTATTTTATTCTTTTAAACAATTTTTTATTTTTTCTCCTACTCTTGGTGTTAATTTTTATCCTCCAATATACAATTTTCTTTATCCAATTCCACATAGGCTTTGGAAATAATCCTCCAAAAATAAATTGAGTAGCTCAACATCAAATCCCACAAAAATATATAGGTGAGATATTAATTCATTTTTGTCATATTCCATGTTATTCTTTCTATATACTGCATTATTTGGGTGCATGACCATTTTCCCCATTTTTATGGCCTTTGAAGGTTTATTCTATTTCTTCCATCTTAGAATGAATCAATGGTGGATACTATATAAGGGAATCTCAATGAGGGTAAGGTAGGATTCCTACGGAAAATCCCATTATTTTTATTCTTTAAATAAAAGGATCCATTGTTCTGTCAGCTAGAACCTTCATATAAAACCTATAAATTACCATTTAAAATAAATTAAATGATATATTATGACATTGGTGACATGAGTAAGATGCTAATAAACCTATATGGATCATCACCTTGTATAAATTTCACCCTAAGGGGTGTTATTCACCTATGATGATCAGTTTCCATTTTAAATTATCTTTTGAAAAACCCCTTAAGGTTATAAACACATATTAAAAACCATGAGATATTCATTGAAATTCTTAAGATAATAACCCCAGTGATAAGCCTTTACAAACCATGACACTCACGAATGATCAAAATAATTGAATTATTCATGTGATTAATTCCTTGTTATTTATTATTAAAATAGAGCAGCCAACTAGATTTTCCTTGACCAATATTCATATTGTAATATAAATGTATCAACTAATAAAAAGGATTATTTCTAGATATTTGATATGTATGTATTGATTTATTGTCTTATTAAACATAATGTAGATAGTGATATTAGGAAATATAATTTAAGGACACATTGGATATACTCTCATGCCATAGTTTGATAATGTAAATATTTGTAACTATTCCTGGGGAGACATCAACTACGTTTGAAATGGGTTCATGAAGTTTTATTTATATATTTCCTCTAGAGGAGTGATTATTGTTCCATAGGGGAAACCCCTTGGAGTTGATTTAATTAATTATTGATATTATAAATCCATGAGATATACTCCAGCCCCTACATATGATACTATGGATACATAGATTTGATTGTTTTTTATATTATCACATCAGTCATAGAGTGACATAAGGGACTTTATCCATGGGTCACCTTATATGGACTCCTTAGAATTGAACATATATTGATCCCCTTGTTTGATAATTTGTTAGCCTTTCTATATTTCAGTTGATGGGCTCTGGGAATCTCATAATATTTTATAAAATTGATTAAATTGAATTAAAAAGTGAATAAACATTTCAAAGGAGATAAGATCCTTTGGTTTTGGAAACATTTTGGTGTTCACTCCCAGACCAATCAAATTCTTGGATATATTCCACCTTCCCCTATATTATACATCGTACATTGCATTTATAGCATTACATGGTTTAGACTCATCAATATAGGATGAATCAATTATATTAGAAAGGTGTCCTCATGTTTCCCAATCAAACACATTTTGTTACTTATTTTTTCAAAAAATTTATATAATAAGGCACATAGTTAATTATATATAGCATGAACGGATTATCCTAGAAAACATGGGAGGCAGACAACTAAGATTGTATCTCAAACCCTGCCGAGGCCACCATTGGTACCATTGTAGATCTTTTGATGGCAGGTATAGATAATGGGAACTGTCCAACTTGAAATGCATCATTTTCATATCTAGGATAGATATAGGGGAAGAGGATTAAGTTTATGCTCAAGATTTTAGTATAGTTATTTTTAGAACATTTGGATATTTTATTATAATGTGGTGTATTTTAACATCACAAAAACCTGAATTGTTTGTTTTGTAGAGCTATATGAAATAACATAATTATGTTTTATCTTTTTATTATTCATCTTTGGTTTATTGTCTATTTATCTGGAATATTTTATTTATATATTGTTATATTGTTTTCATAGGATTATTAGTACATCTGATTTCCCTTATTATATTATAATATATATATATAAATTCTCTAATTTTATCAATGAGGGTGTACTCTCTCCATGGAAACACCATACGATCTCAGTGCAAGTCAGTAGACTTCGGCGTTAGGGGAGGAAAACTTGTTATATTATAGAAAAAAGTCTTTGGGAACTGATAAGTAAAATCTAGGGTGAGATACTAATCTGAATATAGATATTGGATAATCATTTTGTTTAAAATGTATTCTAAAATAAATCCAATGATATGAATTAAACATACACTATCCATATGAAAATATTTATCATATTTATTTACAACTCTTAAATGATCATATTTAAAATTTTGTAAATAAAAGGTTTTTATATTATCTGACTTTAATGTGATAGAATTCAAACATTTATAATCTATACATTACCCCACACAACAATGAAATTCATACATTTACTTTTTATGACAACGAAAAATAAAAATATTGATCGAAATATTCATAGGATTTTATTGATTAAATCTAATATACTCAAAATGTATTATCATATGGTTATACATGAATAAAAATTATCTCCCAAATTGATTAATATATATCCCTATAACTATATCACAAAATTGAAAAATTTCCCACAGCATACTCTCACCTCCAATCGATATAGGAAAATGTTAGGGCCTATAAAGGATATATTCCTTGAGAACCCATAACTATGATAATAAATTAGAAATAAATGAATGGAAAGTGTGTATATATACAAATATTAAGGATAATTTACAATTAAATAGATTTAAATCATGGATGACTTTTAGTCCCTATGAGATAGGTAATTCCATTTTCTGAAGCTATTAACAACCATATCCTCCACTATGATATCCTTGAAATCAAACAACATATCATCACCAATTATATAATTGTTCTTTATGAAAAGGCATATTAATTTATTTATCTCCTCATGAACTACCCTATATTTGAGTTATAAATTATTAATGATATTGTTATTGTGTACATTATTTAGGAGGTAACTATTGTTGTGATGACATGTAATATCGATATAGTCCACAAAACATCTTACTAGCACGCCAGACTATATGATTTGATAGGATGTGCTTATTTTTTTTCAATGGCCATAAAAATTATAGAGATACTAGATAATCATTTAATTCCCAACTAAGGAAAAAAATCTATCACTAAAGGAATGGTATGAATATTATTGTTGGAAAACATGAATGTTCAAAAAAAATAAATAGAATAATAAAACTCCTGTTTTCAATCATATAGAGTACTAGAAGTAATATACTTTTGAACTGCACCTATCTGTGCCAAGGTGTTTTCAATCACCTCCTCTTACATACTGTCCTTTTCTAAATTTAACTAGGTGATATGAAATTCCTGGAACAATATATTTAGGCATGACGATCTCTATAAATAATTCACCTTAATCTAATCATATATTAAAATATCAATTTACATCACAAGATATTCATGAACCAAACTATATTCTCTAAAAAATTAAATGTAAATTCCCTAATAGTTATTACCTCAGGATACTGGTTGGATTTCAACTTTTATTAAATAAATTTATTTTTAAATGACTCGTGAAACTAATTTCTTAACACCTTTGACATGTCTCAATATCTAAGAATGAGATTCCACTACATCCATGATTTCTCAGGGTATAAACTGACCACCATCGTTATCAAATTCTCATCATCAACCCGAATAAAATAAAAAAATCACTTCTTCCATCAAAAACTTAGTATCATATTTGGAGATATACCATTTATATATCGTAATTAATTTATATAAAAACTATTGTAATGTATCACTATATGACTTACTAGATCTGTAATCAATCATTTGATATAAAGAATGAGCAGCTTGATTTTCCTCCTCTCTATAAAAAACAAGTCATTGCCATTAATATAACAGATATAATACTATGAATGGGAAACCCATTTCCCTATTATATTAAAATATTTTATATTCGATATGATATTCAATATTATTAAATTAATCAAAGGCAGCACAATATATAAAATTATCCTAACCATGTATTACATGATGCATGTATAAAATAATAAATACCTCATAAAATGATAAATATTACTATTATTGGACAATAAATAAAAAGAATCATGTCATATGAATGCATTTTCTTTTATACACATTATTATATTCCCCAATTTACATCTAATAATATATTTAGACATCCCATTTTGTAATTAGTGAACCTCTATTATTAATAATTCCTACTCCAATTTTAATCTTAAACCACACTCTAACACCATTATATAAAGTCTCAAAATACAAAGACACTACTAGAGTCCCCAAATTGAAATAAAATTAATGTAAAATCCCATATCTAATATTTTATAGGGAGGATATTAATAATAATTCCATAAATATGATGATATAAGAAGTATTGAATTTTTTTTAAATTAGAAAAACCATGAATTATTATTAACAAAAACAACAAAACATATCTATATGAACAAATGAGACTAATGTTTTCATGAACCAATCTCCCCAATACATAAAACATTTTTATTTAACCCCATGGGTATCCTGTAATACATGTTATTTTTTAATATAGAACAACAAATGTTATTACCCATCTGAGGTCACATGTTAGATTAATTACAATCCTCAATGGCCAACATATGTTCTGTTTGTATAATTTTCCTTCTTTGACATCCACCCCTGGAAACTACCTAGGTGTTTAACTATCCTAAAACTAATCTAGTATAATAAAACATTACAATACAATTTTAATCTTCTAGGCCCCCCAAAATAATGGTTATCCTTGTTAACATGGAAAATGAAATTTTGTACATTAATGCTCATGTTTATAACTATGTAACTATCTCCACCTATTTAAAGAAAAAATTAATTATTTTAGAGCCCACAACTCAGACCAAAGTATTTCCATTGAAATTTCAGTCATGTGTTAGATGTAATATAATTTTTCATGAACTAGCCTCCCTATTGGATACACATTTCCATTAGACCGGATGGGTTTCATCTAATAGCTAATTATCTGTTAAATTATAAAACATGATATTGCACGTTGGGGACAATTTTCAAACTAAAGGTTATCATAATAGGTTAACATGTGATATTTTATTCTTCTTTTTGACCACTCACACAAAACATATGAAACTTCAAGGGGGTTAACCATCCTTAAATTACTCTAGGATAAGAATAATTAACTATAATGTTCTAATCAAGTGGGATCCCAAAAGTAAAGGTGCACCATGTTGACATGAATAGTAATATTTACTCATTTATGAATCACATTTTTAGGGGTTCTATAGGGTAGCTAAATTAGATTTGATAGAGCCGAAAATTCTAAAGGAAGTTTCCATTTATTGTAGGGGTTAAAGTGGGGTCAGGGGTGATGAAATAATTATTTAAATGTATGTTTCAAGGAAAAATTAAAATTACCCTCTTATTATTTCCAAAGAACAATGTTTCCACCAGTGAGATAGTGGGTACTACCGGTCTGCTGGTACTACACCATCCATCTTATGATTGTAGGTAGAATACCATCATTCTATTTTATCCACTAGTAATTCAGCGGCTAGTCCTCAAATGGATATTGGATTTATAATATTAATAAATTATCATGTATAATATATTGGTTATGTCATAATGTGCCCTAGGTCATACCTAAAAAACACCTATGTTGGCCCAATATAGGACCCATAGTGCATTAATGATCCCCAAGGGCTAGGGACGTGTTCTAGGGAATCATGAAGTAAAAATAAGAATGGATCCACCCATAAATATGACCTTGATGAAGATAGAAAGGGAATATATATACAAGTGTAACAATATGACATAGTAGATTCAATATCTGAATAATTAAATAGAACTTGGAATAACAAGTTTGAAACCGTAAAAAATTACCCAATGTACTCAACAGATATGTAACCCATATTCATGTGGACAATGTAACCACTATAATCCCATTCCAAACTATAATTCACACCTTCCACCTACATGAGGTTAATTTCCATTACCCACATATGATAAAACTAAATTACACACACTTAAGGCTATATGCTGGGTGTGAAAAAAATTCAACTATGGTTCCACAATATTCTACATAACAAGTCTTTATAAGATAACCCATTTAAAAGAATTTAACAAAAAAATGCATCAAATTATAATTATTTTCTAATATCATATTATATAAATTTACCATTCTAAATTACATTATAATTCCTTATTAAATAAATTCAATTTCAATGATCTGTTTATAAAACCATCTTCCATTAACAAAATAAAAAATTTATAGGTAATATAAAACCATTCAAAAATAATATATTAAATAACGAATCATTTTAAGAATGCACTCAAATGGAAAATAATTCAATGGATACAATATGTTTTGTATAGATTGGATCCTCAAATAATCTTAATGAATTGTTAGGACACACACACACTACGAAGTACCCAGTCCAACAAACACAATGGGACATTTGAACACTAATATAAGTGAACCCCATAATGATGTCCAAAAATCAATAGTTTATTTAGGTTTATAATCTTTATAATTTCTATGAATAAATACATTTCTTTGCTCTATTATCACAATTTCATCCCCCTTTTATATAAATAATCATCACATGTGTTATTCATATACTAAGACTAATGATTTAAATAAAAATAAAAATAATCCCAAACATGTTGATGCCATTAAATTTCACATTTGATTCATTTAAATCCATTTTCAATAAAGATATACATTTTGGAAATAGATTTACCTCAATATAAAATATTAGTTAAAAAAAATTTCAACAACACATCTCATGAACAAAAAATAATTTCTTATGAATTCCAAAAACCAATTCTATTTCAATAATCATACCTTAAAAAAATTATCAAAATTTCAAGATAAATCTATATGTCATTCCGTTCAATTATTTTTTTCAAATTAATTTTAAATTTAAAATAATTTTAATTTTATATAAATCATTCTTTCTAAAAAACTCCCATCCTCAAAAAACATGGAATTATAACCACATTATGGAAACCACAAATCAAGATGACCATAGAACTATAAGAATAGAGAAAGAACCCTACACTATAAATTACTTACAAATAATCTTCAAATACCAAAATAATACAATAAGGGAAAAAATTAATCACTTCATATAATTATTTATGGGAAGTGCACCCATAGAGATAGAGATAATGAAAAAACTCCGAAATATGTAATGATTCTATATTCAATTGAATTAAAAAAACTGATCCAAAAAATTACAAAGGATTTTACTACCATTGGAAAATTGTTATATGAATAAGAATATGATCCATGAAAAAAATATAGATATATATACAATTATAGGGTCGATGATTTTATGAAAACATTAATCCACCTTGGATTCGAGTTGATAGTGGATAAATTTTCATAAATAATATCCTCCTTTTGTATGTTTCAATGTCTGGTCAAGGGAGAAGAATGAATTACTAAAACATTGGTTTTGTGGAAAATTTACAATTAGCCACATATTAATTTATATTCCCATGGGTTCCACTGTCAAGTCAATGGGTACCAATGAGTGGCAGGTGGCTTCACCATCTCCATGTGGTGACCATTAGTTAATTGGTGGATAATAGAAGAATACATGTATTCATCTAAATCTACTAGTTGGAAAGTGTACATCCAATACATAGGAATTGTAGTAGTTATCCCAATATCTGACCTGTGGCTCCAACTAGCTAACTGATGGACCACGTATTTCTATTCATAATAGATAACCATGTCTACTTTCCCCCAAACTCTTGATCCTCATATAAAATATAAACCAATTTAAAAATATCCACAAAAACAAGAAGTAACTAAAAAGGGAAAAAAACTATACCTGAAATAAATATTAAGATGTTACTATTCTGCCCATCATATTTTTTTTTACACAAGAAATACAATTTGTAGAAGGTTGATCCAGAAAGATATGAGTTACAGTTTCCCTTATCATAGAATCATTCTCCCGTGTATCATGTGGGATTGAACCATGCCACCACATGACATAGATCAATAGAAATGACATAAAAAAGAACTGTCACCCATGTTTCAGTTATCTTAACTAGTATGTCAGCCATTGTTATATCATATTCTATGTCATGGTCCTCACAATTCAAAAAATGAGATGAATTATAATTATAATTATTTATTTGAGACACATGGATTAAATTAACAATTGAAGTCAACTATGTTGGAAAATATAATTGATAAACCATAATTCATACCCAATAATAACATTAAATGGTCACATGTAACAAAAAACCCACCATCCCTACATAAAATTAAATCTATGACCCAACCACGTTTATATATTCATGAATACCCAGTAAAAAAATAAAAAATGAAGATACCTAAAACCAAAATAGGATTTATACCAACCTTGGTTAGTAACAAGCCATATCCATAAAATGATATCCATTAATGATACCTCTTAAATAGGGATTTTTCTAATAATTGAATCTTCAATAACCATATACAAAAAGTAACATGTTTACAAGAGTGATCAAATGAAGATTCGATGGTTTCCATTTTAAAGGACATCTAAAGACTATTATTTTAATAAAACTCAATAAATCCTAAATAGTTATAGGAGTACAACCAATGTAAAAGAAAAATGAAAAGTCATATAATCCTTATTATTAATTGTAGGAAATGTTATTCAATCTAAATGAGGATGGTAATCCAAACTCAAATTTAATTAAAAATCCATCACCAACTGATGAAAACTTGTCACAGGGTGTGGAGAAACGAAAAAATAAATTTTCCTTGTGAAGCCTAGTGGATGAATATGGTCATCTCTCCTGAAAAGCCTTGTCAATGTAGTTCAATTAAAAATATAATTCATCTATTCTATCAATTTCTATGGGTTTTTATCTAAATAAAGATACTAAAATATTTTTGGGTTTTTTATTATTAAAAAAATTACGAGTGAAATGTTAATTTATACTATAATGAAAATCTAAATAGAATGAGTTAATAAGAATGGACATGGTTTTGGGGTTGGTTTATTGTTCAACCATTATTATCCTTTATATTTTTTATTTGATTTTGATAATAAAATTATGAAATATCATTTTGAAATACTATTATTTATTTAGAAATTTAGTATTATCATTGAATGTTTGGGTACTCTCAATTCCACATCCTCTATTAATACAAGCAGATGACACACCATTATATAGAATTTTTCATCTTCTAGGTCACAGTTCAATTAAAGTTGTTTCATATATGTATTATCTCAACTCCAATGTGTGATGAACTAAAAAATATAGATAGAGAAATTGAGTAAATAAAATAATAGAGATTCCTTAGTTGTATATCATCAGAGGTATTCAAAAACATCGTGGACATTCGCATTACCCATTCAAGCTACTAAATTCTATATACAGAATCGAAATTAAAACTTAATGAAAATTCATGATCACCTTCATCTCCCACCAAGATAAGTCTCGAGGTTAGCCTCTCATTTTTGAGAGTAAGATATTACTCGGTGGAGTGGGAGGAAGAAGAGAGAGAGAGTGAAATAAATGATGAAAATTTGATAGAGAAACACAACATAATGGATAAATAAAACTAAAATATAAATTCCAAATGAAAAATAAGACAAAAATAAAATGAATATAAAAAAAAGAAGTATAAATTAGGTGGGAATTTATGAGAGCAGGAGTGGACCATTCCCCAGTTGGATCCCTCATTGGTTGTGGGTGTAGAGTTGATGATTTGGGAAAGAGGTGAGGGACACCTTTTATAGAATGAATTATGTCCGCAGAAAGTATCTGCGTTGTTGTCCTAATCAATGGTAGATTAACGCATGGACCAATTCGTAAATGGTGTTTTTATTTTTATTGGTTGTTTACCCTACAAATTTCAGATCATTTGGACACCAAATAAATAAGTTATAAAATTTTCATTATAGGTTTCTTTTTCTGGATGTAGGTTCCATGAATCTTCTATAAAATATATAACAATAAATTGCAATATTAAGGACTTCAAAACTCTTTAAAATATGTTTCAGATCATTAAATATGATTCCTTATACTATCCCACATGGGAGAACCATAATTGAAGGTGTTTAGTCTGAGATGTGGCTATGTTACGGTGGTGGAGTCCACTCTGCATGCCTGAAAAAATCATTAGCTTAATTAATTTTATTCCCTTAATATGGTCGAATCATATCTTAGTCCAGAGTACCATGTTAAATTAAAAACAATAAGGATTTCAAAAAAAAATGGTTCACACAATTTAGAATTATAATTTAATATTAATGACCAAAATAACCCTCTGATAAAAATATATCCAAAATATAGAATTATACACTTTTCACAATTTTACTCATTTTCAATAAATAATCCAAATGTCCCAATATTTAAAAAAACAATGAAATAAATGGGTTTTATCATTGAAAAAAATTTAAAAAAATTATTATTTGATAGAAAACAATACACGTAAGTTTTTCATTCCAAATATCCCCACACCTAAACCATGCTTTTCCACAAGTATAAAATCTCAACATGGAAATCAAAGGTCAAAAATTTTACTAAAATTGAAATTCCAATGCAATAAAATAAAACAATTTTCAATGTGAAATCAAATATTCAAATATCTGTATAAAATATAAATTTAATTTTCCATTTTCAATGAATCAAATAATTCAGAAATTTTATTTTTCACCTTTCAAAATTGATGGAACATCCCATTTTATTCATTCAAGCTTCTTGATTCATTATTACTAAACATGCCAAGCCTTGAATTACCTCATTTTTATTATTTTCTCTCATAACTCATGATACAATTCATGTAATGTTATTCTCAGATCATGAGAACATGCTCCTTATCCATAGGATTGTAAATAAACTAATTTCTTTACATTGTAAAGACAAAAGACACATAAAATCATGACGACCTGTAATAAATGATCAAATGACTCTGAAGATTAAGGTTGGTTGGATTTGATGATTTAAAAATTAATGCTCAAGGAAGAGGTTAATCTCTTATGTACAATGAATGATATCAAAAGTAAAAGTGTAATTAATTTCTCCACTTCAAATTAGAAATACCCACATCCCAAATACTAAAAGTAATAGTTATGATCAGGTAAGCATAATGAATGATTTTTGCTCCCTCGTAATTTTTTTTACTTTTATAATTTTTATTGTTTTCATTTCAGAGGAAAATAATGTTACCAATATTCAAATTCAAATGAAATAAAATTAAAAAAATTTAAATGTAAAATAATACATTAAAAATTATGCATTAAAAATCTATTTAATTTACCATTTTCAATGAAAACAACAATTCAAATATTTTACATTTCCCCTTTGAAATTTGATTGAACTTCCCATTTTATTCATTCATGAATCTTGATTCATTATTATTAAACTTCCCAACATAGGATTTATCTCACTTTTCATTATTTTCTCCCATCACTCATGATACAATTCATATATACTTAGGATAATATCATGAAAACATATCATTATCAATAATCTTCAAAAATAACTACATTATCCACTTTGTTAAGACAACAGACTTTAAATATCATGAGGACTTGCAATAAAGGGTTGAAAAACTCTGAGGTTTAATCTTGATAAGATTTTATGCTTTAAAATTTTAGGCTCAAGGAGGAGGAAAATCTCTTAAGTACAATGCATGATATCAAATGTAAAAGTGTAATTAAATTATCCCATTCAATGTAGCAACACCAACATTAGAAAAACTCAAAGTTAAGGTTATGATGAAATAAGAACAATGAATGATTTTTTCACTATAATAATTATTTTATTACATTTATATATGTTTTTTTTAAATTTTATAATTCGATAAAACCTCAGATCCATCACCTAACCACAAATGATCAGAATCTCATTGGTATAAAAAATGGTGATTTTTGGTTCTCTCAAATCACAACCCTTTATTCCTATTTGTGGATCTTTTTTCTGTTATTTTTTTTTCAAGAGGTGAATAATAGATTATAATTAATTATGAAACAACATTTTACAATTCCCACAATAATACCATCACACTTATTCCTTACAATGTATAGCAACTCATCCACCACGATTCCATTTACTCCCACATTTCAACCTTAAAATATAATGAAAATACTAAGTGGAGTGTAATAATGGATTAAATGGCTTGAAAGATGACTCATCCCTATATATTTCATTCATGGTATCTAAGGTATAAATTAAGGATTGAGGTATATGTGATATATTAAGGAAAATTATATTTCAAAAGAATTCCTCAATCATTTTAAATGTGTTTTTTCACAATCATAGCTTTGATAAGTTTCAATTCATGTTTTGGTCGGTTACATGTCACAAGATAAATCAACAAATATTCTCAGAAATAAATAGGAATTACATGGTCTATAAGTCCTATAAGGAATTGGGAATATAGCATTGGAAAATCACTCATGGAATGAATAATAATAACAAATCAATTCACATGAACTTCAATAATTCAAAGAATGAAAGATGTTAGGGTAATTTAATTTACATGAATCAATTAATTCCTTCAAATAATTAGTCATTATTCTAATATTCATGATTTATTTCAATCATTTGATTCCCTATTTTACTCATTAAATCTCATTAGCATTGAAATCTAAAATAGGGAAGCATGGGATTCTAAACAAACTCATGTATCCTAGACTAGTCCAGTAGAGCATAAAATCAAATGTGGGCATGAAATTCATACATTTAAAGCACAAATAAATTACAGAAAATTGTATTGAGTTAATTATATAGACAATAAAAATTAACTCTTATTTGAAAATAAATCATCAGTCCTCATTCTCCAAGGATTGGCGCTTCCTCCTACTGTTATTATTCTACAAAAGAAAATTACTCAATTAATCTCAAGGATAATTTCATTAAATCTCAAAATGAAAATATGGACATATGCTAAATTAGTTCATAATAAATGAAATTAATATCTAAATTCTGAGAGAAAACGTAAATATAAATCTTTGTATGATCCCCTAATTGGGACCTATATTTGTTTTCTCCCACCAGTGGGATTTACCACATCTTATCCAATGTATGATGGTGGTTGGAGCTTCTTTGACTTGAATAACAAAATGTGGTTTTTCATATAATCCAAATATTCATTCTTGTTGTGGAAAAATCCATGTATAGTTTATTCCAGATCCTCCCCCTTTGCAATGTGATTCAACTTTCATAGTGTGGGTATGATAAAGTGGGGAACCTCCACTACCATCATTTCTATTTGTGAAACATTCTTCATCTCTTCTTGTACTCCCTCTAGTGAATATTCGTTTTCTTTAGGTCACTCACGGTGTTCCTTAGAAGGTGAATCATATTTTGTCACTTAATCCTCCAGGGTATAATAGGAGTCATTTTATTCTAAATATTCAATACAATTGATAGTTATACTCAAATTCATTTTAAAAAAATAAAAATAATTTGAGCTCAAGAATGTATCATCTCCTTGAGTTGGTTCAGTGTGAATCTATTCTTCGATAGAAATTTCCTCTTTGAATAGATGATATCAAGATAAGGGTAGGTAGTAAGGCTCCTCTATTTCAAGTTTCACCTCAACTACATGGATGTCTTCAGTGATATATGGGTAGACTAGTGTCACTTTCTTCTTGGCCTCGAATATTTTTATGTCAACTCAGTGTTCTTCGACCATGGCCATCATGTATTATGGTGTGATCCATGTTTCTATGCCTCTTTATTTGTTCCTGAATATTATCATAAGTGCATCATCTCTACATTAGAGGGCCTCCTCAATATAGTTTTTTTCTTATTCTGGCACCTATGAGTAATTGTCAGTCCATGTAGAATAATAATCACTTGAATTACTCATGGAAATGTTTTTTTAAAAAGAAATGAAATCTAACTATGTTGTGAAAATAGATAAAATTAAATGTACTAATGATTGGCTCCCCAGGAATAGAAAAAATTTGGACGCATTCCTTTCATGGGGCATGGAAAAAAGAAATAATAATTTTTCATAGTGCAGCATAGTGGCTGACTAGAGTCGTCTCTCTTAAAGAGCCTTATTAATGTAGTTAAATTACTTTATATAATTTTCTTATTATATTTATTTTTTGGTGTTTATTATATACTGAATGTGAAGAAAATATTTTGGGTTTTTCGATTATTAAAATAACGACATGAAAAATTATAATTTAAACTATCGTGAAAATCTAAACAGAATGAGTTAATAGGAAAGGATGTAGTTTTGGGGGCTGGTTTAATGATAAGTCATTATTCTACATTATATGTTTTATTTTAGTTTTAAAATATAAACATGAAATCTCATATTTCAAATACTATTCTTTATTTAGAAATTGTGGAATGTCATTGAATGTTTGAGCACTCTCAATTCGATCTCCACCATTAATCCCAGTTGATCACATGTCTTTGTCTAGAATGTGTCATCTTCCAGGACCGGGTTTAATCAAAGAAATTTTATCCATTGATTATATCAATACAAACATGTGATTAACTATCTAATGGACAGAGTAAAAAATTATTAACTTGATAAATAGACATATGTTATGTTTCATATCATCAGAGGGATTCACAACATCTGGGAAATTATCCTTACCCATGCATGCTACTCAATTCTATCTTCAAATGTAAAATTAATCATTAATGAAAATTTTTTATCATCTTCACATACCACCAGGCCATGTCTTGAAGTTAGCCACTAATTTCTCAGAGTACGAGAATTCGTGGTGGAGTGTGTTGAATAAGAGAGAGGGGGAGGGGAAACAAATAAAAGTGGACGGAGAAACCAAAACATCTTGGATTAATAAAACTACCATATAAATTACAATTCAAAAATATTAAAAAATTAAAATTAAAAAAAATAATAAATGTGGGGGGTATAGAAGAGATCAGCAGTGACCCGTGCCCCTATGGGATACCTCCTTGGTTGTGGGTGTCGATATGATGATTTGGGAAGGAGGAAAGGGCCTCCATTTATAGGAAAAATTTTGTACTCTGAATGTTTTCACGTTGTTAGCCCTTTTAAAGATCTATTCTAGCTTGTACCCTTAATAGATGATTTTTTATCAATGTATTGGACGTTTAGCCTCCAAATGACAGCTCATTTGGAAACTGTATGATTGAGTTATGAATTTTCCATTGGTGATTTATTTTTCTTAATATAGGTTCCATGAAGCTTCCTTAAAAAATATAATATTTAATTGATACTCAATGACTTCAAAACTCCCCAAAACTTTTTGTAGAGCCACCATTTGTGTCCTCATTCTATCCCAGGTGGAAGAACCTCAATTGAAGGTCTGTAGGTCATGATGTGGTTCCATTATTGTGGTGGGGTCCACGCTATCTGCCCAGAAATTTTTTTAAATTAAATTATTTCTCAAGCCCATTAGATTGCCAAATGACCTCCAATTCTAGAAAAAAATGTTGATGTAAATACAATAAGGCTTCAAAAAAATAATATTCACTCAATTTGGAATTATAATATAAAATTAATGAACAAAATACATTTTTCGTAAATTTTTTTTTCATAAATCTAGAATTAAGAACCTTTCATAATTTTACTCTTTTTCATAAATATAATCCAAATTACCGAATATTTAAATAAAATAATGAAATACAGGGGTTCTATCATTGATTTTTTCTAAAATACTACATATTTGACAAAAAATATGCCCATAAATTTTGATTATCACCTACTGAATGGAATTGCAATATTGAGAGGTAAATTAGGGATCCTTATCAAAAAAATAGTAGATTATTAACTATGAATCATGGTGATATCTTGAACATATTGGTTTCCTAAATCTTCATCCATAGTGGTGTGATGAATTTTAATGAAATGAGAAAAATTGTTCAACTCGTCAATAAAAACACAAATGGAAATATTTACTCGATGAGTATATTGTAGCCTAGTAATGAAATAAAGGGAAACCTCATCCAACATTAGCACTAATACATGGAGAGGATTGTATAACAAAAATGATGTTAGTTCTGAGTATAAATTTATTAGAAAGTATTGAATTGAGAAACCAAATAAATAATGTTATTATTTATAAAAATACATCATAATTAATGTTTCATGTCATGATACATATTGTTTATTCCCATATGAATGACATGAAATATTCCATAAAAATAGGGTATTAATAATTTCTTATGGATAATAAAAAAAACTAGATCATAAATAAAAAACTCTTTTTGAAGAGGGAGAACATTTGGGGAAGTTATCACCACTATATAAATAATTACTGGTAGCCTAGATAACATCATTATAGTGTTTCATATAAAGAATCAAATCAAGAAGAGATTATGTCCATTTATTTCTAGTTATAAAAATATATGTCTCCTACTTAACATTAGGGTGAATCTGATAAAAAAGATATACAATCACCCCTAATTATTAAACTCCACTAGAATGTGAGAAGGTAATTTCTTGCTGTGATTATTAGAAAAAATTCTACACTCTACCGTAGAGTAACCATTTTTGAAGTAAATGGTATGTAGTTAATCTACAAATAATCTTATCTTGAGGTTCCTTTACATACGAGAAATTATAAAATTCCATTTCGTATTATCAGAATATAGTGTGAATATATAGAAAAAAATGACACATATTTAACACATAAGTGTATACACAACCTCATCATGTATAAGGTTATTTGTTGGGTAATTATTCTCATGAGTCTAAATATGTCAGGATCCATGTTCTAATACATGATATCCTTTTATCAAATAAAATCCAAATAATCTACTTGAAGCATCTATATAAACTATATATTTATCTCATAAATTTTGCATGTTCAAAATTGGTTTTTCATTTCAACGTCATTTGAAATCACTATAAGAATTTGAGAACATTGAATCATATAATAATATCACTCAATTAATATTATAGGTGTTTATTGGTAGTGAATTTTTCAATAAATACTCTTAAACCCATTTCTATTATCCTCAAAAACCCAATAATCGTTATCTCTAAAATTTGAACAATTATTATTCCCATTAAAAAGTCGCTTACACCTTCTCATGATCAACTGAGATGCCATGATCAAAAAATAAATTCCCTAAGGACATGATTTCGGGAATCTATATATGATATTTTGAAAATTAAAAAAAATAGTGTTCCATAAAGATTACAAATATATATTTTAGTTGACGTTCATTATCTTTTTTGGATTTCAAATAAACTAAATAGTCATCCATGAATTTTATGATAATGAAATCATGTCACCGGTGGAATATACAATTCATAAAATTTATAAATTCTTTTGAAGCATTATTCCAGCCATAGGAAATGATAATATATTTAGACTCGTCATACCTAGACATGAAAGTGGAATTTAGAATATAAGAATATATGTTATTGAGTTAGTGACATGTGGACTAATGGTTGATGTTTTTATATAAATTTATCATTTGAACTCAGAAAAGAGTCACTGATATGGGGATGGGGGACCTATATTTTATCATTACATAGTTAATAATCTAAAAATTGATACATATATGAAGAGTCACATCAACATTCTTAAGAAATAGTCTATAATATTTCATAGGTGATATACTAATGAAAAAGAATGTTTTCATCATCATTTAAACCAATGAATTTTCAACTCTTAAAAATCTTATGTATCAATGTGATATGATGTAATAGATATAATTTATGTTTATGTAACAAAATAGATCGATATTTAAACCCATATTTCATGGTTTACATCATAAAAGTTATCAGAAAACACCATAAAAATTCCCCAACAACCAATTGAAGCCCCCAAATGGGGGCTCATCTTAATGATCAATCAAGAAAGGATAGAAATCATCCATGTTTTAGAAATTTATGTCCTTATTTACTAGACATTGAATCCCAAAATCTCCCTAAAATATTAATTATATCCCATAAATGTTAGAAAAGAACACCTTTAATTGATATTAGTCAACCTTCTCTTTATAGGAAACATAAAAATCTATTTTTATAATATTAAGAATGTGATTTATGTATAGAACTGGGAGATTAAAAAAATCTAAACCTTGAACATTGAGAAATAAGAAGTGTAGAATTGGAAACTATAATACATTTTCTTTTCAAAAGGTTTTTTACAACACCATCAAATAAATAATGATTTTGTAATGAGTTTTTAAATATCCACAGTGATGGTTGTTTTAACAGAGTGGGTGGAACTATTATCAAATAAATAATTCACTAAATATGATGTAATATTGGTAGTGCATCTCATATTACCAAGAACTAAATCAAAATTCACTTACGTATCTTCGATTTCATGTGACTTCTTTTTTATAGAGGTCTTTGGTTGAAATCCTGTTGACATTGATGAATCAAGCTACACCAAAGATCCTTCAAGATATATTTAATGAAATTCATAGTGAGTATTAATAGGATCCTAAAAAATATGCATATAACCTCAGCATCCATGTGATTTTATAATATATTAGTTTGTGAGAATTTTTCATCATTTTTGTGATCATTCGACACATATAGAAATCATATGACTAGATAGTGTCACTGAAGGTTTGTAGTTATGACCCTTTTCATAGTCACTACCATCACTCTTCTGAGTTTTATTCTACTTCAACTTAATTCAATAGATGTAAATAGAACTAACACTCATAAGAAGATGAATTCAAACTAACCCTAACTCTCCTGCCTAGTCCACAAATATGCTCCATTATCATTCAACCACCTCAATATATAAAGTAAGATTCATCATGAAAATAAGATATTCGATATATAGTCGATGTCCCATCATAATGCTCAGATACTTCAATATGTCATTTGATAAATGATTTTCATGATATTTCCAACCATTACCATGAAAATTATCATATGACCATATGGGTATCTTTTTATAACATGGTTCCCTTCCATGTTTACCAAAATATCGTACCAAACATTGACAAAAATTAGATTAATGAATATCTCCATAGGCAAAAACATGTTATTTTAATGTACTTTGACCCCACTAAGACACACCATTGGAAACACCCCATGAGTTTAAACATATAAGCATTAATATAAGAAAATAATGCTAAAATATATAGTTTTGATCATCTATGATCCGGATACAAATGGTACACCATGCTTTTATATTTAGTAAAATTTAGTATTTTATGTATAAATTTTCTAGTGGGTGTTACAAAAATTTAATGGTTGTACATATAACCCAAAACAGAATCTAAATTGAGAACATTATAAAAAGGAAATCCTCATCACACTTAATTAAAAATATCAATATGATACATCATCAACTCTAATAAACCAACACAACATCTATGTTATTATGACTTGACATAGCCTAAAATCAATATTCTATGTACGAAAATGATAAATTCATTGGTAATTATGCCAAAATATTTAGTTGATTTCTCCCTGAAAACCCTCATGTCAATATAAATAATGATTATTAAAACCTTTTTGAATGGAAATACCAATACTACTGCATGTTAGACATTAAAATGTGCTAATATTTTATTTTATCAATGTTAAAAAGTGATGATAACCTAAGAACTAATAAATTCAGTTGGATTTTAACAATGGTAATATAGAATTTAAAATGGAATGATTTATGAGTGCCAACATATATTTCTATTGAAATATTCCAAAAACAAATAAATTTATTATTAGATACCCCCCATAGACCACCCAAGGAAACGACATATTACTATGAAGGATGAAACATGCTTCTATTTGACCTAGACAACCCCATGCACGAAGACCACAAAAAATTCCAAATTTAATAGAATCCTACGATATTTAAGCCTATAAAAAACATTGTATTAATTAAAATAATTATCAGTTTTCTAGGTTTTCATTTGTTCAGAATATTATATATTATTATACATATATAAATTTTAATATAAAATGTTTTTGAAATATATATATATATATATATGAATATATATTTGTTTCAAAATTTGAGTGAGTTTATATGTATATAAATATATACATATAAATATAATTTTATTTTAAAATATAAATACAATGAAATTGTAAATACCTATAAATAAATGAACATATAATTTTTAATATATATATATAATATGGAAATAAATATAAATGAAATAACATATGTATAACAATAAAAATGAAAAAATTACATTTCATATTTAAATAAATATGTGTAACAACTATGACCCAAGTAGTCTGGAGGTAGATTCTTACATTATTACATTAGTATTAAGTACAAGAGATCTTATCCCAAAGGAATGAATAGTTTTATAGATTTGAAAAAAAATATACATACATAATTATTATATTAAAACTTGAAATAGAATAAAGTATAGTAACTCAATTGAAAAAACCCGTACTCTCCTTCATTGTCCCTAAATATTAGTTCTAATATATATATTAGAATCATGAATAAAAATAAAACATGTGAATAGGGTAAGATAAATTACTCGATAATGGTAAGAATATAAGCAAAGCTATCATAAATAAATAGAAACTATAAGTAAAGGTGAAAAACTAAATAAAATCCCATTAAAACATAATATTGGGAATAATATGGATTGAATAAAATCCGATCAAACAATTCCAAAAATAATAATCACTTGAAAATGAAACATAACCATTGATATTATAATAGTGAAATAATAACAATGATTATCAACAACTTATCTCATAATGATGGAATGAATAATGATGGATATCAGAGACATACATTGAGGGCTTCGGTGAAAAATCTATACATAATCTGGTAAGATATCAGTGAATACGAAAACTATATTCCCTAAATAGACCCATGGATACATCAAGGAACTATAGGAGGACTTGACCATCACTTAATAATTCCAATACAATCCCCATATTAATGTGGGTATTCATAATCAACATGCACATTCACATTGAAACTATCATATGAAATAAAATTCCCTATGAAGTAAACATAATCATAAACTATCTAGTATAATTTGTTTTATGCAATAAAAATAGATCATCCATAGTCCAATAGTTCATAAAAAATTCAATAAAACCTGGTATATGGAATCATATGAGATAAAACACAATACAGAAAAATATTTTACAAATTTTTCGATATAGATGAAAATATTGTAATGAAATCGTTGATAAATTCGTAAGAGAAATACAACATTACTATATAATCATTAACCTAAATAGGTGTGTAATAATAGAAGAGTAAATTTTCTTTGAAAATAACTTTTAAAATTGTAATTTTTTCTTTAATAAATTAATGCATCACATACGTGGGAAAATCTACTAATGCCATATATGATAAAAAAATATTACTTTTAAATTTTTTAAAACAATATATAAAAATTAATTTTTCAAAGAAACTGTGAGTGTTAACCTAATGAATGGTTTATGTTTCTCAGATTTAAATATGCATAAAATAGTGGATAAAATACATTAGATAATAACACATAATTTAACACATAATTATCATAGGTAAAAATAAATAGCTTATAAGTTTACCCCAAATAATGGAAAATTAGTTAAGACTTCCCTTACTAATTTGTAATCAGTTGAATTGTATTTCACATAAAATTAATGATCATAAAATGAAAAATTATATTCCATGATGTTAAATCTATTCAAGATATTTTATATTAAAAGTCATTATTTACACCACACACATTAATTAAGTGTTGAATAAGGGATATATCCCACATAAGTAAAAGTGTGATGAGAAACCAACACCTCATGTCTAATATCATTTTTCACTTGTAATTAATGAAATATACAGTAAAATATGATTCATTAATTACATAACACAGAACATCTTAAACATGTATTTTATTCATTATTGTTTTATTAAGTTTATTTATTGATATATTGATGAATTATAGTGTATAATATTGCTGTTCTAGGAGTGTTTTTTTCATGGATTTACGGTTAGTCCCCTAGAGTATTACTATGAGAGTTCTAATAAAATTAGAATAAATTATCCAAAAGTGATATTATGTATTAATAAGTAAATTATATAAGGTTAAATGTAATCATATATAATTTTTTACATGGTATGTGGAATATTTTTTAGATAAAATATTGATGAAATGTCCTAAATTAGTTTAGCAGTTTCTGCAACCATCATAAACAAGTGTCGTTTTATTCAATATTATGTTTATATATTAGTTTTAGAAAATTATATAACAAATAATATTTTTACTGTATTATTATTTAACTGTTATAATCATTTTATATCCATATTTAACAGAATTAATGGAAAATAAAAACTCATTTTCCAAGATGGTGATGAATGAAAACATCACAAATCTTGATTTCATTATTAAAAAAAGAAGATGAGAATGGATTGGGGATGGATAATAAATTAACACAATAAAAGTTCAATATATATATATGATAATTAAGTTATAATGAAACATTTGATATTGTAGGTGAGTATATGATAAGAAACAAAAAGATATTAAATGATAGAGAATGATAATATTACATATTGAATATCATCTCATTGGGAATCTCTTTAAGACACATTTATTTTGTCTTTTGGTAAGAAACAATGGTCTTATAGTTGGGGGATAAATCTCTTACGGTATTTTAGAATTATTTTTAGTTTTTTATGGCTTAGGGTGTGTGAGGATAATTAGTGGTATTTATAGGGTAGATGATCAATGTTTTCTTATTTTATTGACTTATTTATTATATATGCTAATATTAATAAATAATTATGATTATTACGATGTAGTATAGTGTATAATTCATCTATTTTCTTTCTAATATGTTATTATATCAAAAATTACTAAAAATCATATATTTAACTTATAATTTTAAATTACATATATTATTGTATCTGAATATTCATTATAAATTCAACTACATTTGAAAAATCCCACAAATTAACCCTAATAATTATTCAACATATAGGTTCAAAAAATGGACACCATATTATGTATATAATTTTCCAAATATGAGATTTTTTTTAAAAAAGAATCAATTATTGAAAAAGTAGTAATATTATTATTATTATGGACTTTATGACACTTTACAAAATTATTTATGATATCATAAAATATTATTTAATTTATATGAAACACAATATAAATTTAGGAATATATTTTGTGAAAATAAAATTTCTTTTAAATCATTATATAAATTATTAAATTTTAAATAATCATTTATATTTCATGAAAATTCTAGTATTCCAAATGGTCACATTATTAATCCAATGTTATATTTCAAATTTAATTGTATATTAAGGTTCGGTCCAACTCAGTGTTGTGTGAAATTTAATCTATTGAATAAATTGAAATTACATAAATAGTTACATCCCATAAAATATGGGTGTGTTATATTCATCACTCTAAAAAATTTCAACCTTGATATTTTCAAGAGTATTACCTTAAAAACATATAAGTGTATTTTTTCTTCACAACATCCCCTTGTTCCCACATTTCTTCTTCTATTTTAGGGTTTCAAGAATGAAAATTTATTATTAGTTAATATGATATCACAATAGATTCTATATAGTTTCTATAATCTTTGTAGGTTATTCATAGTAAGAAATATATGGTTCCATATCTATTTATTTATATGTGAGAACATGTGTTGGGCATGGCATGTACTTCTATAACAATTAGATGTGGAACACACCATGTACATTAGAAAGGCAAAGTGGAATTTCCAAATGATAATAAAAAATCCAATTATTTCCATGAAATGTTATTATGTACCTAGGTATCTGTTTCCCATTATTACTAATAGTTATGAAACCCTTACATAGATATAATTTTAGAAAGACATGATCTTTTTCTTGAAACAATTAATATTTTCTCTATTTATTATCATAACTATTTTTTCTACTTTGAGATTCTTTAATATACAGCTAAATAGTCATAAAATTTCTCAAATTCTCTTCCATATATTTTTTTCCAAAGAGATTTCTTTCACCAACATCATTATTAAAATATGTAGGAAAAAATATACTTAGATATAATGTTTCAGATGTGCCATTTCAAAACTAAAATGGAAACTATTATTGTAGGAAAACTCTAACAGAGTTAAACACTGATCCTAGACCCATTTAAAGGCATGTTAGTAATATGTCAACATGTATTAAACTATTTTAAATGTCCTTTCTAATATTACATTGATAAAAGGGTGTTGAGAAGCACACAAATAATGATTAATATCCAAATCATTATGACGAATCTCCTAGAATTTTGATGTATAATGGTGATCTTGATCAGAGAAAATCAAATGAGGTTCACCATGAAGTATTGAAACATCATTATAATATATTCATGATATACACACCAATGGAAAATCATCCATTATATCATGTAAATGTAATTATTTGGTTAGTCGGACAATAATTACCCCTATTGAATCTTTCTTTTTTGAAGTATTTTGTAATATAATGAAATAATATGTAATAATTTTATCTCATTTCTAGGTAGGAATTAGTACAGATTGTATGAATCATATAGGATTTTGTCTTTTATCCTTCTCATGTGAAAAACTGAACATCTTCATACATATTCCGTAATTACCCTCATATTATTATCCCACACAAAAATGTTCTTTCAAATCGTTGTACTTATCTATTCAACTAGGGTGTATAGAGAAATTCAAGATGTGAGAATCATAAAATAATTTCCATTTTCTCTTGGGAATAGAGGGAACATAAAATTGATTCACAAATTATAATATGTCATCTTCATATATGAACTCTACAAGTTTCACATAATTCACACCTTAAATTTTATTTTAAAAATCCACATTGTCAAAATGAAAACAACACATATTTTTGAAAAAATATGGTTTAGAAACCATTTGAAAAAGTACTTATGATCCACATTACATGATAATTACCATATCCATATCTACTTGATATATGTAATTAGGAACCATATTAGTCCTTAATTTATTCATAGCTCCAGGAGTCTTCCATATCATTGCATATAGTACCTTATTTTTCTTCACTAAGTAAACGTGTATTGAAAAATCAAAATCCTTGACTATCTCAAGACATCACCTTTGTCTCATGTTGAGATCATTCTATGAGAATACATATTTTAAAACCCTTTTTATATATATATATCTCACATATTTTACCATGGAGATAGTTTCTTCATATTTCTCGAGAAACTTTTATAGCAATATCATGAGTTCGATAGTTTTGTTCATTATTTTATAACATCCATTATTCATATGAAACAACTCTATCATTCTTCAAAAATAAAAAAACCAATTCCATTCATTCATGCATGATTATAAAAAAACCACCATCTCTAAATGGATGTGTCAATGTTATGTCATTCAGAAATTTGTTTTTTAAATTTTCAAAACATTTTTCAAATTATTCAGTCAACATGAACTTAACCCCTTTTAATGTGATATTGGTCAAAGACATAGAGTATCGTAAAATATAATAAATTAAACACTGATAGTAACATTATAATAAAATGAATATATATAATTCAGTTATGATCATTGGTGTTGGCTATTCGTGGTTATCCTTTTCTTTCACAAGATAAAATGAGATTCCGTCATTGGAGAAAATATAGCCAATAAAAGAAACAATTTGACAAAATAATTAAATCATTTTAAAATTCCCATATTACACTTCTCATATAAGACAAGCCAAAACAAAATGCATTTGGTTATCATGGTCCTTTTATCCTTTGGATTAAACCAATATATCATCAGTAAATAATGAAAAATTTATAATGACATGCCATGAATATTGTATACATTTCATCCTTAAAGATAAGTAGTCCACTAGATAGTAAAAATGGAATAACTATAAACTCATAATTTCCTTAACATTTTTTAAAACAATTTCATTGGAATATATTTATTATTATCATGAAATTAATGATATCAAGATTATAGATCAATCATTGAAAAATACTAAGATCTAGGAATTTTTTTAAAAAATTCATTAATGCAAGCAAAAGGATAATTTTTCATTTTTATGATAGTATTGAACTCTATATAGTTAATGAAGAGACTCATATATCGATTTTTATTATAATAGAAATGAACCAGATACCCCTAATCTAAAAAATTAGAAAATATAAAACCCTTATCAATATATTCATATAGATGTTTCTATAACACTATAAAATCTAATGTGTACATTCTATATGTAGTCTGTGATATGGGTATGGCATCATGGATAATTTTAATTGAAAACATAACATCCATATCTTGAGGAATTCCATGTAATTACACAATAAGTGCATTAATATATTCTTAAACAATAGTTACATCCTCTGTTTTAGGATTTCAATTTTAATTAGTTGATTTTATTTAATAATTTTCTTCCAAATTAACATTAAGAAGGTCGACTGGGGGTAGATCTAGATTTGAACTGGATGATGAATTCTCCACTCAAAAGATAATAAATTCCGTATTTTTCATCATTAATCATAATTTTATTATCTTTATAAAAAATATTTCATTATATTTTAACATTCATAGCCTTAAAAAGTTTTTATCAAAATCAATGACATATAGGATAATAAAATAATTAATTAGAGAATTTTTTATGACACAATAGGAACTTCATTACACATATTTGTTTTAATAATTTTTCCTCTAGGAGTTTTATTTGATAACTCACTTATATAGAATAATTGAATATATATTTTTTTATACAATACCTGGGTGATATAAAAGAATATGATGATGAAGAATCAAAAAAGAGAATTAGTAAAATTTAATGAAATGACTAATGAAGATTTTAGCACATCATTAGAAACATCAAACATATATATTATTACTATAGAACCATGGTCTTTTTTCCTTGGACATTTTAGGGGAAAGATCCCTTGAAATCATCGAAAATTATGTTCATAGTGTCTCATCTCTTTACTGTTTAATCATTTCACATTTCTGACTTCTTTATTTCCCTTTAAATCACTGGCCGAGTGGTATTTTTCTCCATAAAGGTAACAAAATTCCATTCCCAATAGGGATATTCCATGATGTTTCGTTCCACATTTTTTGAATGTCATAAATTCTATTATTCCATTATTATATATATTTTTATTTCCTTTTCGAGAGTACTCACAAAACCTATTTTTAGCTTTCTTCCATTGAATTCCATATGGAATTGAAAATAAGTTCTCTATCTTGAAGGAACATGATATTATATCCTCGTATGATGAATGTTTTTGGGAGAATTATTTTCATTGTTGAATTTGATTGTGTCTATGAAACAAAACTATCAATCTCTCTATATGGATTACATATGTAGTCTATGGCATGCCTTCATTACTTTGAAATGATGGATTAACAAATAGAAACATTTTAATTATATTTCAATGTCAAAATGATGAATTTTATATCTATGTTATCTATTTATTCATGAGAGAAATATTTTTCCAATAAAATTACCTTAAAATCCACCCATTCTATATTCACAATTTCTTCCTCCTCATTTTTCTTAATATGTGGCCATCATTTATCTGTATGTCCTGAGAGATCCAAAACATAAATTAAAACCTACCACATTTAATTATTCCTAATGCAAGAAACATCTTCTCTATGGAACTAATCCAGTTATTAACTAAAAATGGGTTTGTAGTCATATTTAATGATGGAGATTGTTATCGCACGAAGTGGTTAAACATTATTTCACCATGTTTTGGATTAGGATGCTTCATTAATGTTTGGTTATTTCTCATTCCCTGATTCAATTTTCCTAATATATTAATATGTTTTTACGCTCTTGTTTCATCTCCTCTTCTAACAACATTATCTTATATATGTGTTAAATCCATACATGAAATATGTATGTTGATATAGTTTACATTACTTCCATTGGAAACCATTTCTCTAAAATTTAATAAAAAATATTAGATTATGACAATTTAAAACATGCAAAACACATTAAAAAAGTAATTTATATGTAATCTCCAAATCATAAGCTTGGTTACCTTAGGAATTTTTTCGATGATAGTTATAGGTTTATACTTCCCAAATATATTTTTAATATCTATTTTCTAAGGTATCTACTAAACATTATTTGATGTCATCTAAACATACTCCTATCCCAATTTCCCAGAGTTGGTCCGTTAATTTATTACATTAGTGCAATGTACATGTGATATCATACCAATGGAAAAAATAACAAACATTCATTGAAAAAATAAATACATACATAAGTAATACATCAAAAATTGAAATGGAATAAAACATAATATCCCCATTGGACGCACTATTATTCTCCAACCTTATCCATGCATGAAAATCAAAATATATATCTTGGAATCCTGGGGACAAAACAAAAGAAAGATTTGATATTAGATTCTCTAAAAAGGGTAAGAATGCCATAAAAGCTAACATTATAGAATATAAACAGTAACAAAAGGTGGATAAATAAAAACACATTCCATTAAAACATACTCTTGAAAATATTATGGAAGGAATAAAATTTATTCAATTAATGATATATAAATAAGAACATGATAATGAATCCTTAAAATTGATATTCTATTAGTCGAATAATCACATGGATTTTTAATAACATATATCATAATAAGGTAATTCCAAATCAAGGAAAACATAAATATACTGTCAGGGATTCGGAAAAGACACAATACATAATCAGGTAAGAGATTATCTAATACCCAAACTAGTTTGTCTCACGAGACCTTAAGAAGTATCAACTGTCCCCTATTAAATAATAAGTCCAATGAAATCATCATAAGAAAGGTATTAAACATAATAAAAATATAAATTCTCATTGAAACTATAATATAAAATAACTTATACCCAAGAAATAAACATAATCTTAAACAATCCACTATAAAATGATGAATGGTGTAACAATAGCACATCCACCATCAAACTGATAAAAAATCAATAAAATTTTTTAGATGATGTAACAATTTATAATCCTTAATTAAAACGTGATCCAAAATGGTGTTAACATAGTTGAAAAAACTCTAATTAAATCAGTGATAAATTTATCAGAAAAATACCACTTTACATTGAAATAATTAATTTAAAAATATGCAAAATTATAAAAGAAAAAGTTTCCATTCAAAATATCTTTGAAAACTAGTAATAAATTCCACAATAAACTAAGGTTTCATGAATGTTGGAGAATCCACTCATATCATATGTGTGTGAAAAAATTTATTTTAAATTCCAAAAAAGTATGATTTAAATGTGCATTTGTAAAAGAATGTGTTATTGTCCAAAAATTATATCCATTATGTGTAACAATTGTAAATAAAAATAAAACAACAGGATATGTGACATAATATATCAAAAATAATTTTCACATATAATCATATCATTACATAATCAATGGAGTATATGTTCATACCAAATAATGGAAATTAGGTTAAGAATTTTCTTAACAATATGTATCCAGTAAAACGGTATGCCCCATAATATTAATGATCATCAAATTAACTATTTAATTACATAATTATAAATAAATAAATAATATGATATATTAAAGGGAATCATGTTCATCACACATAATAAATAATTGTTTAATAAGGAATATATATCACAATAGTAAAAGTTATATGATATAAAAATGCCTTATGTCTGAAAGCATTCGACACTTGTACATAATGTCATAGATAATAAAACTAGATTCATTAATTTCTAAATTATAAACCTATTAAAAATATATTTCATTTTATATAAATCAATTATGTCCATTTTTTACCATTTCAATGTTTTATAATGTTTAATATCGTTGTTCCTAGAGCGTTCATTTAATGGTTTTATAGTAAGTTCCCTTAGGTATAAATATGGGAGTTCTTGTAAAATGAGAATAAATTATATAAAAGTACAATTATTTATTATTAATGGACATAAAAATTGTATATGTTCTCATATCTCATTTTTTATATGTTTTTGATAATGATTTATTTGAAAAATGTTTGATGATAATGGCCTAATTTTGTTTTGTTGGTTAAATGACCATCACAATGTTGTGTCGTTTTATTTAATATTATCTTTAAATATTGGTTCCAGAACATGATATATTTTATATTAGTTATATAAAAATATTATTTAACAATAATAATTATTTCATTATTGTTATTTAAGGTGTTAATGTAAAACTAAAACTCGTTGTCCAAAAAGGCAATTAATCATCACATCACAAATGATATTTTCTTTTTTAGAATTAATAAATATGAGAAGGTTTTTTATGATAGATAATTAATTGAGAAAATTATATTAAATTTTATATATTATAATGGATTTAAAAGGAATATGTTTATTGGGTAGGTGATTATTGGAAAAGAAAAGGAATGAATTTAAAAGTTAATGAAGGAGGATTTTACCTCCTGAATATTGACTCCTTGAGAACCTACTTTAGACACTTGGATTTTCTTCTTGGAAAAACCATAGGTTCTTGGACATGTAGAAGAGGTATATGAATGCAATTACTAATAATTTATACAATATTTATGGATTAATAGTTTTTAGGAGAATGGGTAGGGAGGGGTGTTATATATAGGTGTGGAGAGGGGTGTTTATGGATTATTTTATTCATTTATTTATAATTTTAGCTCATGAAAATAAATAGTATTGATTCATATGACTATGTCTTCTAACAAGTGATTGTTATTTAGAACTTATATTTTATTAAATTATAAATTTCTAGAAAATTTATTTATTTAACTTATAATGATAAATACTGTAAATTATCATACATGACTATTCATAAAAAATCATCTATTTTTGAACAATCCAAAAAATTAACCCTAACCATTTTTCAATATATAAATTTATAAAATGGAAGATTTTATTAAAATATAAATAATTAATAAGGGTTAAGTTAAAATATGGAATCCTTTTTTGATTGTAATTTAATAAATTTAATAAATTTAATTTTTAAACCTATAATTTTTATTCAAATATAATTTATTTTAATATTGTAACTGATAGTAAGACATAATGAAAAATTAATAATAGTCTCATAAATAATATTTTTTTATCATGTTATAAAATATTAATTTATTAATCTATTTGATCAAAAGAAATTTTCTTTTAAATCATTATATTAATTATAAAATTATAAAAAAATATTTACTTTTCAAGAAACACCGAAAAAAAATTTAGCATTTTTAAAACATTTATATACTTATTCAATGGAATAAATATATCTATTTATCATATTTGTGTTACCATTATTTTATTTATACTTCAATATCTGAGGTTATTATTCAAATTGGCAGATTACTATTCATAATTATCTCATTACTATTCCAACAAACATGTTAATACTTAATATTATATCACAGTTCGTTTAAGATTAATGTTGTGTGAAACATAATATATAAATTAAATTAAATTTATTTAAAATGATATAGACCATAAAATTTGTTGATATTATAACATTAACTATATTACTTTATTAACTGTTACATCATTTCACTAATAATTATGATGGTTATTTTTATTCAAGAAAATATTATGTAAACTATATTACGATATAAGCTAAATTACTATATAATCCATATAATGATGTGAACTATAAAAATTAACAAGGAAATAAATATAATCATTACAATATAATGAAAAAATAAATTTAAATATGAACTTTATTTAATGAATTTCAATATTTATTCATATTGTCCATATTTATATACTCTATAAAATATATATAACTATATATATAATTATATATAATTAAAAATTATTAATCATATATATAAATGAAAATTATATTAATTTATAGATTAATTATTATATAAATCATATTTTGGATTATATGAAATTTATATTATATAGTGTTTCCTTCATTAGAGTTAATTATGTTGATAAAGGGATTCCCTTGTCATATCGATAAAAATATACATTAAAGGAATGCCTTTTTTTGTGATTAAATATGTCGATTAAAGTACCATTTATCAGTATTAAATATAATTGATAATGGGAAGCCATTTTCAATTCTGAAATAGAACTACAAATTGTTTCTATTTATATGTTCTTGAAAATACCGAAATAAAAGAGTCCTTACTTAGTGTTTTTTAGCACTGATAAAGGCTTTAGTGGATTCATTTAAGCATTGATATGGCGTAACTTTATCAATTTTTTTAGAAAAATTTGTAAAATTTTAGGAATATTTCCAACATTATGTTCTAGTGAATAGTGTAATATAGTCTATCCCTGGGTATACCTTGGTCATCCTATATCATTAAAATTGAACTCTTTGAAAAACAATAGACACACACACATAAATAAGCTCATAATTGAAATAATAATATCTATATGGACACCATAATACACTTCGAGTAAAATTTATCTACGAGGGAATAAAATATCATCTCGAAATAGAATTGGATATAGTACTTTAAAACCAAACTACTTCCAACCTTAGATTAACTATATCTTCAAATACCATAATATTAATAAATATATTTTTCACATGATGGGTTTTATTTAAAAAATAATTAATGTGAAAATGTTAATAAAGTATTTGTTGTATCAAATTTATATATATGTTTCATGTTATAGTGAGAAACATTATTTTCATTGAAAATACTCATAATAACATGTTTTGGGTACTGGAATACATCATCTAAAAAGGAAATTATGATGTTTATAAAATCAAGAACCAAATGAACATAAGAATATGCACAATTGAATCATAAAGATTCAGACATTTTAATCCCCTATATAAAAATTTTATGAGGAATAAATCTCTAATCGACATTCCACATGATATATGTTTCTTTAGAAATTCCTATCACTAGATATGTTTGTTTATATAAAGAATTTAGATATTTTTTATATTATGAATCATTTATTTTAATGTATTCTGAAAAATAATGATTATATATACTCCTAGAGTTGTATAATACATTGGTTTTATCAAAAATTGTATAATATTAATAGATAATTTAATAAAGGATTTTTTATTTCCCAAACCAGAACATGGTATCTCATTACTATTAATTGAAATATAATTATTTGATTAAGTCCATGGCCATGATAAATTATCTACATATTCATCTTTGAATGTTAATGAATGATTTTTCATATACATTGGTTAATGAGAAAAGTATTAAAATTTCTTGATGATATACCAATACCAAGAGATTATATAAAACTGTATGATTTCATATGTTTTTGCAGTTATTTAGACATTATCAACATTATATATGTATTCTTTTATGTGTTTCAAGATACTAACATTATACATTAAGTTCGTTCACCTAATTTTACTATGAAAGAGTCTCATAGGGTCACATAATTATTATATATATATATATATATTTAATTACATATAATTAGAAATTAATATTAAAATAAACAATATATTCCAGAGAGAGGAATAATAACTATGATGTTTATTTATATATCATAAATTCCCTCACTAATCAATATAATCTAGAATATGTGAGTTTTGAATATTAAATAGTCATTTAATTTACAATTACTGAATATAATATTTATTTATTTATTGAATGAAAAATTTAATGATATTTAATATAAATAAATATTAAGTTTTATTTATGGTTTGACAGATGACATGGTTGATTGACTAGATTATATAAGGGACCAAACCAAATGATATATTTTATTTATGATCATTTATGTAAATAGAAGTTTGGGCCCAGGAACATCAATTTATTTCTAGTTGTAGTACACCTGGGACGTCATAGTACCATATAGTATCTGGAAACTAATGGAAGTGGAATGACAGGAAGAATGAGGTTTCATGAATCAATAGGTGGTGCCACATAGAAGCACACATGTATCACAAGAAGGGTGGCATGAAATAATGTTAGGTTTATTATTAATTATCATTAAATACTCTACCAAATCGAATTTTTAATGTTTTGTAGAGGAGTTCCACTTCACGAAATAATTGAGGGTGGAAAAATGAAAGAAAATTGAAAAAGAAATGTTGAATTATTATCATTAACAATATTTCCCAAGTATGTTTATGGATGATGCAATGGGAGTAGTAGGTGATACAACCCGAAGACAAGCAGTTTTTATTTGGTGGAATGATCGAATGAGTGATGGGTGTGTCAGTACCTATAAATCATATTTTTATCTACATATATTTATGATGTGGGATGGAGGTGTGGCCTTCCATTGTCTAATAGAGCAACAAGGCATAATTGTGCTGACATGTGGAAAGGTGTAATGACTGGTGACACATCATGTTGCATAGAATCAAATTTTTACTTTTTAGTCATAACCTTTATAGTATGTTAGACAAAATTAATAATGACCATAAATAAATCAAAAACATGGGGAATTAGGACATAAAATATTTTAAAAAATAGGTCTAATTGGTTATTTACATTCCTATATCGAGAGTTATGAATCATGACCCAGTAGGGTTCCTAGGTGTGTTGTCTATGGTTGGTGTTCCCTTCTACCAAATATAGGCCAATTAATAAATTGACTAAAATTTTATTTTATTTTAATGTGTTTTCACATGTCACTTTATGTTAATAATGTTATTATAAAAAATGGTTTTTAGTGATTATTATAGATTTAGTTGGTGTCCATTGTGTAATAGCTAATTTATATCCCAATACATATGACATGCCATATATAATTTCTTATGAAATTTATTTTATTGGCACACCATTTCATGTAAGAGGGTTCATGAAAGTTGGAAGATAAATATCAATTGAATTATCTCTATAATGAGAGTTTATATATTTATCCTCTCTCTTTATATCTAGAGAAAAAGGATGAATCCTTCATCACTAAAAGAACTGCTGTTGTGAACAACACTGAGTGAAGAACGATGATCGATACCTCCACAATGGCACCTAGAGTTCAATAAATGATGTTTATGGAAATTTATAAAGAGATTATAGCATGTATAATTATTTGAATTGATGTATTTACAATATTAATAAGATAAATAATAAGAAAATAAATAATTCTGTGTTATTTTTAATTTTTATTTATAAATTATATGTAAAATATCATCTCATCCAATACTATGGTGTTGGGTAAATCAAAATCTATGGTTTTAAATTATATAAATAAATGTAAAACACTATTTTTATTTATATATTGTTATTAATCTACACCATATAACATTCAAGTGGAGTCAAATAAGTCACAAATTAATTTTTAATTTGTTACAAATTTTATTAATTTTTTCATTTCTTTTCTATTTTTTGATTTCTGGTTTTTATTATTACTTCGAAGGCCGAGAAAATATGATCATTCACATTCATATGACTTATAATATTACTATAAAAGATAATGAACACTCAAATATATCATTTATAGATATCAAATATTCTGGTTGTATGATATGATTACATGACATTTTACCTAAAATTACATGATGTGTATGCATGGACAACCACAAAATGAAGGGCAACATGAATCATGGCATGCGAAGTGGGAGAGAAGTACCCAATGTCATTAAAAATAGTGTATTTAATTCTAGTTATCACATGGTAATAAAGGGTTATAAGGTGTGTTACTAATGTAAACATTGTGTATCCCTACATGATTGGTCCCTTTAAGAATCACAGAAAACATGTGGCCAACATACGTGATATGAAATTAATACGTTCCATGTATTTACTACTATCCATGAATAATGGTTCAGATGATATTACATGGAATATATCTTGGATAAAAAATATTTAAAACATTAATTTCACATAAATAATAAAATATAAGTCCCATGGTATATATTATGGAGGCTAGAGAAAGAGTATATGACATGTATCTGGCTGTAGACACTGTGTAACCCATACCCACTCATACAAATTACATAACAATACACACATGTCATGTGAGTCAAATATGTGGAAGAAATATAATTTATATAAAAATAATACTATATGATGTGTAGTTGGATATAGATTCCTCGTGAATAGTTTTTCCCAAAATATATTTAAAGATTGATTTTCAATGGGTCATGTGGAATTAAATGATTAATTAATTTTTTTCATAATTACATAACTAGTTTATCTGTCAATTTTTATTAAATCGAAGGAATTATAGGAGCATTTCTATCAGTTTAAGACCCATACATTAATTTCATGATGTGTAGTTATTTTTGTCATACTGATAACATGGTTTTCCACGAAAAACATTACACATTATAATCACTTTGAAATGTATTCTTAATATTTTTTAATTATTTTCTTTGAAATATTGTATTATTTTTGGATTTAATATCATATATATTTGTTGGTTTTATATTTCATATACTTATCCTTTTTTATTTGTGATGTAATTTATTTTAAATTGAATATGGTGATTTGTCAATCATCCTTTCAAAATTATTTTGTGCAAACATGTGTATCCATGGTTTGATTTAGAAGACTCCAAACCATTTTTTAACTAATCACATAATAGAGTAAAAATATATTAAGGATGGATTTACCATGAATTGGGAGACTGTTCAAGATCAATACCTAGTAGAACCAACTAAAGAGGTAAAGATTTTAAAATTTGGATTTTTGCAACTCGGTCTAAGCCCTAGTCAAGGATTTTTCACATATGTTCTTGGTTTTTTTAATCATCCACTCAATAAACTAACCATTTTATATAACTTCAATTTCACGAAACACATTTTTCCCCGCTACATGTTTATTTATTTATATAGTTGATACATCTTTAATATATTTTTATATATATAATTACAAAGTAAAATTATAATCAAGAATTCATGATAGATTAAAATAAATGGATTATGTGAAAATTATATTACCAAGATGGGGGTAATTAATTATTTAAAATCCATTTATAATTAATAATAATATAAATGGATAAAATGAGGAAGAATTTTTCTGATGATAAATTATATCCCCCAATTAAATAGTAAGATATAAGGTTCTTTTATATTTTAAGATAGGATGAGCCCATGGTTATAGTTCTAGTCAAATTATAATTGAGGAAAATTTTCAATTATCAATGAGTCTTCATTAATATAGTGGGTCAACATAACCAAATATATATTTTGTGAAATCAATAAATTCTAGTCAATATAATTTGGGGTAATGTTTTATAGAAATAAATGTCTATAATTTCATTATTGGGGAGTCAAATACAATGATGAAGGAACTACACATTTAGGCAGCTGGTCTTCTTAGTTACCTAAAATCCTCATTTAAATTTGACAGAAAAATTTAAGGATACATTAAGATAAATATATATCATTTCCCCTAGAATATCCATTTAATAGTATATTATGAATCCAAACGTGATGGATATATGGATTTTGTAAATTAATTATATAAGTATTCAATGAATTTTATTTTGTTTTATTTTTTGTGTTAAAGAAAAAATTACATATACATACATTTATTTTTTTATAAAATTGAATGTATTATGACATTGATATTATCCTTGTAATAAATATTATTAAAATATAATATACTATCTAGAAAAAAATTCATTGAGTGGTATAGGACATTTAGAATTATTTTAGTGGAAAATGTTTTACACTCTAATGAATATGGTATTTGATAAATAGACTTTTATGGTGGTTAGTGATGATGATCATACTCTCTTTTATAAATGATTAGATGATTTATTAGATATCCAATGCCTTAAAATACCATCCATGTATTGTGAGACCATGATGATTCATGAGTACATGGATCCATATACCTTGTAATCTAATCTCCAAGATCATTATTAGTAGAAGTATGGTCATGATAGATATGACATCTCCATAGAAATTTTCACAACTAATTATGGAGAAATTTCACCATTAAAAACTCATATAGTTAAGATTATTGTCTATATTGGGTGTTAAGAATTATGGTTGTATGTATACCATGTAATCGTGCACTGATAACTTATTTACATCACTAGATTATATATTCATAAAATTTTCAGGAGATTTAAAAAGAAAAATATTGAGAATTCTTTTCTGAATCATGTTAATCTGATTATCTAAGTGGGTAAGGAAATATAGAATTAAAATATTCAATCATTATGGTGAAAATGATAATAGGAATTCTGAAAAGACATAAGACTTCCACTATTTATAATGATTCTTCAAAACCCCTGACCAAGATTAGAAGGATCAAGGGGTGGGATATAGTACAAAATGAAGTATGAATTTTATGTTGTAATAAGGGCCACATGAATAAGTAATAAACATTATTAAATACGGATTGGGAGGATTTGGGTTATTTATAATCAAATATAACATCTCCATTATACTAAGTGGTTATTCAATATATTTTTTGGTTTTATCCATAGTATCACAAATAAAAAACCATGTAGTTTTATGATAGATGTAGTGGTGATGTGGATCATATGGATGTCAATCGAGAATAAGAAGTTACACTATAAATTGGGTGAAACCTTCTCATATTTATGTCAATATTGGTTTTATTATGAATTAATAGTTCTTGTGATCTTAGTGTAAGAGTATAAATTATATTCATGTCCATTTTAGGCATGTTAAGATTTTTTTTCATTTTTAAGAATTGGTTATGATACAATTAATAATTTCGTATATGTTATGGTATAGATCATCATAAAATTTGAATTTATTTACTATAATATAAATAAAACGTCTAGAAAATATATAATTAAATTAATTCAGATGACTCATATCATACCGGATTATTGAATCCCCATTTTAGTAATATAAATGAAATGATTTTTACAACACAGTATCTAAAATAGTATCTTGGTTTTTTACTAAATCCACATGATATATTTCACACATGTTTTCAAGGTAAATTGAAATTAGATCCATCAAGTTAGAAGGGTGAATGTGAAAATTTTAATATTGATTTATTAGATATAACAATGAGTGGAACAATTACAATTGAAGCTAGATGTGGATATTCATACATCATGAATTTTAGAAGAAAATTTAGTAGATATGGTTTTATTCGCCTAATGATTTATTATACTGGAACCTTTGAAAAATCAACGATTTCAAATACGATGTGATGAATAATCATGGTATGTTGACCAAGAAACTATAATCATACTATAATAGAAATAATATTAATAAATAGTTCATTAATTATCTATCCATTTTTTCTAATATATGAAAACTAAATCCAATTTATACACCCTAATGTAATGGTGTTACTGAAAGGAGAAACAACTATTTTTTTGACATGGTGACATAAATGATGAGCCATGAAATTATTTCATGACTCTTTTGGAGATATTCACTATAATCTTATACAAAAATAATAAAAATCATTAATACTAATGTGAAAAATAATAGTTTTTATGATATTTTCTATGGGAATACAATCATTATGTCACATTTACGAGTGTGGGTTTGTAAAGCCTTTGCAAATGATGTCAAAATAAAAAATATTCCCCAAGGAACTGAGTGTATCATTATAGGATATCATAAAAGGTAGAAAGATTTTATCTTCAAAAAACTTGATATAATAGTATCATTGGTAATAGAAATTCCAACTTTCAATAGAGCGAGCACATCTATAAACGTTATAGTAAGGGAATGATCATTTTTTATAAAGTCAGTGCTCAATATAATTATGAATTGACAGAGATATAACTAAAATAATTTCAATAAAATAGGATTTTTTATAGAATCATGTACTATGTAGAAGAATGTGATATGATAAAAATTATGGATATATGGTTTTTTAGTCGCTGAGAATGGTGAATCATTATTTATTGACAATGATGAACTATTATTCTATAAGAAAGCATTAAGAAGATAATATGTTTAAATGTGGAATGAATAAATGAATTAAAATATTTATTATATATAATAGAACTAATTATGGGATATTATGGTTCTACTAGTGGGGAAAACATAATTGGGTAAAAAGGACTATTAATGAGGAAACTGGACACAGATTGTGAATTCAGTACATCTAAATCCTGACTAGCTTCAAAAATAATGTTATAATGTTAAATTATATAATAATATGAATCATTTTTACCAATCCAAAAGTCAAAATACATAATAATAATAATAATAATTTTCATAGGAACATACCAAGATTATGAGACCTGAAAATGGATAACAAAAATACATTTTTTTAGGGGAACCAAAACGATGATTTCTGTATTACAAAACCAAAATTTTTATAAATATAATTGATTATATTATAGTGTATAAATTACAAAGACCCACTATTGGGATAATGAAATCATCAAAATCAGGTAATATTAATTTTTATGAATCTAGAAGACAATTTTTTTATCATTAATAATTAAAATTACCCCTCAGTTTATAAAAGGATTAGTGGGTGTTCATTCCTCATTCTAGTAGTATATGTTGGTGATATTTTGTTTATGGGAAATGAGATACAAATCATACAGTTTTTTAAAATGCAGTTAAATACATTCCTATTTATTACTAACAAGGGTGAGGAATCCTATATTCTAGAGAACAGGATACATCATTGGAAACATCAATTTCTACATTGAATATTCTATGTTATATATATTAAAAATGAAATGAAGATATTTAAAATGAAGAAATCGATCAGGAAATAGTTTATAGTGTCACATAACTGAAATAGATTCTTCAAAATGTTTCCTCAAATATAAAATGATGAAAAGGGTGAGAATGAATCATTACACATTAGTGGGTTGATTTTACATGAATGATACCGCATATAACATGATTGATGTTACCAATTCTTTTATCATGGTAGGAGAATATCAAAATAACATCAGAAAATAAAATTTGACTACAGTTATTAATATACAAAAGTATTTGAATGTATTTAGGATGCATTCTTGGTTTATTGAAGAGATATGTAACTAGTCATCTAGGGATATAGAGATTCTAGTTTATTGAAAAATCATAAGGATATAAAGTAATATTTAGGATATGTATTCTTCCTTATAAAATATTTGTGATTTGGAAAAGTTCAACGAATAAAATTTTCATTGATTCTGTAGTAAAATTTGATTATATTACATCTTCTGATGTAGCTAAAGAAGTAGTTTACTTATAGGACATTTGTTGGATCTGAATATATTTCACAGTTTCAAGGATTTTATCACATTTTATTGTCATAATTTAGTTATGGTAGTCCTAATCTATGACCCATGGTTTCATAAATAGATAAAAAATAAATTTTTTATGTATCACCTATAGATGGATTTATAACAAATGTATGAAGCTAAAGAGGGGATATTTTTTATAAAAGAGAATGTGGAGGACCTATTGAATAAATCCTTATCTTATTATAAACATAAATATCTTATAATATATGTAGAATAAAATTCAATAGTTGTTGTCTCTATATAAAGTGGGAGTCTTTGGATGATTGGAACAAAAATTCAACATACTTTGTGCTTTTATTTACCAATATATTAATTGACGTTGATATTAAAAAATATATAATCTTATGTTGGGTGTTCTTTTTAGTAACATTAATTTGATAATTTCCATATATATTTTTCTGATAGAAAGGTACTATTAGTTCCCCACTATAATCAGGTCCATAAATAATTAAAAATATATTCATAATCAAATGCCAAATGTTTTATAATAGATCTTATAATATGGAAGAAATGATTTTTAGGCTATCATTCACTTCATACTTAGATCTATACAAGGCTTATACTCATGGATATTTTCACTTGGTAATCACTAAGGGAGATTGTTTTATTGAAAAATAAACTAATAGGAATTCCATATGTTATATGTTTTGATAGATATTTTTATCAATATAAATAAGTTTTGTTCAATATAAATGGTATTATTAATCATTAATATCTTAATTAATGCACATAAATGTATGATAAAAAATTGTACTGACATATACTATTAGATAAATAAGATAGATTGGATGTTCCATATGTGATACAATAGTGACAGATATGCCAATAGTGGATTCTTCCTTTCTAAAATTAGAATATGATATCTAAAGACCATTAGTTAAAATGGATCATTCTAATTAAATCAGTGGTAATCAAAGTTTATCAATAAGCTCATTTTAGAAATATAAATAAAGATATATCAAGTCTATCAGTTGATGGAAAAAGTACAAAACATGTCTGATAGGATAAAAAGTAAAAGAGATTATGTTACATTGTTTCAATGTTTTTGCAGTTTCTTTATTCCAACATTGTCATTTTTATCTATGGGTTTTATAATGTTTTACTATTTCTAAAATTGTACATTATATCGGGTCTCCAAATGTCATTAATAAAGAGGGATAGATGGTCAAAAACTATCTGTTCCTATAACCTCAATTAAATTTTTTTTCAATTTAATAATAGATTAAATAGTATTCTACAGACTAAGGGATAATAATTATCTAGGTTATGTTGATCGTATAAATTTAATAAACATTTATTCTATATTAGAATATATATTACGTAAATACAAAATATATATGTATTCTTCATTTAGGGAATATAATATTTAACTATTAATTTGATAACTAATTTATGATATTTAATTATTAATTAGATATTTTTTTATTCAATGTTTGATAAATTCCAATGATTATTGATAGTCCAAGATAAAGGCCCTGATCAAAGTATATATTTTATTAATTGTCATTAAAAGAAATATTATTTTTTATTTAATAAATTATATTTTATAAATTTTAGTTATCACATTTTATTTAATAATAATAAAATTTATATTAATATGATTTTTCATGTTTATTAAGTATTATAGAATTAGTTAAGGGCCACTGCGCAATTACTAATTTCTTACCCTATGTATATAATCATACTTATATCATTTTTCATGGTCACTAATTTAATTTTTACAACATTATTTCATGGGAATTCTATCATTTTTAAGGAGAAATTTATTAGATTACTCTCAAAGAACAAAGTTGATTTCACCCTCCTCTGTCTCTTATCCAAGTTCTCTATAATAAATCATTAATATATGAAAAACACTTATTGTGATCAATAGTAAGAAACTAAAGACGATTTATACTGTCATACTAGTAAATAGAGTTCCACCAATGACATTTTAAGTATCATAGAGATGTTTCATAAACCACTTTATGGATTATATATTGGACCCATCATCTCAATAAAAGTATGATAATAAGGTCAATCATGAGTGTCAAAAAATTAAAAATTTAAATAAAAAAGCAATCTAATTTAAGTAAATTAATTATAAATTAGCTAATAAATATATTATCTTTGAATATTTTTAGGTTTCCTTCATCCATTTATATGGATATAATATCCTAATTTCATTGATGAAATGTTTTTGGGTTAGGACAAAATTTTTCACCTATGCTTCATAACCGTGAAATAAAAAAAATAGTATACATGCTAGGGGAATAAAACAACTATTAGAGTAATATGAAATTCCCTATTTGTAACATCCTTACCCTTGTTCCACCCAAAAGGTTCCCTGATTCATTCGGTCACTAGGCATCAAGAACACATGCTTGCATGCTAGAGGATTATGATAGAAGAGTGGTTCTAAATGAAGTATATTTGGGAGAATATTATGATTGGATTATTAATAATACAAAAAAATCAATAATAAATAAATTTAGTGTAAAATTAGAATAATTGAAAATCCCCTTTGAATAAATAAATGATTAAGCATGAACATGATCTGATAGAACACATGAAGAGATAAATAGAACATAGAAAGAATGAAAAATTAAATAAATAAATAATAGACACAAGAACTATCTTTATTAACTTCATGAGCACTAGATTGGTCCTATTCTTCTATATAATATCATAGAAAATATGTATAACCAAAAAAAAAAAAATCCATGAAACTAAAGTTGAAACTAAGAGGATTGTTTAGCTACCCCTATGCAATGGCGGCAAGCACCGAGTGTGAGATATACCCAACATGCCACCACTAATGATGTGTATTACATAATCTAGTAAAAAAATATATAAATTTGTAGTTTTTAGGTATATCAATTGTAAAGGATTGATATAAAAATAAATCTAGACAGGTCAGGGTTAGGTCCCTTCAAGGACACCTGGTCAACTATACATACATTGGCCTATGTTGTGATGTACCTAAACATGTCACAATCTATTTATATGTTAATATTTTAGTCTTTATGTATACATATTGACTATATATGTGTCATAATATATATCCATATATATAAATACATCATACTAGTCAGGATCCAAGGTGCAACATCGACATCCTTATATAATCATAATAATTTCATACTCTTTATGTGACATATTTCTCATGATAGATTAGTAAATGAATACGGATATCCCATAAAAATGTATTATTTGTAAATTAATAAAAATAAATCATGTTATTATAATAGAATATTAATAAGCCCATATTTTTTAAATGGGATATATATGTCATGTCCATCATCTGACTCGTGCATGTGACTTCCATGCTCAAAATATTAATTGATGGGCAATGAGATGTGATTCCCAACTACCCATGCATTGTGTGATTACATGAATATCATCCTAGACTTGGGGGTGTGTGATTTAATACTCTTCAAACAGGAAAAGGTCCCTCCTCGATGATACAAAGTGAGATAATCCCACTTTTCCTTTGATCTGTTAGTATATAAAATTCATACAGGGGAATCTATAATCGCTCAAGGCATAGTAGTCCTTTAATACTACATCAATTTATCATTTTAAAAAGGGTAAATTCATTATCCATTCCATAATAAAATTCCACATTTAAAACTAGAAATTTTCATACATATAATCAATTATAATGTAATGAAAGGTACCCATTCCATATTAAAAATCAATACACATAGTTGAGCTTTTTGATTTAGAATAAAACACATCTAAGAAGGGGGATTTATTAGAAAACATGATATTTCCTTTAATAATTTAATTTAATTTAATGTAATCATCTCATTCATGTGGAATAATTTAACAAAGTAGAAAAATGTTATTTTGAATGAAATCCAAACATGGTTGGATAACCATAAGGGGTGGTTCATTTAGATTCCATAATATCTAACCATATCATGGGGGTCTAAAAACCATACGATGTTGGATATTAATTTAGATTATGGTATTTCAAACATTTTATGTGACACCCAAAAAAGCCTAGTTCATATCATAATGGATATATCAAATAAACGATGTGAATATTGGGGAAATTCATACAGGAAACCTACTTCATGCTTAAGAATCTACACTCTTCCAATATCGAGCATTGATTATATCCATAATGGCTGAAATAAGAAAATTCATGAAATTCCATAAAAATTGGTCAGAGGAGGTGATACATATTTCAAGTTCAATATATATATGAATAAAAATAAGATAAGAATGGAGAGCCTGGAAATTACTGATATGCTTCCAACTCGACTGATAGGAAATTATATATTGGTTGTATATAGTGTATTATTTAATACCTATGAGGGAGGAGAGGATAGATCCCATGTGAGGGGGAGGTGTTGTGCACGATTGGAAATAATAAAGGAGAGACACCATTTAAACATCTATGGAAGATGTATGTTTCATTATCTTTTAAAGTGCCACATTGTTTGTAGAATCTTGAAACAATAGTTCATCCTTCACTTCCTAAGATCAACACCCCACAAATTTTAATCTAACCATGTGCTAACAATTCATATCTACCGTGTAGGTGGCACTAAGTGTGGATTCTAGGTGCATGGTTTGGACAAACCATACATAGGCCATGTGGGTCACCTCTTCACACCACCAACAGGGAACATGGTTACCCTAGGAGTGTTTATTGTTTTAAAAAACCAAAACCACTTATGAAAATGGGTCTTACGGTTGACTAACATTCTAAAACTAACGTAGTGCCAATCATGGGCCTCATTCTAATTCCCCAACAACTAGATCATTTATAGATCGATTATTATGAAACTCTACCAAACATCTTTGGAATGTTCTAGGGTATAATCCTATTCCAAAAATATAACATTTATGTGATCTAATTCTCAGATTTACTTTTTGACATTGATATTATGATTTGAGACTCCGACAAAATTAAATGTTCAAATTCACAATGAATTTTAAACCAAGACCAAAATAAGGAAATTGAAAATTTATCCATATTATAAATTATAGTCCATGAGATCATTGTAGAATATAATAAAAAAATGACAAACCATGGTCGATAAGTTCCACTCAAATTGATATATTTCATCTGAAACTCTCAATGAACCTTCATGAGTAACTTTAAAAAATGGTATATTAATATCTTAATCATGGAAAAAACCGGTACGCATGGATTAGATTTCCATACAGAGCATACTACTAACCATATACCATGGTTCATGATTCATTTATCATATCCTATAACCATAATACAAAATCATTACCCAAATTTGGTCTTACCCTTTGAAAATCCTATTTTGAGTCATGGAACATGTAACATCAAGATTTCCTACAGTACAATGTCCACAACATTCCAATGACACCCCCATCACATTTTCCAAAATGATACACCAAATTATAGGTGATGAAACCACTCATGTACCTATCAATAATTTCAATATTCAATTATAATTGACCCATTTAAAAATTGGCCACATTGTATTTCATTAACAATCTTAAACGATGTCTTCCACATCATACTTCTAAATTCATGGTGTGCAAAAAACTGTTACAATTTTTTTTAACTCCCATATAAAGAGATATAATTGACCAACAACTGTTCTGCTATTCCAAAAAATATTCTTAGATAGACATTTCATTTTAAATGATAGGTAAGAAAGGGTTCATGTGGATGTATCTCAAGATTGTTTCAAAAATGTTCACCAAAACATGCAACTAAAATTTCATGGTGTTTATTAATCAAACCACTCATAGTTCTATTAATCAAATTGAATAAAATGTTTATAAAACATCCATGAACTAGTCCTGCATTATCATTAATCTTCCACCAAGAGGATGTCTTCTAACTACCTTTGGTGACTTCCACACTGTAAGGATTCCTCAAATCAACTCATTGAGTGCACAACCAAGGATTCCATTAATTTAAATAGAATACATTTGATGATTTTATCTCAGTTTATATTTGGGGATCTATTAGAGTACATAGGGTGAAATCAATATAGGTTTCATGATCATCTCTAATCACGGAGTACACTATGTTTTTATTTGAGGTAATGTTTCTATCATTTTAATGAAAAATAATATAGAAACAAGCTAAAAAATCTCTATACAATTCTTGAAACCACATCTCTTGACTGAGATTTTCCATGTACAAACATGTGTGAATCATCTAAGGATTACCTGGTCATTGACCAGGACATTGTTTTTAAAATAAAAAAAATCATATAATGATTCCCAATACAATTTCACCATACCCTTAATAATTTTAACTACTTTTATTTACTCATGACATGGGTCTCCACTCTTAAAATTGTCATGAGAAAAGAATTTATCCTTATCTCACACTTGACCACTCACCAATCAGTAATCCAAATAGTACCCCATGCAACTAGTGTGTACCAATATTTCCTTACGTAGAGCATGTACACCCCCATACTGCCCAGTGCCTGACACTACAAAGTCTCTTGTGGTTCATTAATTTTCAAGTAAAAGATGACAGTGCAAACTGAAATGTCATTATTATTAATTTGAGAGCTCCCATAGAACTCATTTCCAATATGAAATCCTCACAGTGTTTTTTGAATTGAACAAATTCCCTCCTTATAACCTCTTTTTATGATTTACATTGTTCAACATAATTAGTTTATTTTAAACACATTCCAACTAATTTCTAATATCCCCTTATGATCATCATCATTCTACTTAGAAAGAAACTATTTTCATTAATGACATGATGCTCCCCAGATTTAGAGTTTTATATCCATCATGTTTCTGGGAGTGAATAAATCATCTAATGACACTTGTTCCAACACTGCCAAAATGGGATTCAAGATGTAAAAACACCTTAAGAAAGAATAATATATTAAGGTGGATAAACCAACTTCACATATGTTCATTACATTGGATTAAAAATTAGACATATATGTGGTTCACTAACATTTCCAAGGGCACACAAATCATAAAAATTAGATGTAAATGAAAAAATTAAACTAGATCATGCATTAAACATCACATGATCTATTTCTTAACACCATAATGATCCAATATGATTAGAAAACAAAAAATTTCCATTGTAACATCATGGAACCGAACATCCCCCAAAAAGTGCTAAATGGGACTGGTGTTACTTCCTTAGGCACACATCCTCAAACTCCATAGTTTTCCTTCTAGCAGTAAGGGTTTGATAGGTATTGTGGGGAGGTTGTGACCTCTAAGATGACACTAATGGTTTTGGTCTGAGAGTAATATAAAATTAAAAGACTCTATAGACTCGAAACAGACCCACGTAACGGAAACAAAATCAATAGTAGTAAAATGCAGAAACAATAAATACAAACAATAAAAGTGGAAATTAAACAGAATATTAAGAAGAAAAACTTGTAACAATCACTAGAGAATACAAAGAATTTATCCATAGAAATTAAATATATAAAAGGTATTAAATGGATATCCAACAGTAGATACAATTAACTAGGTACACATGCTGGTACTGGAATGTAAGAAAAACAAGTATACTCCAGATAGGCAAGACCTCACAGTCTATACCATCTCCAAGAAATATCTTACACAACCCATCTCTTGATGTTGATCTCTTTCCTACATGTAAATCCATAATGAATACATGTGTCTTGATGGTCTTGAGAAGATTGTGAGATTAATCATAGTATGATACCACCCAATAGTGTGTATCTAATATAAGTGTTAATGAAGGAATGCACGTATAAGGAAAACAGTAAATAATACGATGCATAAATAAAAATATCATGTACTGGTGCTTATAATCCACCACGAAGTGTCACCTACTTCATCCAATGCTGGAATATCTTTCATATAACTCAGCACCATGTGCCTCATGACACCTCGCGTCTCAATGTACTGATGTACAAAAATACCACTGATCATGTAATAACCTGGAGGAACAACGATGTATATCCAAAAATAAGTAACAGGAGGGACAAAAATTCCTGATCTCAAATAATGTTACTTGAGTGAAAATCATGTCTTCCCTCAAACTAATAACCAGAGGGACATCAATGTCTATCCTCAAATCAAATAAATCCTCTACCCCCAAAGTGATAGCCTCAATGCTATCCCCTAAAGGCTCCTCACCGTACAAGTGGATTCTTATGGAAGTAACCCCCAAAACAATAGTTCCTAAACCGCAACAAACGAGGCCCTCTACCCACATGACTGGTCAAAACCACCTCATCATGAAGTCCCTTTATGTACACAGTACTCAAATTTCTATGTGAGAGGTAATCACCAAAATAGTACCCATGCCACAATGTCTCTGACACCTCTTATCCCTATGACCATGTCTCTCATGTTTGATGGCCTCACCCTCCACGTAACTCGGGCCATGCCCAACCAGACAGTCTCATTGCCTCAAGCCAATGTCCGTAGAACCCAATCATGTGGTCAGATACACCCAATGTAAATCATGACACGCCCAAACTATGATTAGTATCACTTAAGAATATCCAAGCCACACCCAACACAACTAAAAGGTTTCGACATATAAAATATCATACATCACATATATTTAATCAAAATATATACTTTAAATAGTTAAAACAAACTAATCATTTAAATTTCACTAACTATGTGATGTTCCACAACACCACCATGGTCCTGGAAGACTCTAATAATTCATATCATATCAAAAAAACACAAGATTTTAATCAATCAAAAACAACTTATTCCATTTCGACACCCCCGACCAAAATGCACCATATGAGCTACATCCCTCACCCAACCATAGTCATGAAAAAAGGTAAAAGGGCACACCCAAAGGCATCCAATGGGTCTCATAATCAATTTAACATATTAAAGTATGTATGAAATGGTATTTCCCAAAATATCTAAATATGCGCCATTGGATGTGCAACCCAAAAGCTTGAAAAAACAAGAAATAAAGTATGTAATGACTACATGAGACACGTAGATGTATGAAAAAATGATATCGAACACCAATTTGATGCTGGTCTTTATAGATCTAAGATTCCATAAAATCCCTTTAATTGTAATCAGATTGAATCTACAAGGTGTGAGGAAAAGGATCAATAATGGAACAGGTTGTACGTGTTTAGCCTCGCTAATTTGATCCCGCAGCCATGGACATAGAGAAGAACAAATTTCAGATGAAGAATCTAGGAGAAGAAATTTTTTGGTTTTCCAGAGAATTGATGTCTAAAAACGATGAAGACAAATGTATTTTTGGAAAAGATATGTGACACTCTTTCATTTAAGAGAATAAAAATAGAAATACAAGGAATGTTTAAAGGACCACACACCATTTAGTTTCCTTATCTATACTCTGACTTAAGATGTGGTTTCCACACAACGTGGACATGCCACATGGGTCGACGCCCAACTAGAACTAATCTGGTACGTGAAAAGTAGAATACATGTCGTTTCAAGAAACACTTCATGACGTGTAGTAGAAAAATCACACACAGTCATCACATGGCATATACTCAGTGAGAACGCGATCAGTACACTCCTAACCCGTACATGGAATGTACTTTGTAGTACATGGCGTGCAATCTGGATATTTATAGAACGTCCCATATTTTTCTAGTTTTCTCAGAAACAAGTAATATATTCAAACATAGTCAAGATTTTGACCGATTCCAAAAACTCGGGTTCTTACAATCTCCCCACATTAACATGTCTCCTCCTCGATCTAAGAAAGAAAACCCAGAGATGGAACCGAACATACAACCCCCATAAGAGTAAACCAGACTCCCCTTATCTAGAGGGTTCTAGATAACATCCTCAAGGGGAGATCCCCACCTTAGGAATCACCATATTTAGTTAAAACCCAACAAAAATCAACAATGAAAGGTTTCACTAACCTACATCGAAACTCATAGTCCTTTAGTGATGAATCATCACCCTTGGGCCTCATAAGTGCTACCGCATTGTTTCTAAAAACCAAACACATACTACACCACATCAGTGTTTGCATCCATGAGTTCATGCATCCCATGGATTATCAAAATAATACATCATTTCATGCACATCCTGTAACCCACATTCTCAATACAATAATTCCCATAGAACCTCACGTAACCTACATCGTCGATTCCTTGATTCCCAAAACACCTCATGTAACCTATATAATTGATGACCCTAATGCCACACATCTCATACGTATATTAATATAAATATATCACATGCCTGATATGGATCCAATATTGTGGGCCAACATCCATTCAGTACACATATATCATGTGCACCTCATGCACTCAAAACAAACATGCCTCAACAGGTCATGACAGAAAGAAAACAAGGATATAACTACCAAACTCGCAATGTACCTCTAACCTTCATCAGTTCACGGGCCTGCTCAGCCACTGGAAGCTATAGAACGTGCACCTAGCTTGATGTATAGCTACCGAATGCCTGACCACCCAGCAGTGCTGCTCTAATCACCAGCCACTAAAGCCTCTGCTAGGTCCCACTATCTTTACATTGTCCTCCATGGGCATCTGAACCTCAACTACCATATCCTGGTATCGAACCTGAACCAACTCATGATTCCATCATATGTCTTGGTCCCTACCTTCCAGCTATCTGAGAAGTGTGACTGGAGAACCTATCATGATGCCCAGCCTATCCACATTCCTGGCACTCCATTTGAGGCATATCACTCTAATTCCCAACATTTCCTATCCATCCATACTGAAAGAAAAGAACTGGAGAACTGCAATGAGGTGTTATAGATGAGTCCTTGGCATAACATCCCTACAAAACACATCCCATCCTCGCTTCCTGTTGTACGAACCATCACCTAAAGTTGTCGCCTGCCAACATGGGGCCTTTACCTCAGGTTGTCATCCTCTATGATCGCCTGATTCACTACCTGTGAGAATGAACCTAGCCAGAAGATATTTACCTGGATCCAAATGGTGTGTCATAAGCTACCCATGAAGCGCCTCACCCTTGTTGGGTCATCGCTTACCATACCATGAGAAAAGGAAGAAAACTCATTGAATGTAGCTACATAGTCCATGACAGACATGTCTCTTTACTAAAGGGTCAAGAACTCTCGTGCTCTCTATTCCCTCACTGTATCTAGGTAAAAGTTCACAACATGTATATCCTCAAAGATTTTACATGCCTTTCCATTGTTATTGTAGGCTTGAACCTACACATACCACCAATAATTCGATAGTCCTCTCTGCATGTACAACCCTAGATCAACCCTCTTCTCTGGAGGCATCTCGAGATGCTCCAAAATGAAATAAATGCTGACTATCTAATTCACATCTTCCTGTGGACCACCCTCACCTTGAAATAGTTGCGAGTCCTATGACTAGAACTCTCGTGGTAGAAATTCCATAGATTGTTCTGTAACTGTCACACCTTTATCGATCCCATATAGGACACATACCAAGATAATCCATAGAAACTCATTGAGCCACGAAAAAAATGATGGAAACCCCAACTGTTGTCTTGTCAGCACTGGATCCTAGACCTAGACTTTTCCTTGAGCCTATACCTGCAGCTCTTGCTCTTCCTACACTAGATCCTGAAGTTGATCCTGCTCCAACAGCACTATTCTATATTCCACCTGATTCTCCATCTGTGTGGTCAAAAAAGATCCCTCTTTACTCTCCCCTATCACAACCCATGCCCCTAGAATCCTGGCCTCATGGCCTCCTTACCCACCGTGAACAGAGTCAGGTATCAAAAAGTCCTTGGGCCATGTCCATCATGACATCCTACGTTGTCTCAATTCGATGACAGAGTCCCTCAATCCTGATGATAAAAATCACCTCAACAATAGTTCTTGTCTAATATTTTATGATCCAGAACAAAAAACCCAGCCACATAAAATAATAAAAATATATAAATCATGACATAACACATTGCAATAAACAAGAAATTTTATCTGGAATTTTATCTCTTTTCACATTTCAATGTATACAAAGTAAGGAATTTGATATTATTCACTTTGAATTATCACTTCACAAAGAAAACATGTAGTTATGAAATAGAAATACCATACAAATGTGCCTATCAAAAGACACAAAAACAATCCTAGAAATATCGGGCCAATGTCTAATTCTTCCCCTCCCTCATCAGGTCAAGGATCACATATCACAATCAATAACATCACACACCAAGTGATCCAATTAGGTAGAAAAGATATAAATGGTAATCTATGAAAAAATAAAATAGTAATTCACACCCATGGAAACTTGGTCTATCCCTCATACCTGGGGCAGTAGGCACCCAATCCCATGTTAGAATCATTGTTTCAACAACCTATCTCTGGTTCACCATTTCCCAAATAGTAAAACCTTCAAAAATAAAAAATGAAGTCCCAATCTAATTAGTAGCCAGAAAAACACTGCTATAAACCCATATCAATAACTCCTTTGAAACCACTTTGCAAAGACCCAGTCCCAAAAAACCACCCAAACAGTGCTAAAGGGTCAGGTGTTACTACCATAGGAACAACTCCCCAAATTCCAATTTATTCTGGCTAGTAGAGAGGGTCCAATAGGAATAGTGGGGAGGCTATACCCTCTCCGAGGATACTAATGGTACTTGTACAAGAATAATATAAAATTATAAGACTCGACAGACTCAAACCAAACACGCATAGTGGAATAAAAATCAATACCAATAAACAATAGTGGAAATAAAAACCAGTAAATAATTAGAATTTAAACAAAATAGCTTGTTTAACAACTTGTAACAACAATTAGAGAAGATAAATCATGCATCCATAGAAAGTCAACATGTAAAAGGGAGCCAACGGATAAAAAATAGTATCTAAAATAAATAAGGTGATAATGCTGGTAGTGGAAATAAATACAAACAAGTAATGTCCATCTAGGCATGACTTCAAGGTCCATACCATCTTCAAGATATAGCTAACACAATCCATCTCCTGAATCTGATCTCTTTCCTGCACGTAAATACATAAAGTCTATACACTTCCCGAAGGGCCCCAGTAGGGTGTTCATTGAATCTCAGTAGGAAACCACCCAACGGTGTGTACCTAATATAGGTGTTTAAGCAATAATGTACTTATAAAAAAATAGTAAACAATAAGATGCAAAAATAAACATAGATTCCACTATTTCTCAACAGCCACCATGATGTTTCACTTGCTTCGGCCTATGCTGGAATCTTTATCAGGTAACCTGGCACCATGTGCCTCATGACACCTCTTGTCTCAAGGTATCGACGTCCTGAAGGCATCCCCAAGAAGTTGTAAATCATAGGAATAGTGATGCCCGTCCTCAAATAAGTAACTCGAGGGACAAAAATTTATACCCTCAAATAATGAATCCAGACAGACAACGATGTCTGTCCGTTAAAAAATAACTGAAGGGACAATGATGTCTTCCCTCAAATCATAGAAAATCCTCTGCCCCCAACCTGATAGCCTCAATGTTAACCCCTGATGTCTCGTCACCTTCCATGTGGATTTGAATTGCTAGAACCCCCAACCCAATAGTACTGAAATTGTAACTAACAGGGGACTCTACTCACACGAGTAGTCAAAACCACGTCATCTCCTAGTCTCTTAGTGTGCACACTACTCAATGTTTTCAGGTGAGCGGTAATCACAATAATAGTACCTCATGCCACAACGTCTTTGAAAACTTGTGTCCTTCTGATAATGTCATTCAATTCTGATGGCCTCACCCTCTTTGTAACCAAGGCCATGCCCAACTTGACAGTCACACTACATTAAGCTAACGTCCATAACACCCAGTCATGTGGTTATATCCACCCAATGTATCTTGGGACAATCCCAACCTATGATCATCATCACTCAAGAATATATGGGTCATTCCCAAAACAACCCGAAGGTTCTAGCATATACAATAGTATTCATCATATTTATTTAATCAAAATAAATACATTAAATAGAAAAAACACATTAAATCGTTGAATTGAACTAGATATGTGATGTCCCACACAAACACCATGGTCCTCAAAGCCTCTATTAATTCATATCATAACATAAAAAATTAAACTCAGTAGTTTAATGAATGCAAAACAACTTATACCATTTTGGAACACCGGGTAAAAATTGCCTAAAAGAGCAACGACCCCTCGTCTGACCCCACTCAAGTAAGACTAGTAAAAGGGCATACCCAACTACATCCCATGTGTCTCATAAGAAATTTAAAATATCAATGTAGTTATGAAATGATATTTCTCGAAATACCCATATATGCACCATTGGACACACAACTCAAATGTTTGAAAAAACAGGAAACAATGTATGCACCACCTACCTAAGACTCATAGATGTAGGAACATCAAATATTGAACTCCAATTTGAATCCAATCTTCGTAGATCTACATTACCTTAAAATATAAAAAATTCTACTATGATGGAAACTACGATGTGTGAGGAAAAGGATCATTAATGGAACATGTTGTGAATGTTTAGCCACACTAATGTGATCTTGCAACCCCCAAAAGATTAATGAACGGACGTCGGGTAAAGAATCATGGAGAAGAAATGTTTTCAGCCTTCTAGATCATCATGGTCTGAAAAAAAATGAAGAATAATGTATTTCTGTAAAAGAGACGTGACACTCATTAATTTAAGAGAATAAAAAATTACACAGTGTGTATAATGATGCAAATTTCATGTTGTTTCCTTTCCAATATCTGACATAAGAAGATGTAGCCACACAACTTGGATACACCTCACGAGTTGACACACTGCTAGAACTCAGCGGGTACATAGAAAGGAAAATAAACAGCTTGCCAAAAAACCCAACATGTTGTGTATTAAATAATTCATACACAGTTATCCCACAACATGTAATTGGTGATCACATTATTGGTACAATCCTAACCTATTCACATCGGGTACTTTGGAGTACACTGCGTGTATTTAGAAAATCTCCCAAACTTCCCAGATTTTCCCAGTTTTCTCAGAAACAATTCAAAAATTCAAACAGGGTGGGGATTTTGACCTCTTCCAAAAACCTGGGTTCTTAAATCAAACATGATGTTATTACGATCATAAAGAGCTAAAAATATCTTGTTCACAATACCACAGATACGAACCATTAATTTAGTCTTTATGAAACCACATCCATTCAACCATGTGGTCAGGTAAACATATTATTTAAACACTTACCTAACTTTTTCACATGAATAACAATAAAGGGTAAATGAATCTATTTATGTAAATATAAATTATATTCAAGAATGAATAATTTTCAAATATAAATATGACACAACATTCATAATAAATTCAACGATTGCGATAGCCCATAGAAAATAAGGTATGTCACATAACCAATAGAGAAGTTGATAATACTGATGGGATATATAACCAATTAAACTAGAGAATTAAATTATTATCATTTCATTAATAAGGCATACCTTGTAGAATGATCACATATTTACTTGGTTTGCAAATTTTTTATAAAGATTTTTTCTTCGACAAAATGAAACCTAAATAAAACTCCCATGATAAAACATGTCACAGTAATTTATAAATGTATAATATTTCTAAGGGAGATACATATACATGGGTATCCCCTTATTAAATAAAAAATTAAATTATAAAATATGGTCATTCCTAATATTATCACTAGGCCATACAATAAAACCTCTAGGTCTAATGCATCCTAGGATGAATTCAACATGGGTTGTCAAGAAACATATACATTATTCCTCTAAGGAAACATTAAAAATTGATCATTACATAAGGGTTCCCACTATAAAAACATTTACCATATTTCATTATTATTAAATTTAAATTATTTTAATTTATTTAATGTGTGTAAAAATTTCCTACATCAGGGATATTATGTACTTGTTTTTAGAGAACAATGGCAATAAAATTATTTAGCTGACATCATGCAATATTTGTAAAAATATAACTTAATTATATTTTAAATAGTTTATTAGATTCAAGAGTCTTCAAAAATGGTTTTATCAAAGGAAAATTAAATTTCCAATATATAGGGAAAAATAATCAACATTGTATACTATGAGTTTAAATAAATGACACCTCATAACAATAAATATCATAGGTAGAACACAAAGATTTTTTAATTAAAGAGACTAGATACGTAAGATTCCATAATATTTTTATATGTAACACCATATTAGCAGGTTTGTATACTATAAATAACTATCCCATTTTCATAAGAATACCAACATGGGTTTTATTAATATTGTATATATTGATTAATATGACTGATGATCATCCCATCATGTCAATCTAGGTTCAATAAAATGAAACAATTATAGTTTATGTTGATAAATATTTAGGACACCAATAATGTGTATAATTCTTAATTAGTACGCCAAAATAAATGATTTCGTACTAGTTTTACATCAATATTTAGTCAAATTTTTCACTACCAAAAAATCAATCATCATACAACAACATGTCGTAATTGACTAACCTATGTCCAATTGTGAATTTTGGAATATTTTGTCATCTGGGACATCATTCCCATAATATAGAGGTGTAATCATTTATAATTTTCAATTTATCACACATTTTAGTTGAATTATTACGAACTATTTAAAAATTTTCCAATGAAAAATAATCTTCTTTATAATTCAATTTCCCAACATGTAAATTCTTTAACCATTTAATAAAATTCAAGAATCAAAATTTCTTTTTCCAATTAATGATCCAGTTAGATGAATCACCATTCCCAAATAATAAAGGCATATTCTTTTATAATTTACAATTTAAATTCACATAACATTAACATTATTATCACTTATTATCTCAAAATATTACAACCCAAATATTTGTGTTCAATTATATGGGTCACCTCTCCAAATATATAAGGGCCCATAATCCTTATAGATTGAAATTTTATAATCCATTTATTCATAACCATCATGTTTTGAACTCATGAAACTTATGTTTTATAGATACAACATAAAATAATCAGTTGATTAAAAAGAATTATGTCATCAAAATTTGTGTGAAAAACTATTTCGGTCAATTCCAACACATTATTTAGTCAACCCAATATGAAAATTATCACTAGGCATACCATTAAGAATGAAATAAATATATGAAATTATGTATGAAATCACACAATAAATAATTATAGATATTCAACGCACATAATCATAAAAAAATCATGGCATAAAAACAAATATATTATGTAATAAAGAACACAAAATCTATTATGTAACCAATATGGAATGTCATAAGCATTGAATTTGAATCTCTACAAGCCTAGAATGATATTTGAAGGAAATTATCTTATATTTATATACATATCCATGCGACAATTTCATAATTTATAATGAAATAATCTACAAAAGTAAAATAATCCTTCATGGTCAAATAATAATCAATTGTAATTGTACCAGAATAAATAATCATATCCCCAAAAACTTGATATTTTCATCATGTGTTGGTTGACCGGACCCATACGCATGTTATTTTCTAAGATACAACACTTTCTTTTTCTTTTATATAACATCAAAATATAATAAAACAAAACATGAATATAAAATCCCCTGATAGTATTTGTTATTTACTAAACATGGTGTGACCAAAATAGTGCCCCGACCCAGTTGGTCGCTAAGCCTCAAGAATGCCTCCTCATATTCCAGAGGCTGCAAACATGTTACATGGGTGTAAAGGAGTTATAGTGGAGAGACTAAAACCACAAAATAATTAATAAATACATTATAAGAAATGATAATAAAGGAAGTGAAATATTATAATTATTAATAATCATTAATGAATAATGGTATAAAAATTCATGAATATGATCTGACTGAATCAAAGGTAGGAATACATTGTACATAGCAAGACCGACTAATGAAATGAACAAATAAAAAAGAAACCCTGAAAATCGTCAGTAGAAACCAGGGAACTAGATCCACCCTCTAATATCATACACCAACCAAGCTAGTAATTTTAGTAGTTAGCAAGAACAATCCATAAACCTAAACCTATAACCATGAGTTCTGTTTGGGTAACCTTGCATAATGGAGACCCGAATGGGGTGTGAGATATAATGACTAGGAAACCACCAATAGTTTTAATGGAAAATCTAGTCTGTGAATATAAAATTGAGTAGATTAGATGTATATCAAAATTAATATAGTGGTATAATAATAAATTTATACAATTCATGATTTTTTTCTTCAAGGAACCCTGGGTGACTATCCTTCATTAGAATAAACATGGATACCTAAGAACATGTAACAATATATATATATATGTATATACAAGTTTGAATTTATATATATTCACTCTATATATTTAAGCATATATAATCATATATATAGATACATTATACTAGTTTTGACCTCAAGCGCATCTCAATAATCCTTACAAAATCATAAGAGTATCATACTCTACAAGGGATGTTGTTCCATTAACAGTTCAATTAATGAATATAAAAATTCCATGTGATAGTATATTGGTTGAAATTAATAATAATTATTATTATTATTATTTGGGAAGTTATAATAAATCGTTCAAAAGAAAAAACATCTGAAATCTGATATGGAATACACATCCATTATCGTGCTTAAGGATGTGTCCATCATGCTCAAAATACTAATTTTGGGTGTGTGAGATGCCATTCCCAACAACCCATGAAAAGTTAGATGTCATATCAATCATACTTGACCTAGGGGTGTGAGAAATCATTATCATTGACCCTAAAAATATAACTCTATAATTATCCAATGCATGTTAATCCTATATTCCCATTTATCCCTTCGCTTAAACAATCCATAAAGAATAATCAGTCATCGATCAAGGAAAAATGAACCATTAGACCTGGGTAAATTTATCACTTTAAAAAGGGAATGATATTATAAATGCCAAATCAATTACACTTATACAACTAGGTAATTTCATATATGATGTACTATATGTCCCTGTGAGGAACCAATATCATAATAAAAATCACTACACACAACATCAGTCAATTTACCTTTGGAATTTAAAATATTTCACACCTCAAAATGTGAATTTTTTAGAAAAAATGGAATTCTAATCAACTAGGTCATCTAATTAACTTTAAACAACTCAATAATGTGTTATAAGGAAGTATTGATTTATAAATCCAACCAAAAAAGAGAAGTTTAAGATAAGAATGATCATTTTTATTTAACGCACAACCATAGAACTTTAGTCATAATGAAACCATAATTGTTACGTCTATTTAAGAGACCCCATCCTAAAGGGGTGTATTTGGTTGAGGTAATAACCTCATATCATATAAAGGATCTCTAAAACACAATACAAGGTTTTCTGGGTATTTAATTTAAGGCACTTCATATTTTAGTAGTGGCACCCAGAATGATTGTTGTACCACACTAGGTCTATATCATATAAATTAAATGAATTTTTGAAAAATACATATATACCACCAACCTCATTCTTTGGAAACACCACTCATCATATATCGATATTTTATTTGATCTGAGTAGAAGAAAGTAGAATAATACTCAAATCCCTAGAAATTAGTGCAAATGAGATAACAGAGATTTAATGTTCTATATAGTGCGGTAAACCTAGAAAAGAATCATGAAGAATCAATATATTACCGATACAGTTCCAATGCACCATATGGATCTTTATTACACACTCATATGAGGAGGATCTAAAAAAGACAATGTTGAAAGAGAGGAGATCTCACATGCAGGGGGGGTGATGTTCATGACAAGGAAGAAAAAGAAGGATACCCCTTTTAATAAGGTTGGAGAAACCTGACATTTATAGCTCTCTTAAATATCATCATGGTTTGTATAGAAAATTTAAGAAACCATTAAATAATCATGAAGTCTCTTATACATAGTTGTATCACCCAACAAGGTATGGTCACTTGGTTTGATATTAGATGGTTACAACCATCCATTGCTATAGGCTAATTTTCACTATGTGTCTGTGGTAGGAACAAAATTTGGGAAAACCATGTGAGCCTGTCTAGGTCACCTCTATAGACCAGAAATAAGGTGTAGGGTTACCCCTAAGAGGTCTCATGGTTCAAATCACCCTGACTAATAAAAAAATGGGACCCATAATTGACATGAATTCTTAAAATAATCATTCCAAAACCAGTCACCTCATTCTAATTATCCTAAATCTTATAAATTGAGATCCTGATGATTTTGAAACTCAAATGAACATCAGTGGAACATATCGGGGCATAAACCTCATAAAAATAACATTAAAGGGATATAGTTACTAGATTTACTTTTCAACACTCAGTTTAAGATTTTACCTTCCCACCAAAGGAATGTTCCAAATTCAGACGGAATTTTTAATTCATTCCAAAACATGGGGTGTTACATGGATAATCCCCGCATGAACCGCAACTCTTTATAGAATCTATTCCTTTAAAATATGAAGCGACATAACTCCACATATTAGATCCTCTCAGCCCAATATCACATATCCCAATCACATCTCGAATAATTCATTCATATACCCGTTACATTTCAATCACATTAGTTCCATATAGAATACCTCTTTAGGATAAAACACATGATATATATAATCTTGAATACATAATCTAGTCTACGTATCCCCATCAAATTTCAATAATGTTATTTCATGGTGAATAAGTGATGAAAATTATAGAATATGAAAAACTAAATAAATAATAAACGAAAATTCCCTCTTAATCATATACATCCACTCATACAAACACTATTAAAAAATAATTAAAAACAACACCTTACATTATCTGTTGTAAAAAATACTGATAAAGGGAATCATTTATTTGTGCTAAAACAGAAATGATAAAATGGTACTCTATGTTAATTCATTTTGTAGCACTGATTAAATATATCATTATTAATTTAAATCACATATAAATATTTATATATTGGTAAATATGTTTTTTAATAATAAATACATATATTTATATGAATACACTATATATATATATATTTACATTTATTTATAATTATATACATAATTAAAATTATTCATATATATATTATAAAATACTTTTATGTGAGCTATGTATATATATATATATATAATATTTCATATTTAAATTTGTATAATTATTTTTCAGCAATACAATTATTAATATATATATATAATTATATAAATATATATAATTAAATATATATTTGTTTTTAACATACAAAAATATTTATTAATATATATATATATATAGAAATAATTTTTTAATAAAATAAATTTTAATATACACACACACACCCAAATATAAAGGTTACCTTACATATATAATTAATATATACATATTTATATATTCTTAAGTATGATAAATATATATATATATAACCATTTAGATTTTTTATTCTTTTATATATATTTATAATAATATAACAAACTGTATTTACACAAACACAATCATATTATAAAACATGATGAGTTGAACCTTATAAATAAATATATAAATACAATAACAACAATTTATATTTATATATGAATATAAATATTAATAATATATTATTTTTACTATGAATAAATTTATTTATAATTATATTTTATTGTTTACATATATTTTTATATAAAATTATATTTTACAAAATATTGAAATAAATTGAAATATTTTTACATAAAAAATATTTTCTAAAAAATATACATTATATTAAAATATAAATATATTTTAAAACATATTTCTAATGTTTTTATAAAACTGATTACCATATTTATTTATAATTTTATTTAATAATGTATTGAAATACATGAAAAATAATATATAAATACAATATAATAGAACATATATTAATAATTTTAAAATATATAAATAAAAAAATTATTTATATTTATATTAATATATTTAAAAAAAATATCTAAATATTAATTTAATTTATTGTGTTGTGGTGTGAGATTGATATGGACCCAAAAACATGTGGTACAGAATAAGAACAATAAACAATTAAAAAATGGGTGGTCAATATATGTATGTTTATAATATATTAATGTGTATGTTTGTGTATATATATATATATATATTCAAGTACATGTATTCATGTATATATCCCTATTTTTGTGTGGGGGTGAATTTTTGTGTACATGTATTTTTATATATGCATGTGTGTGTGTGTGTGAATGTGTATGTGTCAATTCACATACATATATGTATGTATGTGTATATGTATTTTGTATTTATATGTGTGTGTATGTGTATGTACATGTATTTAAATGTATGTGTATGTGTATGTATGTAAAAACATGAGATTACCATCTACATTCCCCAAAATATACAATGTGTTTGATTTTTTGAACCCTAGAAAACACTAAAATAAAAAGAAGTAATGATATATTTGGACTGTTAGAATCTAGTCATTGAATTAGTTTTTATGAACATTAGTAACTTAATGAATATATATATATATATATATATGTTATTTTATTTCACTTTACCTAAACCATGAAATGGGCAAGTCTTGTGAGGTGGAAGTCAACATTTTTCCAGGGTTCCCTCTACAGGTTTTTAACATGGCGAGTTTCATATCTCTCTCCTTGGGCAGTTTGAAGTCTTGAAAACTGAACCGTCATTACTGATCTATTTGGATGAATAGTTTTGTCCATGAATTTTGGGGAAAGTAACACAAACAGGCTTGTTGGCACAGACTGCACTAATATTTTTCCTACATTGGTGAGGGGTATTTATTTACCATAGTGTTATGATGTGTAAATCCTAATCATGATATGGGAAATAAAATCCATATAGGTTTATAAAGGTAAGAAAATCTCGTCCTGTAGAAGAATTTGTCTCAATTTGATAGACCTTTTTGTTGCTGACTAGTGTTGGACAAACTGAGGAATATTATGTGTAGCCAAATAGATGCGTTCTCAGGGCACTGATCATCCATTTCTGAAGGCTAAGTGATTTAATGGGAATTTCATATTTCTCATGACCATATGGACTATTTGGTAAGTGGAGTTGTTTATGAAATGTATTATGGGAAATCCATGTCAATTTTTATCAAGAATGAACGACCACACTACAAAAATATGACTTCTGTAAATGAGGGTTAATGCACGATGTAGTTTATCATTATATAGCATAGACATTGGTGGTACAGTTTAGTGTCTTACTACCAGGATGTTTTGGATTCCTTATTTTTCATTAAATAAGGGATAAATGGTTCTCCCTTTTTATAATAGTCTTATCATAAATTCACTACCATCCTTAACCAAAATTGGGGGATGGTGTAAACTATATTTAGTGGGTTTCCAAACACTGGATCGGTATGGGTGATTGAATCCATTAAGGTAAATGTAGGTTGTAAAATCCTCTCATGAGGACTATTTTTTCTCTCATTAAAGAGAATTTTTGTGGGAAAAATTTTCAATTCCAACTGGGGTATATTATTTATAGTCAAACAATGTTGTCCTTAATACACTGACCCTCCATCTCTAATAGATATGGATAGTTATGGGGATTTATACCTTTCAAAAAACAAGAATGTGGGTTGTGAAATAAGTGTTCCTAAAAATGTTAGGGGAATTTCAAGCCTGAATTTCCCAAGAATAGGTTGAGCTATTTCTCTTGTATAGGTATAAGTAAATCAGTGCGCTGATCGGACACATGCACTTGATGATTTACATCTGTTTTTCATTTTCGGGCCAAAGGGATTAATGTTTGATATTACTAGGTATCCTATGAGGGTATGAATAATGTTTTTCATAGTTCTTGATATAGGAATCACTTATTGGGTCTGATCCAAACAAAGGGATGGGTATTTTTAATTTGGATCTTCTAAAATGGGATATTATAATCCTAGTGTATTAGCGTCTCATGTGTTGTCGGGAATCAAGTCACACATAGTTCATAATATCATGCAGCTTAATTTTATGTGATTAAGAATTTTTCTTTGTTGTTTAAAATCATGAATATAGGTATACGAAATCACATTTTAGTGTAATGTTTCAAGGATATATTTTTGTATAATTGGAGAATGATACATTTTAAATCATGCTATTATATTCGATCATTCTCTAGATGCGAGGGGGAATGATAGTGTAAACCATGATATTAAGGACCCTTATATTGGAAAAAATTATATAGGTAATGTGATAGATTGGGCAATATGGTTGTAGGATGAAAATTTTAGGTGGATAAATATGTCTCTAGTTGACATACATGTTTTTTGGGAAACATATCCAAAGCCAATCAGCGTATATACATAATCAAATAAAGTTTTCCTATGGACATTGATCTTCTGTTTATGATGGGCCTAGTGGTTTATAAAGGTATGAAATTCTCCAGGAATTGAGTTTTATGTACTAAAGGGTTATGTTAAAAAATGTAAGAAATATACCAATCATGATTAGCTATAAACTATGAAATCCATTACATATATATTACTCTTATGTATGGGGTTATGTTTCTTTGATTGGTCCTTGAATAAGGGACCTGAAATTTTGATCTCTTACATAAATTTTCATACATTGATAGTTTAATTATTTTTGTTGGGACTAGGATTCATGAACTATGTGTTACTTCATGTCTCATTGGAATGAAAATAAAGTCATATGGTGTTCTCTATATCCCTTGGAGTTTAATTTCATGTAGTAAGAATGAATATGAACTAACATGAATAAGGGTAAACAACATTTATGAGTATATTCATGGACTGAATTGAGTCACACAGTTCATGATACGATATCAAATGTATGGCTGTTATATTCATTGGGAATGTGATTCTCTTTTCCTTTTTCTTTTTTGAAATCTCACATGGATAAAATATTGGAAATATTGGCATAAATTCATATCTACAAAGGATATTAATCAATCCATAAATAGTTATTGTGGGATCCAAGTATTGATCTTGCTCATATACAAGGAGGATGGAATTCATTAACTCAAAATGGTGGATGACCAATGCTAATGATGATGTCCTTTCAGGCGATGACATCGTATCCATGTTTTGTAGTTTCTCATCGAGCAACTAGATTGTTTTCAACACAATTTAATGTCTTGTTTTGAGGATGTAGAGATAAGTAATGTTCCAATGGGATGTGAATAGCGTGGCTGACCTAAGAGAGTATGAAGGAGGACACAAGGGGATATAAACCATACCATAAACTATAGAAGGGAATATACTTCATGGGTTTGGAAGGTTGGATAGTCCTATGGCTATACCCGAGATAATATTTTCAGGTGTCACAATATATCCTATGTAGAGGGGAATCAATCCATGCATAGTTCATGGATAGTAATATCCTTCCATAAATTTTTCCCATACATAAGGAGTGGTTATTTTTTGTGAGTAGTTTGAACCCTGATATGGCATCCATGTGTAGCTATGTATCCTGTGATGGTAGGAATAAATCCACAAAATTTTTTGGATAGGGTTTCGCCATTCAAGCCAGAAACATATGCGAAGGGGTAATTTTTTTATAATGCTCATGGCTGGGACGAGGACATAGATTCTGAGCATCACTACATATCACATTGAAACTAGAACCAAGGCACATGTAGTACTAGAGAATGGAGGGTTACTACATGGATTTGATTCCCCCATAATTGTAGGTAAATTTCATCTTTCTCCCACAAAAATCTGGCTTATGTATGAATCATAAATCACAATGATGTTCTATGTAAAGATTATATTTATTTAATTAATATGGTAGAGTTCGTGGAGTATCATGTATAATGATCAGTACATTGATTCTATGAATTTTAACCTCTCGAGGTAAAGACCATTGTAACACATGTTAACCTCATGTTATGGTGAATAATTTTATATATATTAACTACAAGTGGTTATAAAATTTATTCTTATAGTTTAATGTATTATGATTAAGAAATTTATTCCATTAAATTTAATTTCAAATAGTAAGGACTATGGAAGCACAGTTTAACATCGTGTTTGAGGGAAAAAAATTCATACTCTATAATTTCCTATGGTTAGGAAATTTTATCATTAAGTTTAATTTAATAAAAATAGGACTTTAATTCCATGTAGTTTAATGAAATTAGGAATGGAAAATGGAATCACATTTTAATTCCATGTTTCGGGGATGAATTTTATGTAGTTTACTTCATTTTATAAATAAATTTCATCTTTTGGTTACATAAAATATTTCTTCATGAACCATAATTTATTAGAAGGTGTAGAGAGAAAACCATCCATTGAAATTAAAGAATATTATCCATTAATGTAGAAATTTTTTATTATATACTATCTATACAATTTTTTCTAATATTGTATATATCTTTATTTTTTATCATTGGATTCCTTAGGAATAACACCATTTCTCTTTTAAGGAATGACTGGTGGTGCACTATTTTGTTGAATTCTTGTGCAGTCTGTTTCTGGTAAACATCCAAATATTAAAACGTATGAAATATCATTTCATCGATTCATTCCAATTCATCCCATCCCATTTTGGATTTACCATATGTTTATAATTGATTAAAAATGGAAACGTAGAGTGATGAAAGATTAACTTCAATTAGTACGATCACTTATATCACATACACCAATGAATATGGCGTTTCTTTGGTAGTAGTACATGTCATGGTCCAATTTCCCCATGGAGTGTGGATGAGATTTTCCATCCATAACTTCTTATACATATCCTATATATCATGGATTATATTTGATAGGGTCTTATTGATGTCCTCTATAAATCTATTATCCACTGCCTTGTAGCGAGTAAAATGGTTGGTTTTGATACCATACAATTTATATAATTCCAATAGCTTAGCAACATTGATGTTGGTCCCCTTTCCTATTAGTATGGTGTGTGGGAAACAACATCTAGTGATTATGTGGTCATTCCAAAATATGACACTATTTCTTACCCCTAATTCATAGATGGGTACAACTTCTTCCCATTTGTAAAGGAACCTGATTTCTTTGAGGATATACTTGATTTTCTTGCCTATATTATGAGGATATGTTCCCAAAATGTGCATTCCACATATGAAAAACTGAAAAAGTACTTGGATTTTTTAAGTAACTACGGTGGTGGTGACAAAAATTAGAATGAACATGGAATGAGTGACACTTCTAGGTTAATTCAGTACAAACCTACATCATTGTGTTCCAGTAGTATATAGGCCATAAAATTTATAGTAAAACATGGATCCTAATTGATGTTCACCACAAGAACAATTCTGTAATTATTTAATGATGGAATTGTCCTCTTCCCTATCAATTCACATATTAAGGATCCCATTAATTCCCAATTTATAGAGAACATTTAACAGATTTTGGTCATATACAGAACAAAATTAATTGATTTTCATTGTATTTTCTCGCTTCTGGCTCTATCCCATGTGAGTTCTCTCTATTATAGATAGTTTACAACAGAAGTCATCCATCCATTGGTAAGAAAATATAGATGATGGACATTATTGATCTCATTTATTTCATCCATGTCGACCAAGATTATGGGAAAACCATCTAGTGGTGCACAATGCTAATGACCATTTTATCCTGATCTGGATCAGTCAGATCTACGACTATATTTTTTGAATGCATTATCATGGGAATTTTTGATTGGTTTATAGCTTAATGATGGATCTAAAGGTTTTTTCCAGATCATTTTTGAAACATGATCAATCAGAGGGATTAGTTATTACTTTATGTGTAATCACTGATAAATTGTATAATGACAAGTTATAAATCACATTTTATCATCATGTGTTTTAAATTCACTATATATGCTAGATCTTGAACTTCAATGAGTGCTTATAATGATAATTAATTGTTTGGAAAACCCTAGGATAACATGAATTAATAAGCCAATATTTCCTTTATTGTAGATATTAGCTCAATCCCCTACCCCAATTTTTTGATCTTGGCATCTTCCATCATTTCCCCTGTCGGTATTCTAGATTCACCTTCAAAATTCATCACCCAAGTTTGGGATCTTCATTTATAGAGAAAACATCCTTATTTGATAGTTTAGATTTTGATGATGACATTGCTTCCGACGGGTTTCTTCTACCAAATCTTCTAATGCTTGTCCCTTGATATATTTTTGATGATCAAACTGAGTGTAAAATACATTCATTATTAGAACCCATGGGGAAAAAAATTTAGTCAACATTGGAGGGTTTAGAATATTACTTTGTGGGTTCATACGAGTGACCAGGTGGACCTCATGATATTGTAGTTAGTGCCTTACTTATTGGAAAAAATGATTACTTCCAAACAGCTCGATGTGATATGTTAGTAACAAGTCTCAGCATTGATCATTATCCGACTGAGATAGTAAAGGATGGTTTCTATTTTGCAATTGTTATTTTATGCATGGAAGGCACCTAGGGGCCACTCCAAGGTGGTCACACACAAGATTATTAGTCTTTCATTGATGGGATTCATTAACATTTGTATAATTATGATATATTTCATGATATTGTGGAATTATTCATGAAAATTATCATTCTATTGATATTTAACCCCTTTATTCATAATTATGGTAAAGTGAAAACGTTTTCATACAAGGATGGCCATGAAGCAATAAATTTATTCAAAGTGTTCCTATATTCTTTTTAACTTATTGAGGCTTCGAGGTTGTGACATGTCTAGGATGGATTTATCTTTTCCCAGGAGGAAAATTAATTCCATTATGGTGTATGATGAATCATAGAAACTTCTGTAATGTAACAGAAAAATTTCATTTCAAGCGATTCGTTTTTAGGCAATGTTATCCAAAATTGTTTAAGATGATTTCATGAACTAAAAGTTTTTCAGAGATTTTTTGTGATTTTACCACTAGTCCATCAACATTGCTTTTGATGAACATTCATATAACTATATTAAACATGTAAGGCTTGGAAAATTGGTATATGGCACTTATATTCTTCAATCCAAAAGGAATTACACTCCAAAAAATAGTCTTAGGTAGTAAAATTAGGTGGTAGGTTCTTCATCATTTCAGGACATTTGGATTTCGTTGTATCCAAAATATTCTTCGATGAATGAGATATCCAAATATTTGGATGTTTCATCGATCAATAATTCTATGATTGGTATTGAGAAATCGTCACTGGGACAGTGTCGGCTAAGATATATAAAATCGACATGTAATCTGATTTGTCTATTCTACTTTTTGAGTGGGACTATATTGGCTAGCCAGATTTGATATTGATCTACCTGAATAAATTTGGACCTAATAAACTCATCAACTTCAACAACTATTTTTGAAGGATGTGTCAAGTGTGTCCTTTTGGTCACCAGCTCATAACCATGAGGATCTTATGGCAGGACCAAGTAGTGATTTAACACTTCCGAATTGAGGCCTATCTTTTTTCTGTAGTTCCAAGTATAAAAATCTTGATACTTATTTACTAAGGATGTGTACACATCATTATTTTCAGAAAACATGGATGCACTAATCAAGGTGGATTTTGGATCTTATTTCATACATATATTGATTTTATTGAGTTCATCAATGATGGCAGATATTTATTTATAAAATTCATGATAAATATCCATAAGATCCTCTTCATACTCCCACTCCCCCTTTTATTCTTCTTTTTATACTTCTTCTGATGAGGAAATTTTTTTGGGATGTGTTCTCTCGAATAGGGGGAAGAGCCAGGGTGCTTCCATTTAAAGGATGATGTATCTTATTCTAACCTTGATGATAGCACGGTATGTTAAGACTTAGAGAAGAGTGGGGGATATAAGAGAACATGATTCTTCTTCTACCTCGATGTTTGATGCATTGACATTGTAGAGCTCTGTGAATGGTTTGTTGGAATTTTAATCCAAGCATTTACCATCATCTTTTGTATTAGTATATTCATCCTAATTTCCCAACTCATGGGCTATGACTGTGATAATAATGAAAGTTTAACATTCCTCTAAACACATAATTGTACACCCAATATGATTTATGGGTAGTACATATTTGTTGTCAGTCTATTTGAATCAGTCTACTAGGATCATTTTCATACTATTCATAGTGGTGACCAAATAAATTCAATTGAATGGGGGTTTCTTATGATTCACGTAATACAATAATTCATTGATATAATGCAACTTTTATGATTCAAATGGGGATTTCATGGTGCATAACATATCCATTTGTTCATTAATGCAATATTTGATGCACTAATTATATGATGTGGGAACAACAACATGTTGGTAATACTTATTCCTTTCAAGAATGATGTTTTTGTTCATTTTCTATCATTGGATAATAATGTCTTAGTCATCCACAAGGTCTTATAACATGGTCTTGATCTTAATTTTCCTAATGGGTCCTTCTTAGTTTTTTCATATCCATGGAGAGTTATGGGGGAAGGTGATAGATTTTTCTCATTGAAACCCAAAAAATTATTTTTTCCCAATAGATCTAGATTAACTCTATATCCATTGTCAACAAATACTTATTGGACATCAATACTTTTTATTCTTTTAGACATATACAAGGGTATAAAGTTTCTCTGGATAGTGGCATATTAATCAGGATTTTTGAGGGTGAAAACTGCATGAAATTCTCAAGAGTGACTATATGTTTGATAGAATTTAGTGGAAGCCGCATTAGTTAAAAATAATGGGGGATTAGTAGAGCCTCTATGAGTGCTTAAATGAGGCAACTTGAAAAGATCATAGCTTCTAGTATTGATTGTTTTGTTGGAAATAATGAAAATTTTGTAAGAATATTAAACTAATAGTATAAAGGATTGTGCTTCCCAACCTAGGGATTCTCTTTCACAAGTTCATTAGGGGATTTAGAATCAGATAACGATGGGACATATTTCAAGGTAGGTGCTGGAGTATAATTATTATTTTTTATGGACAGATCTACAATCATGTTGAGGAAAATCAAATATATATTCTACTTCTGATGGGTATTCAACAATGATAGGGACAAATTGGATTCTGAATGATGCTAGAGAAATTTTAATGTTCTTGTTGGGTAAGATGAAGTTCTCTTCCCCGTGTTCCTCCAATATTCACTATTTTAGTGGGGGTGTGGCCATATGTTTTTTCCTTTAATGAATGATTCTACGTTGGTGTCCTCAGATTCTTTGGCCTCTTAATCTAGTTAACCGATCGAGTGTTGGGTACTTGGGTTCATATCCATACTGATCATCTACGAAGAGATCCATTATGTGAATCAAATTAATGGATCCAAAAACCAAATACTTTGCAGGAAATCAGTCTCTGTGATCTACTACTTATATTGGTGTGTTTGAAGGGGTGGTCCATGTTATTTTATATCTAATGGAATGAAATATTAGTGTGTCATTTATAATATTATAATTGATACATGTTCATAATCCTTAACTTACTCCAAGCCTTTATTAGAACTTTTTTTCTAGATAGTCAACTTCTTGTGGGATCTGGGGATAAGAATGTCAGTTGTGTAATATTAGAAGAAACTATGGGTAGAATTAGATTCTTCAAATGTGCATGAATAATTATATTATTTCAACTAAGTGTATTTTGATTCATCAAAATATAAAACTTTTTCCTATCCTAGTGAAAATATATTACCACTCATCACTTTCATAATGGAATGTAGTGGACATATATTCCCTCTTTTTCTGGTGGTAGTCCCAATTTTTTCTCCTTAATCTATCATCTTCTACGATAGGTATTTGAAGGTGAAACAATAATTGATTATTTGTCCTAGTATCCAGTGGTTTGGAAAATAATTCTGTCGGTCAGTGAGACCTACTTAGCCTTATTTGGTTCTGGTATGTATAGAATGGTGGAGTTCATAGTGGATATAAAATAGCCACAGACATGATCATCTTGGAATGTGTAGACATTGTTTCTTCATCAGTGAAAATAATTTTTTCTGGTTCACCTCTACGTATCTAGTTGCAGTGGGGTATTTTTTTTATGATCATGGGTTCTTGCATTATTTGGTTTCGGTCATAGAGATGGTGCTGGTGTAGTTGGTGGATTAAACGTAACCAAAGACAATTAAACTCATCCTGCTGGTATTCAAGGTGAATATGGGGATACCCATGACATAATAATAGTAAATTTTAAGGATTCATCTATTATATGGGAAATTACTATGAAATACAAGAACCTAGTATTATATTTCATGAGGATGAGTGGTGTTTTCACCTTTTAACAATGGTAATAATTTTTTATAGAGAGTAACTCAGCATGGTGGAGCATCTTGTTCATGGGGTAAGAAAACTCATTATAACTAGAAAATAATACATAGACTCTCTCATTATCAAACTATTTTCTATTAATTAGGTCCCCAACAGTTGTCTTTGGATGTGTTAAACTGATAAGGAATAGCCATCAGAGATTGTCCCATCCTATTATTGAATGAGCTGGAATATTGGTGTACCATAAAATGACTAAAACTTGTAGAGTTTTCAAAAACGATATCAGTATAAAAACATCATAGTGCTATAGGGTTACCATAATGGGATAACTATAGGATGCATAATTCATCAGAAATTTCGTTGGGTCACAAGATCCATTGAATATTGTGAATATGGGGTTCCCAAAATTTAGTGGTGATAGAATGTTACTCAAATAGTTCAGGTAATGTTTTTATTCTAGTTGTATTTGAGAATATTTTACTTCCATGTTTTCTAATTTTAATGTAAACAATTCAATGGTACTAATGAACCCTTGAGGTTTGTCCTGATGAAACTATGATCGGGACGGTACAGAAAATGGTTGAAATTGTTAATGTCGATGTTACTGGTACTTGAGGCCAATATCTAGTAGGGGATATTGATTTTATATTTTAATAAACTTATTCTAGTTGTTTCCTCAATTAGGGAGATTCTTGATATCCTTTTTGTATTAGTTTCAGGTAGACTAATAGTCCGAGTAGTATGTCAGATGATTATCAGGTCCTTACTTCATTTGCTAAAAAAACATTTCTAGTTGAGGTAAACCTTCTAGGATTAAATTTTGAGGCTAGTCCTATGGATAATATTCATTAGGATTAGTTTTTCATAGTATATCAACATTTACACTCCAAATCTATTTCATTTCCTCCTCTTATTGAGAAAATATTTTCTTGAGTGTAGGGTGTCGTTCTCTTTGGGAGGTGGAGTTGGGTTCTGTGTGACCATGTTTTTACTCTTCTTTTAATTAGTTTTTTAAAATTATATAATGATGAATTGTTTGAGGGAGTGACCAAATTTAATGAGACCCTTTGCTTTTGGGTATATACAAGTCCATGTTTAGTGTGGGTTAGATTCTGGGTGGAACCATCATCTCCTTTATCTTTTTAATTTTCATCATTTCCTTCTGTGATTTAAATGATCGGTATCAATGATGTAAACAAATGTGTAATGAATTGTGGATGGTGTACTAGCATCTAAATGGTAGGAGAGTTTTTTGTGTCTTTTTTGGATCTTCTCCTTTTATTCCTGGTTTTTTAAAAGCTTCTTGGTGAAGTATACATAACCGGGAACATTTAGGTTGTCTTATCATACACATCCCTTATGGATGAAATAAGTAACAATACTGAAAGGACAAGGTAACCTTTATAATTTTAATCTTACTTAGGTAGGAAAGGAAAAACATATGTTGGGTGGGTGGTTGAGGTAAAAATTCCTAGAACATTATGGGCTACAGTTTCTCTCATTCCCATTTTATAATTCCTGGACCCAGATTTATTGATCTTATAGGGGAATTTTTTGGTTAAACATTCCCCTAGTCTTATGGGCTGGGGATCAAACCATGTTTCTTTTTTGATTCTACTATTTTATCTTTCTTAATCTCATTCATTTTTAATTGGGCATGATCCAAATATGGTTCCAGTCCTATATGCGACTTATTTTCTTTTATGGACATAAGAAGTGATTGATGATTAAATTCCCTCAAATGAGAATCCTATTAAATGTTTTTAGTTTCATCAATCATTATTTTTTCAATTTATTTCTCTCATTAGGCCTAGCACTTTTGTGACTTACACAACTCTGGTTCATTTTAAGAAGATCACCTTTCTAGAGAAAGAATTTCATTTCATAACCATGTTGGGATAATGAAATTCTAGGATTTCATTTTTGAAGGGTTTGGATGAATATGATGTGGGTTGTGGTGTAACACTACTTACAATCCCCGTCCACAACTATTAATGTCATTTTGGGTGTCGCCGATTATAAAACACAACTTATGAAGCACATTGAACAAGGTCGGTTCAAGATCATTATTCCGCCTCTCTGATTGTGGTCTCCACATAGATGGAAGGGAATCCATAGAGATTTTATGGAGATGGTATTCTAATATTTGGACATGGATTTCATACCCATTATATGATAAGAATATTGTTTTCTTGTGGTGGAGGATTTTACAGATAATTAGAAAAATGTTTTTAAGGCTTTCATCTCACAATTCACTTGGTAAATCGAATATAAAAGTTGTTGTGTTCCAAAACATAACTATAATGCCATCCTTGGATAATTTTCTTCTAAAGAGCAACATATCCATTTTTTCATCAATTAGAGATTCTCCAACTTAATCTTATGACCTATTATGTTTCTTGATGACTTTTTCACAGGCATTAGGTCTTGATGGAGTCTCATTAACATGATAATGGGTTGATGGTGTCTAATAAGATGAATGTGGTCCCGAGCCATGTTATTTTTAATAAAACATTTCATTTGATATTGAAAAAAGTATATAACATCACTGAACACATTTGTTCAAGAACAATATAATTTAAGGGCTTTCTCGTACTGAAATAGGAATGGGAAGGTCATTATTTCTGGTGTAAAATTTCTCTATGAGGAGGACCTTCATAGTCGATCCATTAATAGATATTCATACCATGATGGATCATTATCCATTCACAATTATAATTTCCATGTTTTGAATCCTGTGGACCTTCAATATGTAATTCAACAAGTGGATGACCTTATTAATTCTCGATGCCATTATATGATGGCTATATGTAGTGACTTCCATCATGGTGATGATTACCATTATATATTTATGTCCAACTGTAGGATGAATTTACACAATTTATTCCCTTGGTAGGACCATCAGGGTGGTTGATAGTTAGTAGATGACCATATTGATATTCAATCATCATAAAATTATGAGGGTTTCCATTATTCATATTAGATGATAGGCTCCCATGATCGATCATTTCATTCCCATATTGTAATCATCTTTGGTGTGTGCTTCAATGACAAACATTAGAGTAGCTTGTAAAAATATTGTGTGCTCTAATGATGAACATTAGAGTACCTTGTAATAATATTGTGCAATGAACATTAGAGTATCTTGTAAAAATATTGTGCTCTTCATTTTTTAGTTTCCATTGATCATTTCATTTTTTTTGAACACTATTGCAGGTGACTATGGAATCTTTATTTTAAAAATTACTTTCGTATATGGTATCTTGTATAGGTGGTTCTCGGGATGCCACTGAGATACGGTGGTGAGCATCTTGAATTTTATTAGGGAAAGATGAATGCGCTGGAGTGGCCCCTATGGTGGGCTAGAGTACCCTAGTTTAAATGGGTATCAATTCTTGATAGGGATCTCCATTTATCAAGGAATATACCCAACGACTCTCCTAGAATGAAGCAGGTTTGTAGGTCAACTCCATAGTAACTATCATGTATTATGTATGAGTCCCCCAACATGGGTAGAAAAGGTTGTGGGTGTAACTCCTTTATATTTCAATTGTTTTAAATACATCATTTATACAGTTTATACCATTGGAGGGACCATTTCATTCTTCATTTTTCAGTTTCCTTTGAGAATTCGATTTTTTTAACACTATTGTAGTTGAGTAGGGATTCTTGATTGTAGTAATGACCTTTGTATATGGTTTCTTGTTCTAGTGGTTCTCGGGATGCCACTGAGATATGGTGGTGTGCATCTTGAATTTATGTAGGGAAATATGAATGCCTTGGAGTTGCCAATATGGTGGGCTATATTCCTCCTGTTTGAATGGGTATCTATTCTTGATTGGGCTACCTATTTATCATGGTAAATGTCCAATGACTCTCCTAGAATGTAGAAGGGTTGTGAGTCTACCCCATAGTGACCATCCTGTATTATGTATGAGTCACCAAACATGGGTTGATGGGGTTGTGGGTGCAATTATTTTATATTTCAATGGACGTAATTACATCATAAAAAGTTTAAAGGATATAGTCAGGAATTGATTTCTAATCCTCCACCATTTCTTGGATGTGTTGTGATATGTATCTGGATTGAATGAGGATGTATTCCAATTCCAATGTTAGATCGGGAATATGTCTCTTCTCAGGTACTCCATGTTCTTCTAGCGGGTACTAGTAATTGTTCCATGTTATAGAAGAGTAATGAGTCTTACCCTTCTATATGGTTGGGATATGATGTTTTTTTCACCCATTACCAATGTATTTGACTGATTGTATTCATATTTGCAGAAATGGAACTGTGTCTTCTCATTTTTTGATGTACTTTTCTTATGGGATTGGTATGAATCCATAGTAATATATCTCTTCATGTGTTTGATTTCATCCCAATATGGTTTGTGGGATTTATAATTGAAAGTGAGGATTTGGGACTTCCTGTTAACTGCCATCTTATTTGACTGATGGGATTTGTATGCATCGACATAGATATCTGTATTTTTATATTTTGTCAAACTATTTTGAAGACATGATTCATATGATGAATATATTATTTAAATATTCTAATATCTATTTTCTCTCTTATCTAGATGGAGGGATCCATGTTAATTGAAATAAATTTTCATCTTCAAGTAATTTTTCTCCATTATTGTGTGATGGATTTAGGGAAAATCAGAGTAAATTTTCACATACTCATTAATTTTATATATATTTGCAAGAAATAATTCTTCTTCTAGTATCAGGGTGATGACATATTCCTGGTTATATGTTCTTCACAAGTGGAGTGCTTCTCACAGGGCTAGTGTGAATATACCTTAAATAGGGATACATGGTGATTTATTGTCCATAGAGTTAGGATACATGGACATATTGTACTGGAACAAATGTATTCATGTTGGGTACAACGAATGGGGCCCCTATGAAGTAGAGACGATGTATTTTTATGACATCATCCACCTACCAAATAAAGAACTTGTAATCTTTGTTGTATTCTGATAGAAGGAACCCGAAACGATAAGAGATATCTAATATGGATGCATGGTTCTATACATTCAATCGATGCTGAGTCAGAGACTAGCGAGATTTAATTAATTAGAGGTCATTTTATTCCACCTCTGGTGTTGGGATAGTACTATTTTTGTGTTAATACTATATTAGTTCATTTTATATCCAATTTTGTCGATTTTGGGCATGTGGTAGAGTCCTTTTATCATTAGAGGACTCGACTGGTGCATTGGTTGACAGGCACATCCCTGATAACATATAACATGCAATTAGATTCATGTATAATCTAAATAATTCCTAAAACATGTGTGAAAATTACAAAAAACGTGACCTCATCAAAGTATCATCACATTTCCACATTTGTTATTGATGATCTTGCTCAAACCTCTTCCCTTTTGGATGTGAATGGTTCCTATAGTCGGGTAAGACAAACACCATAGTTAAGGATTCATATCGGTGTCACAATTTTTTCTTCTGAGGAAAAAATTTTTATACTTTGAACAAAATTTATCCTTTTAGATTGGGTAGTACATCCTTTTTATCTTTTAAAGGAGGTTCCACCACTAGGTCATTGATTTATGTGTTTATGTTTCTGATGAAAATGCTATTTCCCTCCAATCAATTATTGTGATTGGGTTTTTCATGATCATTCCATATTTGTATAATATCTTCAAATGGTCTCCAAATTGTTTTAAAGATCCATGAAAACCCAATGGTTCTCATATCCATGATTCTTGAACATGATTTTACATTGGAGGCATTCATTGGATGATTTTGCCATTGACACATAAGAAATCTCATTGGTTGAGAGGATGGGAACCCCAGATCATCTCATACCTTTGTGGAGTCCTTTTTCCTTTTATTGGACTCCCTTATAGATTTATGATATTTTATTATGTTCATTAATACTTGGTTTATTCCCAATCACAATCCAATATATTATCCCAAATGTATTATTTAATCATGATTTCACATGGGTTCTGAATCATCTGTATGTATCCCAGGTTCTCCATCGATGATAAGATATATATGTTTCTATGGTTCTCCATCAATTTTACACTATTATGGACATATTTGTTATTATTTAGTCATTTAGTAAGAAAAAACTAGTTTTATGTCACATGGCATGGTGCTATGTATTTTATCACCATCTAAGGTGGACATGATCTGTTTTGATGTTGGTATTGAACCCATAATATGGGCTTCATATGTATTCTCATGAGAAAAATTAGAACACCCCTAGTTCAATGTCTCATCACTGTAATTAACTCCTTTTAAGGTCATTCTACAAAGACCCTACAATTTAGTTTTAAATTATGTGGTGAGTATATGTAGGTGAAAGGTTACATGGAAAGGATTATGTGGGGCTTACACCAAGGCATCCCAAGATACCAATAAGAGATATGTACTCCTGGGAAGATATAACCATACTGATAATGTGGACCAAATAACATTAGTGTGGGATGGTTGTTTTGTTTGGATATCTAGGAGGATTACTATATATATTAGATAGTTTTGAATAAAATACCTCTTAGTTCAATTTTATTTTGTACATAGATTTTAAAGGAGGCCCATGATGGGAGCATGATCCTGTATTATGAATGGGAGCTACTGATTTGATGGGATTTCACATTTTAAGAAGCCTATTTCAGTTAATATTTTCGATTAAATCTATATATGTGTCCCATTTTATTAGACCATGATAATATCATGATTGTTGTTAACCTATATACCAATGTGAGTCATACCTGGTATGAGAAATAAGAGGAGGCAGTGGATTTGAAAATAAAACATCACACAAAATCTATTGATTGATGGATATCGATCCAAAAGGGAGTGAGGGAGATAACAGACATATTTTTCCCATTTATTCTCTTGTTTTCATATGCTAAATATTCATATTTGGTGATCTATTCGAATATGTTTTAGGTGAAAGAAGAGAGGATCGATGGTGCCAACTACTATAAGAAAGTCTTCAGGCTTACCTCTATGGGAGTTCCCTAAAGTTGGATATAAGGGAAAGTGAATGATGTTAAACATTTTCCATCATATAAGGGAATGGACCACAATTCAATATAATCCCTTGAAGGGGTAGGTTTATGTCAGTATCCCAGGGTCACGACACTTGATACCTTGGAAATGTAAGCTCATGATCATTCTGATTGTATGCCTTACTGCTGGGGTAACCAAAATGAGTCTTTTTAACATCGGTATGTAAGAATAAAAAGGCGCAGTGGAATTCCCTATGATTTTATCATAGATGCATCATGCATTTAAGAGAGGCCTTGACATGATACCGTTGGACTTGACCATCGAGGGACCATCATGGGGTTGATGATGCAACAAAAGGGAATGATCATAACTGCAGAGTTAAACTCCCAAGGTACCCTATTCCACATAGAAATTTTTTACACGGGATTGGTATTATTTCATGTATTCTGTTAATACATAGACATGAATTGTCTATATACTGTGGTGGTACACATAACATGGTTTTGGATGTGTTAATATTTTTTATGTGGGGTTATGTTACATATGCATAACATCATGATGCATATACTCTAGTTTTTACCATGTAGTTATTTTTTATGTCTGGTAGGGTTCCACACACATTGTTATTTTCTATGTGGGATACCTGATATTAAAGGTGGCCATTGGTTCTACACCTCATTGGGATATTATAGGGGAGAATTTTATATTCTCTGAAATCCAATTGATTTTAATGTTTTCCCTCATTAAAAACATGTAGAGGTGTTTTACCAATAGGGAACTATGTATAGAGCCCATATTTTGGGGATCTACCTACCACTCAGTTGATCACCAATACTCCATACACTTTCTCAATCTGAAATTTTATACTTTCATCCCCCTGATTTGATCTCTCATTCATCCCACAATCAATCTGATCATTGAATAATTTGTCCCCTACCTCAATTGGATCATATGATAATCCATCCTCACCATCAATCCGGTGTCTCAATCATTCTCCCCACTCGATCTGATCTGCTGATATTTTCCCCACCCATTGATTTGAGCTTTTGATAATTCATATTCCCTTATATCTGATCTTTTTATTTTTTCCCTTTTCTTTGGATCCCCTTGAACATCATTTATAGAGATGTGAGGGGACTAGATACTAGCATAGTCAGCCCTTTGTAATGAGTACACCAATCCGATTTTAAAAACATTCATCGGTAGTACCTGACCCACATAAGACTTAGTGAGTGGGGGCACAAGGTCATTATATGAAGAGGTGAGAATCATTTCCACAGTCCCAATAATGACTTCCTTTTGATCTTGGGGAGTATTTATCATTACCTTGACTGTGGCCAATTATAATTCACAGGGGATACCACTTTTGTGGCTGATTTTTTGGCCTCCTTCACAGAAACAATTGGATTTTTTTGTGGGGATGTACCTCGAATGTCTGTATCCCATGAATTGTTTGGTTTATGGGCCTCTCATGGATCAGATTTCCAGGAAGAGTGGCGGTCTGTGAGGGATTTGATACTTTAGGGTCTGTTATTTCCTTTTCCATTTTTTTCTATTAATAATGTATCCTTCAACACTTTAAAAAATCTATTTTATTTCCTTTTCCAAATCCATGGGTTGATATTAATTTCAATTAGAATGTTTTTGGGACCCAATATAGATGAAATGATAGGGTTTTAATCTAAAGATTCTCGTTTTTATATTTTTTTATTATCAACATAATTTAATTTATTTGTTATATATGATACTAATTTGTGATATTTAATCATGCTTTAAAATTTAGTCATTGTAATGGAATTTAAATTTGATGTTATCTATTCCATGAGTATATAATTTAAATTCTCATCATGTTGTATGATTTTTTAACTAATCTCTCATTAATTTGGTTATGATTTGTCTTTTTTAACTTATATTATATGTATTGGTTACATTTTACCCTTTTAAAAAATTCTATTTTATTGTGTCTTGATGTATAGGGATTTATTTTTTACCATATCATCCCCTCTAGAAAATTTTATTACTTCATGAACTATGCTTCGTATTTTTGTAAACCCAATATTGTTTCATTGAGTTATTAAGAATCTTCTTGAACATAGTTATCATAGGTACAATATCTTAATCCATTACCCAATTACTATGAAATTATCTCTTCTATATCACATGAGTTATTTAGTTTTGATACAATTATCCTTCCATGGAAGAATTTCTTTTATATAAAATTGTAATATATTTTGAATTTCTCTCCACCTCAAAATTTTATGGTTTATCTACCATATCAATAATTAATATTTATAAAAATAGTCTATTATAATATTTTAAACCCTAATTTACAATACCTAATTTGATTATAATGTCCCCCATTAACTATTTTCATGACAATGTTTTATTAATATTCTAATGAAGTGGTTTTTCGATAAAAGTTCTTTTAAAATATCAAATTTTTTTACCTTTCATGATCTAGTGTTATGTATTTTACAAAAAAATAATTGAATACATTTATTTATTTTTCATTCATCCATTATATGTTTAAATTTTTAAATTAAATGTTTCCATGTGTTATCACATACCGACATTTAAAAATATCATCAGAAAAAAACATAGAACATCATATTTCTATGAGAGGTTAACAAATGTTTTATAAAATAAACATTTTATGTTTTTTCTATTTTCCTCCTCAAAATGAATTTCTTAACTTGGGTTATTATTTATAAATATACCTATGAATTATTTAATGAAATAATTATTTTGGGTGAATGATTTTTTTGTATTATTCAAATCAATTCATGAATCCATTTTATATAATAATATTTGGTAATGTTATGAAATAATTTTTATTTCATGAGATCTTTTGATTTGGTGAATGAATCATGTCATGTGGCTCACATATTTATGTATGATTATGGATGGGTTTTGATTATGTTTTCTAATAAATTGACTAATGATTAATCAATAATTATATCAATAAGGTACATGGTTTTTATCCCAATACTAAGTTGTAAAAAGGTTTCATCCCAAGCTTAAAGATATGAATGGATTGTTTCATAGAAATAAATATGTACAAGGGATGTTTATTAAGACATAATAATTAAACAGGATGTAGTCAAATCCTAAAAAGTATACATTGGTTTTTTTCTAAATCTTATGTATGGATATAGTTGGTCACTAAAAACAATATGTTCAATGGTTATAGTCTAATCCCAAGTAGGGTACATGGGTTATTAGACCAACACCACTATGTTATGCAATTCAGGATGTGATTTGTCCTTCGCTAAGTGATTTTATTTTCTTATGCTTAATTTTCTATTTACATGTAATATTCTTAATATTCTTATATTTACATGATCCATTATTTTTTATACGAATGAATCTATGATATGACTGTTATTCATATTTTATGACCTTCTCAGGGACTTACTATCTTTTGATATTTCTGTCTGATAATACCTTCTTTGTATATATTGTATCAAATTCTTTTGATCTTAAAATTTTTCTTCATTTAAATGTTTTCCATTACTGAGTTCTAAAGCTCAACCCTTTATTATGTATCTAATTCCACATTTTAGGATGATAAAAAATGATTAAAGTTTATAAAAGAGTCTATTATTTAGAGAACATGTGGGAGATGTTGAAGACTCATTAATGGTTTTTTAGTTTTCTTTAGAATATTAAAATCATACCATTGATTCAAATAACATGGGTTTTGTTACATAATAATGATTCCTAATTCCCTAAAACTCTAAATATAAAATATCATGTTATTTTATTATAATGAAATATATTTGTTATGTTATGTGGAGGATATAGTCACATCCATGGGTTATTATAATGTATGTATGCACTAGTTTATATATGTTTGTTGGTGTATTTCAATGTGTATATATGATTATGTATCTATATGCATGTGTATATATATGTATGATTATGAATATGTGTGTATGTGTTTTGTATTTGTATGTATGTAAATGGTGTATGTATGTATTTATATTTATGTATGATTATGTGTTTTTTGAGTATTTTTTCTACATTATTTATGTGCATGTATGTGTTTTAATGTATGTTCATGTGTATGTTTGTTTTATTTGGTTCTTGTATGTATGTATTTGTATATGATAGTGTATATATTTGTATGTGTATGCATGAATGTGTATATTTATGTCTTGTATATATGTATATGTATGTGTATGTGTATATATGTATGTGTATGTATGTATCTGAATGTGTATGAATGTATATGTGTATATGTATGTGTATATATGTGTGTGTGAATGTATTCATGTGTACATGTATTATTGTGTATGTATGTATGTATGTATGTGTGTGTGTATGAATGTATGTGTATGTGCATATGTATGTGTATGTATATTTTTATGTGTATGTATATGTGTATGTTTATATCATTTCATATGTATATATGATTGTTTTTGTGTGTATGTATGAATGTGTTTGTGTGTATGTATATGTGTGTATGTGTATGTATGTGTATGGATGTGTATGAATATAGGTATGTGTATGTATACTAATTCACATGTATGTGTTAGTATGTGTATATATGTGAATATATTTTTATGTGTATTTATATTTTTTTATCATGTATATGTGTGTGTGTGTGTGTGTTGTTTTTTTATGTATGTATATGTATGAATATTTGCATGTGTATGTATTTGAATGCAAAAAATGGATGTCAATGCTTGTATGTTCTTGTGTGTTTGTATGAATGTGTATATATCAGTACATGTGAATATTTGTGTATATACGTGTATGTATGTATATATGTGTATGTATGTGTGTGTTTGTGTTCGTATGTGTATGTGTATGTATTTGATATGTATGTATATGTACGTGTATGTCCACAAATTTTTGGGTATGCATGTATATATGTATGTGTATTTATGTTCATATATGTGTTTGTATTAGTATGTATGTACATCTTATACTAATAATTAATGTTATTCAAATGTAATTAATGAAATAATATACATATATGTGAATTTAATTTGTATTTATACATATATGTATTTTTCAAATTTCATTTTATGTAATAATTTAAATGTAAAAATTATGAATGAAATTTTTTTCAAGTACAACTGATAATAAATTAAATATTTATATTTTAATTACGAAAATGAGTTGAAAATATATTCTATTTAAATGATTAATATCCCAAACTAGGAGCCATTAGAACAGTCCCCAAGCCAGTTTTTCGCATTACCTCAAGCATGCCTCCTCGTAAGTCAGAGGTTTCCGACTAGTGGTAAGGTTCTTATAATGGTATGGTTTGTAGAAAATACCCTCATTATCATAGTGACATAGTGGTATAAAATAATAAATCAAGAAAAAATGTTAAAAATATAAATTAATGGAGGAGGAAATAAATCATGTAACATAAAAATTACAAATATAATATAGTTATTCATGTCAATGGACTACATTCATAATGACTATCTAGACCACAACGTAATTATGTGTAGCCACATATATCGTAATAAAATACCATTAGTAGGTTAGGGACATGAGGAATATATCAAGGGTGTCCTAGTAAAATAAAAATCATAAGGATATACAACTTTTCGTATCTATTAATAAACAAGCATGGAATAATTCATTTTTCATATTATAACATCAAAGGTGTTTCTTAATGAGGAATCCATGTATCATCCAAAGAGTAGCACAATACTATTTATTAAATTAGCCTATCATTGTAATTTTATAATGAGGAATCCTATGTATCAATCATAACTCCAAATTTACCTATAAACTTATATATGGCATTCCATTACAAGGAAACCAATGTATCACTTTGAGAATGAGGAAAAAAATCTAGCCTATGATCCTATTCAAGGAATTCAAAAAAAGGAAACATATGTATCCCTCTATGTGAAAAATAAATCATGTAACATAGGATACCATCCATTGTATTTTATATTGGGGAAATGGTTTCACTTGTGGTATATATAATATCCAACAACCTATATGCCCATTAAAAATAATTTCATAATAAGGAAAGTTTTTATCACTCAATGAATACATAATTCATTAGATAATATAAAGAAGTAATGATATAACCTAGGGAACAAAAAAACTAAATTAAAATAGATAAACATAGACATTCCAAAAATAACTCCATTTATAAGTAATATAATATCCATGTACATGATCATTCTCATTAGGAAAATAATTATAATAATTAGGTTCCCTATTTTTTTTAAGAATACATTTCACCTAATATGTGGGTTTGTTATAAAACAAGCTATGAAATACAATCCCAATCATTATTGGTTTCCTATATAATTTTTTATTACAATTCGTTTAAAAAATTTTAATTTACTAATTCCAATCATTTAGAAATAATTAATCTATCAAAGACCAACAAGATCATATATATTATTCAATTCATTTACGAATTCATAAAAGAGAGAATGAATTTAGAGATCACATTGAATGTTTAGTTTATGTAATATCCAAGGATGATAAAATATTATAAAAATTAACCCATTGGAAGTGGTTGTTCGGGTAGTGGTTTTTGAATTCCCACCATATAATAGGATTCTATGTTTCAGTCTATGAATTTAATATCATTAATTCGATATTTAAGGAGTGACACATGTAAAATCCATGGTGGGACATAACTGAATATTTTTTAAAACATTGGGACATTTATATAAAATCTATAGACCAACAACCTCCGTGGTATCTCACTCTATCTGTCTATTATCAGGCTTCAATTTGATTTAGAATGAGAAAATCTAAAGAATGGGAAAAACTCCCTCAAAATAGGATTATTTATCTATTCATTAATTTAGTATTGCACATGGAGAGGGTAAATAATATATGAATAAAGAGGAGTTAATGACATAATAATATTCTTTTAATTAACATAATAGATTTATATTCAGACACAACATGAATAAGATCAATCCATTCCTAGGACAGATTCTAAAGAGGATCTCGACTAGGGATGATGCACAAGGGATGTGGGGGAGAAATAGAAATGAGAAACCATCAAGGAGTATATTGGGGAAATGAAAAATAACAAACATTATTGAACCACGAGGTTTTGATAATTTTGGGCCAACCATTATGTGCCATTACTTAAGTGGGAATAATAGCGTGGGTTCCTTCCTGGATTTTCAAATAGTTGATATCCCATAATGACCAACTCTGAATGTTTTTACATATTTTTTGCATGCATGTGACCTCCTCTTTAATGGTTATACAAGGCCATGGGAAACCCTCAAATCCCTTAAAATATAATGAACAGTTTCCCCTATTTGGTGACATAGGATAAAAAAACTATATACCTATTCAAAATTGGCATCATGGTTGTGCTGAATGGTTATACCTAACCATGCTCTAACTATTCTCCTTTGTCAAATTTTTTGATAATATTATTAGGGACCAACACTCTTGAAACTCATATGAACACCAGATACATACATACATATATATATATATATATATATATATCCTAATACTATATTTAAAAATGAATCATTTAAGTGTTTCAATGCTCAAATTTACAATCATATTCCTCGATTCGAATTTTAACCATAAAAAATAGTGGTTTAAATTTTCATGGACATTTAGATAGTCCAAAAACACATGAATCAATGATATCACAACCATATAAATATGCTTCCATGACAACCCTTGGGGAGCATAATGAATCATTATCTTTCCTACCATGGTCATGAAAATTTCACTGAAACATTGTCATTTTATTTTAAATTCATAACATTTGTGCAAGAATAACCTTCAGGCGTACATTAAATAAGCTATTCATAATCGGCCTAATTATCATATTCAAAATAAAAACATTGGGAAAATAATTAACTATGATGTTCTAACCAAATACATAATATCATCATCTTCTATTTTATCATCTAACCTAGGGAACTCTCTACCACATTTTATAGTTTGAACAACCAATTCTGAGTCATAGTACCTCCATTGTTTTTTGTAAAATTAGAGCACTCCTTAGTGATTTAACAATCCACCCTTCATGATTTTCTAATTTAAAAAATATTACATTACAAATCAACTATATTTATCTTAGTCATGTGAAATTTTACATGCAAATATTCATCATACCATACAATGCACTCATCTTGTAATGACAAAATTCCCGAAGTGGTACCTCAATAACTAAATTCAATGAGAAAAGATAAAGGAGAATCATGGCACTACGGGTTTAAAATCCATAAAAAATCTCATATCTAGATGGCTATGTATCTAAAACCTATATATAATGGCTCTTTCAAAATGACTTTCATGGTTTATCCAAACAATTCTCACTAAATACTATAAATGGAATTCAATGACACCTTCAACCCAACCATTCGTTATTAAGTCATATTACAACATAAAAATAGTTGTACACCTTATCTAACAACCTTGAAATCAACTATTCTAATTCTCTAACTGGAGAAGGAGTAGGATCCACTCCCTATCCATGAGCCTGAAGATCCAGGACCATAGCTTCCACCAACCATTTATTGAGAATTGTGGGAGAACTATCTCTTTCTTATTCCCTTGGGTGGAAGGGAGTTCATTGGGAGGGAATGTTTATACAAAAAGTAAGATTCACATAAAAACATTATTTCTATATTTATAAAAAATTTCATCAATATAATGAAATACAAAAAAAATCAACATTTCATTATAATAAAATTAACAAACCACTTCACCCTCACCCAGTGTCAGAGTGTTGTTTGCAGCCTACATGTCCAAACTCGAAGAGAGGTCAACCAACATACTCAACACCCCATGCTTATTAAAGGCCTTTCACCAGGTGTACATATGAAGCACCCAAATCACAGCTAATCTCTATGCCCCTAATTTCCAAGCTCATGTCATACCCAACACATCCCAGAAAAGATAACCAATGATAAACCTCCTCTGATACCATTTTATCCTGAACCAATTTGTTTCGTCATGAAAACTAGCACCTTGCTCGGTCCGTGGTACAGTCTAAATGGCATTCCCAATCACCATGGGCTGGCACAAGTGCCCAGGTAAACAATTATTGGGAATGATCTACTCAAATTAATAAGAATAAAACCACCAGATTTATTTGATCTAACGAATCCACAAATTCTACCAATCATTCCTTAAGATTTGTTTATTGAAATTGAGTTCCAAGGGTTTAAAACTGCCTTTTAAATGGAAAAAACCAAATTGTGTAGCAAGTCTAACTCAAAAAACCACCACACGGCAAAGGGGTATCACCCACAAGACATCCCCATAATTCCATAACATGGAAACATATAACAACTCAAACCGTTATTAAAAAAATCCTTTCCCTTACAAGTGTCAAACATTACCATGTCTTTATATAACTAAAGGTGTATGTAGGGTGTGAGCCTAAGACTAGTATGATGTTTCCATAGAAAATATTCCATTCACTAAACATTAATACGGTAAATAATTTTCCTTATTTTATACTAAAGACATGATAGTAATAATTTTAGGAAAAACAACTTTAAATTAAAGATAGTTTTATAGAAAACACTTTCAAATAGGATTATGTTGATTCAACAAATTTAACAACAACACTAATGTATGCTGAATATTTGTATAATGTATCCAATGAAAATTAAAAATGATAACATCCTCTAGAAACTAGCTAGTAGTGGGACCAATGGTACCCAATATCTCAGTTAAATGTGGTATAGAAACCACAACCAATAGATTTCTAATGCATGATCCTCTAGAATGCAGAAATATCCAATGTTTAAGTAGCCTCAAATCATTTTCCATGTATTTTTAATGTTGTAATCATCAACAGATCTACATGATACTAGGCTGCATCCACCTCCAAATCATTAGAAAACTAGTTCTAGTATTCCCACCTTGATACCTAGGCTTCCCATTTGTTCTCAAAAAAGTTTCACAAATCCCAAAATATCACTTGGACATCCAAATTCTATTTAAATGATCACAGTTAAACCAGAAAAGTTTGAAATCCTATTTCTCACCCATAAAATCGATTAATAAATCATTCAAAAGGAACTTATAAAAAATCAAGAAGTGTCTCACGATTTTACACAAAAAACCCCATCCAAAATCATATTTGACGACCAAATTCACACCCACACCATATCAAAACCAAAATTATCAGACCTTTCACGATTTAATAAACTGATTGAAAAAATAATAAAACAGTACCATGTGATACAATATGGGTTGACACACAAAATACACCCCATTTCACATAAACATGCCATATAAAAATCAACCGGATGTTAAACTCTTTCAAAAAATACTTTAACACCAAATATATTAAACGAAGGTCAGGATAAATTAATTAATCCAGTAATACATTTCACCAAATAATTTATACATATGGATCCACCTACCATTGAAGTCAAAAACTCCAAAAATATGTGTGAATCTTAAACTGCAAATGAACCACACCAAGAGTAAGAAAAAACAATCCTTAGTTCAAGACATCGAACTCAATTCCAAAAGATTAAACCCAAGGAATGAATCCATAAATACTTCAAAAATTTATTCTAATGATAATTGGAAGATACCTTAATAATAAATAAGGTGGATGGGGGAAATACACATATCTAATGATTATTGAAGTTTCTCCCAACAGTACCCATTAAAGAATGGGGGCTAAGTGAGCGTGAGAGCGCATAGAGGCCTTATATGGATGAAAATACCCAGTGTGGAACATAAGCAGCAGACTGTGATTAATACACTAAGTGAAAAATGGTAAATACATTTCTCTAATGACATGGATTTTGTATATGATTTTTATGCATGGTTTGATAAAACATTTGGTGACCATGCACAAGGTCGGTCCAGAACAAATGAACACATCGTCTAGGGTGCACGGCTCAGCAGTGGCGATATGAATGGTTCAATCTGCTACTACATGGTTACTTGGTATTGTTTAATGGTTAGTGCTGACAATGATCCAAACATTTTATTGGTTAACTTCATTAATAAACCAAAATGTTTATCAAAATTTCAAAAGGATACCTTGTGGAAAAGATAAACCTAGAATAAAAATGGAAAATACTAGAATATTAAGACATGGATATGACACATGCCCTATTAAGTAGTGGGATATCACAGAACCTAGCATCCTTAGTCTATCATGAAACCACCAGTTATTTGTTAACAATATAACAAGACATCATTTGTTTATAATGGAAACACCCATCAACATAATAATTCCACAGAAAAATAATATGAATAATTTTTGTATAGCTTGAATTTGATCACAAAACTCATAATTTTTTTGTATTATATTAATAATGTGATTTACCAATGGAAGTGAATAGGGTTAAATTGAAATACCTATAAATATTTATTAATCAAAGGGAAATAAATAACTTCTATAAAATTTTTCTATGAATCATGATTAATCCATGGAAAAGAAACGACTTCCATAACGTTCTCTCTAAAATAATCACAATCCATCTAATGAATGATTAATGGTGGTGTTAATATAAAATTTTCTCAATGGAGGATAAGTAATAAAAAGAGTTTTTTCCATATATGAATGTAATGACCTTTAAAATATCATTCATAAATTTTGGTAAATTTAACCATTTTAATTTTTAAAATCACTATGTAAAACAGATAATTTTTTAAAATGATTTTTATTTAAAATCAATATTAAAATTAATTAATTTATATAATCCTAAGAAAACAAATTCTATAGAAATATATTTTATGAATCATAATATTCTTCAATTAAATGACATTCATTCCATGGGGTGATTTCATACATGTCAAAAAGAATATTCATTTTTATAGTAAAAATGATATAAAAGATCATTGTCTAGAGAGATAAAATAAAATTATTTGAAAAAAAAATAAATTAATTACTAAGTATAAATTTAATTATAATATTTTTCTGAATGTTTATAAATGTTTTTGGAATCAATTTTTTAAGACATTGTTTTGGAAGAAAATTAATTTCTAACCGAAGATATAAATAATGTCATTTTTTATGAAATCATCTACTAATTAATTTTTTTACAAAAGAGTGTTAAAATGTTTATATTAATTAATAATTTAATGAATTACTATAAAATAGGTAAATTAAGTTGATTTATTATGAAATTATCAAATAATTTCATATAATGTATATAAAAGAATAAACAATCTCAATGAGAATGTGATTGAGAAATAATCCATCAACAATATATTAAATATTATGCGGGAATTAATAAATTAATATATTATGTTCTTATACATTAAACACCCATAAAATATGTATAAATACAAAATAAGATAATAAAAATTCATTATTCACATAATCAGCAATAATTAAAGAGTAATATAACCCACTGAAATGAAATTGACTTATAAAATCCTTTACCACTTGGTAACATTTAAGAGAAATCCATTTTTATGTTGATATAAAATTTTAAAAATAAAATAAAATAAATAATAAATTATTTATGATTTTATAATCCTAACAGTTATTATATACCATATAAAAGAAACTCTGTCTATAAAACAACAATATGAATATATAAAATAAAATTAAGACGTAATCCCTTACCACTTTGGTATCATTGAAAATATAAACCCCATGAAAAAAAAGATTCCAAAATGGATTGAAAATACCACAAATTTTTAGTATAATAATCAAAAAATACATTCTTGGGAGTTATATATACCACACAATTGAAAATTATTTGAGAATATGGAATACAGCTCAAATAAATAAAAATGAGATGACAAAACACTTACTTGAAGTTTAATTCAGCATGAACAATATTTATCTTGATAAATAATAGATATTTTTCAATTATTTACTCTCTTAATATCATTAATCATGTTAGGTATTTCTTTTATTTCACTTATTTCAATGGTATATATAATTACTTAATCTATTTGGTTTACGACGAATGTTTTGACCATATTAAGAAAATGTGTCAAAAATGGCTTTTCCGGGTTTACTATTGTAAAATTGGTAATTATTTAAACATATTCAGTATAATAATCATGAAATAGTTATATAATTCACACATATATTATACATTTAATCCCAATAATGATATATGGTTATGAAGAATATAGTACTTTTTGATCATGAAGATGGCAGGTTGTACGTACGCAGGAGTAATGTTTCTATTTTACAATGATAATTACGGAAATAAGCTAAGTAATATTTTAAATTTATTGAATGATTATAATATCATAGATTTAATATTATTAATTTGTATATAATTTTATATTTCATAATTATGATGTAGAGATAAGAAAACAAATAACATTGCTTCGTGGAGGCTATAGTATACGTAATCAAAAATGAAGTTATCATTTTCAGGTGACTAAATAGTTAAGAAAGAAAAATGATACAATTTATTTTAAGAATTAAAAATATATAAATAATATCATAAATATGTCATTTATATAATATATATTCATTATATTCACCCGTTTATCTTATGTTTAATGCGTTACTGAAAATGAATCACATCGTTTCATGAGGTGGTTGTCCTCCGTACACACTAACGAAGCTATCTTATCCAAAACAATTGAAAACAATAAAAATAATATGTGATAAAATTATTTAAATTTTTAATTATAAAATTTGTAATTTAAATCTATTATCATAACCAACCGTGAGTAGTGGTAATGGATCAAAAAATGCCCTCAGATCATGAGGCGGTAGATTGTTGTTCACACAAATAATGATTTCATAACCTATTTAATGGAATAAGATAATTATTTAGGTCATTAAATTAAAATATATATAATTAGATGTATTATTGTAAGGTTATTATATAATTTTGGTTTAATAATAATTTATGTAGCTTTAGGAGGAAATAAAACAATTACACTCATTGATGAACATTACCTCTCCATCGGGTATCATCATCATGTTTTGAAAAAAATATTCCATGGTTTTATTAATATTAAAAACATATTCTTTTATTCTAGGAGGTAATCTAAGAAGTAATTTTTTTAGGTTGTGACCAAGATAAATGGATTGAGAGGAGTGAATAAGTGAGGTGGTGCGAGTCCTTTTATGGTTGTAGAGTAGAATTTTTGTAAATACAATAAAATATTTTCTACTGGGAGGTCAATATTACATAATGTAACAAAAAAATTGATAAATAATGGTTTGGAGGAAAAATATGGTCGATACACACACAAAAAAAACAAAAAAAAAATTGCTTTAATCATTTTTTCCATAATATCTATGTTTTCTTACTTTTATTAATTTAGTTGTTACTATGGTTAACAATTATTTTTTCAATGTAATTCATCCTTTAATACCATAAATAGAATTAAGGATATTATTTTATATGTAATAAACTATGTAAAATATTAAACACAAATTATAATTTCAGTATCCTATATGAGTTAAAAATTAATTTTTAAACAAGAACATGCAACTTGCAAAAACAAAGCTTCAACTTTAATCACATGAACATACTTTTTACTATTCAAGGGTCTATATATTCATTATAAAAGAAAAAATAGTCCATAAATGTACCCTAATTGATATTTATTAACATTTATAAACAAAATTTTTTAATATTGTCTTTTAATTTATTTTAATCATTTAATGTAACATTAATTATTGTAATATATAATTAATATTAATTTTGACACTATTCTCTTACAAGGATCTTATAGCATACATACACCAAGTGAATTATAATATAATCAAAAAACGTTCCCAAAAATTTATATTCATATAAAAAACTCATGTAACATAATTATTCATTAAAATTATTATACTTTTTAGATTTTTAATATTATTTATTTTATTTTCCATTTAATTAAATCATTATTTCATCAAGGCTGCATAAACATTTCAGGTCTGTTATATTATCTCTAAAAATTAAGAAATAATTAACATGATAAATACAATTTATTAATATTTCAAATAGGTATTAATTAGTTATTATTGGTTTTATTTATCCCAATCGCAAATCATTATGAATGTTAAAAATAAGAAAGTTCTTTTTTATCATTTTCTTTACATAACTTAATATATATATATATATAATATTCAATGAAAATTAGTAATAAAATCATATATGTTTAATACATTTTGGTTAAATTCATAAATAATCTCAAGAAATAAAATTATGAAATAATTATAGGTAATTGTTACTCTTATCATTTTGTTAAACCCCACAGTATATATGTTTTTACATTAAACGATGTAATTATTTTTTTATAAGATGGGAACCTAAATAGAAAATGGGGTAACATTTTTTTATAATAACAAAATGTAAATTATATGAACACAAATAAAAAAATAGGATGACAACACTTGTCCATTTCAATAAAAAATAATAAAGATCCAAAGGGATTTCATCAGACTAGGAAAGATCCATTCCGTCTGCACCCTTATTGCAAAGACCGTCCACCAAAGAATTAGCTTCCCTATTGATGTGAGTGACTATATAATCATGGTAAGAAAGTAAATTCAGACCATAACTCTATCTATCAGTTAACATCCAAGAACGTGAACAGACCCAACTCTTATAGCCTAAATAACATTAGTGGAGTCACATTCCATCAAAATCTAATTCCAACACCTCCTGTTGGCATGCTCAATCACCATAATAATTCTTAACATATCATCATAAAAATAATAATAAAACCCACATGATATATGAAAGCACACTAATATGTGATAATAATAATCTTGAAAGTCAGATCCATAGCCCGAAGTACCTGGATTGCCTCTCTATGAACCATTGGTATTTATTTTAATCCAACCAGTAAAGGATGGATACCAAAGAATTAACATAGATCTAGAAAGAGTAGAAAAGTTACCCAAAGTCCAATACTTCTATAATTTGAATGATAATAAGATTATATTTTACAAAAACTATTTTTATGGATGTTAAAACTTTTTATTGGAGCTAATATTTGACCCAAACAAACCAGGACAGCAAATGAAATGAAATCGTGAAGCCCGCAGTTGCACGAAAACAAAAGAATATAAACCAATTCCATAGTAGTATCATGAAGTAATAGAGAATGATATGGAGAAATTGGAATCTCTACCCAGAACATAATAATGTCATTAATAGAGAGAAATCGAGGGATCCAAACATCCAAAATATTTGCTATAGCTTTCCACAGAGAAGAATTAGTATCAAAACTCATGAAAAATGTGTTTACCTTATTATATATTATAAATTATTATAATTAAAAATACTATCTCTAATTTTTCAAATATAATTCACATAATTGTATAACTATAATTTAATAACAATCACTCAGATGCATTGGGAAAGTGGGGTTTTAAAGTGAAAAATGTTAAAAATTTACAATGTTTTTATAACAAAATTAAATATGAAAAATACCTCAAGGACATAAATTGGAATAATTTATATAAAAATGAACTAATTTTAATTTTAAAAAAAATTAAAAATTATATTTTACGTTATATATTTTTAAAACTAAAAGACAATTTTTAAATAAAATTCTATATTTTTCATTATTCATCAAAAATTGAAACTTTTAAAAAAAACAAAATACCACCAATTCACCTGATGATAATTTTGATATTTTGATTTAAAAAATGATGTTTATTTTATAAAATAAGTTAACCAAAAAATAAAATAATTATTTTTTTAATAAAACAATTTTAAGTTAAAAATAAGAATTATTTATATCTCTTTTAAAGAAAACAAATAGGATGTATGTTAAATATTATATTAAATTTATAATATATTAATTCTATTAATATAATATAATAAAAATGATTCTATTTGTTTATTCCTATGAAACTCAATTGTTTGCATTAAAATTGTATTTTAGAAAAGAAATTCTATTTCATTCCAAAAAAATATTTTTTTCATTTTAATTAATTATTCACAATATAAATAATTAAATATTCATTTGTAAAATATATTTTCCATTATTAATTTGACCTTTATCATATGTTCCCTTTCAACCATTATGTGACACATGTCATATTTAATAATAATAATGTGTTTTTTAAACTCAATGTTTCGTGTAACGTAAGAGGAACTCAATATTTCATATAATGAAATCCAAACTCAGTGTTGTGTGTCATTTATGATATCAAAAATAATTTTATTTTTTCAAATATTAGGGTGTTATATCCTCCCCCTTTAATCAATTTCATCCTCACAATTTGAACATTGTCTCGATATTCAAATATTTGATTTTAGAATATACATTTTTTTTTTCTAAACCCACGTCATAAAAAGTTTTTGTAAAACAACCTATTGAAAAGATATAAATAGATGTAGCATTTCCATATAGAATAAAATATACTAGTTTTAAAAATATGATAACATAGGAGGGTAATGAATACCTAGACATATAATAAAATCATAATTTATTATATAGTGTGGTAATGGTAATTCATAACAAGAAATTGAATAATCAATGGAATGTTAGGTGAATAAAAAGCCTAAATATTTTATTATTTAAAATTTCATTACTTCCTAAAAATGATGGTTCTAGGATATGTTTTATGTTTCTATATCCTTTTCCTATTATTTAGGAATTCTTTTACCAGTTTTACTAATAGACTATAAAAATATTATTACATTATGAGTGTAATATCATCCTTTGTTATAATAAAACAATAATATAATCTATTTCTCTAGATTATGTTCATTCAACATGTATTTTCTTTTATAAAAACACTAATATAAACATTAAATGGTAACATAATTCTTAATATAATATCAATATATTCCTCCAATCACTATACATTTTCCAAAACAAAAATGGTTATAATAAAGAAAGTGAATTTCCAAAACAATAAACCTGTAAAAATTAATCAAAAAATATTAACAATAATGTCCAAACATCAAACAAAATCATTCCATAAATAAATAACCTAAAATTATTTAATAAAAATCCAAACTAAGTTGAAAAACATATTATAAGTATTTGATCATATATTCCTCAATGATAAATCAACCATTATTCCTCAAATAAAGTCCCACATCTATCGTCCCAATCCGAAATGGTCTGATCCTAGACTCCACTATCAATTATATTTTCCTGATAAAAATGGATCAAATCTGTAAAGAATGAGAGTATAGTAGGCTTGTTAAACCATATAAATATAGTAGACAAAATTTTATTTTTTTAGAACATATTTTTCAATCTTTAAATAATTAAGATCAAGAATAACTCAAATATGTCATGTAAATCCTTATATATCATTCATAGTACACATTGTCGATTAAAAGTGAGAGAAACATAATATTGGTGAGATCAAATTCTAAATAAGTAAATAATATAAAATAATCAATAAATAATCAATTAAAATAGTGAATATTGAATGGTAAATAATTGAACACATGTTCTAAGTAATCAACAAACTTTATGTACATGCACAAAAAATATATAACATAACAAATTGAAACACATTCCATCAAAATAACTTGATAATGAAAAATTAATATGGAAAGGTAATAAGATAAAACACATCTTATCTTAATAATTTAAAATTAAATGTCTACAAGATTTTCTCATGAAAGATATCATGGATGAATTATAACTAAAACTAATATGAAGGAAATACTTTATTATGGGATGTCTTGTTCCCTCGGGATGTTGTACCATTACACTAAGGACCTTTTACAAGATGTATTATAAAATATTAGGGATAAACATAAATAAGGTAGATAGCTGAATAACTCATCCCATGGGACTATCGATTCATCGAGGGGCTATATATAATCAATCCTAACTGATGTCGTACTGGTCCAAAACAATTCTCATATATTGAATAATAATTTAAGGATTCTTCCATATCAACATACTCTATGGAGTATGGTATACGTATTTATCAATATTTACCCAAATATTCAAATATAAGTCATAGTAAAGACTATATAAAAATGTTATACATCTAATGAAATGAATATATCTATGATAATGCATATAGTAAATTAATAGAAATTAAAAGTTAAATGATCATTAAAAATTGAATATTTCATGGGGAAAACGAAACAAGGAAGTAAATGTGAATAATATCTTTGGAAAATTAAATCATAAACAATCCAAAGGAATGATAATAATGGTTTCAATAAAGCATATCCCATGTATAGTAAAATAAATTTTAGTTTTCTTTTATGAATGGAAATATTATAAAAATATCTTTTAAAATCATTCTTGAGGAATTTTTTTTGAAAACCCATATCTTTGATAATCCAATTTTAAAATATTTTCTTTTTAAACAATAATCATCAATTATATCGTGGTGGGTACGTCCGTACCAGTCATATGAGGAAATAACCAACATTCATTTTTCATAGTTAAATTTTATGAAATGCCTTGTTCATAAATAAACAAGAAAATTCCTCTAAGAATTTTGTTAAAAGGAAAAATGGTGTAAATATTTTATTCCAAAAAAAATAATTTTTTTAAATAATATTAATAAATCATTGATTTTATTATAAAATAGATTCTTTAACTAAATAATTTAATGATGTATTATTTTCATTAATACATTTTTAAAACATTTTTTGTACTAAGGAGTATAAAGTGGTACTAATAATTGAAAATGGTCATAAATAACCATAATATAATAAACTATTTTATATAATATTGAATATATAATTTCATCAAATGGAAATTAATTTTAAATATCATTTGTAATGGTGTTGAGAAAAATAATATTTAAACATCCCAAAGTGTCCCATACCACTTTCCAAGATTTAAAATCATAATCATCATTAATGAATAATATTAAAGGAAAATAATAATATCATGAGAATAAAATGATTCATTATATAACATGTTAAATATAGTATATTCACCATATAAATGAATTTAGTTGAAAAACAACATTAAGAATCTATATAAAGTAATTTGAGATGAAAATCCCCTAACATGAGTTTCTTATCAGGTGAAATTCATTTAATGTCCTTATATAATAGATGTATATTAATTTAAATCTTTATTGAGATCATTTTTCATGTACGTAATTAAATATATTATCATTTTACAATTTTTATACGACTAATTAAACAATTATGTGTATATTGGGTGTTTGGATAAAATTCGGTTTATGTGTCAAAAAAAGAAATTTTTTAGGTCAAATACGGACCAATAGGTTCTTATATAACATCCCTAGAATAATAATCATGACATAATTGTCATATTTATAAATAAATTATAGTTTTTTAAAAAATAATTATATATGGTTATGAAAAATGAATCAATGTTTTGATCATGGAGATGGTAGGTCGTACGTACACATGAGTAGCATTTTCATTTTTCAATAATTATTATGGAAAGAAGGTACGTGACCCCATATCCTAACAGAATGATTCGTATATCATAAATACCATGGAATTAAATCTTATGTACTTATATATATATATATATTGATGAAAAAGGAATCACATCATGTTGAGGTGGCAGTAGTCCACACATACACAAACAACATCTTCAATTTTTTTGTCTGTAAATGGGTAATAATGAAAAAGATATATATATATGTATATATATTATGAATGTTAATTAGATATTTAATATAAAATATTTTATTGTATAATATTTTTAATTATAATTATCTTTTATACTCTTCATGTATTTTGTGAATGAATCACATAACTTTTAGGGTGGCAGTAGTCCAAATATCGTAAAATGATGTTATCATATTAATGAAAAATGAAAAATGTTATATTTATATGTGTTAAAAGGATTAAAGAAGTATAAATACATAATAAATATCATATATATAATATATAAACATATTTAAAATCATAATAGACCCCATGATAGGTGGAAAAAGAAAAATGAACAATAATTGTTTCATGAGATAGTAGTTCACCGAACATAAAAAGAGTATGTTCATTGCCTATTAGATTTAAGTGTCCTTTAGTTTAGCTAGAACCCTTAGAGAGTAAAAAAATACAAATATATTTATTATACTTATTTTTATACAATCAATAAACAATTAGATATGAGGTAGTGGATAATATAAATAAAATTATCAATCTCAAGAGGAGACATTAACACTTAATTGGGAAAATTATTTTTGTTTGTACGAAAATGATTCATAGGAGGATTTCAGAAAAAATTTAGAATTCAGGATTCGGGTGGGGGATTTTTAAAAGCTAAATGGTTTGGTATTTTCATAAGCTTTGTGGTTTTTAGGTATGTTGAATTGGGAGAGGTTGTGTGCTTTTATAAAGGAGTAAAGAGACTCATTATGTATTTTTTTAAAAGATGTTAAGTCTAATGATGTTTTTACCTAAATAAGATCTCAAAAAACCAACCAATATCATTAATATAATGTTAATGGACTAATTAAGGCCACCCAATGGGTTTTTTATATGTTTCTACGTCATTTTTTCCTCTACAATAATGGTTTAGTTCATTATAAAATCTTAATTTTTCTTTAATAATCTTATTTAATTTTAATTACATTCCATAATCATTTTGGAAAAAAACAATTTTATTTATTATTTAAAATTATAAATTATTCTTATTCCTAATATGGAATCCATTTTTCAAAAATCTATTTATATATGTGGATGAAATTAATTTAAAATTCACCCTGTAGGAAGTATAAAAATGAAACTTTTTAATGTAAAAATGTCCAAATGTTTATAGAGTTTTTTATAAGTAATTACAATGTTAAAAATTTTATATTGAAATAAATTGTATTAATTTGTTATATATTATCTAATTTAACATTAAAACCAATTAAAATTATAATTCATCCTTACAAATAAATTAGATAATAAATATTTTTTTAACTAAAATTCCAAATTTCATACTATTTAATAAAAAATGAATTGATTCCTAAAAATAATAAAAAATCACCCCAATTTTTTTTATATTTTTAATTCAATTATACTTTATATATTGGCATTTTAAATTAATTATAGTTTCAAAGTATATATTTAAAATTTGTTTTCTATTAAAAGGTGTCTAAATTTACTTTATAAAATATTAGTTTTTATGTATAATGTAGTGTTTGCTCTTATATTATGAAAGTCAAACATATTGGATAAATACAAAAAATATTTCATTAGATATAAAAAATATATTTTTTAAAAATCATTCACTTTTTTATTAAATATGTTTATTAAGGCAGAACACCTTTGGAATAATATAAAAAACAATATATTTTTATATAAAATTGGTCATTATATTTGGTTTTCATTAGTTAGTAACCAATGAATTCATTTTATATTTATATAGAGAATAATTATTCAGAAGATAGATAATATTATTCATAATCATTGACATAAAAACTATGTTCTATCATATTATATCAGATAACAATATTTTAATAATGCATTATTATTTTGTGAAACATGTTCTGGAATTTACAGAAGCTATCGAGGAACATAAACTATGCATGTGACACATACTAAATTAATGATACATGAATTAAAATATATAGAATCTATTATAGATACCAAATATATTATATAGGATCTACATATTATAATACCTTATTTTTCTTGGTGTTTTTTTTCATACATGGTATGGAATACAAGGTTCTTAATTTATATTTTTGTGGTATTGCATTCTACCCCCTTATTTTAATTGTGGCTTTGGAATTAATACATTATCTTGGAGAGAGATTTTTTTATTACTTTCTATGTTTTAAATACCACATTTTGAGAAGGGTTTTTAATTAATCCTCTATAAAAGAGATAATGAAAGGTATTATGGATACATGGACTACCATGTTACTATGTCTCTTTCTAGGATAACATCATTAAAAAGTAGAGAAATATACATGGAGGAAAAGAATAAATATTTATAAGAAGTGAATGAATTAATCAATAAAAAACAATTTAATGATAGATAAGAATTTTTCACCCTTAAATACATTTGTAACACCCCAAGATTTCATAGTATATTATCCCATTAATGTAATTCAATAGCTTGCGCTATACGTGACACCTAGTTGAGTGCACCACAACTTACCAAAATACTCGTTCAAAAAATGATTATGAATAGTATTAACTAATATTTGAATCTGATATACTCTATAAAATTTTTACATCCGTATTATGTGTTTCTTAGACAATATATTAAAACAAATTAATTTTTTCTTATAATTTTTTTTAAATGGAATTTCATTGCCTTGTAATGGTGAATTTTTTTAAAACCAATATTTGACACTTTTATATATTAAATTTAACGATATTAAATTCTTCTTTAGAAGAGGGACATAAAAATTTATTTTGAATAACTTTTTTGTACTTTTCTGATAACATTCATATGTTGATGAATAGTGAAAAATACTATGTTCTAATTGAAAACAACATTCTTAATCAAAATAATTTATAGTGATAAATAATTAATATTAATGGAATTGAAATATAATTATATTATATTTTTATCATTTAATAAAATGTAGGTCATTATAAGTAATTTCACATTTAAATTTGACATAAAGACATGTAAATCTTTTGATAGTTTTTACATCTTAAAAAACCTGGTTTTCGGTTTTCAATGCAAGAATTATTTTTAAATTAAAAAATGAATCCACTATATTTGAATTTTGTAAAATATAATTCATTTTTGAATTCAGAAAATCGAAATTATCTTAGGGTACATTTTTCATTTTTTGAAAACAATCAATTTTTATGATTAGTGAAAAAACGATGTCTTTATTTTAAACTAATTTTTCATGTAAATAATTATTTATTTTTTTTAATTTTATTTTAAATAAAAATAGATATATAATTCTTATATAAGTTCAATTGATTTCATTGGAGTCACATCATAATAAAATTTGATGTATAAAATTTTATTGAAAATTTTATCCTCTTTTACGCACCTTCTAGGTACATTTGCAAATTTTCATAAAACATAATAATACCACAACTATGAGTTGAATTTCAAAAAAAATATAGACATATATGACATTAGTATATAAAATTTTTATTAATTAGATGAAAATAATTCTTGGTGAATAGTAACATTTTACTTTTATTTAACAAAGTTAAAAGTAAATAGGGTCATTAAGGGTAAAAATGATATTATAATTATCCTTACACATGTTCTAATTCTATTGGATAAGTGTAATTCAAACAAAAACAACATTAGAAATAAAATATGATCCACTTTGGTCCACTTGGATTAGATTAGGATATTTAATATTATTTTATTTAAAGAAGAGTTAAAAGTTTTAAATTCCAGTTTTAATTACTAAACCATTTTTTATATAATGAAAAAAACAATATAAATTATACTATAAATATTATTTAGAAAGATAAAAATATTACCTATGTAATGGTATTTTATTTATAATATTTATACATTAAATAATTTTATTTATTTATTACACAATGATGATGTTGTAATTACTTTATTAATGAAATATTAAAATAATTGATATTATAAATGTCCGAATAAATGTAAATTTAGACTTTGAATGAATTCCAAGAATTTTATAGGTTAATATCACATGTTAGGGTTTATTATGTAATTTTTTTTCGAAGTGATAATGTTGTTATGACTTTCACAAAAACAAAATACCAAATAGTTTCTAAATTGACATAAATTAATTTTTAAAACAAATACTATATTATTGTTTGATATAATATTCCTAAAAATTTATTGTTCGGAAGAGGGATTAAATAATATTTTATATGTTATTAATGAACTACATGGGGTTCTCATGGATGTTTAGACTAAGTTTATTAACCATATAGTTTAAGAATACATGAAGACATGGTAAAAGTTAAACTATTTAACTATAAGTAAAATAAATATGATAAGGTAAATATGGAAACCAAAACATATCTAAAACTAATTTGTTTGGAGGTTTTAGACCCATACAAACCTTATCCTAAAAATAAGTCATTTGGGAGCCATTAGAAAATGATAATGATTCTATTATAAAATAATATTTCAATCATTTAATAAAGTGACACTCACCTCTATAATAAAAAGGTACATCCCCTATTCTCAAAATGACACCACCAAATCCATTTGGCTAGGCCAAACCTAGCCCAAATCTTCTCCCAACTTTCCTTTATTCATCCTAGAGGCTTAAAAAAGATTATAAATTCAACATATGGAGCCTTTTTATCAACTCAAAAGGAAACACTAGAATAAGAGATAATAAATTCACCATCCTCTTTCAAGTTCGTTTCATCTTATACTTCCTATTTCATTGTTGTTTATATAACAAAATAATAACGCTGGTACATTCTAAATACTATGATGTTATAATAAATATGGTACCACCATATTCATTATTATACCCATCCTATAAATGGAAAAGTCACCATACATGTGTATGTATGACTTACCCTCTCCACGTCATGGTGTAGTTTGTTATTCAAACACTTTATTATTTAGATGGGTATAATAATGAGTATAAATAATGTAAATAAAAAATTTAACATGTTAATGATTCTGTATATATCATATAATTTCCAATTAAATATGATTTTACAATCAAAATTATGATATTGTTGCTCGTGCGTACGTACGGATTACCGCCTCCACGATGCGATGAGATTCAGTTCCATGTTCTCCATTCAACGATGATTACCAAAATATACATAATTAATAAGTATGTAATATATGAAATAATAATTCTACTAGATATATATATATATATATGTATATATGTATACATTAACATATATATTATTCACTTACTTCCGTTCAATACGTCTTCAAAACAGAAATAGTGTTTACGCAAACGTATGGCCTACCGCCTCCATAAATGGTTCCTTCCATTTCATATATATATTTATTATAAATATTTATATTTGGAATATATATGACATATAAATCATGGGTTATGTTTTGGATGTATTTAAATCATTATCTAAATGATACAATCAAGAAGAACAAGTTAAAACGCCTATTATAAAGAAAGTGATTATTACCTGAAATGTTAATTTAACATGGAAAACATTTTTAAATGGGTTGTATATGTCATAAATTAATCATGTATGATATTATAAATATTAATATGGTTCTGTTATAATTTATTAATATACTATGATAATTATATATGAGGTTAAACGTATCCTAAACCAAAGGAAAGTGCAAGGTATGGGTTAATTCTACAATCTCTTTATTATCCGAGGTCATTTTTACATGAAAATCTAATGGGACCTCCTTATCATCCACATATGTGTTTCATAAATATATTTTCAAAAGGGAATATTTTATGGTTTTATGGAATTGAATCTTTAACAAGACCAACATTTTAAATGGTTTAAATATTTATTCTTCTAAATCATTCTCATTATTGTCTATGTTTTCAAATTGGGTTTTAAGGATTTACTTATAAGGACATGAATGTTTTTAAATTATAATTCCATTAAATAGATTCAATTTTGTACGGAAAACTTTTATTGAAAAATATCTTTAAATATATTCGTTTCTAAATTGGGTGGCTTTTTAATCTTATTACGAAAGAGGGATATTTCACTCACAGAGTTTTACAAATCATTTTCATCTATGTCAATATCCATTGATGGATTTTAAACATGTTTGATTTTGATAAATTATGATACAAATCATTCAAATTTTAATGATGGTTTTGTGATATATTTGACTATCGATGTGCTATTTTCATACAATTCATGGTTTATTTATAATGTATTTACATTTCATTTTCTTGTTTTAATACGAATGTTTATGTTATCTTTAAACATTTTTAAATGTGGAATGCATTGAACATAGTAAGTGATGGTTGGATCCCTCTATAGTTACTCGATGCATCAGTAAGTCTCATGAGAAAATCTAGTGTCTTGAAACAAGGCCTTGAGAAAATATTATTTGTAGTCTTGCCTCAAGGCATTGACTATGTGGTTATGAAGTATGACATTATACATTCCATCATTATAAAATTGGCTATTGATATTGCATGTGATTATTCGACTAGTAGAATATCCATGTGAATAAGTAAAGGGAATTATTGTATTTTTATTTGGATTATTATTCTGATGTTTATGTTTAAAAGGGTTTTGTTTTTTTATACATTACTTTTAATGTTTATGCTTATTTATGAATGTCTCAGCTATATGGTTATCCTTACTGAGCATCTGAGATTACAACTTTTTTATGTTTTATTTTCATAGGATTCCAAGATGTGTATTATGATTGATAAGAAGGGTTAAGATATGTGATTAATGTCATCATAAAAGGACCATTTATGTTGTGTTTTAGTTTCTAATGTGTAATGTAACATTAATTTATGCAATATATTTTCCAATGCTGCTAAAATGATCGGTAATTTAGGACATGATTCATGGTAATCATTCGAATGTATTAAAATAATGCACCGACTCTGGTTAACTGGGGTTGGGGTGTTACAACATATATATTTTACAATATATAAGGCCATAAGTTCAATAGAAATTAGGGTACTAGGTCAAAAATTTATTTCATACCCATTTTCCTATTTTTGGGTAATTTATTTTCTAACCAAGAATACAATGAAATATTCTTACCTGATAGGATTCCGTTTCATACAAAAAATTCTAAATTTTTTCGGTTCTTCGATAAAATTCAAATTAATCCCATTATTCATTCAAATTAATTACTGATAATCATTTTTATGCCTAATGAACTAAAAAAACTTTTAAAGGATCATAAGCCTTATAAAAGAGTGACAAATCTGACTATTTATCCCTAACTACCTTCCAAAATAAATATGGTTAATATATTAATATTTAATCCACTTAAGTGATACTATAGGTTCATCATTACCTTTTATTCATCAAACTTTTTAAATTAAATATTGATAAATTAACAAGGATGTTATGCATGTTAGTTGTTGGTGTGAAACACTTATTGTTCTATGGTTGTGCGTTCAACAACCAAGGCCATTCTAGATTTGACTATTTATCACCTGAATTATTGGTTGTTCTTTTCTAAAACTAAATTAATATAATTACCAAAATAAATATGATGGAAATCATTGAAATATGGTTAATCATAAAATAAAATTTTAACATATATTTTCAAATAGAGTGAAATTACATTAATACATAATCCATTTATTTCCACATAATCCATTATATAGTCTGTATTTTATGCATAATGTCATTTTTTGGATATCTAAATCATGAAACCATGTCATTAATCTACAATAAATTTTGTTTAACCTTTTTCAATTATTTTAAAAATAATTTATAATGGGTTTTAATGAAAATTTGAACATTCTAATGTATATCCCCAAGGAGTGCGAAGACGTGTCCACATTAATGATCATTGCCATGTACTAGGTTACACTGAGTCAGAATCATATCACCTTTTCAGAGTTATTACTCTTAGGTAAATCCAGGCCAAAACAACATCCACATGTAGTCTGCAGTCATGGGTTAATTTCTATGAAGACACACATAATATAAAGTTCACCAAATTTATATTGTTTTTATCTATACTTATAATCAAATTATTTAATATCATAATGTTCCTTAATATGTTATTTAATAAATCTATTCACCAAAGTTTATACTAAACATCGTTTGATACCAACTATTGAGCCCCGACCCCAGATAGCTCGAACACCATGTTTTCCCTCAATTACATTGGCATGATTATAAGGAATCAGTTCTGGATGTAAAGGGAGTTGATTTGTCTTGGTAAACCAGATACATGCATGAGAAAATAATACAATAATTACCACATATTATTTTTACATTAAATAAATAAATTTGAATATATCTTTAATCAATCTAGTAAATCAGCACATATCATTCATAATATAATTCTTGGATTCCTGGGAATATAAATATAATAATGGTGATCTCAAATTCCTATTAAAGGTAAAATATTATGGTAGAATGAAATAATCAATGAAAATAGTCAAAATGTAATGTTGAATAATAGATCACAGATACTGTGAAATCAATAAACTAAATGGAATTGCATAAAATTGTGGTAAGGTAATAACTAGAAACAAATTCCGCCCAAATAACATGAAAAGGGAAAATAAATAATGAATTAGAAACTAAAACATATGCCATATAAATATGAAAAAACTAAATGTAATCAGTGATATGTCAACACAAAATCTTATGGTTGAATAATAATTGAAAGGGAAATTTGGTAATGACATGACTATTAAACTCCATGTTTTCTAGGTACATGGTACCTTTACCATCACGAATATTCTTAATAATGATTACCATATATAGGTTAAACCCCTTATATGGTTTCCTAAAAATGGCTCATCCCGTGATACTATCGATGCATCATGGGGTTCTCTATAATTGGGCCCCACCTATGTCACACCCATCCAAAACATCCCTTATATATCGATTAATCAATTTAGAAATATGATTTTTCAAATATCCATATGGTTTAAGATATACCTATTTATCATCATTTAAACATATATTTATAATAAAGTCAGATAAAGAATCATATAAAAATGATACATGGTTTAGGAAATGATCATATCCATGACAATGGATATGGTAAATTAGTGGAAATTGAATGTTCAATTTTAATAATAAATTGAATAATTCAAGGGAACAAAAGGAATCATGAATGTGAATGTGAATACTATCCTTGTAAAAATAAATCTTTAATAATATAGCTGAATAATAAAAAATGTATGAAATCAACATACCCATATTGGAGTAAAATAAAGGGCTGTTATATTTGGTGAATGGAAATATAAAAAATAGATATTTTAAATAAATTCTTGATGAAAATATCATTTTATTTTGAGAAACCATTTGAGAAATTTTTATTTGAATGTAACTTTGTAAAAACAATTAATTAAAAATTAATCCTCTAAAAATGAAAATGATTCTTCAATGAAATGATAATATGTAAGTCCATAAAAGAAGTATGATGTAAATATAACATTTTTTTGATGTTTAATGTTTAAAAAAATTCTTCATTAGGACAGTAAGAAGATGTTTCCTTTAAAAACATTGGTAAAAGAAAAAAATTGAAAAATTTTATTACCAATAAAAATATGTTTTAAAACATTTTAATAAAACATGGTTTCTAGAAGAAAATAGGTTCTCTAACTAAATATAGAAATAAAATCGGGTTATTCTAAAAAAACATTTGTAGTACTAAAGAGTGACAATATGGTACTAATACTTGAAAATGGCCATGAATAAACTCATAAGAATGAAATTGTTTATTTAACAAATGTTATATAATTTATCAAATTGAAATTCCATTGAAATATAATTAATATTACCATTGGGGGAAATAATATTTAAACATCCCAACATTTCCAAAACCTGTTTAAAATATTATGAATCATAATCATCGTGAATCAAAAATATTAAACAAAACATATAATATCATAATAATAAAAGGATTAATTATATCAAATTTCTATGTTAGTATATACACTATATCATGTAAACTAGGTTTATAATTATAATTTTGTCTCAGTGGAATGTAAATTAATATGAAAATCCCTTGCATTGAGTTTCCATTCAGGGGAACTTACTTTAACCATTAGTATAATAAAATTATGTTAAATTTGAAATTTTTGATACAATTTTTAATTTTTATCGTTAAATTTTTTTTAATTTTCACTATGTTGTATTCAACTACTTTAACAAATAAGTTTTAATCGGGTGTTTTGACCAAATTCCATTTCTGTTTCCAAAATAATATTAGTAGGTAAACGTAGGTTAGGGATGTTATTATATAACATAACCAGAATAATAATCATTAAAAAACTATAATTTTTATACAAGAAGTATACTTTTAAAATAAATCATTAAATATATTTATTAAGGATTAATCAATGTTTAGATCATTTTGACAGTTGGTCATACGTATGCATGAACCACATTATCATTTATCATTGATCATTATGGAATGAAGTTACGTAACCCCATATATTTTCGAATTTAAATTTATAAAACGAATAAAATTTTATTTAATCATATATACTTATATATATATTTCTTGTGTAGTAAAATGAATCACATTGAGTCGAGTAGGTGTTAGTCTTCACATCCAGAAATGATGTTATCAATTTTTATGTTTTTTAAGGGGTAATAAAGAAAATGGAATATATATATTTATATATGTTTAAGAAAATATAATTATTTCATGAATATAATATAAATAATATTTTAGATCGCATATATTTAATTATAATCATCTTTTATGATTTCCTTATATGATGTGAATGAATCTCATCGTTTTGGGGGGTGGTAATCCACACTTCCTCAAATGATGTTATTGTATTAATGTAAAATGGAATTTAATAATGTTATGTGTTTTAAATTATTAAATATGAATAAATACATAATAAACAATATATATATATATATATTATCACAATGGTCACCATGAGAGTTGGTAAGGGAAAAAATGAACAATCACCATTCTATGAGGCTCTAGTTCTCTATACACAGAAACAAAATTTTAATTTCCAATTAGATGAATGTGTGTGTAATTTTAGGTATAAAACATACCGGAATAATATATTTGAATATTTAAGATACAGTTTATTTTAAATCCTGTAACAAGAATAGTTTTGGAAGTGGATAATGGAAATAGAAATAAAAATCTTGAGAGAAGACGTTACAACTTAACTGGGTAACCTCTATTTGTTTGTACCAAAAGGCTTCCATTGAAATGTTTATGCCTCATTGGAGGACTCGAGGTTTAGGGGAGAGATTAATGAAAACTATATGGGTAGATCATGGTTGATCCTAAGTGGTTTGAGTGGTGTGAGGAATGGGGAGAGGTAGTGGCATTTTATATGGGAGGTAATGGATTCACATGGTATTTCTAAAAATAAGAGACACTTTTCTATCTAAAATATTAATAATAAAAATACCAAACTAAATAATGTAACGTTAATTTATGATTAATTTCTATCCAATTGGTTTTGAAAATATTTTTAAGTCATTTGAGACCCTAAGATAAAGGTTTAATCCTTATTATGATTAATTTTTCCTCAATAAGTGTTTTTACATTTAAATATTTTTACTAATCATTTAGTTAAAAAAACATTTGGTCTAATTATAAATTATAAATTATTATGAATCAAAATATAGGAACCATTTTCTCAAATTTTAAACATATAATTGGTGGAAATTATTTTAATATTCACCCTAGAGACGGGACAACATTAAAATTTTTTAATGTAAAAATATATTAATTTTTGCTGTGTTTTTAGAATTAATTTCATATATGAAATGATTATATTCACAGGAATTGTATTAATTGATTAAAATTATACTTAAAATTTAAAACAAATTAAAATTATAATTTATCATTATAAATAATTTATTGGAAATATATGTTCTGAAATAAAATTCAGTATTTTTTACTATTCATAAAAAAAATTATTGGTTTTAGAAAGATATAAAAAATTCACACTAACATAATTTATAAGTTTGTATTTCAAATATTAGTTTTATTTTGAAATATTAAATCAATTAATGTTTGAAAATTCATATATAAAATTGGTTCCCTGTTAAAATGTTATAAAATTTCCTTTATAAAAATATAGGTTTCTAAGTGTAATGTAGAGGTACATATTTTTTTATTCACATAAAACATACTGGATTAATATAAAAACATAACTGAATATATAAAATTTATTTTTCATTAATATAATTCACTAATTTTAATTAACAACATTAACTATGAAAAAAAACCCTTTTCGAAGATTAAAAATAATAATTTTTCATTTTATATCCAACTGGTACTTATTTTAATATCTCATTAGTTGGTGACCAATGCATTCATTTTATTTTTATATAAACCCAAAATTTTAACAATTAAGTTGATGTTATTTATAAATATGAACATAACTGCAAGGCTATAACATATTATATAATATAATAATATTTTAATAATTTATTTTTATTTGGTGAAACTATGTCATGTGTGTAACGCAAGCTATCGAGGTAGGTCATTCGTGCCTGTAATGCAAAGTAACTATGTGTCTCAGGAATTAAAATATATAGAATTTAATTTTAATAGTAATTATATTATAATGTATCATGATATTAATATATCTTATGTTTTTGGTGTCGCATGTAATACACGCTATCAAATACAATGTTGTTACTTTTGATTTTTAGAATGTCAAACCATATTTTCCCATAATTGAAGTAATGTTTAAATATTAAAATTTTATATTTATTTATACTATGTGTATTCTAGTCCTAAGATCTATACCACTAAATCCTTTTGATTTTGTGTTCATGCTATACATCATTAGTGAATGTGATGGGTTGTAATTTGGGCTTTAGGTTTTCCCCTTTTTCATATATGTATGACGAATCCCTCTATAAATACAAATTTATATTGATCCAATGGTTTGTAAATACCCCCACCCAATTGAACATATTCAAAAATATCATTATTTGCATTAATTTGTTTTTCTCTCAAAACCCCTAAATGGGGTGTTTAAGGCTATGAGCACATGATCAACCTTAATATTATTGATCTATGACGGATCCTTAACTATAATATAACCATAAATAAAACATCATATCCTCCAATGTTATTTAAAACATACCTAGGATAACAAATATAACATAATATAACTCAAAATATAGAATTTAGTTTTAAAATCCAAAATTTTACATTTTGAGGTTTAATACCTATAAATGTAACCTAATTTTTTCAGTCAAAATCATTGAGCATCAAAATAAAAATTAGGATCACATACATTCACAAAATAATTTTTTAGTTTTAATGTTTTAGATAATTAGAAAAAACTCATACATAAATATTACCCATTTCCTTAAATGACAACTTCTTCCACATAACATATTTTCTAATACTTCCTATTTTTTCATCAACATCAATGATATAAAATACCTTCTATATATAACTCATTCACCATCGTTTGTAGATAACTTAGGAAAAATTAAATATAAGAGTGAGATCAAATGTGTAGTAATGGTAATCATAATCATTAATAAGTAAATTTAAGAAATGGACATATGATGTTTATAATTTTTTGACAAAAAATTAGAGTGCATGATAAAATCATAAAATAACTCATACCCAGCAATACCAAAATCATTAATAATGAAAGATTCAATAAGGATTTAACAATATAAATAGTGGTAAGAATAATAAATAATAATCCATGAAAAATTAATATTTATCAAATGAAACATTATAAACAAATGTAAATCAAAAATAAAATGTATGGTCATCTTTGGATAACATTTCCATATCACTCTTACAATCACACATTAAGATAGAATATGAATTTAATTGACTTTCATACCAAATTCATCAGTGGAATATTATGGATCCACCCATCCCTATTATATCCTGGAACTACCGATCATTGGTTAAAAACATAACAATACATAATTGGATTATAATATACCCATCCAACTTTATAATAATCCCCAAGAACAATAATACGAATAATTTACATGGAGAATTATTTTCAACCGAAAAATCATAGATTTTTTTTTCTAAAAATTGAATAACCCATGGAAACAATATGGGATACTTAAAAAACACATGGAACATGATTAACCCATGTATATGAAATGGTATCCTTAAAAATCACTCTGAAACCTTATTAACTCACATATAAGAAATGATCCCCATAATAGTCTCTTTTAAAAAATAACAATCCTTCTTAAGAAACAATGATGATGGTATCAATAAAAAATGTTCTCTAAAAAGGATAACTAATAACCGGTTTTTTACATTTATGAATGGGAATACCATTAAAGTATCAATATTTTTTTAAGTATAATAAACAAATTTTATTTTAAAAATACCCTATTAAAACAAAATATTTTTAAAAAATAAATTACATTAAGAATTATTTTAAATTTTAATTAATTCCTATTATATCTAAAAATTTCCATTATAAAAATATTATAAACATGCGATGTTTTATTCAAGGAAACAGTGGTTTTATCAGTGGGTCATTTTGCATATATTGTAAATAATAATAATTTTTAAAGGTAAATTGTTATAAAAGATACACATTAAAAAATATAAAATAAATATTATTTTTATTTTTTTGAAGGAAAAAAATAAAAAAATTATTTAATAAATAATTTATAAAAGGTAAAAAACATTTTTAAAAACATTTTTATAAAAACATTCTCTCAAAAATTTTTAATACCAAATGGTAGAAAAATAGAACTATTACTTAAAAATATAATGAATTAATTTATAAGGATAATTGTAAATGGTTTTATAAATAAATGATCAAATAATTTCTTTCAATAAGAATATAAGTGTAAAAAATCTTGATAATAATGAGACATTCAAATCAACCATTTCAAATGATCATAACATTACTGTAGGAATTAATCAATGATTAGATTATGTTAATTGAGCTAAAATATAAAAATTAAATAAAACAAAAGATAATAAAAATTCATTATGCACATATTCAATAACAACGAATATGTAATTTAACCTAATGAAAGGAAAGTTAGTTATGAAATACTATAACTCATTGAAAATTTTATACCAAATCCAGTAAAATTTAATAATTAAATTTTAATAATGAAATACCATGAATAATAAATTTATCAAGATATTACATGTAAATGGGGCACTATAAACACCAAATAAAAGTGACTACTTTCATAACATTACAAAAAGTCTCAATCAAATAAAAATGAGTTGAAATCCCTTAACACTTTTGAAAATTTATATTGATAAACCAAATGAAAGAGAAATACTAAATTTCAAATTTAAATCCCCTTAATAATAAGGATAAACATCATAAAATAAAATTTTGGTCAGTATATACTACAAAAAAGAAAAATAATTGGTGAATATAACATATATCTTTCAGAAATAAAACTCGGAAAAGAAAATCATTATCATGAGTTTGATTAATCGTTCTATTTTTTATCTTACTAAAGAAATAATATTTTTATTATTTACATTTTTTTAATTCTTTCTATTATTATTATTTCACTTATTACCATTTTATATAAAATTACTTAATCAATTAGTTTTATGTGTGATGATTTGAACATATTCTTCTTATGGGTAAAAAATTACTTTGGTTGGTTGAAAATAGTAAATAAGGTCGTTATTTAAACATCCAAATAATTATAAACATAATGTAATTATCATATTTGTACATTATTTAAAGTTTTAAAACCTATCATGAAAAATGGTTATGAAATATGAATTATTTTATGATCATGGAGATGGTTGGTTGTAAGTACACATAAACAGAGTTCCCATTTTTCAATGATCAACAATGAAAAAAGATATGTAATATTTTATAATTTAATAATGATAATAATATCATAAATTATATTTTAATTATTTATTCATATATATATATATATTTCATTCTTCTGAAGTGGTAAAAAAATGAACTACAACGCTTCAGAGAGGTGGTAGTCCACAGGTCCACGAACAATGTTATAATTCTTTATATAATAAATGGTAAGAAATAAAAATAATATATTAGCATTTAATAATTATAAATATTTCATGAATATCATAATTATTTCATTTTTATCTCATAGAGTATTTATATCTACCCTTATACCTTCTCTGAAATGTGATAGTGGGAGATGAATCACATCACATCATGAGGTGGTAGTACATTGTACCCATGATTGATGTTATTATATTCAATTAAAAATGAATGTGAAAATAAAATATTTTATAATTAATAAAGATGTTTAATTTTAATATATTCATTTTATATCAATCATTATTACCAATCTTGAAAGGTTTTTATTGGCCAATACGAATTATGATAGTTCACAAGGCATTAGTCTATCATAGAAAAAACTGATGATTTCAAAACACATTTGATGGAAGATAAGAACTATTTTTTTTAATTAACATAATAACATATAAGTATATTTATGATACTGTGGCTTTTATATATGAGTTATATAATATTAATTTATGGATGTGGAGGAATAAATAAAACCAAAATTATTATGACAAATGATACATCTTCTTTAAGTATCTTTCATAGGTATTCATTAAAACCTTCATAGGATAGAATTTTTCACAATCTACGGAATCGGGGATGATATTATAAATGTTCTAATGTTGTTTAGGTAGTTCTTGGTTGTGATAAATGTATTTAGATGTTCGAATAAGGAGAGCGAGTTCTCTTTTATAGAAGAGGAAGAGTGTAATTGTTATAAATACCAAAATGCTTTAATTAATAGGACATCAATATTAAATCATCTTCCTCAACAATTGAAATATTATTTATTGTACAGTAACTTTGGATGATAATAACTTACACAAAAAACCCATGTTTAAAAAATGACTTTACTTATATGTTTCTTAATGTTTTCCAATATAATTTTTACTACAATAAAAGGACTTCATTGTCTTTGTAATTTAGAAATAAAGAATAGAAATAAAATGAATGATATTAGATAATTTTTACCTATTTTTGAAAAACATTTAAATTAAAATTATAAAAAAATCCAATGTGTATTGAAAATTAATTGTAATATATGCATATGAAAAATGAAAAAACACCGATTTAACATTACGTCTACATAAAAAGTCCTTAATATTTAAGAGACAATATATTAATTATAAAAGAAAATATTTCCAAGGAATTTATTATACTTTATAATTATTTGAATTAAAAATCACATCTCTAAAGATATGTTTTTTTAGTAAAATCATTTAATAAATATTTATTTATTATAAAATATAATTATTTTAAATTTTGACATGGCTTGCTTACTTGGATCATAATAACATCAATACAGCAAGGTCATTCAAATATAAACAAATAAAACATTTTAAATTAAATTTGAACTTCAAATTTCATGTAAAACAATTATTCATTCAAATTATTTTACTATAATCCTTTATAATATCATTTATTTTATTTTACTTTTAATTACTTATTTACTACATCGTTGTGGCATAAGAATTTAAGGTAATTATAATATCCTTAAATAATATGACCATGATAAAAATTATCATTTATATTTATAATAATTTTATATTACCAAATATAGGATGCCTTTTTCCATATCCTAGAGATTTATATATATTAAAAGCAATGAAGGATTGTTTTTGTTATTTTTCATTACATAACTTATTATATATGACATTTTCTAGGGAAACTGGTAGAAAAATTTCAAATTTTAGATCTTAGGATTTTCAAGGTCCATATATACTCATAAAACAACAGTAATAAAATATATTGTGTCTTTTTTAGTATTATAATTTTATTTTAACCCAATAGTAAATTTATTTTGCCTCAACAATGTTAATTAAATTTTCTTTTTTTCTCAAAAAACTTTTGTAAAAAATATTGTTGAAATTATTATACAATATAAGTTATTTTGATTCCAAATATGGAATATTTTTTTCAAATTTAATTCATTTCTGTGGAAATATTTAATTAAAAATAATCCCATAGAAGTGATGGTATTTCAAATTTTTCAAAAATAAAATATTCAATAGTTAAGAATGTTTTCATATGAGAAATAAATATTCAAAATAATAAAATGATAGAAATTTGATAAATTATTTGAAGATAAAACATTTTTACTTTAAAACCAATTAAAAATATCATTTCTCAATATATGTTTTTTAAAAAAAACTATAGTTTTCAATTAAAATAATGTATTTTTTACTATTCATAAAAAATTAAAACTTTTGCGAAATAAAATTTAAAAATTCACCCATATTTATTTTTTATTAAATATAAAACAAATAATATAATTTTATAAAATAAATTTTATAAAATTTACAAAAATTAGTTTTATAATAATTGTGACATAATAACACCACAAAAATAATTTTTTTTTTTAAAAAAAACGTTTTTTAGAGAAAAATAAGACTAATTTCTACCTCATATCTAGAAAAAAATAATATGATGAATGTTTAATATTTAATTGAATATATACAACATAAATTTAATTAGTATAATCCATTTTGTTTAAATTTTATATTTATTGGTATAAAACCTAGTTGTAAGTTTTAAAATAGTTTTTCAGAAAAAGGAATTCTTTTATTTTCAAAAGGGTTTTATATTCATTTATAATTAATTGTTAGAAAAATAATAAAATAAATATCCACATGTAAAACATAATATTATTGTTAAGTTCATCCTATCAAATCCCTCTATTCCAATGATTAGGTGAAAACTATTATATTAAATAATAATAAAATAATATATTTTTTTCAACATAGTGTTCTATGTAATGGAATATATACATTGTATTATGTCCAACACAATACAAACTCAGTAATGTGTTTATTTTATATTATCTAAAATAATATTATTCTTTAAATATATTATTGTGTTATATCATTACCCACTAATAAATTACATTCTCACTATGTAAACATTATCTCAATAATTAAAGGGTAGATTTTGAAAATACTTTTTTTTAACCCACATCATAAAAAGGGTTAATGAATAAAATAATTTATAAAAGAAAAATAAAATTATTAAGGTTATCTTGAACAGTAGATACTAAGTTTCCAAATTAGATAATATAGCTGGGGAGTAAGGATTTCTACATTAGAGAAAAATGTAAATAATTATATAGAGTGACACAAGTTATTGATCAAAAGACTGTGAATTATCATTCTAATGATAAGGGCCTCAAAACCATAAATACATGATGATTGAAGAATTTCATTAATTAATTTGAAATGAATTAACCTAGATAATTTTTTTGTTTCAGGATCATTTTCCGAGAGCTGTTGAATTTTATTAACATCTAGACTAATAGAATGTATAAATTTACTAACTTGATGAGTATAATTTCATAATTTAATCATTTAAAAAACCAATATCATATTTTTATAAAAAATTATGTGTATTAAATATGAATTTTTATTTCCTAAATCAGTTAAAGAATTATAATAGGCAAAATGTTCCCACAAAAAATAGCAATTTATTCCTCCAATCTTTATACATTATCCAAAAATAGAATTCTTAGAACATAGTAAGATAATTTCTATAAATAATAACCCTTTATATAGTAGGATACAAATTTAGTAAGTAATACCCAATGTTCAAACCAAATAATTCCTTAAATAATTTTCCTTAAAATTTCTCAAACAATTTTTTACTATCCTGGAGACAAAAAAATTATAAAGAATTTTTCATATTTTTTTCCTAGATAAATAAACCATTATTCGTTAAATAAAATCCCATAATATTATTTAATAATGAAATTTTTTTTATAAAAAATTCATATTAACATACACAATTTGTAGTATATTGTAATGTGTTACACCATTGTCACCCTTTGGTTGTGGGTTCAAGCCTTATGACATTACCAGATGTGATGGGTTTTCACCTGACCATTGGTTTGTCTCATTTTTAAACATGAAAATATAATTTATCGAAAAACAACACTTTGTGTAGATCCTAAAGGTGAAAAATAAACAAAACTGGTAAGCCTTTTTCTATAATTTCATTAATAACATCAAAAGTTCTACTACCTAAAACCCTCAAATAGTGTGTCTATGATAATGAGAGTATGATTCAAATTACTCTCGTATACGTATTATGTAATTTATAACCATTAATAAATTCTCAATGATAACATCCAAATATTCAATTTTATCATAACCTTTCATCGAATACACACTATAAAAGCAAAAACACACACTCCTAGATTCGATGCAAAAACATAAGATTCACATTTATAACATTGATATTTATAATCATGACCCAATTATTTACCATACAAACCATAAAAAATCAAAATGTATAAATTTATCACATACATTATCAATGTTCTATTTGGTTTATAGCTTTAGAGATTTTGTAAAAACTCATACATAAACAATACAAAAGTTATTAAATGATATATTATATTACATAAAACATCATTTATTATTTCTAATTATGTCATCATCATCATCCATATGAAATCCCTTCTAGAAATCATTTTTTCTTCATCATTTCATGATAACATTTGAAAAAAGAAAGATAAGAAAGGATACCTCAATTTCCATGTAGTGGTAAACATAAGCATTGAAAGGTTAATGTAATCAATAAAAAAATATATTTATTTGTGGTATGATGACATAATAATTATTATTGATAAAATCAAAAATGGAAACATACACATCCAAACATAAATCATCAATCAACAATCATGTAAGAAGGTTTTAATAAATGAATGATTCATAAAATTAAATAACCATGAACCTGTGGTATCAGCCTTGATCAGATAAAATATTATAAATTTGTGGAAAGAAAAAATAAAATGTTTAGGTTACATGTGACATCATTTCCATTTCACTTTTAAAATCAATCTTACAAATGGAATAACCATTTAGTCGATTTCATACCCACTACCGTTAAGAGATATCATGTACCACACTTCTTGGTTTTTCACGAAACCTGCCATATTTGTTTCATAACATAACCACCCATCATTTGTTTACAATAGAACCACCAATAATTATTATAATTACAAAGAACCATAATATGAATAATGTACATTGATCATTCATTTCATAAAAAAACATACAAACAAATATTATTCATTTCATAAATTGATTAACCCATTGGAAAGGAAAGGGCTACCTAAAAATTACATTACAACATGATTAACACATGGAAAAGAAAATATTTTCATAAAAATTATTCTGAAACATCATTAACCCATTGAAAAAAATGGGATCCATAACAATCCATGTAAATTGATTAAAACCCATCTAAAGAAATAATTAATATAGAATCAATATAGAATTTTAATTATGGATGATAAATATCAACTCAGGTTGTTGATGTTGATGAATGTAAACACGATGATAAATCATTAATTGTTTTAGGAAAATAACCCATTTCATTTTAATAAAAACATTTTAAAACACAAATCATTTTTAAAATCATTTTCTTTGAAAAAAATGTTTTAAAAACCATGAATTTCCAATATATGAAGAAAAACATTTCCTCAAAATATTAAGGTAAACTTTTAAAGGCTGATTCAAATAAATTATGGTCATTTTGGTGGGTAATTGTGTACATGTCATAATAAATATTCAATTTATATATTAAAATTTTCTAAAAACTTCCATGTTCAAAAAATTAAAATACGATTAATTATATTTTTTAAAAAATTAATATTAAAAATGGGTTAAAATTAATATCAAAAATAATTTTCGAAATGTTATTTTTTTTATAACAATTTTTAAAAACATGAATTTGAAAGAAAACTTATTTTTGATAGAAGAAAAAAATAATGAATTATTTTCTAAAAACATCTTCCCAATAAATTTATATTCCAAGGAGTATAAAATAGTAAAATTTATTTTAAATATAACTAATAAAAATTATCTAAGAATATAAAATGGTTTTATTTTGGAATTATCAAATACATTTCTTCAATGTAAATTGAAGTATAAATATTCATGATGAGAATGATATTGGGAAATAAACCCTTAAAATCATCATCACATTAATATTGGAATTTGACAACGAATAAATTGTTTGTATAAAATATAAATACACATAAAACAATTGGAAATAAAAAAATTTGAACAACAATTAATAACATAATCGACAACAATGAATAAATCATATAACCCAATAAATGAAATTGAGTTATGAATTCTTTTACCACATGGTAACTTTTTGATCAAATTCCATTACATAGAAAAATTGTAGTAAAAAATTAAAAAAACAATGAATAATAGATTATTTGTTAAAATACATAAATAAGGGTTGTTATATACACTATATAAGAGAATCTTCGTTCATAACATTACAATATGCTTCTATGAAATAAAATTGAGTTGAAATCCCTTACCCCTTTGGTAATTTTTAAATCATTATCCTCATTAAAGGGAGATCCTAAAATGGATGTGTTAATAAACATAAAATTAATTATAATTTTAATAAAAGTCAATTATTATAAATATATGCCCACAAAAAATTGATGAATATGGACTATATCTAACATAAGTAAAAGTGAGATACGAAAACCCTTACCTCAAGTTCAATTCACCACAATCATTATTTATCTAAATTAATAATAAAAATAAGTTAATTATTTACTTTATTTAGAAATTTTTTATAAAATTATTTCATTTATTTCACTCATGAACATGTTATATACAATTACCTAATCAATTTTTTTTACATAAAATGTTTTGACCATATTCGACTAATGTGTCAAAACTGACTACGAAATGTTGATTGTGGTCATAGAGTTAAATATTTAAGAATATTCCGAAAAATAATAGTGAAATAACTATTGTACTAATATATAAATTATATTTTTATAATTGATCATGAAATATGGTTAACAAAAATGATGTTCATTTGGATAATGAAGAGTGTTGGTCGTATGTACATAAGAGTAATTTTTAAATTTTGGAATTATAATTATGGAATAAAGGTAAGAATTATTCATTGTTTATATTTTAATAATAATATCACAAATATAATAATTTTTAATTATATATAATTATATATATCATTCTTGTGATGTGATGAGGGAAAAAATAATCTCATCGCTTTGTGGAGGTGGTAGACCACCCATCTAAGAACTACGTTATAATTCTCGATGAGTGAAATGTATGAAAGTAAAAAAGAAATAATATACTTTCATAATGATAAATATGACATTAACATTAAAATTACATCATTTTTATCACATATATTCATTATCATTAACCTTTTAACCTTCCTTGTAATTAATTATTTAAAAACGATTCAGATCCCATCACGAGGCGATAGTCCTCCGCACACAAGAGAGATGCTTATATATCACATATATATAGGAAAATTAAAAGTTATATATGATATAATTACTTAATATATGTAATTATCTTTTACATTTATTATATCCAATATAATACCCAACTATGGGAGGTGGTATTGGAAAATTGAATAACATTGGTTAATGAGGTGGAAGTCCCTTGTACACTTGAATTATGATTTTGTAACCATTTGTTAATAGATGAGATGAATCTATGTTATTACATTAAAATAATAAAAAGTTATTATAATTAGTTTACTAATGTTATTATATAATCATGATTTAAAAATAATTGAGTGAGGTGTAAGATGAAATAAAATAAATATGAACATTGATGAATGTTACCTCTTCTTTAAGTATCCTCTTTATGATTGCATGAAAACCATCAAATAATGTATATATTAAAAAACTAAACATTAAATGATGAGATTATAAATAATAGAAATCTATTTTTGTAGGTATTGGTTAAGACAACATTCGTGAGAGGTGTGATAATGTGAGAGGAGTCAATAACCAATTATATATGAGGAGACGTTTTATTTTTTGTAAATACACAAATATATTGACTATTCATAGGTAAATATAACTTCATGTTCCTCCAGAATTGAAAAATAATGGAGTGAAAGGGATATTATTGTTGATCCAAACTTATAGAACATAGAAAATAGACATTTTTTAAACATATTGTCCCTTACAATCTATGTAACATTACATTTACCAATTTAGTTTATACTATTATAACCAATTTTTATTTGAGAAATTAATAATTTAAGATAATAAATAAAAGGAATGATATTAGATAATTTTAAATAATTTTGAATAATATTTATAATAAATAATAAAATATAATTTTTATATTTTTTAAAAATTAAATTTAAAACATGTGAATGCAACATGCAGAGACACTTTAATACCCTTTATTATGCTTACATGGTTTTTACTATTTAGGGGTAAATATATTCATTATAAAAGAAAAATTGGTTCATAAATTTTCCATATATTATTTTTAATAGTATATAAAAAATCTATATATAAGGCAACATTTTTGTTAATTTTTATTCATTAAAGAATCAATATTTTTTAGTAAAATATCATTAATGTCAGTTATCACACTATTCACTTACCTTGATCACAAAAACATCAATATAGTAAAGTTATTAAATTATTATCAATAAAAGAAATAAATTAAATGTTATATTCATCTCCAAAAATTCATGAAACCTAATGATTTGTCTAAATTATTTATCTTTTAATATATATATTATGATTTATTTTATTTTACTTTTAAATAAGTAATTACTTTTTCAACATTATATAAGAATTTAATAAAATTATTTTATGAAAAAATAATTATTATTATTTACCATGATAAAAAATAATCATTTATAATTCAATTAATAATTTAAAACATAATAAATGTTATAATTTTCTCTATACCAGATCATTAGGGATATTAAAATTAAAGAAGATACTACTATTTGTTTTTTTCATTACATAACTTATTATATAGGTACCATTAAAAGGAAAGTGGAAATAAATTTCCATTGGTTCTATAATATGATATTAAAGCTATAAATATACTCAAATATTAAAATGGGGATAATATTTTATATCATTTTAACCCTTATAGTTTAGTGTTACCCAATGGAAAATCATTTTTCACCTTATCCACTGCAATTAATTTTTACAATTTGTAATAAATATTTTTGTAAAAAATTAATTTAATGTTTTTAGAAAATATATGTTATTATTATTAAGAATATGGATTTTGAAAAATTAAATTTTGATTAATGGAAAATTTTATTTCTAAATTATTCATGTAGATGCGACGAGAAAACAAGATTTCAAAAAGAATAATGCTCAAAAGATTACAAATTTTTTATATAAAATATCAATATTTAATAAGTAAAAATGAACTAAATTATATTAATTGATCATAATAATATTAAAAAAGAAATATCATTATAATATTTTAAATAAAGTGACAGTTTTAAATTATTAATTACTATTTTTAACTACTCATAAAATAATTCAATCTCCTCAGAAAAATAAGAAATATTTACTCAAAGAAAATCTAGGCATTATTATTTAAAAAATATATTATTATATTTTGAGATAAATTTGAGAAAGTGTTAAAATTTATATTTAAAATAGGTGTTCCATAAAAATATGAAAAACCCATATTTAATAAATATTTAGTTTTAAGCATAAAATTTGATTTATTTCTATATTTTTTGTCAATATCTCATAGGATGAACGTTAATATTTATATTGAATATATAATATATAAATTTAATTAATATAATCCAAGAATAGTGATTTGATTAATTTATTGTTAAAAACCCCACATTTTTACATTAAAATGGGTTTTTCAAAAAATAATACCTTTTAATTTTAAAAGAGGATTATTTTCATTTATAATTAATTGGTAACCGAAGATTAATTATATAAACATATTTAAAATATATTTTCATAACCCATTTTATCATTTTCATACCTTCTATTCTAATGACTATGTGATAACTAAAATATTAAATTATAATAATTATGGATTTTGTTTCACTTTAGAGTTTTGTGTAATGCAATATTAATTTAATATTGAATATAACTAATGGTAAAGTCAGTGTTTTGTGCGGTTAAAACTATTGAACATATTTTTCATCATTTCAAATAGTAGGTTGTCAAATCCTTCACTCTAATAAATTCCATCATCTCAATTTTAAAATTTTCTAAAAAATCAATTTTTTGTATTTGAGAATAACACTTTTTATAAACACACATCCTAAACGGATCAACAAGATATCCTCTTTATAAGATTGAAAATGACATGTTATGTTCATATGGAATAACTCATACTATGTATCCCAATTTGATAACATAGGTGGGTAGTGGATATTCAGACATAGAAGAAAAACATAAATAATTATTAATAGCAATAGAAATCATTAATGATATGAAATTTATTGATCAATGGAATTATAAGGGAACCAAAAACATAAATTTGTGATAAATTAAAAGTCCATTAGTTCATTAGAAATAAGGGAAATGGGATAAATGTTTTGTTTCGAGATCTTTTTCTTAGAGTTTATGTATTCTCTTATAATATTGACAAAGAGAATATAGAAATATACTTACCTGATGAGTAAAATATCATCCTTTAACAAATCCACACCATAATATCATCTTATTCTCTAAATGATGTTTATTAAGATTTTATTTTCCATGCCCTAAGAACAAAAATAAACTTTTAAATTCATATAACCTCTCTAAAATAAAAACATCATATTCCTAAAAACATTATACATTACCCTAAACCAACACGGTTACAACATTGTTTGGTAATTTCTTATAAAACCTAAACCTTCATACATAAATCTCCTAATTTCAATTGTAATACACAAAGATCAAACTAAATCATTTCGTAAATAATTTTTTTTAAAATTATTGAAACTATTCATATCTATGTTCAAAACCAAAATAAAAAAAAATTGAATATATATTTATAAAATATAATTCAAATGATATTTCTAAAATTATATCTCATATGATTCTATAATAAACACATTAGTTAACAATACAAAATTCATAATAACCAGTACAACAGGTTGTCCACTAATAGGCGTTACAACCTTTCCACCGATTGGTTGTGGGACCAATCCATGAGGCATATCTGCTTGCTATGATTTATAAACAAAACATATGTTTTTATATATTATGAAGAAGATAAATGAATACCTACCTAAATAATATTACATGGTGATCACAGGGGTAAAAAATTCACTGAACCAATAAAATTTATTCAAAAATTTCATTAATCAACTCAAAGGTTTTATTACTTAAAAACTTCAAATATGGTGTCTCTAAATAATAACAAGGGATAAACCTTAATCTAATAGATCTATGAGGGAACCTATAACTATTATGTTACCCAAAATGAAGAAACCAATCTCTAATGTTTTATAAACCCTTTTTTGATGCCTATAATAACATCCTTGATCTTGTGCTCTTAATTTCAAAATTTAAATAAAAATGTTCAGATTTCATTCATTGATGTAGATAATTATGACACAATATTTCCCATAGAATCCATTAACAATGAAATGGTAAAATTTTATCATTTCAATTCTCATTTAAATTTAATATTTATATTTTTATGGAATTTTGAAAATCACCAACATAAACAATACCCATTTTGTTAAATAATATTTTCTCACACTTAGTATAGAACTTATTATTTCACATTATGTCAGCTTCACCATCATCCATATGAAATACCTTATAAAAATAATCCATTCCACATAATTTCTTGATAATCATAAAAAAAAGAAAACATATTAAATGTTTGATCAAATTCTCATTAAGTGTAAACAAAATCATCAACAAGTGAATTTCGTCAAAGAGTATAATAATATCACATCGGTATGGCAACAGAATCAGAGTTCTTTATAAAAACATAAAATACCCCATAACCATAAATACTTGAATCATCAATCATGAAACATGGTATATGGATTTAACAGTATAAATAGTTATAATAATCATTTATCGCGATCTATTTGATATACATATTAATCAATAGAAACATTATAAATCCATGAAAACCATAAAGAAAATATGTAATTAACTCGAGGGATCATTTCCATGTCACTATTAAAAATGGAATAACCATCTAGTTAAATTTTAAACTCAATACATTAGAGAATTTTCAAAATCGCACATATCCATGGTTTATCATGGAATAACCCACCACTAGTTAATAACCTAACCACTCATCCTCAGTGTATAATGGGACAACCTTAATAGTAGTAATAGTAGAGAACCATAATAGGAAGTAATGTATAAAACTTTCATTTTATCTTAAATATCATTTAAAAAATATTATTCTTTTCATAAAATGATTCAACTATGGAAATGAATGGGGTTATATAAAAATATTTTTGAAACATGAATTACTATATAAAGAAGCAGGTTCCATAGAAATATCTCTGAAACATTCACAATCCATCTAAAGAAATAATGATGATGGAATTAATAAAAAAATTTCTTATTGGGAGATAATTATCAATAAGGGTTTTTGAAATTTATAAATTGAAATAACATTAAATGTTAATAAATTATATTTTTTTAGAAAGTTACCCTTTTCATTTTGAAAATCAACGTTTAGAACATTACTGTATTGATAATCATTTTATTTGAATATTATTTTCAATTAAAATAAATATTCATAAAATTAGGAAAATGTTTTCTTTAAAATATTATTGCATTCAATAAAAGGAAGCTTCATCAAAAATATTTTCATGTCGATGGTTAATTCGACACCTGCTATAAAGAACATTCATTTTTGCGGGTAAAAAGGACTGAAATGTTCTTTGTTTATAAAATGATAGTAATATCCCTTTTATTATTTTAATATGAACAATGGGTTAAAATTGAATTATTAATTATTTTTCAAAATGAAAAAAATGTGTTTCAAACCATTTTTAGAAAACATGGTTTTAGAAAAAAAGTTATTTCTCATAAAAGAGATAAATTATGTAATGAGTTTATTAAAATATTTTATCAATAATTTTAAGTACTATATTGTGGTAATATAGTACTATTATAGGAATTTATAACAAATAAATAGATTATTATTAAATTAAATGGTTTAATCATGAAATGATAAAATAATTTCCTGCAATGAAAATATTAGTATAATGAATCTCATTATTAATGTGATTATTAAATAATAGATTATAATGATCATGACAGTGTTGTTGAAATTAATAAATTATTAAATTATGTGAATCAATTTTAAATACAAATAATATATTTTTAAATACATAATAATATAATATAATCTATTTTACATATTCTATAACAATATATAAGTTATATATCATTATTAATGGAAATTTAGTTATGAAATGATTTACCACCACATATCCATTAAGTAAAATCCCCTTATATGGAATAATTAATGTTGAAACTAAAAATAACACAAATAATTAATTATTCCCAATATTAAATGCATAATGTTAATTACTTACCTCATATAAACTAAACATGGTGCATAATAGTACAATATTCCTTAATGAAATGAAATTGAGACGAAATACAATAAAATTTGGTAACATTTAAACCAAAAACCCATTATAAGATAGATCCTAAAATAGATATTTAAATACAAATACTGTTATTTATAATAATAATAAAATACATCTATGTTTATTATTTAGAAATATTACAAAATATATGTGGTTAATATGGAATAAATTACACCGAAATAAAAGTGGGATGTGAAAACCCTTAACTTGAGTTTGATTCTTCATGCTCATTATTTAAAATCATAGTAATAAAATTATGTTTTATATTAAATGGATTTATAAAATTTGAATATTTATTACTTCATTTATTTAAATTATTACTATTTTATATAATATTATAGAATCAATTATTTTTACACTAGTTGTTTTAACTATATTTTTATTGTATGTCCAAAAATGAATTGGTAGGAAAACTATACTCAATGTGGGAATTAATTAGATATATCTAGAATAGTAATCAAGAGAAAACTATAATATTTAAACGTTGATTTTAATTTTAAAACAAATTCATAATATGGATGTGAAAAATATGCATGTTATGATCATGGAGATGGCTGGCTATATGTACACATGAATAATGTTTCAATTTTTCAATAAAAATCTGAAAATTTATTAAGTAATATTTTATCTTTAATAAATTACAGTAATATAATGAATAAAAAACATTTATTATATATACTTAGATATATTATTCTTATAATCTGATGATGAAAAAAATAATCACATCGCTTCATGGAAGTAGTAATCCATACATCAAAAAACGATGTTATTGTATTTCATTGAGTGAAATGTTAATAAAGAAAAATTATATATATACAAATTTTTCCATTTATTAATATTTAATACATGACTTATTAAATAAAATAACACATAATACAAACAAAATTAATGATATGTATATTTTTTTTAATGTTTGGTACTTAATATAACATTTTTGAACTAGGGATACAACTACATTATGGAAAACATTCTAAACATGATTCTAAAATTCAATGGGTTTTTAAAATAAATTTCATATCTAGGGGGAAAATAGTTAATTAGTGAGATATAATTCATAGTAACGTAATAGAAATTTTATAATGTGATATATGTAATAAAATAGGAATATGAATAGGGAATAAAAAGATTAGGAATCATAAAAATGATCAATGTGACATAGTATAACATGATAATCATGAAGTAAACACAGGAAATGAGGCAACAATATAAAAAATATCATCATAAACATTGGTCTAGGATAAAAACCAAATACATTATGGTGGGAAAATTCCTACAATTGATTCAAGTTCACTTCATCTGCCAATATCGTGTATCATGATTATAAACATTACCCAAAACATTGGAGAGCTATATAATTCTAGGAACACCTATCACATTCATTTCCTTCTTATGAATAAGAGGGCCAATAGATCATAAAGAACAGATTCATTCATCATCATAATTTATTCCATGACATATGAGTGTTGAATACATATATTTATGTCCTATATAAAAAATTAATTCCATAAATGTGATCTCTATTGATAGAAAATGTGTATAATATTACCTACCAAATTGTTTTGGAATTAAAAAATGATGGTGAAAATTTTTCCTCATAATGATGCCACATAAATATTCATAAAAATGGTTTAATAATAGATAATTGTGTAACTCATATATATAAAATAAGAATTAATAATTTCATTGAAAATCAAAATATAACATGACAAATTTGACATTTAATTCATATGTTAATGAACAAACTTGATAAATGAAGAGAATTTTAACTATAATTCAGCACTATAAAAATTGTACATAAAGTGTAATGGGAGGCTTAATGAGATTGAAAAGGAGGATATAATAATTTATATATTAAATATAATGTAAGGGGGAAATAGAAGAACATTTCCTAACCAAAAAATTGGAATATAAGAGATGTGACATAAAACAAGTGCTTGAATGAAAATACAAAGAGAGAAATCCCTTATTAAATCCAGTCATGGTAATGGGTGTACATAAAGGATAATTAGAGGCTTAATCAGAATAAAAGAGGGATGTATGAACTTATTTATCAAATTTATAGTAAGGGGGATATGGATGAAAATTTCCCATATTTAGAAAATAGAAATTTAATTGCATATCATAAAATAAGTTCTTGATAAAAGATAACAGTGAACGATTCCTTACAAACATTCATTAGATTAACGAATTAGAAAAGGGTAATAAAGAGAAAGGTTAAATGTTATATTATTAAAATAAAATCAATTTGACTATATGTTATTGTTTATAAATGAATAAAAATATAATCAATTTAAATAAAAATTAATAATTTCAAATAAGATTCTTGAATTGAAAGGATATTAGATAATCATATCTTACTTGAGCATGTGAATCCAAATTATTGGTAGTAGTCTCTTGAGATATTTGGGGCACCTTAGGGGAGTATAAGGATATTAGGAAAGAGTATGAATGTTCTAAAAATATTTGTAGTGAAGAAAAATGTATATTAGTTGGGTTTATATAGAAAATGAAGGGGATTTCATTATTAATAAAACCAATAACCATCCCATTGTTTTTGAAAAAATTTCTCAACAAAATGATGTGGTTTTCATTATTTTTAAAGTAATTTAATGAACTTAACAAAATAATTCCCCTTCTTATGTGGATATGAGTCAATCTCTAAAAAAATTCTTAAAAAACCTAAAATAAAATACTGGGTTTGGAGGATTCATAATGATTTTATTAAATTTATAAAATAAATATATATTTTAATTATATTAAAAATAAAACATATATTTAATTATTAATACTGTTTATAGTATTTACTACATCACTTTTGGGGACTTCTGAGTTCATAATACACAATTTATATTTATACGGTATTTAATTTATAGCATAAAATTGAACAATCTCAAAAACATAGAAAAATTAACCCTTTGATAATATTGAAATTATAATAAAAAAATTAATTTCTTTTATCTAAATAATTTTGTAAATATTGAAATATTCAATTTTAAAATAAAATTAACATTTATCAAGAAATACTTGAATTTTTTACAACAACAGTTTTTGATCCAATATAATAACTATATGTTACTTCATAAAATTTATATGGTCATTTCTATTTGTTAAAAATTATTTAATAATAATATTTTTTCAAAGATTATTACCTTAAAATATTTTTTAGTTTAACAAAATAAATTTCTTAATTTATTTTTACTATTACCCAAAAATGCTATTTGTGTTTTATTAAATCAAAAATAAAGAAATATATAAAGAAACTATAATATGATGATAATAAATTAATCATTAAATAAAAAATTAATTTGAATTATATTAATTATATAGTCTTAATACAAATCCATTTAATAGAAAAGAAAATTTCTTATGGTTTAAGAGCATGATTGTTGGACATTCATGGGTCGTTTCATGGAACATGGTTTGGTTCAAGATATAGATGAGGTTGAAATTATAACATAATCAGTTTCCCTCATGATTAGTCTGTTAAATATCATATTGTTCTTGATTATGGGAAATTCTTAGACTTTCAATTTCCCTTTGAAGCACTGTTAAATAGGTTTCCTAAGGTACGATTATACCAGTTGAGTCCATCAATTTCATTTTCTCTGTCAAATGGATTTGTAAAAACACTATATTTATACTGATTATTTATGACTATTAAATGACTATATTATAAATGGTAATAATACTTAAGGTTATATTAAATCCAATGTGTTACTGTAAAAAAGGGAGTTTATGTGTTTTCAATAACCATATTACATAATAATATATTTACCTAAATAAAAATGTGGATTGTATTTATAACAGTTTAGGTCGTTACAATATTCCACCATTACAAAATTTCACCCTATAAATTTTCATTTCCCACACTAAAATAGACAATGGTTACTCTATTTCATCACTTTCTCTTATTCCCACGTCAGTTATTCAAATAAGCTGTTTTTTCACATTAATTTTTCAAGGTGAATTGTATATTTTTGTATAACTGAATCTATTGTATAAGTATTTCACCATTTTCTCCTCATATGATAAATCATTATCCAATGTTACCACCTATGTATTGAGTAAATTTATGGGGTCTTATTTTTTTATACTTATTAGGGATGCATAGAATATATCATGTGGTTCAGATAATTATTCTGGGAGTGATTGTTTGTAGCCCATCGCTATGATGAGGTCACGGATCTCAATTTTTCAAGTTTATCATATACTATGATTTCCATTATTCAATAATAACATTAGATTATTCTATGGATATATGAATATTAATACCATGTCTCAAATATCAATCTCTAGTTATATCCTATGATTTTGAGTATAAAATTTTTATCAACTCCAAGAAATCAAGGCGTGATACTGAATGGTCATAAATTATTCCACCATTTCTTCAACCATTACATGAACTAATAGTTTTAATTCCTTAACATCATACCAAAATCTATGTGTTCTACAACTATTACTATAATGTTCTTCATAGGGGGTTATTTGGATGCTCGAGTGGAGACTGGCGTTCTAAGAGAACTTGACAATAGGAAGATGTTGGTCTCAATAACCATTGAAGTACATAGAACATGCTCGAAAAGTTACTTTATTGTATGAATTATCCACTCATGTTGGCCCTAAATGTGAGGATAATAGGCCATATTTAAGACCATCTCAATTTTTAGAGCATGATGGGTACATTTCTAGGACATATATGTGAATCTTGGATCATGATCAAATACAATCTATAATGTTACTTTATTTATATTTAGAACATTTATGACGTATATCAGTGCTAGTTGATCCATGGTTATTTCTATAAATTTTAATAATGTGACATATCATTGTAAGAATATCCACAACAACCTATATATAATTTTTTCACATGGAAGTAATTTTATGTCAGATGATAAATCCCATTGTAATTTTTCCCATTTCCATGTTTCTATGGATAATGCTTACCTCATCCACATAATCTTTTTAATTTCATCTATCACTTGATGAAAAATGACACTTTAATGTATATTCATCAATCTCTTTCATCATAATTTCCAACCAATAGTCCTCATAGAGGTAATGAAACATCTTTGTGCTTCTTGGGTGAATGAAGAATGGAAAACTATATATATAATCCAATAGTTCCTGCATTATCACTATAAGTTAATGGATCTTCTTTTTCAAGTATGGATCATTTGTAGGATGTTTCTGAAGAAAAAAAATGAATTGGGGTTTTTCTGAGTATATTCCATGTACCCGGTTGTCAAGTACAACCGTGTAGTGGCCACAAAACAGATGAGAACATAGTCGTCTGGTGACCTAGAATACTTATTATATTGTGGGAAAGATAAGTATACTACATAAAATGTATATTTAAAGAACATTTCATGTAGTTTAATATTCATTTCATAAATCTGAGAGGGTTTAGGCCTTATATCATGAAAATTATTCTTCTTCATGTGTTTTGTATAAAAGAGTGAGGAATTATGAGAGAAGATTGATCACACAATTTTCCATCTTATCAATTATTGAAACCCCATCAGTTGGATTGGAATACAACTAATATGTTCTCAAAACCCCTAGATCCTTTCTTCCTAATTCATATTCTCTTATATGTTATGCATGGTTGGGAATTTCTCACCATTTTGTAGATCTATGCTAATATAGGACAATTATATGTCTGTTGTTCATGTATATTGATCGTACAACATTAATTTAGGTGTTTTGTGCCTTGTGTTCTGTTTTCATGGATTATATATGCTAAATGTGCCACATACATCTAATTAGGGTACTGATTGATTTGGAATTTTACCATTTTTATTACATTTTATAGTTTGTTTGATAGATAAAGGGTTATTACTTATGTTTATGGTGATATAAATTATTATTGGGACACCCCATGATTGTGATTCCCCCGAATTGATCATTTATAGTCATTTGGTCTAGAATGACTGTTATTATTGCCTAATTTTCCATTCCTTCTTTGGTTAGGATGTAGATAATGATTAAATTAAATGTTTGTGATATTCATTATGAATATTAACCAATGGGTTTGGACTATGAGAGCTTCCCAAAGCGGTTATACCATGAGAGATACCCATGTGGTCATTTATATATGTTTAATGGAATAATTGACCAAAGTGGTTAGACCATGATATATTCCCATGTTGTCATTTATATATGATTAAACGAATATCTGGCCCATAGAATTTAGACCATGAGATCTTTCTCGAGTGTTCATTTATAATTGTTGATATTGTGATAGACCATTATGGTTAGACACTGAGAGAATTTCAAAAGGGGTCATTATTTAATTGATTGATGTTCTATTAGACCAAAGGGGATAAGCCGTGAGAGCTTCCTAGAGTGTCATTATGAAATAAATTATTGTTATGTTCGACTAGATGAATTATAATATCAGAAAAATACCAAGGTGTCATTGATGAATATTTGAATGATTTTGTAGCGTCTTCTAGGCCTATGAACCAGATTGGATTTTGTTATACTTGATCGTTTAGATGGTCTAATTAGTTTTCTGATTTTGATACATTACACTGGTGGATACAGTGATAATGCTAGATCCTAGGGTTACATTTTTCAAAATATGAATTATAATTATTAAATGAATGTAGTAGGAATGGTAGGATTATTAATTGTTGAGTACTAAGTAGATTAGTCCTTCAATATTTTATTTACATGAAATATATATTCACGGACAGTTAGGCACATGCATTTTGGTGGTTTCCTACATGGAATCACCTCGAACCCTATTTGGGTCATGAATTTGGACCCAAAAAGATTATATTATTGTATGTATAAATAAGGGGAAGTTCCCTTCTTCATCAGGAACTTGATTTTTATTGGTGCCAGAGAATATTACACCATGCTGAGGCTGGTGAAGCTGTTGGAGATTAATATTTTTCTATACTTCTGTTTTTGTATTTTATTTCTTTCATTATGCCTTGTTTGGATGCTTTCCAAGAAACTTTTTCCATCCATCATTTGAATATATACATACTCGATATGTTTTATTACTATCAGTATTCTGTTATATATTTCTATTTGTATTATTTGTTTTGATATTGATACTATTTGATTCTGTTGTGTATACTCTTCCAATAAGGTCAATGATTCCAAAATATCACTCTTGGGCCCTCTCTTTTAGTCTGAAACATTTTGTGTTTGGGGAAATGTTTCTCATGTTATGTGACCAACTGTGTTCATGGAACCAATGGTGGGAACCTAGATCTGGGATGTTATAAAGTGGTATCAGAAGTGTTTACATTTCTTAATTTTTTAGAAAATGGTGACACTAGAAATTGATAAGAAGGGATGGGATTTTAAATTTATTTGTGATCAAATGTAGCTACCCCATGTAAAGGAAAAACAGGTTACCTCAAAGGTATCAAACTATGCATGATATACTTCTTGTTTTGTCGCTACGCTGTTACTTTTCAGACTCCTCTCATGTTTTTCAACCTGAGGATGTCGAGTTGGAGGTGGATAAATCCTTTGAGAAACACCCTATTTAGATTGTTGATCAAATCATGAAGGTTCTGTTTGGAAAATTTTTTCCTCTGGTACTAGTTCTATTGTATCATAGGTGAGTGCAATATGAGATATAGGAGAGGGAGGCCGATGTTCTACCATAGTGGCCGCAATTTTTGTTGTATTATTCTTCACCAGCCTTATAAGGGAAATTCAGGGATAAATTGCCTTAAGGGGGAATTTTTTAAGAACCAAGCTTTTCTTTTTCGATATGGATCTATTTTTTGGGTTGTCTGGAAGAATATGAAAGAAATTGTGATTCCCTATGTACACACCGTGTACTTACATGTACACATTGTGTACTAGATTTTCACATATAACTATGTACCAGCCATGTAATAGTCGAGTACATGGATGTGTGGTCACCTAGAAGACTGCTTATGATAGGGGCTAGTTAATGAAACTACACATCATGTAGTTTTAAAGAAAACAAAGTATTGTTTTATTTTTTTTTGATAAATAATAGCAGGGCCACATCTCATTTTTAGAAACGTCTTCTTCTCCTCTTGGTTCAGACAAGTGTGCTCTAGAATAATGAAAAAAGTTTAATACCCCACTTCTCTATCCAAGATATGATTGAGAAACAATAAAATGCATTGCAATCCCACCAGTGTGTTCTAAAAACCCTTAGATATATCATTCTTAATTCATCATCTCTTCTCAGTTAATCACGGTTGGAATTTTTTTTCATTGTTTTGTATAACTACAGTGATCTAGGACAATTAAAGGTTTGAGGTTCAAGTATATCGATCATATGCCATCGAGTGTGGGGGTTTGTGCCTTTCAAATTGTTTTCCTGGATTATATCTCCTTAAAGTGGTGCATATCGACATTTAGGGTATTTATAGATTTTCAATTTAACTCTAGTTATTACCGTGTATTATTTTTTTGTTTGATAATGGGTTATTACTTATGCGTAATGTTAGATATATTTTTATTAGGATAACACAAGGGTTTGCTTCGCCTTAATTAATCATTTATATTAATTTGGTCAGGAATTCCCATTATGGTTTCCTAGATTTCAACGCCTTTTTTAGGATGAAGTAACTGGATACATGAAATTCATGTGTTATGCATTATGAACGGTGAACAAGGGGACAAGAATGTGAGATCCTCCTAAAGTGTTTAGACCATGAGATCTACCCATGTAGTTGTTTATATTTCTTTAAATAAATCATTGACCAAAGGGGATATACAATGATATATTTACATCTGGTCTTTTATATTGGTTTAAATGAATCTTTGACACAATGGTTTGAACTGTGAGAGCTTGGTGATGTGGCCATTTATAATTTATTATTTTGGGTTAGGCAAAAAGGGTTACACTATGAGATCTTTCACATAGAGTCATTATATAATAGAATGATGTTTTGTTAGTCCAAATGGAATAGACAGTGATAACTTCTAAGAGGGTTGTTATCAAATGAATTATTTTTATGTTAGAACATGGGGTTTAGATTGTGAGAACTTTCCCAAGGGGCCGTTATTGAATATTTCAACGATTGTGATACATCTATTGGAGAAAATCACAAGCTTGGATTTTTCATACTTGGTTGCTTAGATGGTCAAATGAGATTTCTGTTTTGGTTACATTAGAAGGGGGGTTATAGAGCATAGGCTAGATCCTAGGGTTACATGTTTCAATAGAAGAATAATAAATTTTAAGTGAATGTAATTGAAATGGTATGATTGTTTAGTATTGATTACTTCTTAGTTTATTTCACTATTATTTCATTTACCTACTATTTATATTCACAGATCAGTAGGCAAAAATATTTTGGTGGTTTTCTAATAGTATTTATCTCACACCTTCTTTGGGTCATGCTTTTGGACCCAAAAATATTATATTATTATGGATATAGATAAGTGAAAACACCCTTCTTCATCATGTTATTTTTGTTGGATTTGGAGATGGTTTTCATGTTACCAAGATGAAGATTGTGATTATGTTAGAGAGTACTATTTTTTATGTAATTTGTTTTCTATATTGTATTTCTAGAATTTTTACGTGTTTGATAATTTCTAAGACACAATTTGCCTGAATAGTGTATATATATATAATATGGTTGTTTTATTACTATCAGTCTTCCAATGTTTATTTCTATTGGTATTACTTCTTTTCTTATTATTTCAATTTGTGTATTCTATGTATACTCTTCCAATGAGATAATAGTTTCACTAATATCAAACCGCATCCCTCACTACTAGTCTATATCCTCGTGCATTTGGGGAAATGTTCTTGTACAACACTAACCCCTGAAGCCCAGTGTCAGTTCATTATTTTAATACATCTTCATGATTACAAAGAATCAAATCCAGAACATCTGAGTAGTTTAGTAGTTGTAAAAAACAAGATACATCCATATATTAAATGTTAAATATTTAAAACAAATACAACACACAATATTTATTCGGATCATCAACAACTTTATGATTATCCATGAAGGTCAGTCATAAAAAACTTCTTCATTTCATGAGAACATGAAACGTAAAAAAGTGGTGAACTCAAATGATTAGTAAGGGTTTGTAAAACTATATAATATTACATGAACATAAAAATCATGCAAGGTGATTACAAAAACAGATTCCTTTAAAAATTAACATAATTAAAATAAAATTATTTACAAATTACCTTGAACACGTTATGGTTGGAATAAGGGATGAATAAATAATGCCATAATAAATCATAATCATGGGTATTGTACAAGTAGAATAACCACATGACCAAAAAATACTATTTTAATGATGGGAGACATGAATACTTCATATATCAAACCATACCTTCAAGGACTCATTCCAAGACCCTAAATAACCATTTTTTGTAGGCCATATTCCATGTCCTAGTTTGTCTCAAATGATATACCATTGTGAATAGGGGCTACATTGGGACCCACCTATCACATAATAAGTCCAATTCATTTATCTTATGAATATTTATAAACATAAACAATATATACATTCATATTTAAACTAACATATGATATGTAAATAACTTTCCCCAATTATTATACATAAACAGAAAACATTCAGAGTAATATGATGCATGGTATCAAGATAGAACATCTACATTCAAACCTATTAGAAACCCTTCAACATTATATTTTATTTATTACATCATAATATATAAATTATTATGAAATAAATGATTTATCAATAGATGTTGACATAAATAAAGATACTTTTAAATTATACCATTAAAAAATTATTGTGGAAATAATCCATAAACATTTCAATGTGTCCCATACCACCTTGAAAATTCAAATCAAAATAACATAGAATATCATCAGAATAAGAAGACTCCTGATACGATAAACCAAAGGTAATTACATATAGGGAATGTAATAAGTAAGTTGTTGACAAGGAATATTTCTCATATAATATAATGTGAGATGAGAAAAAACCTTTTTACTTTGGAAAGATATGTTCATTGGGTAAAACATTTGTATTTTTCCTGCAATCAGATTATAAACATTTATATCCCCAAAAATAAATTTTGAGGTCGTTAAAATTTTATTTCAAGATTAAATAAATTCTTATTGAAGTGAAATCATCAAAAAGGGGTTTTAAAGAATCTTTATAAATAAAACATTTTTGTTCATTTTAAGGAATTCATTAAAGAAATATTAAACTGTAATGACATGTTTTCACTCATAAAACTAGAAATGAACCAAAATATATTATTCACATTAAAATAATTGATTTTAGAATGAATAATATGGATTAAAATATATTATTTAGTGAATTGAAAAATAGATATGAATAGGAGAAGATCCTTGAATAGAGATTGTATTTCAGTAATTTTTTTTGAAATATAATTTTAATACATATAACTCCAGATAAATTGAAGTTTAATTCTTTTTAGTACAAATATACATAACATTAGAACAGATTTTATTAGGAGTAAATATGAATTAATAATAATATCATTGAGGTGAGTAGATAATAAGAGAAACCTGTATAAAAATGGAGGCTCCATTAGAATGTACATACACCATTGTAATCAAGGAAATCATATTCCCAAAAATTAATAATCATTAAATATTAAATTTAATATAATTAAAATAAAGGTATTATTGTTATGAAGCATTACTGGAAGTATATATACACCATACATAAGTCTTAGTAGTGAATATTGAATTTCTAACAAAAAATGGAAGTGATTTGAAGAAACACTTACCTTATGTCTGATAACATTCTTTAGTTGGTCTTAGTGTACTAGATAACCGAATTAAATTCATTATATAATATTTCTAGAACCAATTATACTTATAATTTGTTTATTATAACATTATTATGTTAATTCATGTAATTTTTTAAGGGTTAAGAGGTTCAATTTCATTGTTCATGTCCGTTCATTTCATGATCGGTATACATAAACACTTGAACAAAGAATCAAGTGAAATAATTATTTTGGATCAGAATTGAAGTTATAAGAGATTAATGCTCATATAGAATGTTACATGGTTGTAAATTTAATTTATTTACATGTAGTGAATATTAATGATTTTATAAATTATTTAATGATCACAGTTTGGGTTAATTGGTGGTTTTTAAAGACCACGAACTCATCATTTGTTATAAATGAAAACCATGTGTAAAAAATGATACCATGACTATATATGAATAATATTAAATATATTATATTTTAGATATAATATAATAATGGTTTAATTTCTAGAATAAAATATGGTAATAGAAATTGAAATCCCCTCATCCTTTAATGTGGTAAATTCACACATCTCAGACAGTGTTTTCATTTTTAGTTTAACAGAATGGGAAAGGAGAGATGGGGATGGATTATTCCTTTATTATTCCTAAATTTGAGTACATATATGATAAAAGAGTCATAAAAATATTTTGATGAGAATAGGTAATTAATTACGAAGAAAGGAACTCAAAATAAAGAAGAACTCTAGAAACCCATTATGAAAATTTCGACATCCTAATGACGTCGCTTAAAAAGTCATAAAATATGTTGATGAGAGAAAAAGGGTTATATTTTAATTCTTACATAATATGGATTTCAAGGTTTATTATGGAATTATATATCTTATAATAATCTTAGATAAATTAAAAATATAAACCTATAATAAAATAATGAAAAATGGAAGGGTGGTAAAATCCCTTACCTTATAGAGTAAATCATAAAACGTGAAGGTTGGGATGTTTAGTTCTTAAGGAAACCATTGGAGGACTCCTAGGTAGTTAATAATACCATATCATAGTGTATGATGAATTAAATAATAATTTAATATGAATTAATTGGTGGGTAATTGGATTAAATGAAAGGGAGTTTTTTATTAAAATAAAAGGAAACCTCGTTAGTGGTTTTTGAGAATAAGTGGGCTTTACAATGGTATTTGCACATTGTATTAGCCACATGAAAAAACTCTTGTCATATTTTATTTTACATAATTATACCATAATTTTCTATTTATTATAAAATGATTTTGATTCCATTAAACATATCGAAAAATCAAAACCGTATTTTTACTATTCACAAAAAAAAAATCAAGTATTTTAGAAAAATTACAAAAAACCACCACATCAAATTTTCTAAGTGTATAACTAAAAAATTAAATCCATTTTTTGAAAATAATTTCTAACAATTTTAAAGTTAATTTTTGTAAAAAATCAAAATTTCATCCAAAAAACAACTTTAAAACATTACCTTGTTTCATAAAATCATAACAAATTAATCAAGGTCCAATAAAATTATATTATAACCAAAAGACAATAAATTATCAATTTATTATTAAATTTTATTAAAATATATTTTAATTTTTAATTATTAAATTAATCATTAATTTGTAATTAAAAATTTTATGACATACAATTATTCTAAAACTCATAATATGTTTGTTTTTTTACTTTTAAGAGGTCTAAATTTTATTTATACATTCATGGGTGAAGCTTTTATTTTTTTGGAAGATTTAATATTCACTGTATTTAATTATTATTCATAAGGTTTTGTTACTATTAATTTGGGTTTGATACTTTTCATCAAAAATTATGTGTGTCTTATCATTATGTAATTATGTTATTGAACACAACCATGTATGTATATTTTATGAAAATTAAATAAAAAAAGATGAAAAATTATGTTTATTGGTTAGGATATAATATATTGTTTTTTGTAGAATATATTTTTAAATTCATGGTGTGTGACATTATTCCATCTCAACAGAATTTCACTCTCACAATTTGAAAATATACATTGAAATTTAAATGATGATATCGGAAAATTCCATTGTGAGATACCCGCATAAAAAATAGGTTTAATAAAATATCCTCTTAAATAATGGATACGGGAAATGAGGTGGTCACCAAAAAATTATGCTTTCGAATGGGGTGACATTTTTTGGATGTAAAAACATGGACAAAGAAAAAAAACCAACATTTATGTTGTGATGTAATGTTATAGAAAACATGTCCGTATAAATGTTTTATTACTACAAAATTGTAAACTACTACAAAAAATCATCAATATTATCAAATACTATGATAATAAAAAAAATTATTTCAGACACTTTCCTCGAGTTGTAGATTTATTCCAATTTGTAGGAGTATAAATATATGTTCCTATTTCCAATATCATTCTTTGATTACACCTTTAACTATATCTACATCATCTTTAAGCATAGGTTATGCCATATGGTAATGTAATACGTTACCCTCTAAAATCTTGTACAAATATAAACATAACCCATTTCATAAATGGATAAAAAATCTAAAATATAACAATTAACTTATTTATAATGAAGGTCTCTAAATTTTCAGGATTATCACATCATTTTACCATAATTAATATGAAGAAGCTCTAAATTTTCATATTCCAAACATGTGAATATCATTATCTTGTATCCTGTTGAAATATGGTAATAACATGAATTACCATAAAAACCATATTGTAAACATTAATTCTTCCATATTTTTTCTATATGATTTATGTTATTGGATATATTCCTTAAATCCAAAACTGTTGTAATCTCCATCGATGATAGTATGAAACACTTCAAGAAGATTCAATAATAATTTCTAAGGTAGTAAGTACATATCTGTATCAATAATTTCTTCACCATTATCTCATCGTTAGATATATATTAAGGGTTTTATTTCAGAGAAGCATGTTTTCTCTAATATGTTTAACTTTCATCCGATTCACTTTTCTTTTGTACCATTCAAAATATCACATGAAATACTTAATTATATTTTACTGTAGTACAATCATTATATATCTCATAATTATTATAACAGGAGTATCATAATAGGGTTTAAGATTACAAAAACATAAATAGATCAATTATTTTACTTCAACCATAAAAACACAATAATACCGACCTGGATAACATTAAATTTTCATTGTATATTTCTATGATTCTTGGTCATTCATTTGTGTAGTTCCCTATATCCTTAGAGTTGATGCGTTAAAAATAGGAAAATTTATTCCTTTTCATGCAATTATGAGCATGGTGGCCTTTTTATCCACACTTGATTAAAACTCCTTCTCCACATAATAATATACTAAGGTCTTTCATTCACCAATTATCACATGTAGAAAAATACATGTTTCCCATCTTCTATATATACATTTTTTTCTCTACCGTTCTCTTTTTTTCTTCACTTCAAATCCATAGGAAGTAGATAAGTCATTACATAAATTTTTAACACATGACACTATTTCCTCATATGTTGAGGATACCAGGGACACAATCATCCTTTTAAATGATGGATTAATACCATTATAGATATGATAATTCTTACTCTTCGCATCACATGCATCGGTGAAGTTATTAATCCTTCTACTAGTCTATTTTTTAAATCAATTCTATATTATTTAATAGTTCATTAAATTATGAACTCTCTTTTAATCTTACATTGCTATTTCACATAGCATAAATTTATGCATCTTAAATCATAGAACCATATAATTTGGTTGCTTTGGGGGTATAAATACTTCATAATGGTGGGTAAATGAAATGTTACATTTCCTATGAATATCCCCAATGAGTGTCAAACCAGGTAAACAGTAAGGCCCTTTGTTTATTACATGGATGCCTTGGGTCAAGCATGAAAAATTATTTTTGGATTTTTCACTCCTTGGTACATTCTTTTCTAGAAACATGTCAACCAAGATTATCCAGATAAGGATGTATTTTCCAAAAATATATATATAATAAACTTCATACCATGATTCATTTTTGTTCTTGTATATTTATCCTTATAGGTTATAAAAGGGGTTTGTTCCCTAATCTGCATTTTTGAAATCTATTTTCCATGTTTTTTATAAAACATCCTTTGATACCAATTGAAATGACCCAACCCTAGAAGCTCAGAGCCTATGCATAAATTTAGTACATCAGGATGATTATAAGGAATCAAATCCTGATAGACTATGTAGTTTTGTAGTTTTGTAAAACCACACACATACATATATTCAATAATACAAATTGAAAAGAAATAAAACATATATGGTATATTGGGAACATCCAAAACACTAATTTTATCCTTTTAGGTCACTCATAATAAACATCTTAATGTCCTATGAAAATGAATCATTAGAAAGGGGTGATCTCAAATTCTCAGTAGGGGTAAAAAATACAGTGAAAGAAAACATAAAAATAGACATTATTCATGGTGAATAACTAAAAAAAGTGCCTCTAAAAATTAACATAACTACAACACAAGAATTGAAAAATTAACTTGAACACATTAGTGGAGGAATAAGAGTTTAATAATTATTTAAATAATAAATCATAATCATGTATATTCTACTAGTCAAATAACTGCATGAACTAACAATACTATTTTTATAATCAGTCAAATGCAAATGCTGGATCTCATAACCAAACTGTAAAGCCATCATATCAAGACTATAAATAACCGATTATTCAAGGCCTCATGCCATGAAATATTTGGTCTCATGAGTCCTACCAATTGATCGAGGGTCTATAGTGGCCCCCAACCATCACAAAATAAGTCCAATGAATTACTCATATAAATATGGATAAAATTAAACAACAGATACATTCCTATTGAAAATAATACAAGAAATGTAAATAACATTCCCCATTCATTGAAAATAAACACTAACAACGCAGAGTAATTTTGTGAGTGGTATCTAGATTGAAGATCGACATAAATAAAAATTAGAAACCCTTACAAAATTTATTTTGAAGATGGTATCATAGAAGATAAATATATTTTAAATACAATATTAAACAAAGGATTTTGACATAGTTAGAGAAACATTAAAATTAGACCACTGAAATATTTATGAGGAAATAATCCATAAACTTATAAAAGTGTCACATACCACCTTGAAACATTAAAATCATAACCCCTTATAATATCAGGAGAATAAAAAGACTCTTGATATGATATACCAAATGATAGATTATGCACAAAAACTAAGAAGTAAGTGGGGAACAAGTAATATATCTCATAAAACTAAAAGTGAGATTATAAAAATCCTTTTTTACTTTGGAAATATGACTTATTTTGGAATGTAATTTTTAACTGTCCTGAAATCAGATTTTGAGCATTTATATCCCATAAATAAAATAAAATTAATTAAAATTATATTTTATCCTTAAATGAACTCTTTTTTGGTGAAATAATTTATGAAGAGATTTTAAATAATCTTTTTAAATAAAAAACAGTACGGTTTAAGGAATTATTTGAATAGATTTTAATGTGGAAAGGAATGTATGATTTCATAAAACTAGAAATTATCAAAAAAAATTCCATTTAAAATATGTGAATATATAAATATAAATATTGGTTAAAACTTATTATAGAGTAAACACCAAAATTGGTACGAATCCGAGAAGTTCTTTAAACCGATCTTGTATTTTGAGAATATTTTTTGAAAATATTTTTAAATAATATAAATCCCCATAAATGAAAGTTGGATTATTATTTGTGAATATATATAGAACATTATCACAGAATTTATGGGGATTAAAATAGTATAAATAATAATATCATTGAGGTAGGTACTGAATAATAGCAACCCGAATGAAAATGGAGGTTCCAGTAGAATGTACTTACAACTTTGTAATCAATGGTATCATATTACTCAAAATTAATAATAATTAAGTAAAAAAAAATTTATAATGAAAATAAATATTTTAATTATATGCAATATTAATTCAAGTTTACATACACCAAACACAATTAGTAGTACTGACTACAGAATATCTCAAAATAATTTAAGTGATATAAAGAAACCCTTACCTTAAATCTAATGGTGTTCTTAAATTGGTATTAGTTACATTGATAGAAAAATTAAATTATTTAGTTAATATTTCAATATCCTATTATACATTTAGTTGATTTATTATAACCATATTTTGATCATTCATGGCCTTTTGATGGGTTAAGAGGTTCAATTTCATTATTTGATTCTTTTATTTTCTTGATTAGAATATTTATATACATGAACAAAAAATCATGTAAAATGAATATTTTATTATATAATTTATTTTACATTTTATTAGTGAACATAAATATGTTTACATGGTTATATATTTCATTTGGTTATGTGGATTTAATATGAATCACTATATAAATTATTAATGTTAAAAGTATGGGTTTATTAGTGGTTTTTGGACAACAAAAATTCATTTTTCATTATAAATAAAAACAATTTGTACTAAGATATTACAGGGCCATTGATGTAACATAATAATTAAATTATAGTCTTTAAAAAATAATAACAGTTTCATTTACAAAATTTAATATGGTAATTGAAATTGAAATCCCATCGTCCATGAACGTCATAAATTAGCACATCTCGGATGGGGTTTTCAATTTTAGTATAAAACAATGGTAATGTAGAGACAAAAAAAAATTCTTCTTTTATCATGAATTTTTTTATTAAATATATGGTACTAGATTAATCAGAAAATTTGGATGAATGTATGTGAGGAATGAAAAATAATAAAACTCAGAATAAAATAAAAGCTGGGAAATCCGTTATTAAAAATTCTACAACCAAACGATGTCGCTTAAAAATTCATAAAATTTGATGATGAGAAAAAAATGGGAATCTAAAAATTATTACATAATATGGAATTTAATGGTTAATATGGAATTAAATATACCATTATAATCCAAGTGAAATTAAAAATAATAAACATAATGAGAATGTTTGAAAAAGAGAAGGGTGGTAGATTCCCATACATTATAGAGTAACTCCTTAAACATGATGGCTGGGACCTTGGGGGCTCGAGGAAACCTTTTGAGGATTAAATGGTAGGTAAAACTACTATAAATTCTTGGATGATGAGTTTTGGATGAATTAAAAAAAGGAATGAGTGGGTATTTATAGTTAATGAGATGAAGTTTATTATTACTTTAAAAAGAAACCTCACTAGTGTTTTTTCGAAAACCATGGGATTTCCCTTTTTATTTTCCCAGGGAAATATCCACATGAGATACCTCATGTAATATTTTACTTTACACAATTCAACCAGAATTTTATAATAATTATTAAATCCTTATGATGTCATTAATTATACAAACAAATCAAAACTGTATTTTTACTATTCAACAAAAATTCATGAAATTCAAAAAATTACAAAAGGTTAACCCCAACCATTTTTCAAATATTATAATTAAAAAATGAAATCCATTTTTTTAAAATAATTTTATAATTAGTTTTGAATTAATATTAATATAAAATCATAACATATTCTAAAAAAACGTCAAAAACTATGTCTCATTTTAAAACACCTTGTGAAATTAATGAAGGTCTTATAAAATCATCTTATAACCATGAGAGAATAAAGTAACAAGTTATGATTACATTTTATGAGAATTCATTTATGTTTTAAATTATTATGTAAATCATAAATTTTTAAATAAAATATTTATGACATACAAAAATACAAGTACTTATATTATGTTCATTTTTTCACTTATAAGATGTCTAAATTTTCTTCACACGTTCATGAGTGATGATTCTATTTTTAGGATTATTTACTTTAAATTACTATTAAGTTCTATTCATAATGTAATGTTTCTATTCGAAATTCTATATTAATATACATAAGTGTTTGTTACTATTCATCAAAAATTTACGTTTCCTTATTAGACTCTAAATATCTTACTGAATGCAACTGTGTAGTTTAGTTTTTTGAAATTCAAATTATAAAAGTGAAAAAATTATTTATAAAGTTTAGGTTAAAATAATGTGTTTTATTTTAAAGAATCTATTTTTAAATTCTTTATTTGTTATAGTGCTTATGTTTATGTGACCAAGCAGGTTCAGGGCACCTTTGGGAGGCACCCGGATCTAGGATGTTTCGTACTCATTATTTGATGGAACACATAACCTTCACATGAATCTCAAAATTCCTTATTTATTAAAAATGAACATATAGGATTTACCTTAAATTTTATATTCCACATTCTTCTAAATTATCATTTCATTTCTCTGAGAATCCATTTACCTCTCTAGAACAGATAGTTATGAAATCATTTTTAAATGTATTGATGAAGATCCTTTCTTTAAAATTCCCATATCCATCATTCTGAAAACTAGGAAGATCAGAACCAGATTAGTTATCATTAATGATAGAATTGTTATTTCCCTTCTACTTAGATCCCCTTCTACTTTATTTTATTTAATATCAATGTAATGTATTGAGCATTCATAATCATTGACCATCCCTAGAAATCTTTTTTCTTATATATCACGATATTTCTCTTTGAATGTCTACATGATGGTATTGTGATACATATATACATCCCACATCTCCCCTAATATATATTTCTGCAAACCTTTTATATATAATATCACCATATTCAACCATATATCATGCATTGGATAGTTCTATTCATAAAAATTCAACTACATTGAATCACATGTTGTGACTTTTTCATTCGGAATTTACACATAGGCCAATCTCTCTTCGAAGAATCATTGAAAACCATTCAATGTTATCCACTTCTGAGTAGTTTGAGAAAATAGTAGTAAAAAGTCTAAATTTCCATTCCATGAATCTCAGATTACCTTCATCATTCATATAAAACATTACTCCCTTCTAAGTTATCTTGGTAACAGGGTTTTACCATCATGAGAAATTTCTCCCAAATCAGTAATAATGATAAGCCAACCTAAGGAAACTATAGACATACTTCACATATATTGGCTTCATCCATCATTTAGTTACATTAGATTTTGACAGTTCAATAGATATCCCATTCCATATGTGGATACCCTACTACAAAAAAGTCCTTTAGTAAATCTAGAATAGTTCTCTATATGCACTATGAAATCTTTGATAAGAGAAGCATAGTTAAAATCCCTTTACATTTACTGGAACTAAAAAACACTAAAAGAGTCCTTTAATATCTATTTTTTAGTACAGATAAAGGAAACACAATTAATGGGGTTAAAATAATTTATTTTTACACCTCTTCACTCGACCCCTATATCAGCGCTTCGGCAACCCGTTTGAAATCATTCAACACCCACTTTTTCATCTCTTTTCACCCCACCACCCCTTTTTTCTATTGTTTCTAAGTATCTAGCCTCAGGCACACCTACATTGATTCGAACCATATACCTCTCCTTCAAAGATGGAATTCCATTACCAAAACACAAATTTGTTTTTTGGTTTGTTTGTTGATATTTCTCTCTATATATATACACAAATATTTGTTTACATATATTTATATAAATATTTTTTAATTTATCTATAAATTATTTCTGTGCATTTGATATATGATATATTTATTTAAATATATACTATATTTTATGATTTAATATATATTAGTTTTAATATATATATATATATGGTTCTTAACAAACACACATATGTATATATAAACATTTTAAATATATTATAGTAATTTAAAAAATGGTTATATATTGTTTTAAAAAGATTTTTTGATTTTTTATTTATTTAGATATTTTATAATATACATTTTTACATTAATATATTGATATATGTATTTATATAAGTGATTAATTATAATAAATATATGAAAACATGCATATATTTAAAAAAATAAAATTATTTCATGAAAAAATGAAAAAAATATAAAACTATTATTTAAATATTAATGTTTGACCTAGAAATAAATACAGCCTCCACTGAAAAGGTGTATAAATACTCATTGAAAAGTGGCTAAAAATCATTTGAATGTTATAAAATCGGGGTACCCTGACTGAAAACTCAGTTTTGGAGGCCATTTTATAATTTTCAGACCTCAAAAAATGTGAATTGAGATTATTTATTAAATCGAGATCATATAGATCACCACAGGCTTTGATTTGATATTTTTTAGAGTCCAAATATATAAATTTCCAAAACATTATGTATGTATGAAGTATCAGTTACGTTTTAAAATTATTTTTGTCTATTTTTAGTTTTTTATTATTTATCTTCAAATTGATATTAAATGACTTTTATGTGGTAATAATAATCATATCATTAATTTATTTTTTTAGTCATTTTATAATTCATTTTTACTAAATAACTCATATATTATATGTAAACTCTTATATAACTTATCTAATTGATATTTAAAAAAATATATAATATAATTTATAACAATATAAATATATTGATATTTTAATATTTTATTTTTAATGAAATATAAAGCTTTTCTTTATAATTATGTCAGCGCTTGTAATAAAAGGAATGATAAGGGGCGGGGTCATTATCAATGCTTCTAGAAATGCATTGATAATCCCCTATAAGAGGTTTTTTATAAGCGTTGATAAAAGTATACATTTATCAATTCTTTTTAGAAGTATTTGATATAGGGTGGGTCACTATCAGCACATGTATGAAATGAACTAAAAAGGGTGGTTCTTTAAAAGTTATTTTTAGCTATTTTAATGACCTCATTTAACCATTCTAAAAAATCCATGTTAATGACCCCCTTTACTAGTGATTTTTTTGTGCTGACAAAGGGGGCCTTTAATAGTGTTTTTATCTTACATTGTTACAGACCTAGAAAAGGATAAAACTAGTTTTTAGTAGTGTTATTCTCCAATAATTATATATCCTTGAACAGTACCACACATTTTATGTACCTAGAATAGATCATATCCTTTCAAAATGTCTTTAGCAGGATCCTTAATTTCTCCACACGATTATCATTGATTTTGGAGAATATTAAAATATCATCTATAAATATTATCTCAATTTTTTTGTGTTCTTCTATAAAGTCTATATTCATCATTTCTATTATGATTTATAGATTATTAGTGATTTAGAAATGAATCACTATGAATTAATAATTCTCATTCACATGAATAAAAATCCATGTGAATATCATCCATCTCCACACTAACATGGTTTCATCCTAGTCATTCATCCACCGTTTATATGTATTTTACTCTAAATAGTTGATCAAACAAGTTTTCAATCTCAGGTTGTTGATACTTTTTAATTACCATGATCTTATAAATCTCACTATAATCAATTAAAATGTGCATTAAACTATCCTTATTCGTGATGTAGAGGACTGATACATCCCACTGTGAAGCACTTGGGAATATGAACCATTTATCCATATTTTATTGTTGTTGTTTCATTAACTCCTCATGTTCAAAAAAATATACTCTATGTGGATTCTTGTTTATTAGTAATGCATAGGGTATAATCATTGTTGAAAATTCAACCTCTTATCTAGGGTTAGGATAAGGAAATTTCTCAAGAAACACGTCATCATATTCCCTATAAGTAATAATTCCTTCAAGGGTTATTCTTTCCTTATGATCAATCATCTGATATAGAAATGATCACTTATAGGGAAACAATATCCATTCTTGAGATAATGGTGCTAAATAATATTCATCTGTATCCTCGTAGTTTTATTGAATCAGATGATATTTTATTATATGGAGAGTGATTTCCATCTATTGAAAAATTATGATAGTATCTTTATATGGAGATCCATTCCATTTCAAGAATTAAATAGTATTCAACTAGAGGGATTACTAAAAGTTTTTCTTAAATGATTATATAAATAATATTATAGAGTGAGATATATATAAGGGCTGCAATAATAATCCCATTTTTACTACTTCACTGAAATAAATATTTCTATGATTTGTGTTTTTATATGGAATGTTTTACAAAAATTTCATTATTTGAATGAATTCATTAAACCATAGTCAAAACATATGTTCATGATTCCTGAATTAATCACATGTTTACCAATAACCACTTTTTTATTGTGATCTACATCTGTGGTTTTGATAGCAGATTCTCACCCACATGCCTTAGAGTATTGTGATTGTCTCTAAAAACTCTTTCAATAGAAAATTAGATTGCAATGTTCCCTTATTCCTTGTAGTTGAATTAATTGAAAATTCTCTGAGGGTTGGCCAGCACTTTCCATTAATCCATTTCACTAGTTGGATTCTCCTATCCGCATTATCATGAAAGGTTTCTTTCCTACACACACCTAAATATTTTCTTCCCTCCCCTTAGTCAATTTATCGGGTGATTCATCAAACACATTTGACCAGTGGAATGTCGAAATTTCATGGAAACGTTAGATTTATCTATTATAAATCTGAAATTAAAATCCACCTTCCAATTCGTATCCTTTTGATACCCATGACATTCGTTGATCTTTATTTTGACATATAGGGCATATCATATAATTACCTCAAACCTATCAAAGTCTCAGATCACCATTACATATTGTAGATTAGATTTTAGCCCACCAAATAAGTGATCAACCTTGTATTAAGGGGTAATGAATACTATAACGTTATATCATATAGGTTTTGTGAATTTTTACTCATACACCCCGATAGATTCATGTCATTTTTTCATGTTTCAAACGATATACCTTGTAATTTTATGTGTGATATTGTAAGGCAAATATTTATAAAAAAATGTCGAGAATTCTTTCCACTCTATTACATTGATATATTATTCATGAATCATATTCTTTAATATAGTTCACTACTAATTAGATTCACCTAATATAAGATAAAAAAAACTAGTTGAACTTTCTATTTAACACAACATTTAAGGATGGAGAATATTTTATCACTGGATTTGACATAGTGTTCTGTGATTAAGGGATCAGATCATCCATTGAAGTTCATATACTATTTTCTCATAAATCTCTCAATAACAAATTGTTTTCTCTTAGTTGAATTTTGATGTTCTTCCTCATCCAGGTTTAAATTTTGAACCTAAGTTATCTGATAGAGTATCAAGAAAATGTTTGGTATTAATTCTCCCATCATGTTGGGAATGTTTTTGGGGAAGTCATCAAATTTCACTTCACATTTAATATTTATCTGATTCCTTATGTTTTAGTACATTTGATGAAATATAAGGAAAATTATATAGGATTATTTTAAACAATTAAATATATACAGGGGAATCCAATGACATTAAACGGATTATATATAAATTATATTTATTTAATTAAATTATTAATTTTGAGGCTTTATTCTATGTTTTCCATGATATATTTCTTAACAAATATTTTAATGGGAATTTTTTTGTTGTGTTAATTATTGTTCATATTATGATTATGATTTTATTGAAGCGTATCCACAGAGAGTTTCTATCATGGTGCATAGTAAGGCTCGTTTTCATCAAACATGTTTCCCCATGTCAGGCCCAAGATAGCTTGTCGGAGTAATTACCCCAAGGTACACCTGTTCTATTACCACACCCACTACCGTATCCAGATTGGGATGAATATTCATTATAAACCAGTTAATCTATACTTACAATAATTTAGGCATGTTTTCTTACAATTAGTTATGTCCCTATGGTTTTCTATATATTTTTCTAATCTAAATCAATAATAAAATTGGAAATGATACAAACTATAGCAACCCTTGTCATTATATATCATTAATACATGATTTATTAGATAGAATTACACTTAATGCAACAAAAATATTGAAATGAAATTTGTATTTGGAAATTTGGTACATAAGATAGCTTTTTAAACATGGTATACAATATATTTATTGAAAAAATCCTTAAAATTCATCTAAAATTCATTTTATTTTTTAAAAAACCTTAGCATAAGCTTGGAAAAAAACTATAAAATGGGTGAGCTATAAGTCCTTGTAAGGGGATAACCATGGAACAAATAGATAAATTTTAAAAATAGGAATATAAATGGGAAATAATAAGATTATTAATCATAAACATGAAATATGACACATGATATATCATTATAATCATAAAGGCTACATGGTAAATCTATAAACAACATAAAAAATGAAACCTAAACATAGGTCTAGGCCAAACATCCAAGATATCATGGTGTAAAATTTATGATAAAAGAATTAGGTTCAATCCATTTCCAAACAGGATGTTTAATGATACTAAACATTACCAAATTCATTTGTGTTCTCTATAATTATGGTCACAGTCGTCACATTCATTCCTTATCATGAAATTCTCTTCCATATAGATCATGAAAAATAGATTCATTAACAATTGTAATTTATTAGAAAATCATGGTGTGGGGAATAAATATATGTATATACCCAATAAAAAATTACATGCGCATAAATGTGAACACCATTTATTTGAAATAGGTTTTTTAACCACTACACAATTGGTTTGGCATAGAATAATCATCATGAAATTTTGTCACCATAGCAATGTCACATAACCAACAATAAAATTGGGTTGTTGATAGAGAAAGATGTATCTAATTGAAATAAATTGGAATGTAATAAGGACATGAAAAATAATATTGAAACATTAGAAACATGATATTGGATGAATAATCTATTTAAGAAACATTAATAATGAAACAAATCATATCTTTATTTTAGCATGATACCGGGTGTAAATGAAGGATTATAGGAGGATTAGTGAGATTGAAAGGAGGATCTCATATTTTATAAATTTTATTTAAATTATGAGGAATATAAAAGAACGTAAACCAATATAATTTGATGTAATTTAACATACATAACAAAAAATAAGTTCTCAAATAGAAATGAGAAGAGAGAAATCCCTAAAAATTAATGCATGGTAACTGGTGTATATAAAGGGTCAGGGGAAGATTAATGATAGTGAATGTGGGATATAATAATTTATACATAAAATATGCAAAAATAGGTATATGGACTCACATTTAGTATTACCTAAAATGGAAATTAAAAGACATATCATAAAAGAACTCTTTGGAAAAAAAAGGAGAGTAAAATATCCCTTACAGGATTTCAACATAGTAATGGCTAAGGTATATGTAAAACTTAGAGAGGATAAATTAAATATAATTCAAATAAAATCAATTATAAATTATATTAATTTATATAATTGGATTAAAATAGGAATAATTGAATTAAAAATGACTAATTTCAATGAAGGATATGTAATTTAAAAAAGATGAGTGAAAGGTCCATTACTTGAGTATTTGACCCCAAATTTTTAAAATGGGCTTCCCGATAGCTTGGGGTCACCTTGAGAGAACTATAGTTAGTGTTAATAATATTATTTACATAATTTAAAGAGTTTTATGGAAGATAAATAGTATATTTTTTACGATTATATTCGAAAGAAGATGGGTTTTTTAATATATATAGGTATTGGACTCTACAAAATTAAATATCAAAACCCACAATGAACACATTTTAACACATGGTGTCTTAAAAATGGATTTCCATCCATTTATATATAATTATAAGGGCCTATAATAAAAAAATAGTTCCATTTATTTTGTTTTGGTGAGTCATACTCTTAATAAAATGTTTTAAAAAAGAATTAAATATATTAATTTTTTGGAGGATTTATAATGGATTTATAAAATTAAAAAAATAAACTTAAAATGACATTATTATAAATAGAAAACATATATTTGGTTTTATATACATTTTATACTATTAATTAGATCAGTTTTGCGTCATTAGGTTGTCATAAAATACATGGTATATTTGTATGGTATTTAAATTTATAATGATTATTTGACTATCTTAGAAATTTTTTAAAAATTAAATATTGGATAATATTTATCATATGATTCCAAAAATAATATTCATATTATTTAATTTTGTTTATAAGTCTTTGAATTTTCAATTTTAATATAAAATTTACATTTAATATGAAATGATGAGTTTTTTAGACAATAACAGTTTTCGATCACTTATATTAATTACACCTGAAATCATAAAAAAATATTGATAATTTATATTTAATAAAATAAATTTAATAATATTATTAAATTGAAATATTATTCAATTCAAAAAAATCATCAATTCATAAAAAAAGATTCCTTAACTGAATTTTATTATTATCTGAAAAATATTATTTGTGTTTTATTATATCAAAATAAAAATCATATTTAATGTTAATATAATTGGATGAATATTTATTCATCATTATATAAAAACTATTTTAAATAATCATACTTATAGGGTCTTAATACATATCCATTTAGTACAACAGAAAATTCACTAACTGTAATGTGTATGGTGGTGGGCCTTTCATGGGGTGGTTTAACGAACACAGTATAGGTTCATGATCTCGATGAGCTTTGAATTCTCCCATAAACAATTTTTATCATGATTAAGATGTTGGATCTCATCTTGGAATTTTTAACATGAAAATACCATATATTCTATGTCCATCATAGTCTACATTAAATGAGATACATTGGGTATAAATCTACTAGTTGTGTCCACCACTTCCATTAATGGTGTCAATTGGATTTGTTAAAACTGTATATTTCTACTAATTGTATGATCACTATTGAATGGATATATTATCAATGGTAAGAATAATTAATTGTATTTTAAATATAACATTATATAATAAATCAGGGTAATATCATGTGTTTTCTATAACCAAATTATTTAATATGGCATATAATTATACAAAAAGTTGAATTTTGTTTATAACATTTTGGGTTGTTACAATATATTATCTTATATAAATGATTAATATATCATTAATATCATAATTAATTAATTTATATCACATATATTTTTTATATTTACCCTTTATACATACTATGTAATGCGTTAGTGAAAAAAATAGCATCGATTCATAAGGTGGTGTTTATCGTACACACGCGTGATGTTATCAAACCCCCCATGGAATGGAAAACATAAATTTATATTTGATTTAGTGACTAAATTGTTTTAATTATAATATATATAATTTAGATTATTCTTAATACCCAACCATGATAGGTGGTAATGGAAAAAACAAATGACACCAGTTCTCAAGGCGGTAGTTCATTGTACACATGAGTAATGATTTTATAACCTAATTGTTGGAAGGGGATATATATATGTTATTACATTAAAAAAATAACATATATGAATATAAAGAAGATTAATTTTATTATATAATAACGTTTTAATATGATTTTATGTAGGTAAAATATGAAATAAAAAAATATTATTCACTAATGAACGTTAGCTCTTATTCGGGTATCCTTCTTAGGGTGTTTTCAAAACTATCCTAGGCATGATTTTCGACAAAACTAATTTTTATAGTTTTCTAAGAGAGGTGTTGTGAAGTAATTTGGGAGTTTTTTTCTTCTAAAAATGTATTTATAGATGTGGTTAGGTGATATTAGTGAATACCCTATATTGGTGAGGAGCGGTGACATTTTTATGAAAACCCAAAAGTAATAACTATTTGGAGGTAATTCATATATTATCTGCATAAAATATTAATAATTAATAGATTTGTTTTTAAAATTTTGTTCTATAAGAACATACAAAAAAACAAATAAACCCATTATTCAATCATTTTGGTCATTAACATATAAGTTTCCTTACATTTACAAATTTAATTTCTACTAAGGTAACTATTGTTTTTATTTATGTAATTCAGCAGTTAAGACTACAAATAAAATTAATCCTATTAGATAAATTGTACCATCTAGTAAAAAATTTTAAATACAAATTCTAAAATATAAAAACATATGTGTCTTGAAAATTAATTTTAGCAGAAGCACATGCCACATGAAAAAACACTACTTTAACCTTAACCATGTAAACATATTTTTTACTATTTAATGGTATATATATTCTGTATAAAAGAAAACCCAGTTTATGAATGTAAAATAGTTGATATATATTATCTTTTAAAATTAACATTTCAAAATTTTAGATTTTCATTAATTTTTAATCATTTAATACAACATTATTTGTTACAAATCACCATTGTTTCAATTTTTACACTATTCACTTACTAGGATATTAATAAAATAAATAAAAAATTATAATTCCAATATAATAAATAAAAATATAAAGGAAATTTTAAATTAATCATAAAAAAGATCATTTAATTCAATTCTTTATTGAAATTATTTTAATTTTAACATGGTTTTTATCATTTTTTTTACTTTCCGTTCTAATTAAATATTTACCACATCGATGTTTCCTTATAATTTAAAGTAATTATTTTATATCTAAAAATTAAAAATTATATATCATGATAAAAATTAGTAATTTATATTGCATATGTGTATTTATAACTGAATATTTATTTTTTTCTTCATTATCCCAATGTTTTCTAGATTTGAAAAGCAGGGAAGGTTCATTTTTTGACTTTTTATTTTCATAAATAATTATTTGGTTCCTATTTGAAGGAAAATAGCAATAAATTTCTATATGTTCATGAAAATTATTTTAATGTTATTAAAATATCATAAAGAACATAATATAATATTTTAAGTCATTTTCACTCATATCTATTTAGTTTAACCACATGGTGAATTAATTTTTTCCTTATCCACCAGAATTATTTTTACATGATTTCACTAATTATTTTGATCCAAAATAATTTTTCCATATTAATTAAAATAATTATTCTTAATAATAATATATAATCAATTTTTACATTTTCTTTTCATAGTTTTGGTAAAATTTATTTTTAATTCAATTTTGCAAACATGATGATAAAGTGGGGTTTTAGAAAAACAGATATTCAAAATATTAGTTTGTTTTTATATTAAAATTTAATATGAAAAATATTCCAATGAAAATAAATAAATTAATTTATAACTAAAAGAACTGATATTACTTTACATTCAATTAGAAATATAATTTATCATTTTATTTTTTATAAGTGAAGAAGTACATTTCAATTAAAATTAAGTTTTTTTCACTATTCTATATAAATTTAATCATATCAATAAAATATTAAAAAATTAACCCTATGATAATTTTGGTATTATGATGTATAAAATGAATTTTAGTTTATCAAATAAATTCTATAATAGTGTAAAATATATGTTTTAATATATGTCTGCAATGAAAAGGATACAAAACAACATTTTTTGAAAATAAACAACCATAAGCCTAAAATATGATTTATATATAACCTTTATCTTGAAAAAATATGACTAATGTAAAAAATTATATTGAATATTTAATATAAAATATGAATTAATATAATTAAGCAAATTATATTGTTTATATTTATTTGTATAATAACTACTATAGGTTAAACTAGTTTTTTCAAAAAAAATTCATTTTATTTAAAAAAGGGTTTTATTTCATTTATAATTAATTTTTAACCAAATAAAATAGTATATATACAAATATAAACCATGTTAACATAATTATTTATAACTTTTTCATACCATCAATTCCAATGACTAGGGGGTCACAATCATATTAAATAATTAAAATTATATGTTTCATTTAAACTTAGTATTGTGTTTGAATTAATATAAATTTGGTATTTCATATAATGAAAGCCACGCTTACTGTTGAATATCATTTATGATATAGAATATGATTACTTATTCAATTAACCTCTCATAGTGTTACATTATCCACCTTTAATAAATTGCATCCTCCAATTTTAGAATTTATCTCAGTAATCAAATATTGGATATTTGAAAATATATTTTTTTCCAAACCCAATCACATAAAGAGTTAAAATAATCCTATTGATATGAGATAAAAATATGTAAAATGAAATTTGTTAAAACAAATACTAGGATTCAAAATATGATAAAATTGGTGGGTAGTGGAGATTATTTCATTTATGAAAAACCCTAAATAAATTTGTAGTGTGATATAGGTCATTAATCACAATAATGATAATGATCTATGGAAAGCTAATGTCATTAAAACCATAAATATTTGATTATTTAAAAGATCATTGGTTCATAAAAAAATAAATAATCTACGATAAAAGTTTTGTTTCAATGTCGTTTTCCTTGAGTAGATGAACTCCCTTACCATTTAGTATATGATAAAACGAAAATATACTTATTTGATGAGTATAATTTGATCCATTATTCAATTAACAATACAATGTAATATTATTATCCAATTAATGTGTATTTTCTGTGAATATTTTATGCATAAAGTACTAAACTAAACATTTAAAAGGGAAAATAATCCCCAAAATCATAATAAGTTATTCATCATATCTTTAAAAATTAACAAAAAAACATAATGGTTTGAACAGACTAAGATAATTTTCAAAAAACTAAACATACATACATTATTATCCTAATTCCCAAAGTAATACCCAATTATAAAATAAAAAATTTAGTAAATAATTATCCTCAAGACGTATACAAAATTTCATTACATTGTTTGGAGATAAAAAATTACCGAAAATTGATCACATTTTCCTCTATGATAAATCAACTCTTAATACTCAATTAAAATCTAAAATGATTCCAAAATAAACAAAATATTTACCCATAAAAATGTCATACTAACCAGTATAATGTGTTGGATATTTGTAGTTGATACTTGCTTATCACCCTTAAGATGTTGGTTAAAACCCCCCATCCTTTCTAAATGGGATGGGTTTTCATCCAATCATTGGTTTGTTCCCTTTTTTTATAGAAGAATAAATTTTTCCTCCTAAATTACACTTCATGTTAATCTGGGGGTTAAAAAATTCCCAACCCATAAAACCATCTTCCAAAATATTTTAAATTAGCTTATCATATTTACTAGTTAAATAAAACAAATGGGGTGTCTAAGATATTGATTTTTTGATCAACCTAAATCATATATACCTTTGATAATATTTTTCAAAGCATAATATATGCTCAATGAAAACATCATAATATCTAATGATGTTTAAACCATTCCTTTAATACCAACTATTAATAGCATGAAACCCCCACTCCAAAATCCCATGCAAAAACATAAACATTACATTTCCATCATTGATATTGATAATTGTGAACCAATTGGTTTCCATTAAAACCATACAACATAAAAAGGAAAAATTAAACCTCATAGATTATCGAGGACCTTTTAGGATTATAGTTTTAGATAATTTATCTAGACTCTTACAAAAACAATACTCATATTGTTAAGTAATATTTTTTCCGATTTAATCTAACTTTTCATATATTATATGACATAATCATAATTATCCATATAAAATACCTTAAAGGAATAATTTTTTCTACATAATTAATTAATTGCTAAAGAAAAATGAAGCATATGAAGGGTGTGTTCAAATTCTTAGCGATGGTAAACCTAAATATTCACAAGTGAGTGTTGTTAATGAACATAATAAGTTCATAAGGGTATGATGAAATTATCATAGTGCAATAGAGAATCATAAAAGTTATCATACACAAAGATACCTGAATCATCAACTATGAAAAATGGAAAATGTATTTAGCAAAATAAATATTAATTATATTCAATAATTAGGACCAAAGATATATCTAGGTTTATAATAGGAAATATTATAAACACAAGTAAATATTAAATAAAATCTTCGTAACTTGGGACAACATTTCCATATCACCCTTACAATCAATATTACGAATGGAATAATCATACAATATACATCCAGACCCAGTAAATTGGAATGATATCATAGACCCATCCTTCCTTGATTAATCATGGAACCACTGATAATTGGATATTATTATAACTACCCATTATTATTTATAGATTAAACACCCATAATTGTAATAATTCCCAGTAAACATTATATGAACATAGCACATAGATATTACATTTCACCATTAAATTCATGTAAACAAATTTTATTCTTTTCATAACATGAATAAACCATGGAAATGAGTGTTTTAAAATAATAGACTCTATGAAAAATGATTAAACCATGAAAAAATAGGTTTTATAAATATATCATTTAAACATGATTAACTCATGGATGATAAATAGTATTCATAATAATTTATCCAAAATAACCATAAATTAAAGAAGGAAATAATGATGATAGTATCAATAAAAAAATTCCTTGTGGATAATAAGTAATAATAATTGTTATTGATTTTGAGGAATGGAAATACCATTAAAATGAAATTAAAAATAAATTCTAATAGAAAATAACCAGTTTCATTTTGAAAATAACCTTTTAAAATATAAAATATTTTCAATATATTTTTCTTTGAAAATAATATTTAATATCTTATAATTTTTTGATTATAAATAAAATATTTTATATAAAATAATCATGTAAACTTGAAATGGTATCTTCAATGAAGTGATGTATATGTAAGAGGGTAAGTACATATATGTCATAAACAATATTATCTTTTTATAGTAAAAATGTTACAATAGTGCCTTGTTGGGAATGTGACAAAAAATACAATAAAAATATAAGAAAAAGCATATAAAAATGGAATTAAGAATTGATTTTGAAAATGTTATTTGAATTTCTGAATATTTTTTAGATAATATTTTTTAGAAAGAAATAAAATTTCCATCTAAAGAAAGTAATAATAATGGATTTTATAAATGAATTTTCCAGTAATTTTAAGTAAAACAAGTATAAATATGGTACTATAACTTGAAAACATAATGAAAAAATAGAGGAGAAGAAAATGAAATGGGTTTATTAGAAAATGAATAAATAATTTCCTTTAATAAAAAGAAACATATAATAAATATTGTTCGGATTGATATTGTGAAATAAACCCCGTTAAATGATCATAATGTTTTATGTGTATTAATAAATGAAATGACTATATAAATCATCTATAAGTCCAAATAAGACATCTTTAAATAAAATATAACATACTAAAAATATATTATGCACATAATCAATAACAACAAACAAGTAATATACTTCTGAATTGATTGTTTTATATAATATTGTATAGAAAATAAATATATTTCAAGGGGGCCTAAAATGGTGATGACTGAGAGAATATAGTCTCAAAATGGAATGAAAAACAAGAAAATGATATTAAAATAGTGAAAAACAAATACATGAACTATCTAAACTAACTTGTGATGCTTGGTAGTCTAATGTTTTATTCCCTTCACACCAAATGATGATTAGGATAGTATTATCAATAATAAGGGCCATGCATCTTATAATAAGATAAATAATATACTATGGAACTTTGATCTAACCTAACATTGAGTAAAATATGATCGCTTATTATCTCTTCAAAACATATTTTTGTCACTACAAATATCCAACCCAACACACATGGCACTAGACATCTGCATTATTGAATTAGTAGGACTATAATAGTTGCAGAATAAAATGTTGACTGGTTCACCTGAATTGAAAATAATACAAAATCGGTGAATATAACCTATATAGCTTGAACCATAAACATTTAATTTGTAATAGAATGAGGCAGGGACTCAAAAGATCCATTACTATATAAAAGACACACCCTACTAGAAAAAATGTCTAATACCTATTTATATGGAGCATCTAATTAAAGGATATGACTTCTATAATTTAAAACGTTTTGTCACCTAAACCCTTATAAAACATGACATGTCTTCCAATATCCACCATGTGTTGAAGACGCCCTTGTGAAGGGCTTTATTACTAACCACCATAAACACCAACAGACAATCACCATAAGATTCACCCCCACTATTCTTTCTAGTAAATTCGCATTGACATCATTAATCTAGAGATAGATTTAATCAACACTATTTTAGTGGAGGGGGGAAAGGACAGTGAAATAACCAAAGGATCGCTAAATAGATTATTCCCAGTCTCCATAAAAAGATAATAAAAATCTATTCATCATGGGGGAAGCTATAACAAGTGCTCTTTAAGGAAGGCTACATACCATTATACTTTCTATTTTAATATAGGAGAGGAGAAAAGTTTTGTATATACCACACTAGAATGTTGTATTTTTAAGAAATTTATTGGTACTAGATTTTTTATGCACATACATCATGAATATTTGTTTGATGTACAACACGATAATATGATTTGTAATAAAAAAACCATAACTATATTTTTTTGAACAAACATATATCATTTTCTCCAACATTTGGAAACATTTAAATATGATATGATTATTAAAATTTATAGACCGCATTAAAAAATAAATTATATGTTCTAGATTTTTCGAAAGAAACATCTATGATCAGGCTCCCTATAGATATGAAAAGATCACCGAACCAATTTTAAATCTATAGGCCAATGTTCATTCTTCTAACAATTTCACATGAGTTGGTCTTAATAAATATAACAAGTCCCTAAATATGACTAAAAAATCTATACACCTTTACACTTTGATGTCTCAAGTCTATCTCATACATCATTTTGACGAAACATCCCTAAATATTTTGACCTTCAATTGCTTCCCAAAAAATAGGATTTCTTGTCTTGGATAATTCTTAATACAACCCTAATATTGACCCCACCATTATCCCAAGACCTGGTTAGAATTCCCCATGAGTCCTAATGGAATCTGTCATCAATGTTATTACCCCAAATTAATGTTAAAACATAATTCTCGATTTCGATGATCACTATTTTTTGGAACATACATTCCAAGAGAATTCTAATGGTAATTGACAAAAAACAAGAATTAAAAAAGTTATCCTTTCACTAAAAGAAAGAAAACATTTCTACAAATTATTAAAACGATTGGGTACCATTCTGATTAACCTCTCATAGTTATGGATACATATCCTCATGATAGATACAGGAGCTCCAGAATACTATATGGGAATGATTCTCCTGTGGATACCCAAGCATTATAAATTTAGTGCGGCACATCTCAATGATATAGATGAAATGAGTAATAAACATCTTTTATCAAGATTAATTAATTAGACACAGTACTTATAATAATATGGAATATTCAAGATACATCATGTGTGGTATATCCTTTTACCAATAATAAACACAATATCCACTCCAAAAAAAGATGAGAAAACTTTAATAGGAACCCCTTCTTCGAAATGGTTGGATATTAACAATTAAAAACATCAAATTTAAATACATTCTTTTGGAATAATGATCCAAAATTAAAATAATCAATGATAGAGGGTCCCCATTTTTCATGCCTTGAACCATATTCAAAAATACATACTTCTTACCCATGAATGATATGGGAAACCACAATGAGCTAATGCACTTAAAAAGATGATCGGCCATCCAGTGGGAAAATAATAGGAAACACATAACCTTGAAGATGATATTCCACTAAATAATATATTGATCATTATTCATTTTAGTTTTAATGAAAATAAAGGATCTCTAGGACTTCAAATTGATGTCCATATCCATTTTATGAGAAAGTCCTAAGGGACCCTAGATGGAATAACCATAAATAAAACCATGCTTTACTTTGTAAAATGACAAGGGTAGAAGACAAGACAATATTCTACTGAGAATGATGGCTAAGACATTGTAGGTGATATTTTACTTAATGATAGACCAATACCGATTGAAAAAATATTGGAAATTATCTGTCATAATTAGTACCAATGTGGTGTCATAAGAAACATGGGATGGTTTCCTCTAAGAAAGAAGTCGTGAATATCCACAATGATATCATTTTTATTAGGTCCCATGAATAAACCTTGAATACCACAGGAAAACAATCTAGTTCATGGTAGCACTATAGGATAGAAGAATTAACAGTATCCTATATTTTATACTATTTTGGAATTATATCCAACTAAAAGTTGTGGAGATCATTAACCACTATAGCAATGGAGTCAAAATATCCTCATTCATACTCAGATATCCACTCAACATGGACGGATTAACCCCAATAATAGGTTACATAAAAAACTAGGTCCATAACATCAATGAGTTTAGGATCATCAATGAATCATCCATATTCTAAATCAATATTTTGACTAGTGGTGCACTGTATCTCATTAATACATGTTTGATAGAAAGATATTCTATTATCCCCTTAATAATTCCATGTGTCTCTTGATTGAGCCATTTATTCCATATACTATTACAATAATAATTATTTTAATTCAAATATTTTTTACTAGATCTTCAAGAACATCATCTCATTCATCTTCAATGAAATATTAAATATTGAAATGTCCCTCAAGAGATTATCTACAAATTTATAGTAAGTTGGCCTCTAATTATCCCAGCATTATAGAGATCCCATTTTGAGAATAAGTTTATTGTGTTGTAGAACCCATGGAATTACCTTTGTTCTTTTCTCCCTTGAATCCTACACCACTAAAATAAAACCAAGATAAGTAGTATAGTGGTTGGAGAATAAATATTGTCTTCTTCCTCCCTTTAATCTTCCAATTTGATGAGAAACAATGATTTCTTAGATAGATATTGTACTATATGATGAACTGAAGCATTTGAAAAATGAGATATAATGATATTATATGCATAGAACATGTCGAAGAGGTACCACATCTGACAGATCGCCCACTGGTTATTATTACACCATGAATGAAATTGGTCATATATCAATTGTCAATAGGCCCCATACGAGGCAAAAATTAAGGAAAATATACACTGGAATTCCTTTAGTATTTTTCACCCCGTGTTTTTTGAGACATCCACAATAGTTTTAATTTCACCTTTTATGATCCATATATTTGTTATTTTGAAAAATGATATAATATTTCCCTAAAAACTCTCCAATTAAATGGTGTATCATTTGGGATGCACACAAGTGAATAAGATAGAGAAATGGGGAATGAAATTGTTGCAGTAGAAGATGTTGAGAAGAGTGCCCTAGTATTGAAGAATGATGAGGTGATAACTGTAAACCTGTAAACCACTTCACTAGTTATTATCATTTACAAACCCCACTTTTTGAAACACCTCCAACACTCACTGAATTCAAACACTCCTTTTTTATCTTTATTGTGATACTAGAATTTTGATAAAACCGCAAAATCAGTAAAGAGATGTTGGGGAGATCTATGAGAAGAACACAATTCTATTAATTGGGGAATTTACTATGGAGTATCTATCAAACCACTACCATTCCATGCCTTATTAGTGGATTTTGAGTATAAGAAGGAGTCGAATTAGAGGATGTCACACGCCTCAGAAACCCAGGGAAATTAAATCACTTATACTACACCAACTCCATGAATATACGTTCCTTAACATGAGGGGTTGGTCAAAGATCATGATGAGAGAATGATAAAAAAACAGGGATCCCCACTAGGGTGTAAGCAAGAATGGGATATTGATACTAACCAGAGTAGGAGAGAACCAATCAAGCATCCCTAATAAACCATGTGAACCCTTCTAAGAAAATAATGACTCTAGGATGAAAGCATAAGAGAGACGTAAATAAATATCCATGAAGAAACTCCAGAACCTTCTTGATACATACATATTTTGACACTATATACTTCATTCCAAATATAAATATAATTAACAAACATAAAAAATATGCTTCTACTAAAAGACAGAATCATTAGAACTAATAATGATATGAGATGAAAGGGTCTTAGTAAAATCCATCTCCACCCAAATCAGATCCGTGTTAGTATTCATTAGGTGAATAGAAACTTCATCCATGGATAATAAAGATATGATCACATCACTTATACTATAAAATAATTGGATGTGGAACAGTGGGAGGGAATGACTAGGTAGATCTATCCTAACTATCTCATGATGAGATGCATGATTTGAGTGCCCATCTAGAGAACACATAGAAAGGGAGAAATTTTTTTTACAATCAAACAATTGGAGAAAGGTAATGTATTCATAAATTCTTCCATAGATCCAAACATCACAACGAATTGGTTATAGTAAAGAACAGACACCTGTGTTGTAGGGGAAAACTGAAATGAGCCAGTGAGTGAATGGAATTACAAAAGTGAGGGTTACCATAACATAAAAGGATCACTAGTGTCCATTGATGAATGTCTATAGATGAATTAAAGGATTTTTCTAAAAAGGAATGTTTTGTATAACTATATTCTGATAATTACCATGGAGCTTTCAACAAAATATCTAGGATCACAAAGAGAGATAAATTTTCAGGTTCTCTTATAATTTTGTAATTCCAAAATTTTATTGACGAATGTTTCATTTGTTGTTGAAATATATGTAGATCTGATGATACACCAAAATATACATGATGGTAACATGATTTAGAGATCCAATTGATTACAAATGATGAGGTTTTACCATTTTCAGAGATAATAAATGGAACCCCCTAGCCAAATGTGTTTGAAAATGTTGGTTCTTATGTGGAAGATACTAATATAAAGAGAAGAAATAAATTCCATTCAATTTTAAAAAAATTGAAACCATAAGGATAAAAAAGAAGCAATATATCCTAATAAAAACAAAATTTAGTAATGAAATCTGTTTCCATTTGGTAACTTTTAAAACAAACCACTATATAAGGAATAATAACAGTTGGAAAATTAAAATACAATGATTAATAATGTATTCATTATATTTCCTTTACATGGATAATTAAATACTCTATATCAATGAAACTATGGTGATAATATTACAAATATCCTCTAAGAAATTAAACTGAGAAGAAATCACTTACAACTTTGGTAAAATTATAACTGTAAATATGATGAAAGAGAGATCATAATATAAATTTGTACATCCAAATAAATTTAAGAAAAATAATTATAAAATACATTTGAGAAAATTATATAAACCACAAAATAAAAAACAATCAGTTAATATGGAATATATCTCACAGCAATAGTGGTGAAGAGATACAACACTTACCCCTAGTTCAATTTGTAGCGCTTGTTACTTACCATAAAAAATAAATAAAATATTAATTATTTAGTTTATTTGAAAATTTTACATGTTTATAAATTCTATCATTTTAATTATTATCATGATATATGAAACTAATTAATCAATTTGTTTTATATTGGATGTTTCAACCATATTCGACATATGTGTCAAAAATGTATTTCCTAGGGGGATTGTGGTCAACTACATAATAATTTATACCTGTATAGAATAATAATAAATTCAAAATATTCATAATTGTATATAAATTATACTTTTAAATCAAATAATGATATATGGTAATGAAATATGAAATATGTTATAATCATAGAGATGGTGGGACGTATGTACGCATGAGTAACATTTCCCTATTTCAATGAACATAGTTGAATGAATAAATTAATATTTTATCTTTATATAATAATAATAATATCATCACCACAATATTATTTTAATATTCTTAAAATTATATCATTCTTGTGATGTTTTAAGGATAAAAATAATCCCATCACTTTGTGATGATGGTGGTGCACATGTTTGCGAATGGCTTGTCTATTTTTTGAAGAGTGAAAAGTTAAGAAAAAAATTACATAATTTATTTTTATAATAAAAATTGTGTAATAAATCTGACAAATCTTCCTTTTTTATCACACATATACATTATTATAGCCTATTTTATCTTTAATGTAACTTTTTAGTGAAAAAAGAATATCATCACTTTACAATGTGATATTACTTTATAAAAATTAAAAACATTATAATAACACATACAAAATTGAAAATGAAAGTTAAATATTATATAATGAATTAAACAATATATTTATAATATATAGAAATTATATTTATCATTTTAAAAATAGTGAGATGTGATAATGTAATAATTAATGACATCTCTCTGTGGGTGGTAGTCCGCCACACACACGAAGGATGATATTATAATCCATTTGTTGGGTGATGAGAGATATTAAGGTTATTATATTAACATAATAATATATCAATATATATAAGAAATTTAGGTTATTATATAAATTTGTTTAACAATAATTGAAGGATGTGGAGGAGGAAAGTAAACAAAAATGGATGTTGATGAATGTTATCTCTTCTATGGGTATCCTCATTTAGTTTTCACTAAAATATTCAAAAGATTAATTTATAATAAAACTAATTCCTCCACGATGATATGACATAATTTGGTAAGTTATTTGGTTAGTTATTTGTTGAGAAAATGGGTTCATATTTGTAATGAAGTCAGGGGAGAGAGTGTATTTTTATAGACGAGGACGATTGACATTTTTGTAAATTCCCAAAAGCATTAACTATTATGGGGTGAATATTACTTAATGTTCCTCCAAAATTGATAAATACTAAAAAATAGGAAAATTGAGGCCAATATAAACATTTACCAAACAAAAAAGGCACGTTTTTTAATCATGGTTTCCCTTGTTTTCAATGTATTCTTACTTTTACAATGTTACTTTTTACTACGGTAACTAGTCCTTTTATTTTTATTATTCATCATTGAAGAGGAATAATAAAATGATTCAGAATATATAATTTGTACAATATGGTGCAAAATACGAAATATAAATTATAAAAAAATCATATGTGTTTGGAAAATTATTTTTAACACAAGCAGATGCAACGTGTAAAAACTCTTCTATAACATTAATCAAACTACATTGTTTTTACTGTCTTGGAGAAAAAATATTCATTATAATAGAAAATTTGAACCATCAATATACCATATTTGATATTTATTAACATGTAAAAAACAATATTTTATAAAAAATGATATTTACAAATTTTTATTCATTAAAAAACTTTATTCATTATAACATATCATTAATGTCAATTTTGAAACTATTCATATACTTTGATCTTAATAAAATTAATACAGAGATATAATTAAAATATAATCAACCGAAAAAATTGTTACATGTTATATTAACATAAAGAATAGTTCAACTCAATGATTCATTCGTTTTATTTTATTTTTATCATATTTAATATCCTTTTTTTTTATTTTCCCTTATTTAAATAATTATACATCAACATTTCATAAGTATTTAATATAATTATTTTATCAATAAAAATTTAAAAAAAATTATAAAGATAAAAAATAATAATTTATATTCTATTGAATTATTTATATCTTAATATAGGTTTTCTATTTCCCTATATCAAATCATTACAAGTATTAAATGTAATTATGGGTTATTTCATTTTCGTTTTCATTACATTTATAATTATATTGATCATTTTAAAAGGAAACTGTTACGAAATTTCAATAACTATCTGAATGTTATGTTAACGGTCAATATTAATGTATTATATAAAACTATTATAATAATTTTGGTTATATTTACTTGTATATTTTAATAATAACCCCACATTAAATTAAATTTTACCTTAACCACGATAATTAATTCAACATTTGTAAATAAATTTTTTTGGTGAAAAATTATGTTTAAATTATAATAAAATACAAATTATTCTGGTTAAAAATATTGAATTCATTTTAAGATATTCAATTAAAATATGTTAAAATTTTGAATTTATGATTCGATTAGAAAGCAAGTTTCATAACCCAAAAATGTACAAAATTGTATACATTTTTTCTATAAAAATTTAGTATAGAATATATTCCAATGAACACAATTAGACTATTTGATATAAAAATTCCCTCAACATAAGGGAAAACCATTTTTAAATATAATTAAAAATTATAGGTTTTATAATGAAAATTAAATTTTCAATTAAAATCCTGAATTTTTTTCTATTCCAAAAAAATTAAACTGTTTTAGACCTGATAAATATCCGGCCTCAGATATTTTTATTATTTTAGTTAAAAATAATAATTTTATTATATCAAAGTAAATTTTATAATAGTGTTGAGATTTTTTTTCATGATAAGTGTGTCATAAAGAGGTAACATAACTTCTTTTTCAAAAAATAATGTTTTAAGTGAAAAACAATTATTATAACAACATCATATATTGGAAAAACATAAGATGAATGTAAAATAATATATTGAATATATAATATATAGAAATATTTAATATAAAGAAAAGTAAAATTTATTTAACTTATTGGTATAAAACACATTTGTGTTCATTATTATAGTTTTCATAAAAATATTTCTTTTATTTTTCAAAAGGGGCTACTATTTATTTTTAATTAATTGGTAACAAAGGATGTCATTATATATTCATCTCTAAACCATAATTTGTTAATTCAGTTAATCATTTTATTGCCCACAATTCCAATGGGAATATAATAAAAATCAAATTAAATAATAATAAGAACAACCAGTTTTTTTAATCTCAGTGTAGTGTGTAATAGAAGCCAGACTCGATATTGTGTGCAGCAGAAGAAAAAATCATTATCGGGTGTATTTTACTCTATAGAACATGAATTTATTTATTTAAAATATCCAGGTATTACACTATTGTATGGGGTTCTACTAAAATTATTAATAGATGTTAACCTGTTATCATGAATTAACCTCACCGATACCCTTCCTAGGCCAGTATTGAGGATGGGTGTGACCCTCTAGGCCCATCTCTAATAGGACATTAGTTATTGACTGACACCGTGGATATAGAATACATAACAGGGAGGTTTTACTTTCTATATCTCCTTATAAATAAAAAAGAAGAAATAATCAATAATATAACATAATAAAAAAACAATTCACATACATGAATAGTGATATAGGTAGAAATAAGATAAATTTTGAAAATATTCGTTGAACTAATCCTATTATAGCAATAGAAAACTCAAAAAACTCATAAAAAATCACTAAGAGCTAGTAGCATTCAGACCAATCATGAACACATACCCATGAAGCTAAATAATTGTAACACCCCGAGCTTCCACAATACGCTTCTCATTCAATAATGCAATAGCTTGCATTGTACGCAACTTCGAGTTCTAAAACACCGTGACAAATCAAAGTAGCCGTTATGAATAGTAATAACCACTTATTAAAATTATAGAAATTTTATATTTCAAAATGGACTTCATTTTTGGATTCGGAATATCGAAATTAGCCAATGTTGAATTTTTGGTATTTTTCTGAGAACTTCTAATTTTTTATGAATAGTGAAAAATACTTAAAAACAACTTTCTTAATCAAAATAATTTATAGTGATAAATTATACTATTTAGTGGTTTTAAAGTATAATTATAATATATTTTTACCATTTTATCCAATGGTGGTCATTAGAATTAATTTAACATTGAAATTGGACATAAACAATTGCCAATCTTTTGATATAAATTGTTTCTTAAAAACACGTTATTTGTTGTGACAGCGGGAATTTATTATAAAATTAATTAATGAAACTTATATGTTTGGAATTTTGTAAAATAGACATCATTTTTGAATTCGGAATATCAATTATAGCTTAGGGTGAAATTTTGGCATTGTTCTAAAAAACTTCAATTTTTTGATGAATAGTGAAACCACTAAGTGGTAGTTAAATAACTGATTTTTCATTTAAATGAAATATTACCACTTATGTGATTTTATTTTAAAAAATCCGACATACATGGTTGTCATTAAGAACTAAAATGTGGTTCAATGAGATTAAAATAATTTTTGGTGAATAGTAACTTTTATGTTCTTAATCGCGATTAGAGATAATTAGTGTAGTTTAGGGTAAAAATAATGTTTTAATAATATGAGATGAGCTTGAAACATGTCATACCCTCATTGGATGTGCCATGGCCGACCAAGAAAAACCATGGGTCAACTTGGGGACCCAATGGAGCCACTTTAGTTAGAAAATGTCAAAAATACCTTTTATTTAATGTTAAACTAAAAAATGACACAAACATGAAATGTTTTACTAAAACAATTTTTACATGGGGTTATACAAGTCATATTTTTTACTATAAATAGTCATTGGAAAGCTAAAAAGATTTCCTATATCATAGGAGTTTTTTTATAATTTTTAGACATTAAATAAATTAAATTATTTATGACATCATTATGATGCAGCGATGACCTCATTATTTAACGATTTTAATAAAATGAAACGATAATGTACAATCCAAGGCTTACAATTTTCAAAAACCTATTGTATGAGTAGATTTCGAACCCTTATCATCTTAACCTCTAATTATATAAGTGTGGGACCTCTAAAATCTGAAACTCATTTTATTATAAAGTGACTTTTGTTTACTTTCCAAGAGTGCCCCTCCTCTCCACTTATAAAAGGCCCCCACCTCTACCACCTTACTCACACTTTCAAAGCCTTTTGGATCTTCCAACCTCTGCCAAAATACTCTCCCAACTTGCCTCCCTTACTCCTAGTAGCCTCACTTTGGGCAGAAGACTTCCCAAGGAAGCCTTTGGCTCAAATCAAAAAGAGTTACCCGATTTTGAGGAGGTTAAAGAACGGTCCAGTCAGGATAGGGCGCAAGGTAAGGGAATTTCTTAACCCAACTTCCATTATTTGGGTTAATCTCCTACTTTAAAATTATTTCATGTAATTATTATGTCTTATTTTTTATTTTTACTTTTTTTATGTGTACCTATAGTGAATACACATAATAGATCTATTTTATTTTAAAAATGATCTTTTTAAGGACTTCGTCTCAATCTCCTTTCATTGAGGTGTATTTGGTTTTATACACAACATTCTTTTATACAGTGTATAAACCCCTTTGAAGTTTATGTTTATTCAAAAGGAATCTTTTTTATATGAAGCGTTTTACTAAACGACAAAAAGGAATGTTTTTCTTTCCGTACATATGCGGCGACAACGACTTCTCCGCCGCCGTGACCATTATTTGAGTTTCGACTTCCTCTACAAGCCATCACTTTTTTTTAATGAAAAATAAATACAATGTTTTAACATTCTTTTAATTTGGTATTGAAAATTCTTTTTAAAGCGTTTTTATTATATCAATGTGTTTTATTGTTATCTTGTGATTGAAATTTGGAAATGTTATGTTTCCTTTATGCATGTTTTATTTGATACGATTATGTTATGGTTTATAAAATGTTTAAACCTATTCATATGAGCAATGCATTGGACATAATAAGTGACTGGTGGAGCCCACTATAGCTCCTCGATGCATCGGCAGGTCTAATGAGACAAACTAGTGTCTTGGCATGAGGCCTTGACAAAATCTTATTTGTGGTCTTGGCACGAGGCCTTGGCTACGTGGTCATGATAGTCTGGCATTATGCATTCCATCATTATGAAAGTGGTTAATTATATTTCATGTGATTATTCGACCAGTAGAATATCTATGTGAAGAAGTAAATGGCATTATCTCATTTTACTTTTGCCATATTATGTTGATGTTCAAGTCTAAAAGGCTCTTGTTTTAGTTATACATTGCCTTAAATGTTTATGTTTATTTATGAAAGCTTTCGCAATATTGTTATCCTTACTGAGCATTTGAGCTCACCCCTTTCAATGTTTTAATATTTTCCAGGATGTGAAGAAGTATTTTAGGAATGACCTTCAGGGATAGTCAGAAGAGGATATGAGTGTGGACTATGAAGACTTTGTTATTGTAGTTTTTCACCTTATGTTTTAATGTAACATTTATAAATGTATCTAGTGTTTCCAAGGCTACTAAACTAATCGGTCTTTCGAGAAGTGATCTTTTCTGATCATTCCAATGTTACGAATTAATGAACCGACGCTGGGTAGCTGGGGTCGGGGAATTATAGTTGGTATCAAAGGCAGTTTAGTACTAACCTTGGAAGCTAGATTTAGATAAACTCTGATTAGAGCACATAGCCCGAAGATAGACTTTAAGGATTAGTATAGAAGAACATCCTAGAATTTTGGTATTGTAGAGATGTTGTGAGTTTTCCGAGCAATACATCCCTGTCTGGATACGAGCAGTTAGAGGCGGCTCTGGCACAGATGTACCTAAGGGTAAAACCCGAAAACACCGCTTTGAGCTAGACTCGAACGAGAACTGGTGGACGACAACGGGCCTTGCTGCACTCTTGGTTACGACACTCCAGGGGGATATGATTTGGATAATTCTCATTTTCTTTATAAACCACTATGAAGGGTTATGAGTATATACTTCCTCAAAGAAAACATTTTGATGGATTATATCCATAAATAGTTCAATTTATGTTAAGTATCTTACAAGTATGGAATTATGTATTTTGATTCATAAACTAATATAGTTTATGCCATTATTTAGAGATGGCGCCTAGTGGAAGGAATGGAAACCGTATCAGTGCATGCACTCCGTGTAGGGATTTCCCTCCTGATCAAGATAATTATTGCAGATCTGGAGATACAACTGGTGCTGATCAACTTATTACCATACTGGGACAACTCACTCAGGTTATGAATAATAACCTTACTCGTATGGAGCACCCTGATCCGCAACGTGGAGGATCAATGTTAGACCACATCATGAGGCAACAACCACCAACATTTAATGGGGGTACAAATCCGTTAGTAGCTGAGAAATGGATAAACTCCTTAGAGAAATTATTCCACGCCTTGGGGAGTAGCGAAAGGTAGAAGGTTCTCATGGCAGTTTACCGCCTCACTGGAGATGCCGATCAATGGTGGTCGCTGATTCAAAACACAAAGGAAGATGAAGAAGTATCAATTATGGAATGGAGAGAGTTCAATGATCTTTTCTTAGAAAAATACTTTCCACATGACCATCGAGCAGATATGGAAAGACAATTTTTGAGTCTGAGACAAAAGGAGGATGAGAATGTCGCAAAGTATGAGACCAACTTTACAAGGTTAGGGAGACATGCTGCAGATTATATATGTAACCCAAGAAGGAATATTGATCGTTTCTTTGATGGGTTAAAACCATCTATCTGTTGAGCTTTAGTATCACAATCATTCTCAACATATGAAGATATTGTCTCGTGTGCAATCAATATGGAAAAGGATTTCTCTAAGTCTCATGACTTTAAAGCAAAGCAAGAAAAGAAGAGAACGGTGAAATAAGAGACGGATAAAGGGAAAAAGGGAAAGAAGGATTTTCCATTATGTGATAATTGTGGGAAGAATCACCCTGGTACTTGCCTAAAGGGAATAGGAGTTTGTTACAAATGTGGAGAAAAAGGTCACCAGGCTCGTGATTGCAAGGGAAAGAAAAAGGATAACAATGTTGAATGTTTCAATTGTAGGGAAATGGGGCATTATGAAAATGAATGTCCTAAGAGTCAGGAGAACATACCTCAGAAAAGGCCAAGGGATCAAGGCCAAGCATATGGTGTTACTACAGTTGAAGTTGAATAATTAATGTATTGGTGCTTTTGGACTCATGGATTATATTCTGGTTACTAGAATAATGTGATATATATATAAGGATTGTACTGCAGTACTTGTTGATTTCAGTAAGGTTTTAATATGATTAAGGTAATCATATTTTTAGTATGTGACAAAAAGAGAAACTTTAATTTTTTTGGGGAATCTGATGTTACAATTGATTTTGGAATTTAGACATCTTTTAGAGAAAGTCTGGACGAAGGTATTTTGGATAACTATAAAGGTTGGAATGGATTAAGTTGATCTTTGGATAGTATTGTTTAAGGTTAAAAAATTTCTGAATACTATTTTTGGAATATTATAATACTATAGTTTTAGGAAAAGGACAACCTGTAGGGTGGGGAATAACCCGTCGCGTCGGACAAAGCTGTAGGAATCGAACCCACAACCATAGTGCGACATGCCTTTATCACCTACCACTAGCCTACAGGAAGTACCTAGTTTTACAAAATAATTTTACTAATCTAAATGGTATGTGTTAACATTTGGAACGTTATACAATTAGGATAAGTATAATATTTTTGAGTTCTACTATCTTTTTGCGTGAAAGATGAGTTGAAGGTTGAAACTATAATTGTCAAGCATAAATATATATATACTTATCTCTTATTAAATGAATAAATTAATTCTTAAATTTTAGTAAAGGGATATTAAAACAAAAAAATGTGTTATCCTAATACCTTATGTCTTTTTGAACTGATTATATTTTAAATCAACATAGATTGAAGGCTTTGAGGCCCTCAATTTGACAGTTGATTGTGATTGATGACCTCAATCACTCCCTAAAAATATTTACGTTTTCCATCCAATTATATGTCTCTAATTGTCACCAATGTTCTCCTAATCGAGATCATAATTGGGTGGCGACTTTTTCATTTCCCTTTCCCTCTTATTAAGGCTAAATTTTATTAATCTTATTTCCGATGTGGGTTTTCCACAAAGGTATTTTCTATTTTCAGCCTTTTATTTCAAATTACGAGGACACAATTTATTGAAGGATGGGAGAATGTAACACCTCGAGCTTCCACAATACGCTTCTCATTCAATAATGCAATAGCTTGCATTGTACGCAACTTCGAGTTCTAAAACACCGCGACTAATCAAAGTAACCGTTATGAATTGTAATAAACACTTTTTAAAATTATAGAAATTTTATATTTCAAAATGGACTTCATTTTTGGATTAGGAATATCAAAATTAGCCTATGTTGAATTTTTGGTATTTTTCTGAGAACTTCTAATTTTTTATGAATAGTGAAAAATACTTAAAAACAATTTAATAAAAACAATTTATAGTGATAAATTATACTATTTAGTGGTTTTAAAGTATAATTAGAATATATTTTTATGATTTTATCCAATGGTGGTCATTAGAATTAATTTAACATTGAATTTGGACATAAACAATTTCCAATCTTTTGATATAAATTGTTTCTTAAAAACACGCTATTTGTTGTGACAGCGGGAATTTATTATAAAATTATTTAATTCAACTTATATGATTGGAATTTTGTAAAATAGTCATAATTTTTTAATTTGGAATATCAATTATAGCTTAGGGTGAAATTTTGGCATTGTTCTGAAAAACATCAATTTTTGATGAATAGTGAAACCACTAAGTGGTAGTTAAATAACTGATTTTTCGTTTAAATGAAATATTACCACTTATGTGATTTGATTTTCAAAAATCCAACATACATGGTTTTCATTAAGAAGTAAAATGTGTTTCAATGTGATTAAAATAGTTTTTGGTGAATAGTAACTTTTAAGTTCTTAATCGCGATTAGAGGTAATTAGTGTAGTTTAAGGTAAAAATAATGTTTTAATAATATGAGACGAGCTTGACACATGTCCTAACCTCATTGGATGTGCCATGGCCGACCAAGAAAATACATGGGTCAACTTGGGGACCCCATGGAGCCACTTTAGTTAGAAAATGACATAAATACCTTTTATTTAATGTTAAAGTAAAAAATGACACAAATATAAAATGTTTTACTAAAACAATTTTTACATGGGGTTATACAAGTCATATTTTTCACTATAAATAGTTATTGGAAATATAAAAATATTTACTATATCATAGTATTTTTTTTATAATTTTTAGACAATAAATAAATTAAATTATTTATGACATCATTTTGATGCAGCGATAACCTCATTATTTAACAATTTTAATAAAATGAAAAGATAATTTACAATCCAAGGCTTAAACTTGTAAAAAACCTATTGGATGAGTAGATTTCGAACCCTTATCACCTTACCCTCGAATTATATAAGTGTGGGACCTCTAAAATCCGAAACTCATTTTATAATAAAGTGACTTTTCTTTACTTTCCAAGAGTGCCCCTCCTCTTCACTTATAAAAGGCCCCCACTTATACCACCTTACTCACACATTCAAAGCCTTTATGCCCGGCCAAAATCTGCCCAAATACTCTCCCAACTTCCCTCCCTTACTCCTAGAAGCCTCACTTTGGGCAGAAGTATTCCCAAGGAATCCTTTGGCTCAAATCAAAAAGAGTTACCCGATTTTGAAGAGGTTAAAGAACGGTCGAGTCAGGACATGACGCAAGGTAAGGGAATTTCTTAACCCAACTTTCATTCTTTGGGTTAATCTCCTACTTTCAAATTATTTCATGATACTATTATGTCTTATTTTTTATTTTCACTTTTTTTATGTGTACCTATAGTGAATACACATAATAGATCTATTTTATTTTAAAAATGATCTTTTTATGGACTTCGTCTCAATCTCCTTTCATTGAGGCATATTTGTTTTTATACACAACTTTCTTTTATACGGTGTATAAACCCCTTTGACTTTTATGTTTATTCAAAAGTAATATTTTTTATACGAAGCGTTTTACTAAATTACAAAAAGGGAATGTATTTCTTTCCGTACATATGCGGCGACAACGACTTCTCTGCCGCCGTGACCATTATTTGAGTTTCGGCTTCCTCTACAAGCCATCACTTTTTTTAATGAAAAATAAATACTATGTTTTAACTTTCTTTTATTTTGTAATTGAAAATGGTTTTGAAATCGTTTTTATTATATCAATGTGTTGTATTGTTATCTTGTGATTGAAATTTGGAAATGTTATGTATCCTTTATGCATGTTTTATGTGATACGATTATGTTATGGATTATGAAATGTTTAAACCTATTCATATGAGGAATGCATTGGACTTAATAAGTGACGGGTGGAGCCTGCTATAGCTCCTCGATGCATCAGCAGGTCTCATGAGACAAACTAGTGTCTTGGCACGAGGCCTTGACAAAATCTTATTTTTGGTCTTGGCACGAGGCCTTGGCTACGTGGTGATTATAGTCTGGAATTATGCATTCCATCATTATGAAAGTGGTTAATGATATTTCATGTGATTATTTGACCAGTAGAATATCCATGTGAAGAAGTAAATGGCATTATCTCATTTTACTTTTGCCATATTATGTTGATGTTCAAGTCTAAAAGGCTTTTGTTTTAGTTATACATTGCCTTAAATGTTTATGTTTATTTATGAAAGCTTCCGCAATATTGTTATCCTTACTGAGAATCTGAGCTCACCCCTTTCAATGTTTTAATATTTTCCAGGATGTGAATAAGTATTTTAGGAATGACCTGCAGGGATAGTCAGAAGAGGATATGAGTGTGGACTATAAAGACTTTGTTATTGTAGTTTTTCACCTTATGTTGTAATGTAACATTTATGAATGTATCTAGTGTTTCCAAGGATACTAAACTAATCGGTCTTTCGAGACATGATCTTTTGTGATCATGCCAATGTTACGAAGTAATGCACCGACTCTGGGTATCTGGGGTCGGGGCGTTACAATAATAGCATATATATTGGGGTGAGAATACAAGTAGACATAGTATTATCCTTCCTAGGGCCTCTTCTGAAAATTTAGATGAACCATACTAAATCAACATCGAATAAATTAAAAAATGTCCAAACACACAAAATAGTTAAACTATATATACATCTTGACTAAGGCTCCCTCACAAAGATGGACAAAAAATTAACACAATAATAAAGCATTTCTACGATAAAGGTATACCTTATCCTCTTTCACACTAATCTAGTCACCATAAAACATGATGAATTACACCCTAATTCATTCATTTCAAACATAATTCATCTTAAACCACATTACATTGATCAAAACCACATCAACATCCCAAAATTATCCCTATGTATCTCAAAACACATAAAATAAAAGATCCATCATAACTTGTATGAACACATAAACTATAATATTATACCACCATATCCTACATATTTGTACATACCAATTCTAAATATAGAGGAGAATTAGAGAGGTAGGGAGAGTAGTTAACCATCCATATCTATAATAACATATATTTTTAAAACATAACAAGAATCAAAGTCCAACCTCACGTTCTGCTACCCAACCGACTCAGGTTGAAGAGCACATGAAAATAATGAAATATAAAGATATTAAAATACACAACAATCATATGTATATGAAACAATTATACTATATGTCCACAATATAGATAACATCATATTTAAAAACCCAGCTTATATATCTTGGACTGGAAATATAATTCCCTTAAGCACACATACATAAAATTACATCATAACAGATAAATTATGTAATTACATAATTACCAGTTGATTTAGAAAACCCCATCACTAATTATTTTTTAATTAGGTTATAACCTTTTAAATTATAGTATTTTTTATATTGAACATTTCTTTTCAATATTTCACATCTATGCTCTTTGTCAATTCAACCTAACTCATCCATGTTTTCAATACAACATATTATTACAATTATCAATAATCATTCCTAGAAACATAGTAAATATTTATTATCATTTCATTAAAATTTATATTCAATAAACAATCCCGTTGAATAATAAAGTATATTAATAACAAAAGGAAATAATAAATAAAAATTAAGATTAAAGAATTTATTGTAAAAATAAAATATGAAAATTATAAAAACTTATATCTTAACATATGTCAATATTATTGACATTAACCTCATCAAGGGAGATAATAGAAAAGGTAAGACTGACTATAAATTTTTTTCATCCATCCCCGACTAACCATCTTAAACAATACCACAACTATGGAGAGCAATCCACCCCTCACATACAAAAATCATATCGGGTTTTAAAAAATGAAAAAAGAGCTTACATTCATTCAATGGTACAAGTGATATAAAATAATATTTTTACAAATCAAAAAATTCAAGTAAAAAACACAATGATTTCAATATCCATAAAAGAATTTGGAAAACACGGTTTTGTTTTTAATGCATTCCAGTCATTAATTTAGGATTAATTTTTTTTTCTTTATTATCTTCAGTTTATCAATAAATTATAAACACATTTCAGGAACTTAGAATCATATAATAATATTTCTAAATTAGAGTTAAATATTACAATATCACGTATTAAATACTGTCAACCATATTATGAAATAATATATAATAATAAATTCAATTCATTCATAATTATTTTTATTTTACCAATAATATGTTATTTGACATGTTTTATAATTAATATTATATGAAAAATAAAAAACGAGGTATGTAAACTCAAATTAGGCTATACTATCAAAAGGATATGATGAAGAAATAATTTTAATAACATGGTCTGCATAAAATACCATTCACTCATCATTTTTTTATTTCAAGGTTATTATCTTCATTATATGAGGATAACTATTTTCATAGATGACATTAATGAATATTTAATTCACACTTACTCATTAATTAATATATATATCAAATATCATACATCAACTGATAGCCAAAAAATAGAAGGAAAAGTGATGATAAAAATTATTGGGTGAAAAAATTTATATTTATGGGAAAGACAATGTTGGCCTAATGATAAGAAGATAAGACAATCTTATGGTGGTAAGCACAAAATGAAAATCTATAGTTGAGGCTTTAGTCTGTTCAAGGAAGCATGAGATGCTTCTCTGTTTATCTCTAATCAGGAAACATTTTATAGAACATGGAATTGAATAAAATAATTATCCCCATAGAATTACATATATAAATGAGGGAAAACCCAAAAGCCCAACTTATTCTGTATTACATAGGGTGAGGTTTTGATTTTTTAACATTCCAGGATAACACATTATATTATTTGGATTTAACACACAAAACTAGTAGTGATGGAAAAATAAAATAAAAGAATTAAAGCCCTAAAAAACTGAAAGTAACGACCAATTCAAAACAACATTGTGACATATTAGAACCCATGATGGCCATAGTGACCCAAGAACCCCATAAATTTATCAACAATGTGGTTGTTTTCTCCTTTCATTTTTGAGCCCAACATGGCCTAAACTATGGTGTAGAGAAACCATAGTGATAATTTTTAACTCCCAATCGAAAAAAGAAATATTTTTCTTGATGATATACCCCCACAACCACCAATAAAACTGTTTCTTCATCACTATATTCTAAAGTGGGACTCTCCAAGTGCCACACCCAAAAACCCTTCTCCCATACCCACTGTGCATAGGGGAACCAAAAAAATCAACCATCGACTACACCACAATAAATTAGATAGATTTTATTGTGGAAATCCCTAAAGACTTGTCCATTCCACGAAATAGTTATTCCAAAAAATTTATTTACCCCAAAAAAAATGAATAAAGAAAGAAACAATAACTAAATAATGATCATATATCAAGAATAAAAATATGACCACATCCTCAACCAGTTGATCCTATATTACATAGTGAAAATTTAGAGGCCCAAAAATGACACCCACGTCAAGAATTTCTATAAACACTCTCTAAAAATCTACCAATCTGATAAAATAAAAATTAAGGGATTCAAAAAACAATTATTCCAATACATCATATACCAATAAAAAATTATCATCATATAGAATCTACAAAAATATAGGAAGGAAAAAAAGATAAGGGTTATATAGACAATATCCCACTAGATACCTCCAATATAGTTATCTCAAAATAAAATATCATAATCAAATCATCACAAAAGGATGAACATATTGATAGGATATCTCAATCATTAATAAAATCATACCAAAAATTCCCTTCAAAATAAAAACTCAAAACACTCAAGACATTGATAATGTATATATGAATCATGTTCTCAAGTAATCCTCTCTAAGAAACTATTATTCCACATTACACGAACCAATGGGATACCATATACATGAAACATATTCTCTTGATAGTAATGAATATCAACATGTGATTCCTCACATGATGAACCAACATTAGATTCCAATGTACATCTATAGATGGAATATAAATCACCATGGATATATAAAAGATACTATAATACTACAAAAAAAATATAGACCTGATTTGTATCTTGGTGAATTTCTTACCAATGATCAATTTAACAGACATTATCCAAAACATCAAAAGCCTAAAAAAATCTATGGATAAATCATACAAACATGACCAAAACATCACTACCCATCATAAGGATATACCTTTGAGAATAAATGATCTAAAATATTAATCTCTAGATTTCTCCTATTATGATAACTGTTGGACTTATGATGATCATGATCTCCCTTAATACACTCATGAATCCACTACACCATATCTATCTTCCTCTATACCAATATTGATCATAGATTTGTTGTCACTTCAAAATGGGTCTAACCCAATAATGATATGTAAACTCACCTAAAAAATAATTTGAATGTGGTAATACCAAGGTTTGAGTGGTATATGTTATTATAAGAAAATTAAAACTAGGTTATGTCACTAATGATTGAGGATCTAAAATAATGAATATATAGAAGCAACATGTATTCAAATTTCTGTAATGTATTCTCTTTATTACAAATATTTTTTGAAGAAATGAATTTATCAGAATTTTTTCAAAGAAAAAATCATGTTATAGACATCTGAATACTCATGAGGTAAAATAGGGATGAAAATATAATATTATAATTATCAGAACACTGAGGATCCTCACCACCTCCCCCAAATATTATGTTTATAAAAACATTCATTTTAACTCATTAATCTACATGATTTGATCTGAAATCATAATTCTTTCTGAAATGATCCATATATAATCATATACACCTTGGTAATGGGGGAAACATGCGACAACATACATAAAGAAGTCCTCCCACTTCTGATTGGGAACTTCGGGCGACTGAAGCAACCCACTATGAAAATAATTATCAAACATAACCTTGATGAATAATAAACATGGAGAATGAAAATCTGAAAATGATATATTCATCCCATTCCACTAAAAATGTCCTTTAATGACATAATATATCATATCCAGACAAGGTTATACTTCCAAAGGTTAACTTTTCAACTCATGGAGAACCACTGCATGCATCGATGATAGAATAAAGATACTCCTATAGAAAAATATTGATATTAACTATCCCCTGGCCATATTTCAATGGCGTCCACAGAAAAAAAATGATCCCACTAATCCCCTGAATCAAAACACACTAACTAGGATTAATCCACCTAGTTCAATAAGGAATAATTCAAAATCATCGGATAGAGACTCATTCTAAAAAACATCTTAAAATTTGTTTTTATTCTCCTCTATATATGGATAATATAAAAATGTGTCATCTATTAATACCACCATAAACTGATATTGGAACTCATGAAAGAATAATTATGCGAGTCCCATTAACAGTTCTATTCGGTTCGAGATAGAGAAAATAATTAATATGAAAACAAAATTAACATAAACACATATTATAGAAGTCTTCCAAATACCTTCACTATTTACCCTCATCCTATGAAATGATAAATGAAAATTAAACGGCATGAATCAGCTATCTCTCATTAGTAGATTTAATAAATTATCAATCCACATAAGATATTAGTGGTTCTATAATTTTACTTGGTTCGGGAAATGATATTTGATGGAATGTTAAATAATTATATAGAACTTCATCATAAGAAATACTAATGAACTCTAAAGAGAATTACTAGTCAAAATAAATACACTTTAGATATGTTCATTTCCTTTTATCTATAAATCCCACAACTGAGAAGGAGCCATACTATATAAAGACATTGATATTAGAGAGACTCCAAAGTCTAACTCTCTCCCAAACATGATCTCATGTCTTGGTGGTAGTGTCACAACCTATTTATGAAATACATTGGGTCACTCTTCCATATCATTGTAAAAATACATCGGCTAAACCTCCTCTAAAATCAATGTATTCTCATTCATCAATGAAGTTAAGGACTCAACGTACATCCGACTAATTTGTTTTCCTCACTCATTGGTGAGCCTCATGTGATCAACATCAGTATCAAAGAATCTTACTCAAATATTAAAAAAACATGCATGTTATAGTGTTGGACATTTTCAATGCTTGTAATTATCACTGATATGGGCTACCATTTATCATCACATTTTTAGTGCAGATAAATTTTACCCTTTATCAGTGTTTTATTTAGTAATGATAAAGTGTATCATTTATATTTGAATTTCATTAGTCTTGATAAAACATATACATTATCTTCTCTTCAATTTTATTACCGAAAAAGTGTACCCTTTATTAGTGCTATATTTTTTGAGATGATAATGGTCCTGAATAAAATTATATAATTGAATATATAAAAAATAAAAATGAGTAAATTAAAAAAACATTAAAAATTTATTAATTAATAATTTGTTGATAAAGTTTAATAAATTATATATAATATTAATAAATTAAATATAAAAATATATAGTATATATTAAATATTTAGATATTCATAATATAATAATTAAAAAAATAAAATTTAAAAATGTGTCAATTATAAAAAGATGTAAACATTTAATTAATTACAAATTTATTGATATAAATGAATGAATTTGTTATAAATATATATATATTTTTAATATTAATGTAATCTATATATTAAATAAAGAAATATATGAATATATAAATATTTAGTCAGTATGATATATATAAAATAATATATTTTTTCATTTCATTAAAAAAAATCACATATTTAGTGAATAATGGGTTATAATTAAAAATATTATGAATTAAAAATACTTACTAATTGCATTGAGCAGTCAAAATTATTGAATGAGGTTGATTTTTCAATTTAACATATATCATACATGATTTAAATTGATTTCTTATGAATATAGATCATTAATCTATTTTTAAATGCACAACATAGACACAAATATTTACATAATTAATGAAATATTTTACAGAATCACATACACCTAATATTAACGTACATTATTTATATTTTATCATTAATTTTATAATTTTATTATAAACTGATACATTTAACATATTATGTCTTCAATTGGAAAATTTTATTTATTTTTATAATTATATCACAGTTTGGTATTAAATCATTTTTAATACTTTTTTGGGTAATGAATCATTTCCTATTTTTTATTTATATATTAAATTTTTCAATAATTTAATATTTTCCATATGAATTCATAATTATTTCAATATATATCAATTTTTTAGTAATATTTATTTTATTAATAAAACTCATTGATTTATTAAATATTTTTTAATTGTGCTCAAATTTAATTATAAAATATAATTCATATTAAAATACCTTAATTTAAGATTATATATTCATTAAAAATGTTAATTTTATATTTTTAAATATGTATAAATAAATAAATGTGTAAAATTATATTTGATATATTTTCAAATTTATATATCTATAATTATAGATAACAAAATCTAACTTTTTTTAATTCATTATATAATTTTAAATATAGATATATTTTTAGTATTATAATAAATTTAGTTAAATAAAATATATAATTACTATATCTATATTTATATTTATATAAATTTATTTAATTTATGGTTAATTATATAGCTATATATAATTATGTAAATATATAGAATGATATAAATATAAAAATATAAAAATAATTTTTCATAAAAATTATATATCTACTTATATAATTATATGATTATATAATTATAACAAATATATTTAAAAACTTATAAAATTATGATAAATATATCTAAATAATAAATATATTTACAATATTTAATTTATAATTTTTTATATTTATTAAATATATATTTAATTATATAATTACATATAATGATATAAATATATTCATAATTACAAAATTATAAAAAAAATATTTAAATATTAAAAATATTTAATATATATATATATTATATATATATAATGATATAAATATATTTATATTTATAAATAAAAAATTATAATTTTTTTAAACAAGTACCAACAAAATAATAAATAAATAGTAATGAATTTAAATAAAATTAAAATTATTATTAACAAATATATAATTATGTAAATATATTTAATAATTTTATATTTATAATTATAATTTTAAATCATTGATCAGCGGTAATTTTTTTTCGTTGAAAAATATTTTTTTATCAATGGTAAAACAATGTTGACAAATATTCCTTTCATCTATTCTTATTAATTTATCATAGATAAAAGATAATTTTTCATTACTTTTTTAGAATTGCTGATAAATGTTTCCTCGATATCTTTAATAACCCTAACCACAAGTGAATTAGTCAAGATTTCTCAATCCATCTGTGGAAACCACTTCCCTTTGTCCCTCCTACACAACAAATCCAATCTCAGATCGCTTCTCAAATGAATATTATTGTTGAATCCATGGCTCGAATGTATCAAGGCACAAAGAATCCATGGATTTATTGAATCAAGACTTTTTCTAATGATATATATATTTTTCTCACACTAATCAAATCATCAATCCAATCAATGATAATTTGTATCAGTCCCCTCATTAATTTTTCTTGTTTGGTGATATCTTTTTTCATTTATTTGTTAATTATATATTGTTATTCATAATCCTTCTCTCCTTTAATTCTCGAATTATTTTTACGTACATTCATCTTGATTATGAATGTTTCCAAATAAAATACCACATATATTTCCAATCATTTCAACTATTAATGAGTTTAACATATGTGTGTTAAATATCTATGGATTTTTCTTAATTTGAAACATCCCTCCTAAAATATCCTTCAATTGAACCATTATAATTCATAAATTGTATAAAATATCCAATTAACTATGTCAATATTTGTTATAAAAAATAAAATTACTCAATAACCGTGGATTATAATTTTGAATCACCTTTTGTCAAGTTTTTCCCCAACATGATGCTTTATATTTTCAAGTGATTATATCAATTTCATATGATTTATTTCGGAAAAAATAGTTATACCCTATCTAACAGCCACCTTGAATATAGTGAAATTTCATTCATAATTTATCATCAAATATTAGTTCAATAATTTACAATTCAATTATGTATTTCACTAGAAAATCGTTTCCATGCAAAAAGTAAATTAAAAAATAGATCATATAAATCCATTTTTATTTAGATATATCTGGATGATTTAATTTATTGTGGATTTTCATTCTCTTAGATAGAGTAAATTAACTATAAGAATCTTCCATTGAATATTTCTATGGTATGACAATTATTATTAACATCATGAGAAAACAATAATTTAATTGATGATATATTAACCAATTTATTAGAAATAACAAATAATTTAACAGTAAGAATTATTTTCTCATCCTATTCTATTTATTATTTTCTTCAAAGGATATTATTTTCCCTTTAATTGTGTCTTGATGAATTTCAAGAAATTATTTTATTATATGTTCAATCCCATTAATCCTTATACCTATAATATCCTATTGAGCACATTATGTTAAAATTACTTATTTTAGTTTTCTAGATTTCTCCTCAATCCCATTACTTTCAACATATATTTATGGAATTATAGTTATTCTCACATTTTTAAAATTATTTCATTTTTCTTTGAATTCCAAAAACATTTAATTGGTTTTTCATATTTGTTTAAATATATTAAAACATTTTTAAACCCTTTGTTTTAGAAAATTATCCCTTAATTTATTTCATTATCGTAAATAGTGATATCCTCTTAAATATTTCGTAAAATTCCAAAAATATTAGTTATTATTTCTTTTGAAAATTTCTTTAGGTTATTCATAAAATAAGTTTGAGAATCATTATACCATTCCATCTAATTTTTTGAAAAAAGTTTCCATTTGAAAATTTATTTTTAACTTCCAACTTATAAACAACCAAATGATTTATCAAATTAAAAGACAAATAATTTTCTTATTGATGTTATTTGATCAAAATGATTATACGTATCGAAATAACCAATCTACTATATATTTTTGAAACATTTTACTACGTACCTAGCCTCAAAAACATTAATGTTATCATTGGAGTCATAAAATCTTATAAATAAAAAATTTATAAGCAATATTATTTGAATATTTTTGAGGATTTATAAAGAAGAAAGTATTATTTCTAATAATATAATTTATTTCATAATGAAATTTTCCTTTAAAGAACAATTTGTTTTGAAAAAAATTCTTATTCATATAACATGAGATGATTGTCTTTTGTTAGCCTCGTGAGATGTTTCTTGTAAATATTATTATGTTAATATCAATAAATAAGAAAAATGAAGGATTTTAAGTATATGAATTTATGATATAAGTGATTCCACTAAAAAGGTATTGTACTCTTTTTAGTTTATACTCAACTATTATCTTTATTGTCCACTAATATATCTTCACTAGATGAAACACCTGATCAATGTCTATGAAAAAATAATTTATTCTAATTATATTTATAATATTTATTCCCAAAAAAATAAAACTCTATGCTCCAATATGCAATTAGAATCCATTTTCATAATTATATATGATTTATTATTATATTCTAAAGGGAAAATATTTTGTTAAATTTATAGTTTTATTTTTAGTTTTATTAATAATATAAACCCCAAAAATGGAAAGAACCAATATTATTTAAGATAATAAAGGTTTGTTTTTATCCTTATCAACTTTATATCCCAAAAAAATATTAAAATTGTTAGTTTGAGACTCATACCCCACTCTTCTATGTTGATTAAACTATAATGAGTTATAGTCATCAAAAGTGATCACCATGATCAAGTATGTTACTGATTTTGTTTGAGTAGTTCAGGAAACTTATGTGGATGTTCAAAAGATATGTGAGATGGGTATAAATAAAAAATATTATTCACCATTATTCAGGAGATGAAGGTAATGAGGATAAAAATTTTCTATAAATATAAACATTGGATAAATTAAAAGGATAACACCTACCATAATAGAATAATTCATTTCCTAAATCGTATTATGCATTTTCATCTAATAAAATTAAATTTATTTAATAAAAACAAAATGTTGGGATCCCCTTATTAAAGTAACATTTATCATTCACCATTGATAGTTGATATCATTTTTATATATATTTATTTTTTATATAAAATACATATTTTAAAACCTAACATGAAAGATATGAATCAAAAATAGATACACATTAATCCTTTGACAAAATAGTATGAAGATAATGATAAGGAGTTGATCAATTTTTTAATATACCGTGCATACAGCCATTATAAAATCCTTATTTATTGTATTTAAATTGTTTTTATTCAAGACATATTTGTCTAGATGAGTTATAAAGACATTTCATCTTTATAGAATTGATCATAACAATATATTTTGTATAAATAAATGTAAAAATTTAATAGGCACACCAACTCGGATGATACTATTTCTTATGGATCATTTCATATGAATACCAATGTAAATGATGATTGATAACTCATGGATGAAATGAAAATTAAAATTTAAGATGAAATTATTTTTTGAAAAAAGTTATTTAAAAAGATAAATATCTTTCATAAAAGTCGTTTTATATCAGTTTTACAAAATATATAACATTATCAACAGTAATGACATTATATAATATGATAGCTAGTAGAGGATTGAGAGACAAATTATTTATAAAACTACATGGTATCCTTAATTATCTTCATCCATTAAAAAATGAGCTCCCATGTTGAAAATATTATTAAAAATGAATGCTACGTTCAATGTTCATGATCGCATAAAAAAATAAAGTCTTATCTAACTGATTTCAAATATTTTAGTAAAGACCATGAGTTACTCATAAAATTACATATATGTGGCAAGGATCTATACAAGAATAATATATCAAGTCCATTAACAGATTAATGGTATTTCCTTATCATTCCATAGTTTGGAAGTCTATATGTATGTTTGGAAACCACACGTCAATTAAAATGTCATGCAGATATAGGAATTAAATATGGGAACATATATCCTTTAACCAATTATTATCAGTGAAGGAATGTTTATTAAGAATTTCATGAATTTCTAGATGTGGTAAAAAATATTTTTATTATGTTATCTTCTAATTGAAAAAACCATTTGGTCTACTGATTAGTACACATAGTACATGTTCTGTCATGTTGGTAAATTGTACATAATTTCCAGGTTTTTTTATGAAGAAAAAATATATTATATTGTCTCTTTATATATATGGAATAAAGAAACCAGATTATAATATTGATGTCAATTTATATTCATTGAATCAAGATCTAAAATTCTTGCGAGATGTTGGTATTACAATATATGATTCTCATAGAATTGAGGAATTCTTATCAAGTTCCATGTTGTAAAATATGATAAATGGATTTCCTTATTTTGAAAATTTCTAAAGTTTTAGCATTAATGGAATGTTCATGTTTCCAATTTTTTTAATAATTTTCACACTCAATTCAATTATAAAATTTCCCGAAGGTTATTTTTTCAGAAAATTATAAATGTTTACCTCAATGAATTAAATATGTATCTTGTATGAAAATATTTTCTTAGAATATTGAAAAATGTACGACACTATCTCCACTAATGGTTGATAAATTGTTCGATAATGTAAATTATAACAAATGTCTTTTTAGTAAACTATTTAAAAATATCCTAACGTAACAGGGTTGGAAGAAGAGATCGATTTACTTTGAATTACTATATTTGAATTATTTGTGTGTTAGAAATTTTATTAATGAAATTTATGTAGAAAAAAATGCATATGATTGTATTATTGTAACATTAGAAAATTTTCTTGTAAAAATAAAAGAAGGAAGTAAGGCCACGTTGCAAAAGATTAACACCAGAATAAGGGATGATTTTGAACTGGTGAAGGGTAATGGAAGTAGTTTTCATCTTATGGATTATAACAATCTATCCGAACAATAAAAATTTAAAATTTTCCATTTCCTTAATATTAAATATAATATAGAGGGCTATTCATCAAATAAAAATAGATTCGTTTAACTGACTAATTAGAAGTTAAACAAAAAAGTATTACATGATTTTGATGTTTTGATAAAGGATTTCATGCATTTTAAATTCCATTTCATTCTTCTTTTAAATTTATAATATACAACAACCACAATCTGCATCTTTTTCAAATCCATATATTGTAGGGATATATAACATAATATGTATATAATATGGAACAAGGAGGTTAATGTCATATTGTGTGAATTATAGATGTTATTACGACCACTATGTTTTTATATAATGGTCTTCCAGATAGTTCAATTGGTTAAAAAGGTTTAAGTATGTGCTTTATTCCGTTATAGAAAGATGTTCCCCGTTGAATAATAAATGAACATTTTCATAGGGGGTTTTCAACAATTGATGTTGGATAGATGGTTGTATTATATAATGATATATTTTTTAATAAGATATTGAATTATATATTAATTACCTATTAGATTTTGAGAGTATCAGTCTCCCAATGTCTCATCACAGGGACACCCTATGGGTAATGGGATTTCAAGAATACGTGTTGTTACAATTAACGTCAAATAGCAGGATCAAGGACACTACTACATTGTATGTAATATTTATGATATTGACCCCAATATTGAATCCCTTAAAGAAATCATTATAGATATGGATCCATAAGGGGTTGATGTATGGATATATAATACACATAATAAATATTTTATCTTATAGTTCTAAGATCAAATTTATAAATATTTATCTAAAAATTTGAATTCAACTTCTGAACAACATTTATGGAAATTTAGTGTACTGAATGGAAATGATATTTCTTCCTGTAGTTCAATATTAAATCGTTATACGCTCTTTAAATAATGATAGATACATTATGATGAAAAATAGTGTATTTAATTTTTGTGGGAGAAGCGATGCAAAAATATAGTTTCAAATATATAAATTCAATATATGGAAATATGTCATATTTTTTCATTATCAAATAGATATTAAAGTTGTTTTATAAATAATTTAATATGCCAATTTTCTATTGAAAATTGTTTAAAAATAGGTGTGTAGTAAAAGATTATGAAATGGGATTTTTTGAAGAAGAATTTCAGCATAGAAGGGGGAAAATATGAGCCACATAGAAGAGAATAAAAATCATTGTATGTATTTTATGTCTCAAACCCACAAAAAAAAATTATAGATTGTACTGCTGGTGAATAAAAAAAAATTAGGTTAGTTTCAAATTCAATCAAGGATGAACCTCTCATTGGGAGATCACAATAAGTCTATATTGATCCTAACAAATTCAATGTATTGTATTTTATAGGTGAATAAAAAGGGATGATTCAGATACACAAAATTGGATCCAAATACCTATAAAAATTTAAAAAAATAATGAGAGTTAAATAAGAAGGTAAAAGTGGTTTTTAATATCCAATGTTTTTAATCATAATATTTTATTTCCTATACTAAATTAACACAATCTATTCCAAAATATTGACTACTCATGTGGATGATGTCTTCTGCACATGATGTAGTTACCATCCCATGAAAGAAAAACAATAAAGAAGGAAACACATTGGGAGGATGTAATGGTAATGTGATGATATAATTTCCTTTATATACTGAAATATTATTTAATGAAACATTAATTTAATTTTAGTTATTCTTTGGATAGTTCATTTTTTATAATAATTATGTCCATATTTCAGGACCCTTTATACAAAAACAACCACATAATTCTCCTCCCTCAAAAAAATTTCACCCATGAGTGTCCATATTATGTTCTACACATTTTGATGTTACCAGTCCCATGGATGAAAAAACTATAATGAAACATACCCTTTATAAAAATATTATGGTAATGTTACTATATAATTTCTCTATTAAATAAATAATAATACAATGGAACAATTGTTTGACTTTAATTGTTACTTTAATATTTCATTTATATCTAATTTATATATATTTTTAATGTATTTTTTCACAAAAACCTCAATTGAACTTTTCTCCCTCGAAATCATTTCACTCCTGCAATGTTGTCATTTACCACCTTACTTCATGTTCCATTGACTACATTTATTGGATGATAAATGACACTATATCAGCTCAATAACTGTGTTAATATGAATGTTTTCACATAAAAATAATTTACCTTATAATTATTATAGTGATTCACATTTATCTATAATTTATTTTTTTTAGTATTACTCAAATAATAATGGTTTCTTTATTCAGGTGACTTCTTTTGTTCAAGTTAATGTTGTTTATTTTGAAGATACTCATTCCTATTAATGAATTGACTTCAAGGATAAGATTCAGTTAATAAAAACAATTTAATTTGTAATGAAATCTTGAAACCATCTTGTAAAGGATTATTCATTGTACATAATTATTTTTTTCGGGGTTTTATCTACTATTTTTAAGTTAATTTGCAATTCATTTTTACATAATACTTATTCAGTTTCTTATAATTCTTTTGGGAACTCAAATTTCAATTTAAATTTTATGTAATAGAACAAAAAATATTTGAATTTCACATTCTACCAGGGTTACCACACTTCTTAATCTCCCTATTTATTGAACTGCAATCACAGTATATTGAGCCCATGTTCTTAGCCGAAAAACATTTTTATTATAACATCATCGACTAAATATAGAGTGTTGGTAGTTCCAAAAATAAAAAATGGAAATCTTGGTAATAAGTTTAATTTTATTTTTTTAACACTTTAGAACAAGTTTGAATCGGCGGTTCCTCAAGATAACACATGGTGTGATTGAAATGTCTCAAAATAGACAATTTTTATATTAGAAAATAATTATATTAAAAACTAATACTGGCATATTCAAAACTAATTTAATCCATCAATATTATTTTTTTCATTTATAAAATAATTCATTAGTCTTTTTGATGTTTAGGAATAATTTCCACAACAATCTGATAAATGATGTACCCAGTATGACTCAATGTGTCTTTTTTAAGTTTAAAATTGATATTTTAGTTTAAAAAGTGTCACTTACTAAAAGACCATGAAAAAACACTCTGCTTGCCTTATTAATTTATTACAAAGATTAAAAATTTATTTTTGACATTTTTGAATCAGTCTCACATCAAAATGACACACGATGTGACCAGTATGACTTAATGTTTGTGTTCCATGTTAAAAATTACATTTTAGTTAAAATGAAAAGTGATATACTCAAAACTGAAGAAAAAATTCAGGTAATTTCTATCCATTTTTGAAACAATACATATTCCGATTACGAAATTTATTAAAAATCATTTCCTCTATCCCACAAACAGTGTGAAAGATATGACTCTAAGTGCGTCTTTTTATTTAAAATTGACGTTAAAAAATTGACATTCTCATAACTAAGAAAATGCATTATAATTGTTGTTATACATTATTAAAATGGTCCATAATTAATTTTTTTGTGTATAAAAAATCCACCCCTCAATCTGATACACAATGTTCCCGATATGACTCAATATGTATGTGGTTAGTCTAAATTGAACATTTTAGTCCAAAACTTTTTAAACACTGAAAAAAAAATTAAATTCACATAGATTGTATTCAGAGTATATAAATACTATTCATATTAATTTTTTACATTTACTAATAAATATCATGTAAATCTATATCAGGATGTTACCTATATGAAACAATGTTTGTTTTCCCATTTTTAAATGACATTATATTGTAAAAGACAAGTGACATACTCAAAATTGAGAAAACTCATCCATATTATTTTGATACATTATGCAAATGATCCATAATTATATTGGGATTTATAGTAATTATCAACACCTTAATTTGATGAACTTTGTGACCATTATATATCCACGTGCATCATTTTATATTAATTTTACCTTAATTTAAGTTAAATAATTCAAAAACCTAAAACTCTAAAAAGTAATTCAGATTATTATGAAACATGAATAAAATGATCGATAAGTAATTTTTTATGTTTATTAATTAGAAGAACATAAATATAATAGAATATGTGCCTAATATGACTCAAATTTTCCATTATCAATTTAAAATATATATTTTAGTTGAAAAAGAGTCACTCACTAAAAACCTAGAAAATATGATCTGATTGTCTTAATAATTCGTGGAAATGATTCATATTTAATTTATAATGTGAAAAAATCAGTCGCACATAAAAAATAAACATGATGTGATCGGTATGACAAAAAGTGTGTGCTTCCAATTTAAAATAAATATTTAGTAAACAAGACAAGTAACATACACAAAACCATGAAAACAGATTCAAATTGTACCAATACATTAGTAAAATTCTACATCCGTTATTTTAGATGTGTATGAATCCGGTGAACCAAATCATGTCACATGGTTTAACTAGTATGCCTCCTAGTGCATCTTTTAATTTAAAATTTACATTACTTTTAGTAAAGTAGACAACTAAATTACTCTTAACCATGAAAATTAATTCATATTGTTTTGAAAGATATGAAAAATCTTTCATAAGTCATTTTTTACAAGTTGGAATTAGATGCACCTTAATCTGATTCTCTATGTGGCTAGTATAACTCAAACTATCTATTTTCAGTTTAAAATTGAGATTGTAGTTAAAAAATTATTACTCATTGAAAAATAAAAAAACACACTCGAAATTTCTTCATAATTTTTCTAAATGAATCATATTTCATTTTTATGTGTTGGAATCAGTCTATTTTCAAACTATTTCATGGTGTGATTATTATAACTCAAAGTCTGTGTTTCCATTTATAAATGGTATTTTATTAAATAATACAAGAGACATAATCAAAATCATGATAACTCATTTTTATTGTTTTTATACTTTAGTAACATGATCAATAATTCAGTTGGGTTATTTATGAAATAGCCACACCTCAATCTTGTGTATGGTGTGATCGATATGATTCAATGTGTTTCTTTTTAATAAAATGTAACATCAATTTTAGAACAAAGGAAAATTGATAAACTCAAACATGAGTGAATGCATACTTATTGTTTTGATACATTATTAAAATGAACCATGAGTAATTTTTAATGACGAGGGTTCAACCTCACCTCAATGTGATTCACCATATGCCCTGAAAGACTTGCAGTTTTTGTTATTGATTTAAAATTGACATTTCAGTTCAAAAAGTGTAAATCACTAAGAACCATGAAAACACACTTAGATTATTTTGATAATTTATTAAATTTATTTATAATTCATTTTACATATGTAGGAATTATTATAGAATAAAACTGACACATGATGTGATTAATATGACTAAAATTTCATGTTTCTAGATTAAGATAATATTTTAGTAAAAATGAATTGTGGCAGACAAAAAAACAAGAAAACTCATTCAGATTTTTTGATACAGTAGAATAATAATCCATAAGTTATATGAGAACTGTATGAATTAATCACACCACAATACAATCTGATGTGTGACTAGTATGACTATATGTTTGTTCTTCTATTTAGTAAATTTCATTTTAGTCTGAAACACACTTCACAAAACCTAAATAATGAAAATGAAAGTAGATTGTTTTCCCATAATTATTTCGGATATTACGTAGCTAATTTACTTAATATTTATACCATATAATTATTTATTTAAAATTTTAATAATTAATCCTTGAATATGAATTATAAATGTTGTGATGTGCCAGAATCAACCTCTACTCAATCTGATAAACAATGTTCTTGGTATGGCATAATGTTTATGTCTAATACATCACTTTATATCTAATTCACTTTTTTACATTATTACTAACATAAAAATTTCATTCCTATACTTTTGAATTATTTTTCTCAAGTATGGTTGGTTTTTTCACCAATATAAAGATTTAGGGTTAGGGTAAATAGAAAAATGAACATTGATGTTTTTGAATATATGTAGTAATTTGAAATTATTCATGTAATAGTATAAACCTATATATTAAAGTTCCATAATATAGTTATTTTTTACCATATTAATTATATAAATTTAATTTAATTTATATTTTTTATGTTTACATGATTTTGATTCATTCTAAAGATCATTATGATGTTGTTGTGTGCTATTACAGGACATTGTGCTGGTGTTATAGCGTGTTGTCAGAGTACACTACAGTGCAAGAATTTATCATCAATATTAAATGGGATGATAATTTGGTCCTTTAATAGTTATATTAGATTTTTTGACAAAGGAATCCTTTATATTATCTTTTATAAATGTTGATAAATTCCTAGGTATTTCAATCACACTCCAGTAGTTAATTCTCTTAAAGTAATGATAAAGGCCATTTTAGCACTATTATAGGCCTATGTTTTAGTTCTGTAATTTCTTGAGGAAATAATAAATTTCATACTCAGAATATAGCTAATAAATACTTAGTATTATATAATATGAGAGTGTTTTTAAAAAACTAAAATTTACCAAAGGTAGATTCTACTTGATAATCATATCATTATCTCGACATGTATCATAAAATATAATCGACCTTTTACTAGTATAATCAATTACAAGGGACTATAATCTTATCATAATTATATCATTGAGTGTGAACTATGGCGTGATTAATGAGGGATTTTGTATCATCTAAATTAAATTAAGCATACTTCTATGTAGAATATAAATAGATAATTCCTCATATTGTTTCTGGATCTTCTGGAATTAAAATATATAAGGCATGCATATCTTTGTGCTCAAATCCATTACCACTTTATCCTTATATGAGACCACATAAACAAACATGATCTCTTATACATCCTTACTGAAGTTGGGAATCATGTGCCTATCCACCACCCAAATCCCATATTTATTGATTACAGCATAGAGCACCCTGATTTTAATGTAGCCTAGGAGGATATGGATGAAATGGATAATACTAAAGAAGGACACCAGTTCCATGCTGACTATTGATGTTGTTAGTACAATATAGATTCCCAGAGACATAACCACCTCCTTAAATTATGTCGACATACAATATAATGAATGGGATAAGATAATTTCTATACCTATAGAAACTGGTTGAATAAGGATGTAACCAGATCCTCAATTTATGACATTATCTCATAAAAATTAATAGAGAAGAATTGGACACAAATCTACACAATTGAGAATCATTATGAATACCATACCAATATGATCCGGTCTTTGGCAATATCTTCTAGATAAATATCCATGTTCCTTAATACCTAATGATATTTAGACAACATGATTAGGTGATGTGAAACATGATCTCTAGATGCAATACATCATTCAAATACATTTCTAAATCCTCGTCATATAGAAAATGGAAGGAATCATAACATAGTTTATTCTTGGAAATTAATGAAAAATTTTACACAATGGAGTTCCCTTATTAAATATTTAGAATCACTTGTGAAAACCCCACCCTCATAATAGATGAATTAACTATTCTGAAAACTAATAACATAATATCACATTAATAATTATTATCTCCTTGGGATTGCTAAGTATCCAAAACCCACCACCGCCAATATACTCCATGCATTGTACTAACATCTATGGGTATACAGTGATTTAAATGAGAATAAATAAAACAAAACACAATATTCCCCTCTTATAACCATTCCTCGACCTTCATATATAAAATTGAATAATTATAGTTTTATTGGCCCTGACATTAAAATCGGTAACGTGTCTTCCAAAAAAAATTATCATCCTTAACATTAAATATATGGTGATCTACTATCACATCCTTTTAAAGATAATTAGATTAATCATGTGGTAGATGTCGACCTAGAGGGTTACATTCAAATGAGAAAATATTAGTGAGTATCTTTTCTATGATTATGGAATAATAATGATTAATTAATTATTGTTTATTCAAATACACTACATCTACCCAAATTAATCACATGTTACGAATAATAAGAAACAAGATGCTTATCCATGTATCAACCCAAAAAATCAATATATCTTCTCTTGGTATGTTCAATAAATTTTTGTCGCTTACATTAAATCCCTAGTGTACCAAAAATTCTATATCATAGAATATATTTTATTGTTACATTAAATAATATGTCCAACTAATATTATTTCCCAACCAACCCATGTAATCCTCACCCTGCCTAACCCCGTGCTCTATCTAACCACTGAACAAAAAAAATATTACAATATTTTTTCATGAACCCACCACACTAATATGCCTCTTAGGATGGTATTTATGTAAGTAACCCTAAATCATACATCCAATTGGTAATGGGTTGGGTATTAACACCAAGAAAATAAGATAATTATGAATTACCCTAAATATAAAATGATAAAATAAAAATATCTACCAATTTACTCTATAACATTGATGAATATTTTTACTAATTCATGCAATTTTATAAAAGATGAAACAATAGAAATAGTGAAAATAAATCCTGAACTGATCCTTTCAGAATAACCTAGAAAACCACAAAAAAAAAAGAGATAGTAACATTGATATACACCCCCAACCACAATATATGGACCAAAAAATAATACAAATATATAGTGGTTAAATATCAATTATACTAAGTATGATCCTCCATGAAACCAGTTTTGCAAATGTAGAATAATCATATAAATGAATAAATGAATAATAATTGTAATGAATTAATCACATAAATTTGTCAACTATATTTCCAAACACAATAACGCTTGATCACAAAGTAACACACAGATTTATATAACATACTAATGCAAAATGCATATAATAATGGTAACATTCATCCACATTACCACTAAAACATTTTCTCAAATCCCTAATTACATACATATTAGTTCCCCAATCCCTATTATAAAACATTATACACCCCATTAAGCTCATCCTATGCTAATCATTATCTAATATTGTACGCAGTGCATCTCATCAAATTGTAAAACCTATATCAACCCAACCTATATGTGCACATACAAAATAAAAATAATGAGAAAAAAGTTGATATTTAAATATATAAACACATAATTTAAATATACATGATAGAGTATGATAAAGGGAGTAGTTGTCTATTTGTATCTATAAAAACCACTATATAAGAAGAACACCTAAAACCATTCTATAAAATAACAATTCACTACCCATCCAACTCGTGTGGTGATTAAATATGAGAACTTGACTATCACCACTAAAAAAAGAATAAAAACACAAAAATAAGTATAAAAGAATAAAATTTCATTATTAATCATTAATTTAGTATTTTCTTAATGATTGTATTAAACATTATACCCCAAAATAAATTAATTTTTACCTATTTCCTTATAATCATAAAATATAAGTTTCTTTTATATTCATTATTTCATTACTGAATTTTAAAACAATACTTTTCATGTGTTCACCCCAACTAATCCATGGTGTCCATTAAAAATATTATTAACTATATAAATACTAATCTTAATCAATATATTTATAATTATTTATTATTCCACTAACATGGGTATTATATGAGATGACCCAATCAATATAAAATGACACTGACATTCGATGAAAAAAATCATTATTTAAAAAGTGAAATATAACCACCATAATAAAAATACAATCTAAAAAATAAATATTATATCTTAAAATGTTCGAAAACCCCCAATAAAAACCTCATCACATAATATAGGAAACATGAAAATCCCTACTATAAACTTTTTCTATCTATAAAAATAATAACTACCTCAAGAATTACCATTACTAGGAAAAACTAGTCTACTCATCATCCAATATAACAACCATTAAATATATCACTAAATTACAGTATGGGTTCAATCATTATAATGTATAAATGATTGTGAATATTATTTCTAGCAACAAAAAAAATCATGGAGTGGTCAACAATTAATTTCGTATGAATGCAATCATATGAAAACCCATGTTATTATATTAATTTATTCTAAACATTAATTCAAGAATGAAATATTTTTCTTTTCCAAGATGAGGTTATTAGTTAGTTATGAGAATTTTATGTCATTCTTGAATCATGTAAATTTATCTCTACATTATTGTTAAATATTATTATATCACAATCTACACAATATTGACTATATTAAGTAATCATAAAGAAGAATAATCTCACCTCAATCATCATCTTCCTTATTTTTCCAACTGATTATTTTGTAACCATTGTCAAATCACATATGATATGTAAAATAAAAAATGATGGAACAATTTAAAAATTAATTATAACTATCTATAAATTTTCAGGAATAATAACAAGAATGTAACGATTCACATGAAAAAACATTCCCTCATAATTTTCATTATTTAATTATTATTATCATCATCATATTGGACTCTATATTTTATCATAAGAATGTAATGATTTATTAATCAATAGTTACACATAAATAATTAGATATAATGATTCTGATACCATATTCACAGCCAAAAAAATGTGATGAGATGATCTCAAGACAACTAAATGAAGATCACTATGTAGGGGAAGCATATACCTAAATAATAAATTAGATTATGTGATATTATTAAGGGGATGAAATCTATAAAAAACAATGAATAAAGATACATGGATTTATTTATGGTTATTTAGATTATATACTCTTTATTTCTAATCATGTAATATTTGAAGGAAAGGGGAAGATGAACAGAAGAGAGGTTCCCCATTAGAAAAATACATATGTGAAGGAAAACCCATAAACCCTCTTAAATAATTCAAGATGAAAAAGTTGGAGGTTATAGTGTTTTAAAAATACACATCATTGAATTAAATTATTGGAGTTAAGACACCTAACTAGTAGTGGAGGATGAATAAAATTATGAAAATGAGAACCCCAAGAAGAATAAGGTGTAACCAAGTCAGACTAACAAAAAATCATATTAGTACCTGGAAAAAACATGATTACCTTAACCAATAACCCCAACAAAATCCCTTTACAGTGATGTGGGGTTTACCCTAGCATTTTTTGTCTATCGTGGCTTGATCCAATGATTGGAGAACATGAGATTTCAATTTCAATATCCCACTAACAAAGGTCATCCTCTCTTCAATGTTGCACATCCATGGCCAAAAAAAATGTGTTTCTCCCCCTGGGTTCCCATATGAAAATTCACTAAGAAAAACTACTATAAAATAAGTGATTTACCCTTCCACATTATGAATAAAAGAGAAAAAAAATCATTCATCCAATATAAATTATCAATGGGGATAAACCACGACATGAAGATCTACTATGGCATGATGGTTTCTAAAAATATTCATTTTACTTCTTGTAGTTTACATGAAATAAAGTTATTATCTCCCATGGCCTAAACTACAAATATCTAACTCAACATGTTTGAGACACCATCATGACCAACACTAAGGGATCATCTGTAGTGTAGTAGACCTCTAGATATCTAAAATGAACTCCTAACCTCTAGAACACCTCCAAACTCTCACTCCCCCTCAAACCTGAAAAACAAAGAGGAAGGGATTCAAGAAACTTCAAACCCATAGATACAATCTCATATGAATTATGTTTTATTTTATTACTGATTTTTAATGTGGATATTAAATTGTATATATCGCTGTATTTTTAATGTTTTGAAATATTTGCAGTGTTAAATTTTATAAATATTATTTTTTTCAAATAGATATTTATTTGAAATTTATTGATATTCATTTTTTGGATACTATAGGGGTTTTCTCATTTTTAACCACATAGTTGAAGCAGGTGGATTTTATACACGTTACATATAGTTAATGGAATATATTCCTTTAACAGTTACAAATCAAGACCCTATAAAAGAACATGGACTTTATCTGGCCCTAAATTAAAACTTTTTCGGGCTCATAATCCCCTTTTACATAATTATAAACCCCATAATTACATTAATGAAACTAAAAAATGAAAAAACCATATAACACTCATCGGATGATAAAAAATAATCATGTTTCATTTATTCTGGGGCATGTCTTAAATTTATGAGATGCTTGGACTGATACCATATAACCCAAATCTTACCATGGTGGTACATGTTGACAATGTGAGTGGTCTTTCTATCCAACCTATCACGTGAGGCTTTCCCATCAGGTGAAGTCCCAGTAATTTATTCCCATTATCTCCCCCAAGACTCCAAATACAATCACACATATATAGTCCCACTATTGGTAGTTTACACTACTGTCAATTCTCATAAATACATTGTTACCATTTATGAAAACTAAGAAAACATGGACAAAATGAACGCTTATATCCGAACTAAAAAACACTTATAGATGTGACCCTTATTAATTCTACAAATGTGTAGATAAAGGGTGATACTTCTTCAGTGATGATAAAATTGTGTCTTTCACCAGGCCCATTTTAGTTATAACAAAGGATACCATACATATATATTTTATACATAAAAAAAGATATATTATTAAATATGAAATATATATATACATATATATATATATAAATAAAACACAATTTTTATATATGTTAAAGGATTTATACTTATTAATAATAATATATATTATTATAGTTACATGTATATCATAAAATATATATTTTTAAAATATATAAATAAAATTATAAATTGCTTAAATATATTAATATAAATACAATAAATATAATTTATATTTAAATTTATATATTTATATTCGTATTATATAATTTATAATATAGATATATATGCACAGTAGAAATATATAGTTATATGTTTCTTTTTATTTATGTATATTAATATAAATGATTATATATTATAAAATATTAATATTAATATTTAAATAGATTAAATTAATTATCTATATAAAATTTATATTTAATAATATAAAACATGCTGGAATAAAACATTATCATTGATCATATTTTCATAATGTATTTAAAAAAATTAAATATCAAATTTATATTAAAATTTTTACACATAAATATATTATTTAATAATATATATATACATATATATATATTAAAAAATGTGAATGAGTGTATATATATTTGTATATATTTGGGTATATATATATATATATATTGCAGCCTATATATACTGAAATGCATATACAATCCAATATATTGTGACACACACCCCTATACAAATATATATATATATATACCCTGAAAAACACACACACACATACATATATTATATATAAACATATAAATTTTTTACCAAATATATATTTATATATATAAATAAATATATAAACATGCATTAAGAAAATGTATTTAAACATATTATAAACAAATATATTATACATTTATTTATAATAGACATTCATTTTGTAAATATATGTACACACATTTGTATATATATTATGAAATATTATTTATATAACAATAAAATTATTTAATATAAACATAATATATTAATATTTTTAATCATTTATATGTTTTTATTTTATTTTATATATATTTATAAATATATATATATATGTACTTATAATTACATATATATTACAAACTATAGTGATATAAAAAATATATGTAGTCATATAAATATAATAAATATAATAAATATAAATCATTTTTATTTTTTTTATTTATATAAATATTACATTATTTTATATATGTATATATATTTTCAATATACATATATAAGTATATGTCTCTTTGTGTTTAAATATATTTATTTATATAATTATATATTAAAAATTCAAAAATAAATATGTAAAAGTATAATAATTATTTTCACATATGAAATGAATATTAAAAAATATAATTCACATTAAAATAAAAATTTATCATTAATATTATTTTCTTAATTTTTTTAATAAATTATTATATTATTTATAACAATATTAATGTACACTTAAAAATTATTTTATGATATATATATGTATGTATGTATGTGTATATATATTTATATTATTATATGTTTAAAATAAAATGACTGTGTAAATATATTTTAGCTATGCGCATATGGAATTGAGGGTAAACATTACACTTTATAGTTTCATTAAACAATAATTCATTTTCATTCGTTATAAAATATTTCGTATGATTAATGTATTAATCAATTAGGACATCACCATTACACAAATAAATATGATATTACAATGCAAAAACATTTAATTGGTATTTAATTTTTCATAATATAATACTTTTAATAAGAAACATGATTTATTTTGATTAAATATATTCACAAATGTGATCATGAACTCATAATTGTACATACACATCCATAATCCTCATGAAAAACATTTAAACGTATATGAAGATAAAAAAATATACAGAAGAGATATAATATTGTGATATCTGTTAGTCTAGTGAAACACATGAAATTTTTTTTTTACCTTTATTACTTTATTATTTGATTGTATAAAGTAAATAATTTCAACATTAAAAACAACGAAAGTTTTTCCAAATAAAACATTTTAAACCAATATTATAAATTCGAAATCCCTTTTTTTAAATCATTGAGAATCTTGGTAATAACCCTTCTTAAACTCTTTTCAGAATTAACTAGATAATAGTCAGTTCCATTTGATAAACCACACTAGGTAAATCTATCATATTTCATTTAATGATAATGGGTATTAAATAATTCATTAGAGACATAGAATTTGTCTCACCATTCATATAATATAAATCAAGATACCCTATTTCCATGTTATATACTAGGGTTTATCCAAATGTCTATGTTTTATCAGTCTCACCCATTTCATGTATATAATTTTAAAGAACATATCATGAATAAAAAAATTTATTATTTCACTTTATCATCATAAAATTTTTGAAAACAACCATTCATCCCATATGAAAAACATTATGAGATATTGAAATACACTTTTTAACAAATTTTAATACTAAAATACTCAAAATAAAGGTAAATAAGGTTTTTATTTGAGGAGAACTGATATTTTGAAAAGGAAGCAAAAAAATAATATAATGGTTATGGAATTGAGAATAGTCAATGTCACTGATTATGTTAAAATAGAACTGTTGTATTGTATTTTATGATGAAAGAAAAAAAATTTCCTTAAAAAATTCTTTTAGAAAACCTTTCAAATAATGTTAAAAAAATAGAATATTTCTTTAAATATTATTTTATGTAATTATATATTCCTTAATAATATATTTTTCAAAAACATACATCGATGAAAATTGGTAGTAATGGAAGATTTAATATATTATTTTTAAAAGAATGTAACTTAACTCAAGGTTGTCCTATCATGTATGTTATTTTTCTTCTTGAATGGAACAATTATAATAATTATATAATTTCTTAATAACCATATTCAATTTTATCACTCCTTTTATCTTATTTAATACAATTTTATATATAATTACTTAATTTATTATATTTACATCAAATTGTTTTGACGATATTTGGCTCGTATATCCATAAAAGCACTGGTATGATGATTATCATAAATTTTTTCATTATTCTATCATCTCTATAATAATAATAATGAAATAAGTATCATAAATATTCATAAATTCTACCTTTAAAACCAATCATGAAAATGGTTTTTATATATGAACTATGTTTTGATCACGGAGATGGTATGTTTTACATATGCATGAGTTACTTTCTCAATTTTCAATGATCACTATTAAAAGAAGTTATGTTCTATTTTATCTTAAAAAATGATAAATATATCATAAATACCCTATTTAGTATTTTAAATTACTTATATATTCCCTCTATTTAATGTTGTGAGTAAAAATGTCTCAAATAGCTTCATGTAGCTGATAGTCCATAGATGTGCATAAACGACATTATCATTTTACAGTGAATGGAAATGATAGAAATTAAATGATATATTATATTTTTTTAAACATAAATATGTCATTAATATCATATATTATAATTAATTACATCCTTATAAATAACTGTGAGAGATAGTGGTGGAAAAAAATAAATCCATTGTTAGGGAGATAGTCTATCGTACAGACAAACGATGAAAAAATTTCACTTTTGATGGATAAGGAAAAAGATATACGACATTAAATTAATATTAAAATTATAAGTACATATAGAATAATATAATTAATTTTTCATTATTTTTATATAATATTTTAATGAGGCGGAAGATAAAATAAAACAAAAAAAATCTTGGTTATAAATTATACAACTTCTTCAGAAGAAAACTTATTGAATACTCCAAAAGCCTTCATAGACTGTTTTTATTATTATCCCAAGGTCTATGATATAAGAATATGGATGTAAGGATTGAATTTATGTATGTATTTCTTTAATATTATGATGTTTATTGAGATGATAAGAAGAGGTTATCTTTTAGAAGAGAGATAGAGGGAGCTCATGGAATTTCATAAAATATTAACTTAATATTGATTTTTAATTTTCAATTAATTGATAATATTCCAATCTAAATATACTATGTGTCTAATTAATCTAATAAAATGAAATATTTAAATGTTTCCATCACATTGTTAGAAAAATAATTTTTGTTTTAATAGTTTTATAACCCTTCTGAATATTATGGTTATATCACCATATTTTTCTATTATAGAGATTACATAAAAATTGATGAAGGAAAAATAGCCCATTAATTAATAACAATTAATTTTTAATACACATACAAATACATTTTCAAAAAAAATATTTATTTAAATTTTAAATCATTTAATAAAAAATATTTATTATAAAATAACATTAATGCCGATTTTTGAAAAATTCATTTATTTTTACCATTAAAACTACAATAAAACAATGGATTTATAATAGAATAACTAAAAACTATATAATATATAGTTATTATCAAAAAATTAATTGATAAAATAAAATAACTCAAATTATATTATATTTAAGGTTTTCAAAATAATTTTATTTATTTTATACAACTTGTTAAAGCATGGTGTTCGTGTTTCATAAGAATCTAATGCAATTATTTCATTATTAAGAAAAAAATTAGTATGATTAAAAAATATTTTCTATTTAAAAAAGTTAAGAAATATTATATTTATCCCTGTGTTAAAAATATTATTTTCATTAAAAGTAACAGCATACCATTTTTTTATTTATTTTCACATAACTATTATAAGGGAAAAGGTTAATGAAATATGAAAGAAATATTAAATTTTTCATGACCTCTATGGATAGAGAAAATCCCCAATCATAAAATAGGATAATAGAATGTTTTATAGTTAGTTTTGGTCCTTATCATACAAATTTAAACAATTAATTACCATGATTTCCATTTTATGTGGTATTTGTTTTCTAAAGTTACAATTCATAATATCCAAACAGTTATTAACATATTTTAGAAATAATGGACAACTAACTTCAAAATATAGAATAAATAAATTATAAATAAAAATATAAAGTTTTAGAATTTAAATTAAATAAAAAAATCTGTTGAAAATAAATTTTTTAGAAAAAAACTCGTTTAATTATAAAATATTTTTATATTGAATTTAAGTGTAAAACTAATTTAAAAAAAACCATTATTGTATTATTTTAAAAAACATATTAATCAAAATCTAATACCATTCTAAAATAAAATTTGATTCTAAATAATAAAAAAGTATAAAAGTTTCATTAGTATCATTTTTATCACTATAAATTAAAATATCCATATTTCAATAAAATTGTCAAAAAAACTACTAATATAATTCTGAAATGATGACTTCAATAATATTGTTCATTTTTTAAAACTAAAATTCTTTTATTTTCGAATTAATCTTTCAAATATAACATTATAATTTGTGAAGAACCAAAAAAATTTAGAATTAAATAATTTTCCTTTTGACTATATATTTACCAAATATTATTATGATGAATCAAATTGATGAAAATAATTGTAATAAAAATATGATAATGAATATTATTGTCATTAAATAACTTTTTTCTATTATTTCCCCTATTTATATGTTTCTTCCTTATAATTTTATTCTCCTATATAATAAGTGGGGAAATTATTCTCTCTTATAATTTTCACATTCCCATTTATCTATTTCAAACAAACGGTTACACCACAAAACCATAACCTGGTAAATCTATTAATTCCATAATAATTTATCTCTATGTTCATGAACATTATTAGAAAATTATATATAATTATGGTTATCTGCAATGTAAACAACCTCATTGATCAAAACATGGGATGATTTTGGTAAATATTTACAAAACATCAAAATGTGAAATCTTTTGTGTACATGAGATATACATAGAATCAAGGCTAGTCTATCATGAAATAGATTTCACCATGAAATGAACCTAGTCCTCTAACCCCATGGGTATCCTATAATATCTTATTAGCCTTCTCAACATACAACATATTATTACTCATTGGGTTAAATTATCTGACTAATTTCTATCCGAACATTCCAAGACATGTTCTTTCATTTTTTTCTCTCCCACTCCTAAAAACCACATGAAACATCTCTGACGGTCACCCATCCTGATTCATACTCTAAACCATGTATCCTTAACTATGTAGTTGTAATCTGGTAGTTCCTCAAATTAAAAGTGTGAATTGTTGACACGAGTCATCAAATTTGTCCTTTTAGTATAACTTTTCTATGGTTTTTAAAATCTCCATCCATTTGAAGAAAAACTGCCTCATTGTGGACCCCAATTCACAATCCACAAAAGTTCATCTAGACTTATAGTTGGGTATTGGATATGATAATATTTTTCATTACCCGACCTTCCCTAGGGTGTGATCCTTATTGCCTAACCCCAGGTACTAATATAATACCACAATTTCAGGCCTATTAAAACAAAAATTATTACTCATTAGGGTTGCTTATAATACTAGTGACTATCCCCTTGTTCCAACACATGTTCTGTTGGTGTATTTTCCCTCACTCTCACATACCCTGGTCAGCATACTATAAGTTCATCCATGATTTTCAATTCTCTAGGCCAAGAGTTATTAATAATAGAGTTCTAATCAGGTAGGCTCCCAAAAAAAATAGTGCACCATGTTGATATGGGTAGAAAAATTTATCCATTTAGGTCACACATTTATAGTGGTGTTGTAATCTTAGTAATACAATGATCATAATTATACAAGATTGCATATAGTCTATTGAACCATGCACATAACATACCATTTTCTCCAAAATACATAACACATTTCCAAGGAGATAGATTAAGATAAAAATGATCAACTACCTCAAATGAAACTATATCCTCCAATTATCTGTAAAAAAATAAATCTACATTGTGAAGGCCAAATAAGTACTAAATCATCTTCATCTTCTCAACTGTTTCTTTGATCAATATTGGATACGATAACCCTTATTTATTATAATTTTCCCCAACAATCTAATCTATGAGAAATGATTTTATTTAAATAATTAATAGGTTATGTATTTATATTAAAATGAAAACCATTATTATACTAAAACAAGACCAAAGAATGATTTTGAGGAAATCCTCATCGGTTATCCAATGATTTTTGTCTTAGATAATGGATAGCTGAAAATAAATTGTGGGTGAATTGTGTTCTTAAAATTTTATTTACAAAACACTTCCCTCTTCAAGTATGATATTCAATTATTTTTCCACAATTTCAAATGGTTTTTGGAAATATTTAATATTAATGGAATGATATTTAACACATGATATGTACAATTTTTTGGGGAACAAAAATATGATATTACCCTCAAAAAACACTCTAATCATTGAGTTTGATGAATTTAAATATAAATACACTTTTATTGGGGGTTCACAACTAAGTAAATGATAATAAAACTTAATAAAAACTCTTAAAATGATGGTAAAAAAATAGAGTTAATAAACTCTTGAATGAAAGACTGCAAGACACAATTTCAATAAGAAATTGATAGTAGTAAACTATGATTCATGAAAATATGTTAGCCATTAATGTACAATTCATAATGATCATCAGTGAATCTAATAAACATGTAATAAAAACATGAGTTTTTTTAACTTTTCTATGTATATATTTTTTTTGTTATCGTAATATTTGAATGAACATGCATTCTATTTACTCTAATTTTATATCTTTATTCCTCAAAAAACTAAGTATTTTTCAATCCTACATTAATGATGAAATTAATCAGGATATAATCATAATGTACTATTTGATAATCAATTTAAAATTTATGTGATATGACATTGCTAGAGGGTTTCTATTCTATAAAAATATAGAATACACTTCTAGATAAGCATTGTCACAATCATTATTCATTGGATATTCTCATTGTTTGAAACAAGACGAGTTGTACAAACAGATATATCCCCAAATGAATAATCTATTCTCGGATAAGATAATAAATCCTTCACGGACATGACAATATATTATAAAAGTAACAATGAGATTCTTCATATCCACTAAATCATAATATTTTATTTAAATGGAATTATTGTTCTTCTTATGAAGAACATGGGAAATATAGTATATGATAAATAATTTCACTATCTACTTGAAAGAGTAAGTTAAAATAAATTCAATAGTTTTTAAGATAATTTTCCAGTATAAGAAAAGGTGTTACATGTTGAATGTGGGTTACCTAGACCCAACTTGTGTTGTACTTTGATTACAATTACATGTATGTAGTTTGTTATATATAAATGTATTTATATTTCTATAATAGTGTAGATACTTATGAATTCACTTTGTTTATGTAAATTTACTTCAATTACATGTCATATTAAAGGGTTATAGTAGATCTTAATATATAATGATAACCCAATGATTCCATGATAGTAATCTTAAAGTAATGTCTAATGGTCCAGTTTCATCATTCCGAAAGGAAAGAGATGATGTGAGACTATCAGGTGCTGCGTTTTCAAAATCATTGAGACTTCTTCTCATGAAGTTCCCACTTGATGATATATAGTAGTTGAGATCATAAAGTCAGACCCACATAATAAGGAAAACACATGTTTCCATTTTAATTGGTTGGTCCTATATACCAACACGTGTAATGGTCTCCGGAATTGAGATCAATGTCAATGTTTGTAATTTAATTTCATAATTTGATGCATGGTGAAAACCATGGAAATGGAGTCGTGGAGAGGTATTTTGTGTTGGGTAGATCATTGGTGACATAAAATTTATTGAATGATCAATATAGATTTGATGCTTCAATGTTGAGGAAGAGATATCTCAGGAATAGTTGATTAGGATGGTTGCACCTTCATTAAATCCATGGACATGATAGTGGAAGGTATGATTGTTCAGAAATATTGACAAATAAAATAAATCATGATAATGGTTGACGAACCTAGTGTGAGTTTTTCTTTATTGATATATCGATTACGAAGAATTTATTTTACATAGACCATGTTCGTATGAAGGTAGTCATTTATTTAACTTTACTTGATCTCTATAGGGGCCTTGATGTGTTGATAGACCACATTGTTGGCCAGTGAATATTATTCCTTCCTTTTAGGATAAGGGACTTGAGGGTCACACACTATAGCACTTTGAGAATAAGCCTTATTCTATTGAATAGGAGTATAGAACAGGGTGGGCCTTGCAACGATGTCTAAGTATTATCCATATTCTCAGGATAACCATGTAATAAATAAATTATTTAATTTTTGAAGTTTAGAATTGTTTGTTCATTTTATTTATAACATGTATTTACAAGTGATTAAGTGAATAAAAGTATAAAATATTATTCAAACGTATTTAAATATATCAGGTTTGTTTATTATTTTTAGGAGAAGTGATTCGAGTAGTAGACTATTGATTATCACAATATAATATATATATATATTTTAGTTTTTGATAAAATTGTAAATATTATTTATAAAATATTTTTATATTTCATAAATAAATTTTTATTATACTAATACTATGAATATCTATTAGATGGGGATTGACAACCCATACTGGGTATTTTAGATATTTACTATATAATTAAGAGATAGACACTTCCCATGGAACTATTCATGTATTTGAATTGAGATTCTATCTCTCATCCAAGATTTAAGAGGGAGATTCTCCCAATAAAGTAATATATTAATGCTGGTCCTTCTTTGATGATTGTCTATTTCATGTAGTGATCTCTACTACATAGACGTGATCGTTGGTGTACCGCGTTAGCACCCGTATTCTGACAGACGTTGTGTGGGAAGATTTAAGAGTTTTGTTTGGATGATCAAGACGGCTTAGACATCAGAGTCTTTGATAAACCATCACCGGATTCTTGAGACACACATTCACACATCAGATCTGAACAACGTATATGAATAATTTAATTTCGGACTTTTCTAAATCTATATGTGGTCCTCGGACCATACTAAGATAAGATCACTGGACTCGGCATTGTTAGGATTCTCCGGTGATGGGAAATATTTTAATTTCCTAGCCCATAAGATTCTATTTCCCTTCCTAGTAACTTATAGTGGTACCAGAGCGACACAATGTTTCTCATAGTCAATGAAAAATTATATTGCATTAAATTTAAATATGAGGCCAAAAATCATTTCCAACTGATCCAACCATACGTCTATCCATTTCTTAATTGCCATGTTATGACCATTAAAAACTTATATTGGGATTGAGGTCATTAGTTTTAAGTTATTCATATTATTATTTTATGATGAATGAATTTCTAATTAATTCCTATTTTCTTAAAAATACAAAAATTAGGCCGCATTTTGGCTAGAATTAGGTCATTAGAATTTTTCTAGTGGGATATATATTATGAGATAAAAAAAATATATTATAAATAAATATCATTTTATTTTTATTAATTAATTATAAAACAAATAAAAATTGAAATCATTTATACATTGGATCAAGTAATTTTTTTTATTTATTAAATCCTTTAAAATTATTTTAAAAGGGTGCGGAGACCGATGCCACAGTTGGGTTTTCTCTTTCATAAAAATATAAAACAATGAGTGGTATGGATTGTTTTGTAAAATGACAAAACATTTTAAAAAAGTGAAAACGAAGTCCCAAAGGGTCTTCTTTTTCCTTATGGGGACAGCTACACCCAAAACCCAAATGGAACCCTAACTGCGTCCTACCACTGTCCTTCCTTGCTACACAGCTCACCTGACCGAGCATTTCACCACCATTCGAGCTCATCGCTACAACTATCTCAACTGGACCACGCCTTACTACGCCTCCCCTCATCCCAAGTGGGGTTTTCACCGACTCACACTACCTAGAGCCTCTCACTGCCATCTTGTCCAGGATCTGCCACCCAGGGCCACCTCTGCCTCACCGTCATGACAGCAAGGAATATAATTTCCTCACAACTGTGTACACCAACTAGTGTCATCCCATACCCCCACCCCCAATAACATCTCAGGTAGACCAGAATGCCACCCTCACAGCTCGATGGAGAAGTGCGCCCCCAAACATTTATTGATTGAGGACTCGAGAACCTCTGTGCTACCCTCACGGCTCACTAATGTAGTGCACTTCCCCACTCACACCTTTTCAGCAGACTCTTCTATAATGGGGGTGTTGCTTGATCGGGCGGACATGCAGCGAACATGCCAAATTCACGCTGTGGGTATGAAAAAGAAACGATGTGGTCACACCACATTCACACCGTAGTCACATCGTGATTCATCCCTGATTTAGTAAGTCACACTCATAATATTTCACTTTCCTTCCGAGCTCCTTCCCTTTCTAGAGGAAACCATGATAATTAGTTTTAATTAATTTAGTTTTTTAAATTAAATTAATCATAATAATTTTGGGTTTTAAATATAACTATAATCCAAAACATTAATTAAGATTAATTTAATTAATATGGTGCTCATTTCCTTCTTAGACTGATCATTTAATATATGAAAATCATTATCAAACATTCGTATCATTCCGAGTTCATCCATCACGTCTCTTTGCATATGTAGAATTACTTCCTTTTGTATCACGCCACAATATATATATAAAAAATTATATATAATTGTGTCTATAAATATATACACTTCTTCTAATCTTTTACATTCACCCTCTTTATTCAAGTTTCCTATGGAGAGTTCTATTGGAATCTTCTCAACCTTAAGAAGAACAAAAAACATCACTTTTATAACTTCAAATCATAAAATAGAATGACCATGTAGTGTTTTAATTTTATTCTTGGACTCTAGTGACTGAAATTCTAATGATTTAGATTCCGACATCATCTTCAAGTAGCAATTTATATCTCTTTAATCATAGGGACCCTGCCCAATTGTAAAAATTTATGTTCATTACGGTTGTTAAATTTTTTGAGAAAAATTATCTTGAAGAATATTAATGCTTCTCATTCTATCTAATTTTTGGCTTATATTAGAATTTGGCATGTTATATTCAAATGGTGATCTAGAAAGTTATATTACTCCTTTATTTGAGAATAATTTTTTCATTTCCCTATAAATGATTTTCTTTTTCAACAATAAAATTATAATTATTAAGGTCAACTAATTCTAGATTGATTCTCTCACTTGACTCACTGGATAGAGATATTTTGACTAAGGTAATCATAACCATCACAGTCAATATATTTCATTTAAAAATGATTACAAATATATAGATTCCATACAAAAATACTTATATACTATATGAAACTAGGATAACAATAAGTAATAATGATATAGGATCAGGGGTTGAATTTTGTTTATGATAATCTTATCCACTTGACATTACAACTACTCTTACAAATCTTATTCTTTTTTTCGGGGTCTCATTGTTGTATGAATAACTATCATTAATTGATTGGTATAAACACTCTATTAAATAAGTAAAAACCATAAGAACATTAAAACCACTGTAAAAACCCATTCTAGATGACTCCCCCTAGGCCAAATAAGGGTATAATCTAATAAATTCTTTTTAAATTATAGGCACACAATTTTTCTATGAGTAATTAAAAAATCCACTTATTTACAAATTTTTCCACTATAAATTTTCAATAAATGTCAATGTGTGGTGGTACTGTTGTCCAAATAAAATTAAAACATAAAAAAATCATAACATTCTTCCAAAAGAAAATATATTCATAGAATAATTTTTTACATGCCACATGTACCCATAACATAAAATGACAAATTAATAGGCTTGAAAATCATTAATCAATACAACAAAGTGACATCTAAAAACAATTTTATTTTCAAACTTTTGTTTTTTATGAGATGGAGGTTGTGATGAATGTATTGAAGACTTTTATTTCTAGTTCCAAATATTTCACTGTCTCGTTCTCTATATCAGTAGATCCAAACAGATGCATTATGATCATAGGTGTAGTGACTCCATCAATGGTTTATAATGAAGTACTGGAATTTATATAGCTTACATTAAATAACATTAAGACTTCATCCATTTAAAATGATGTTTATAAAATATGTTCTTTGGTTTACAATTGTAGTGACAATGTTATAATTATCAAGGAAATCAAAACAAAAAATATCTTCAAACTACCAAACATCCTTTTCAAACACAAAATAATTTCTTATTTTTTAAAAATCTAATTTCCATCGTGGGAAATTGAATAACTTATTTTTCAACATATTCATGCTTCATCGAACTTATTGAGTATACACTATCTGTTCCATTAGGTTTTTCCATTTTTAATAGTATTCTGTAGATATGAGGGTTATGGAAACAACATTTGGATAGTAATGGTAACGTTATGGTTTGAAGGATTTAAAACATTTTTCATTTGGATCTGAGACACCACATTTAATTTTGTTGTAATAGTGGCATCACATAATTATGTTCAATGTAACTATTAAAATATCTAGATGACGTTTCTAATTTTTATATGAATAAAGATCAAAAAATTAATTCAAATACTAAAATAATATATTAACAAATGAATTTACATCTAATTTGAAATTTCTATATTTATAATAATAAAAAAATAATATCATGTATAGATAAACACACATAATCATGATTTTTTAAAATCTAATCTTCCAGTAGGAAATGGTTGAGTTAAAATGTTTTTTATATGATTTTCTATGTAAATTTTTTTAGAGATATTATTATCTTTTCTATTTTCTACTAAAAAATAATTCCTTAGATCAATTTGTTTTATTCCTTAATGGTTAATAAAATTTTTTTTAAATGGTGATAGCATTAGTGTTATCAAATTTTATTGGAAAAAAATATTAAAATAAATAAAAATTCAATATTGTTTTTTTAATTAATATAATATATTCAAAACAATGTCCTACGTTAATACATTTAACATTACTTGTTAATAATTTTATAGAGAGATATCATTTATTTGAAAAAGATACTAGATATTTTCTATGAAAGTAAAAGGCCTATGAGGTTCTCCTCCTATATAGTCCACTTCTAGTAAGATAAAAATATGAATATGTAGTTATATTTAAGTCAAAATATTTTAGAAGGATTTGAGAGAGAGAAATAGATCCATTTATGTACCTTAAAACACTTTAGGAAACATTTAAATGATATTAATTTGGATTATATTGAAATATTTCACAAGAACATTTTAAAAACATAATGACTAGTCTACTTGATGTAAGATACAATCATGTTCCAAATATTCCTCTATATAACTTGTTTCAATAGGTTATCCAGTTTATAAATATCAAGTTTAAAATTGGATCACATATGAACTGAATGAGCCTTAATATTTTCAATTCAAAACATCATAAGTAAATAAAGTATGTATTTTTTTTTGTTCAAAATATTTCAAAAATACTATTTGTAAATTTTAAATACTATAAAATATTTTAACTAACCCATTATACTATTTTAAAATTTTAAATTCATATATTTTTAAATATGATTACATACGTCTTAATTTCAAGATCCATGAATAATATCTTTTACATATATTTTTAATAAAAAAAATATATGAGGATAAGGATTCCTTAAACAATGTAGGATCATCCATTCCAAATGTAAAACCATTTGAGAAATGATGATTGATAAATTGTTTATACAATGAACATATTGGTTTTTTTGTCCATATTTTCCATTGGTATATTTAAAAATAATATTTTGAAATTGTGGGTTTACAAAAATAGGGGTAGTTCAATATAAACTTCCCCATTAAGAATACATTTAAAAATCAGATTTATCATCAAACATATATAAATTAAAATTTATATGAGATTTATATTATATAGGAATCCTATTTACATCTAACTTAGTTATATGAAAAATGGTTTCATCGTAATATATTCATTCCTACTAATTGTATCCTTTTTCAAATAATCTATATTTATCTCTAGTGATTGAACAATGATGATTTTTTTTATAAATACCCCTTTTGTTCAAATATTAAGTTAGTCTGTTGGTCTTTCAACTAATTGTGAAATTTGTTTCTCTTGAATAGGTTTATTTCATTATTCATTTAAAAGAACAAATTTTCATTTGGTAAATCTTATTCTATAGTATTTGGTTCTAGTCGAGACAAGGGGAAAAATCATACTAGGTATTCTAGATTTAATATATTTATAAGACCCTCATCTATGATTACTATAAATATTCCTAGAATAATGTCTTTTATATTTTTATTTAACCTAGGGAACACACTTTCTCGTTCACTAGTATCATCTATTACTAGATCTGGATTAAAATAGTCAAGTACCAAATAACCATAATTATAGTTGTTAATGAGTGGTTCATATATTACATCATTAATATTATCACATTTTTCATTAGATTTAATAGTGTTGTGATAAAAATGATCACGTTTAGAAAACATTTCATGATTTGATTCTTAAATAATCCTCAACATTTTTTGAACCCTCTATAATCATTGGAGGTAGTTGAGTAACCTAGGAAGATAAATTCATTGTCCTTTAGAAAAAAATTACCATGATTACCCTAGGTTTTAAATATGTAAATCTTATAACAAATACATTTAAGTATAATACATTTGGTCTTCAATTATTCCATAAATCATGAGGCATTTTATTTAAGATATGTTTTTAGATATTTTTAATTACACAACACCATGTTTGATAACTTTAGACCATATATGTGTGGTAATGATATATTCCTATATCATGGCCCTATAAATTTACTATAAGGTATTATTCCTCCATTAAATGACACCATTATTTTTAGGGGACTTGGGAGAAGTTAATATATGATTTATTCTTTTTATTATGAAATATGTATTTAATTCATAATTCTCAAATCACCTCTGTAATCTCTTTTCAATGTCATAATTTTAGTATCGTTTTCATTTTTCAAAAGCATAATGAAATTAATGAAAATATAATTGTCATATCTCTTATATATTTAAAACTAATCCAATGAAAATATTAAAAAATCATCAATCAACACCTAAACAAACAATTTACTGGATGAATTATAGTTCTAGAATGTCTGAAGAGATCCATATAGTTAATATAAAGATGTATTGATGTAAAAAAACTTTATTTGACATAAAATATTACTTATTTTTCTTTCCCATTTGAAAATACTCACATAACATCTTTGTATCCAATTTATTGTTTGGAAAGTCTAAAATAAAATGTTTTTTACATAGAATTGGAATAAATGAAATTTACAATTTCCAAGACTTCTATTCCATGTCCATGAATCATCAGTTTCAGTATTCATATAGTTTATATTTTTTATACAAAATTAATTAAGAAATAGTGTTTTGAAATTATCAGTTCTGGGTGCTTTTAATTTTAGATACATATCTATGAAAACTGAACATGTATTTTTTTAAAAATAATGGAAATAACCATCGTAAAAATGTTAAGATATTCTTATCATGTTTTTCATAAAGAATTAAATATAAAAAATATTGATGAAAAGAATTGATTGTGTATTTCCAATAGATCAAATTCCATCAGTTTTTTAATTTCATTGTCACAATATGTGATATTGCCTCCATTAATCTTGGATAACAAGTGAAATTTTCAGAAATATCCAATCATATTTCTTGAATATCAAGTTTCTATAAATGATTTTTTCATTACCATTCATGTTGTTTATTAAGTTCAATGATAAATAAAAAACAAAATTCTTTGTTATACAAACACTTATGTGTTCTAAAATGATATCTATTAGAGACATAGTGATCTATTTTTTCCCAAAAAATAGTGAAACTTTTTTTGAGAAATCTTTTCTATGAAAAGAATGTCTAATTACAAAAAATTTAGGGTTCATCATTTAATATTAGTTATCATAAAATCCTATTTCTATAATTTGAGAAAAAGTATCATTGTATACGGTTATATTTTTAGAACTACTCAAAAAATATATATTTTAAAATTTAAACCATTAACCTAGGATTTAATTCAAAATTTTTCATTTCCAGAATAATTATGAAAAAGTATTTATTTTGATAATATGCCCCATTTGTGAAAATAATTACATAATTATATTTTTGTAATATTTCAATATGTTTTAATTATCAGAACATGTTCTATATGTGAGGAAGTATCCTTTTCAAATAGATTCATTAACTATATAACTTGTTTGTTTATTTAGTCATCTTCATTGAATTTTTTATTGGAATATATGAGGGAAGTATTTTTCATATCCAAGCATTCATACTTAGTCGATAACATAGTATAATATTTTTTTAATAATTCATATAAGTTTATTTCATTTTCTTATTCAATATTTGGATCATAAGAATAATAATAATGTCATATATATGAATTTTTAATAAATCATACCATGTACTTTTGACTGAGACTGTCAGATTCTAATTCTAATGATGTATACTCTCTAGAATTTTCATAATCACCCTAGTTTTGCTTCATTAACATATTCTCCTTCATCAAATAACTGTCTTTTGTAAAGTATTAAATTTTTGACTTTTATCATCCTTAATCATTCTATAATTAGGCTTGATATATATTACCCTCATACAATCATAAAACATTTTTTTCTTTTGAGTTACCACTATGCTTATGAAAATTGTTAATGGATATTCTGAAACCTCTTCTTTGGATAATTTTTTTCTAACATTCATCTAAATTGTGAATGCACATCATTCGATCTAATATAGATTTAAGTGTCATCTTAATCATGAATTTCAGATCTTTTTATTCATTTTCATCCTCTCACTCATATATTTAGAAACATTAAATGAAATGATTTTCATAGCTCATTTAATACCCTCGCATTTCACATTCCATTTTGTCCACATATATTGTAACAATTCAAATGAGATCTTTTATTTCCGTGTTCCTAGTCTCTATAGGTCGTCTAATCACAACATAGATTCCACTCCACTATGGTGGTATGACTATGATAACATTCAATTCTTTCTTATCATTAGTGATTGGCAGTTCTATTGAAGAAGCATTATTTAGAAACATAGTGATTATTCCATTAAATGGATTATTTTTTTATCAATTATCCATTATGAATATTTCGAACATCAGTTTGGAAGTGTTATATTTGATATTTTTCACTTCATATGTACCTTCATAATAAACTTCTATATTAATCAACATTTCATGATCATTTTTATACTATGAAACCCTATTTTACTCATATGATCCGAATAAACAAATTATAGCATTCATAGCATTGAAGTTTAAATAAATTTTTTCTTCAATTGTAATGTACCATGTTTCAGTTTCTCTCTTAGAAATTTCATAGGGATTTACATCATTGATGTAATCATTCAGGAAAATGTTCTTCAGATATATGGTCCAGTGACTCTTGGAACAAACTTAATTATAACCATTAATATATGATGTTCTAACAATTGACATATCTTCTCAGTTATCATATATAGTATCTATATTATATGCAAAATATCTTCTAAATGAGATATTTGAAAACTATGGACTCAATATTCATGATATTTTATAACAATTTTTTTCCCATATAATGGATAACTATAATTTAAAGTGTTTGGTGAATTTAGAAACTAAAATTACATTTACAAAAACCTCTCACTTCAGGAATGATAGTTAAAGTCTCTATCGCCAATATGAAAATGTAGAAATAAAAATTAAAAACTGAAAAGAAAATATATTGTAAACTAGATTTCTATAGTGTTTTAAGGGACATAAATCATCTATTCTACTACCGCAACACTCTACTCCACGAGTTTGATGAATTTCACTATATATTCATTTTTACATGGGCATCCTAGATGAGTACATGTTATAGTAACTTAATTAAAAGGTCCGAGATATTTCAATCAAGCTCTCTATTTACAATACCTATACATGTTCTCTACGTCCATTATTATGATGAGTGAAAATAAAATATAATGAATAAAATATTGATAGAATGATTACAGAACACAGTTGCAAGAAGCAACATACAACAGTTGATTATATGTACAGAGAAGATGATTGTCTTCAATGTATCGAATATAATAATAATCATTGAAACTAATAGAATTATAATAAAAACACGACAACTTTTTATTGTTTATTTATAAATAAATACATTTTTTCATAAAAATTTGTTTATTTATGTGTCTTATATCTATTCAAGTCATCTCTATTTTTCTTGTAATGGATACCACTTCATTTCATATCTTCCTTTTTAATTTTGAACATAATCACCTGATAATAGTATTAGTCGATTTGATAATCCATTAATAAATTTATATGAAAGGACATTAATTTAATGTTTATATTCATTAATAATATGGAATAGGATTCTACAATATTACTATTAGACATCTTATTCTTTGGATCCTTCCACTCTTAAAAAAATGACACCTTTTCAAAATCAATCGTTCCTCAAATTAACATTTCCTTCTGTAATAATGTTGAAAATAATGTAATTCATTATCAATATATTATAAAAAGTAATCAGGAAATTTTTCCTACATCTAATTCTTCATAAGATATTCAAACATATGTATTGTTCTTTATAAGATAAACATCTCACAGAGTTTGTAAGATAGAATAAATCATTGCATTATTTGATGTGTAAGATAAACTGAATTCAATATTGTGTATGAAAATTATTAAGTGTAACATAAATGTGTTATTGAGGTAAGATATTTATCATTGATAACATTTTCTAACATTTGTAAGGTAATATTTTATGATTATAATTCTCAAAATATAACTTCATATAGAGGATCCCTCTTTCTGAAATATTTGAGTTTAATCTTTCAGATCAGTCATAATATTGATAAGATAATATCATACATAGTACTATAAAATTTAAACTTGGCGTTTTTTTATTCTTGTTAGATGAAGGCTAATATTTTATTATAGTGATATTAAATTATTTTTTTGTAAAATTAATACTTTAGGATACTAAAGATAAATAAATATAGAACTAGTGTAAAATAAATTATATTAAAAATGCAATATTAAAAACCCCAGAAAAAAAATTAGAATAGAAAATATGGATGTATTGAATCAATAAAAAAAATAATAACTAAGATATATGTGAAAAACAGAAGTATATACAATACTGATCAGAAAAAAAATATTTCTTTCAATGTATGAATCATTCACCCTGACATTCCATTTGATTGATGATGAAATGATATATTCAAATTCAATTCATTAACCAGTGACTTCTGATGACCTTTAAAAAATATTTATGTGAACCTAAGATCATAGTTAGTTAAAATTGAGAGAGGAACTCCATGAAACCTAAATAATTTATTGAGATATATTATGTAAATATTATATAAATACATAGTATCTTGAATGAAATGTAATTTAATATAATATGTTGATCGATTAATAATAACTGAATTAAAATTATTATCTTGTTATGTATTTAGAAATCTAATTGTGAAATATAAAGATATATTTTCCCATTTCCACTATGGTAATGAAAATTATTGAATCATCAATTTTTTTAATTGTCATTTCACATTAACATATTGACATGTAAAATGGTTCGGAGAAATGTCATCAGTATATCCTTTCATTCCATCCAACTTATAATACTCCCAAAGGACTCTATATATATTTAATAATTCTAGGATCAATATAAAATAGTAAACATTGAGCTTCACTAAAAAATTATATCTTCAATTGAGATTCAAAAGGAATAAATTATATATTTATGTATCTCAAAACATAATATTTCAACATTAAATTTGGGAATCACAACATTCCTATCCAACTCTACCTTTTCCAGTAATTCATGTTCTTCCTTCTAAGAATTTTTAATTCATTCTAAATGTGACGATTATACTAACACCTAGAAAAAATAGAAGATGGTTCCACTTCTAAAACTTCTTGGTCAAAATTTATAAAATCATCCACCAAAGGGTCGTGTTCCAAATGTATCATGATAATTTAATAATATTTTTCTAACTCAAATAATCAGATAATTCTTTTACCTATCTAGGATTCTAATAAATCATATATTTATAATACTTAATCAGTTCTAAAAATATTTGATACCTTGGGATTAACTCTTTATAATTAAATATATATCTCATACTTTTATGATTATTATAAAATTGACACCATAGTATATATAAAAAAGTCAACCAAATATTTAATGAAAAAAGTTAAAAAAATTAATGATCTTATATAGGATACTTAACTCGTGATGTTTCAATGGTTATAAAGAATAACCAATTTCTAATCATTCAGAATCATAGAAAAACTATTTTCTTTTAATGGAGAATTTTGGTAGATAAAAACTAATTTTTTTAAGGAAATGAATAAGATGGATAATTAATAAATCTTTTTTAGTTCTTAAATACAATAAACGGATACCTTAATAAAGATGAATTTATCTTTATCTTGATTTAATTTGGTAAATTTTCATGAAAAAATTGAAAATGTTTCAATAAACAACCGATATTAATATACTAATCCAAGAAAACTAAGATTATCTTTCAAATTTTTGGTTCTTAGACACTCGTCAAAAATTATAGTTATAGTAGGGTCCATAGATTTAACAACATGATTTTTTAAAAAATTAATTTTTTTCATGCAAATTTATTTTATATTATTTTGTACTCAACAAAACTACGTCCCTTTATTAATGTTGATATTCTATTTCAAATGAGAATCTTGTGTTTCGACTGTTATATGATCATTGGATAGTATGTCCATTGGAAAATATACCCTTAACTTTAAGATTATTGTTTATAAATAGAAATAATAATGGTTATTATTTTAGAAATAAGAGTTTGTGGTATAATCTAGTAGAAACGGTCCATACAAAGCCCATTTGTTAGAAATCGTTAATGAGGTGGCATTGATGAACATCATTCTAGACCAAGCACATGATGAACATAAAAATGATAGGTTTGAACAGAATCATTTATGGGAGAAGATCATATTGATAGAAATCAACACTAGGGAATTGTTTTTTGAGCCACCCCAAGTTTTTATCATCATTACACACTTTACTCTTTTGTCTATGCATTCATTATAGAGTGTTATATAATGGGGCTTTAGATATATCTTATAATCCCTTATTATAAATAAAAATTTTATTTCATAATTAGTATTTTAAGAATATATTTTCTTAATAATTTATATGTTTAATTATTTTTTTTTCTATATATGTTTTGGAAGTAAAAATTTTACTTTTCAAAGATTTCTCATACATAAATAATTATTACGGTAATATAAACGTCATCTTAGATTTTCAAATATCAAAATTATCATTGGTAGCGTTACATGAATTTTTCTAAGAAGATTAAATTTGATTATTAATGTTATATTAATAGTGTTTATTGATGGATAGTATTTGATGAATATTGTTTTTATAAATAGTAAAAAAATTATTTATTAAATAACATTTTATGTGAATTGATTTTCAAAAATCGGACATACATGTTTGTAATTAGGTTAAAAAATATTGTTCAATAATATCAAAATAAATTTTTGGTTAATAGTAAATTTACTCATTGGAATAGATTCTTTACCTAAGGATGTAGAAATATTTTTTAGTCATCTGTAGTGGTAATGTGTTATAATTATACCAGAGTATAAGTAATTAAATGTTTTAGAAAATATTAATTAAGTTTGAGTATTTTATTTATTTATATTTATTTAAATGAAGAAAATTTTTATTAAATGAGGTTCACTATTAAATTATAGACGTCAAAAAGAATTTAAGGGGATTTTTTTTGATATTTTTGATATAATTGAATTTTCAGGGTATAGTAAAAATAAATTATTGTGTTTTTAGTAAGAATGATGACATAATAACTATGTCATAATGATTTAATGAGTAATATAATATTTTGTTTTACTATTATAGATTAAAATATAATATGATGTGTCAAATGTGGCTAATACCATAGACAAAAACCATGGGGAAGACCATTATTTTTCAAATACCATTATTGAGGTGTCCCTTAAAAATATAATAAAATAATCCATCAATTTTTCTATAAATACCAATCCATTCATTAATTACATTTATTAAAAATCCCCCCTCAATGAATCTATTGTCTTTTTACCTCACTAAGAGTCCACCCAAATTTCTCTCAAGCCCCCAAGGTCCAAACCATCGATTTACTTATTACTCTTGATGGTAAGGGAACCTTTCACCCTACTCTTTTAGTCATAACTTATTTTATGATATGTATTTTTGTTTCTAATTTCATAGGATATGTTATTTCATTTCATATCCCCTTACTATAAATATTATTTAAAAATTATGATATATCCCTTTTATCATAATCAACTAATTTTAAGAATTTATAAGTGATTTTGGTAGGCTAGAGAAATTATCGTAATAGAATTCTACATTTTTCATCTCATATTAAGTTCTCTTTTATGTGGACTTCCATTAAAGTATCTATACAATTTTCATATTTCCATTATATTATACACCTATATTATATTATGATTCTTTTATAAATGGTTGACCCATGTCCCCTCTTTCTTAATGTTTTCTAAAACCAATTTTCATAGCAATTATGTTCTAGAATTTTTTCTCTCAAAATACCTCTCTTTTTCTCTAGAAATTTTCTTATTTTATTTATGTGAATACAAAACACTATTCCAATTCTAAGAGTTTTCATCATGAAATAAAAATGAAATAATTGATTTGGTAATTTATATACACCAAACCCTTATTCTCTTTTTGTGGGTTTGAAATGACATAATGAACATGTTTTAAAGCACCTTTTAAAACCTCACAATTTTGATATAAAACCCATTTATTTTTTTCTCTTTGGGATATTTATGAAATTTTTGTGTATTATATATGAGGATCACATGAAATTAAATTCACATTATGTGTGTACCCAAATAGATCTCTAATGCACTAGGTAAAGAAATTAATCTTTATATGTGACAAGATTTACGATACGTTGGTGAATAACCTTAGTAAATTTTTTTAAAGCATGGGGATGGACTTTGGAGATATTATTATGAATTGATAAATAAAACATTTTATCACCAAATTAATGTTATCATTCATTCTCTTTTTATTTTTATATGCCTATTTTTCCATTTCTCATGTCTTTATGCATTTCATCTTTTTTTTATTTATAACACAAGTAAAATGTTTCCATTGTTTTCCCATACTGGGACTTATACTCTTCCTCTACATTGATGTATGCCCCAACGTTAGGAGCTGTAGTAATTGAATGTAGGATGAACCTATGATGAATCTTTTTTTTGGGGATTATTTGAATGTTTTATGTTTTCATGTATTTTGTTCTTGTTTTCCAGGACACTAAACCTTAATGATCCTCTATTTGTAAATTGTAATGAAAAGTTATTTAATAAAAAGATGGGATACCATAGTTTGTATCAAAGGATAGTTTTGTTATTTATGGACATTATGATATGTAAACATTAATGAAAACCCATTATAAAATTTAAAATTTAGAAAAACTTCCAAGTATTTTTTTGAAATAATAAGTATGTAGTTTCTGAACAAATAAATCCTTGTCTAGATACGAACAAGTGGATGTGGCTCTAAAACACATACAAATTCGGGTAATCCATGAAAACACCACTTTGATCATGACTCGGATAGGAACTGGTGTAAGACAATAGACTTTTCTACATTACTGTATTCAAAATCAAGGGGGATATGTTTGGGTAATAATATGATTTTCATGAATCATTATGGAGGATATATAGAAAATACTATTATTGATATTTAATAAATTGTTTAAGCATAAATTTTTATAACATAAAAATATTTTATAGGTATAAGCTTCTTAGTTGAGACAATTATCTCACTAATGTTTTATACATTTAAAAATGTGGGGAAATTAGAGGAACAATGTAAATTGGGACCGCAATGTACCATAAACTAAAGGCCCTTTGATAGAAGCTAGAATAGAAGCATTCATGGGAATGGTGAATCAAATGACTCACGTTTATGGAAATTACATGAATAAATATGAGATAACGATTTCACCATAAAGGGAACAACACCATATTGAGTCCATAATGCATCAATGATTACTAGTGTTTAGTGAATCTACCGACCCATTGATTTTTGAATAGTGGATACGCTCGATCAAAAAGATCATTTTTATGCTCTTATGTTTGAAATAAGAGAATGAAACCGTGGTTTTTTACTGTTTAGAGGGAGAAGATGATCGGTAGTGGGAAATATTTAACAACATGAGGCTAATATTATAGGTTGTAGTTATAGAGTGTGAAGAGGATAGAGTGATCTTCTCCAATAATTCATTCCTTGGTGGATGAAAACCAAAATGGAGAAGGATTTTATCGAGATGATCCATAAGGAGAATGAATCTATTAGATGCTACATGATAAACAACAAAGTAATTTCCTATTACACCTCATGCTTTTTCATGGATCCTGATAGGAATTTTGATAGATTATATGGTGGACCATGACCTCATCTTTGAAAGATTCTAACTAACTTATACTATGATAACTATGATGAGATCATTTGGAGTCATATGAAAGTTGATTTATAGTTTAATGAGACACAATATAATCATAAACCATATGAAAATAAGGGATTAATGGAGCCAATCGTAGGGATGATCTTTCATTAGGGAAGAGGAGGAATGAATTTTCAACATCCCACATGTAATAAGTGTTGGAGGAAGCATTTGGGGAACATCTACTTGGGAGTAGGAAGTTATAAAAGTGTGTAAGGGATGGCCATATCACGCAAAATTATCATAGTGTGGTAAATCTTCAACTTTCCAACACTAATGATAAAGTAATTATGGGGAAAGCCCTATATGATGTCAAATTTTTCATTTGTGGATAGCTTGACCAATTTTACAATCATTATCCTAATCTAACGCTAGTGGGGGAATCACCATCATCCTCAACAAAGGACAATGGAGAAAGGTCATGATTTTTATATCATGACAGATGATTTCGAATCTCCAAATGATATGGTGTTAGGTACTGTTATTGTTCGCTCAAAGCTAGAAAGTATAATGTTTTATTTTGGTTCTACACATTCATTTATTTCACCCACATTTAAAATTAATTTAGAATCACCCCATGAATTTATAAATGTAGAGTTATTAGTCAATCTCTAAGAAGGATTATCTAAGCATCACTAGTGCATAGGAACTCTAGTAGTTACTTTAGTGAGAAACATATTATCAAAAATATAGTATTCATTCCATTTTAGGAATTTTATATTATACTAGGTATGGGTTTTCTCATAATGTATAATGTGAATATCAAATAAATAAGAAAGGAAATATCAGTAGTCCAGAATGGGAAACATAGAGTTATCTTCCAAGGGGTTATTTCTTGACCTGATATTTGTGTAAAATCACAACTTATAACCTCCTATATAGAGTTTATTGGTGAAGAAGAAGAAGAAGGAAATTTGTGTATAAGGATAAAAAATGTCTTAATAATCAATGAATACATTTACGTATTTCTTGAGGAGTAACTCAGAACTCCCCAGAAAGAGAGGTAGAGTTGTGCATTGAACTCATTCCTCGATCTCATCTGATATAAAAGACCCCATATTGGATGAAAAATGTGGATCTCGACATATTAACGAATCAAATCCATGTTTATTTGGTGAAGGGGTTTATCTGACTGAGTGAGTCTCCATGCGGAAAACTATTATCTTTAAAAAGAAGAAGGGTGGATTAATGTAGAAATGCATTGCTTATAGGGAACTAAATGGGATCATAATGAATAAAAAAATACTATCTTCCTCGAATTGATGTCTTATTTCACCAAATTTGTGGGTCTTACTTCTTTACCCTGATTGATAAATATTCTAGTTATCATCAATTGATGTTTAACAAAGAAGATATTCAAAAAAATGACATCCGAAAAAGATATGGCCAATATGAGTTTGTTGTTATGGCCTTTGGTTTGACTAATGATCATATTATATTTATGGATTTTATGAATAAAGTCTTTTAGTACTAACATGATAAATTTTTGGTAGTTTTAATTAATGATATTCTGATATATTCCAAAATTCATGAGGATCTTGATGATCATATATGGCGTATTTATCAAAATCTATTGAAGGAGATGCTTTTTGGAAAGTTCAGATAAAGTGAATTTTGTTTACCAAAATTTTCGTTCTTAGGGAACATTGTAACCAATTAAGGAATCACATTTGACCATCCAAACACAACGGTTGTAGTCGAGTGGACTTATCCGAAAAAAATAACTAAGATTCATAGTGTCTTTGGATTAGAAGGATATTATAAGAGGTTTGTGAGAAAAAATTAACTAAATTCAAATCCTTTGACCATGTAATATTAAAATGGGGTATTATTTATTTAGACAATGTAGTGTTAGGAAGGTTTCCAATAAATGAAGAAGATATTGGTTACTACATTAATGTTAACTCTACTCTCATGTAGAGAATGATTATTTATTTTTAGTGATGCATCTTTGAAATATCTTGGGTGCGTCCTCGAGATACGTGACAATGTATTTGCTTTTTCACCATGAAAATTGAAGTCATGTGAGCAGAACTATCATACCTGTGATCTTGAGATAGTTGAAGTTTTTTTTTCTCTGAAGATAATGGGGCTCTATCTTTATTGGGATAAATTTGATATATACACATACCATCAACGTTTGATTTATTTTTTCACATAAAAGTAATTGAACATGAGAAAGATGATATGGTTGGACCTTCTTCATGACCATTATTATTCAATTCATTATCTTCCAATAAGAGAAAAATGTTTTTCATGGATTATGTAGGAATGAACCAATTGTTAAATCCATGATGAGAATTCAATGAGATCCCTTGATCTAAGACATATTGAAAATGGACATGAGAATTATGAGGGAAGTAAAATCATCAAACCTATCCTAAATTACTTATCAATAATCATTATGATAAAAGATCAAGAATTATCCTATAGAATATCCTTTGTTATAGAAGAATTTTGAGGCTGTGAATGATGGGATGTTTTTAAGTCCAATATTGATCAATATGGTGTACTAATAATTCTTCAAAGACCATGTGTTCCATATATTTCAGAAATAAAGAAGGAACTGATAATTTAATCTCATAACTATAATTTCCTTATACATCATAGATGCACGAAAATGTATAGGGAACTTTGTGATCATTATTGATGGGATGATTTGGAAAGGGGGATTGCTGACGATACTAAAAGGTTCCTAGTATTTTAGCAAGTGAAGGAAGAATGACCAATTATTAAAGGGATATTACAACCACTACTGATACCATCATAGAAGTCGGATCATATCACTATGGAAATTGTCACTCATCTCCCGAGAATGTCCAATGGAAACAATGTGATATTGGTTATAGTGGAATGTCTCACCATGACTGTCTATTTTATATCTATTCAAGAATATTTCACTGTTAATAAACTTTACAGGATTTAAATGAAGTATGTGGTTAGGATTTATGGAGTTCCACTTACTATCATATCCGATTGTGGTCCACGATTCACATCAATATTCTGGAGAAGTTTTCAACATGCTATGTGTAATGTGTTGAATTTCACTATGACCTTTCAACCCTAAACTAATGGACAATCAGAGAGGATGACTCAGAAAATCGAGGATATGCTGATAACATACTCAATAAAATATAATCGAGGATGGGATCAACACCTCTAGTTAGTTGAGTTATCTTACAACAATAGCTTCCACTCGAGCATTAAAATGGCACCCAATAAAGCTCTATATAGAAATCAATGATGAACACCTACTTATTTGGATGAAACTAGTAAAAGATACTTTCTTGGGCCTAATCTTGTGTGAGATATTAATGAAACAGATCATGCAATCTAAAAAACAAATGAAGGCTACTCATAGTCGACCAAAGATCTAAGATAACAACCGTCAAAGGGACTTGGTGATTAATGTCAGTGAAAAAGGATTTCATCAAATTTCTCAATGGAAGAGTGTAATGGTGTTGGAATAAAATGGAATCTTAGACCTAGGTCATTGACCCCTCTGAAATCATTAATATCATAGGAGTAGTGTCTTATCCTCTTGCACCTCCTCTATATATAGATCCATTTTAGGATGTATTCCACGTATCCCTCTTGAGGAAGTACATACCCGACCCTTCACATGTAGCGAATCCTAAGGTTGTATCAATAGAACATGACCTCTCTTATGAAGATAAATCGGTTAAGACCATGGATCATAAAGACAATGTTCTACGCTACAAGACTACCCACTTAGTTAAAGTGTTGGCGAGGAACCATAAAAAAAGAATAAATCAAGTGGGAACCGGAGGACACTATGGGGCATAAGTACCCCAACCTTTTCTCTTCTAACGGTAGCATTTTAAATATCAGGGTTGAAATTTCATATCGGGGGATAATTTAATAACACAAATTTTTTGAATAATAATTGTTTTAAGAAAATATATATTATATTATTTAATACTCTACAAAAGTTTATCCCTTTATAAATGAACTTAGTATATTGGAAATGAGACCATTGGGTTTCAACTATTATTTGATTGTTGGTCAATATGAACCTTGGAAATTATAAACTTAACACTAATATAAGTGTTTATATATACAAATTATAATGGTTTTTATTTTATGAAGAAGAATCGACGGCCTCATCCACTAGAATTTCACCATACGAGGCCCATTTGTTAGTGCTTGGGAAGGATGTGTCATCGATGAGCTTCACTCTGGACAATACCCAATCCAAACATCAAAATGTTAAGCTTGAATAGAATCACATATGGGAGAAGTTCAAGTTGATAGAAATCAACACTTGGGAAATGTTTTCTATGCAAATCCATGATTCTATCAATATTTCACACCTAACTCTTTGGTTCTATATGGGCGTTATAAGGTGTTATGTAATGAGGCCTTAGTTACATTGTGTAATACTTTGGAGAAAATAAAATTTTTATTTCATAATTCTTGTTTTAAGAATACATTTTTCCAATATATTATATTTTTAATTAAGGAAAATTTTATAAAATGATTTTAGAAGTAAAAAATTGTACTTTTCAGAGATTTCTCATAAATAGAAGATAAATTTGGTAAAATAATAATCAATTTTGAATTTCAAATTTAAAAATTAACATAGGATGAATTTTGAGATAATTTATAAGGTGTTTCAATTTGAGGGATATTATTTTTTTAAGTATAGTATGTGATGAATAGTGTTTTATGAATAGTAAAAAAAATTATTACTAAAAAACTTTTTCTATAAAATGATTTTTGAAAATCAAAAATACATTGTTCTAATGAGATTGAAAATTTTGTCAATAAGATCACAAAAAAAATGGTGAATAAAATTTTTACCCTTATAAATACTAACATCATTTAAGGAAGTATAAATATGTTTTAGTCATCTTAATTGAAATTGTGATATAGTTATATCAGAATACAAATATATAAATGTTTTCGAAATTGTTAGTTTTGTATAAGTATTTTATATATATATGGTATGTTAATAGATAATTAAGTTTTATAAAATGGATTTCACTTTTTAATTCTACACGTAAAAAATAGTTAGAGTGAATTTTTGGGATTTTCTGAAAGAGTTAAATTTTTGATGAAATGTAAAATACAGTTTTGAGTTATCGATAAGCTTGATTACATCATAACTCTGACATAACTATTTAATGAGTAATATAAGATCTTGGTCAACTAATATGGATTAAAATATAATATTAAGTGCTTGAATTGGTCAATACAATAGTACAATACCATGGTTGAGCCAATGATTTTTCATATACCACTAATGTTGTATCCCTTATAAATTAATAATATATTCCACCACTTTTTCTATAATTTCCATCTCATTCCTTAAATCCATTCATTCCCAATATTCCCTCAATGATGCTCTGGTATTATTACCTCCTACTAAATCTTCATAAGGTTCCCTCATGCACCCCAAGGTCCCAACCATCATTTTGTTGATGTTTCTCATCAAAGTAAAGGAACATTTTACCCACCTATTTTAGTTGAGACATCTATTATGTTTTTTATTTTAATTTCTATTTTTTTATGTTGGGATATATCATTGAATTTCCCCTATTTTAATGACCCATACATTAAATACATTGTTGGTACTTCAGAATTGAAGCATACTTATTACAACATTTAACAAAACCAGGATATGACCGTATAGGTATAGTGTCTTTATAAACTAGAAAACATAAACAACTGGTTCATAAATAATCTACATTGTATCCCGTTTATTTCATCATATGTAGAGTCCCTTTTGGAATATTCTACTCAATACCCTTCTTCCTGACTAGGGGAAAACAAAACATACAAAAGGGTGATCTAAAATTCTCAGTAAGGGTAAACAAAGAAAATATCAATCATATCATATTCATAAGAACATAAAATTTTGAAAATAATAACCTGGAAAAGAGATCATAATATCATAATGTGGGAAAAATCATTGTAGTGAAATGTAATCCCAATAATCATAACATAAAACTTGAAACATTGTATAATAAACTCATAATCATAGAAATTTATTTCATATTAGTCAATACTCATTTCCAAGACTATCATAGTAGACAAATTCCATTTCTGAACCGAGTTCACTCCTCATTCCAGTCCTGTATCACCAAACCAGATTAACTTGCCATTCCATCCATGCTTATCTCATGAGATATAAATCATTACCCAATGCATTGAAGGGAGATATAGGTCCCACCAATCTCATAATGAACTCATTCATATTTGTTCCACAAAATCATAAATCATATATCATAGCATTACCCTTGTAAAAAAATGGGACTCTTAAATGTCATGCCATCATAACATAATACATATAAGATAACAGGACATCAAGAAAATAATTCCATCTTATCAAAATAATATCAATGTAAAAATAGGGATAGAAACAGAACCCTATATTATCTTAGATGGAAAATAATTTTGATGAAACACAAGAACTCCATTCTTGAGGAAAATATCCTTTCTACTTCAAAAACATTTTTCCTTTATTAACATTTCATACAATTTTAAACTAAAAGAAGTTAATTAAAAATAAACTAGAAAATTTGTTAAGGACGCTACATGTAAATAATGTTCTATGAAATCATAAAAATCCTTTCATGACGTTTAAGTTGAAAAAACATTCTTCACGTACTTTGGCTGGAAAAGTCAAAAAGTATCTCGTACTGAAAATGAAAAAAGATTCATTTCATATCATTTACTAAAATTGACCAATAGGTAAAATTAGATTTAAAAATTTTTAGGAGGATAGTAATAATATTACATATTGGGGAAACATAGATGTGGATGATAAATATGCACCAATAAATTATAAAGTCTAAACAATCTCAGAAAAAAAATGTGATTGGGAGATTTTCCATTACCATAGGTTCGATATGATTCATACGTATCCGAACCTCCTTTATAATTATTTAAATTATGTTATTGGCTTATTACAGAATCATATTAATTGTTATGATATCATTTATGGTCATATTATTATCTTCTTATTAGTAATATTTCATTACTACTTGTTATTCAGGTGTTCATTGCTTTATGTTCTTATGCGTGTTTTGTTGAATAGATTATTATTCCTATTATTAGGTTATAGATAGCTTTTTGAAATAATGGAATTAGTGTAATATATATCATATTTATCCATTCAATTCATTTATATAATCATTATTCAATGAAGATCATGTGGAATGAGTCACATCACATCATAGAGACGGCAGGTCATATGTACGCACGAGCGATGATATTTTTCACATAATTATATGAATGTAATTAGAGTTGGTGATATAATATTTAAGATTCAGTATCATGTAATAATAATTTTATATAGTTATTTTTCACACCATTATACCGATCCATGTAAGGTGGTGGTGGAAAACAGATTACACCACGGCGTAGAGACGATATTCCGTACCTACGCACAAGCGGTGATTTAATTTTCCATTGATGGATAGAAGGTGTAATAGCGTTGTTTCATATTTATTATAACATATCAGTATATTAGTGATACTTATGTTACTAAATTATAAAGAAACAAATAAAGAAGAGGAATTAGAAGAAGAAATAAACATGAAAGAATCCGTAGAAGAGATTATCTCTTCCTTGATGTGTCTCTTTTAAACTTCTTCTTAGGGAACTACAGTTGGTATTTTGAGAAGACCAGAACCACTATGATATATCTAGTGTTTTTGAGAATATTAATGGGTAGGATTTTTCCTATATTGAAGGCTCAAAATTGTGTGAATAGTAGAGGGAGGAGGTTCTCTTTTATGATGGAGGCGAGGGGCACCTTTGGAAACCTAAAAATATTAATTTATAATAAATTCATTTTTGGTTTATTAAGGATCCATAGTGACTTATTCCTTGGATAGGGTGGGGATGGTTGAAATTATTTCAACCAATAGGTTTTAGACAAGTTTAGGTTACCATTTTAACCTTATCATTTAGATTTAAATCTAAGTTAAATAATTTATCTTTTACTGTGTCTTCTTGTATTCTTACAATATATGGTTAATAAAATTACTATAAACTTCCAGTATAACCCCAATAGGTTCATTAATTCCATATATATTAATATATATGTCTTTTGATAGAACATTAGATTTATAGGAATACAATATAAATTAATAATTTAATATTTGTTTTAAAAACTCTTTTATGTCAATTTTGACACTATTTGGTAATTTGTTTTTTCTAAATTCATAACAGCATTATTACATCAAAAAAATTCATATAACCAACCCTAGTATGTTATAGTAACCTAGAAAATTAGTATAATTCATAAAAAGTCTCAAATTACATTTATTTGGGTATTTATAATATCAGTTATGTTAATATTTCATTAACAAGGTAATTACTACATCATCATTGTGTCGTAAATAAATTATATTATTTATTTTATAAAAATTATAAATAAACTACAATTATGTAGGAAATGTTTTTATAATTTTAATTAATATTTATAGTCGAATTTATCTTATTCATTACCCTATATTATAAATGTTTTACTTATTAAACATTGATTTTAACTCTTCTTTGAATTAAATAATAATAAATGTCCTAATCTAATCCAAGTGGACCTAAATGGAAATATTTTATTCTTAAGGATGTTTCTTATTGAATTACACTTATCCAATATAATTAGTACATGTGTTAAGGTAATAATAATTTCATTTTTACCCTTAATTACCCTATTTTCATTTAACCGTGGAAAATACAAGTAAAAAGTTACTATTCACCAAAAATTATTCTTATCTTATTGAACCACGTTTGACTTACTCATATCAACTGTGTCCATTGTATTTTTGAAATTCCACTCACAAATTTGGTAAAAAAAATTATGTAAATTTACAAATTCTCCTAGGAGGTTGGTAAAAGGACAATCAAAAGTTCAATAAAATTTTTATAGATCTAAAATTATTATAAAATGGCTCCAATGAATTACATTGAACATATAATGGTATTATGTATATGTTTTGACCTAAGACAAATTTAAAGAAAATAAATTATTATTTTAGAAAAGTCGGTTTTAACCAATAACTCAATGTTTTCACTATTCATAAAAAATTGAATGTTTTCAGAAAAATACCAAAAATTCACTTGAGGATAATTTCAATTTTATAAATCAAAAAATGAAGTCAATTTTGAATGATAAAATTTATAAAATTTCAAAAATAGGGTATTATTATTCATAACAGCTAGTTTATATAATATTTTAATAACATGTCGTTGTTTAGTAAAACTCAGTATTGCGTACAACGCATGCTATCAATGAAGGTTTCTCTTGCGTGTAACGCAAGTCCAGACAGTGTTGTGTGTAGTGAAAGATTACTTTGGTGTTTCATATAACATAATACATAAAAACAAAATATTTCTCATAAAATCTCAGTGTGTTACATTCTACGCACCTTAAAAAAGAATTTCTCCGTTGAAATTCGTCACATCGTAACAAACAGATGAGGATATCTCTCCATCATCATATCCTCAAGTTCACATGTAGATTATTCTAATTGGTAATACCTCCATAAAAAATTAACCATGCGAGTGGTCTTATTTAATAGAACTTTTTCACTACGATCTAGAATCTCTATTGGTTTTTCTGTATAAGAACGATCATGCTTCAGCGGTACAACTTCTTAGATTAGTACATGTGAAAGATCGGGTATGTACTTTCTCAGGAGAGATACATGGAACAAATCATGAACTTGAGAGAGATTTGGTGGAAGAACCTATCAGTATTCTACCTTCCCAACATGATCCAGTATTTTGAAAGGAAAAATATACATTGGGCTCAGCTTTCCCTTATTTCCATGTCTCATTACTCTCTTCCAAGGAGATATTCATAAGAACACTTTATCACCGACTTAAAACTCTAGGTCTTTTCTTCAGTTGTCGGCATAACGATTTTATTGACTCTGAGCTGCTCTTATGTGTTTTTGAATATATCGTAGCTTATATTCCATATCATCAAAAAGATCAGGTCCTAATAGCATTCTTTCCCCAACTTCATTTCAACAAGTTTGAGTTCTTCATTTCTTTCCATAGAGAGCTTCATAAGAATCCATCTGAATAATGGTGTGAAAGTTATTATGATATGAAAATTCCACCATATTTTGGTATTGATCCCAACCCCCTTTGGAATCCATAGAGAAATCTCTTTACACATCTTCTAGAGTTTGAATTGTCCTCTCCGACGGACCATCTTTCTAAGGATAACAAATAGTGCTGAAACTCAACGTTGTATCTAGAATATGATGAAGACTTAGACAAAACATCGAGGTAATCCTCGGATCCCGATCATATATAATGGAAAGTGGTACTCCATGAAATCTTACCACTTACTTCACATATATCTTGTCAATCTGATCAAGAGATAAATATTCTCTAATAGCAATGAAGTGTGCCTACTTCGTAAGACGATCAACTCTAACCCATATAGCTTTATTGACTTTGGATGGTTTTGGAATTCCGGTGACAAATCCTGTAGTGATGTTTTCCCATTTTTCGTTTCTGTTATGGGTAATGTTTTTAACATCCCCTTAGAAATATGTCTCTCAGCTTTAATTTGCTGACAACCCAAGCATCGAGAGATATATTCAGCAACACCTATTTTCATGCCATCCCACCAGAAGTTCTACTTCAGGTCCCTATACATCTTCGTGCTTCTAGAGTGAATAGATAATGAAGAACATTGAGCATCATCCAATATTTCCTTCTTTAATTCTAGGATGGGAGGAACAAAAACCCAATTCATGAACCCTATTATTTCATCACAATCAATATGAAATTTAGGAAAATTTCTCACCTTCTTTTGTAAGTCTACATTTTCTTTTTGTGCCTCTTTAATCTTCACATATATATGTGGTTGAACATTCATTTGATAAAGGTAATATTTTCCCTTCCATTATAATTCCAAGATCCATCCTTTGAAAATCCATAAATATTGGATCTTTTGTGATCATCATCATGGATAATATAGCATGGTCTTGTAGACTTAATGAATCTTCCACCTTGTTTTCTTTCCCAGGGTGGTAATGAATTGAGCTGTCATAATCATTAATCTATTCCGACCATCTTCTTTGGTGCATATTCAGATCATTTTTTTGGAAATATACTTTAAACTATTATGATCAATATAAATATCACACCATTCACCACAAGGACAATGACTCCAAATCTTTAATGCAATTATTACCGCAGCTAATTCCAAATCATGGTTTGGATAATTTTGCTCATGGATTTTCAACTGTCGTGAGGAATACACTATCACCATATCATTTTTCATGAGAACACACCCCAATCCATTCTTGGATGCATAACTGTAGATCACAAACATTTCTCCACTACAAGGCAGTGTGAGAACAGGTGCACTGGACAACCTTCTTTTTAACTCTTTGAAACTCTCTTCACACTCCTCCATCAAAATGAACATAACTCATTTTCGAGTCAACCAGGTGAGTTGAATAGATAATCATGAAAAATATTTCACAAATATTTGATAATATCCAGCCAAACTAATAAAACTTTGGATCTCAGTTACTATTGTTGGTCTCGACCATCTTTCAATAACTTCTGTTTTTGTTGGATCCACATATATCCCCACTTTTGAGATTATGTGACCCGAAAATGAATCTTTTTTATGCTAAAATTCACACTTGGTAAATTTTTCATAATGCTTCTACTTTCTTAGGGTATTTAACACAATTATCAAGTGATCATCATGTTCATCCTTTATCTTTGAATAGACAATAATATCGTCTATAAAGACTACCACAAACTGATGAGGATAGCCTCTAAAGACTGTATTCATTAGATCCATGAAGATATAAAGGGTGTTAGTAAGAACAAATGGCATCACTATAAATTTATAGTGTCCATACCTTTTATGGAAATCCATCTTTGGTATATCCTCCCTTTGAGCCTTAATTGATGATACCCTGAACAAAGATCAATCTTGTAAAAGTATTGAGCTCCTTGTAGTTGGTCAAATAAGTCATCAATTCATGGGAGAAGATATTTTTTATTCATAGTGATCTTGTTAAGTTATCGATAATCGATGCAGAGTCTCATTGATTCATATTTATTCCTAACAAATAGAACAGGTGATCCCCAAGGTGATGCACTAGGGCATATGAATCCCTTATCAATATTCTCTTGGAGTTTCTTCTTCAATTCCTTCAACTCAATAGGGGCATTCTATAAGGTGTCTTTGAAATAGGTATAACACTCGGTATGAGTTTTATTGAAAACTCAACTTCATGATTTGGTGGAAGACCTAGAAATTCCTCTAGAAAGACATCATCAAACTCCCGTACAGTGGGTGAATTCTTAATTGTGAGTTTCTCTCCAAACATTTGAGATAAATAAACTTAATTTATTGGAATCAAGACCCATAAGATGGATTTAATTTCCACTGGATGTTTATATTCATCCTTGCATCGATATATGATCATTGATTGATCTTGAATATGAAATGTGACTTCCAGTCTTTGTCAATTGATTTGAGCTCCATATAAAGAAATCTAATCCATGCCAAGATTCACATCAAATTCCACTATAAGAAGGATCAGAATATTTTTTGGAAGCACATTCCAACAAACTTCAATCAAAGAAGTATTGTAAACTTTTGATGTAACTGTGGTGCCATTAGGGGTTGTCACAGCTAACTCAACATCTAATTTTTTAGGTAATATGGTGATACCCTTATAAAATTCTTCAGAAACAAAAGAGTGGCTGGATCCAGAATAAAAAAAACATTTTCTACTTTGGAGTGGATGGTAAGTGTACCTTTCACCACTTCGTTATCATACTCCACATCACCGCTAGATATTTCATATTACTTTCCATTGCCTTTGTCCTTACGATTTTTTTGACGTCGATCATCATCAACAACCCTTGTATTAGGGCATTTATTAGTATAATGATCCATTTCCTTACACTTGTAACATTAAATTGTAGGAGGTGCATTGTGTGTACCCTTTTCTTTTTTTGCATCACTAGACATATTTTTCCCATCATTTCGGCATTCAAATGCCCGATGACCTTCTTTTCCACATTTTAATCATTTACTTGTCCCTTTAAGATAATTCCCTCCGAGTTTCTTTCCACAATTTGAGAATATGGGAAAACTCATCATCTTTTCTGTGTGGTCTTTAGATATCACTTTGAATTCCATTTTCCTTTTCTTATCAAAACCATATGACTGATGGGTTACTCCAATCTCCATCTCAACCTTGAGAGCACATTGAAAAATTTCTCCATAGCTATTGAAGTCCATTATGGATAATTCCCTTAGAATACTTGGTTTTAAGCCATTAAGGAATCTATTGATCTTACTCTTAGGTTGGATAATAATTCCATTAGCATACATTGCAGGTCTTGTAAATTTTTTTCGTATGTACCAACAGATTCATCATCCATTGGAATTTGTTTAAGAAACTCCTCCATATTTGTTCAAAGAATATGAGGGAAGTACTATTGAAAATATGTTCTTGAACTCGTCCCATTCAAAGGACTCAATTTCATCTCTTTGCCTCATATTCTTGATAAGATTCCACCATTGATCAGATTCAACTTCCAAATGATTTACTACTAAGATAACATTATCATGTTCAAGAAATTGAAGAACTAAAAATAACTTTTCACCGGTACCGATCCATTGATCAGCCACTAATGGATCAGTAGACACGCTGAATTAGGGTGGACGCTGCCTCGTGATGGATTCAACAAAATGTTGCTTCTTCCTTTGCTCGTTTGGAAGTCCTACATGATTCATAACATGAGAATGTTGTGTAATCATGGATACAATATTTTTCATTGCATCTCCCATAACATTTGTTTGCTTAAGGGGATAATCATTGAATTGCCCGTCACATTCAGCATTAATAGGGTTCCTTCAGATTCCATCCATTGACTAAAACCAATAATAATAGTGTGTGAAACCCTAATCATAATTTGAAAACAACATAATCAATGACAAAATTTCACATCTTAGGTCTTATCATAGGCTATTCATGGCCATTTCTAATAAAATAATATTGTTTTCTATTCTTAGACATATCCTAGTTTCTTACTAAGGATTTCACATCCTAGTTTCCAATGGTTGACTATACCCTACCTCTGATACCAACTATAATGACCCACACTTTACATATATTGTTATCAAATAATAATTTATGAATAATTATTAAAACATATAACAAAACCATGATAGGACCGTATAGGTATAGTGTCTTCAGAAACTTGGAATCATAAACAAATGGTTCATAAAGCATCTACATTGTCTCCCATTTATTTCATCATATCTAGATTCCCTTTTGGAATAGCATACTTAATATCATTCTCCCTGACCTGGGGAAAAGAAAACATACAAAAGGGTGATCTCAAATGCTCAGTAAGTGTAAACAAAGGAAATATCAATCATATCTTATTCATAGGAACATAACATTTTTAAAATCATAACCTGTAAAAGTGATCATAATATCATAATGTGGGATAAATCATAGTAGTTAAATGTAATCCAAATAAGATTAACATAAAACATGACACTTTGTGGCATACACACATAATCATATAAAATCATTTCATATTAGTCAAGACCCATTACAATGACTATCATAGCGGACAAAGTCTATTTGTGAACCGAGTTCACTCCTCGTTCCAGTCCTGTATCACCGAACATGATTAACTTTCCGTTCCAGCCATGTCTATCTCATGAGATATAAATCTTTACCCAATGCATTGGAGGGGGATATAGGTCCCACCCATCTCATAATGAAACCATTCTTATGTGTGCCACAAAATCATATATCATATACCATAACATAACCCATTTAATAAGAATGGATTCTTAAACATCATGCCACCATAACATAATCCATATAAGATAAAAGGACTTCATAAAAATAAATCCATCATTAACCAATAAAATAAATGTAAAAATAGTGATATAAATAGAACCCTATATTATCTTATATGGAAAATAATTTTGATAAAAAACTTGAACTCCATTCTTGAGGAAAATATGCTTTCTACTTCAAAAACAGTTTACCTTTCTTAACATGTCAAAAAATTTTAAACTAAACGAATTTAATTAAAAATAATCTTGAAAACTTGTAAAGTAATCTTCATGGAAATAATGTTCTATGAAATCATAAAAATCCGTTCATGCTGTATAAGTTAGAAAAATCATTCTTCTCGTACATTGGCTGGAAAATCCAAAAAGTATCTCGTACATAGAACGACAAAATAATCCTTTCATATCATTTACTAAGATTCGCCAATAGATAAATTTGGATTTAAACAATTTTAGGAGGATATTAATAATATTAAATATTCAGGAAACATTAATGTGGATGATAAATATTCCATAGTAAATTCTGAAGTATAAACAATCTCGGATAAAAATGTGATTGTGATATTCTCCCTTACATTAGGTCTGTTAGGATTTATACGTATCCAAACCTCCTATATAATGATTTAAATAATGCCATTGACTTATTAAATAATCATATTAATTGTTATTATATCACATATTGTCATATTCTTATCTTATTATTAGTAATATTTCATTACTACATGTTATTCAGGTGTTCATTGCTTTATGTTCTTATGTGTTTTTTGTTGAATAGATTCTTATTCCTCTTCGTAGGTTATATATAACAAATTTACTGAATGGTATTAGTATAATATAGATCATATTAATTCATCTAATTCATTTATATAATCAGTATTCAATGAGGATCATGTAGAACGAGTCTCCCCATATCGTGGAGACGGTAGGTTATACATACGCACGAGCGATGATATCATTTCCATAATTATATGAATGGAATTTTAGTTGATGATATAATATTTCAGAATAATTATAATGTTATAATAATCATATATAGTTATTTTTAACACCATTATACCCATCCATGTATAGTGGGGGTGGAAAACTGATTACACCACGGCGTGGAGACGGTATTCCGTACGTACGCACACGTGGTGATTTAGTTTTCCATAGGATGGATAGAAGGTGAAATAGGTTTGTTTTATATTTATAATAAAATATTATTATATGGGTTATACTGATGTTATTATATTAAAATTAATCATATAAAGAAGAGGAAGTAAAAGAAGAATGAATTTTGAATGAATCGGTTGAAGAGATTATCTCTTCCTTGACGTGTCTCTTTTAAACATCCTCTTAGTGACTAGAGATTGTCTTTTGAGACTACCATAACCTCTATGATATAAATATATATTTTTAGAAGAGAAATTGGTGGTTTTTTCCAAACATGAAGGATACAAATTTAGTGAAGACTAGAGACAGGAGGTTCTCTTTTATAAGGGAGGAGAGGGTCACCTTTGGAAACCTAAAAATATTAATTTGTAATAAATTTATATTTGGTTTATAATGGCTCCAATGTGAATTATTTAAAATTTATTGTGGGTATGGGTCTAATCCCTCTCAACCAATAGGATTTATAATAGTTTAGGTTACCGTTTTAACATTATCCTTTACATTTAACTCTAAGTTAAATAATTTAACTTTTACCGTGTCTTCTTATATTCTTACACTATATGGTTAATAAACATAATATAAACTACCAATAGAACCCCAATTGGTTAATTAATGTAATATATATTATTAAATAAGTCTTTATTCAGAAATTTATATTTTTAGGGATAAAATATTAATTAATAATCTAATATTTGTTTTAAAAACACTTTTTTGTCGAATTTTACACTATTTGGTATTTTGTTTTTGTGAAATTAATAAAATCATTTTTACCTAAAAAAAATTCATCTAACAAACCCTAATATGTTATATAAACCAATAAAATTATTTTAATTCATAAAAATTCTCAAATTAAATTTATTTAGGTATTTTTAATATTAATTATGTTAATATTTCATTAAAAAGGTCATTACTGCATCATCATTGTGTCATAAATTTATTAGATTATTTATTGTCTAAAAATTATAAATAAAATACCATTATGTAGGAAATCTTCCTACATTATTAATGAATATTTATAGTAGAATTTATATTATGTATATCTATATAATAAAAATGTTTTACTTATTAAACTTTTTTTACTCTTTTAACTCTTCTTTGAATTAAATAATAATAAATGTCAAAATCTAATCCATCTGTACCTACAGGGTAATATTTTATTCCAAAGGTTGTTTTTGGTCGAACTACACTTATACCATTGAATTAGTACTTGTTTTAGTGTAATAATAATATCGTATTTTACCCTTAATTACCCAATTTACTTTTAACTGTGGAAAATAAAAGAGAAAAGTTACTATTCACCAAAAATTATTTTGATCTTATTGAACCACATTATACATACTAATATCCATAGTGTGTCTCATATTTTTAAAATTCCACTCACAAATGCGGTAAATATATGTTTTATGTAAATTTATAAATTCTCTTAGGAGGAGGGTAAAAGACGGCCAAAAGTTCACTAAAGTTTTAATATATCTAAAATTATTATAAAATGACTCCAATGAATAACATTGAACTTATATTGGTATTATGTATCTATTTTGATATAAAATATATATAAATAATATAAAATATTATTTAAATAAAATTCCGGTTTTTACCAATAACTAAGAGTTTTCACTATTCATCAAAAATTGAATGTTTTAAGAAAAATATCAAAAAATTAACCTAGGCTAATTTCCGTATTCCAAATCTAAAAATGAAGTCAATTTTGAAAGATAAAATTTAAAAAAATTCAAAAATTTCAAAAAAGTGAGTATTACTATTCATAATGGCTAGTTTATATAATATTTTAATAACATGTCGTTGTTTAGTGAAACTCGGTATTGCGTACAACACAAGCTATCGAGGATGGTTGCTCCTGGGTGTAATGCAAGCCTAGATAGTGTTGTGTGTAGTGAAAGATTCCTTTGGTGTTGTGTAAAACATAATACATAAAAACATAATATTTCTCATAAAATATCAGGGTGTTACACCCATATAGTACATATTATTTAAAAATTATGAGAGAACCCATTTTCACTGAATCAACTCATTTTATGAATTTTCATGTGACGCTGTTAGGCTATTGAAATTTTTAGAAGGGAATTATCCAATTCTCTTTTCATTTCAAGTTCGCCTTTATGTTCTATGTCTCTCATTTTTCAATACCATGTTATTTTTCTGAATAAATTATGTACCAATACAATATTATGATTAATTTGTAATTGGGTGATCTATTTCCCCTCTATTTTATATGTTTCATAAGAACATGTTGCACAGCTATTATGCTGCAGAATTTTCATACCAAAATATCTCACTTTTTCTCATGAAATTATCTTATATAATTTTTATAAACACACAAAATTATATCCTTTCCCAGTGTAATCATCAATACATAAAAATTATATATTTCATTTTTTTAATTGACATAAATAGAACCCACATTTATTTTTGTGGGTCTATATATGAAACAATGAACTTGTTTTTAAGCCGTTTTTAAAATACAAATATTTATATATGAAACCGATTTACTTTATTATCTTTTATAAATTAATTAAACGTTCAGTATTGATCTTTGTGAATCACATAAAAATAAATGCATATTAAGGGTGTTTCATGATATAAATATAATGTATTGGTTAAACAAATTAATCTCTAGAGATGATAAGTTTTTCGATACCTTTGTGAATAACATTGGTAATATTTATGAAACCTTGGGGATAGAACTTGGTGATATACTTATGAATTTATATCCAAAATTTCATAACCACATATTCTTGTCATTATTCTAGATCTTTTTATGGGTATATTCCAATTCCTTCATTTCTCATTTCATTAAGAATTTCATCATGTTTTGTAGATATCACAAGTAAACTATTTCCCTTGTTTTCCCTTAATAGACCATGTTCTCACCCCTACTTAAATTTGTGTCCCCAAGTTATTAGATGAATTAATTGAACTTAGGATGAACATATTAATAAAAATTATAAGTGGATTAGAATTAATTTTTTATATTCTTGGGTATTATGTTCCATATTTTCAAGACAGTAAACTTTAATGTTCCTCTGTTTGTAAAATGTAATTAAAAGTTATGTAAAAAAAGTAATGATTCCTTAATATATATTATATCATTATAATAAATATGACTATGAAAATAAATTATTTTTAACAAAAATTAACTTTAATATATTTTCATTATAGCTTATGTTATTTTAAGGTTTGAATATGAATCATTACATGACTTTTCATGATTTTTGTGAATTTTAGAATATAAGAATATGAAATCAACAAACACAACAATTTTTTTATCAAAATAGTCATGAAAATATAGAAATCATATCCATAAATATTTTTAGTGTATTACGTAACCCAAAGGGAAGAACTGAAAACTCATAATTTCTTTATATAATTTGAAATGCAGTCCTTGGAATATCTTCTACTATTATCTTCCAAAAATTGAACCCATACATGTGACAAATATTTAAAAAATTATTATGGTCCCTAGTGGGGATCAAATATATCAATTATATGGGACCAAGGGTTGTGGTTATTAAAAATAATGTTATTCAATGAACTGGAATCAATACAATGTCTCGTTAAAAAATTATTCTATTTAATAAAAAATTAAGATCACCCCATAGTGAAGTGATAGGTCAAATGAAATCATTTTTAAGAATCCATTATAATTTCTTTTTTAATTCCCAAAGTTCTTTATTATCCATTTGTGAAATTCAATTTGTAATATTCTTCTTGTCAAGCATCATGTCAATAGTAAACTCAACCTCCCAATATGAAATAACATAATGAAATTAATTTTGAAATCCGTACAAATATTCATTTATTAATGAGACATAACTAATATGAATAGTTTATTTCATTTTAACAACATGATCTTGATAAATTTACCATACATATATAGTAAATTTATTAGCTTCTTGGAGGGTTATAAATTTTATAAAAACATTGTATAATAAAATTAGATCTGAAATCATTATTATAATGACAAATTGAAATCTAATATATACCGAAAATAATAAAAATTATACTATGTGAATTTAAATAATATTTATATGAATGAAAATCCACTAAAAAAATAGGATGATTCCTATAAATCTTGATAAATTAAATATTTCCAACATGATATTTTAAATAATTTTCTAACATATTTGATTATGTTGATATATTTTTCCTTTAAAAATTTCGTATAAATAAACGAATGAAAAGATGGAAATTCAAATTGTTAATCAGCCTAATTTAAATAAAAAAATAAAATACATATAAAAAATCATTAGATGGACTTTTATTAGTAATATTCTATGAAAATTACTTTTCTACAACTTTTTTTGTCATGATTGCCTCCATATTATGTAACTAACTTTGGATATCTGATGAAATAATTTCCCAACTCATGGAAATTAATATTTATCACTATATTAAAACAATTTAATAACCCATTTATAGATTATTTAAATCTATATTTATTTTATTAATAATCCTTATAAAAACTTTACCATATTAGAAACACACTCTAGAAATAGAAATATCATTTACTACACTTGGAAATTGATGGGGGATTAAATATGTAACTCTTAGTTGTTTTCTTCTCCACTTAATTCCACCTTGATCGCTTTTTATGTTTTTCAATATGGGAATCATATTTGTAGTATAATTCATGTAATAATTTCTCACAAAAAACATTCTCATAATTTTTATATTTTCATGTGTCTAAAGTACATTATAATTTTTTACAATCATGAGTACAATATATAAAATTTAATATCAAGGTCTCGAATAAAATCAGGTACATTCTTGGACAACATGGAAAAATTATAATCACATGATTTCATTGACTCTTCATCCTTTTATTTCAATTCAAATTACTGGTTCTCCTTCCTGAGATAAACAACCATATGAATTTATTTCTCAAGGAAAGTATTCATAAATGTCTCTCATTCCATGTAATTAAGAACCTATTTCTATTTTTATAATCATAAAAAAATACCCCCATCAGTCACTTAAAATTCGAGAGGATAATTGTAAAGGGTGTTCTTTTGAAATTTACGACAACACAAGAAATAAAATATCTTTTCTACGGTATTTATCCATCATTAATCCACCCCAGGTTCTAAATTTATACTAATATCATCAGGGTGTTTTTAATGAAATTCTCTATTATTGATATATTCCTCTATGGAGAATCATGTTTCTCTATATCATGCATTGCACCACCATTTTTATTCCATGTTAAATAATACATTACTACAAAAAATTATTCATTTTAATTCTAACTAAAAAAGGATTTTTATTTGAATGGTTTTTTATTCTTAGTGTCTTCCTATTATAGTTGACTTATTTCCTCTATAAAAACACATTCTGATAAATTATTTTTCACCACTAACTATGGAAATATATAAATGATATTTCATTTTAACATAAACATAATTTATAATTATTAAAATTATTATATTAACATTATCTAAAACACTAAATTTATTTAGTACATTACACTAATACCATTAATAAGGACATAGTTTTAAACATTATATATTCTAGTATCTTTAGAAATGGAATCACTTTATTTCATTCTGAAATATATATTATGTTTAGTGTTTTAGATAATTTGGATGTCACCCTTACATATATAAATATGACACTACAAGGTAGAAAATTTCTATCAATATCTATTTTTTCATTATATTAATATAAACACCATGTTCTGTTTTTATGACTTATCTTCCTAAATTTGATGTTGGTTTCATCATTTCCTATAAAAATATGTAAAAATGCATTAAAAAAATTTAAAACTTAGAATGAGAACAAATATATTAGTATGAAAGAAATAAATATATTAGTCTAGATAAAATCATGAATACTCATAAAAAATTACCATTATCACAATAATATTTTCACATATGAAATAAATCTTTTCCATAATAAAAACATAAAACTTTTTTTAAAATAAATATTTTAAAACATATATAAATAAATTAAAAAACATTGTATGGAATCATTGAGTATCAATTCCATGACCCATTTTAATCATTTGTTAGAAAGAATTGGAGACCTATTAGATCCATATGATAAACCACACCGATTAAGTACATCCTTCTTTCCTATGATAACAATGAAGATTACCCAATTCATTGGATTTGTATAATGGTTCTCACCCTTTTAATAAGATATATTAGGATCACCTATTTTCATGTGATATAATGCGGATAAAATAATCCTATCATATGTATTATTCTATACTTATTTATATAAATAATTCTCGACCACCATATAATGAATAATGAAATTATTAAAAAATTTAATCATAATTTTTTTGAAAAAAACATTTAAACAAAAATGAAATAAGCATTCAAATATTGAATGGAACCTTTAATAAAAACACATTTACAAAACATGAATTTCCAAAATGTAGTAAAATAGGGTTTTTATATTAATAAATAATTATATATTATAAGGTATGTTGAAAATAAAAAAAGGTTTTAAAGGTGGTAAAAGTGGATGTACAAGAATATATTAAAATATAACCTTTATTTTTATATTGTACAAATTTTTTAAACATTCACTAAAATGATTGCTTTTTAAAACTAAGAAAGGAAATTCAAAATGATCATAAACATTCCTTTATAGTTATTTTATTTCTATATAATTGAAATAATAAAATAGGTTAATAAAATATTTCTAACTTCCCACCACTCCTCATTGGCTTGAGTGGAGGTGTATTTTGTTCTATGCCTTAGGATAAATACCCACGATACCAAAGCCTAACAATAAATTAAAATAGATTCAATATAATTGGGGGAAATATTTTTCATTGAATGTAAAATAACCACAAGAAACATACCATTACCAAAACCACTATGTGATCCATGAAAAAAAATGTTATGACAACTCAATGTTTATTAAATAAAGCTTACTATATCAGAGTGCCTACATGGAATCAGATCTAAATCACTACAAAGTAAAAGACAAAACTAACAAAGCATAATGACTCCAAAGACATAAATTCATTTTTCCTAGTTTGTTTCAGGCATCAAATACACAAAAAAACTCTATATTACTATGAAACGGTAAATAAATTTTATAATTTCCTTTGACCATTTTCTTAATAAACAATATCTTCAAAGCACTAATGTTCTAAAGCATTGTTAAGTAATGAAACTCAATAGGCTGTCCCGAAATGACTTCCCCACTCACAACACAAGGATAAAACATGTTGTCATCATTAAATAAAATAACTTATATATTCAATTTTAAAAAATTATCATTTTATATCAAATTAAAAAAATCAATACCAAAAACATTTTACAATTAAAAAAAATGTTTAAACCATTTCACATTCATTTTTGGTAAATCCATTTGGCAATTCACAAACACTCACACACAATCATATGCCACTCATAGTTCAATACTCCTTATATGATTCTTGTATATCCACTATGTTATCAAAAAGTTTCAAATATCTTTGTTCCTGAATGACAGAAGCCCCTTTTCTATGGTTACATCCCTTTGTACCCTAGTGGAACACACCCCATATTAAGGGTCCAATTGAAAACATGAACTCCCCTAACTAGTGTATGCAAAAACCATGTCAAAACATCCATTTTGATAAATTTCAATAACAAAATTTTCTTTTAAAGACCATACCAAAAGACCACATTCCATTGATCATAAAAAACAACATTTTAAAATAATAATTTTAAAATTCATAAAAACTCACTTTCACAACAACTACATTCCATAATACCAAATACTTCACTAAATTGGATTTCTTCATTTAATTTCATATCATTTTCCGTATAAGTTTCTTGTAATTAAATAAATTATAATCAAATACTTAATTTATATTAATATAAGTCTATAATTAATCCACTACCTTGTAAGTTAGAGGGAAATTGAAGAACCCAACTAATTCTTCAACAAAACCATTTCATATCTACATTAACCCACAATATATCTCATTAACTAATAAAAAATAGAACTCTCTCATAAATATTTGAGTCTACTATCATATATCTATCTCTAAAAGACTAGATTTATGAATTTAATATAGTTAAGAATAGTAAATATTTGGAAATTTACCCAAAACAGAGACTTACCAATGGAATCAGGCTTCAACGCACCATGATTAGCCAATAGGTCCCTTCCTGATCAAAGTAGAAACTGTCCATATCAATAGGGTGGAAGAAAATATTTCATAGGATAAAAAAATATGTAAAAAATAGTTTTAGTGTCAAAATCGAGTGATGTACATATTTATGGGATCTAAAAATAAAATTTTCATATCTGGGACACATGATTACGAAAACTCTATGATAGTTGTGCACCATCCTTTTCCTATAAAACCCCCTGTATTTTTGGATTCCATAGTTAGAAAAATTTATTTAATCATTGTTATTCCCTTTTATTCCATTTGTTTATTACTCTAAGGTGGTTTCAGGGATTGGAAAAACAATGCGGCTAACTATACACCTTTATAGAAGCCCATATCTCACTTTTCACAATTTCCTATAGAAATTTCCTAGTTTCTACAAACCATACTGAAATCATGAACCTCTAAAAAATACACAAAATATATTCCAAAAGATCTCCAAACCCTCATAAACATCATCCAATGGCTTTTCATACATAAAAATAATATATATTTGGTTACATAAAACCAATGGTGCTATAATCTAAAATTCATTTCCCCTTCCATACTAATAATGTATAAAACCTAATATTTCCTAAAATAGTTCATCTCATTTATCATCCTTGACTTTTTCCCACTACCTAGAATCGTTATGAATCTGAAAATGTTTATATAAAACCCAAAGAAGACAAATTTTATTCCTGCACAATAAATTCTCATGCATATCCACAATATTTACTAGCATATGATCCAATGAATCATTCGGATCTAAGTCAATATGATCTCATTGAAAAACATGGTCAAGATCAATCAAATAATTTTTTTCAAGGTACATGAAACACATTATGCCATTCACTAAAACACGATGGAAAATACAACCAATATTTCACCTCACCAACCCCTTTAATTATCTTATAGAGGACTATGTATTGAGGTTATAACATGCCCCATTTCTAAAATGATGATTCCCAAGCCTTAGAGAGATACTCAATAATAGATGACCACTTACCTAGAATGATAATTACCATTGATGATGATATGAATATGATTTATAACGACTCTAGTCTTCGAATATTCTTTTCAAGATCAACTGAGTCTTCTCTATTGTATATTAGACATGGCTTGGCACAACCCATCAATTCTCATATATTTCCACCAAAAAAAGTTGAGAACGATAAGGATTCCCATATAATGCCTTAAAATAATCCATATTTATCGAGGCATGATAACTTCATTTACACAATAACTCCACTAATGGTATGGGCTCCTATAATGATCCACCAAAATTCATTACAAAGACCCACAACATGTCTTCTGAATTTTTTATTGTCCTTTTGGATTTCCCATCCTTTAAAAAATGATGTGCCAAAATTATAGTCATCTTTGTCCCAGGTGATTTATTTAAGGATTTATAGAAATGATAGTTTACCATATAATCTCCTTATAATACTATTGATATTGGCAATCCATGCCTCTATACCACTTCCCAAATATATATTTTTTACATGTCATCCACCTTATAAATTTGGGAATAGGAATGAAATGGGTCAAATTTGGGAGTTGATCCACAATCACCCATATAGAATATTGTTTCTAAACCAATATTGGGTGAAGAGTTACAAAATCAATGGAAATATCCTCCCATTTACAAAAGGAATAAGTAAAAACTACATCATACCAACTAGTCAATGATACTCTTCCTTTACCTACTAACAACATCGGCATCTCGAAATAGAATCACCCACTTTCTTTTTCTTATATTCTCATCAAAATTGTGTTTTAAGTGCCTTAAAAATATTATATATGCTAGGATTAACAACCCATCATGGATAGTGTAAAAAATGAATAATGTTTTTTTAAAAATTCATATGTATAATCATTATATTTTTAAATAACAAAAATGAACTCCCATATAGCTTCTATTCCTCAATGACATCACCGATATTTATTTTTTACCTCATAGTAACTAATTGTGGATAAAAATACCACACCATATTAACATTATCAACCAAATAAAGAATTAATAAAATTTTTAATAAAAAAATAAATTTACATTGATCTTTATATTCCATGTGCATACTGGCTATGACCTACTTCAACAACCACATATCAAAATATTATTTTTCAAACTGAGCATGAGACTTCTTACTTAATGAATATTGCATTGAATTTCCAATCCCCAATGTATAAATCAAGTAAAATTCAAAAATTTAGAGACCCTACATCCATATTCATTGTCTCAGATTAAAATACCTTTGTGTAAAAATATGTTTCAAATTATTATGATCTATAAACACTATCAATTTTTCACTATATAGGTAATAACACCATGTTATCAAAGTAGGATATATGGTAGATCAATATAATTCACGAGTTAGAATGTTCTTCCCATGAAACTATAATTATCAAATGATATATGAAACAAGATGATATCCTTTCATGACAACATATCCATTCACTGATTATAAAGAATCACAATACACCACTTATAGTTATCATGATTCCAGTAATATCAAGAACTCTTATGATGTAAGGATTAAAACAATCTATTGATAAGATATTTTATAGTCGTCACTCCATTGGAATGTAAATTTTTCCTTGTTAGATCAATCAAATGTGGGGATAGTCATGAAAAATCCTAAAAAACTGTGATTAATAACAAGCTAGTGAAAGGAAACTTCATAACTCAACAGAATACTTTGGTGGTTTTAAAGAGATAACAAATTTTATCTTTTCTGGATCTACAAAAAACCTTCATTTAGAAATTAAATGGACATGTGTTTATATGAATTATATCTAGAGAACACAATTTGATAATTTGACAAACTGAGAATGGTCACTCAATATTCCCAATATTTTTTACAAGTGTTACTCATACTGACCTATTGTCCTGGAATTAAAAAATATGTCAGCAATAAACACAACCTCAAAATAATCCAGATATCTATGAAATTTCTAATTTATCAATACCAAAATGATTTATGGTGCATTAGTATGACTGAAATGTGTAAGTACATATTTAAAATGTCCATATATACTCCCAAAATATGCCTTTAGAATAAAATTTTATAGAACCCAAAATTGGTGATATCTTAATTGAAAATAAATTTTATTAAACACTTGAGATCACCTAAATTGATTGAACATATCATCAATGAACAGAATTGGATACCTATTTTTTCATATATTGGTTATGATTTTTATAATCCACACACAACTGAAGATTTATATCAACCATTTTAAAAAGTTAGACCATTTCTACCAACGAATATATAATAGGACAAATAAATAATTTACGTGACAATAATTAAATATAAACATTCATTTCCCTTAAATTTGTAGGTTTCATTCGATAATATAGAAGTGATATATTACTTGTCCCTAGAAAGAGATCAATTGTAAAATACACTTCAATTATTTATGGAAAACTATAAATTTATCTAGGAAATTTCATAAATAAATAAATTACCTTTGTAAAATTGTTTTTCTCCAAATATTCTATGATATAAAAATTCAATGCTACTATATAGTATGAGATTGTTCAAAATTATAGTGCCAACAAGATCATTGTACCTGCCTATACCTTAAGACACACTCTAAAGAGATGGTTGATGCCATCAAATGTTATAAAACTCTCCCAATGGGTATAACCTTTGATGTGAGAATTAAAAATAATTACAAACCCATTCTAATGATAAATTCGTAGATATATATCTTTATTGGATTTAAATCACATATCAACTAAATTCCATCGGTAGTTTTAGAACATACTTTCCAGAAAAAGATCAACGATATCTTTGATGATGAGGAGTTTGATGTTTCAAATGATATGGAATCATCTGAACATTTAAACCCATAAAATCTATCAAACATGATGAAATTAATGTATTGGATGAAACAGGAACAAATAAATCATGTATAAGGTTTAATTTAAATGAATCATAACTCACATCCCTTCGGGTATGGATTGATAATCCAAAATAACTTTCTCGTCTCTATACAAATATTTAAAAATTGGACAATTTTCATATTACCTTATTGAGATTTCACTTCCTAAGGAGTCATGCTATTTCTTGAATCACCCTGAATAGATCCATTATGTGGACAATATGTATTCTTCTAACCTCATCTCGACGAAGCATAAGACGTCTATGAAGCATGAGAAGTTTCTTGAACACCCAACCAAGGAGATCTATAACAATATCATTGAATATTCTCTATATTATTTCCAAATTTTGGCATCATCAAGGTGGTTTCATACATTCTCACATCATGTTGCAGAACCAACCACATTTTAAACATCCGACATTTCTCATGGTTCTTGGAGGAAGGTTTACTGATCAATCCATCTGATTCTAAGTCATCCCACTATATAAGAAATAGGTACCCTTCTTCTATAATTACAATAATAAGAGTTCCCAAAAATCCCTATAGGTATCAACATGCACACTCTACCAATATCACCTGAGACATTCCATTTTGTTAAGGTCACAATGTTAACCATCTTCATATTATCCATTATACAGAGCACGATAATATATGAGAGGATTTCATGCCTCATTCCAACTTCAATTAAATTTTCCATAGTGGATGATCTTTCCAATGCATTGGTTAAAAATTAGAGTAAATTCATAAAAATAACTACATAATATTTCATTGAGTTGTTCTATAGTTTAATGTAGAAAAAAGTGAAACATTTTTTAAATCATGAATATATGAGAATATAATTTTCTATTGACAAATATTCAAAATCCTACAAAGAACGGACTTTGTCTAATTTTTCATAAATTCACAAATAAAAATCCTCACATGCATTATCCTCCAATATATACTTCACAAACTTGAATTTAATATATTATGGTGTGTGTAGGAAATCAATGGATTGATTATTATTATTCATCCACACATCTACCTTATATAGTTTCAAATACACCCATAAGATGGGTGGATTATACTTCTAGAATTATTTAAAATCACAAAAGTATCACGGTCCATCCCTTTGGATCACTCTATATATACCATGATAATCCTATACTACACTCTTAACTATTTGTTGGTTAACTGATAGATCGGGTGTAACCAAATTCTCATCACCTTCTTCCAGTTTTCTTCTACAATTCCAAATGGGTTCCATTTTTTTTAAACACAAAAAACATTATATGTCTAACTATTTTGAAACCGATGTGTTGAAACCTCTGGAGAATTAGTTGAACTCATATTTTGATAGTCCCAATTATGCTCAATTATTGTTTGATAATCCCAATTATGCTCAATTTTAGTTTGATAATCCCTATATTGATTAATGATTAATTACTTATTTCAGTATTTATGTACACCATGCACATATTCATATATAATAATATTTACATTATCTTCAGAGAATTTTGTTATTGGATGGATATATATTCTAACATAACCCTTTTGGCCAATAGAATACTTAAACAGACAAGTGGTCACCATTACAGAACAAAGATACTGATACATCAAGTCCACCGGTACAATAAGTCTACCATTACTTGAAGGCCACGGATACATCATGTCCACCGGTAAAATAAGTCTACCGTTACGTGAAGGTCACCGATACAGACAAGTCACCGTTATTCAAGTCTACCGATACAGAAAAGTCACCATTATGGAGGCTACTGTTACACGAAAGGTCACCGGTACATTAATTCAACCGCTACCGATCAAGTCTATCGACAGACATGAAGTCTACCGATAGAAAGGCTACTATTACACAAGAAGTTACTGATACAAGAGAATTCTGATACAAATACCTTTCATGACACAAGGCTACCGATATCCAAAGCTACCGTTCCAGAGAATCTGACGCTGCCTTCATTTATTTATCTTTGTTTAATCTATACAATGGTCATATTAGGTATATTTTAATGCTTTGACATTTATTTAATGAAGGTTGTTGGATGTCAGGGAATCATACCTTGTACTTGCAAAAAGAAATCATTTCTTTTGTCAGAGCTCGTACAATAAATATAAGAAGTCTCTATTGCTGCAAGATATACCAGACAACAAGATACATACAGAAGTGATCTACAAGTGACATACACAGGAATATCTCATACAGATATACATGCATGACCAAGAAGACATAGAAGCCCATATACACTCACGCTTACTCAAGAAGAGCTCTTTACATTCAAGAGGATTTTGAAGAAATTCATCGACTACATTTTCACTATCTATGAACCTGGATGTCAGGCAGACCACACTATATTTTCCAGACCAAAACCAGAAGAGGACTTAGAAGCATTTCTGATCAATCTGAAAGAGTCCAGAGCTACACTGCAATCACTATAGCCATTCTAAACTCTATATCTTTCTCAGTGATTTATTATTTACATTAAGAGTAGTGTGTGTCATCAGTTCTAATTTACACATACACTGTCTCCTGAACCTTAACTGGAGGATCTGTAAATCCTCATTCAAACTCCTTACATCATCTATTTCCCATGTATAATTGTGGTAGAGGTCATGTTTGACCTGGACATGTGTATTTGCAATAGTTTTTGTTTCCCACGTAGAACTGTGGTAGAGGTATTTGACCTGAACAGTTGTAAACTGTTGTGAACCCCGATCTAGGGTGTAGATCAAATTTCTACAAATTTTTGAGAGGACTAAGTCTCATCTTGAGGCTGAACCTCTGGGTTATATCTGTTGTGCTTTGTTTAGTTTTATCTAAAACTTTTTTATTCTGCTACTATGTGCTTAAAAATTTAACCGATTTTTTAAAGTTACTCCGATAATTGAATTAGCAAGTGTTTGAATTATTTTTAAATCATTAGGTTAATTTCAAAAGCTAATCTGATCATCTGATTAGATTAACTGGGAATTAATCAATCCCTTGAGAACCAAACTGAAATTTTGCTTTAGTTTAAATTCACTACAATTCAATTAGTATGTTAAATAATGGGATTTTAGAAAAGGATTTTAAACAGAAATTTTAATTGGAACTCAATTCACCCCCCCCCCTTTTGAGTGTCCACTCTGACCAAAATTTGGTATCATAGGCTTTTAAAATATTTTCTGAAGTACTCTGTTTTTCAACTGTGATTTTAGTTTTATTTTAAAGTTCTTAAAATTTCTGTTATTTCTAAATTTTTTTCTCTTTAAATTTTCTGTTTTAACCTATTTTTCATGGATAACAGACTTGAAGGTGTTGCTACTAATAGAACACAATTTTTCAATGGAAACAACTATGCTCAGTGGAAGATTAAGATGAAAATTCATTTAGAAAGCATGGGTTTTGATATTTGGACTGCAATAGAATCAGAATATAAAATTCCCACTACTATTAGATATACATGGAGTGAAGCTACTAATATATCTTACAATAATAATTGAAAAGCTATGAATGATCTGTATTGTGCATTAGGAGATGAGGACCTTAATAGAATATCTTCTTGTAAGACTGCCTATGAAATTTGGATACTTTAGGTGTTTCTCATGAAGGAACAACTAAAGTTAAAGAAATGAGATTGAACACCTATACTATTAAATATGATAATTTTAAGATGAAGCCTGATGAACCCATCTCTTATATGTATGTCAAGTATAACAAAATTTTCAATACAATGATCTCACTATGAAAGGATGTTCCATCAAAGAAGCATATCATTAGAATTTTGAGATGCCTACCTGAAAGATGGAGGGGCACTTCTGTTTCAATCAGAGAATCTTGTGATATTGGTGAACTGCCAGTCAAGGAACTTATTGGTATGTTGATGATGTATGAAGAAGAACTTAAGGTAAACAAAGAAGAAGAAGATGAACCAAAAAGGAAGTCAGTTGCCTTCAAGATATCTACTTCAAAGAATAAAGATAAGGAGAAACTTCAAGCTTTTTGTGATAGCTCAAGCTTTGAGGAAAGTGAAAGTGCATCTGACAGTGATGCAGAAATGGCTCACATATCTAGAAGATTTAAGAAGTTTTATAAGAAGAAGAAGTTTTTCAGAAAATCAAATTACAAAGGTAGGTATGACAACAAGGGACACTGAAAAAAGGACTGGAAGAAATCTGACAAATCTGATGAAGTTGGCTGCTATGAATGCAAAAGAAAAGGACATATAAAAGAAAACATTCCAAATCTGAAATACAATAAGAAATATGAGTATAAGGATAATAAGTATAAGAAATCCATGAAGGCTGCGTGGAGTGTTTCTGAGGACAGATCCAGTGAATCTGAAGCTTTTGAGACTAAAAATAGAAATAAGGCAAACATGTTTTTTATGAAAAACACATCTGAGGTAATATCTGAAACTCCTGCTTTAAATACATATTATTATGGTGATGATTCTGATTCTAATAATATGCCAAAATCTGAACTATTTGAATAATGTGATACGCTGGAAGAAACCTGTAATGAGCTGAAAGACAAATACAAAGGTTTAAAGAAACGGTATTCATTATATTTTAAACATAAATTTGATCTTGACATAGAATTGGAAAAGAATGCTCAGTTTCTTAAAGAAAACACTGAACTGAAATTGTCAAATGAGCAACTTAGGAAGGATTTAGAAAAGTTCACAAATGGAAAAGATATACTTACTCAAATTCTAGCTAAGCAGATTTCACCTAGATATACTACTAGTATAGGATACCAAGCTGGACAAAGAAAAATTACCAGAACTTTATTTATTCCTAAATCTGGACAGAATGTAGATAGTTCTAGTTCTGGAAGTCCATATGCTTCCACTAGTTATATTCATAGTTACAGATCTAATAAGGTTTATCTGTCTAAATTTATTGATTCTGCAAATCTTATGAGACCCATAAGACAAATTTGGGTACATAATGTTTTATTAGCTAACCTATCTGGACCCAATAAAATATGGGTACGAAAATCATTTCCTATCTAAATCTGTTTTGTAGAGAACCTACTTAAAGAGCTCCTGTAGAAATACTTGGTACATGGACAGTTAATGTTCAAGACATATGTTTGGAGACTTATCATTCATTAAATGCAAAGTCATAGTTGATGGAGGTTTTGTCACCTTTGTTGATAATTCTAAATGGAAAGTCATCGGCTTAGGCCAGATTGGTAACACAGAATTAGTATTAACTTCTAAAGTTCTATTTGTTGATTGACTTATGTATAATTTACTAAGTATTTCTTAGTTATGTAATGATGCCTTTAATGTTAAATTTTAAAATGATTCTTTCAATGCTTTTAATTTTAAAAATGCTTTAGTATTTTCTGCTTTGAAAAATGAAAATGTCTATGTTGTTGATTGAAATTCTTTAGATATGAAACATATTACTTGTTTAAATTCTCTTCATAAAGAGTCTAGGCTTTGGAACAGAAGATTAGGACACCTCAATGTACATTCACATAGAAAACTTACTAGGGATAAATTAGTTAGAGACCTACCAAAACTTGAATTCCTAGCAGATAAAGTTTGTAATCCCTGTCAAAAGGGAAATCAACATAAAGTTTCTTTTAAATAAAAGAAAGAAGTGTCAACATCTCAACCTCTCGAGTTGGTTCACATGGATTTTTTTGGACCTTCTAGAGTTTATATTTCAAATTGGAAGCACTATTTCTATGTTCTAGTAGATTACTATTCTAGGTATACATGGTTATATTTTCTAGCTCACAAAAGTGATGATTATTCTTACTTTGTTAAATATTCCAATTTTGTAGAGAACCTTAGTGGACATAAGATTAAATTATTGAGAAGTGATCATGGCCGTGAGTTTCAAAATCATGTGTTTGAATCCTACTGCTCACACAATGGCTACAGTCACAATTTATCTGCCCCTAGGACTCCCCAGCAAAATGGTGTAGTAGAAAGGAGGAATAGAACCCTTCAAGAAATTGCCTTAACCAGGCTCAATGAGTATGACCTACCTGTTTATTTTTGGGCTGAAGCTGTCAATACACCATGTTATATTATCAATATAGTCCGGATTAGACCTATTCTTAAGAAGACCCCTTATGAGTCGTGGAACCATAGGAAACCTAAGGTTAACTACTTCAGAGTTTTCTGGTGCAATGTCTTTTTTCTTAGTACCAAAGATAATCTTGACAAGTTTGCATCCAAGAGTGATGAAGGAATTTTTCTAGGGTACGCTATTTCTAGTAAAGCCTATAGAGTATTCAATAAGAGAACCATATGTGTGGAGGAATCTGTTCACATCAAATTTGATGAAACTGATCCACATGAACCTAATGCCTATCTTGAAAATCTTGAAGATGATCTCTCTGTTTTGAACCTTAATGATAAAGACAGTGGACCTGTAGTTAAAACATCTTATTCTAGAAATTTTCCAGAACTTACTTATATTGATTCCCAACCTATTGATGAACCTGAAATCTCTATCCCTACCTTTTCAAAACCAACTGGGACTCTAAAGAACCATCCATTAGATGCTGTTGTAGGTAATCTAGATAGGGGAACACATACTAGAGCTTCTCTAAGAAATCAGGTTTAACATCAAGCCATTCATTCACAGTTAGAACCTAAAAATATCAATGATACTATCAATGATGATTTTTGGGTAATGGCTATGCAAGAAGAACTAAATCAATTTGAAATAAATACAGTCTAAGAATTAGTAGAAAGACCTAAAGACACTTTATCCATAGGAACAAAGTGGGTGTTTAGAAACAAAGTTGATGAATCCGGAAACATCATTAGAATCAAATCTAGACTAGTTGCACAAGGTTACAATCAAGAAGAAGGAATTGACTATGAGGAAACCTTTTCCCCTGTATATAGATTAGAGGCAATTAGGATCTTACTTGCCTTTGCATCACATCTAAATTTCAAGTTATATCAAATGGATGTGAAAAGTGATTTTCGAAATGGTTTTATTGTTGAAGATGTTTTTTAAGAACAACCACCTGGTTTCTCAAATCCTCTCTTTCAAAATCATGTTGTTTAACTTTTTAATGCTTTATATGGTTTAAAACAAGCTCCAAGAGCTTGGTATGAAAGACATACAAATTTTTTATTTCAAAAGGTTTTACAAAATGAATTGTTGATCCCACTCTTTTTATAAAAATATTTTCAAAAGATGTTTTAAAAGTAAAGATATATATTGATGGTATTATTTTTGGATCTTCTACAAATTCTCTATGTACTAAATTTTCAAAGGTTATGGAAATTTAGTTTGAAATGAGCTTAATGGGAGAGCTTAAGTACTTTCATGGATATCAAATCTTTCAAACTAAAGATGGTATTATTTTAAATCAATGTAAATATACTAAGTATTTATTAAAACATTTTGGTTCGGATAGTATTAAGGGGAGTTAGACACCTATGAGTACCACTTGTAAATTAGATATTGATGAAACTGGGAAACCAGTAGATCAAACTAATTATAGAGGTATGATTGGGATTTTACTTTATCTTACTGTTAGTTGACCTGTTATTATGTTTAGTGTATGTATGTGTGCTCGATTTCAATCTGACCGTAAATAGTCACACTTTCTTTCTGTTAAAAGGATTTTCAAATATCTTAAATATACAGCTAATTTGGGATTGTTTTACCCAAAAGGACAATCATTTGGTTTAATAAGTTATTCAGATGCTAACATTTTTAAGAGCATTTTAGATAAAAATAGAACTTCGGGAACATTTCATTTACTTGGAAAGTCCCTAGTATCATGATTTAGTAAGAAACAGAACTCGGTTGCAATATCTACTGCTGAAGCAGAGTATATAGCTGCTGGTTGTTGTTGTGCACAGATTCTGTGGATGAAACACACTTTATTGGAATATGGATTTGATTTTAAACATGTTTCAATTAACTGTGATAACACTAGTGCGATCAATATCTCATATAACCTTGTATCTCACTCTAGAACCAAATACATTTATGTTAGACACCACTTTCTAAGAGATCATTGTCAAATAGGTGATATAACTGTTGAATTAATTGGCACTGAACACCAATTAGATGATATTTTCACTAATCCATTATGTTCAGAAAGATTATGTTTCATTAGACATGAATTAGGAATTATAACTTACTCTTAAAACCGTTAGATAAACCTCACTGTTAGGATAAACCTCACCGATAGGATAAACCTCACCATTAGATAAACCTCACCATTAGGATAAACCTCACCATTAGGATAAATCTCACATTTAGGATAAACCTCACCATTAGGTAATCCTCACCATTAGGATAAACCTCACCGTTAGGATAAACCTCACCGTAAGATAAACCTCACTGTTAGGATAGGCCTCACCGTTTAAGGACACCTCACCGGTACATCTCTCACGATGTTTTAAAATTTTCGTATTAAGCCCTAGACATCGAACCATTTTTAATATGAGAATTATTTTATATGTGAATCCTAAATGATATTAAAACCAACTCTAGACATCACTCAATCACCACGAACCCATCTTTTCGAATCCCTCCTACCTAAAACCCCTCAATCTCAAAAAACCCTAAGCCTCAGAATCTGAAATGGCCCGCGTGAAGCGACCCTCAGTGGATGATGGGAGTGATGCACCGCAAGCTAATAAGTATAAATTAACCAATACAGATTCTAATAGAAGCAGTAGATGTGTTGTTCGAAGGAATCTTGTGAATCATCATTTATTGAAGCGAGGAATTTTAGTGGAAAAGGAGTTATGTGTGGAATGTCTGTTGGAAAGTAAGTCCTTGATTCTGAAGATTTTAAAATAGAAAGGATGTCTTGAATGCTTCATGAACAATAATGGACCATATTATCCCGTACTAGTAAAGGCATTCTATGATTTTGTCTGTTTTGAGACTTCAGAAGAGGAGAAAAGGATGATTTCAATTGTGAATGGTCAGAAGTTTTCGTTTTCATCTGTTGAATGGGCTGATAACCTTAGAGTTCCTCATAGAGGTGATTATGGATTTTATTCAAAATCCATACCTACTGCTAGTTAAATTTTCAAATATGAGGATGCCTTGTTAGAATTAACAGTAAATGGAACTCCTAGAAAGATCATTGCTGCAGAAATGGCAAGGGAGGATAAAGTACATTTTAAGTTCATTCAGCATGTGATTAGTCCAAGGGGAGGATATTTTGCTACCCTCAGATTTCAGGATATTTATTTGTTGTATCTATTAAAGAATGGATTAAAGGTGAATTTGTTTCAGATTTCTAATGATTCCGATTGAAGATATGACTAGACTGAAGTCTATGTCCAACGCACTATTCTTTTCTAAGTTGATTTCTAATCTGTTGAAGGCAAAGGAGGTAGTTGGACCTCCGGATGAAACTATTGTGGTTAAGGATAATTTTTTCATCACAAGGAATATTTGTAAGTATATGAAAGTTAGTTGGAACCCTTAGAAGAAATCATGGGTTAATGATGAAGGTAGAGTCTATGACAAGTACACTCTTGTGGACCATCCTTCTAGACCAAAGGATGTGATAGATCCTGTTCTTGGACCAGATGAGCGAGAACCAGTCTAGGGTGATAACGAGGCTAAAAATGAGGAGGAAGAGACGTCAGTTGAAGAAGGAGGAGACCCATATTTACCTCCTAGTCCTGAGCATAAAAATATTTCCTAGGGAGCAGTTAGCCCTCCAAAATAACTACCAAGGAGAGAAACTGTTATGAAGGATAGTGATACTGAGTCCACTGAAGAAGAAGAAGAAAAAGCATATCAGAATTTTGTGAAGGACACCTCTAAAGAGGACGAGGCAACCCAATCCGATCATTTTGTTCATAGAGAAAAGGAGGCTGCTGCTGAAGCAGATGTTGAGGAAAATGAAGAAGAAGAGCTCAGTTTGAGACCTCTGATTGATAATACAGACAAGAATGTTCATGTTTAGGCAGCTGAAGTGGCATCTACTTCCATTGATGAGAGAGTCATTGATGAAATAGAAAAGGATAGTACTAAACCTAATATTGAACTATCAGATAAAATGGTTGTTGCATCTGCTGAAGTTTCATAGGAGGTTGTAGAGTTACCTCGAGCAGAACAGTTGGAGGAGATTCCTCAAGAAAATGATCTAAGTGAGGGGGATAATCTTGGTTCAGTTTCTGTGTTGTATGACATCGAAGGTTGGTCATCAAATCCACGATATATGGTACTTGGAATTAATAATGGAGATTCTGATGAGGAACACCAGCCCCATAGGGATTCAGTTATCCTACCTGTTGTGGCTGAAAATTTGGAAACCAAGGAGGACCATGAGTCATTAAAGGTTGAAATGAAAGAAGGACTGAGAGACTCCGTGACAGATTTAAATAAAATCCTATTTGATGAAATGAAGAGTGTGGAGAAATCCCTGGAGCTATCTCTGGGATGTGATGTGTCTAGTCCAGTGAAGGAAATGATGGATGAAGTTAAAGTATGCCATACTTAAATTGAGAGTTGGACATGAGCTGTGGTTTCTCTAAGACAATTGACTGCTTCATTGACTGCCATGAACAGTTCTCAAACCCAAGAAAATACTGATATCAGATATATCAAATAAGTATTCATTCAGTTTGTGGAAGTATTTTAGGCTTTTAAGACATTAGTCAAAGAACATTTGAACAGTCAAGATGAACTTGTACAGAAGGTGGTTAGTAATTTGACACAGTCTTTCAAAGAGACAATAGCATTCTCGGTAAAACCCCATCCATCATCTAGCTCCACTGTGAACATTGACCAGATCAAAACTATGATCCAAGAAGATTTGGATAAGGCCAATACTAATGGAACCTTGGATACTCAGATCCTTGCTACCACTAGGGAAGTTAGCAGTTTTGTTCGTGATCACCTACAGGCAGCTACTGCTTCTCAAGAGGCCATTAAGAATAAGGTGGATGCTTACATTGGGAAGGTGTATACCAAGCATCAAATGACCAAACATTTCAATCTCTTGATTGAAAATATGAAGTTTTCTATTGTGACTGAAGCTTTCAGAGAATAGGTTAGTAAGCTCAGGGATCTTACTCCTACCTTGGATAAATTCATTGAAAATTGAGATGATTTTGTGTCAGCAATAGAGAGAGGAGGTAGTATTATTATGTATTTCAGGAACCTGTTGCTACCATTCTTGAATGTGGATGCCAGACCGGTGATTGTAACTCATTCTCTTCATGCCTCTGCCCCTCTGAGTACATCTCAGTTTACTCCAATTTAGGCTATTCAAAGCTTGACTCATATGATCCCACAGAGGAGCTCAAATTTCAGATCTGGTGCAGTTTCAGTGGCAGACCCTCCAGTGGTTCTTTCAGATATTCCCAATCTATCTACTCAATTTGACCCTAAACCCTCTTTTGCTCCTAAGGGAAAGACTCCCGTTCAAGAGGAAGATTGAGTGATTCTGGATGTTTTTGATAGGATTCACTTGTATTTTTGTAATACTGACTTTATCAGTTTGTACCTTTTGTGATTTAATGAAAATTTACTTTTAGTCTCTACATTTATCTGATTCTACGCTTCTTTTTTTTAATCACAAAGGGGGAGAAAAATGAGAACTTTGTTTTAATGTTTTTTTAGAATTATTCCTCTAAAACCATTTTATTTTTCTTAATACTTTGGCATAAGTTGTGATTATCAAAAGGGGGGATATTGATGAACCCTCTGGAGAATTAGTTGAACTCATATTTTGATAATCCCAATTATTCTCAATTATAGTTTGATAATCCCAATTATGCTCAATTATAGTTTGATAATCCGTATATTGATTATTGATTAATTACTTATTTCAGTATTTCTGTACACCATGAAAATATTCATATATAATAATATTTACATCGTCTTCAGAGAATTTGGTTACTTGATGGATATATATTCTAACATAACCCTTTCTGCGAATATAATGTTTAAACAAACAAGTGATCGTCATTACAGAACAAAGCTACTAATAAATCAAGTCCACCGATACAACAAGTCTACCATTACGTGAAGGTCACTAATACATCAAGTCCACTAGTACAACAAGTCTATCGTTACATGAAGGTCACTGATACAGACAAGTCACCATTATTCAAGCCTACCGATACAGACAAGTCACTGTTATGAAGGCTACCCTTTCACGAAAGGTCAGTTGTACATTAAGTCTACCGCTACCGATCAGGTCTATCGACAGACATGATGTCTAATGATAGAAAGGATACCATTACACAAGAAGTTACCAATACAAGAGGATTCCAATACAAAGACATACCAGGACACAAGGCTACCAATATCCAAAGCTACTGTTCCAGAGAATCCGATGTGGCCTTAATTTCTTTATCGTTGTTTAATCTAACCAACAGTCATATTAGGTATATTTTAATGCTCTGTCATTTATTTAATGAAGTTTGTTGGATGTCAGGGAATCGTACCTCATACTTTAAAAAAGAAATCATTTCCTTTGCCGGAGCTCATGCCCTAAATATAAGTAGTCCCTATTGTTGCAAGATACACAAGGCAACAAGGTACATAAAGAAGTGGTCTACAATTGACATACAAAAGAATATCTCATACAGATATACATGAAAGACCAAGATGACACAGAAGTTCATACACCCTCATGCTTGCTCAAGAAGATCTCTTTACATTCACGAGGATTTTTAATAACTTCATCGACAACATTTTCACTATATCTGAACCTGGATGTCAAGCAGACGACACTCTGTTTTCTAAAAAAACAAGAAGAGGACTCAGAACCATTTTTGATCAATCCAAAGGAGTGCAGAGCTACACTGCAATCACTAGAGCGATTCTAAACTCTATATCTTGCTCGGTGATTTATTATTTACATTACGAGCAGTGTGTGTCATCAGTTTTAATTTACACATACACTGTCTCCTGAACCTTAACTGGAGGATCTTTAAATCCTCATTCAAACTCCTTACATCTTCTATTTCCCACGTAGAACTGTGGTAGAAGTTGTGTGTGACCTGGACAGCTGTATTTGCTATTGTTTTTTTCCCACGTAGAACTGTGGTAGAGGTCTTTGACCTGGATAGTTGTAAACTATTGTGAACCCCGATCCAGGGTGTGGATCAAATTTATATAATTTGTTGAGAGTACTAAGTCTTAGCTTCAGACTGAACCTCTTGGTTATATCTTCTGTGATTTGTTTAGTTTTAACTAAAAGCTTTTTATTCCGCTGCTAAGTGCTTAAAAAATTAAACTATTTTTAATGTTACTCTGATAATTGAATTAGAAATTGTTTGCATTATTTTTAAATCATTATGTTAATTTCAAAATCTTATATAATATTCTTATTAGATTATATAGGAATTAATCAATCCCTTAAGAACCTAACTAAAAGTATTCTTTAGTTCAAATTCACTAAAATTCAATTATTATGTTAAATTGGGTGATTTTAGAAAAGGATTTTAAATATAAATTTTAATTGGAACTCAATTCACCCCCCCCCCCTCTTGACTGTCCACTCCGACCAACACGAAGACACAACAATTTCAAACATACAACATCACATTCATCAAAAAAATTCATTAAAACACAATTCAATTGAAAACCATTGTTAAAAATTACACAATTCTTATAATAATCAAAAAATCTTCAAAATACCACTGTAATTTCAATTTAAAAATCTCACATATTATACTTATTTCAATATTTTTCAAAACAACAAATTTTCACCAAAACCCAAGAAAACTCCAAATGAAATATCAATCCCTAGGTAGAATTCATTTATATCCATGTATGTAATGATTATTTAATTAGTTAACATTGGAATATTATATTACTGTTCTAAAACACATATTTACCCATGTCCTTGGTAACATGAAGTTAAACATAAATATGTTAAATTAGTATTTTTATGACCTTTATTTAATTTCCCTAAAATCATACATCATTAAACCATCCCTACTCATGGAAAAACAATAAATAATTTCAACTGTATTAAAAAAAAGCAATAACATTTGTCTCGAATGATTTGGATTGACATAGACTGATCCCATTTTCAAGTGGAGGACCAAAGAATATGATACCATTTGTAATATCCCAACCCAAGTCATAGGTTTCAGTCATGTATTAATTTTTAAATGGCCATAGAAAATATCCCCGAGACAACAAATATTTGAAATAAATTCCAATGGATTCATTAGATTTGGGGGATGGTTTTATCTTTTAATTTAAAATACACATAACCAAAATAAATAACCAAAACAATTATACGATGCTTGATAAAAATAAAAAATATCTCAATTCATAATATATTAAACCAACAATATTAGAGTACCTAGTTGAATATAGATTAATGTCACTACAAAATATAATAAATCGAAAAAAATCACAAAGTCTTCAATGATATAAATTAATATCTCCAAACAAGAACCATTCTCTAACTCCACAAAACATCATAGGTATCATAAGAAAAGAAAAAATAAATCGGATACTTTTCCTTTACCTATGTCTCGATAATGAATATCTAAAATTGATCATTATTCTAAATCTGGGGCGAGTAATGAAACTCAATAGGTTTCCCCCCAATTACATACACACACACTTTAAAGGATAGAAAATGATAACATATTTATATAAAAAAATTCATATAAAAATTTTAAAACATTTTTGTTGTTTATATAAAATTATAAAATAATTTCCATTCCAAAAAAATTACTCAATGAAACAAAAAATGTGACTTTTCAAACCATTTCACATTCCTTTTTGGAATTCCTCTTCTATAATGCACATACACGCACACATAGAGAGAAACCAAAAGATTAATTATTCTCTTATATATTCATAATCATGAGAAGTTTCTCATCTATCCATTAAGTCATCACCATGTGGCCAATATCGTAGTGACCCAATTAAATACAACCCATATCCCAAGTCATGATGCTATGTAACCTAATAGTACATTCCCTTTCTTTAGTATCATGTCGAATACATGAAATCACACCAACCCGAGTATGAAAAAACCAGTACAAAAAATCCATTTCAGTCCATTTAAATTAAACATAATTTTTATTGAAAACCATTACCAAAAATGTTCCATGAATAAAAAAATCCATATTTTAAAATCATAATATTAACATCTACAATAAAAGAAATATTCACAATAACAAATTTCCATATTTGACAACCATCATTAAAGATGGTTTCTACTACTGTTTTTATAAAAATTTCAAAATAAATTTCATACAGTTAAATAAATTTGAATCACAGAAATAAATATACAATTATAGTAGTAGAGAGTGAATCAAAATACCTTGGATGTTATGGATAAACTAATGCACATAAATAATTCTTCCACAAAATCATGTATAATATTCAAAAAAACAACCTTATATTTTATTCCCTAACAATAACTCAAACATCTATCCTCAGTGTTGGGACCCAAAGTAATAGATATATACCCAACAGACTAGTTAAATAAATATAAGAGATATAATAAGAGTTGATATACGAAAATATAATAAATTGGACTTACCAAAGGAATATGGTTTCAATGCACCTAGATTTGTTAACACATCACTTCCCGATTGAAGGAAAAAGATCTGCATCCATTGGGAGGAATAAAATCCACATTCTGGTTGAATATTAGAAAAATGGGTGGTTTAGTGTAAAAATGGGTGAGATATACTTTTTTATGATGTAAAAACTAAATGTGAATAGTTGGGTTACATGGTTAAGAATCCTCTGCAGTAACCATGTGCCATCTTCTACCTCTAAACACCACTCACTAAATGGTTGGCTCATACAGTTAGAAAAAAAGAAACAACAATGTTTTTCTCTCTACTAATCTTTTCATGATTAATCTTGGGTGTATTAATAGTTTATAAAAATGGGTCACCCAACCACATGCCTTCTTAAAAGACCATTTCTCAATTTTTTGGGTTTTTTGTAGGAGTTTTATGGTTTCTACAAACAACTATCAAACTGTGGACCATCAGAAAGTTCGTAAAAACTTATCAAAATTTCTCCCATCACTTTCAATTAAAAACCAAATTATTTTATACTTTAATAGATAAATAAATAGTTACTTACATGAAATCAAGGGTGTTAAAATTATCATGGTAAAAAAATATTAGGAATGGAATCTTTATATAATAATTTTTTAAAGAAAGTCCTTTACCTCCAGTATATCCCATATTGTTAGTTATTTATAATTCTTAATAAAAAATATAATAATTATTTAATTGCATAAGAACCATTTTCAGTTTCAATATTGGTTAAATTTTATTTTATAAAATTTTATATATAATTACATCATTATTTAATTTTGTAGAATATGTTTTGATGAATTTTAGTTCTAATGTTGAAAATGTACATGGTTGGTTGACCTTGGTAAAAATAGACATTATTTCCTCACCTATAGAATAATAAACATTGAATAATTAATATTTTTTAAAAAAAATTATTCTTTTGAAATAATTGATGAAACGTCATTATGAACAATTAATTATCATACAATAATGGAGATTGTAGTCTATACATACACAAGAGTAATATTTCCATTTTTGAATGATAATAATCAAAAGAAAGTATGTATTATTATATATTTTTCATCTATTATTATATCCTAAATAACATATTATTTCCATAAATATACTTATATATTTCATATATGTGGCGTACAAATGAAAAATGAGTCAAATAGCTTCCTGGAGTTTGTAGTGGACACATATACATGACTGATGTCACCATTTTTTGTGAAATATAATAGTAATAATGGTGCTGATTTATTATATTTACATCATGATAAATATTCCATTAATATCTTATAAAATAAGTTATTCGATCATTATAGCCTTCCACGAGAGATGAAGATGAACAAGAATTGCATCGGTTCGTAGGTCAAAAGGTCGATGAATACGTGAACGATGGTTTTGTTTCCCATTTTATAGAAGACGATATTCATATAAAAAGTTACATTAAAAAAATTTACAATTATATGTAATATATTGGTTTTAATATTTCTTCAGTGTTGAATAAAAATTTAAGTATATGGAATAATAAATGAAACATAAATTATTGGTTACGAATTATCAATGTTCTTTAGATATATTCTTATTCTTTACACTAAAGCGATAAAATAGTATTCTAATGATAAATTAAATTTCTCTATTATTTGAGGAAGGATTAAAGGAATATATTTTGGAAGGTATTATCTAACACTGATGGTTTTTTGTGTGCGGAGAAATGTGGAGAATAGGTTCCCAATCATAAAAGATTGGGCGTGCCCCCATAGAAATTCTTTAAATATTAGATAGATATATTCTTTTTTGTATTTTAAATTTCCGAAAACTGAAAATATTATAATATATGATGATTATAATTAAAAATGGTCTCCTAGTATTAAATTTGGACATGTTTGGATCACATTTTTACTCCTATCAATTTTTTTAACCTATTGTTTTCACCTTTGATGATTATGATTTTATTAATGTTTTTTACACTTGAGGGGTTAACATATTTACTATAAAATGAAAAACAATTCATGATAAATGATTTTATAATAAATATACTCTTTTCTTTGCAGAATAATTACTTTTTATGAAATATTAAAAATATAATAAAATGTTATTTTTTATAGATTGACATTAATGTTAATTTTATAACTATTCATTTAACAGGACTTTGAAATTTTTTATACATTAATAAATTTAGATTATAATTCATCCAATCCTATAAAATATTATATTTTTGTATATTAATTTATTTTAACATAAAAGAACTGTAAAATTTATTTAATTTTAGGATTTTATAAAATAAATGAAATGATATTTTACTACTTCAACAAAAATTGTGTCAATGCAACATAATCATGTAAGGAAACTATTTCTTCATTAAAATTTAAAAACAAAGTTCTATTATGAGTGAAATAATTTATGTTTCATATAAATATTTATAACATATCATATCTACTATTTATCCATATGTTAAAAATATTATAGTAATTCAAATCTTGTGTGAGACATTTTTGTCTTATATTGTCTTAAATATTATAATGGTAAAAATAAATAAAATATTGAACCAAGGTTCTATATTTAAAATAAATAGAGTTAAATGGATTAAAAACACATAAAATAGGATAAATGAGTTTTTTTTATAGTTATTTTATTACTTATCATATTATTTTGTCCATTAATTACTGAATTACCTTTACTGTGATATAAAATAAGTAAAGTTACTATTCATAAATTCAAATATAAAAAATAAACGGTTATGATTTACTGAAATTAAACCCCCCTAATAAAAATATGGACTCTATTTTCAAGATAAAAAAACATAAGTGGACATTTATAATTTAAAATAAAACCAAGAAAATATGATGGAATTATTTTTTTAAATACCCTTTTACATATAAAATGTTTTCATAATAAATTGAAGTATAAAAATAAATGAAAAAAATAGTTTGAATATTTCAAATAAAAATTATCTAAAAAATTTAAAAAAATATAAAATATAATTTGAATTTTAATATAATATAAAATAGGATATATTTTTTAATAAAAAGCATTATATTTTCATTATTCATTGAAAAATCAATCTTTTTTGAAAATTCACAAATATTCATCCTATTATAATTTTGAAATTATAATTTAAAAAATTAATGTACTTTTGATCATTTTAAATTCTATAATATATGAAATTATAATTTAAATATAAAAATATGATTCATTCAAACCCAAATTTTTTAGAAATAAATCATTTTCCATGTTTACTGAAAAACTGCCTAATATTGTTATAAATAATATAATTATATAATATAAATATAAAAAATACATAATAATTCTATATGATAAAATTACTTAGGTTGTTACAATGTGTTGTTTTGTGCGTCAATATATATGTATAAATATATATATTCTTATATATAAACACACAATTCAACAAATATATATATATATAGACACAATCAGTTTTAAATATATAAATATATATTTATACAAAAAATTTCAACAGATATATTTTTATATAGACATAGAGGGGTGTAAAGTCTCTATATATTAACTATAATGGATATTTACATTATGATCTCTTGAAATCACTAGTATATTAGCATGATTGAGCTCATATCGATGTTGTAGGGAACAAAAACCTCTTTTACCACTAATTCTCATAATGAAGAGATGAAATTATTAAGGTTGATGCTGAATCGAGTGGATGGTATGAATCAATGAAAGAGGAAAAAAATTGACCTCCTACGTAACTCAAGTGGAGACCCTCCTATATAATAAATAGGGTCTCTGTATTCTAGTATTTTTCAATTCAATTACAAAGTTTTAATTGGCTATAATGGATTGAGCAGACAGTGATGCATCATCCAGATGGCCATACTTATGGGTTTTAGGGTTATATCAATCCACTCATGGATATAGGTTAATGGTGTTATTTTTTCCATAAATTGGAGATTGAATTTTGATGCATGCTAGAAACCATATTTTGGGGAATGCTAAGATCACAGATCATGGTGGATGATGATGACATATGTCAGATAACTGCAAGTCGATAGTAATATACAACGTGGTTTAGTGATAGGGGATGATGATTGAGGTGTTTTGTAGTATGGAAGTCTTTGGATCCCTGTGGTGGAGATTCAGACATGGTTTTTTCCAACGATTCAAGATAGTGGAAATATAGGGTGTGTCTGCTGACTACTATAGGATATCCTAGATCTTGATAAAACTGTAGATGACTCCATATGTAGAGTGAATGCAAATGGTTAGAATCCATCTATAACCATGGGATGAGAAGAGCGGGGGGGGGGGGGGGGTGGGGGTGATAACCTTGGGATGAACCATGTGTTATATATTTATTTGGAGATTGTGAATACCTCAAGATATAGGGTGGAATGGTGAGAAACATGATGTTATTGAAATTTTAGGATGTTTGGATAGTGCTGGGATGACCTCATATTGTCCATTGATGATGGATTTTATGTTATAGAAATTAAGCGTCATCGGTGAACTTTAATTCTAGATAAGCTTTTTGTTTTCATTGATTATTGTTTTTTTGTCTTCGTTTGTGCACTTTCATATCTTGGTGGAGTTTGGGATTCCACGTGATTTTTCATTGTTATACATTTATTATCGATAATACATTTTTATGGCGGATTATTTTCTTTACCTGTAAAATTATTGTATATATATAGACAAAAACACATATATGAATATATAAAAATAATAGGATATTTAAAAATAAATATTTTTTTGAAATATATTATATAAATTTCCGTAAAAAAGATGTTATTTTTATAAATACATTATAAAAAAGAAAATATTAATATATAAATATAATTGAATATATTAACATATATATATATATGTTTGTGTGTGTGTGTAAATATATAAACCTATATTATAAATGTATTTAGAAATAATTAAATAAATATAAATAAATTTATTAAGAAACATATATAAAATATGTAGATATATATATATATATAATTAAATATAGATGACAACAAGATATATCAGTGGAAAGTACAATAAAATTTAACACACTAGCCAAGGGATCAAATACATATTAGCAAGTGTGGATCTATAGTTATTTTTGAATTACACTAAATATTACTTGAATGGGTTTTGATAGTGTGTGTGAAATGGGAATTGGTTTTAGTCACTTCATGGTAGTGTAAATTATTTATGATAAACAAATTATACATTCCAAAAAATATTTTAGCATTGATAATGACATAACTTATACATATTTTTGAGCACCTATGAAATTGTTCTTTTTTTAGTGGTTCTTAAAGAATAGATATTCTTAAATACTGGTTATTGTTATTTATGGAACCCATAATGGCTATAGTTTTAGTAGTGTGAAATCCAAATATTAGATGAATAAATCTATTAAGGAGAAACTCATAGGTGAAATATTAATCTCAACCAAAATATTCAAGATGCTCTATACAATCAAGCCTCCCATGAACACCATCATCGAAGGAGCCTACTAGATATAGTACCACCACTATACAAGGATCACCTGGTATCTACAATTCTATCCCACCCCTAGTACTACATGATTTTGATGAAAGTCAAACACTTCTATTATTTTTCAAAAAATAATAATAATAATAATAAATCACAATTTTATGAGGAATTGAGAAAAAAATTATATATTTCAACTGAACATAAACATCTACACCTTTACATTTAAAAATATTTGATTACATGAAATTTATAAAAAGCCTTTTATAGAATTATAATAGATTTGAATAATTTTATACCAAATAAAATTAGGAGTTTTTTCATTTAATAAAAATATATAGTTAATTAAATATGATTAATATATAATAATAAAAATAATAAGTGAAAAAGATAAAAAAAATAAAATTATCATAAAGGTTCTAATATAATAATACCCCTATATAAAAAAATTGAAAAAATATAATTATTTATATTTAATTAATAGTGAGAAATTTAATACAAGTATGAAGAGAGGAAATAAGGTGTATATGTTAACATTTCACTTAGTGGTCCAAGTAATTATTCCACAAACATAAAAACTAATCCGATTATATATTTCATCATAATTAATATACATTGTATTTTTTCAAATAATATCATTTAAATGAATATATTTACATTAATACTATATTGATTCATGTAATATTTTTTGATGTATCACATCAATAGTTTATGTCGGGTACTTTAATGTCATTTCGAAGTATACTTATGATAAGAAAATGGATAAAAAAATATTTTAAATGGAGAAGGAAAACACTCAAAATTATAATTAATATTTTCGATGAAAGGGATATCATTTAATTAATTCCTTTGGAATTCATGGTCTACCACTTTCTATCGGCATGTTGGGTGGAAGATAAGTAGGATCAAATATTTTTACATTATATCAAAATTTGATCCATTATTCAATCAAATGAAGTTTATTAAAAAATATTATTTTTCAAAAATAGACATTACATAATTTTATTGATATAAATTAATATCATTAATATTGGGTTTTTATAGATGAAATTTTATTATCATTTATAAACTCAGTATATTATTTTTTTCAAAATAAAAGATGCATCTTTTTGATATTTTAATATATAAGATTTTTAATACATCATTCTATAGTAATTTAATAATAAAATATAATTATAATTGGAATGTATCTGATTTTTTTTAATAATTTTACTAATAATTTGTACAATGTAGTCATGTGATAAAAAAATTCCATTACAATAATTGATAAACAAAAATAGCATATACTTTGTAGCTTACACTGTTTCATTGAGAATTATTTAGCATATCTCATAATTTGAAATTTTTTACTCTATTATAAAACATCATATATATATATAAGTAAATTTATTTCAATATGGTTTAATTATGATAATTGAAATTTCTAATGGTAAATATGAATTATTTAATTTTAATCAAAGAAGGCCCTATAGTGGTATAATATAAATTGAACTAGAATGATATATCTTGTAGAAATTACCCACATTTTGTATTTATCTTGAAAATTCATTCCTAATATGGATAATGTCTCAATTTTTTGAATCATGAACACCTAGTGGTCCCATTTTTTAAATAAATATATGATCACCATCGGAAACAAAAATTGTGGGATTTGAGATCATTAGAAATGTGCAAAAGTGTTGGTAGTACCGTTGGTATGAATTTAATATTAATCCATTAGTTATATTTCTTATTTAATTCTTCCAATATAAAATTTATTATATTGTTATATTAATAAAAAATATTATTTTTTTGATGAGTACAAAAATACACACACTAGTGTACTATGGTTTGAGTTGACAAACATCGAAGGAGATGACTCGATGGTGATTTTCTATAAAATAATCACAAATAAATCGAAATAATTATTTATTTTTTTTGGAGTGACTAATTTAAAATTACATGTTTGATAAATATTCAGATCTGGTCTGGTGTAAGAGTTTTGTGGTGGTGGATCAACGTGGGAGGTGGTGAAGTTTTAAAAGGCTGATATTTAGGGTTTTAAGTGAGAAAAATATAGTCTTTGGATATAGATGAAAAAAATTAAGATAAACTAGTTATTTGAAATCTTTATAAATAATTTTATTTATTATTAATATATAAAAAATTTGATAAGGATGTGAGATTTCACAAGTGGTTAGTACCCATGTGTCATACATTTCCTGACTGAAACACTACATAGTGTTTGTTTGAAGGATTCTGTATGGACCTTCCTATTAAAATATCATGAAAATTATGTATTCTATAATTAATTCTTGTTTTCTAAAACTGAATAATACATATTTCTCATTTTTTTACATTATTGATAATGGTGAGGAATTAATGATATAATATATCATTTGAATGAAATTTTTGTAGTTTTTAAAATTTCAACATCAATATTAAATATGATTTGGATTATAAACTTTTTGAGGGTATAATTTTACTTGTTTCTATAAATATAGGACAATAGTTCCATAATTTGGTATATTTGGGGATCATAAAAATAGTTATTATGAAACATGATTTTTGACATGAACAAGACTGAACAAAATTCATTGAGATTTGTAGTAGTGATGAAGAAAATGGAACCACATATGGGACCCATGATCGCATGTAACAACATGAAATCACATTGAGATGAATATTTTACAACAATTAGATGTTAAAATGACGGTATCTAGAGTAATGTGAGGTAAAAAAAATATTTAAAGTGTTTGTGACTTGTACACATTTAACGACTGGTATGAGCTGAAAAATGAGTATTTTATAATTATAATCTCAACAACAAAAATCCATAATTTAATTGAAATTATTATCTGTGAATTTTTTTTGGTCCACTATGGATAGATACATTGTGGGGGGGGGGGTGTTGGGGGGGGGTTGAATCATCATTTATTATATTAAATTATCCACTTTAATTGTCATGTTCTATTGTTAGTATGATCATATTTATCAACCTTACTAAATATCTATGTGAAATAATCATATTACATAACAAATTTTTTTATTATTTTAACCCCACTGGGTTTTTTCCATGTTTTATACAAATATCAGTTATTAATATGAAAAAAATATATTTTATCACTACAATTACACTGTTGGAAATTTAATCACTATTAAAATGAGTTTACAACCACTAACTAATATGAATTATAATGACTATATCAGTTAAAATTACTCATTATTAATCAATTTCACATTCTCTAATTTTACAAAAAATAAAAAAAAGTAATTACACCTATATTTCTGTATAAATATTCTCTATTTTCATCATGATAATGATGATATAAATCTAGTTATTCTTCATTGGTTTTATCATTCAATTCCATAATAATCTCCCCTAAATTATAATAATTAAAATCATTAAAATATATTCTCTCTCAATTAATCATATCTCTACATTTTTATTATTCTAAATATCTCTATATCTATATCCCTTAGATCATAAGAAATATTTAATATATAAAATCTCACTCTGTATCCCATATCCTCTATTACTAGAAACATAACCTTCTCACTTACATTGGGGTAAAAATATATCTTTTATTCTCATCTTAAGTTCAAAAATTTTGAGGGATTTTGAATTTAATAAAATATAAAAAATTGTCCATAATTATAGTGTAAAAAATAATAATTTTGGCGCAATGTATGAAAATTGAACACCCTTATAAATATAATAACCTAAAATATATATTTTTCTAGAAAACTAAATTGTTTTTAATTTTAAAAATATAAAAATTAAATAAATTAGTGTTTAATAACAATTATCATGCCATAGTTCCCTTCCTCCTTGAACATTATAGCATTCAACAATGACACGAATAATAACACAATAATTTATAACAAATACACTCTTTAATGGATACTCTTCATAAAAAAACACAATTTCACATTAAAATGAAAATATTTAACTAGAATACAAACAAGAAACACTCATTCTTCATATTTCATCCATAAATGGATAATTATAGTGCAACTAATAATCTCCATGACATAATATTGACAATACCATTATCCAAGATTAATATTAAAAAATTCACAGTGTTGTTAAAATAATAACATTGAAATAAACAACCCCATGATCTCTATTGGTTCACTGAACATATTAAAAAATACCCATCTGTCCATTATAAAATGAATTTTTTTCCATGGTCACAAATTTATTTAACTCTATGAAAAGTCTGCAAAACCCAAAAAATTTAAATCATCATATTATATGGAGTCTTTTTAAATGACTCCCAATCTCAAATAAAACAAAAATAATATAAAAATTTCTTCTTTTATTAATCTCCCTATTTGAGTTTTTTGATAAGAAGACACTTCAAATCCAATCCAATATAATCCAAAATTTTATTAATAATAACATAAAAAATCCTGAGAATATTGTTAATATTATATTTAATGAGTCATAATTCATATACACTAAATCTACATTAGTCATGGTCATCTTTATAAATAATAGTTAAATGAATTTTTCATTTATTGAAACACTCATTAACGATATAATCGTAACTATTTTTTCATATATAATTTATTCCCATAATATTATATAATATAGTGATTCTGTAACAAAAAAACATTTATGTACTGTCAATTAATATTTCTATTTTTTAAAATTTAGGGCTAAAACCCAACTATTTTTCCACTATTAAATTTTACAGAAATAAATTCATTATCTCCTCCCATGAACCGTAGTATGATTATTCCCATAATCATAGTTATGGAACACTATAAGAGATGGGTGTATTATTGTTCAAAATAAAAAATATTACCTTCAATCCATATGAAGTATATGTTTATAGAGAACTATAATCTTCTAATAAAATAAAATTAAATCATTGTTTTTAATGTAAATGTGGAGGAAAATATGTTTATTTGTATTATAAAAACAATCCAATAAATTATATAAACACATAAAAAATAAAATTATAAGTATTTAAACAAACCAAACTAATATATATAATTTCAACAAGTTTGAAATGGGAAAAGTAAACAAAAAAATAAAAACACGAACAATGAATATAAAAAAATTACAGAGTATCAATTGACAAATCAAAAAACAAAAATGATATTGATTATAAGAGAAAATTAAAATGAATAAACCCAAATCAATTATAATAATTAATAAGTAGGTTTGTAACAAATAATATGGTATATTTAAAGACTAAAACATTCCCAACTATTAAACCATCAAAAGTTATTTGGGGCTAGTCTATGGAAACATTTTTTCCTTGCATTAGAATTCATTTAAAAACCTATCCATTTTATAGAAAACTGAATCCCTCGATCAGGATAGATAAGAAAACAATATTGTCTTATTATCCATGATATTCATCAATAAAAATGGATTACAAAACACTCATTAAAACAATAATGAAAAATAAAATTTACAATAAAACCTTACAAAGTGATCCTCTATGTATAGTAATTATATGTAAAATAAAATCATAAATATCATAGGTCAATAAGTTATTATAAAGTCCTAAATAAGAAAAAAAATCTGTAAAATTATTTAATGTCATATCATTCCTTGTATCCAATAGTTTTATATTTATTAATCAAATATAATAGACATAAGTGGTCAGATTCTTGGAACATCAAGGTTAGTAGCGACTACATCAAAAGAGGTTTCACATAGTCTGTTGAAAATATATATAAGTAATTTTTAGATTTATCCCCCATTATAGTATAATGATCTATAACACAAAAAACCTATAATTACATGAATTATAATAAGGACTTAGATTTCATAAATTTCTAGTATTTTTTTGTTGATTTTTTTTAAATTAATTAAACAATTAAATAAAAAAAATAAATTTTCAAATAGTGGCCATTATTTCCACAGAACAAATTCATTATAAAGATTGCTTTCAATATTAAAGTTAACTCACATATTTTTAGAATTTACATACATAATGAATCCGTGTATAATTAAGACGTATTAGAAACATTTGAAAAATTATTATCATTGCATAAATCTCTATAAGGGATATGAAAAGAAATAAAAACATTAGTTTATTTTGAAACTAATTTAATCCCAAAATAAATATCTCCCATTATTATATAATAATATTTAAAATTAAATATTTATTTTCATAGAAGGGAAATAATATTTATTTCGTAAATGTTATCATAAAAGTTGAATAATAATAATTTCCCAAATGTTTCCAAAAACATACCATAAAAAATTATAGTGGAAAAAAATAATCATGAGTGTTTCCTTCAAAGCATGGATACTCAAGTAATAATTTTCTTAAAAGAAGACTCTCCCCCATAAATGGGGAATAAAATTTTACTTAATTATAAAATCATTAAATTAACTTATGAAATCATAATAATTCAATTAAAAATAAATTTTTATAATATAAATGTTATGTATTAACCTTATAAAATCAGCTTTTTATGACACATAGAACTACAGTTACAAAAAAATCCAAGAAAATGAAAGATATACTCAATTCATTATAATATTATTCCAAATAAAAAAAATTACCCATATATTTGAGATATATATCAAGCTTCCACATCATCATTAATAGCATCCAATGACTAAAAAATACATAAATAATAAATAATATTCATTAACAACATAATATACTATATAATACTCTATTAAACACATATAGAGAATAAATTTCATAACTCATATAAAAAGTAAGGATAAAAAAACATTTTTCATTGAAATCTAATTAAAAAATACTATTTGATTAAGAGATAAGATGTACATTTTTTTAAAAAAATAAAATAAATACGAATCTTATAAAATAATATTGATCAAGAAAATTGGCCATTCATCTCCTTCCATAAAAACTAAAAAAATATTCCCTTCACACATCTGTATAAAATGTAAAAAATTACCCATTTGGAACTAATTTAAAAATTTCATACTATAATCAAAATAATAAAAGGTAAATAGAGTTTTAAATGAATTTTAACATAGATTTTTGTTTAAAAATAACTTACATTAAAATTTTGATTTAATATGTATCTATAGGAAAAAATAAAAAATATTAATATTTTCAAAATAATATTTTAGAGAAAAAATCATTATAGAATTAAAAACATTTGAATCAAAAGAATATAGAATGAAATGGGTTTCTAAACCAATTTAATTTCATTAAATGAATCATTTTCTGAAAATAACATATGTCTCAATGAAATAAAATTGAGATAAGATATACCTTGCCTCGATGATGACTCGGTATGTATATACATTAACTCCGCTTCTTTAGAAAACATCACTTGGATACATATTATGAATTATTAAGATAGTCTTTTGGTAAGTAAAATACCTCTAGAATGTGGGGGTAAATGTTGGGTAAATATTTAATAAGATATTGGTGAAGCTTGAGGCTTCAAAAGAAGTTTGGAATGGGGGATAAGATATAAAATTATAAAGGTATGTGGTATGAAACAATTATAATAATTAATAATCATAAAATAATATAAATATCAAAACATATCAATTAGATTAAAAAGAATGTAATTTAGATTTTATGGTGTGATAATATATAAATAACTTTAACCAATAAAAATTATAAATGTTTTTGTTTAATTTAAAACCATATATTTTTAACCCCCTCATTAAGTGTTTTTAACCATAACTTAGGGAAAACATTTTTCACACATTAAGGGTTATAAATTAAATTATAATATTAAAATTGGACCATAAATGGACAATGTATTAAATTTTTGTTATCATTTAAAATCTTAAATATGATATTTAAATTTTTTTTGAATTTTAAATTATATAAAAAATTATTATTTATCATTATAAATCATGGGTAATTTTTTGGACTATTTATTTCTTTAACTTCAGTGAAAACATTAAAAAAATTATGTAAAATAAAAATCCTTTTTCTATTAATTATTTTTATTATTTACCTATTTAATTTTTGGAATAAAAGGATTTCTGAAAAAATATTATTATTTATAAATTGTTTTCCTTGACTTTTATAATGATTCTATAATTACTCTATAGGTGTTACATGTGAATTTAGGATAATTACATCATCAATAAAAGTTTAAAATAAATTACATGAATAAAATAAGTTATTCATATTATGAATAGTTATTTATAAGTTATCATAACTTCATTTTTTTCCAAAAAATATATTAGAGATAATAAAATATAGCACACGAATGTTTATATTTATTACATATTTTAAATAATATATAGATTATAATCAAAGGAATGCAACAAAAAATTTCAAAATATTAAAAAAAAAAAATTAAATGGTTGAGAAAATGTATCCAATGGAATATAAACAATTATTATGTATTTTTGAGGTCAAATATCACAGTTCGAACCCCATTTTACATGTTTTACCCTTACCATGGTGTTAAATATTTATTAGGATTACTATTTATAATTATAAAAAATATAATTTCCATATTTAAAAAAATATTAATTAAAATTTCAAATATATAATCCATTTCTCACGATCTCATTTCATTATGTGGCAGAAATAATTTTTCTTCACTAATTTTTTATGTAAAATGGAAAAAAATTAGAAAAACTGTATTATAGAATAAAAATGAACTTATATATATATTAAATATATTACAGATTAATATATAATAATTTATATTATATTAAATAAAATGGATCATATATTAATTTAAAACCAATAACAATTTGTAATGGATGTTTAAAAAATATAATATTTTGTAAACAAAAATGAAAGTCATCCAAAAATAGTCATTTTTCACTATCCAATATTAAATCAATGTTTTTAGAATGATTGTAAAAAAGTAAACATCTTAATATTATGACATGAATATTTCAAATAATTGTATATATTTATTTTATATAATAATTCTAATAGTGACATTTATTAATTTTAATATCTGTAGCGAAAATGAAATAAAAACCATTACGGAAATAAAAGTAATTTTATGGCATAAAATTATTTTATTCTCATTACCTATCTCAAAAATTTTAATGAATATCTATTAATTAAATATGATATTAAATACAATTATTTCATTATTTATAAATTTTGATCAATTAAATATTTTAAGAGAAAATACATTACAAAAAATATAGTATTTATTATATATATATATATTACAATTAAAATATTTTTTTATTTTAATCTAACTTATATGAAATTTATGATAGATTATGAATTTGTTAATGAAAAATGTTGATCATATATTTTATAATAGGATTACTCTAATTCATACAATTTATGCCAATATTAATAAAATTGTTGTGATATTAAAATATTAATATTTATTTAGTATATTTTGTTTCATTTGATATCCATATGTGATATTATATATGTTATTTACATGCCCACACACATCATTGGGTTTGTAAGGGTAGTGATCGGATTGAATTTATTATATCCTATACTTTTACATACTATATAAATGTATTATATTAGAATCATGTGGTCAATCTAATGAGGAGAAATATTTTTCTATAGATGATCCCTTGCATTATACACTTATATAGGATTCCATTAGAATTTTATTGGTGTTTGGGAGAATACAAATTCTATGGCTGGAAGTGACATGAAATATTTTAGGAGGGTTGGGGATAAATTTAGCATATCTGGAGAATGGATGATCATAATTATAATCTGGGTAGGTCATATGTCTTAAGCTGTGAGGAAAATGGTAGTTTTTAGTTGAATTTGGTTATGTCATATAGTTACACCTTGGAAGTGACTATTCCATTATCGAGAGATAGTAATGACCTAAGTGCACTATGTTTTGATTCTTTGACAGAAAGTATACTATAAAAGTCATCATAGCCTAGTCAACATTAATTAGGATAGGGTCTCAAGATGAAATATTCCATGGTTAGGGACATTCACATGAATTAGGTATTTGTTGGATATTTATCATAATTACTAATTCATTATGGTTTGAAAAATCATATTTAAGGATTTATTGTCGGTTAAAATACATATAATTTTGATTCCTACCCTTTAAGAGGATTAGCTACTCATAGTGGTTGGAGATGTAATTAAATAAATAAAAAATTCATTCTATACACACTATTTTAATTCATATTAGAATTTTTTTAATCATACAATAGGTTGGATATACAAAAATGGTAAATAATCTTGAAATATGGGTTTTATGAATGATTAATGTTAAATTTAATGAAACGATTATAGGACATAGAAATTGGAACTAAATCTAACACATGTTCATCGGTAAGAGAAGAATAACGTCAACAAATTATGTAATTGGAATTTGAAAGCATTGAAGGAAACATGTTCCATAGGTCATGAATTGAAATAAAATATATAAAAAAAGAAATGTTGTGTTTGATTGAGAGAAAGGATGAATGAAATAAAATGGAATAAAAATAGAGAGAAATACTATCCTTTAATGATATGAAATGCTCTGTTGAGCCACTATATATATATGTGAATTGGGTTATGATGTGTACAAGTGGTACAAATCCAGAAAGTAGACATTAATTGGGTAGAATTTGTTTATTTATCTTAATTACTAATTAATTAGGGTTTCCAACATTATATTTTTGTAATGATTATTGGTCTATATACATCAACTATTTATCCAAACACTTAAGATGATTAGTTAATCATTGTGGATGGATATTCACTTAATGAAATAAATAAATTTCTGATTGGATTTCTCTTATAATTTTAAAGGTAATATTTCATAATCAATAAATGGGTTTGATTTACTAAAAAATATAATAAACATGCAATAGGGGTTTTATGAAATATAAATAATTTTTTTATGAAATGCATACTTTAAATAGAAAGGGGAAATCAATCTAACACCTTATCATTTATATATGAAGATGAAAATCTGTAAATAATACAATGAGAATTTGGAAGCAACAAGAGAAAGAAAATACACTTCACTGGAATTGAAATAAAATATAGAACCTAAAGAAATATTGGGTTTGAGAGGGAGAATGAACAAAAGATAAAAAGAGGGAAAAATCACATCTATTAATGCAATGAAATGATTTGTCAAGAAAAAGAATATAAGAATGAATTGGGTCATAGTGTGTACCAGAGGTAGATTTTGTTTACCATTAATCTACAAATATATCCATTTTCATTTATATCTCCGATGTACATCAGGGGTATTGAGGTCGATTACTGAGGTTTTACTGCTTACGCATCGTGTACCAGGGATTCAAGATGTGTACAGGATAAAATTTATCATTTTAATGCTTTTAATGAAGTCACATCATGTGCAAGGGACTCATAATGTGTATAGGATGCTTTGTTTTTGGACCTCAGAGCATAAATCCCATCATGCCTCATGACTTGTCACATGTCGTGAACTCTTACTTCACGATTTTTAATGTTGAGTCACAATGATTAAAATGTAAATTCTACAATATTTCCACATTTCATACTTTCAATCATGTGAATCCTCATTCTTTTAAAATTGATCATATACTCAATGATTTATGGAATAAATCATTAAAAATACATATTTATATAATGGAAAAACATGTAACAGAATATAGCTTATCAAATACCCCCGTGCTTGAACAATTTCTTTTCCTCAAGAAATAAGGTGTCAATAATCATTTCAAAAAAAAGTTAATAAATTCTTAGAGTATGAAATATTCATTTTTTCCTAGTAATTAAGGTTTACTATAGGAAAAAAGGTCTATATTCAAAAATTATCCTTGCATAGAAAATTTTTATTGCCTCATAGTTCAGTTCATTAAAAGAAATTATAATCTTTTAATTTCAATCATTTAATTGAAATCTTTTAACTATTTTTTGTGTTTTATACCCCTTTTTAATTTACCTCTTAATGAATTTTATCTCACCACTCTGAATGAAATGAAAATGGAGTTATGATTATACCATGATTATAAGTTCTTAACCATATGATTTTATTTATTCTATCATCTACACATAGTAGAGAGAAGAATCAAATTAATCATAAGGGATTAAACAATATTTTTTTCATGTCTCTAAGGCTATGTGTAGGTAGGTAGAAAGTGATAATCAATCTCAAAAGTATTGTAATATTAGAATCATATTGCCTTAATGTTAATGTAGGGTCATGAAAAAATCAACAAAGGAAATTATACCTAATTCCCCCTAAGAATTAGGTGTAATAATGGAGAAAACTCAATGGATGCACAAAGCCGAACCGGTCTGCAGACCGGTCCAAATAGTGACTCCACACAGCCGGTTCCGTGATGCAACCCCTCCGCAGACTCTTGTCGTTCGCGGAAAGGAGGCAGATATCCTCCAAGGGCACGAAAGAGGACATACACCAAACCAGACCACCATCATGAATCTCCCCAGCCACGGACCACCCCGACTAGCCCAGTCATCATCCTCTGTCATTCACAGAATGGAGGCGGAACCCTCTGTGTCCACAAAGTACTACCCGAGCACGTTTGGTTCGTGGGGGAGATGCGATCGATGCCCCCATGAGTTGTTGATTGACTGGCTCATCGGTGAATCAAGTTTTCAGTCATGGTCCTCTGAAAAGGTGCCACATGACCATTGATACATCCTCTTCCCCCTTCTATAAAAGGATATCATGGGGAAGAGAAGGGGGATTGGAAAATGAGATCGATAATATTCGGGTGGGAGGATTTCGAAAGAAAGAGATTAGGATTTCGTAAACAGCACAGTTCCAGTTCTCAAACAAGATCAGGTATGAACATGTAAGCAAACTAATAAGGAACCGAAAATGCATAATAACTTGGTGAACAGTGAACATAAAACAACAAATAAAAGAAAGCCACGAACCATGGCTCCTCCACAGATCCATTTCCCACAGACCAGGGAGCTTATTCCCCTATTCTAATCTATTGCACCGCGTTGCACCCTCCAACATGGGTGAATCCCCGACCGCCGAACCCCAGACTGGCATCGCCCTTGGCCACTGCTGCTCGCATGGATCCCACCACATACCATCCTGGTACACGGGCCGAACCTGAAGATGTGAACCACCCTATTTCGTGGGATGCCCACTAGGCCGCAAACCACCCTGGTTCGCGGGGTGCCCATCTGTTCGTGGACCACCCTGGTTCGCGGATGGCCTCTCCAGGAGCATAGCACCTCCCTACGTGAATGGAGCCACTCCTCATATACCCACGTGGACCACCAAATCCTTTGGGGTTCCCATTCCCAGAGCCATATAAAATCCTTCCAATCCAGCCTGATCCCCCATGACTCCCTCATTGGCATACTCATCGGCCCCAAGCTGAGGCCCCCACCAGAGCCACCAGACCCGTGTGATGTAACCTTCAGGCACATCAGTGCACCATTTTGAGTTCACATACCCATGGTATGTAGAGGCGAAGGGGTTTCCCCAACCCTTGAGTGGTTTTTCGAAGCATTCTTAGGTTCACATTCCCATGGTAATTTGGAGTCTGATCTCGGGAGTCCCTTTTCTACCACTCCACTTGCATGGGGCTGGGGAACCTCTCTCTTCTTGGGGTAGTAAAATACCCATCAGAAGGAATCCCCCATTCACTTCCGTACATACCTTGGGGAAAAGAGGGGTGACAGACATAGGAGCACCTCTTTCCCTCTTTATATATGCATTGTCTCCATGGAAATCCATCTCAGAGTAATCCTCGACCTTATGGGCCGCCTTATGAGTAAGCCCCACTCCACTACCCACGGACGCACCTTTCACGACGTGATCATCTAGTCCCTACTACCTCTTGTTTCTCACACCAACAATGAATCACATGGGAATAGAATAAGCATCAACCATGAAATCCTCTTATGGGCCTCCTCAGAGTGTAATCCCCAATCCATTACCCTGGGACTCCTAAGAGTGTAAGCCTCAATCCATTGCAAACTATGAGTACATTGATCCATGTCAAGGCATGGTACGTAGGAAGCCTCCACAAGCTTCAAGCCCGATTACCGTCAGACCCCCAAGTCCACATTCACGTCGTCTCTCTGAAAATACATTCTAACTATGTGGACTTTGATCTCTGTCTCTCAGGAAGGGTATGTCAGAAGCCTCCTTGAGGTTCAAGCCCAACGACCGGTCGATCCGACTATCTACACATTAGTTCACTGGCCACTCCTAGTGTCGCCTCAATGAGTCTAGATTCCACAGGGTCATTAATCCAACGAGGGATGGTAAACATCGAGGATAAATGATTCTGAACCCCTGCGTCTAGTTGACCATTTCCAACTAGTAGTAATTTTTAAATACTATGGCAGGGTATAAACCAAAGATTCGAGAATATATGAATACATTTTAAATCTATAAGAGAGTCCTGGAACAGGAAATAATTTCCCCCAAAAAGGGCGTGATGAGTCTGACTTCCCATCCTCCTAACCAGTGCGAGTTCATAAGCGTCGATGGTCAAACCACCCGGCGAACGCCTACCGTTGGAAGGTAGGTCCACGTATCATCGGATACGGAACCGTTGGGCTTTTCGAGACTGACCCGAAACAAAAAATGGTGAACCTGACGTGAATCATTAACCAAGCATGACGGATATAACCCAATACACCCTTGTACCCCCTTTATACTCATAAGGAGGTCCATTCATGGTCATTAATTATGCATGGGATCATGAGATACTGCTTTGACGGGTTTTCTATTTGTATTTGTTAAAATATTTTACAGTTACCGCACAAAACTCCCTTCGATCCAATGGCGTCACGAAGGAACTCACAGGTGTGTGCTTCCAAAAATGCAATGACCAGATGTCCTCACCAATGGAGGACCCCGTCACCTACCCAGCGTCTTCAACGCTGGGTCTCAGATGCATTAATCTGATAGTACCACGTGAACAGTACACTACCGACGGTGGAGGTGGCCATGCTCGCCCTCCAATCCGCCAGAACTCGTTGTTTGCCTGCCCAGCAGTGGCCATAGAGACAGATCTATATAGCCCCTATGGCTATCTCCAACCATTTCAGGAGTCTATCCCCAAAACGAGACAACGTGTACCTCCCTTACCTTATGGTGGTAGATGAGGTCGACGCGGAGGACCTCATCACAGCTGAACGAGGGTTCCGTTCTAAGGACCCCGCCGAAATACATTGTCGCAGTCACGCCATGACTCAGCATCCTAATCCTCAGGAGGATGTAGCCTTGAGGATCTAGGCCCACTCTCCCCGAGCTTCGGCCCCTCAGACCGCCCAATGAGGGAAGCAATCTTACATCCGGGGACCAGTCATCACCCTTGTCCCTGAGGAGTAGCTCCGCTGCTTGTCACAGAGACACATTATGAATAGGCACATACACCTGTTCAATCCTCCAAATCCCGCCATCCAGATATGGCGGCATCATACGAGGAGGAACAAATCCCTGTCGAGCTTCGTCAAGCCCGTCGCTCACACAAGATGGAACTTATCAGGAAGACACCTCTCCCTACTTAGGGTCATGAAGCCCACCAAACAGACGTGGTGGCGACCCAACACCTACAGGACCAGCTCCTAACAGATTCTTCTGACGCCTCCCATCCCGATGTGGTGGCGATCAACAAATCCCGCCATCCAGATGTGGTGGAAAGTCATAGGCGAGCATGTCTCCCCTCAAATAAAGGGCATTCACTCAATACGGTGGGAAACCGACATATGCAGGGCCAGATCCCTGCGGATGTAAGTAATGTTTGCCATCCCGATGTGGCAGCAAACAGAGATATAAACTGGCATATCCCAGCCCAGGGGAAAATTTGTTCACCTGACCCGACACAAGAGAATTTTCAGTACCCACTAACCACCGGAGGGACGGAGCATGATATTCCTACTATAATAATGGAGTGAGCCTTCATAGGCGTTCCAGCTAAATATGTCTCTCTGCATATCCTAGAAAGGATGGAGGAGCAGGTATCGATCCTAGATCATATCTTGCAGACTTGCCAGAATGTAATTGCATCAGCGGCAACATCAAGGACTCGGACCCGTGAGCCTGTCTCCCCAATTGAGGCGACTCAACTAAGAGACGAGATTGCCTCCTTGGAGCAGATATGAATCCCTGCTTCCACCCAGGAGGGTCGCTGACCATATTCCGCGACAGAAGGGAAAACGGATTGAGAAGCTTCATTCGTTCCATCTGGGGGACACCAGTCCATCATGGTGGATGCTCCAGAGCAGGCATAAATCCCTGCTAAAAGTCAATATGTTCGTCGACGTATATCGAAAACATCGCAAGACCCTGTTAGATAGAGACCCAAAGGTGAAGGTTGTTGCCAATAGCAGACGGTCCCCGCTGCCCGCGAGAAAGATCTCCAAATGCACTGAAGGCAGCTGAAAAATAGAGAGCGGGTTCGTGACTCTACTCTGCTGGAAGCTGGGGTTCCTGATGCCATTAAACATATATAGAAGGCTCAGAACCCAACCCACCCACTACCATATTATGGGAGCATCAGTAGAAGCTGCGAAGGTCCTACTCTCAATGTTGCTACTAGCAGCTATGATGTTCCTCCACAGATCACCCGTGGGGGCCACCCCTGTCGGCATATAATTATTGATCACGAGATCTCCTCTTTTGATTCAAGTCATAGAAACCCACCACGTGACCAGAAGATCAAGCAATAAGAAGGCCCTACACTTGCTGCGGTCCACCCTAAAGTTCCTCCCTGGGGTATACACTGCAAACACTCTCCATGTAGTGGGACCAGAGATTATGATAATAGTCCTTGCTATCGTAGTCACAACTGCAGAGGCCCTCCCCGTAGTGACGTCTCATCAGGTAAAGAAGGCACTCCTCTTTTCATTACCTGCCCTGAAGGTCCTCCCTAGGGGTTATGTTGCAACGACACTCCGCGTATCCGGGCATCAGATCACGGTGGTAGTCCTCACCACCCTGATATAATAGGTCCTCCCCATAGAGACGTCAAGCAAGGAGATGGCCCTCCCCTCGTTGTAGTACATTCTGAAGGCCCTCCCTTGGGTTTACCCCGCAAATATTCTCCATGCAACAGATGAAATTGTATTCCTCATCATTGCAGCAGCATTGATGGTAGTCCTCACCACCATGGCTACCATTGAGAAGGTCCTCCCCACAGTGGCCCAAAGCAACATGAAGGACCTCCCCTTGTCGCAGGGTGTCTTGATGGTACCCATCAGGATTCACATCGAACATCAAACCATGATGGTCATCCTCACCAAGATGGTGGTTGTTGAGAAGGCCCTCCCCGTAACAACGCTACGCAACCAGAAGGTCCTCCCTTTGCTGAAACACTCTTTGGAGGTCCTCCCTACGGTATGTAATACAAAATTTCTCTATGAAGTGAGGAATCAAGATGTAATGGTAGTCCTTTCCATTACGTTCATCGTTGTGAAGGCCCTCTCCGCGATGACATATCATATCGATAGGAATGTCCTCCCCCTGCTGAATCAAGCACAAAAAATCCCTCGTATTCCAAGGCACTCATAAGGATAGGATCCAGCATATCAGATTCCCTGTTGATCACCAACATCATCCTTCTTCAATCCGGAGACGTTCTTGGGCCATGTTCATCTTTTGAACCACCTCAGAATCGTCCACATGATGATTCAGCAGCAACCAATCCCACTGGATCCGACTACACTATCGGTGGGTGCCTCAGTTGGGCCGACCATGTAGAGGAGTCACTAGAGGAAGAGTACTCCGACATGTTGCACCTGAGGAATTGACTGGCTAGGGATGATATACCAGTTATGTTTTGGCCCACGACCACTTATCAATTTGACATACCTAGAGAATTTTGAGAAGAACGCATGCACATCATCTGCCATAATATATAGACAACCCCCCACCAGCTGAAATCAATCTTCCTGCCCCCTGAAGGGTATATAGACCATGTCAAGGAAATTGGAGACCACCTGCATCACATTGACCTGGAAGCTATTCCGTCGGCACAACAACAACAACTTGAGAGGCGTAAAGGAAACATGTAGATAGCTTGCCTCCGTGCACTGCACCAGCTGTGCCGCCTCATTGGTGACGCTCCGACGGGAGTCCATATCAAGGATGGGGGGAACATGAAGCTTTTCATTTCACTCTGCTCCTTTCCTAGAAGAACCCATTCGCCATGGTTTCTTGCAACGTCGTCACATTAAGATAGAAATCGAGTGGTCTCCCTGTTCGTGAAAGGCATAACACCCAGTAGAGTCAGGACATGATTAAATCTTAGAAGCATCAGGGCCAATGGGAACAAGCCATTCAAGAACTAATTAATCTGTCCACTGAGGGCATACAACAGGCCTCTCTTCTTTGAGAGGCCATTCAACGATCTTTCCCAGCCTCCCCAGAAGGGATTGATTCATAGAAGAACTCACCACTAAATCCAGTTCACCCATGAATGGGGGCACGCAATGCCTGACATGTGGGGATAGTCGTAGCCACTGCCGCAATCCATGGTCAACCCCAGCCTGCAGGGATGGGGGATTTTTTAGCAATAAATTCCCCTATAAGACCAATAAAAACTGGAAGAGACCCTGCGTCCAGGTAACTGATCCAACCCCAGCCCTCAGGGCTGGAAGAATTATTACCCCCTAAACAACAACCTCCCCCACGAGTGTAGGTGTTCTCTCCTCTTGGGATGATAGTCAGAAGATGAGGTTCTCGTCATATCCCGTCATTTGAAATAACATCCCCTCCAAGTAGAAGGCGCATAGTAAGGTCGCATCAATGAACTCTCCATGTCACCCTTCGTCATGAAGTCCGAAGGAAATCCCGGAACATGCAAGGTAAGGACAATAAACTATGTGGGAGATCCTCTTCCTGTTTTGAAGATGACATATTCCCCGCCCTGAGATATGTATCTATCAATGTCATAGAGGTCAACCCCACGGGTGACACCAAGGATGATGCAAATCCGGATGGATTAGGAGATGATGGTTCTGGTCAGGCTGCCACCCACAACGAACCACCAGGCGTGCACACCCTGAACCAGAGGGATACTTTAAACATGGCATTATATTCAGCAAACCATCATCCACATACCCTACGAGCTTCCAACAAGGATAAGAATAACGGACCATTTACCCTTAACCCGACTCCTTCTCTTGATAAAAATGAGCCACTTACGCTCGAAAAGTGATTCGCTCGACAGGAAGAGGAAATGAAATAATTGAGGCGGATTAACGCAGAGGTACTCTAGAGGAACCACATTATTGAAATAATTTCCTAAGTAGAGCCACATCATGCAATCCCAGTAAGTGCACCTCAAAGACCCAGGTTTTCCCCTCCAAACGAAGCACGGCCCAGTCTCCTACCCAAAGGGGAGCCCAACGCGTCCAATTACATAAATATGGATCTGGATGAATAAAAATACTTCCCTCCACTCATTAAGCAACTGGATCGAGTACACTTGAACCCTCCGAAGGTGTCACAAATGGCACATTCACCCCATAAGCCAACCGAGATGGATCCTCAAGAGATGCCTTGGGCATCACCTGCCCAGGATCGGGCCCAACATGATGTAAACTCAGGAATCACCATCACCATCCAGGAACTAACGGCTCGATTTGATGTAATGTAAGGTCGACGTGCTCTGATACAGCCAGAGCGGAAGCCCTACCCAGATTGGGTGAGCAACACACCTCCTCCACCCAATTTTAGGGGCCTTGTATTCCCTATCTTCAATGTATCAGGCGATCCGGAACATCATTTGATGCACTACACATCCTATTGTGACCCTATGATGGGTACTCCGGAACAACAAAAATTAGTGAAACTCAGATGATTCATATGGACATTGCAAGGATCTTCCTTTGTTTGGTACACGAGCCTACCAGCCCAGTTAATACACAGCTGGGAAGACCTTTGGTAGCAGTTCTTGTTCCACATCAGCTCAACGTTGTCTAAGTCAATGTTCATCGACCTCATGAACTGCGAGTAGAGGGAAAATGGGAGGGTCTCATATTTCATCACTAGATGGAATGTTATAACCTACTTTATGAACATGCCAATGCCTCAAGATGATCTGACCACCATATGAATTTATAATCTTCAAGATGAGCTGCAGACACCACTCATACTAGTGGATTGCACCACTGGCTTCCGCTATCTCTCAGCCATTGCCAATAGAATTGAGGAATCCCTGCTACGGACCAATTTGAAGTCCTGAATGGCCTCAAAGGCTCCCACAAGGATAGAAGACAGAGTCGAAGTGTCCACTGTCATGCTCAAGCCATCCCCTATGCCTGCTCCACCACTCAGGCCTCCACCAAATCGTCAAGGCCCCCCTGTATATCAGCAGCTGCCTCCACCCAGGCTGGACAATTAGAAAGGGGAAAAGCGGAACCAGTTTGAGGAAAGAAGGCATAAAGCATACTCATTCCTAAAGGACCAAGTCTGCAGATACTTCATCACCGCCATGAATTGCAACTTGATCTGCCTCCCGGAGATGAGGAAACCTGAAGAAGATGGCCGCGATGACAGGCTAGACGATTTCCCTTACCATCGGATGTTGGGGCACAATATCTGAGAATTCTTATTCTTCAAAGACCTCATGCAAAGGATGGTAGACTCTGGGAAAGTCGAGATGGGACCACCCCCATCACATGTGACATATATTTCTATCACTGGCTCCGATGAAGGGGAGGGGTGGCATGAAGTCACCAGCAAGAAGGGGCAGAAATTTGATAATTGGATGACTCAGAATACTATCAATCGAGCCCAAGGCACACTCCATGCTCAACTTCAATAGCCTGTGTTGCCACCAATAGCCGCTGATGCCACACAGCTGACAGTATCGACCGCACAACCCTCCACGAGCTGGTCATCCAGGCATAATCAAAAATGGAGGAGACAAGCACAAGAGGAGTAGTCCGCAACAAGTCCAAAGTTAGCCCCAACACTGTCAGATTTCATGCCCTCAAATTTGGCGCCACGGGAACCGACCCACCAAACGACACCATCAGGGATGACCGACCAGGTCGACCTATTAGAGGATGAGGAGATAATATTTGGATCCACCAACGTCATACATCTTATAGAATCATTCCCTGATCAAGTGTATGGTTATGAACCCGAGTTCCCGACACGAGGAGCTGAGATGAGGAATCACAGAGCCAGGGGATACTAGGGGAGGCGCAGTCGCGGCCGACACCAACCCTATAGTTGTACCTCGACCCAAACTGTTAGTATCACAGAAACCCATGGGAGAGCCCTTCAATGGACTCAGCAAGAGAAATAACATCCCTCCACCTCCACATGTGGCCACCTGGGCATCATTATTCTCTAATACCCATCAGAGGTGGAACAAGTATCTAGCTGACTGATGCGAACAAACAGACCAGCTGGGCCAAGTCCCTAGAATGTGGGAACATCATCAACACCTGAACCCACGACCGGTCCTTCATCATCTTACACTCCAACTCCTAATCCTCCTGTTAGAACACTCCTTCTACCGGAGAAGCATCGTCCATTGGAGAAAAAGTATGTCATTATTAAGAAGATGTCATCAGTTCCAGCCTAGTTTTCCATCTTGGAGGCCTTGTGTCTGTTAGGTGACCTCAAGGAGGCACTTATTGAAGCCTTTCTCATCCCTCAAGAGTTTCAAGCCGAGGTAGCTGCCGCAGAGATTTACTGGATGGAGAATGGCTCGGGTGAATACGATGAGATGATTTCATTCACCGATCTAGATAAAGATGCCATCATGCAGGGACACATCAAAACATTATATGTGTCTGGAACACTAGAAGACGTTGATATCTGCAAAGCCTTTATTGAAAACTGCTCTAGAGTTAACTTCCTTCCCCTACGGACACTCTGTAAGTTGTTCTATAGTGATGGTGACTTAAGGCCCTCAACGACCACTTTTTTGGGTTATGACAAGAGAGATCAGAATCCAATGAGAAAAATTAATCTAAAAACTCATTTTGGAAACCTCGTGGACTACTCGGAATTCCTGGTGGTTCGACAGAACACAACATTCAATGCCCTGCAGGGAAGTTCGTGGCTCCATAAGCACATGTCTGTTCCTTCATACTACCACCAGTGTATTAAGTACTACGTCAATGGGAAAAGTGGGACACTACATGCTGACAAGGACCCTTTCAAGATCTCCAAGTCACACTACCTTGACACTGGGTTCTATTGGAAAAACTTGAATAAGCCTTTGGCCGATGGTGTTGACTGTATCCCCACTCTGAATGGTCTGTAAGATGTTCCTAAAGACCACCTCAGGCATCTTGGAAGAGACTATGTACTACCCATCAACCACATTGAGAGCAGGGGTTCGTGTTCGAACACACACTCAGCTATCATCATGATTTCAGCCACGACGACCGAGCATGATGATGCGGGAATGTCCTCCAACCCTCGATTTGGGGATGAATACTCGAGCAGGGATGCCCATGATGCCTTTCCATCAAACCCCCATGAACCTGTGTTGGGAGCTCTCCCCCCGTTAGATCATGAAGATGAGGAATTGGGAGAATAAGGGGAGGAATATCTCATATATACTCCTCCGGAATTTGAGGAGGGTATCTCCACCATTGTGGATGAGCTTAGGGAGATAAACCTGCATACCGAAGAAGATCTGAGGCCTACTCTCATTACTTCCGCCATATCCCCCGAGGAGCATGAGGTATATACCTCTTTCCTAATGCAACGTTGGGATTTTTTTTCCAAGAATTACACAAAAATGTCGAGACTCGATCCCAAAGTGGCAACGCACCGCTTAGGTATTATAGAAGACCACCAGGGCTATAAACAAGCCTCCAGAAGGACAAATCCCCCACATGCCACCAAAATAGATGTTGAATTCTATAATCTCATTAAAGCAATCTTCATTCGAGAGGTAGAGTACCCCATCTGGTTGGCCAACATTGTCCTCATCAAGAAAAAGAATAGGAAAATCCACATCTGCATCGATTTCAGAGATCTTAATTGGAATTGCCCGAAAGATGACTTCCTGGTCTCAAACACCGAGTTATTAATCGATGCAACAACTGGTTTTGAGGTTCTGTCCTTCATGGATGGTTATTTTGGGTACAATAAAATCAGTATAGCACAAGAAGACAAAGAATCCACTACCTTTAGGGCCCCTCAAGGAATATTATGTTATAGGGTCATGCCCTCTAGTCTTAAGAATGCGGGCGCCACATATCAGCATGACATCCATCATATTTTCATGCCATTTCTGGGGAAATTCGTTGAATGTTATGTAGATGACATGGTGGTAAAATCAAGACAGTGCTCAGATCACCTGTCAAACCTTGAGACCGTCTTCGACAAACTTTGACAGCATATCCCGAAGATGAACCCCTTGAAGTGTGCCTTCGGGGTTACCTCAAGGAAATTACTTGGCTTCGTTGTACGCCATCGCGACATCGAAGTCGACCCTAAAAAGATAAAGGCTATCCTTGGCATGTCACCTCCCCCCAACCTCACTGATTTGAGATCATTCCATGGGAACGTGGCCTATATCAAGCGATTCATAGCCAACCTAGCAGGAAAATTATTTCCCTTTACCAGGTTAATGAAGAAGGGAGTCACATACCAATGGACGGATGACTTCCAAGAGGGGTTTGACAGCCTAAGGAGGCACCTTTTATGCCCATCAGTGTTCATGACCCCATTCGAAGGAATACCTCTCATTCTATACATGACAGCCCAAGGGCGGTCACTGGGAGCCTTCCTCGTGAAAAAGAATGACGCTGACAGTGAAAACATTCTCTATTACCTCAGCTGAATGATGATTGATGTTGAAAATCGATACTCAATCATCGAGAATAGCTATTTGGCCTTGGTCTTTGTAGTTAAAAATTTGAAACATTATCTACAGAATCATGATGTCCATTTGGTCTCACGTAAAAACATGTTAAAGTACATCCTCATCCCCTCGATGTTGACTAGGTCCCTATCTTGATGGGCAGTCATCCTGCAACAGTTTGACGTCTGGTTTGTGCCTTAGAATGCCATAAATGGGCATGAATTAACATATTTTTTTGCAGATCACCCCTCAACAGGGACTACCACCCGAGACATCGAGCTACCAGATGAAGATATCTTCACGGTTCAAGAGGAGCTCCCAACATGGGAAATGTACTTCAACGGCGCATCCCGAAGTCCAAACGAGAAGAGGATGGAAGACCCCAAATTTAACAAGGTGGGACTAGGGATAATACTCATGTCCCCGGAAATGTTAGCCTTGTCGTATTCCATTCTCCTATCAGAAGGATGTACGAACAATGAAGAGAAATATCAAGCCCTCATTGCAGGCCTGGAGCTCGCAGTCCAAGCACAAGTACATTACCTTAAGGTCAAAGGTGATTTAGAACTGGTCATCAAGAATGTAAATGGTGACTATGATATCAAAAAGGAGATGCTGATTCCCCTATTTGACCATGTCCGAGAGAATATGTCGGAATTCTCTATATAACCCACATTGACCAATATTCCCCTATCTCAGAATGCCCAGGACGATGCATTAGCCAATGCGGCCATAGCCCCAGCCGACCCAGAACAGGATGAAATAGTCATCAGTATCACTCACCATCAAATGTTCTTATCGTTTGTCCAGACTAAGATGGATGAAATCAATGATGTCAGTCATGTATATGAGCCGTATGCTCCCGCTACTGGCTGGATGACCCCCATTTTAAATTATCTTCAAAGGTGATACTTTCTATTAGACAGGTCTGAACGAGAAAAAATACAGATAAGGGAAATCATCTTTGTCCTATTTGGTGGTATGGGCCAACAAGAGGTCCTTTGAAAATGAGGCCTCGACGAATTCTTCTTCAGAAGCATTGATGGAGAAAAAACAGCTGCTCTCATAACTGAACTGCATGCCGGAGTATGTGGACCACATCAGCCAAGGTCAATGATTTCCCATCAGGTTAGAAGACTTGGATACTATTGGCCCACCGTGGCACGAGATTGTGAGCACTTTACCGCAAAATGCCACCCATTCCAAAATCATGCCAACTTCATACACCAACCCTTAGAGTTACTTCATTTGGCCAAGTACTTTTGGCCATTTTCTGTCTGGGGAATGGATGTCGTGGGACCATATCCTCCCGCCACAACCAAACTGCTAAAGTATATCCTCACGGCAACAAACTTCTTTTCCAAATGGGTGAAAGTTGTACCCCTTAAGGAAGTCGGGGAAAGAAGCATTGTCAGATTTGTGAAAACTAATATCATCACCAGATTTGGTGTCCCTCATACCATACTGACAGATAACAAAACCAACTTTTTCTATGTTGAATTGGAGAAACTATACCAAGAATATGGTGTCATGTCTAACCACTCATCCCACTACCATGAAAAGTCCAACGGACAGATAGAGGCTTTCAACAAGACCCTGGAAAACATTCTATAGAAAATGGTGGGAAAAGACAAGAATTCATAGGCGGATAAACTTCTCATTTCATTGTGGGCTTATCGAACCAAAATACACCCCGCTACTCAGGCTACCCCTACTAACGAGTATATGGAACATAGGTGGTCTTTCCCATTAAAATCTAACATCCCTCACTACGTGTTGCCATCTGTGATCAATTATCTGACGATGAGCAATTAATAAAGGGGTCTATTTGAATTGGAATAGCTATACGAGAAGCAGCTGCACACTTTTCACCATTTGGAAGTATACCAGAACTGGATTGAAAGAGTCTTCAATAAAAAGGTATGTCTTCTGTCTTTATTAGAATGAAAATTGGTGTTGGTCCTCTGGACCCCAATGATACCTGGAAGGAAACCTCCAAACCTGGAGCCCAAGTGGGAGGTACCATACGTTATACAGAAGGTCTACTCCAACAGAGCATATGCCCTGATCTCCATGGATGGGAAATTCACCACGACTCCTACCAATGCGAAATTTCTGAAGATGCATTTTTCATAGAAGCCAAAACTACCCCTCGTCCTTACCGCATGATGTTAAAATGCAAAGAATCAAAAAATACCCCTCGTCCTTACTACAGGACGATAAACTGCATGTATAAGAGAAAAAAAGAGGGGGAATCGTCCTTACCGCATGACATTAAACTGAACGGACTCTAATAATACCCATATCCATTATCGCATGCCGATAAATTGCATAGATAAGAAAAAAAGAGAGTGGGAATCGTCCTTACCGCATGATGTTAAACTGCATGGAAGACATATTTACTACATGATGTTAAACTTCACGGAAGTCGCCCTTACCGCACGACGTTAAACTGCACGGATTTCAGATAACTATGTATTACTTGATACTTTTCCTCACAGGATACGTAGTGATGTCAGGGTCCCCAATCCTGGCCCAGCCATCCCCAAGACGATTTAAAAATTCCTTTTCCCCCCATTTACGGACTAGAACTGCATGGGGTTTATCCTTCTTCCTTACCACACGACGTTAAACTACACAGATTTCAAAGAACTATGTATGGAATGATTACTTCCCTCGCAGGATATGTAGTGATGCTAGGGTTCCCCATCTTGGCCCAAACACCCAAGAATTAAAGTTAAAAAGTTCATATCTGTCCTGTATATGGACCAGACCTGCATGGGGTATACCCCTTGTCCTTACCGCATGACGATAAACTGCACAGATAAGAGAAAAAAAAGAAGAAAAAATAAGAATGATCCCTCCCCCCATGTACAGACCAGACCTATGTGGGGTGTATTATTATTCCGTACTGCATGAAGTTAAACTAGATGAATTTCAGAGAACTACATACAACTTGATTCCTGTCATTGCAGGATATGTAGCGATGCCAGGGTTACTCTTCCCGTCCCAGCCAGCGCTCAAATAAGATTTAAAAAAATTCCCCTTCCCCCGTGTACAAACTAGACCTGCACTGGGTGTATTTAGAATAGAACTATGTGAGGCTTGATTCCTGCCCTCGCAGGATACGTAGTGACGTCGGGATCCCCTATCAAGTCCCATCCACTCCCAAATGAAATAAATTAAAATTCAACAATGTCCCCTTCCCCTATGTATGAACCATACATGCACGGGGTGTACTTCTTTCAAAGGACAATGTATCTCTTGATTCCTACCCTCGCAGAATACATAGGGATTCTAGGGTTCCCCGTCCTAGCCTAGCCATCCCAGAATAAAAGTTAAAAATTCCCTTTTCCCCCCATGTACAGACCAGACCTACACGGGGTGTATTTTTTGTGTCATTTCCACATGAAGTTAAACTGCATGGATATTAAGTTTTAAAAATGCTCCATTTCCCCCATGTATAGACAAGACTTACATGAGGTGTATTTTTTCATCCTTATCAAATGACGCTAAACTGCATGTATAATGAAAAAAATTCCCTTTCCCCCATGTACGGACCAGACCTGCACATGGTGTATTTATCATCCTCACTACATGACGTTAAACTGCATGGACCACGTCCTCACTGCACGATGTTAAACTGCACGGATTTCGTCACGAACCCCCTAAGATGTATGGAGAAATGATATGGAAATACACCATGTGCATTTGGATTCATCCTCCCCATACATCAGAATCCACGGCCAGGATAATTATGGATCATCATAACCATTAATGTCTATCAGAATTGGAAAGTAATCGACACATGGACAACATTACATGACTATGAATACCATGCTCTCAGTGGCTCTGCATATTGATATCCCCTGGCACATCTACCAAAGGCAATATTTCCACATGCGACACTCTTCCTAGAATTGTACGCTTACTGGCCTCAGAGCCCCCATACCATACCTTCTGATCCATAAATTTATGGTGCAGTGGTTTACAAGTCCGTCCCATTTTCACATCCAATTGTCACCAGGGTATCCCTACTCGGTTATCCTATGTATCCGCTCGTGGTTTACATGACGACCTATATCTACAAACATCAAGCCAGGACTAGGCCACTTTGACTCAACAGATAATTATAGGGAATATGTTTATTGCATGCATGGAGACCATTATACCCACATATAGATCTTTATACTGTGATAAATCTAGGATTTTCCTAATCATTCATGGCCATCAGATGTGGATAGTTATCGACTCGGGGACACCTTTGCATGACTATGCATACCATGCCCTCAGCGGCTCTACATATTGATATCCCTTGGCCCATCTACCAAAGGCATGATTTCCGTGGGCGACACTCTTCCTAGATCATTACACTTACTGGCCTCAGAGCCCCCACACCCCATCTCCTGATCCAGGAAACCTCAGAGTTGCAGTATACAACCTTCATCTCCCACCATATCCAGAGTATAACATAGAATTTGAACTCAGTTATCCTTCGAGTGGCTGTAGTAGTAGTCAACCAGTGGTCCGAGCTCTATGACTGCTAAACTCGGATTACATCATCCCTACTGCTCGAAGTTAAATGGAATAGGGTAAAGGTACACCCATGCATACAAAATAAATCAGTTCATGGAGCTCTCTAATCATTAACAGCAACCAGGGCCGAGTATGCCCGACATGTCCATACATTTTCTTACTAAATAACGTACTTCATGGCCCGGAAAATTTCAGATCCTCATAACCATACGCGGCTATTAAAAGTGAAAATGCAACGACCCGTGGGAACCTATGCTTGACTATTCATACCATGCCATCAGTGACACTTTATATTGATAGCCCATGGGACTCCGGGGAAGGAACTTCCCCTAGGACTCCTCGACACCCTGCATAATGGGAGGAAATTTTAGAACCATCATAGTAAACGAGGAGGGAAGACCGAAATGGACAAACGGGATGACATATTCTTCAGGATCAGACAATTCATGATGTCTTATCATCGTAGACACCTTAGTAGACCAATAAATCTACTTCCATAGTGAACGAACATGGGAGTCCATCTACTTCAGTGAGGTGACTGTTTCTTCCAGATCTTCTTCTAGCAGCAAGTGGCATGGAGAGAAGATTGTCCCAATACTGGGAAGCTTGAGAGGCCCCGTTTGGAGTAATGCCCAAACCTCTTAATCCCATCCACTGATCCTCATGTCATCCCAAATCCTCCATGCGTCTTGGAATGCGACCGTAATGGGAACAACTAGCCTGGAGGGATCATCCGGGGAGGGTCTGGCAGCGGTAGGCGCTGTTGGGGGCGTCAATGGCTGTGTCTATTTTTTGGACCTTGCCGATGCTCTGGAGCCCTTTGGAGCAACCTGTGGGTGGGACCTAACAGGAAGAGGAGGAAGATCTTGTACCTCAGCTGTGGTGGGGGAACCACCGAGATCGCCACCCCTAAGGAGTGATCTCTCACTTCCTCCTCCTCGTTATTCGCCGGCGGCACCATGCCCTAAACTCGATTAGTCAACACTATATAGCCCCGGTGTGCGGGGATGTGGGCCTCGAAGTCCCAGAGATACCGATCAACCCTCTCCAGGTCCATATCATAAATAATTTCAATGAGAGTAGATATCTAACCCAACATGTCAAAATCCACCTCTGATTCCTGAAGATACTACCATAGAGAATGGGGGTATTGGCTGCGAAAGGATGTCCATCTTTTGAATTCGTCCCATTGGCCACAGGCCATTGGTAAGGAAGCATCATCAGGGATAACCAACCCTCTCCGAGCAGCTTCAAGATCCTGAGAGGATACACCTATATCCATTAAAACTTTCCCCGTATGCATGAGACCCAAAGGGTGGTGAAGAACCTTGCCCGTCCTGGTTGAAGAACTATCTCCCTTTCGCTTCCTCTTGCCCTTCGATGGCTTAGGACTTGAGATGGTAGGTACCCACAGCCCAATCTATCCATTCGGTTATGATTTCACCCATGAGTCAGAATAACTCTTGGATAAAAAGGGCCCGGAGTCTGCAAGTGCGGGAGTCATAACCTCGCAACCTGTATCTTCCTGGTTATCATTAACCACAGTTGCCTAACCACTATCAAATAATGGTTCTTACAGGCTCCATTGAGCAAGGGAGGACACAGTGCCTGGACATAGCCAAATTGGAATCTGAATCGGCAAGGCGGTTACCCCTCACAAATTAGTTCCCCACTGATACGGGCCACCAGAATGCCATCTAGGAGAGAAAATAGGTAGCCCCACTTACCAAACTCCTCTGATATAGTATTCTCAATTTCACCAGCTAGGAAGGGATATGAATGGAAGATGAAATGATCATAACTCAAGATCTGGATCGATAATAGATGCATATTCTGAACCATCTGTTGACTATCCTTATCTTGGTTCACCCACTCTTCGGGCATAATCCCGCTAGTCAGTTGCATGTATGGCCAGAATGTGGTGCCTGGATTCTGAAGTGGGTTGATGAAAGTGTAGTCGTTCTTGATATGCTCTCCCAACCATCCCTATAGTATTTGAAAAGGACCCTCTACCCGGTTTTGGCCGACTCCAATCGTTAATATTGCTACGAAACCGTTAAATCTTGGCCAATATTGGAACGACCAAGTTGATGAAATTTCCAGTAGATAGTTGTGATGCCATGGAGAAAGTAGAGACCCGCACACCACTAGCCTCGCGTACGGGTAGTAGCCAGCCACCCAGAAACATGGCCCAGAACGTTGCAAGACGAAGCAACCAATCGACATCCGGAAAAAGCTCCCAGCCCCAGTCGTTGAACTAGCCTTCTTCCAGGATCATCCAATAGTTGCCCCTCTATTTTCGTGAATCCATCATAGGGCAGGTCATGGGCCTGTGTGGGAGAGTCACAGATTTTCACTCCCTAGAAAAGACCTAGACCCATTCAAGATATGGGATAATCTATTTTTGAGATGCATCCTTTGAATGCTTCTGAGCCTGGTCAATAATCTTCTTCACCTAGGGGGAGTCCTCTCTTTGTTGTCCCACACTGAATAAGAAGGAAAGAATTCATCATACATACCCCCAACGATGGGGACCCTAGATATCTGAACGATGGATCAAAGACTAATACCCACCTTACCATGGAGCAGGTGAAATGTGTTGGTATACAGACTCCAACGGCTCATAAGTTTCCTAGAAATGGCTTGAGGTCGATGGGTATAGGTTTGGGACACCAAGGAAGCTTTATATAAGCCTACGTCTCGCAACTCTACCTCAACTCTACACAGCTTTGGCGAACCCAGAAGGGCCACCCCCAATCCAATGACTTAAATTCCCCTCCGGGTCGGAGGTCTCAGTACACTGACCAGCAATACTGGTCATGTAACATGGCATTGCAGGCAATGCTTTGGTAACAGTGAATTTCCCCATCCTACTGACGTTGTTCTCCTATCAGGGACATAGGAAGGCGATTCAACACAGATCCAGCTATTGTGTCCCTTGAGGTAGGCCTCCCTCTGGAGGATATCACAAATCAAGGGATATAGGATGTAAATATCCATGCTCTAGGATTGTTGTCATATGATGGAACCAGAATAGACGTATCTGACAGTAAACCGAACATGTAGGTCGGAAGGTTGTTGGAAAAGGTGTACTCCCAATGGGACTCGGAGAGTAGATTGGCAAGGAAGGAGCACAGCGGGGAGCGGCAGATTCTATCCTTAATAGAGTCGGCCACATTCTTCAGGTGTTGATCACCAATTGGGAGAGGCTCGGTGGCAGGCATGGGTGCATGGTGAGGAGGAACCATGATTTCTCATTGCATTATGACGAAACCAGAAAAATGTTTCGCCCAAAGTAATAAAATATGGACAAAAATATCGGTTGTATGGTAAAGGAATCGAGAAGGCTTCATGAGTATGCCCCATAATGTTGTTTGCAATGATGGGATCCCGCCAACCAACCCTACGCAGAAGGGGTTTGTGGTACACTGGACCACGGGGCGATGGCCATAAAACCGCGAACCAGGTTGCTCCATGGGATAATAATCCCAAATTTAAGTATTTATGTTCGGAGGACTTAGAAAATTTTTAAAGCCAGCAATATTTCAGTATGCAGACCATCAAAACCACAAAATGAATTCCTCTGCGGCCCGTCGTGACGTTCTTTTTAATTAATTAAAAGTATTGGTTTGCAGTTGGGAAATTGGTCCGCGGGTGAAGATGACCGCGAAGGAGGAATGATTTGCCGAAAGTGGCAGCTGCTTCATAGATGAGGTGTTTCGCGAAGGAATGTGCACACGGAAACCAAAAAGCAGGAGGGATCTGGTTTCGTGAAGAATCCAGAAAAAGACAAAGGAAGGGCCCCCTGTATTTATAGTCATGGTCCCCTAATAGGTCCACCCCTCTACCGCAAACCATCCATGTTTTAGGACCAATATTCATCAAGATGACCTCCTCTTCATTCTGATCGGATCCCATTCCGATGGGGGGCATTTGTAGGGTCATGAAAAAATCCGCAAGGAAAATTCTACCCAATTCCAACAATGAATTGGGGGGAATAATATAGAAAACTAAATGGATGCACAATGCCGAACCAGTTTACAGACCGGTCCGAATGATGACGCCACGCATTCGGTTGAAGCACCCCCTCCACAGACTATTGTCGTTTGTGCAATGGAGGAAGAGATCCTACGCGTGTGGGAAGTAAGACAGACGCCGAACCTGTCCACTGTCACGAACCGCCCCAGCTGCGGACCGCCTTGACTGGTCGGGTCCGCTTCCGCTGTCATTCGAGGAATGGAGGTGGAACCCTCTGCGGCCATGAAGCACTCCCCGAGAACATTTGGTTCGCGGGGGAGGTGTGTTCGATGCCCCCCGTGAGTTGCAGATTTACCGGGTTATCTGTGAATCAGGTTTTCAGACATGGGCCTCCGCAAAAGCTTCCACATGACCATAGATACATCCTTTTCCCCACTCTATAAATTGAGATCAAGGGGAAGAGAAGGGGGGATTGGAAAAGGAGATCGATCAGATTCGGGTGGAAGGATTTTGAAGGAAGGAGCTTAGGATTTCGTAAATAGCGCAGTTCTAGTTCGCGAACAAGAATAGGTATGAACCTACAAGAGAACTAATAAGGAACCGAAAATGCATAATAACTTGGTGAACCACGAACTTAAAATAAAAATGAAATGAATTCCACGAAAATTGCCCCTCTGTGGATGCAATTCTTGAAGAACAGGGAGTTTATGCCCCTTTTTCGATCTGTCGCACTGCGTAACACCCTTCCACGTGGGCGAAGCCCCGACTGACAAACCCCCGATCGGCATCGCCCTAGGCCTCCACTACTCAGATGGGTCCCACCGCGTATCAGCCTGGTACGCGAGCCTAACCCAAAGCCGCGAACCACCCTGGTTCGCGGGATGCCCACCAGGCCACGAACCACCCTAGTTCGCGGGGTTCCCATCAGTCCACGGACCACCATGATTCGCGGACGGCCTCTCTAGCCATGTAGAACCTCCCTACGCGAAGGGCGCCACTCCTCATATACCCACATGGCCCACCAAATCCTTCGGGGTTCCCATTCCCCAATCCATATAAAATCATTCCAATCCTGCCTAATCCCCCGTGACTCCCTCATTGGCCTACTCATCGGCCCCGAGCTGATGCCCCCACCGAAGCCACCAAACCCGTGTGATGTAACCTTCAGTTGCATCAGTGCGCCTTTTTTAGTTCACGTACCCATAGTATGTAGAGGCGAAGGGGTTACCCCAACCCTTGAATGGATTTACAAAGCATTCATGGGTTCACATTCCCACGGTAATGTGGAGTCTGATCTTGGGAGTCCCTTTTCTTCCCTCCACTTGCATGGGGTCGAGGCACCTCTCTCTTCTTCAAGGGTGGTAAAATACACATAATAAGGAATCCCCCATGCACTTCCATACTTCCCCTGGGGATAAGATGGGTGATGGGAACAGGAGCACTTCTTTCCCTCTCCCTCTGCACTTTGTTTCCATGGGCATCCATCTCGTAGTAAGCCCCGACCATATGGGCCGCCCTATGCATAAGCCCCACTCCAGTTCCCACGAAATCACCTTTCACGACGTGATCATCTTGTCCCTACTACCTCTTGTTTCTCACACTGAGCATCACTCACATGGTCTTAGAGTAAGCATCGACCATGACATCCTCTTAAGGGCCTCCTCAGAGTGTAATCCCCAATCCATTACCTCGGGACTCCTCAGAGTGTAAGCACCAATCTAGTGCGAACTACGAGGACTCTGATCCATGTCATGGAATGGTACATAGGAAGCCTCCCATAAGTTCACGATCGATAACCGTAGGACCCCTGGTCCACTTTCATGTCGGCTCTCTGAAAATCCATTCGAACTACGTGGACTTTGATCCTTATCTCCTAGGAAGGGTACATAGGAATCCTTCTTGAGGTTCAAGACCAATGACTGGTCGATCTGACTATCTTCACATCGGCTCACCGAACAACTCCTACTGTCGCCTCAATGAGTCCAGATACCTCGGGGTCATTAATCCAACGAGGGATGGTAATTCTACGTAATAAATGATTTAGAACCCCTGCGTCCAGCTGACCATTACCCACCCGGAGTAATCTGTGGATACTATGCTTGGGTATAAACTAAATATTTGCGAACATATTAATACGTCTTAAATCTATAATAGAGTCTCGGAACAAGAAATAATTTTTTCCCAAAAGGGTTCGATGAGCCCGACTTCCCAACCTCTCGTCCAATGTGAGTTCTTAAGCGTTGTTGGTCAAACCACCAGGTGAACGCCTACCATTGGAAAGCAGGTCCATTTTTTATCGGATACGGAACCGTTGGGTGTTTCGAGACCGACCTGAAATAGTAAAGATAAATTTTATACAATCCTTCCCTCTTGCTAATCAAGTCCATACTCCATCAGCTCCATATTCATCTATATATGTCAAGTGTGTATATATTGAGTATTCTATTCCATTCCTTTTTCATTTTTATTTCTATTTTTTCAAAATTCATGTTCAGTCCTGATCTCAAATTCATCCTTTAACCACATATGATCTTAAAAGGGATTTATCGGTCTAGAAATATTAATTAATGACAATACTAGTACGAAACCCATGTATTTTTATCTTTTACATAATATTTTTTCAAAGGAATAGAACTACAAATGAAATGTGACTAATTAGTTATAGATAACAACCAAATAGTCTGAGGGGTATAAAATTCGTCTTAGAAAGTAGATTCATCCTTGGGTGTCTGAATGCCTCCCCAACACTTGTTCAAATTTAAGTCATGCATTATAAGAGGAGCATAGTATGAAGGGAAAATCATCTTGGAATAGCTTCATCCTAAATGTTAATTCATGGAATATATGGGCTAAACTCTGGATAGATGTAGGGTGGGTCTCTGGGAATAATGTTATTAAATATTTCATCAATAATTATAAATTGTTACTTATTAATTCAACACTTAGATAAGATCTCATTACAAGTTTTGGTTAGTAGACATGTCCCAGGTATCATTCAAAAATATTCTTAGAGATGAATTGGTAATTGAAGACTTGAAATCTTCTTAGGTAATGAGAATAAAAGAGAAACTGGAAATTATAATGGGTATAAAACTATGTATTGAGTTAACTGACATAAATTAAAAAATATTGTATTTCAAACCAATTTAAATCATCAAAAATCATTATAAAAAAATTAACCAAATAAAAAAACTTGAATTCTAACAATTTCCAACCAAATTTTTTCATTAATTTATATTGTTACATGTCATGAACCATTGGTACATGATGTGTACAAAACATTTACATCGCAATCTCTAATCACTCGTTGAACTCATCTCCTTGTATACATGAGACTCTCATAATGCTTATCATATTGTATCCTAGTCTATAATTTCCTACCCTGGGTTTCATCCTACTTAGTTCTTAGTTTTAATTAATTAGATTTACTACATTATACATTAAGTGAATTTAATGATAATGAAACAACCTACATTGAAGGGTTCTTGAAAATTATTCATCATGTGTCCATTCACTTAAATGGTGGTCCACCTTATCTATGGATTTTATGGTGCTGTAAGGAAATACTTGAGTGACATAGAATGGATGTGACCATCGATAATTTATTCTAACATTGAATAGTTCCAATATAATGTTGAATAAAAGTAAAATATTTCCACGTACAAAGGTACACCGTTAAAAAAATTGATCATTCCATTTCTTCATCATTTCTATATATATTATTGAATTTTCAAACATGTATCATCTTATGTCTTCAAAAGAGGTCAATAACAGCATCTTGTATTCTCTATCTTTCTCAGAATCAAAATTTATTTTCTTGAACACCCAAGATGACCAATGCTCCAAATAAACTAGGATATGTCAAGAATTCCCATAAAATATATGGAATAATGGGGTTTTTTGTCAGTACTGTAGGCTTTTCAATATTCCCATAGAGAATCCTCTAGTTTGAGACTCCAATTAATTCAATTTTTATTCACTGGCTTATCCAAAATTTTCTTAACATCTCAAATTGACAGTTATGCTTTCCCACTTGTTTGTGGGTGTTTGGGAGATCCAATATTTTATCTGATTCCATATGATTCGTGAATTCCTCTCGCAACATGGTTTGTAAAGTGTGTTCCTTAATCAATAATTAGTAATAGCTGAAATTAAAATAATGTAAAAAAATTATTCTTTATAATGTTTCTGAAAATTTTATCCATGTCATGTGCAGTGGCTTCAGCATTAACCAATTTTGAATCTATAGTCAGTGCCAACACAAACGTAAGTTTTTTCATGTGATTTGGTAAATTGTCCAATGAATTCTGTGATCCAAACATAAAAAATTTAGACTTCAATGAAAATAATATGTGGAAACGTATTCTTATTTGATATATTTCTGGTCCATAGGCATTTGTCACATATTTGGGGAAATCCCCACACTTCTTGGTGATGTGTGGGCTAGAAAAACCCACATTGTAGTATTTTGGATATTGTATACTCAGGTCCATGATGTTCTATAGTCGGTGTCATGTGACACATCACAATCATACAATGAGATTCTTCTTTAGGTACACGGCATCTTAATATGTCATCAACAAATTTCTTTAACAATATTGTGTCTTCCTAGTAATAAACCATGGCATCTAATATAAATAAATTCCTTTATTGGTAAGACTAGCCTTGATGGATAAATATCATGGTAAGAAAATTTGAAATATATGAGAACAAAGGTTGATCCATGATATTAAACATGGTTTCATTAAGAAAATCCACTTAAATGTAATCCTCCTTGTCTTATTTTATGATAGGTAGATGATGTCTGGATAGATGATCATCAGTCACATTTTCTATCCCATTTGTTTACATGATAATGAGACCAAATTCAAATAGTTTTAGGATACAACATATCTACATAAATTTCACATCTTTAAAACTCATTATGTACTTGAAGAATTTGTGATGGGTGTTTATAATAACATTAGATAGTAAAAAATATGAAATCAATTTCCCAAAGGCATATAAAACAACTAAGAGTTCTTTCTATGTAGTTTTTCAATTGACTTGTGTTTCACTTAGTGTGTTTCGTAGATATTAAATGGGTGTGTTTTCATAACACAACACACACAACAAGGTCACTGGAATCACATATTAACTAAATTTTTTTCTCCAAATTGGGAGAAATGGTAATTGGTAATGCTATTAGACATTTCTAATGTATATTAAATGATTTTAAGTAGTCCTTAGTAAATTTTTAAGAAACTTCTTTTCACAACAGATGTGTCAATATGTTGGAATCATTGACAAAATCCTTGACAAATCATCTGTAAAAGATATTGTGCCCTAAAAAACATCTAATCATGTTGACGGTAGAGGAATTTAGAAGATATTTGGTGACATTTATCATTGTGGGATCGACTATGATTCCTTCCTTTGATATTTTATGTCCTAGAACAATTTCTCCTTGTACCATGAAATAGAATTTCTCTTAATTGAGTACTAACTAATTTTCTTCATAGCATTTCGTGACCAATTAGAAATTGCATTGATATACTTCATATGATCATATATAGACCATGACGTCATCCATAAAATGTTTTATGAATTATTTATCCATGTAATAGAAATATGCATTATGCATTGTTGAAATGTGTTTGGAACATTGCACATCCCGACAAGAATTTTCTTGAATGAAAAGTTACCAAATGGTCATGTAAAATTCATCTTCAGAAAATCAGTGTGGTCAAATAAAATTTTATTTTATCTCGAATATTCATCAAGGAAATAGTATAATCCATTCCTTGAATGACTTTCGATAATCCATTACATGAAAATTAAGGGAAAAGGATCCTATCTACGTGTTGAATTTGGGCATCTGTAATCTACATTAACTCTCCATCCATTGATGTTGCATATTGAAATTAGTTAATTTTCTTATATTGTATATACTGTGAGTCCTCCATTCTTGGGAAGAACATGTAGGGGGTCACACATTCACTATCTGATATTGTAAAAATGATTCCTACCTCAAAAAGTTTTAGCAATTAATCTTTAACAATTTTTTTCATCAGCATTATGAACCTCCTTTAAGGTTTTCATTTATGTATTTTCATATTATTCATGAAGGATTATATGAGTGAATTCAGTATGATTGATCCCCTTAATGTCTTTCACTCCCGATAAAATTTATTTATTCAGTCATTTCAAAATATCAAAAAATTTCTCTTCTTGTTATTTCAATTATTTAGAGTTGATAATTATTCAGAGATATGATGAAACTTCTTAAGATTAGTAAATTAGTGTACTAGTTATATAGTTAATTTCCATCTATGGTGAATAAATGGTGAAGGGGATTAAGGTTGGAAACATATCCTTTGCGAGTGTTTTACTAAAGCTTACATCCTCTAAAATAATAATGGTATTCCTTCTCAAAGAGGGAATCATCATTTTCTTCTTTCAATGTCCATGTGCTCATCTTTATTTTGCGATAGATAGATAGAATAACAATCCACAACATTTTCTAATTATTGGGAAGATTTGATCTGGTTGAACACCGCATGTTCTTCTACACCCCTAAAGATTAGATTCCTTTATTCACATATGTAAAATCCTTTCAATTTTCTAGGAATGGCCTTCCAAAAATGATAAGGACACAACCATCTTCTTCTATGTCGATAAATAAAAAATCTACAGGAAAGGTTCATTTTTCAAATTTAACCAAAACCTCCTTGAGATTTCATTTACGGTACATCATTGATTGGTAGGATAGCTACAGTTCTACTCTAGAATTTTTTTGGTTCATGGAGTCTTAGTTTCTATAAAACACTCATTGGCATTAAATTTATGTTGTCTCCCAGATCAAATATAGAACTTCTAAACATGCATTACCCAATAACAAATGGAATTAAAAAACATCTCATATTTCTCATTTTTATTAGAATTTTTTATTGAACAACATAAAAAAATTCCACATTAAAAGAGATGTCCCCAAGATATTCTATTTTTTTAATTGGATAGTATATCCTTGAGAAATATTAAATAAATTGTCTTCTGAGAAATAGATTCTATAAATGGTATGTTTAATTTTTATTTCCTTAACATCGATATAAATTTATTGTATTTCACATCTTGTATACCTTGTCATTATTACTATAGAAAGTGATTATGTGGCATTTATGGATTTGAGTAAAAAAAACTTGTTCTACTAGATACTCATTAGTTTTGTTATTTTTAGATGGTTATTTTCTATAATGGGTGACATATGTATGATTATCATATTCTCTACCTTATTCTTGTTTCAAAATAGGATCCCTCTTTTCAGTTTTCATCTTTACAGATTTATTTTTGAAATTCCAAAACATTCAAGTTACTCAGTACTAATTGTTTGGCTTCCTACCTTTGGTATGTCATAGTGTTACTATGTAATTTTCCTGTTAGACTTTCAAACATGGTTTTTTTGTGTTAACCAATCTAAATATCTATATCCCATAATGGATCTATTTTTTCATTTCTATCTCCTAGTTTGTAATTTTTTATTCTAATTTCATGGGAAACCGACTACCAACTGATTTTCCATGTTACATGGATGTTGGAGGAGGTGGTTGCTGAGGCATTGGATAGGAGGGTTAGAATTATTATTGAGGTCTTTGTTGGAATGGTTATAACATTTTTATGGTCTTGGAATAGGGTTCATTGGTGGATACACTGTTCATCATTCATTGTGAAATTTGTACTTGACCACTTTACTATAGGAAATATCCTTGAATGCTATAAGGTTTTTATTGAGAAGTCCTTTGATGGTAATATAGTTTCTTTTGTTGAAACAACTACTTCTATTAATTTTAATTAGAATAATTACAATCATATTGTTATTTATATCCATCCTTACAATTTTGGTAGAATATTTTTCCACCGCACATTTTACATGATTGGAACTCCATCACAGGTGTAGGAGGGGCTTCTGTGGTTTTCATCTGTAATGACATGAGCTTCTTGGTGAGCACATCAATAGGCATTATTAATTTTGGGGATCTCATCTACATTCTGGATACCAAAATGTGGTGGTCCACAATCACTTTTCCAAAGGCTTGAATTATGTGATAATTCATCAATAATTTCTCGTCTTGCATCGGGGGTCTTAAACATCAATCCTCTATCGGTGGAATTATCGATAATAGTTCATGTAGATGGCTGGATGACATGATAAAATGTATGAAATCCAATACACCTATCCAATATATATTGTGGAAACTTACTAATGAGATCATTGAATCAATATAATGATACCCATGTTGATTCTCCATCATGTTGAGAAATTTATTGGATATCATTCAAGAAAATCCTAGTCCATATTAGTGGCATGTATTTGTACAAAATCATTTTGGCCAGATTTTCCCCAATAATTATTGACTCAAGATCTTGAATTTTGAGCCAATCCATTTCTCTATCTCATATGGAGAATGTGAAGACACATATTTTGATCATTTTTTATGACACACTCAAGTTGAAAAAAGTTCCACATGCTTCATAGAGGTTGGAAAGGTTATCATGTGTGTCTTCACTTTGGATACCAATAAATTGTCCAATATTTTGGATCATGTGAGTGAGTAAAGGTTTATTCTCAATTATTTTATCTTGGTTGAGGGATTTAAGATGGTTGGTGTTGTACCATGGATTGATAGAAAGCCATAATCAATGATTTTAATTTCCTTATATATATTTAATTCTACTAGAATTACATGATTAGGGTCGTGTGTTTTGGGAACCATTTGATTTTTTTCTCGACCATTTCTCACTAATGGTGTGAAAACAGATACCTTTCGATCATAGGTATTGAAGGTCAAGGGTTCGTCCAAATCAAGGTTCCTTGAACGAGTCAGAAGACCTTGGAACATGCAATAATTTTGAAAAATGTGGACACTGGGGCATCATTGAATGAAATGAAAATAAATAGGGTGAGGGAAATATAATCCATGTTCATGTTTCTATGTTATTCAAAATGTGTGACATTTCTCCTGGGAAACGGTGCCTGAATTTGACAGGCCTGCATGCAACATTAGGTTCAAATGGACTGCTGTTAGATTTAATTTATTGGTTCCCAGTCATTACATACTACATAGACATAGTATAGTAGAATTTCATGGTCAATCGTATGAGGGAAAATATATCTCTATATAGTATCCATGTCTTGAGAACCTTAGGTAGGAGTCCATTCAAATTGGCATGGTATTTTGGAGTGTACCAATTCTATGGATGGAGGTGAATTTAATTATTTTAAGAGGTTTTGGGATCAATTATATGTATCTATAGAAAGGATGACTATAATACTAATCATAACATGTTTATAAATCATAGGCTCTGAGGAAAACTCCATTTTCTAGTTTAAATTGGTCAAGTAGCCTATTTATACCTCAGAATTGACTATTACAAGATTCATAGATAATAATAACCAATGTGCATTATTTTTAACTTCTTTGGTAGAATGTATCCTAGTCATTTGACCTTCCTATATTTCACTTTAATTAGTATAAATTATTCCATTTGAATATCACATAGTGTGAGATGTTCTCATAAATTCAGTAGAAATTGTATATTTTTCATGATTACTAATTCATTAGGTTTTCAAAAATTAAATTAATGTATTGTTTATGAATTTTGATACATATACTCTTTTTTGCTACCCCAAAAGGTTTAGAAACACATAGTTGGTGGATATAAAATTAAATAAATAAATAAATTCATTATTGAAATGCTTGTTTAAATTGGATGGGAATAATTTTTAAACTTGCAATGGGTTTGATTTAATAAAAAGGTAAATAAACATGAAATTGGTGTTTTATAAAGGATGAACAACAACTTTGATGAAATGATTACTTGAAGTAGAATGGGTTAATGAATCTATCACTTGATTTTTAGTAATCAAAGATGAATACCGACAAATTATGCAACGATAATTTGAAAGCATTGAAGAAAATGTGACCCATGAATATAGAATTGAAATAAATTTTAAAACATGAAGAAATATTTGCGTTGAGAGATTTAAAGGATGCTGGAAATTGAATGGGATGACAAACAAAGGGAAATCACATCCTAGAATGCTGTGAAATGAATAGTCAAGACACTGTATATATTGGTGAATTGGGCACAATGTGTACTAGAGGTGTACATGTTTGGTTTTCACATGAATTGGGTAGACATAAGTTGTTTATCCTTTTTAATAATTCATTACTATTGCATAATCTAGATTTAACGATTTATTATGGGTTCAAATGAATATACTCATTATCTATTCCCTTAAAGGGATTATAAAATCATAGTGGTTGGAGACAAAATGAAATAAATATAAAAATTCACTATTAAAATGCTATTTTAATTTTAAATGGAATAGTTCATAATCATGAAATGGGTTGGATTTAATAAAAATGGAAATAAATATACTATCAATGTTTTATGAATGATGAATCACAACATTAATGAAATGATTACTTGAAATAAGAAGGGAAAATGATTTTAACATGTGTTCATTGGTAGGTGAAGATGAACACTATCAAATGATTCCACCAGAATTTTAATGCATCGAAGGAAGCATGATCCATAGATATTGAGTGTAACTAAAATGTAAAACAGGAATAAATATTGGGTGAGAGGGAGAGAAATGATTGATGAAATCGATTAGGATGAAACAAAAGAGAAATACCATCCGATATTTCTATAAAATGTACTACGTATGCTTTGTAGATATATTTTAATTGGGTCAAGATGTGTCATAGATGTATATGTCAGGTACGGTTAATCCATATATATCTCCATGATGTTTTGGATCCCTGATGTGCCTCTATTGTATCGGGCATGATTAATGGGTTTACTTATCTACTTCCCCATTTATTAGGTATAAAATATATAAAAACATGATTCTATGTAGTCAATGAAAAAACCCATGATCATGAAAGGAATTAATTTTTAATATTTTCAAATACAAATTTTCAAAACCTATAAGAAAAAAATTAAATTAATTAAATATCTAATTTAAAAAGAGTAAAATGGAAATCTGAATGTCACATAAAATAACACATAATAAAATTCCTCTTTAAGGTGAACATTTGTGGGAAGTGAAATTTCGGACATGGAGGAGAAAAATAATTTCCAAGGAATAATGAAGAGTTATAGAGCACATGATGAAGATAAATCTAGTGACCAAAAAACAGAAATCAATAAGGGATATAAAGTAAGATAAATTATACAAAAATTATTGAAAAGGGAAAAAATCAATTTTATAATATCTTTTATAGTTTCAGTGATTCATTAAACATAAAGGAAGAGAAAAAAATATTCTTACAATATTTCTTCAAATCCATTAATTTAATTAAATAATATGTGGATTTAAATTTTTTTTATCTCTATGACATCCCAAGCTAAAAAAGATATGTGATATATTTTTTATGCTTGAAGAACAAAATTTAACATTATATAGACCACAATATCCATAAAATGATGAAAATTTATTTATCGCATTTCAATCTGTTGGTCAAAAAATATCTTCTCAGAAGTTATCATAATATATAATATGAATAATACATCATATGAGGATATAATAAAATAAACACTAAAGGCTCATAAATAACACCCAATACTAAACATAAATCTATCAATAAATAAAAACTATTAGAACTATTAAAAATATACCTAAAAAATTTGAATCCTAATGTATATAATAATGTGATCACAAATTAATAAAAAAATTAGATTTACATTAAACACTAAAATACATTATTTAATCGTAAATTCAGACACCCAAAAATGAATATTACCCAATCATATAATCATGAAAATATGATTATTTATTCTAAAAATAAATTGAATAACCATAAATCCATGAAAAAACTATATATGATTCAAAAGGATAGTCCATTATTAATTACAAAAATGAAATCAACATTTTCATCTACCTTAATCATATAATGTACCCAAAAAAGTGAACATATAAAAAATTTACATTAATCACATTATCCCAAAATAGATTTTCATCATTATGGTTATCAAAATGATAAACTATATTTCCCCATAATGAAATATTCCTTTCATCTTAACTAACTATGATTAAATTTACATAAAATAAAATTTTAATGGGAACTTTTACCAATATATTTCAACTTATGTCCCCAGTAAATAAATAAAATATTCATCAGGTAGACTTTTCCTTATTTTACATGTTAAAAATTGTGATACATATACAAATAAAACATGAAACCTCAATAAATGTCTCCCAAAGCACTCCCATATTAGAAAACATAAAAATGATATCTATTCAATTTATATTAGGATTAACATTACAATTATTAACCGATTATGGTACCTAAAACAATAAAATTTCATATTATTAATCATCTTGACCAATAAAGTTATGTAAATCATCCCACTATACCAACTGTACTGTCCTATGACATAAAAATTCATAATTACCTAATTTATAAATAAGGATTCAATTTTATAAATTACAATGATATTTTCAGTTAATTGTAATATAAAATTAGGTAAATGTTATCTTAAAAAACATATAATTCAATACAATATCCATTTATCCAAAACAACTTGTTCTTTATATAATTATAATTTTTTAATTCATGGAAACTCCCATATCATAAACTCAGACTTTTTTAACATTTATAATCATCCTGAATCCCTATGAAAAGAAATAAAATGTGGAATGATCACAAAATCGTATTAAGGGATACGAAATTAATGAAACCCAATACTTAGTCATGAAAATCATTTAATTCCATAAGAAAATTTTCTCATTTATTATAAAAACCATCTAAATAAAATATACATTTTATCATACAATAAATAATATTTATTTCCCAAAAAAATTTAAAATATATTTTCATATGATATTTAAAAGGATAAGTAATAGTCACGTGGGTTCCTTGTAAAAAATTGGCATTAAAAAAATAATTTTGATGGAATAAATTAATTTTAACACCTTAATATGGCGTAATCACTACTATAAACAAGAGCTCATTAGGCTACCTAAATAATAAAATTCTTCCTTGAAAATACAGTTCACAAGAATAGAAAATACTTCTATGTACCATATAAAATCATATTCAGGTCACTATATTAATTTCTCATATGATCACTATTTTAAAAGGAATAACATACTATGATATTTTCATTACAATTTCCCAGAAAACTTAATCATTACCCAATTCATTGGGGAGCTATATAGGGCTTTCCGATTATCATGAAAATTTTACAAGGACTATAATAGACATAACAATTATATTATATTAAATTTACATCCTAACATATCATAAAATATTATATTTAATAAATATTTAAAATCAAGTTTATGATTTACATAGAAAACAAGGACAAAAATCATTTATATTTTAAAACCCTTTATATAATAAATCGTTGAAGAAAGTGAAATATGATATTCATTTGAAAAACTATGTAAACATGAATAAAGAGAATATTTATTAATAAATTTCTGGAAAAAGAGAAATTCCTATACTTTTTTGTACTTTAAGACAAGGTTTTATTCACACATTTGTAAAAAAAATGGGGAACATAACCTCTTTGAAAGATCATTAAATTATTTATTAAAAACCATAATAAAGAACTTCATGATGGGATTAAAGTGAATTTGATGACATATTTCAGTATATTATAAACATAATAGAAACAATTTAATTAAAACTTATCTAGAGTAAAAATTGATGAAAAATATTGAATAACTTAAAGTATGGTTTTAATGGAATAACCATTGCAACATTCATTACATTTAAAAACATGATGTCAATGAATATAAAATTAAAATAATTTTTAAACCACATTATTTCTAGTAAATTTATGATATAATACAACTAAATGTTAGTTCATACACTATAAACAAGGAAAATATTTGGATAAGATGGAAGAAGTCTCAACAAAAGAAAACAATGATTATAAATCTCTCACCTGGAGCCTAAATCTCCACAAACATTGATTAATTACTATTCTTTGGAATGATTCCCCTCACATAAAAATTATGCCTTTATAGGACTGTACTTTTGTGAGACTATAAAATCTTGGATGTGGAGAGGGAATTTGGGGATAGGTTTTTTAAATATCAAGGAAGAGTTAGAGTGCTTAAATTATATATGGAAGTGAGAAGACGAGATTCCCCTTTATAAGTGATGGTTGTTTATAAATTGTAAATATAAAGTAATTTAAAATATAATAAATAATATAATAATTTTTTGTTGGTCAAAATAGATAAAAATTAAAAGGTAATACATGATATGGTCATATTAACATTAAAATATTATATTTATACATATATATATTTCATTCTAAAACATATTTTTTATTCAACCAACTCATAAACCATTTCTAACAATATTCTTGGAAAATAATGTTTTACTTATGAACGTTTATGAATTTTTTGATAAGGTACAAATTAGATAAAAAAACATCCATGGTTGACATTTTCTATGATTAGAACATCCCACATTTCATATTCTAGTAATTTGTTTTCTAAATAATTTAATAAAATATTATTTATCATAAAATGTGATTAAAATTATTTGGGGAAAATTTTATACAATTTCACATAAAAAACATCAACAAAAAATATTAAATCGAATATAATGACAATTAAAACTAATTATAAAAAATGATATTAATTGAATACTATAATTCATCCAAAAATAGTAATTTATTAATTTTTTAATCATTGACCATGATGTTTCTATTAGTTTTCCAAACATTGTATCAACTTTGTGTAAGTGTTTAAGGTAATTATTTAGTAAATATAAATTAAAAATAAATTAATAAAAAATAGTCATATTATTAAAAAATATTTATAATATATTTTATATTTGTCTATTTCCAATTATAATTTATTATAAAAATTAAAATGAAGACATTGAAATTTTTAATTAATATTTAATTCAAATAATATAAAAAAGATACACTAATAAATATAAAAATAAATTGAAATTTTTTAAAAAAATTAAAGTCATGGTTGAAAAAAAGTTTCCCAGATGGTAAATACATATTTTAGGGAGGGTTTTTCCATTATTTCATAGTTTTAAACCCATTTAACAATTATTACCCTTATTGAAGTGACAAATTTTTACACATTTTCTATACATAAAAAATATTGAGAATATTACATAAATTTGGTAATAATCATTGAAATATATAATCCATTTTCATGAATCATTTTATGAAATATTCATAAATCAAATTTAATTGAAATACCTAAAAGGTAACATAAAAAGTTTAGAGAATTTTTTTGAAGCATAGAAATAAATTAACACTAAAATTAAATATAAAATTGATTAATTTAACATTTGTTTATTTATTTTAAGTCAAAATGATATTTTTTTAATTTAAATCCCAATAAAATAAAATAATAATTTAAAATTACATTATTTAAATAGAAGAAATTATGTTTTTAAGAGAATCGATGTTTTCACTATTGAATTTAAAAGCAGTCATTTAAAAAAAATCCCAAAAATTAATTATATGACTGTTATAATAATTATATTTCATAAATACAATCCCTTTATTCAATTAATGTTTTTAAAATTTGAAATAATTAAATATAATATTCTTGAATAAAATTAAATAAAAACTATTTTTATGTATAAAATTAAATTAGTAACACTACATTCTTAATAAACATAATTAAATGAATGTTTATTCATTAAATTGGATATAAAATATAATTATTTCACCAATTTTAAATATTTTTTTAACTTAATATATTATAATATTAAAACATTACACAACTAATTTTTTTATCACTATATCTTTTACCATCAAAATATTTTATAATCATTCCCAAACAATTCATAATAAATGTATGACTAATTAATTGTTTATGAAAGAAATAGTTTCTGAAAAATTATAATATGATTACCCTTATTCACACATTCAAAACCAATGTATTGGATATAATATTATTTAAATACTAATATATTTTTATAATGTTATAATTATTTAATTTTCAATAATGTTTATAACATGAACTATAAAATATATTAATTCATTAAAATGAAATAAAAAATCATAGTTTGCTACATACAGTGAATCATATCTCATAGAATGAATTTTACTATAGTAAATCACCAGTTATAATCAACTAAATGAACATTAGAAATCCAGTTAATAAAATTTCACCCAAATAAAAACTAAAACAACTAACATGGAGTTACATTTTTAAAATATAATGAGTTAATTTGAGAATTGTAAAAAATAAGAATACTAAGATTCATTGAATAAACAATATGTTATTTTTTATTACATAAATACCCAATAAAACCTATTTTAACTTATAATAATAATTTAAAAATTAAAATCCATATAATGTATCCTCTTTAAAAAATCTTCCCCCTAATGTAATGTTCAAAAAAATAATAATCATTCAAGGTTGTTAGAAATTTTCCAAATAATTTTCCCTTTTATAAAATAAAATAACAACAATGAGGAATCATTCAAAATTACCCCTCCCCTTACTTAATAATTCACATGTTGAAAAAAAGAATAAAATTTTCATCAATCTAATTTGTAATAATTATACATTTATCAAATTATATCTCGTTATAAAAAAACTCCATAAAATACTCCAAAAAATTCTATTCTATTGTAATATTTAAAAATAAAACAATATTAAATGAATAGAGTATAAAATGATAAATATTCAATAAAATGAATTAAATTAAAATAAAATATAATTAAAAAATATTTTGAAGTTTTCTTCTGATACATACAGATGATATTACAATATAAAATATAATATTAGATAAATTCCAACATTTATTTCCATATCATTTCTATAATGTAAGGATAAACTCAAGATGACATACTAAATAAAATATCCTTCTTTCTTAATAGGTTTTCAAAGTTAAGAATAATAATAGTACAATATAAGGGTCAATTTTATAATGTAATAAGATATATGGATATATATATATATATATCAGTAATTCTATTAAAATATGAGATTTCAATTATTTTTATCTGCAATAATTTTTTACTTTACTGGAAATAATATAATAAAATAAAAAATATTATAATGGTATTCAATTAGTGAGAAATTAAACTAAAAACATAATACAAGGCATAAAATCAAAGTTTGTTGATAACAAAATCAAAAGAACATTGAACTATATTTTTCTTATCAATGCGTAAATTTTGAAAAACTCAATGAAATATGATACATTCGATCAAAGTTAATAATGAAAAAAACATCTTAATAATCAAAAATATGTTCATAAAAGTTAGTATTATTTTAATCATTAGAATATAGTCCCCCAGTCATGATTATTTTTTATATTTTTGAAGAAATATTATCTCTAATATGAAAATTTTTATACATTTAATTTATAATACAGAATACCTATTTCAAATATTTTAATCTATCAGAATGAAATGTTTTTTTTATTATACTAGAAATCTCATTTTTAATTTTGATAATCTTATAAATAATTTTTTACTTATAGTCTCATGGGATGTGTAGTATTATGTCTATGTGAATTTATATGAGTGAAATGAAATGTTTTAATATCAATATATTATTTCATTTTGATAGAATGTGTTGTTGTTTTAGTAAAATTATAACAAAAATCAGTGACTATATACTGTATTCATGACACCTGAGTTCTACAACTTCCAATCACCACATATTTTCATTCATCTTTTGAAAGTGATTTTTTTTATTTTTGGACCGTTTGACTAACGAATCTCCTAATTATTGAAAATAAACAGAGGTTAATATTCTTATCTATTGTATATTCAACATAATATGTGTCACAGTAACTCTTATAGAAAAATTCATTTCTATATGAATAGAATAAACCATGATATAGAATAACTTTAAGATAATTAAAAATACAATTTACTACCATGATTTCTTATAACCTTGAATTAACATTAAATATTTCATACAATTATAGAAAAAACATAATATCTGATTGGGTAAACATATAATATATTAAACATTTGATAACACATTTACATACTACTTGATAAAATAGTGTCATGTATTTACCACGATCTAATTTGCATGATATGTATATGTGTGTATTGTATTATTGTATTTTCGAAACAAAATAATTTAACAAAATCCCATATATAAATATTATGATTTATTATTACACTATTTAATAATTTAAAATATATTAAATAAATTATGTTTTCTCATAATTCTCATCTGGTACCTAAATTTTCTATATTTTAGAAAACTACATTGGGAAATTTAAGACCTGATAAAAATATATTTTCATTTACCTAAATATTAAGAATGGTAGTGTCCATAAGAATTTTATTCATATAAATTGTAGGATATTAATTTCCTATTAATATTTTTTAGTATATATACTGGAATTAAAGTCATTATATTCCCACATATCTTGTTTCGATCTGTAAAGATAAATTGTATGCTTAGATACATCCTCAATTTAAATTAAAATTTATGAACTGGGAAATGGTTTTACATAATCATTATGCTAAACATATCTTTTAGTAATGGGAATATTACGGTCCATTTAATATAGATTAAAATTAATATGATATATAAAGGATAAAAGTAAAAGTAAATTAAATTTACCATATCTACCAGGGAAAAAGTTTCTCTATAATGCGTGCCCTTTTCTTGAGAATAATTTAAGTAACTTGTATTTCATTCTTCCTAAATATAATACCATCCTCATAAAATTTATTATAGATGAGAGATTTAACTCTAATAAAAGTAATTTATTTAGGATACTTAACTATGGTTCAATACTTATTTATTTCTAAAATATTACAATCTTTTTCTATTGAAATTTTCTATATGTAATAATGGGACTCATATTTCATTTTATGTTAATGGTGAGTGAATATTACAAGATACTCAAACTCATTTTAAATTAAATTTTAGTTCTATAAGGTTTTCTTAAATCACTAATTATATTATTATTGTGATGACCCCTTAAGACAATCAAATGATTACGTATATCGTAATAGAAACTATCAACTATTGATGTATTAACATCTATAATATTAAAATTTGGAGGTTCTACTTATTTTAATCCATTTTTATGATATTTTTTTAATGGGATAAAACACAATATAATAATACATGACACTTAAATACCATAATTTTGACATATATATTTTATAAATTTTAAATATTGATTAATTTAAATTGACATGACTGTAATTCATTCTTTAAATGATGGTTTTTCTTGAAGAAAACATTATTCAACTTACTTGTTGAATAATATTAATGAAAAATCCATTAATAAGTATTTAGATAAAATTTAGTAATTTTGTGTTTATTATAATGAATTTAAAATATATATCCTAAAATATTTAAGTGATTAATTTTTTTAAATCATCCCATACATAATCCATTATATGTTTTAAAATACATTGGTCCAAATAAACCATTAATTGTAGTTTTTTTTTGTAATCAGGAATTCTACACAATTTTTATGGATAATTAGTATTCATGAAACCTTTTTAGATTATTCTTTTAAATTGTTCTATTCCTTAATTTGACTACACCAATCTATATAGGAGTTATAGGTGACATTAAATTATGTTTTATACCCTTCCAACTATAAAGGGGTTAAAAACGTGAATTTATAAGCTCAAAAATTTTATCACATTGGAAAGTGACTACCTATATATTTTTAATGTTTAAAACATTAAAAATATAACTCATAAAGTAAAATTGTTATTCTAATTATATTGTTAGAAAATTATTCCATGTGCTTCTAGCATAATCATTAACAAAAAAATAAATAACATGTTTTCCAAGAATTCTAAAAAATTTTGTGGTATAATAAATATCCATGTTCACTAACTAACAATAAATATGACATGATTCATAACAAATGAATTTAAATATAATATTATTTTACTTACCATATAGGTATGAATATTTAATCTTGTAATTATTAAGTAAATGTTTTAGTATATCCCTGACTAACCCATTCCATTATATCATTGATAATTTATATACATTATAATGTCATAATATTTGATACCATTGAAATATGTAATACTTTACCTCACTTAAAGAAGTTAAATTGAGATTATAATGTTTTTGTAAATTTTTTGGGTATTGAATATGATGCAAATATTTATATAGAGTGTCTTATCCATCATATCATTAAATAATAAATTTATCATTTCTACTATTCAATGGGAAAACTTAATCATCTTTTTTTCTAATTCTTATAAGGTTGGTATTATAACCTAAATCATATGTATAATTATAAATTTTGGTTTTACTAAGAAAAACCAAATAACCCATAATACATATTTTACATTACATAGAGCCTTCATAAATTACTCAACCCATCATTCGATATTATATGATCATGAAATAAAATTTATATTTAGTAACATACTATATGAAACCACTAACCAGGTACTATATATTCTAAAAATAGGTTATAATCATATCATTATAAAAAATAATGTTCAGATTATAGTATTCTAACATCCACTGGTCGTTAATGACGCAAGACTGAAATTAAGAACTCACATATACACATATATTTATTTTTTTATAATTTATAGGATGTCTAGTAAGATAAAACTTTTGATTTCATAGATATTTAATTTTATTTATAGAACATTTGATTATCTAATTTAATAAAATCATGAAACCATAATCAATTTACAAAGAAAATTCATATGTTAAGGGTAACTACCAAGAACATCAACATTGTCGATAATGACTTCTCACTTATTTACCAATAAGGATCAAGATGCACATATTTAATATAGTATATTATGTACATTTATTTTTTTCCCATTTTTATCTCAGGAGATATAATTCCTTACCCAATTCATTAGAGAGAGTTATAGGTCCCACAAATCTCATAAGGAAAACCATAATTATTTATTCCATAATATGCAAAAAATTCTGAAAATCATAACATTGTAACTCTTTTAATGATTTCATGATTTATAAACATTTCATAAAATCACCATAGTGTAACCTATGAAAAATAAATTGATTACAAAAAAAAATTCAACATAAATATTATCCATCTAGAGAGATAATAATGATAGTATCATAAAAATCATATCCAAAATAAATCATAATTATTAACAAAGGATGTAATACTTGATGGAAAATGATTTTAATATATTACATGGAACATTCCATGTGATATATAGGCTTCCCTAATGTATAATATCTTTTTGATACAAACAATATTTCAAAAACATTTTATATAATATTGGAAATATAAAAAGGATGATATGAAAATAACATACTACATTGCATGTGGAAATAATCCATTCCATTATCAAAATACATTTTTTAATTGAAAATTAATAAATCTTTTTCAGTGTACTTTTATCATAAAATAAAATTTTATAACAATTATAGAGTCTTTAAAATATTTATATGTTCATAACGGTGGACAATACTGTTCATATCATACACATTAAAGCAAATAAACTGTATAGATTTTTTCTAAAATCCAATAATTATTCATTTAGGAGACTACATGAAGATTAAATTTAAAAAAACAATAATAGGAAACATGGAAAAAAATTCATTATTAAATCATTTATAGTATTTATGAAATATGGTAATATTTATAGAAATCATTATTTTTGAAGAAATATGATTTTCTCATGAAGTGTATATATAAATTTGGTTTTCATAAAAAATATTATAAATTATTTAATATATAAACAAAAAAATTTGTGAAAACATGTATTCTCATTATACAACCAATGGATAATAAATTTCAAAAACAAATTGTGAGATGGATGAAAATATTTCATCATCATAATCATAAACACAAAAATTTCCTATAATTGATGATATTGAATCATAAAATAGTTTCCATTTTATTATCTTTTGTACTATTAACACCATAAATTAGAGATAATAATATGGATATTTGAATAAATATAACAATTTTTAGACTCATCATAAAATAAATTAATGGGTATTAGATAAAAAACAAGTGTTCAGTATGGAATGTGTCACATTTAAAATTAATGTGAGGCGAAAATCCATTTCCCTAAATATAAATATCATTTATTTATGTTTGAACCTAATTTATAATAAATATATGTTTATTAGATACTTATTATGCAAACATACTTACATATATCATATCATATGTGATTTATGTATGATATCTTATTACCAAATTATTAACAATTCTATGTTAATGTATTGTTTCGGGGAGAAACTATTTTGATTTATATATATGTCTTGATTTAAAAAAAATTCCTATTAATTTTGATCAGGGTTACTTATCCTCGAATATTTTATCCAGTATATAAATATCTTATATATTCAGTTTTTATGTACTTATAGTAATCTATAATATTTATTAATAGAAAATGAAATACATATTTCACAGAGAACGTAGAAAACATGAATCTATGAATGTTATTCTATTTTACTGACAGAAAGATATAAATAAAGATAAATAATATATTACCATTACATTAAAATTTATTATTCAACAATATCAAATATTATTTTTCAACACATCTATATTACCTTCCATGTAAAGATTGATAAAATCATATCACTTCAGGAGGTGGTAGATTGTTGTACACATGTACAATGTTATCATTTTCCCATTAAATGGTATGAAATAAGGAACATGTGATATAATATTTCAAAAAAAAAAATATCATAAATATATTATATATAAGATAATTCTATCATTATATCCATCTATGATAGGTGTTGATGTAAAATGAATTAGAAATGTTCGCAAGGTGGTTCTCCTCTTTACAGAGTAATAATGATTTCATAACCCATTTGATGGAAGAGGAGAAGGAAATAGATTATTAAATGAAATTATAAAATATAAGGTTATTGAAGATAATATAGTTATTATATAACCATGTTTTAATAATAATTTAGGGAGTTGGAGGAAGAAATAAAATATTATTCTCAGTTAGATACGTTACCTTTTCTGCAAAAACATATTTTGTATTACACTAAAATTATCCCTATGTTTTATTTATTAGAAAAATAAGGAATATTGGATGAGAATATGGAAAAAAATAATTATTTTGTTCATATATTGTCATATTTAAATTTATTTTTATGTGTGAATGGGAGAGGAGAGGGGTGTTATTTATAAGAGAGTTTAGTAGAACACATGTAAATTATGAAATGAAAAAGTGTGCCAACGTTTTCCAATTCAAAAGGTAAACAAATAGGGAAATTATTAAAATTAAATGTGATATGGTCTACATATTTAATGAAAATGGTTGTTAGAAAAAAAATTTCTTTTTCATCCCTTATTGTTTATGTTCAGCACCATGGTAAACCCATTTTAACCATTTTCATGGTAAATTATTTTTACAATTTTTTCTATTCATTATAGTAAAAAATTATTTTCACCTAATTAGATAATATAGATAATTATTATTATAAATATAGTATTCATTTCTAAAAAATAATTCATTAATTAGATAATTAAATTTTAAATCTTTCCTTCACACGCGTTGAGAAATCAGTATTCCAAAGAGAGAATGATCAAAAGGTTAAAAGTTTTAAGTCAAAATATTATATAATATTGATTATAATTACCTATAATATATTAATAGGTATGTATCTGAAATAATTTATCCACTATAACAACATTAAAATAACTTTTATGTTTTTAGTGCTTTAAAAAATGAAAACTATAAATAAAACAAGAATTTATCACTATTAATAGAAAACCTTATATTTTATGAATATTCTCATGAATTCACAATAATATAATCTTGAAAAGAATATATTAGAAATTAATTTAATTTTTTAAAATAAATTATATAAATTTAGAAAATATAATTTAAAAATTATTCTGAAAAAGGTGAGAAAATTTGTTTTTATTAAAATTCATTTTTATCATAAAATTGGATTTTTATTATATATTATATAGGAAACACATATGATCAATTTTAAAATTTATAATTGAATGTGTAACATATATATTTCATTAAAATAATTCTCCCAAATGATTTATATAATATATTGATATAAAACTTATTTATATAGTGGAAATAATTTTTTGAAATTTATTACCATTATTTTATATTTATTTTTATGTTAATTCGTAACTAATTGGTCACAACATAATTCTTTATGTATACTTTTTTATGATATAAATTTCTATAATATAGTTACCCCTATTTATACCTTCTATTTCAATGGACAAGTGATATCTAATATGTTAAATAAAAATATTTTAATAGTCTTTAATATTTTTTAAAACTCAGTTCAATGTGTAACACAAACTAAACTTGTTGTTGTGTTTAATAGATGCTATAATTATTGTTTTGTGTAATAAAATATATGAAATTTAAAATTATTATTTTTTGAATGTATTTCCCAAAATCTTATTGTGTTATAACCCATTCTATTCTTCACATACTATACAAATTTATATGGAAAATAAAAAATAATTATCACTCTTTGATTACATTTAGAAGTCCTAATTCTCTATTCTATTCTTTCTTATCCTATTACCTTCATTCATAAGGACAGTACTGTAGAGAACTATGTATGTTGTATGAGTTCTTCTTATATTTAGTCAATCATTCGTAAAACAATTATTATATACTTATCTTCCCAAAAAACATTATTATAATGGATTATGTATCATTTATATAATTAATTTTAATTATATATATTTAAAAAAAATTATTCACCCCCTTGTATCCACTTTGAAATAACAAAATCATTGATCATTTCAGAGGGAAAAATACCGACTCCATGAAGTGATATAGTTTTTTTTCATCAATGTCGTTTCTGGATGGTTTCATGGATTAAAATTATGTATAAATTTATTTTTTATGAATAAATTATAAATCAGAAATTATTATTAAATTTTTATATCTCCATCCCGTTTTATATAAAAATGAAGTGTTTTCCATGTGTACATCTGAACTACCACTACCGAGATAATGATAAATGATTTTATCTAATTTAACAAAAAATGGATAGATATTAAAAGAAAATAGATGTAAAAAAATTAGTTTTATAACTATAAAAATATTATCATGATTTTAAATTTATATTATAGATAATATTCACCACATTTAACATGTCAAGATAATCACACAAAAATCTACCAAACCACCTAAGGTAACTAACAAGAATGTAAATGTTTTATTAATTGAGAAACCAATGAAAATTACTATATCCTAAGGAAACAATTATATATTAATAACTATTTTATTAAAAAATTTAAATAATTTAATATAATTATATTTGAATTTATTTACAAAATTAAAATTTCTTGGGACATATTGGTAAGTGATATTCCATGCTCCCCTATTATCATTCTGATTAAACATTATCTATCTTTTTCTCCCCTTTATCAAAACATATTCTCATGTACTTTTTTTATTTTTTTATTTATGTTTCTTATATATATAAATATATATTATAATTTACTTTCTATTTCTAGTGTTGTAGATACTTTATTTTACGATTAAAATTCCCATTTTTAAGGAAACCAGATTTAATGATATTTTTAAAATTTATATTTCACATCAACCATCACCACCTTAATTATTTTTCAAGTATAAATATATTTTAAAATTTTTATTTAATTTATCTTCAACCCATTGGGGTAGATTCATATTTTAATGTTCATTTATGATCATATTTTTATAAAATATCTTTTTTCATATTTTAAAAATAATCACAAAATTGGTTCATTCTTTTGATCTTACATATTAGAACCTTACCAATAATTTTTAGAAAGTCGGAATGATGAGAAAGACATGAGATCCATTAATATATGAATTCAAACAAAAATTTTTTGCATTCATCTCTTAAAATACTTTTGTATTATCTTTTAAATATTCTTTGAGACAGGATCGTGAAACATTTTTCAATATAAATGGTTTTTATATGTATGCAATAAATATCTGGCTTATTTTCCTCATATATAGAACTTATTTATTATCTCAATTATGTAATTTGTTATATTATATTTATATATATATTTCCAATAAATTAAAAATTATTTCCATATAATGAGATATAATGGTTTCTATGTATTGATCTTATCTATCTATGGTTTGTGGGATGTTATGCAAGAAAACATATGTATGATGGAATTTATCCTAACCATTAATGATATGTTAACAAGAAAGGAAACATTGAATAATTCTTATTATCACATGATTTATATATTTTTACACATTACAATGATTTCATTATATTATCACATGATCATTCTTACTTTGTTGTCTAATTTAATAATTTCTTTGGCTTTGTATTCCATGAATATTATCACTCTCCTTACAATAATATATTATTCATTCATCATTATGGCCCTATATTATTTTTAATCTTCTATGATGATTTCTATATCATATATATCCCTATAAATTTATACATGTTATCCTATGTCTAATTAATAATACATAAGGGATTTAGAAAGACTTTATAGAGATGAAATAATGAAAATTATGGGACGTTTCAAGATGTTTCATTTATGTGTCTTATCCTCTAAGGATGTTAGATCATATATCATTGGTTTTTGTTTTTGTAAAATAATTTAAATATAATAAAATAATATTATTTTAAGGTTTTGCACGCTTTATTATATACTTATATTATGAAGTGTATTAACCCTATACATCCTCTTTATTTAGATTGGTGTGTGGAAAAATTTTGTTATCACCTTGTGTATATCATGATTAGAGTTGATCACAGAAGTATATGAAAAAATCGGTGTCTAATTTAACCTCTTCTATCAAACCACAAACATTTAATCTCAAATTATTTTTCTATTTTATGTAACTCTTTATATACATTTCCTTAGTTAATCAATTTTTTAATCTGGTCTATTGTAAGTGTATTGAAGAGGAAGCCCAAGGTAGAAGATGATGAAGCTTAATTAAATGAAATTATATTTTTTTTCAATAATGAAACAAAAAGGGTTTTTTAATATAACTAAAATGTTAATCAAAACAATTATTTGGGTTTTTATAAATTAAATAATTATATATAACATTAATATATGGAAAACTATTAATGTATGAGGGATGGCACAAGTTAGCGGAACCCACGAGTTTCACTCCCATTGGATAAACACCATGTGCTGCATCTTTAGGCTTTCCACATGGAATTATATATTTAATTACATGAAAATTATATATTTTTTAATTTTTTTCTTTTTTTTGAGAAATGAATTACATATTTTTCTTATTTTTCTGAGTACTTCTTCGTGGTGAGGATTGAAGGACGTTTAAGATGATATAAACTATTTTTTTTCATATTTTTAAATTTATCCATCAAAATATATCATGATTCAAATACGAAAAAATTTTATAGTACCATATTTTTTATGTATAATAAAACAATGTCTTTAATGGATTATTTGGAACAAAAAAATTTATTTTTTTAAATAATATTTTTGACATTAATTTTAGTAAACATAATTTAATTACTGTTTTAGCATCATTGGGACTGATGGTGATCCCTATATTACCATGATAATAGGAAAAAATTTGTTACCCTTTGAGATGAATGTATTACATTACTATATGTTTATATAATATACTATAAATAGTAGATAGTAAAGAAGAAATAATGATATTGATGAGTTTCGGACCACAATTAAGTGGAATGAGTTGAAAAATGAGTATTGAAACAGTGTGATATTAAAAAATTATTTTAATGTAATAATTGAAATTTTTATATGTGTAATGGATGTTGTCACACCTAGATTTTCAATTTAATGCTTTTTTAGAAGTCATGTTTTGGTTATTAGCTTTCTCTTGGTTATCGGGTGTTCAAGGATTAAAATTTTGGGACCTCATGTGTTATTGATCTATAACCATAGAATTGGGGGTCCTGTATGGTAATTTTCCTCCTACTTTTTCAATTTTATGATATGAGGATGAGGTTGTTTGTAGTTTGATTGGTGACGCACCTAGTGGCACCACTTATGGGGTATGTTGTTGAGGTGGTTCGTACCCATGAGTTGGATGAGTTTATTGGTGAAAATAGTAATTTTTTGTTGAAGTTTTCTCCCCTATACATGGAATATCATTCCTCAAGGATTCCCCCTTGGGCCACATTATAATTAGAGGTAAAACAGTACATTTTTTGTTACCAGAAAATCCCGTACAGTTTGGCCGCAATATTTACAAAACTGTGCAACAAAACTGTTCACAAGTGTCTATCTCATAAAAATTATTTTGAAATTCCAAGTTTTCCTTTTCGAAAATAAACCAAATCGACCCCTTTCTTCCCAATTTTGTGCCCTACCTCTATTTAATTCCCCCAATATCACTCAGTTTCCTTTGGAACATAATAATTCATGGGGATTTGATGGTTGAAACTATGAAATAATACATATATGTCATTCCCTCTTTGATTTCTTCCTTCTCCTTAGGGGTTTTCCACCCATTCCTATTATAAATTGTCCAAATGGAAGGTTTTGTACATAGGGATTAATATTGTGTAGATTTTATTAAATTTAGTGGATTCGGGAAAGATTTCACTTTATTTTGGTGTGGGGGCAGTGCCGTTGAAATTTCACACAATAATTTTGGAGTTTTGGAACAAATGGTAGGTGATTACATTTGTAAGCATTATTTGATGAATTATTTTTCTAGATTTATATTTTTAGAATTATTCCCTTCTTTTTTATAGGGTTTTAAAATTATTTTTGGTATCATTTTTAAGAGGTTGGTTTTTAAGTGGAATCTTTGTGAAAAAATTAATTTTTTAATATGTATTTCATATTGTATTAAGTGGTAGTTGTTCTATGATTCTTGAAATGGTTTTATTAAAAGGTTTTAGGGCTTATTATTCTAGTTTTATGTTATTTGGGAATTTTTTTGGAATTGATATATTTTCTGATGGATTTTTTGTGAAAATCATGGTTACAATCCATTGAATTATTTAAAATTGGTTTTAAATGTTTTCTTGATTTTTGGAAGAAGTGAAACTATGTTGCCAAACTATTTTGGTGTGTGTGTACTATTGAAATGGTACATTTTAATGTTAATTGGATGTCATGTGATGCTTACATTCTTGTAATTTTTTTATAAAATTGATTACTATATTTATTGAAGTGCAAAGGATGTGTGAAATGTGTTGTGGGATATTTTGGTGTGAGTATGGTATCAAAATAAATAGGAATAAAAATGGAGATTATGTGAATTTTGTGATATTGAAATGGGACGATTGATGACTTTTTTATTTTTAAATGGACTTTTTATGTGTAAATGGGACTTTATATGATTTGGAACATTTTTAGTACAAAAGGGAAAACTTGGGTATCTAGGTGAGTGGACGTGTACTACTATGTCAGTGATCTCATGGGGTTTGGCCTCTCATTATTTTATAATGTTTGATGATTAAAACATTAACTAAAATTAGATGACGATGTTTTTGGGGGACCACTAGGTTATTGTTATTATCCCTACTAGTGGCTTGTGTACATGATAATGGCTATTAGTATTGTCTCCTTCACCAAGATATGAGGTAGCTGGGACCTACAATGAGCTAGGACCTAGGGTTTTTCCCCTTTATAGGGATCATTGGATATTTTATACATACATTTGTCATACAGTATGTTTTCCTACAAAAATTCTGTATCTTTTTTATTTTATTTAAAAGTGTTGTTTTCCAATTTAGTATACCTCTTAAATACTAAATCTATTTAATGTTTCATCTCTTTAAATGTAAAATTAGTATTTTATGTTTATTAAAAAATTCAATATTTTAATCATTCATTTCATATCATATGGAAAATTATTTCTATGGAATACTAATTGGATTTGACTCATAACCTACATAAACATTTTGCTGTAAGTAGACTTCGTTATTTTGTCACGGGTTTGGGTAAGGTTTTTAGTGCTAGTGGATCAGGTTTCTAGTGGTCATTCTTCATGTAGTGTCATGGATTTGGATTCATGGTGGTGCCCCATTCCATGAGGAGGTTTTTAGGTATTCCTATTTGGTTTCATTCCATTGTAATAGTCTTAAAACATTGTTTTAAATTGTGTAATTCAATTCAAAATGTTAGTAAAATATGTTTTTGTTTGAAAAATTCAGATTTTTTATTGGATTCACATGTTATTTAATGTTTATAAACTCTGGTATATCATTCACAAACTACATTTTGTAATACATGGGAACTTGTGCTAGCCAGTGGGGATTGGGAACACCGTCTGGTTTTGTCAGGGGCCAGGTCGGTTTCATGTTTTACATATATACAAGTGATCTCATGGGTTTTGTCCCCTATTTCAGGTAGCATTTTTTAAAATGACAACACTGTCTAAAATATGGATATTATGATGTAGGGGGACCAATAGGTTATGGGTATTATTCCTATTACTGGCTCACGTGCACGGGAATGGATTTTTTTACTGTTATATTCACCAAAATACGAGGCAGCTAGGACCCACAACTATATAGTTTATAGGGTTGTCTCTCGTAGCTAGTGCTCAATGGATATCTTATACTTACCATCATAATATGATATGTTTGGATGGAGAAAATCAGAATATTTTGTTTTCTATTTAATATTGTTGATTTATTTTAATGTATCCCATTTGAAAACTATTTTTATTTAAAGCATCAAATTTATAAAATTATTATTATCAATTCTCCCAAATTTATTATTTAATATATAATATATAAATTTCATTAAAATAATTCCCCCAAATTATATAATTAATTAATTGAGATAAAACTTATTTATATTGAGAAAATAAGTTTTAGAAATATATTAAAATTATTTGAAATTTATTTTAATATTAATTCATAATTAATTGGTCACAAAGTAATTCTTTATATATACCTTTTAAGATATAAATTTCCATAATATAGTTAATCTTATTAATACCCTCTATTTCAATTTATAGGTGATAAATACCATCTTGTGTAATAATATTTTAATAGTATGTCAAGTTTTTGAAAACTCAGTTCCTTGTGTAACACAAAATAAATTGGGTGTTGTGTGTAACAGATGCTAAAATTGGTGTTTTGTGTAATGAAAAATATAAAAAATATTAATTTTTGTAAATATATTTCTCAAAATCTTCTTGTGTTACAACCCTGTCCATTATTAACCTACTATATAGATTAATATGGATAATTAACAATAATTACCTTTCTTTTATTCCCTTTAGAAGTCCTAATTCCTTATTCGTATCTGCTTTATCCTAATACCTACAGTCACAAGGACAGTACTGCAGAAAACTATGTCTCTTTTGTGAGTTCGTCTTATTTTTAGTCAATATTTCTTAAAAATTTATTATATCCTTATCTTCCCTAAATACACTATTATAATATATTATATATCATTTATATAATTATTTTTTATTATATATATTTAATAAATGATTTCACCCCCATGAATCAACTTTCATCTAACTTAATAATTGATCTTGGATTTGGTAATAATACTGACTCCACAAAGTGATATAGATTGTTTTTTCTCACTATCATTCATGGATGATAGCATGGATAAATATTATGTATAAATTTATTTTTTATTAATAAATTATAAATCATAAATTAATTTTAATTTTTTATATCTCTATTCCATTTTATATAAAAATAATGTGTTTCCATGTATATATCTGAAATACCACTACCAAGAAAATGATAAATTACATTATCTAGATTCAGAAATACTAGATGAACATTAAAAGAAAATATATGTTTAAAAATTATTTTTATAACTATACTGATATCATGGTTCTTTTAAATTTATATTTAAGATAACATTTAACATAGTTACCATTTCAATAAAATCACCCAAAAATATACAAAACCACCTAAGGTAACCAACAAGAGTGGAAATGTTTTATTCAATGAAAAACCATTGAAAATTCATATATCCTAGGGAAGAAATTATATAATAAAAACTTTTTATTAAAAAATTTAATGAAATTAATATAATTATATATGAATTTATTTATAAAATTGAAATTCCTTGGGACATATTGGTAATGGATATTCTATACTCCCATATTATCTTTCTGATTAAACTTTCTCAATCTTTTTCTCCCCTTAATAATAACTTATTCTCATGTAATTTTTTTAATTTTTTATTTATGTTCCATTATATATATACATATATATTATAATTTACCTTCTATTTATAGTGTTGTAAATATTTTATGTTTCCTTTAGAATTCCCGCTTTTTAGAAAACTAGATTTGATAGTATTTTCGAAATTTATATTTCTCATCAACTCTCAACTCCTTAAATTTTTTTAAATTATGAATATATTATAAAATTAATATTTAATTTATCTAAAACCCATTTAGTTCAATTAATATTTTAACAAAAAATTATGATCATATTTTTATAAAGTATTCATTTCATATTTTTAATAGAATCAAAAAATTGGTTAATTCTTTTACTATTAATTATTAAAACCTTACCAATAATTTTTAGAACATGGGAACAATGAAAATGAAATGAGATACATTAAAATATGAATGCCAACAAAATTTATTTCATTCTTCCCTTAAAATCCTTATCTATTTGATTTTAAATATTCCTTTACTCAAGATCATGAAACATTGATTATTCTAAAGGGTTTTTATATGTGTGGAATAAATATCCAGATTATTTTCCTCATAAGGAACAATATTTTATTATCTCAATTATGTAATTAGTTATACCATATATATATATATATATCCTTCCAATGAATTAAAATATATTTCCATATAACGAGATATCACGGTTTATATTTTGTGATCCTAACTATATATGATTTGTGGGATATTAGCCAAGAAAACATATGTATATTAGAATTTATAAGAACCATTAATGTTATGTTGAAAAGTATGGGAACCTTGATTAATTATTTTCATACCATGAATTATATAGTTTACAAATTACAATGATTTCATTCTCTTATCATATGATCATTCTAAATTAGTTAACCTATGTAATGATTTATTTGAGTATGTATTCTATACATATTATAACACTCATTAAAATAATAGTTTATTCATTCATTGTTATAGCCCTATATTATTTTTAATACTCTAATTGGATTTCTATATACACTGTATCCCAATGAATTTCTACATATTATACTATGTATAATGAATAAGACACATTGGATTTAATAAGACTCTATAGAGACAAAATTATGAAAATGATGTTATGTTTCAAGAAGTTTTATTAATGTGTCTTATCCTCCAATGGTGCTAGAAACTATATTTTTTGATGTGTTTTTTTAAAATATTTTTAATATAATTAAATAATACGAGTTTATGGTTTGGTATGATTTATTATATCCTTATATTAAGAAGTACACTGACCCTCGACATCCTTATTTATTAGATTGTTCTATGGAAACATTTTGTTATCACCTTTTGTATATCATGATTAGAGTTCATGATCACGGAAGTAGATGAAAAAAATACATGTCTGATTTAACATCTTCTATCAAACCACAGACATTTAATCCAATATTATATTTCTATTTTATGGAATTCTTTATATACATTTCCTTGGTTAATCAATGTTTTTATCTAGTATACTGTAACTGTTTTATAGTGGAAGATCAAGGTGGAAGGAAATGAAGCATTATTAAATGACATTATATTGGTTTTTAAATATAGAAACACAACGAGTTTTGAAATATAAATAAACGGTTAATCAAAAAAAATATTTTGGATTTGATCAATTAAATAATTATATTTATAATTTATATATAGAAAATTATTAATGCATGTGAAATGGAACAAGTTAGTGGAACCCACAAGTTTCACCCCCATAGGATAAACACAATGTGAAACATATTTAGGCTTTCCATGATTTCTTTTCTATTTAATTACAAGGAAATTATATATTTTTTAATTTGTATCTATTTTTGTGAAGAATTATACATTTTTCTTATTTTTCAAAATAAACCTTTTTGGGGAGGATGGAATGCCATTTAAGATGACCTAATTTTTTTAATATTTTATTATTTATACATCAAAACATGTCATGATTCAAATAAGAAATAATTTTATAATACCATTTTTTATTTTTTATAAGAAAAAAAATGTATTTAATGGATTATTTGGAACACATAAAAATGGTTTTTTAAATAATATTTTGGACATTAATGTGAGTGAACATAATTTAATGATTGTTTTTGCAGCATTGGGATCGATGGTGATCCCTATGGAACCATGATAATGGGAAAAAAATTATTTACCCTTTGAGATGAATGTATAAAATAATTATAATTTTATATAATATTCTATAAATACTAGATGGTAGATAAGTAATAATGATATTGATGAGTTATAAACCATAATTAGGTATAATGAGTTGAAGAATTAGTCTTGAAACATTATGATATTAATGAAGTGTATTAATGTTATAATTGAACTTTTTATATATGTAATGGAGGTTTTCACACCTGGATTTTTGATTCAATGCTATTTTTGAAGTCCTCTTTATTTTATAAGCCTTCTCTTGTATTTCGGTTGTTCCATGTTTAAAATAATAGTGCCTCTTGTGTTAATAATATATAAACATTGTATTGGGGACCTTTATAGTAAATTTCCTCCTATTTATTCAATGGTATGGTATGAGGTTGAGGTGGTTTTTAGTTTAATTTGTGACACTTCTAGTGGCCCCATTAGTGGGGTATGTTGTTAAGGTGGTTTGTACCGATGAGTTGGATGCATTTTGCGGTGAAAAGAGTGATTTTTATGGGAATTGTTTCCCTATAATTGGTGTATCATTCCTTGAGGATTCTCCCTTGGACCAAATTAGAATTGGAGAGAAAAAATTACTTTTTATGTTACCAGAAAAGGATGCACAGTTTAGCCACATGGTTTACTAATCTGTGTAGCCAAACCACACATAGGTGTCCCTATCATAGAAATCATTTTTAAATTCCATATTATTTTGGAAATAAACGAAATATATCACTTTCATTTCTATTTAGTTCCCTACCTACATGTAATTCCTCCAATATCTCTCACTTTACTTTATAAAATAATACTTAAGGGAGTATCGATGGTTGAAACGAAAAAATAAGGCAATTAAGACATTCCCTCTTTGATTTATTCGTTCTCCTTAGGGTGTTTCCACCCATTCATGAAGTTATAAAGTGTACAGAAGCAAGGGTATTTACCTAGGTATTATCCTTGTTTATGTTTTATGAAATCCAGTGGATTACGACATGATTTCACATCCTTGTGGTGCGGCGGAGGTACAGTTGAAATTTCGCACAATGATATTAATGTTTTAGAAAAAATGGTAGGTGATTCCATTTGTAAGTATTATTTTAGGAATTTTTTTTCACGATTTATATTTTTAGATTTATTATTTTCTTTTTTTTTTGTGGTGTGAAAATTATTTGGTGTATCATTTGTTATGAGGATGATTTTTAAGTGAAAACTTTGTGAATAAATACTTTTTTTAATTTTTATTTCATATTATAATATGTGGGGTTGTTCAATGATTCTTGAAATGGTTTTATTAAAAGGTTTTAGGGATTTTCATTCTTGTATTTTGTTTTTTTGGCATGCTTTTGGACTCAAAATATTTTTTTGAAGGATTGTATGTGCAAAGATTGGTTAAAATAATTGTGAATGTTTTAAGAAGGTTTTAAATGATTTCTTTATTTATAAAAGATGTGAAACTATGTTACCAAACTATTTTGGTAGGTGTGTACTTTTTAAATGGTATATTTTAATGAGAAATGGTTTTTTTGTGATATTTACTATCTTTTAATGTTATTATTAATTATTTTACAGTATTTACTGTACTGTGAAGGAGGTGTAAAATGTGTTTTGGGCTATTTTGGTGTGAGTATGGTTTCAAAATAAATTTTAATGAAAAAGGATATTTTGTGACTGGTGTGATATAAACATGGGATATTTGGTGTGTGTGTGATTTTGAATGGCCTTTGTAAGTGTAAATTGTACTATATATGATGTGTAACATGTTTGAGTACATGAGGGAAAACCCGGGTATCAAGGTTGGGGGATGTATACTAGTATGTGACTGTTCTCGTGGGATTTGGACCCTAATTCATGTAGCAATTTTGACGATGAAAAAATTAACTAAAATATAATGATGATTTTGTCAGGGGACCTCTAGGTTAGGGGTATTATCATTACTAGTAGATTGGGTGCATGATAATGGCTATTTGTATGGTCACTTTCACCATGATATGAGGTGCCTGGGACCCACAAAGAGCTAGTTCCTAGGGTTTTTTCCCATTGATAGTGCTCATTAGATATCTTATACATACCGTTGAAATATAGTATGTTTTCTTAGAAAAATTATGTACCTTTTTTATTCTATTTAAATGTTTTGTTTTCCAATAATTTATCCCACTTGGAAACAATTTTTTTTAAGTTAAATTTCATTAAAATTCATATTATCATTTTCTATTTTTGAAAACAAGAATGATTTTAATATTTCAATGTATATATCATTGAATAATATTGTGGTGTAATCCTATTGTGATTTTACACACAACCTACTTATATATTTCGGTGTATGTATACTTGGTTATTCCTATTGGGTGCTAGAATTTTGTGTTTATAGCGGTCCTTCTTAGTGAAGTGTCATGCTGTTTTCTTGAGGGTGGTGCCCCATTCAATGAATAGGTTATTGGGAAATCCATTTTTGTTTTTATCCTGTTTAATATTCTTTAATCATTGTTATAAATTGTGTCATTCAATTCAAATATTTATTAAAATATGTTTTGGGTTGTTAAAACCATATTTTTTATAAGATTCACATGTTATTTAGGTATAAAATCATGGGTAAATCATTCCAAAATTACCTTTTATGATACCTAGGCACTTTTTCTACCCCGTGGGGATTGGGAAAACCGTTTGGGATTTTTCACGGGCTGGGTTGGGTGCCAGTTTTACTAGTATACTAGTGATGTCGTGTGTTTTGGACCCTATTTCACATATCTTGTTTAAACATGAGAACACAAACTAAAATATGATTATAATGATGTAGGGGTAATTTTTATTGTGTAAAATACCTATTAATAACTCAAGTACATCAGAATGGATGTTTTTATGGTTACCTTCACCGAAATACATGGTAGCTAGGACCCACAACTATCTAGTTCATAGGGTTGTCTCCTGTCGCTAGTGCTCATTGGATATCTTATACTCACCATCATAATATAGAATGTTTGGAAGGAAATATTCAGTATAATTTGATTTATATATAAATTTTTTGGTTTATTTTAATGTATGCATCTTTAAAACTATTTTTATTTAATGCTTCACCGCTATAAAATTCTTATTATCAACTCGTGTTTATGAAAACATTCTGGATTTTTTCCTCTGAATGTTTATCACATCGAATCTTATTATGGTTTAATACTACTAGACTTTGTATCACACCCTACATACAAATTTGGGTGTAATTAGACATGGTTATTTTTTCACTGGTTTGGGTAAATCATTTATTTCCAGTGGTTCAGGTTCTTAGCAGTCCTTCATGGTGAAGTGTTGTGGGTATGGTTTGAGGGAACTGACCCATGCCATGAGGAGGATCTTGGGATGTCCTTTTTTCTTTTGTCTCTTATTAATAGTCTTTAAACGTTGTTTTATATTGTGTAATTTAATTCTGAATTTTAGTAAATTATTTTTTGGATTGAAAAATCTAGATTACTTTATTGGATTCACTAGTTGTTTTATGTTTATAATCTCAGGTAAATAATTTACAAAATTTCATTTTATGATACCCGGGCACTTTGTGCTAGCCCGTGAGGATCGTTAATGCCCTTTGGGTTTTGTTGTGTTCCAGGTTGGGTGCTGATTTTGATGGTGACTAGGTTCAGTTTGTGAAAAAATGGTATCAGAGGGATGTTTGATATCTTGGTTCATGTTATTTGGGGAAGAGATAGGATAGTCTAGTGCTAGGGTTGTGGGGTCTTGACATTCTGATTTAGAGTAGGGTGCCAGGCCAACACAACTAGTGATGGGATTCATGTCCCTAGGGGATGTTAGTTTTTATTTGTGTCCTTTTTTCATGGGACTCCGATGATTGGGGAAATGAAAAGGGAGTTGGTTCAATGGTCTCAATGAGCATACAGGGCTTGGCATGCCATGTTGAGCTGACGATATTTTTCTAGAACACTACCTGTGATGGTGATATAATTGATGTATGGTTGCCAACCATATTTCTAAGTCACCCACCAAAACATGTTTCCTCTTGAATTATCTTGTGTCCTTTTGTTTTGGAATCTTGGAATATTGGTTTTTAAATTATAAATAAGGCTTGATTTATGAAATGTAAATTTTGATAAAATAATTTATTAGTAAAGTGGATGTGGACTTATTTCTAAAATGGTGGAAAATGATTTTTCAGAATTATTTTTAAATGGTTAATGTTGTGTTTAAACATATTTTAAAAGTATAAATTATGTTTGAGTTGGTTTGGAAAATATTTTCCAAATAGACCTTACTGAATTGTTGACAAGTGTTTTGAGTTCAATGAAGTTTTTTGGGAATTTATGTCAGGTGTTTTAAGAAAAACTTAGCGTTGGTAACTAATAATATTTTTAAAATGTTTATCAATCATTTGAAACTAGTTTTAAATAAGAAAAGATAGGTTTTTAAATTTATGGGTTTTGATGAAAGGGATTTTTTTTCGTTAAAATGGTTGTGTTTTGAAACGGGCTAAAATATTATGAATTTAATATATGGATTCATAGTGAGTTTTTATTTGAATTATTGGTCCCTAATAAATTATTTGGTAATATATAAATTGAGATATTGATTTCGTGGTTAGTGGTCTTGAGAAACAATGTTGTGTTGGTTGATAGTTTTTTTAAAATGTGGAAGTATTTTAATGTTTTATCCTTTGGTATTTCTTTGACCGAGCACATGAATAGGGTTATATGAGATGATGTATCATCAATGTCATGAAATTATGAGTTTTTAGATGGATATGAGGATGGTTCCAAGTGTGGTATGGAAACATGCATGTGTGAGGCCCATGGGGTAAAATTGGTGGATATTCTAACCAGAAAACTATATTTTTTAAGAGATGATTTTATAGGAAAACATGACTTATTAATGACTGGTATGGGATGGGGTGTATTATAAGTTTTTGGAAATGTTTTTTTGTGGTATTTTTTGAGTCCAAGAACCCCTCTGTTTTTAAAAGGTGTTGTGGATTTGTGTTTGGTTAGTAAGCTGGGTTGAAGGGCTAGTTACTGGTGACATTGAGAAATGTTTGTGGATTCATTTATGGTGGTTCCCCTCATGTGATTTGTTTAATTTTTTGGTATGTTATTAAAAAATGTAACACCCAGACCCTAGTTACCCAGATTCAATGCATTATTACACAACATTATCATGATCACAAAGGATCAAAATCCTAAAAGACTGATCAGTTTAGTTACCTTGTAAGCAATAGATACATTCATAAGTTTTACATTACATTATAAAATGAAAAACCACAAAATTGTCTCTATTTCCCAAATTCATCCCTTATACTATCCTTGGAGGTTAGTCATAAAATACTTCTTCGTATCCTGGGGAAAATAAATCATAGAAAGCGGTGAGTATAAATGCTCAGTAAAGATAGAAATATAGCAAACACATTCAAGAACATAAAAAACCATTTAAGTCAATGAATAACATTAAAACAACATCCTTTTAAACTTAATCATCATCATAATAAAGAAAATATAAATTAAGTAATGCCATTTACTTATTAACATGGATATTATACTAGTAAAATAAAAACATGTAATATCAATAGCCAATTTCATAATGTTGGAATTAATAATGCCAGTTTTCATAACCACATAGTCAAGGCCTTATGCCAGGACTACATATAATATTTTCCCGAGGCCTTGTTCCAAGAAACCATTTTGTCTCATGATACATACTGATGCATCAAGGATCTATAGCGGGATCCACCTGTCACTTACTAAGTCCAATGCATTTCTCATCTGAAAAGGATTAATCATGACCTAAACATTCATATTAAAACGAGCATAAAAATTGTCAATAAATTATCCATAAACCTTGAATTGTGTAAAAATAACACACCCATAGTCAAACATATCCCAAAAACATCAATACAATATGGAATATTTTTATCATAAAAATTAAACATCAAATAGCTTAAAATACATCAAAGGATGTTTCCATTGATGAAATAAAAACTTTTTTTAGAGAAATATTTATTTTTATTTTTAAATAATTTAAAAGACATATAATTATTATGGATAAAATTTATTTTTAAAATATTCTTATAATATTGATTGGGAATCTTCGACGCAGTTTTAACAGTGGAAAATATCCACACATGTCGTATAATTTAAAAAAGACATTCTTACATTCATTTTGTCAATAAGGTCATGAAGTAACTTGTTTGGAAAATGACAGAAAGATTCCATTTGAAACATATATGGTTAAATAAAGGTTTAAATTACTATAACCCATAAACTACTAAATAGTAAAAAAATTGAATTACATTTTTATGTAAACATAGATGTGGATGATAATGAGGTCCAAGTAGAAATTTATGAATTTACAACCTCAGATAAGTAAAGATATTGTAGAATTAACCGTTACCAAGTAATATTCCTTAGTCGATGATACGTTAAGCTATTTTATAATAGTTAGATCATTGTTATTAAATTATACAAGAATCATATACTTAAATATGATATCTTATATTATCTTTTAATATTTTTTGTTAATAATATTTTAGTAGTATCATCAATTTGCGTGTTAACTGATTCGTTCTCCTTTATATGATTGGTTATGGAATCCATGTTTGTTATGAATATAATTTATTTTATTCAAATATATAATTATATTATGTTCATAAACATTTTTTTTAATCATAAAAAGAAATTTTATCTTGAATGACTCTGATGTGGAAATAATCTCATGGCATTCGTGAAGACGATAATATATACGTATGCACGAGCGACAATATCAATATATTGATGGTGAAATAATATGTAATTGGATGTTATATCATATATACACAATAATAAAAATTTTATATTTATTATTTATATTAGTTATACACATTATTAAACCCATCCAAATAATGAAGTGTTTCAATAAAAAACTACACCACGACATGGAGACAGTAAGTCGTGTGTACGCATGTATGGTGAATTTTTCATTTATAGGATGTTTAAAATAAAGAATATGGGTTTTCCATATTTATAATAAAATCAAATTATATAGAATCTACTATAGTTATTATTTTGGTATGGAAAAAATAAATAAAGAGTAAGTGGTAGAAGAAAATAACTTGAAAGAGGTTGGTGAAATTATTACATCTGCTTTAGGTGTTTCTTTTTGATTTGATCAAAAGGGATCCATATGATGGAATTAAAATCTATGTAGGGACTTTAGGCTATAGGAAGGATATTTTATAGGATATTTGGATAGGTATTGTCCAAAACAAATGTCTTTGGAGGTGTGAAATTAAGAGAATGGAATGTACCCTTTTATAATAGAGGTGAGGGTAACTTTAGGAAAATATTGAAATAATATTTTATAATAATATCATTTGCAGTTTCTAATGGCTCCAAAATGATTTAAATATAGGATAAAATTGTGATGTGTCAAAAAACACTTATCCAGTAGGTTCTAGATAGGTTTTGGTCAATAATAATCATATCTTTATTTTTAAATCTTATTTATATAGTATAACATTTACCATACCTATTTGTATTTTTATATTATTTTGTTAATAAAAATACTATAACAAGTGAAGAGAACCCAATGTATTTCAGTATTTATATATATAAACATATCTAAGTCTTTTGGTTGAACCTTATTTTTTTGAGGAATATTAAATCAATTAATAATATAGTATTTTTTTAAAAACTCAATTATGTCAATTTTGACACTTTTTAGTATTTGAGTTTTCTGAAATCCATAAAAATGTTATCACATAAAATAAATTTTATTTAATTAAACTAATATTTCATATTAAACTCTAAAATTATTTTAATTCATCAGAATTATCAATTTACTGTTATTTGGATATTTATAATATCAATTATTTTAATATTTCATTATTATGGTAATTACTGCATCATCATTATGTCATAAATAAATTAAATTATTTAATGTATAAAAATTATAAATAAAATACAGTTATATAGAAAATATATTTATCTTTATAATGAATATTTATAGTTGAATTTATATTTTGCATACCCCTTTATTAAAAATGGTTTAGTTATTGAACATTGAATTTAACTCTTTTAACTCTTTTTTATATAAAATAATAATAAATGTCCTAATCTAAACCAAGTGGACCATAGAAGATCATATTATATTCATAAGATTATATTTGGTCATATTCCACTTATCCAATAGAATTAAGACATGTTATAGGGTAATTATAATGTCATTTTTACCCTTAATATCCATATTTACTTTTAACCATGGTAAATAAAAGCAAAAAGTTACTATTCACCAAAAACTATTTTCATCTTACTGAACCAAATTTTACATTATGATATCAAACTTGTCTCTCGTATTTTGGAAATTCAACTCATAGTTGAAGGAAAACTATGTTTTAAGAAAATTTTCAATTGCACTTAAATGGTGGGTAAAAGACGATAAAATGTTCAATAAAATTTTATATATCTAAAATGATTATAAAATGACTCCAAATAATTAAATAAAACATATATAAGTACTATGTATATTTTTTGACATGAAATAAATTAAATTAAAAAAACTAATTACTTAAATAAAATGTTGGTTTTAAATAATAACTGAGTGTTTTTCACTATTAATCAAAAATTGAATGTTTTCGAAAAAATACCAAAAACTCACTCTAAGATAATTTTGATATTTTGAATTCAAAAATGAAGACCATTTTCAAAAATATAATTTATAAAATTTTAAAAAGTGGGTATTACTATCCATAACAACTAATCTGATTGGACTTTGTGTTTTAAAACTCCATGTTGCGTACAATGCAAGCTACTGCATTATTCAAAGGGAAACATACCATTGTATCATGGGAAATTACATTCTACCCTCCATAAAATTATTTCATCCTCAAAATTTTTAAAATATTACTTCATTAAATGATTTAGGTGGTTCTTAATCAGAAGTTCCTTGGGATCCCATGTATCTTCTTCCATCTTATGGTTTCTCTTTAATAGTTTTACCATACAAGATGTCGGGGTTTTCATCACTTGTTCCCTAGTATCAATAATCTTGATAGGATCTTCACAATAAGAGAGATTAGGTCCCAATTCAATGTTTTCATTGGTGATTCCATGCATCAGGTCAGGAATATATTTATTCAAAAGTGATATATGGAACACATCATGAACTTTGGAAATACTTGGAGTCATTCCCAAACAATAAGACACAACTCTAATTTGTTCTATAATTTTGAATAGTCCAATGTACATAGGACTCAATTCACCCTTCTTACTGAATCGTATAACACCCTTCCATGGATATACCATCAAGAAAACATGATATCTTACTTGATATTCCAATTCCAGCCTTTGATTATCAGCATAGATCTTTTTCCTACTTTGAGTTTATTTGATGTGGGTTTGGATAATATTCACCTATTTCATTTTTTCCTCAACAAGTTCTAGGACTATGAGTTTTCTTTAACTAACTTCATCCAAACATCTTGGTGTGTGACATCTCTTTTCATATAACACTGTATATGGTTCAATATGAATACTTTATTGGAAGCTATTATTATAGTAAAATTCTACAAGAGGTAAATATTGATCCACCATTCCTTGAAAGTCAAGTGAGCAAGATCTCGACCTATCTTCTATGGTTTGAATAGTCCGTTCTGATTGTCCATCATTTTGATGGTGGTAGCCAGTGCTCAAACGATATTTAGTATCCAAGACCTTCTGAATACTATTCCAAAATCTTGATGTAAAACAGGGATCACGATCAGAAATAATTAATAGGGGTACACCATGGAGTATTAACAATTAATTAATATATATTATTACTAAACATTTAGTAGTTAAATCTTCTCTTATAGAAAGAAAATGTGCTGACTTGGTATGACGATCAACAATGATGCATATGTAATCATTCCTTCAAGGATTCATTGGTATCCCCATGAAAAATTCCTGCGTAATATTTTCCCATTTCTGCTCTGGTATGGGAAGAGGTTTCATTACACCTCTAGGTTGTTTCCTTCCATCATTCACTTGTTAAAAAACCCTACATCATAAAACAAAATCAGTTATCTCCCTCTTCATGTTTTCCCACAAAAAATGTTCCTTAAAATATCTATAAATTTTAGTACACCCATGGTGTATAAGGAAATTGGAGCTATGAGTATCATCCATCAATTCCCATTTTAAAACGGGTATATCGTAAATACAAAGTCTCTTCCAAAATTTCAAAATTCCATATTTAAATACAAAGTCACTCAATCTCCCATCATTTATTTCTTCAATCTTCTTTTCAAACTCCTAATAATTAGTATGAGATCATTTTATCCTCTCTAGTAAATATGGTTTGGAAATCATTTTAAAAAGTATTTATGTTTCACCTTTGATGTTTATTCCCATATCTATCATTTCTAGATTCATTAAAATAGGATCCATTTAAACTCTCATCTTGTTCAAAACTCAGGGATCCTTTCTTCTCAAAGAATATACAACTTTATTTTCCTTCCCCAAGTGGCAATGTGGTGTGATATCATAATCTGTGAGTAGTTCAATCTGTCTCCTTTTCCACATGTTGAGATATTTTTGTGAGAAAATATACTTCAAACTCTTTTGTCCAATATAAATCTCACAATTTTTACCATATAAATTGGGTCTTTATATCCTCAGATCAAACATTATAGCTGAAAACTCAATATCTTGAGTGGGATAGTTTTTCTCATTAATTTTTAGATTTATTGATGCATATGAAATAACTCTATCATTATACATAATGAAACAATCATGTCCTTTCTTTGAAGAATCACTATAAATAACAAACCCATCATTCCCTGATGGTAGAGTCAAGATAAGAGTGTTGACGAATATTCTTTTCAGTTCTTGAAAACATTCTTATCACTCTTTTCACCAAAAAAATATAACCAATTTACATTTGAGCATGGTTAATGGGTTAGCCAGCTGGGAAGACTATGAATGAAACATTGATAATAATATGATAAACCAATAAAACTGTGTGCCTTAGTTATACTCGTCGGTGCTGGCCGTTCATGTATTTACTTGGTCATTTAAGGATCTATAGAGATTCCATCATTAGAGACTATATGTCCAAGAAAAGAATTTACCTGAATCTAGAATTCACACTTTCTAAACATCCCATATAATTCATTTCTTCTAAGGGTTTTTATAATAGTACTCAAGTGAGTTTCATGATCATTTTCGCATTTGGTGTATACCAAGATATCATCAATATTTAACACTAAAAATTCATCATGATAATCATTGAAAACTCTTTTCATTAAATCTATGAAGTCATAGGGTTCATTAGTTAATCCAAAAGGAATTAAAGTAAACTCTTAATTCTCTTACCTAGTTCAAAATTCTATTTTCCAAAATCCTTCCTTCATCAAACACTACTGATGATATCCAGATCGATGGTCAATCTTTGAAAAATATTGAGCTCTCATAAGTTTGTCAATTAAATCATCAATAAATTGTCGGGGATATTTTTCATTATTTTTATATCATTGATCTCCCTGTAGTCAATGCACAACCTCAAAGATCTGTCTTTCTTTTCAAAAAAGGACAAAAACTCCCCATGAAGAAACACTAAGGAAAATAAATCCTTTATAACTCAATTCCTCTATTTCTTTATTTATTTCCACTAATTCCACATTGGACATTCTATAATGGGTCTTCAATATATGCCTTGAACTAAGAGTTATGTCAATGGAAAACTTAATTTCCGGATCTAGGGGATGTCATGGTAAATCCTATGGAAACACATCAACATATTCTTGCACAATAGGTACGCACTCTATTCGGAAATTCTTTTCCTCATCCATAATTAATTAATTATCTTTCTCCTGAATAATTGAATTTAGTTGATCTACTTATAGTGGATCTAAATAAGAATCAGGTGGTGATGTTTCGGTTCAAAAGATAGGGTATTTTTTATCATCATTAAAAATTGTAACCTGCTTCTTCTTATAATAAATTTTAACTTCATGGTCCCGAATCCAACCAATTATGAGGATTATATCAAATTCAATGATGTGTATCATGATAGGATGATTAGATATAGAACACTTATTTTCCCTAATAGGAATTGATTACCAAAAAATTGTTATGATGATAATTCCCTTATGATTTTTGACTGACAACTACCTTGATATGTCAAAATGAAAATATCTAATTTTCATAGCAAACTGGGAAGTTATGAAAAAATGTGATGATCTAGAACAAAAAATATCATTTGCTAAACTTGTGGAAACCATTAAATTACCTACCCCTACATCATTCGGAGCATCAACCTTGGAAGTTGTGATCGCATAATCATGTCATTGATTCCTTCGCCTTTTCGGATGTAATATCCCTTGCCACATAGGACATTAATTTCCATAATGTCCTATTTATCTACAATTTTAGCTTTCAACATTGAATTATACTTTCTTTCCTAGGAAATCATGAGTTGGTAGCCTTTTTAACTACACATGTAACTGTATCTCATTCCTTTAATGTGAGTACAAGGGTGTTTATTCCAAAATTTACCACATGATGGATATTCAAATTTTCCGTTTATTCCACTCATTTACATTTTCAGAGTGATCTGTATATCTCTTCTTCTCTTTCTTTTATTTGAAGTCATAAGACTTAGAGAATTCCTTTTCTTCCTTGATAGATCAGGAGACACTATCTTCGTACGATGAGAAGGGTTTTGTGATTAATTCTTTATGGAAAATTGTTTTAACCCATCAAATAATAGATCAATCTTACTCCTTCAGTTACATATATAATCTTCTTCATGACTATATATCCTTGTAATGTTACTCTCATACATGGTGACATTTTCATCCTCCTTTTCCCTCAGACTCAGAAATTGCCTTTCCATATCTTCTCAATGGACATGAGGAAAATATTTTTCTAATAAAATCACATTAAACTCCCCACAATCCATGTTCCAAACTTCTTCATCTTCCATTGTGTTTTTTTATTAATGACCACCATTGTTCTGCATCTCCTGTTAGGTGATAAACTTCCAGGAAAACATTTTACCTTTCACTACTTCCCAAAGCATGAAATTTTTTTTCTATGGAACTTATCCATTGCTCAGAAACCAAGGGATTTGTACTCTCATGGAATGTTGGTGGTTGTTTCCCCATGACATGGTCCAACATTGATCAACCACATTTTGGATTAGGTTTCTCCAAACAGGTAAAGTTATTAGTCATAATCTGATTCTGTTGTCATAGTATAGTGATAAGATGATCAGAACTAGTTGAATCTCTAGCTCCACAATAATTATCTTATGTAGGAGGAAAATCCCTACACGGATTATGTGCGTTGATACCGTTTCCCTTACTTCCACTAGGATCCATTTCTAAATAATGGCATACACTATATTATTTTATGAATCACAATACATAATTCCAAACATATAAAACACTAGACATAAATGGAAAAATATCTGTATATAAAACATAATCCTAAAAAAAATTTCTTTAAGGAGGTATATACTCATAAATCATTCATAGTGGTTTGTATGGAAAATTTTAATTAATATAAGAATATCCCTCAACAGTTTCATAAAAAAGAGTGTAGCAAGGCCCATTGTCAAGTACTATAATACCATGGGTCATGCCTGAAACTCCTTGTTGGAGTTTTCACTCCTAGGTACATCTGTTTGAAAGCTGCCTCTACCAGCTCGTATCTATATAGGGATGTATTTATTCGAATATAAACAAAGTATCTACATTACAAAAATTCTTGGAAGTTATTCTATTCGAATCATAAAATACTATCTTAGGGTTATGTTCTCTAATCATAGTTTATCTAAATCTGGTTTTCATGGTTTGTACTATACATCCTCTGATACCATCTTTAACACCCCAAACCCAGTTACCCAGAGTCGGTGCATTATTACATGACATTGGCATGATCACAAGCCATCAAAATATAGAAATATTGAACAGTTTAGTAGTCTTGAAAGTAAAATATACATTCATAAGTTTTACATTACATTATAAAATGAAAAACAACAACAAAAGTGTCTCTAATTACCACATTAATCCCATTAACTATTAATAAAGGTTAGTCATAATATACTTCTTTTCATCTGGGAAAAAATAAAATATAGAAAGGGGTGATCACAGATGTTTAGTAAGGATAAAATATAGAAGAACCATAAAAGAATAAGCATAAGTTATTAAGGCAATGTATAAGACTAAATCACAATAAATTTAACCATAAACATCATCATAATATGGAAATGATAAATCAAACAATTTCATTTACTTATTCACATGGATATTCTATTAGTCTAATTATCACATGTAATATCATCATCCAATTTCACAATGTTGGAATTCATAATGACAGAATTCATAACCACATTATCAAATCCTTTTTCCAAGACTAAAAATAAGATTTGCTCAAGGCCTTGTTCCAACATAGTATTTTGTCTCATGATACCTACCTATGCATCGGGGATCTATAGCGGGCTCCACCCGTCACTTACTAACTTCAATGCATTCCTCATCTAAAAAGATTTAAACATAACATAAACACTCTTATTAAAACTAACATACAAAATGTATATACTTTTACATTAATCATGAATGGTGTAAAAATAAAACATCCAAAATCAAAAAAATCACAAAAAATCAATACAATATTGAAGATTTGTATCATAATAAATCAAATTCAAAAAATCATAAAATCCATCAAAGTATTTTGACATAGAAAAAATCAATACTTTTTGTAGAGAAATATCTCTTTCTATTTTAAAATCATTTAAAAGTCATATAATTATAAAAAAAAATTATTTGAAAATATTCTTATATTCTTGTATGTGAAGCATCGATGATTTTATAACAGTGGAAAATAGCCACACCCACGATATAAGTTAAAAAAAGTCAGTCTTAACTTAAATTTTTCAAGAAGTTCATAAGGTACCTTGTTTAGAAATCAAAAGAATGATTCCTTTCAAAACTTATTTGTACAAATAAGGGTATAAATGAATTTAACCTAAATTCAAGTAAATAGTAAAAAAAATTTGAATTACATTTATAAGAAAACTCAGATGTGGATGATAAAGAGGTCCAAGTAGTTACTTACATATTAAAAACCTTTGATAAGTAAATAGACTGTAGAACTAACCCTTACCATTTACTTTTACTTAGTTGATGGTGTGTTAAACTCCTTAAAAATAGTGAAATCATAGTTATCAAATTATACATGAATCATATACATAAATTTGATATCAAATATTATCTTCTAATATTGGTTTGTTAATAATATTTTAGTAGTATCATAATTCTAGGTTTTAAAAGATTCATTTTCCTTTATATGCTTCGTTATATGTGCCACAATTGTTATGGATATGTTATATTTGATTCATATAAATAATGATATTGTGTTCATGAACATTATTTTTAATCATGATATGATAATTATTATTTAATGATTATAATGAGGAATGAATCTCATCGCGTTCGTGGAGACGGTAATTCGTTCGTACGCACAAGCGATAATATCATTATATTGATGTTGAAATAAAATGTAATTGGATGGTATATAATATATAAAGAATAATTATAATTTTATATTTATTATTTACACTATTTATACTAATTATTATACCCATCCAAATAAACATGTGTTTGAATAACAAACTACACCACGGCGTGGATATGTTAAGACGTACGTACGCACGTATGGTGACTTTTTAATTTATAGGATAGATAGAACAAAGAATATGTATGGATGATATTTATAATAATTCCAATTATATATAAGGTAATGGAGTTATTATTTTGGTAAGGAAACAACAACGAAAGAGTATGTGGATGAAGAAAAGATCATCAAAGAGGGTGGTGAAATTATTACCTCTTTTTCGGGTGTATCCTTTTGAGTTGATCCAAAGGGCTCCATAAGATGGATTTTCGAACAATTTAAGCCCTCTTGGTTTAAGGGAGGATATTTGAAAGGATATTTGGGTAGGTTTTGGCCGACACAAATGGTTTTGGAAGTGTGAAATTAAGATAAGATCAAGTACCTTTTTTAAGAGAGGTGAGGGTCACTTTAGGAAAAGCTTGAAATATTATTTTATAATAAAACCATTTTCAGTTTATAATGGATATAAATTGATTTAGTTCAAGGATAATGTGGGTATAGGTATAAAAACTCTAAAAAATAGGTTTTTGATAGGTTTAGGTCGCCATATTTACCTTATCTGTTAGATTTAACTCGTAGTTAAATAGATTGACATTTACCATGTCTCAATTTATTTTTATATTATATGGTTAATAAATATAATATAACAAGCCATGAGAACCCCTAGTCATTAATTATTAATATATATAACATTATATAAGTCCTTGGGATGATCCTTATATTTTTTGGAATATTATATCAATTAATAATATAGTATTTGTTTTAGAAACTCAATTATGACAATTTTTCCAGTATTTAGTATTTTATTTTTACGAGGGCCATAAAAACTATATGACTTCAAATAAATTTTCTTTAATCTACCCTAACATTTCATAGTAACTTATAAAATAATTATAATTCATCAGATGTTTCAATTTACATTTATTTTTATATTTATAATATCAAATATTTTAATATTTCAATATTAAGGTAATTACTACATCATCATTGTGTAATAAATAAATTGAATAAATTAATGTCTAAAAATTATTAATAAAACTCCATTATATAGGAAATATTTTTAGATTTATAATTAATATTTATAGTCTAATTTATATTGAGTTTATAACCATATTAAAAATATTTTATTTATTAAACATTGAATTTAACTCTTTTAACTCTTCTTTAAATAAAATAATAATAAATGTCCAAATCTAACACATGTGAACCAAAGAGGATCATATTTTATTCCTAATGTTCTTTTTGGTAGAATCACACTTATAAAATAGAATTGAGACATGTGGTAGGGTAATTATAATATCATTTCTGCCCTTAATTACTCTATTTACATTTAGCCGTGGTAAATAAAACTCAAAAGTCACTATTCGCCAATTTTTTTAATCATATTGAAAAACAATTTACTTACTAAATTCAACCATGTCTATCATATTTTTTAAATTAAACTTATATAAGTGGTAAAATTATGTTTTATTCAAATTTTTAAATGCTACTAGAACATGGGTAAAAGACAATAAACAGTTCAATAAAAAAATTTATAACTAAATTTATTATAAAATAACTCCAATGAATTATATTGAAGATATATATGTATTATGATTATATTTTTTCCTAAAATAAATTTAAATAAAATAACTAATAACATAAATAAATATTTGGTTTTAAATAATAACATATTGTTTTCAATATTCATCAAAAATTGAATGTTTTTTGAAAAATACCAAAAATTCACCTCAAATTAATTTCAATATTCCAAATTCAAAAATGAATTCCATTTTAAAAAATAAAATTTATAAAACTTAAAAAAGTGGGTATTAATATTAATAACAGCTTCTTCGATTGGTCGTGGTGTATTAAAACTCCATGTTACGTACATCGCAAGTGATTGAATTATTTAAAGTGAAACATACTACGGAAGCTTGTGGTGTTACACAAAAGGACCAATTTAGTTGGGTCCTTGGGTTCTAGTGTTGGATAATATATGATCCCATTAAGGATTATTTCACAACTGAAGTGCAACCCAGAATGTTTAGTCATTGGATGACACTCCAGTTGATATATATAAGGAATATTTTTCTTGATCTTTGGGGATGGAGTCTACACCATTTCCTCTCTAGGTTTTATAAACCCTATTTAATGGCAGAGTGGTCGCAGGGGAGGGGTGATATATACCTTAGATGCTATGTTACCTAAGTCATCAATGGTGACTATAGTTTGGGGTTATCAGTGCTAGATGATCTCTAATATGGCCTATGGGTCCTTCGTAGAATCTTTGAAATAGGGGTTCATATTAAACAACATGCATAGGGAATGTTGTAATGAGAGGCTGGTATGGGAACTTTCTAGAATTGTGTTTTTTTGGGGACTTGGAACAAGATTCCTTTCCATATATTATTTTCATTAGTCAAAATGGACATGTTCTCTGATTCATTGTGATGTCATGTGTTAATTTGACTATAATGGTGGAGTTTTTCAATATTTGGTGAGTCTTTTTTTCTCAGAAGTGTGTCTTATTTCAGGAAATCACGACACCCTTTGATTAAGGGAATGGGTTTCTATATATCCTTTTTTATTTTTGTTTCTTATCCAAAAAAATAAGTTGTGATGTGTGTTTACCTTCTAAGAATTTTGTTTAGTGAAATGTCGGGATAGGGTAAATTGTGTTTCTAATGTGTTATGTCTTAGTGAACCAATCTAGGATAAGGGTATAGTTTTCATGGCATCAAATGGAGAAGTTCTATTCAAGATATTTCCAAAGCCTAAGTTTGAGGCTGAAAATGATTCAATCATTTGAGCTCCCACCATAGATCTAGAAGTGAAGTTGGTGCATAGTTAGGGGACATCATAGAGTTTTCCAAACCCTCGTACAATGTAGTTTCCTCTTTATGAATGATGGGAATAGTATAAACCTAAAGTGTAATCATCATGATTTTTTTGTTCCTGTTTAGTGGAATGAGGTTAGAAGACCTCATGTTAATGTTATCACCCAATGTCATTTCTTCATCTGTTGGTTTCTAATGAGTTTTTGAAGAATGGTTTGAAATTTTTTTAGAGAGGTTGACCACATGGTTATCACATGATTAATAGTAACTATTCCCTAGAAATACATTTTGATTGAAGGATCAACATGGTTCGCCCATAGTTTCCCAAACTGTGCGGACTAACCGTGTGACCGCCCTAACTATTTAAATTTTTCGGTCTTTTTATGTCAGCACATACTGGTCGGTTAAGAGGGTTCATTCTTATGGTGGGGAGACCCACTATTGTTATATTGTATGTTTATATGGAAATTTATAATGTAATTCTACCCCTTGTACCGGGTAGTCCATTCAGGCCTCCCCCAATTAGTGTCCTGATTCTATCATGGGAAATTTAAATTTATATCTTATTGTGGAGATCTCATTTTTGTCTCCCCATACTAGTATATCATATTTTTCTATGGTCTTGGCATGAAAATAGGTATACTTATTCAGATATGTCTAACTATCATCATCTTCCATGGGCAAATGTTGGGATCAGAGAGCACCCAACTGTATAATTAATTTAAGTTAGTCATAAACCTATTGAATTCTATTTCTATTTTAGGTAAACTGATTGAATCTTATTTAAATCACAATTGAGTATTTTTATTTTCGGATGATGTCTGAATGTGATTTGTCATTTCTGGAAAGTGGGGTAATTTTTAGATTGTGAGTTTATTCCTTCCTGGATTGATCAACTGGATATATCTTATCCTTTTTTAGCGGATGAATCATGGAAAGAGAGTCCATTTTGTTCTATTAGTTAGGTTTGGTTTTTTTATTACATTGTTTTCAATTTCCAGGGGCAGAATTTATTATGGTGAGGAGAATTTTCACACAATGATTTTTGATTCCATGAATTGTTTGATGTACTCTTTTCTTCTTAGCATTATCTTGGTTTCTGGGTGTTCTATATTTAAAACCATGATAACAATTTTTTCTTTGATTTATGACCTTTGTCTTGGGGGTCTTGTATAGTACATGGCATCTTCTTTTTTCAAAGGGATGGTGTGAGGTTGAGGTGGTTTGGAGAGTGATTTTTGACACTCCTAGTGGAACCACATGTGGAGTATGTTGTTGATGTGGTTTTTTCCTATGATTTGGATGGGATTTTTGTATGAAAGAGTGATTTTTGGGGAATGTTTCTCCCCTATACATGGCAAATAATTACCCATATATTTCCATCTTTTACCCCAATATAATTAGATTAAAAACATCACTTTTTTCATTCTAGAGCTGGCCACATAATTTGGTCGCACGGTTTGGCCACATGGTTTACTAAATTGTGCAACCAAACCAAGCACAGGTGTCCAACACATAATAATTGGTTTGAAATTCCTTGTTTTTAATTCTAGATATAAACCAAATATGAACCATTCGTTCACATTTTGCAACCTAACTCCATGGAAAACCTCAAATCTCCCTCACCCTCCCTTGGAACTCAATATTGAAGGGATATTTGATGGTGGGAACATAAAAATCATTCATGTAATTCTTTCTCTCTTTGATTTAAATCTTCTCCTTAGGTTTTATTCCACCCTTTGATGATATTATCGAGTTCCAAGAAACAACGGTTCATACATAGGGATTAAAATTGTGTCTTTTGATGAATTATTGTGGATTAGGGCATAATTTATCTTTTTTTATGGTGTGGTGGTGGTGCGGTTAAATTATCGCACCATGATTTAGAGTTTTGTCCAAAAATTGTAGGTGATTCCATGTGTAATCATTATTTGATGAGTTATTTTTTCTTGGTTTATATTTTTATCATGATTCTATCTCATTATTTTGGTGCGAAAACTATTTTTGGTATAATTTGTTAAGTGGTTTGTTTTTAAGTGAAACATTGGGGAAAATGATATTTTTCATATGTATTTCATATTTTATCGTGTGGGGTTCTTCTATGAATATTGAAATGGTTTTATTAAAAGGGTTTAGGGATTCTGATTCAGAATTTATTAAATATTGGAATGACTTTGGACTCAAAATTGGTGCTTTACAATGGTTTTATGTGCATGTCTTGGTTTCACTCTTTGAATTTGTTTTAAAAATATTTTAATATGTTTTTCGATTTATGTACGAGGTACAAATATGTTGGAAAACTGTTTTGGAAGTAGTGTAACTATAAAATGGTTTATTTTAATTTGATAGGGTTGTTGTGTAATATGTACGCTATTGGAATGATTTTATAAAACTGTTTAAAGAATTTATTGATGTGTGTTGGAGGTGTGAAACATGTCATGGGTTGTTTCGATGTGAGTGTGGTTTCAAAATAAATTTGAAGGAAAAATGGGATTATGTGACTTGTTTGATATACAAACGGGTTTTTTGGTGTTTGTGTGATTTTTAGATGACTTTTTTATGTTAAAATGGTACTTTATAATATGTGGAACTTGTTTGAGAACAAGAGGGAAAACCCAGGTATCTAGGTGGGTGGACATGTAATAGTATGCTAGTGATTCCGTGGGGTTTGACCCCTATTTCAAATTGCACATTTGATGACGAAAAACACTAACTAAACTATGATGATGGTAATGTTGGGGGACCACTATTTTTATAGTAAGATCCCTACTACTGGATCATGTGTAAGAGAATGGTTCATTGTATGGTTGCATTCATCGATATACAAGGTACCTGGGACCCACAATGAGCTAGTTCCTAGGGACGTTTCCCGTTACTAGCGCTCATTATATATCTTATACATACCATAGGAATATGGTTTGTTTGGCTAGAAAATATCGTTAGATTTTTCATTCCATTTAAATGTGTTTATTTCTTTTAATGTTTTCCACTTATAAACTATTTTTATTTAATGTTTCATCTCATTAAAATTTTTATTTTCATTTCATGTTTATGAAAATGTTCCAGATTTTAGTCTTTAAATGAATATTACATGGAATATTCTTGTGGTATAATTATATTGGTCTTTGGATCATCCCCTAATTAGACCTTTGGATTTATGAAGACTTGGTTATTTTGTTGCAGGTTTGTGTAAATATTTTAGGGCTAGTGGTCTACATTTCTAGCTATCCTTCTTGGTGACGTGTAGTGGATATGGATTTAGGGAAGTGAACTTTTCCATGAGGAGGTTCTTGGGATTTCTTTTTTGGTTTTATTCCTTTTTAATAGTCATTAAAAATAGTATTAAAATGTGTAATTTAATTATGAAATTTGGTAAATGATGTTTTGGTTTGAAAATCCAGATTTGTTTTATGGGATTCACTTGTTGTTTTATGTTTATATACAAATGTAAATCATTCCAGAATTTTATTTTATGATACCTAGTAACATGTCTCATCCCATAGAGATTGGTAACTCCCTTCAGGTTTTGTCACAGGCTGGGCCAGGTGTCAGTTTTGATGGTTACCAAATTCGGTTTATGACAGATTTGGTTCTTTCAGAAAATTAAATGTCATAAAATTGATATAGTATGCTAAAGATAGTGTTTAGAAGTTTGATAACAGTGGTTAGTTGAGTCTTGGATATATGAGGTCCAAAATACCTAGTGTGAACCATTTTGTGGATACCATTATTAGTTTGTAGGAGTTTGGAGTTGGGTGTTCTAGAGAATAATTGAATTAGAGGTCTAGAAAAATTATTTTGGTTAGTTACATTATAATTGAGATTTACCACTCTAAGGAGAATACCAATTCAAGGGATTTGTTTCTTATTAAGGTCATAATTGATTACCTATTTGAGATGGTTATGTGTAACATTCCATGGTGGTGGACGAATTATGAGTGATTTCTCGAGGATCTCATTGTTGGAAAATGAATATCCAAAATGGATGTCTTGATAGCTTTTGTGGTGTTGAGATAAAGAGATGTTATCTCATAATATAATATTGGAAACATCACGGTAGGTTTACTTATGTTATGGTGGAGACCATGGAATACTTCAAATAATGTGAGAAATATATCCTCCATATGGTGATACGTTACGGGTAATAATTGATTATGGACTCAATGATCATGTTGGAAATAAACACTCTTTGGTGCTATAGAAGGAATTTTTTAATGTGAAATGTTTATACTAATAAAGTGGAATGTCAAACCATTTTAATGACTAGTATATTGGATTTTTACTTAACTATTGGTATCATGAACGTTATTGAAGTCACTATTACATTGATAAAACTCATTAGGTTTATTTAATAAATAGAGTTTTTGGTAACATTGGATTTAAGTTTTATTCCATTTTATAAGAACCCATTCCATCTCTAGATGAATCATGTTTCTCTTTATTCAAATGTTGGTTAAATTTACCAACTCAATTATGAGATTAAATCATACTTGGTCCCATGAAGTCCTCTTCCCCTCAATCACTTTCACCACTTGATATTTTCTTCCATGAGGTCATATTGGGAGAATCTATTGTTTACGTAGCTATTTGGGTATTGTATGATGGTGAATCTTGAGGGTAATCAGAAATGTCTGTATCCATTTAGTTTAGCACTGGATGTTCCATCATTCTGTCATTCATGTGACTTGTACCGACGATGATTCATAACTAGTAAGGGGATTTGATAATTTTGTTAATTTTTTCATATAACATGGAAGTATAGTAATTAATCTTGAATTGGGTGGGTGGTAGAAATTATCATAATGAATTTAAATAATTTGACACAATGAGAATTGAAAGGAAGGTGTGATTTGTTTTTTGTAAAATCTCATCCCTTTTGATTCCTAATATAATTTTTAGTTTTTGTTGGTATTGCCTATACTTTTTTATTATACAAACACATGGGGGTTATTTATATTACATTACTACTAGAATCAAAATTCATAAAACCATTAACTTAAAGATTGCAATAAAATGATTTTGTGAAATATATACTTATTATATTCATTATTATGTAAGTGGTATTGATTTATTATTCTATGATGAATTTAAATGGAAATTATAGTAATTATTATGAATGAAATTGGATTGATATATTTTGTTTGTATGTTTTTTTTTGTGATTTCATTGATTTTTTTGTTGTTATAAGGGTTGGTATGTGTTATTAACATTGTTATTTATTAAAATTTCAATGTGCTTAGCAGTAACACTATGATAGGATGTTATGGGATGGAATGTATGTGATTGTATATTATGCTGGGTCTTGTTTTGTATTTTGGAATGAAATGTGATGAGTTTGATGTAGTGGGGGGATTCTGGGGGTCACTCTCGCCACTACTGCATGTGTGGGAGGGGTTCCCAATTATGGGGTGATATAAAAAGGTTGCATAAGATCATTTTATTGAGATTTATAGTACAGTTTAGATCCTAGAGCTAGTGATTATTCATTGATATTTTTAGTGAAATAGTGTTAGTCATGCATAATTAGTGATTTAGGAAGGGGAATCAAGGAAAAAGTTAAATGGAAACCATATAATTGAAATAAATGGGATTAATATTATCGAACACCTATGGTGAGGTAATATTAATAGTATGGTAGAGGACAATGGAAGGTAAATACAAAAATTTTATTTGATATATATATTTTTTAAAATGATTTGGTTTTTATGGAATTTAAAATGACTCTTTTTAGATAAACCCAAACTAATTCCATATAATTTGATATGTGAGTTTATTCTTGTGTGATGAGATGGATGTTGGTCATCTTATGCATGTAGAAAATGATGGTGAGGATAAATAGAACATTAAAATAATTCATTATTGTTCAACCTAACTAAGGAAGATATACATTATATAGAGATTATATATGAGTTTCAACATCTATGATTAAATAAGTATTAGGGGATGATTTAAAATTTAGAGGCAAACCCATGATTGAAGATCTCATGATCACCTTCTATTTAATTCATTTAATGGTATAGTATTAGGATCCACATTTTTTTAGTCAGATAATACGATTAACATAGTAGTATGGGATCATTACCCAATTTCTTGGGATGAGGTAGATATTTCATCTGATGATATCCAAAAGAATTTTTATATGGAGGCCCAATAATCAAAGTTGAGGATAGTGAAGAAGCATGATTTTTCTCCCATCAGTAAGAGATCCCACCAATGTTTGATAATATAATTATCTATAAGGATTTTTTTATTCTCCCATAATTGTTTTACTGATGAGTATTAAAGGTATTTGTTGTTATAGTAGGAATTTTATCCCATTATTAGGTTATCAGTCAACTTATTTATCTGGATTATATATTTGATGTTTTGAATAAAGAATATTTGAATGAGATGATTAATGCACATACATAATCAAAATAGGAGGTGTGTCATTATAACTTCTCTAGGGGAAGAGTTTTATAGGGTTTATCTAGCATTAGTGTAGTCATGTTTTAGACTAGTGGGGAGTTAGTTCCTTCCTTCATCTCATTTCTCTATCAACATATATTCATATAAATATATCTGGACATCTATAGCATTATTTATTTAAATATGTATGATCTTTGAGTGATATTATTTCTCTACCATTCTTGGTGTCCAATATGTCATACGATGATAAGATCTATACCAACACCTATCATCGTGTTCTTCTTGATTGTATCATAATAAAAGACATTATGATAAGTTTCCTCCAATAAGATATAGAGTTTGAAGTGGTCAGTCCCATGATGTCCATTGACTTTTGGGATATTAGGATGATTATATATATAGAGGTTGAAATCATTAGTGAGGCATAAGATTTAGACATTCACAATAGTATCCAATGAAGAAAAAAAAACCATATGGTACAAATATTTTCCATAGTACCATATATTTATCCTCTAAAAAGGATTATGGTTTATTCAATTATATAGAATTATGATCCTTTATTTTGACCATGTTTTTGAATATTTGGGGAATAAATTAGAGAGGATTGTACTCCCCTAGTTTTGAGTATACAAGTATGAGGTTAGATTAGTTTTCTTGATGTGTATCAGTGTTGTGACTCGATGATGAACTAGGGTCGAAAACGTTTTTACACTGGTTATTTTTTATTTTTTACGTCGGTTATTTTAAAACCAACTTAAAAAACATAAATATGAATCGTTTTTCACATATGATCATAAATAGCAGTGTGAAAAATGCTTCTGAGTCATGATTTATTATGTCAATTTTAAATGAATGACATGTTATATAGTTTATTACATCGATTATTACATAACAGAATTAATAAATTGAGCCTCCAAAGAGTTTTCCATGTCATTTTTCTAACAATCGATGTAGATAAAAATGTCTTTTTACGTCAGTTATTTTTATAACCGACATGATAAACCAGTATGTGAAGCATTTTTTCACATCAGATAAAAAATAACTAATGTGAAAACATTTATACTACATTAGTTATTAAATTAATAATGTAAAAAACCATTCCCAATAATTTATTACATCCTTTATAAAATAACCGACATAAAAAATAATTTTTTTAATAAAATAGTTCAAATAATACAATGCACTGCCAATGAAAACATGAAACAAGAAGAAGACAGACCAAAACCAGACCATAATGAGACCATGATCCATACCAAAAAACATTAAAACTAGACTAAAATAAGAATAACCAAAGAAAAATTAAAAACTCACATACATAACATTAAATGCTTACAATGTCAACTAAAAATAAGAAAAACCCCTTGGACAACCCCTACCCACATAGATAGCCCAGCCCCTCCCCCACCCCCTGGACGCCCTCCCAACCCCTAGACACCCTCCCCCCCCACCTACCTAGAGAGCCCCCGGGACACCCCCAAATCCCCCTGAACACCCCCACCCCTGGAAATCCCATTACCTCATGTGGACAACTTCCCACATTTTGGGACACCCCTACCCCCTTGAACACCATCCCACCCCCAAGATACTCTCCCTAGACACCACCACACACCACTAGACAACCCCCACCCCCTGGACAGTCACCCACCCCCCAGGACACCACTCCCCCATGGACATCCCCCACCCCGGGATTTCCCCCAACACCCTAGACAACCCAAACTCGTTGGACAACCTCCCACCACCCTAGACACTCCAACCACCACCGTGGACAAACCCAACACCTGGAAACCCCCATACATATTGATAGCCCCCAAACATGGACATCTCCCACCACCTAGACAGCACCCCACCCCACTTGACACCTACCCACCTTCCTGAACACCGCACACCCCTGGACATCTCCCCACCCCATGGACCCCCCAAACCACCTAGATAGCCCCACCCCCTGATAGCCCCACCCCTAGACACAACCCCACGAAACTTGAATTTACCACACCACCTATACCCACTCCCATCCATACCCCTTGGACACCCTACCACCCCCCTAGACACCACCCCACCCCACATGGACACCCCCTGGACACCCCCACCCCTGGACACCCCCACCAAACTGGACACCCCCCCACCACCACTAAACACCAATACCCCATTGGACAGCCCCACCCACCTAGACACCCATTAGACCCATAGACACCACCCCACCACACTGGAAACCCCCTCGTAGACACACTCCCAACCATACCCCTTGGACACCCTCCCACCCCTTAGACACCACCACACCCCCCATGGATAGTACCCCCACCCCTAGACAGCCCCATCCCCCTAGACACCCCTACCCCACTGGACAACCCCTCCACCCCCCTGGACACCACCTGGACACCCCTACCCCCTTGGGAACTCCCTTAGACACCCCTATACACCTAGACACCACCCCACCCCCACTGAATAGCACCCCAACCCCTTTGACACCCTCACACCACAACCCCCTTGGACTCCCACCCCCTGGACACCCCCAACCAGCTCGGACACGATCACATACACCTACACCCCCCCCACCCCTTAAACACCCCCAACCAAGTGGATAATCCCCCAACCCATGAAAAAATTCCCTCCCAACCCACCCACCCACCACCTCTAGATATCCCCCAGCCCCCTAGACACCCCCACCCCTTGTCACCACCCCACCCCATTGGACACCCTCCCATCCCCTAGACACCCCCACCCCTTGATATCCCCCACCCCTAGAGACCCCCACCCCCTAGAAAACCCACACCCTCGTGGACAGGCCCCTACCCCTAGACACCACCCCCACTCCACTAGACAGTCACCCACCCTATGGACACCTCCCCACCCCCTGGACACCCCCACCCGCTTTACACCTCCACCCCTGGAAAGCCCCCACCCTGCTGGATAGCCCCCCACACCCTAGACACCACCCCACCCGACTACATAGCCCCCCCATCCCCCTAGAAAACCTTCCACCCCTTCCCTTTTGGTCACCATCCCACCCTCATGGACAACCCCCACCCACTGGACACCCCCACCCCCTAGACACCAGTACCCATTGGAACCCCCAACCCTTATCGTCATTTCATTCATGTATTTATCAACAGTAAAGACATTATGATATTTTTTACTCTAAGAGGATATAGAGTTGGAATTGGTCAGTCCCTTGATGTCCATTTCTTTTAGGGATATTGGGATGATCATAGATATTTATGTGGAAATCATTCGTGAGGCATAATATATGGAAATTGACAATTGAATGCAATGATGATTCAAAAACCATATGGGACAATTATTGACCATAGTACCATATATTTATCATCTACCTTGGATTATGGTTTATTATATTATATAGCATTATGAACCTTTATTTTGACAATGTTTTTGAATATTTGGAGAATATATTAGAGAGGATTGTAATTTCCCTATTATTGAGTACAAAATTTGAGGTTATTTGATCTTTCTTGATGTATATCGGTGATGTGACTCGATGATGCACTGGTGTAGAAAATTTTATTTAGGTTGGTTATTTATTAATTTTTTACTTTGGCTATTGCAAAACCGACGTAAAAAACATAAATTCAAAGCATTTTTTCATATCGGTTCATAAATAACCAATGTGAAAAACCCTTCTGAGTCAGGATTTATTATTTAAATTTTTAAATAAATGATGTGGTATATAGTTTATTACATCAGTTATTACATAAATAACATAATAAAATGAGCCTCTAAATAATTTTTCACATCATTTTTCTAATAACCGGTGTTAAAAACAAGTTTTTTACATTAGTTATTTTTATAACCGACATGATAAACATGTCTGTGAATCCTTTTTTCACATTGGTTAAAAAATAACTTACGTTAAAACATATATAATATGTAGATTATAAAATTATCAATGTCAAAAACCATTCCTATGAATTTATTACATCTGTTATAAAATAAAAAACATAAAAAACAATATTTTTTTTAAAAACCGAACATTCAATAATATGCTCTGCCAATGAATACCTAAAACAGGAGGAAAACCGACCTAAACCAGACCAAATTGAGACCAATATACATAAAAAGAAAAACATAAAAACTAAATCCAAATAAAAAGAACAAAATATAAATTAAACATTGACATACATAACATTAAAAACTGACAATGTCCACTAAATAAATTCCTAAAACCCCTTGGACAACCCCTACCCCCATAGATAGCCCCTACCCCTCCCCCACCCCACTAGACAACCTCCAACCCCTTGACAGCCTCCAACCCATAAGAACCCCCCCCCCCCCCCTCGCAGATGAACAAACCCCCTGGACACCCCACACCCCCTGCATAGCCCCACCCCCCTCTAAAGCTCCTACCCCCCGTGGACACCTTCTAACCTCTTGAACACCCCTACACCCTTGGACACCCTCCCAACCCCTGGATGCCCCACAGACACCACCCTACCCCACTAGACAACCCCCAACCCCTAGACACCGACCCACCCCTAGAAACCTCCTCTCCCAAGGATATCCCCCACCCCTGGATAGCCCCCAACACCCATAACGCAACCCAACCCCATTGGACTCCCTCCCACACACCCTAGACACCCCCACCACCACCCCTAGACAACCACCACCACCAAGAAAACCTACATCCCAATTGAAAACCCCATCCCCATGGACAGTCACCACCCCCTAGACACCACCCACCCCACTGGACACATGCCAACCACCCTGAACACCCCACCCCTAGACATCCCCCAAAACCCTGGACACCCCACCCCCTAGTCAAACCTACCCCCCCCCCCCCCCCCCGAAGAGCCCCCACCCCTTAGACACAACCCCACCCCACTAGACCACACCCATAGGACACCCATACCCCCTTGGAAACCCCCAACCCCCCTAAACATCGACTACCCCCATAGACACCACCTAACCCAATTGGACACCCCCCCTGCCACCTCCTAGACTCACTCCCACCACTACCCCCCCCCCCCTGGACACCCTCCCAACCCTTTGACACCACCCAACGCCCAGGGACAACACCCCCACCCCCTAGTCAACCCCACCAACCTACACAGCCCCATGACACTAGAAGGCCCCTCCACCCCCAGAAACCCCCCCTTAACACCCCTACCCCCCTTGGACACCCCCTAGACACCAACTATACCACTAGACACCACCCCACCCCAATAGATGGCCCCCACACCTTCGACAACCTCACACCCTCTACCACCTTGGACACCCCTCCGGCCACCCATAAACCCACTACCATCTTGGACATGATCCCATCACATATGGACAGTCCCCCTAGACACCATCACACCACAATGTATACCCCCAACACCTAAACACTCACTCACCCCCCCGGGACCCCCCCTCCCCTCTGGACAACCCCCACCCCCTGGACTCCCCCACCCCCTGGACACCACCCCACCCCACTAGACACACACCCACCACAAGAAAACCCCCACCCCAAGATTTCCAGCATCCTTTAGCCACCCCCACCACCTAGACAACCCATCTAGATATTCCCCCACCCCCTAGACACCACCCCACTCCAATGGACACTCACCCCACCCCCTAGACACCTCCCACTCCTCAACACCCCCACCCATGGAAACCCCCATCCTTGGGACAAACCCCCCCACCCCTTGATTTCCCTCCCAACCAACTTGACACCACCCACCCCACCCACTGCATGGACACCCCACCCCCCATGGACACCCCCTCCACCCCCTACCACCTTAGACACCCTCCCACCCCCATGGACTGCCTCCAACCCCTTGACGCACCCACCCCCAAGACACCCCTAAACCTCGGAAAACCACACCCTCTGAACATGCCCCACAACCGATGAAAAAATTACTATGCTCTGCCAAAGTATGAAACAAGCAGAAAGCAGACCAAAAGAATACCAAAACCATAACATAATCCATTCCCAAAAATGTATTAGAACTACATTAATACCTGAATAACCATAGTAAAATTAAATAATCAAATTTATTACATTCAAAACATAAAATTTCAACCAAAAAAACCAAAAAAACTACCAGATACAGAATTATAATTAAAATATTCAAAATTCAATTTTACACTACAAACAAACTAAAATCCAATAAAACTTGTAGAATAATGTGACCATTCCACCTCTAAGGGCTTGAACTCTTGAAAACAATAGGGTTTAGGGTCATAAAATAGATATAACGTAAAATGAATGTAGTTAACATGTATAATAAATAAATCAATTAAAATATGATGGAAATGTTTATAAGGAAATATTACCAGGTCAGTCATCACAACTGTACTAATAGTAATTATTTCAGACATAAACAACAACATATAATATCCACATTTGTTGACACCTTGTTGTTCATGAAAATTATGTTTAAATTAATTTAAATTCAAAAAAAATATTTTTATGTAATACATTGAAAATTACAATTTATAAATTTATATTTAACATTGAATTTTCATATTTTATCTTGTCACTCATTCACTTTGTGTTTTTTGAAAGTAGGACCATCACCTATTAGAAAATAATATGAATGGGATAAATTTAAAATTCATTATAATATACACAACTAATAAGAAATTAAAATTTAATATTCCATTATATTCTTAAAACATCCCCACACATCGCCATGGATGGAGCTTATCCAATAAAGTGTTTTTTCCCTTGGAAAAAAACACCTAACATCCAATGATCAGTAATATAAAATAAAATTTATATTTATTGGGATTTTATGATAAAAGAAAATGAACACTTTCCCAAATATTTGTTCATACCTCTCACAAAAAGTAATCATCCATCACTACATGATTATATTATTTTCAAATATTTCATTAATATAATGTATTCTTTGTTCCTCATCTAACAC